>OW964572.2:3927093-5234458 GCA_943138885.2 Tholera decimalis
TTTGTGTTATTGATGTATTTAGTAAATATGCTTTCGCAAGACCAATGAAAAAGAAAAACTCAGAAACTACTAAAGAATGTTTTGAAAGTATATTTACTGAAAGTAATTCCACACCTACTCACATACAATCTGATAAAGGTACAGAATTTGTTTCAAAAGATGTACAAAAATACTTTAAATCCAAAAAGATAAATTACTATACCACTAACAATCCTGATATTAAGGCTAGTATTGTTGAACGATTTCAAAGAACTCTAAAAATGAAAATGTGGCGTTATTTCACTCATAACAATACTTATAGATACATAGATGTTTTACAGGATTTAATATACTCTTATAATCACAGCATTCACTCTAGTATTAAGATGTGCCCATGTGATGTAAGTTCCGCCAATATTATGACAGTTTGGACTAATCTTTATAATAGAGGATCAAACAAACTTTCTTTAGAAAATCCAAAACCAAATTTCAATGTGGGTGATTATGTTCGAATAACTAAATATAAACATGTTTTCCAAAAAGGATATGAATCAAATTGGAGTGATGAAATATTTATTATATCTTCAATAATTGATAGATCTCCATGGGTTGTTTATACAATAACAGATTTACAAGATGAAGCAATAGTTGGTACTTTTTATGAAAGAGAATTACAGAAGGTCACTTACAACCCCACCTCACAATATAAAATAGATAAAATAATTGGTACTCGTTATTCGGGTAACAGAAAAGAAGTATTAGTGAAGTGGAAAGGTTATCCAGATAAATTTAACAGTTGGATTTTAGCTTCTAGTTTAAAAGAAATATGAATAAAGAAAGTTTTCATTTAACTTTGCTCAGCAATAGTTCAATGGAATACTTTCCTGATAACAAGACCACAAATTTTTCAACAAAATTACCAAAAGCTATGAAATTAGAAGGTGAATGGTCGGTTGGAGTTGTCGAGTTTCAATATCCATGCACCATGTTTACTGTTCAAGATCATGAAAATGTTGTGTACATTACAAAAACCATGTTAATGCCTAATGAAGATAAACCATCAACAGTGTACTACAAAAAACATATTCCGGCTACCAACTATGATAACGTTGAACATATTTTAAGAGCGTTAAATGGTATCAGAGAGAACTTGAAATTTCGTTATGATGAAATAACAAAATTTGTGTCTATTTCTGTTTTGGATAAAAATATAACATCCGTAACATTATCACCCAAATTAAGTTTACAACTGGGTTATGAACCAAATACAAATCTTCTAGACAGAAATTTTGGGAAGTGTCCTGCTAATTTACACTTAGGGTTACCATCTCAACTATTTCTATATTGTGACATTATCGATCCTCAGATTGTGGGTGATGTTATGACTCCGCTATTAAGAGTCATTTCATTAGATCCTTCAAAATACATTTATGGTGCGAATAAAATGCACGTTTTCTCTCCACCTCACTACTTACCTGTAATGCGAAGAGAGTTCGATACGCTGGAAATAGATATAAGATCGAGCACAGGACAAAAAATACCATTCCAGTTTGGAACCGTGTGTATTAAACTACATTTCCACAAATTATAATAATGTATTCTCCTCATGATCATCATAAATGTCCATATGAAAATTATTATTCACATCAAGCTGGATCAGGAGTTGGTGTAATTTATAAGGGTTCACCATACCAACGCGGTCATGGTATTGGGAGCTTCTTAGGAGGGTTATTTAGATCAGTTTTACCTTTACTTTCAAGTGGTGTTCGAGTGGTTGGTAAGGAGGCATTAAACGCTGGAGTAGGACTTTTATCGGATATGGTTCAAGCGCGTCCTATGGAAGCCTCAATAAAAGATCGTCTTAAACAAGTTAGTACGAACTTAAAACGAAAGGCTGATAACAAAATTGATCGATTTAACATGACAGGATCTGGATATATAACTAAAAGAAAACGATTGGCATCGTTCATTCCACCACTAACTGCTAAAGTGAAAGCTACGAAAAAACTTGGTCTAAAACCAAAAAACATCGAAGATATATTTTCAAATTAAATATGTCTTTCCTTCATAATCATTCTTGTGAGTGCGTTAAGTCAGAATTAGATTTATTTGCATTACCGTCTACACAAACAAGCATTGAAAATGGATTGTGGATTCACTATAAACCAATTTCGTCTCTTGCTGATGATGGACCTATCGAGTTTCAAGTTCCTGGAACAGGCGATGACTACATAGATTTGTCTCATACATTACTCCAGATAAAGGCAAAAGTATTAAATCAAGATTCATCAAACTTGATATCAGCTACCGCAGTAGCACCTGTAAATAATTGGCTGCATTCACTTTTTAGTCAACTTGATGTTTATTTAAACCAAAAACTTGTATCACCACCTAATAATACCTATGCCTATCGAGCATACATGGAAACTCTTTTAAACTATGCTCCTGCTGCTAAACAATCTCATCTTACTTGTAGCCTTTGGTATGAGGATACAGCAGGAAAAATGGATTCCACAGATGGTAAAAACATAGGATTTGTTAAAAGACAGGAATTAGTTAATGAAAGTAGGGAAATAGAAATGATTGGTCATCTTCATGGTGACATTTTCAATCAAGATAAATTTTTAATGAATGGCGTTGAAATGAGTGTAAAATTAGTTCGATCAAGAGAGAGTTTTAATTTAATTGCTGGGTCAAATGATGTAAAGTTTAAAGTTTGCATTACAGACGCAACTCTTATTGTTCGAAGAGCACGAATTAATCCAAGTGTATTACTCGCACATCAGAAAGTTTTAGCTTCTACCACTGCTAAATATCCTATTACTCGTGCTGAAGTTAAAGTTTTAACAATTCCATCAGGTGTTCAAGGAAAAACTCTTGATAATATATTCTTAGGACAGGTACCCAAAAGATGTATTATTGGATTTGTAAACAATTCTGCATTTAATGGTTCGCTTACTTAAAATCCATTTAACTTTGAAAACTATGGTATTAACTCTTTCAGCTTATATATTGATGGTCAACAAATACCTTCAAAAGCTTTGCAACCATCTTTTAATAATAATATATTTCATCAGCATATCATACTCTATTCTCGGGGACTGGTATTCACTTTCTAAATGAAGGAAATGCAATCTCTCGTGAACAGTATGCTAAAGGTTACTGTCTTTTAGCATTTGATTTAACTCCTGATTTATCAGCTAACTCATCAGCTCATTGGAATCTTATAAAGCATGGTAGTGTAAGATTAGAAGTACGATTTGAATCCTCACTAATACAAACAATTAACTGTATTGTTTATGCTGAGTTTGATAATATTATTGAAATAGATAAAAATAGAAATGTTACTGTAGACTATAGTAGTTAAGGTTATGTGTATGTAACTAAAGGAAACATTATAAAATTAAATAAAACAAATTATATGCAATATACTATTTTTTTATTTCTTTATAAACACCCTATTCAATCTTATACAGAACACTGATCGAGTTTAAACTTTACATAAGCACACTGACTAAACCACTGAACATGCTGCTACCAAGGATCATCATCATCTTCCCAATCTTTTAAACCGCCACCACAATGCAAACACTTGGTCCTGTCTTCATGACCAGTATAAAAGAAACCGGCTTCTGCAAGATCTTCAGGCTTCTGTTTCATAACGAGTGGCCAGTCTCCGAAACTGAACAACCGTCTAGATTTTGAACTGAAAAATGGATATTCAGCTCTTGGGTACTGCATATTCTTCACTTTTTCTTCTCCAATCAGTTTTGTAGTTTTGCTTTTCAATGAAGTGATCTGTTCACGTATGCCACACTCATCTCTTCCTTCTAATCTTGTTTTTCTCTCAGCACCACAAGACGACACCCCCTTGGATCTAATAAATACACAGAAGTAATTTAAGTAAACAGAATCACATTCACTAATCGACTAATGAGTGTCATTGTTAAAAAAGTATTTTTTAACTTATTCACTTTTTGCTATTGCCTTTGTAATATTGTATACGAGGCTGTTTGTGCTGTCATAGATGCTATCCTTATTATTCTTTACATAATATTTAATCCTCGTGGTAGCGTGTTTCCAATGATCAGTAGTTGGAATCTTACATAGCTTCTTCATATCGTACATTTCAATTTTTATGAGATGCGACGCTTGGTCTCCGTAGTCAGAATTAGTAGAAATGTATGATACACCATCTCTAGCGGCTTGTGCCAAGGTTGACGATAACAGTTTCTTCTTTTTTATTTTTGGTGCCACTTCAAAAAAAAAAATGATCAATCGGTTGTGATTTCCTTTTTCCACCATCGCATGTGTTATTAATGACGAGTCAGGTAGAATCTAATGAGTACACAGAAGTAATTTAAGTAAACAGAATCACATTCACTAATCAACTAATGGGTGTCATTGTTAAAAAAGTATTTTTTAACTTTTTCACTTTCTGCTATTGTCTTTGTAATGTTGTATACGAACCCGTTTGTGCTGTCGTAGATGATATCCTTATTATTCTTTACATAATATTTAATCCTCGTGGTAGCGTGTTTCCAATGATCAGTAGTTGGAATCTTACATAGCTTCTTCATATCGTACATTTCAATTTTTATGAGATACGTCGCTTGGTCTCCGTCGTCAGAATTACTAGAAATGTATGATACACCATCTCTAGCGGCTCGTGCCACGGTTGACGATAACAGTTTCTTCTTTTTTATTTTTGGTGCCACTTCAAAAAAATGATCAATCGGTTGTGATTTCCTTTTTCCACCATCGCATGTGTTATTAATAACGATGTCATCGTTCTTCTTCATGTTGAGGGGAGAGCGGTGAGTAGTAATACTGTTTATAGGTATTTTCATCGAAGTTGAATGATTTCTGCAACAAGACAGTTATCATGTTAATATCAATTTGTTTACACTTAATCACACACGTTAGGAAACAACAACAAGAATACAAGTAAGTTTGTCAATAGAATAAACACTTACCTCCATGGCCATTGATGCGTTGAAGTAACACAAACGTAGTATTGGTAGACGTATACAATCCACTGCGGTCAAACGACCATAGACTGACTGCATGACTGCAATGGTACGATCTTATATAGCAACATTCTTATCTAAAACAAATTCCTAAATACAACGAAACTGATTGTAACTCTATGAATCACCAAAATTATCTCACGTTCCTCCGGAAACTGATAGTAACTCTATGAGTCAACAAACTTATCTCACATTGCTGGCATCAACCTGTTTTGTGAGTGCTACAAAATAATGCGATTTAATATTTACAAATCACTATAATTGAACATTCCTATGACAACCATTGAATAGATTGGTAGTGTAATAATATGCTATATCATGGATACACTAGAAGTACAAAAACATCTGAAAAAGATTCATCCCAGTCTAGAAAATAATGTTTATGCTGCTAATAGACTCCCTATGTATACCCATGCACCAACGTATATAATATGCAATTTGGATGCGGATGATAAGCCAGGTTCACACTGGGTAGCTGTACATATCGATACGAATGGCATCGGTCAATATTTTGATTCGTATGGGCGAACACCTGCGCGATATCATCTCGAGTTTTTGAAAAGGAATTGTAAAAGATGGGGCTGGAGTATTGATAGGATTCAGAATGATTGGACTTCAGTTTGTGGTGAATATTGCTTAATGTATTTGCTATATAAGTTTCAGGGATGTTCAATGCATAGTTTTACAAACATATTTACAGGGAACACACTGTACAACGATATTTTAGTGGATGAGATGTTCCGCTCATATTTTGTAGATAAAAATAAAATTTGTGAATGACGCATGTGTTTTATTGATCCCGAATAGCAAAGTAAGCAATGGTCTATGAACAATAAAAGTATACAATAGCAGTAGCAGTAACAATGAGTAATACATAGAAACATCAATGCAATCCTAATGAGGGTGAGCGGCCGGACGCACGGACAATAGATAAGAAAAGGCGAACAATGAAAGTCGATAATGAGGTTCGGGTCACCGGAAATGAAACAGATTGTTGTTAATTGATTTCTGTATCTCCGGAACCATGCATCTTACGCGAAAACGGATTGCAGAAACGTGATCAGCGGACCCCAAAACCTTTTCTTTTGTTTTTTTTTTTTTTTTTTTTTTTTAGGTTTGAAACGCCCTGGACCGCGATTGCGCCAGAAGCGGTGGTGCGCCAGAACCGGTGAGCCACGGGATTGGTGTGCCAGAACCGGCAAATCACTACTACTTTTGCGTCTCAATCGCAATACAATCAACTCAATCAATAATATTTTTTAGTATTGAATCCTATTTCTTAAATGCGAAAGGTTGTGAGGATGTATGTATATTTGTTGCTCTTTCACGCAAAAACTACTGAACGAATATCTATAAAATTTGGCAAGTAGATAGTTGACAACCTGGAATACTCTGTATCCCGGAATTCCCACTATTTTTAGTTATCTTTTTTCTATATTTTAGCTGACTATGTGATGTTGAGAATAGCTTTAGGTTGCATGTTGACTAACATGACTAACATTTCTATCTGACTACGCTGAGAAGAAACATTGAATAAAAACCATACTATTCGTCCTGGTCAAGTCATATAGAGCTCTAGCCCTTGTTAGAAAATTTGAGGAAAGCCCACATACAGGTTCGAGTGGACTTGGATTTTACGGCAAAAGTGATACTTCTAGACACTTATAGATAAAAAACCACAGAAATCAAAAATATATTTTATCTATGTAAAAAACTTTTTAACAAAAAACTCAACCGACTAGTTACAAAAGCCTAAATGTCAACTACTTATAACATTTTACAAAATGTTGTTTTTCCCGATGCTAGGCCTTTAATTGTTGAAGAGTTGTCCTGGTACTTCACCATCAGCTTCATTCACCATATGCATTGTGAAGAGCATATTGTGCTCAACAACCATATTCAAGTAATCGAAGCGGAACCCATGAAATACTTATTGTTGAGTAGTTCCGGCTGTGGTCTTCATCATCAGGTGCACTTCATCAAATGGTGCTTTTCGAATGCAACTACACAAGTTACTATAAAAAATATTCAAATCACTATAGGTGTGCCTATAATATTTGAAGAGTTCCCTCGATTACCCCAGGATTCCATCATCAGATCCGGACTTGGTGAGAAAGGGACCACCTCTGAAGTATACCCTTTCAAACATAAAAAGAACTTTCCAAATCGGTTCAGACGTCTTTGAGTAATCGATGATCATACATTTAAAAAAATATATACGCGTCGACTTGAGAACCTCCTCCGTTTTTTTTTCGTCGGTTAAGAAGCGTCAATAGCCAATGGCTATGGTGTTGGACTTGTGATCGAGATATAGCGAGTTCGAACCCCATCCATTACACTATTGCCGTGAACCTACTCAAGACACAAGCATTTTAGCTCAGTTGGAAGGGTTAAGGGCCTATACTACCTCAAATGGCTTAGCATGATCCTCCGTTATGTCGAAAATACTGCAGCACTAATTTTGAAATAAATATATGGCAAACTTGAGGATTAATGTTAGGTACTATGTTTGACGAAAACTCGATTCCATAAAATTAACTTGATAGAAAAAAATTCCAAAGTTCCCAAACAATAAACCGCTGGTATTCAAAAATAACTTCAGATTAGAAATTGAAACTTTATATATTAATTGAACTAACTATAAAGCAGGTCTTATGTTATTTACTTTTTTAAATTACCATTATTTTCACTGTAAAAAGAAATAAACTAAATTATCGGTGTCTTGGAGTCTTTTTCCTGCCACTCTGTCTCGCTAGCTCGCGTGACCGCGGCCAGTAGTGCGCGAGCGAGATAAAGAGTGAGTTTTTTTTTTTTTTTTTGTGTGGCATCTCGCAGGTCAACCTCTGAGGTTGTCGGCTGCTTAACCGGGCTTGCCTGTGGTTGCCTTAATTAATAAATTAATTAAAGCCTCCAGCCAGGGCTTATTAAAAAACTTACAACTTAACTAGGCGACTACACGCTAAGGGCACCCCCTGTGGGGTACGGACCTCGGCTTAGGGCGTCGCAGGGGAGGGCAGCTAGGGACAGGCTGGATCATATCATTATTATTATTAATAAGGGAATTTAAAGCTACTGGCTCAGCGTCGCGGGCTGGCTCTGGCAAGGGTCGGGGTGGACTATTACGGGGACGTCGCGGCGGGCCTCGGCGGCGAGGACGGAAGGACGGTCGGTTTTTGTGTTTGTGTGCCACTGTACTTATTTCCCTACGGCTCTCTTGGAGCAGGGTGATTGTGTCATCGGGAGTGACTAGGGTATGCCTTGGTCGGCGAATCTTAGAGATACGCGAGGGTTCGTATTGAGCGGCCGATACGATAAGGGGATTCCTATGTTGGATTGAAGTTTCAAAGAAACGCTTGGAGACGCGTTTCATGAACTGCTGGATGGTGGGCATCTTGAGGTCTACGTGAAGAAGCTCACTTCGAACATAAAAGGGGGCTCCCGTGACTCTACGGAGGAATCGGTTTTGGAGGGTCTGCATCTTATGGAGGAGGTAGGGCTTTGCGTGTGCGAAAACAACGCAGGCGTAGGTCATGATGGGACGGATGACCGCGGTGAAAATACGCAGCTTGCACCTGAGTGATAACTTGCTGCGAGAGCTAAGAATGAAGTGGAGCCTACCTAGAGCGAAAGCGGCGCGCGAACGTGCCTGCTTTATGTGCTCAGCGAAGGAGAGGTGTCTATCGAGGACCACGCCTAAGTATTTGGCTTGCTTTTCCCAAGGGATCGGCTTGCCGTACATGGTAATCGGACGGGGGGAGGGTGGGTTTATCCGCGGTTTAGAAAAGAGGACTGCCTGGCTTTTGTCTGGGTTGACTTCGATTCTCCATTTCCGGAACCACTTGGCCAGAGTGTTTGCGGAAGTTTGGAGAGTGCGAGCGATGGCATCGGGTTTAAGACCGGTATAATAGATAGCCGTATCGTCGGCGAATAGGGCTAGCTGGGTATTTTTATGCTTGGGAATATCACTAGTGAATAGCGTGAAAACGAGGGGGGATAGTACGGAGCCTTGAGGAACTCCTGCGCGAATGGGATGGGGGGAGGAGAGCTCCCCCTCAATTCGATAACGAAAGGTGCGATTCGATAAAAAGTCCCGTAGGATGAGCACGAGACGGTCAGGCACGCCGAGTTGGTATAGCTTATAGATTAAGCCATTGTGCCAGACTTTGTCGAACGCTTTCGCTATGTCGAAGAATAAGGCTCCCGTTATTGCGCCCCGTTGGAAGCCGGCGCTGACGTGTTCTACGATGCGGTGAACTTGTTGGATACATGAGTGTTCGGTTCTAAATCCGAACTGCTCATTGGGTATTAGACTCTTTGTTCGGCAAAATCTTTGAGCCGCTTATATATAAGCCTTTCATAGATTTTACCGAGGACGTTGAGTAAGCTAATGGGACGGTAGCTAGACGGGTCAGACTTGGGCTTGCCTGGTTTGGGAATACCTATGACGGTGGCCTGTTTCCAGGTTGTAGGGAACATATTATTGCTCAATGCACCATTGAAGATGGCAGTCATTAGCACTATAAGCTGGGCGGGGAAAAGTTTGAAAACCCTATTGGTGATGCCGTCGGAGCCAGGGGCTTTTCGCGGTTGGAGACTTTTAATGATATCCTGGACCTCATCAGGAGTGGTGGGGGCCAGTGGATTATCGGGATCTTCGATGGGCGGAAGGGAAGTTCTACGTTCGACTTCGGCGTTCACCATATCGAGGTGGGCTTGGTCTACTGGTTGAGAGCTGGGAGAACACTGGGACTCTAGGCTGTCGGCTAGGCATTCTGCTTTTTCAGAGTTATCGAAGGCGATACTCTTATCGGGACGAATGAGAGGAGGCATTGTGGCCTCTTCAGTGGATCGTAACTTCCTCTGAAGCTGCCAGAAGGCAAGATGGGTGGGCTCAAGTTCGCTCAGCATCTTGTTCCAGCTCGCATTACGCTGCTCGGTAATGCGTTTCCTTACAGCACGCTGTAAGTTGCGCATGTGAGCTTTGTTTGCGGCGCAGGGAAAAGCGCTGTACGCGCGGATGGCTGCGTTCTTCTCGGTTATCAGATTCCGTACATCATCCGGGAGTTTCCAGCGGTGGTCTTCCACTACAGGAACTTCCCTTGAACAATCGTTCAGGACGGATTGTACGTGATCTGTAAGCGAGTCGATCGCCGCCGTCGTGTCAGCGACTGAGACTATGTGGTCAGGAATGGTGTCCAATTGTGGCGACGTGGTGGATTTCAGTTTTTCACTTACTTTCCTCCAGTCGGTGATCAATTGGATCGGAGGAGGTTGGGTAGGATCATGGTTACCCGAACGGGAACCTAGGTGTAGGATAACGGGACGGTGATCCGAGTTAAGCTCGTGAAGCGCTTCTATGGAGTGTAAACGGAGGTTTACATTCTTTAGGAGCGCCACATTGAGGACATCGGGCCTATGGTTGGTGTCGTGTGGGTAGTGGGTGGGACTCATCGGAGCTATGACGTCATAGTTTAGGGTCGCGCCTAGGTTATACACGATTCTGCCTCTGGCATTTGTCGTGTTGCTGTTCCAAGCGGGGTGTTTGGCGTTGAGATCGCCCGCTAGTAAGACGGAGTCACTTAGGCCGAAGAGAGTCGTGAGATCGCTGGTGAGCGCGATAGGATCGTCTGAAGCAAGAGACGCGACCGATGGTGGGGGATGGTAGGCAGAGATGATGGTTATCGGAGGATGACCAGTCATGCCTAGTCGACAGGCAGAGTACTCTAGGTGAGAGAGAGGCGCGGGTGGGATAAAGAGTGAGAAGCGCTGAGGTAGTTATATATAGGCCCTTAACAAGATTACTAGTAATGTGAATTGTACCCACATAGCAGTTCTCTTTAACAAAATAAGAATTTGAAAAACCAAACGCTAATTTTACTTTACGTACCGTCGCAAATTGCACCGCATGCCCGAGACAGCTAGTACAAAATAAATTATCTCCGTTTTCCTCGATATAGCCTTGTGTACTCCCCTGTACTCGCCGGGCCCGGTCGCCAGCAGGCGCGTGCGCCACTTCTCACATAATGGCCTCTTCCTCCGTCCACCTCAGGATGTCCGGACATATGGAAAAACTCGCCTTGGCACCTTAGATGGGTAAAACGTACTCCTAGTTTATTGAGGAAAAGTGAGATTGAAACGGTGTTTTTTTTTTATTCATAATAGGCTCGCGATCATAACAACTATCTCACCTGACGGTATGCGATGATGTGGTCGAAAATGAAGCACACCTTACTTCACTCTTGACTTAAAGAGTTATATACATACAGACTGGCAGGGAATTCCATTCCTTAGTTCTTACATTAAGTTTATTTTTAAGCTTTGATTTTATCGTCTTATTTGAGAGGAGCTCATAGCTAAATAATAACAGCCGTACGAGTCCATCTACAAGGTTAAGCAACGCTTACCGAGGTCGGGTTGTAGATGGGTGTCCAATCTTAACATTTGCTCTATGTAAAACACTAGTTCATTTTGACACCGAATATCAACAACATAATGTTTAGCCCCAGCATTACCTAGTCACTTGTAAAATATAGATATGTAAATTTTGAAGATACTTGTTCTAAATTTTTTGTGGACTTCATTATACGATGTCACTTGTCACTTCGTGACACAGTTTTATTTAGTAAGCATTGAAGCGATGTCTATTTCTAGTACTGTCTAGTGATGTGCTGCAATGATTTCTTGAAATGTCGATGTTATATTTATTTATATATTTTAATTATATTTATACAACGTGTAATTTAAAGGGTATATACATACCAAGTGCACGGCTTCTTTGGATGATAACAAACGATATGGCCAGGGTTTTTTAATCCTATGTCTACATGTGTGGAACTTATTAGAAATTTCAATACGTTGATACCAGAGACCGAATTTTTCAAATTAAGAAGAACGAAGAGAATTACCGTTTTATTGGCAAGTGACGTGGAAAGTGATGACCCTCATAGGTATTCAAGAAACATACGAAATCAACAATTTGGGGTCAATTCTGTGAGTCACTTATTTTGAGCTGAAACTTTGCATAGAGACTCCATACCAGATGTTGTCTTCAGTCCCTTTGGATAGATATGGGGTTTCCGTTACACGTTGTATAATTAATTTTATAAATATTGTTTTGATGAGTACCTATTTGTTGTACACTAATTTAACCCTGCTCACTTTAATTAAAGTTTGTAAAATTCTTCCAAAGGTTGTCTCTTAGCGATAAGACCGCCATTTTAACCGATTTTGATGTACGATAAAGTTTGTATATTCTGTCTATCTGTTAATGGAAGACTTTTATTTTCCTACTTTTAATAATATATAGGTACTTGGTATTGGAAGAGAACTTTTTGGCTAAGTATTTAGATACACGCTACTTAGCTCAGTATACAGTAAAACTCTATAAATAGATTTAAATTTAACTAAAACGTATTTTGCGTTACAGTACCGAATTAACAGAAAAGTGGCGCCGTAAAAGAAACTTAAGTTTATTTTTAAATTTGAAGCGATATTCCTTCCAACAGTACGTAATAGATGACCATCCTTTCATAGATTGACCTAGGCAAGTTGTAATTAAACTTTAAATTGAACCTGCGCGGCTTTTATTATTTTTCCAAGAGCTCCTTACTCTTTTAGACTCATGAATTTGCTATTTAATACCGATTTTTAGGCTTCCGTATCACATAGAAAAAAATGGAACTCTTACAGAAGGAATGACTCCGTTATCCTTCAATCTTTATTATCTTCCTCCACCATCTCAGTAGTGTAAACATGACAGAATGGTTATGGTTAACAACGACGCGTTTTCTCTAGATAAAGTAGGCCTGCGGTCTTCGATTTTTCTTACTTATCTTACTGTGAGAGAAGCCTACGGTACTTTAATAGTTTATGACCTTCTACTAAATCCGACAATATTAGAAATACACTTGTAATCTATCGATATCTATATCGAATTCAACACATCACTAGTTGTGAGTAACCTGCTTTAGACTATGCGCAGTATGTGGGATGACTTCAAACTTCACTCTTGATATCAGGCGGGGCTACGCTCGCGCTGTACACTACGAATTCGAACTCTAAGGCCGCGGTCACGAAGTCAGCAGGAGCGGGCGGCGCGGTGGCGATAGTGGCGCGCGCATACATTTATAAGGAACTTTTTATTTTATTTTATTTTATTAGGGATAACAAACAACAGAGTATTTAAAAATTAACAAAGAAGCTTAAGAGTTAGATGTAACAAATACACTGCTCACAACGTTATCCACAGATTGTTACATAAAATAACTAGTTGCTAGACATCAGGCTTACAAAAAAAAAACTAGGACAAACTGAATAAAATTAAACTTAGAGATATAAACACATTCACATACATTATAGAGTAAGCTAATTTTATGCATCATTAACTATTGGCTTGCTTATCTTTTAGGATTGTACATACCTACTTGTTTTTTGAAAACATTCTTATTCAGAAACATAATGTCCATTGCATGCACACACAATGTTTTTTTTTTTTGTTAGAACACCGATATCAAACAGAAGAAATAAAAAACTTATTTCTCGTAACCCAACACTACGACACTGTACTTCCGTGCGGTGTGCCCGCTGGAATCAGCACCGGGTATAGCGTCTCCGCTCCGCTCCCGCTGACTTCATGACCGAGGCCGAAGTAATTTTAGAATAACAATATGTGTAAGTAGGATATGCAAACATAGAAGGCAGACCATCGGACAAGCCGAAAATATACACTTGTAGGTAAGTTTCATCCATGAACACACATACACATACACGGATATTATTCACCATAACAGTATTGAATGAGGATTAAACAACTAAAAAATATTAAAAAAAAAAAAATTTAACTGGCACAAAAACACTACAGAACTGTTCTACAAAGCGAAAACTAACCTCAAATATTTTTTCATTGGGTAAGTATCTAATTCTGTTTAAAATAAGGGTTAGGTAAGTTAGGTTTCTGCTCACAAGGCCGAAGTCGGTGCCAAGCCAATGAGTTTTGATAAGCTAAGTAGGCACATTCAGATCAAACCTATTAACAATTAATCTTGGCACTGATTTCTTAATAGCAATATAAGGAGCAACATAGAGATCTTTTAACATGAAAGAACCAAAGGTAGTTTGCGCTTGTTTAACTGGCACGGGTGTCCGAATCCGCATTGTTCGAATCACGAACATCTCCCCTTTCGACTTAACTAAAGAAATTGCTGTAGTGATTGTACCTCTAGCCTGCATCTTCTCGGTACTTTTAGCATGGATTCAGTAGTGTACCTACATGACTCTTGACTAGGGTTGCCATCCTTCCGGGTTTTCGCGGATTTGTCGTAGTTTGGAGAGCGTCCGGGGGCGTCCGGGGGGATTTTCCAATAAGCGTCCAGGTAAAACCCGGACACACATTGGTCTTACGGGTACCAAAAAGCAAGATCTCTATTATTATTTTCCTATGATATTTCATCTCATTGTTTATGTTACGTTGATTAAATGAAAAGGAAGATACCGTTATTAAAAAAGTTCTAAAGCTCTACAATATTATCATTTTATCAGTAAATAAAAACCATAATTAAACGTCGTTGTTTTTAGTTTCATGTTCAAAAATGTATTTTTCTTCGGTGTCCGGGGAAAAACTGTGATTTTACTCAAATGTCCGGGGTTTATAAGTCTTTGTCTGGGGCTGGCAAATTTGATGATGGCAACCCTACTCTTGACTCAGTAATTGAAATCTTTAGAGTTCTTTTTTACGTTACCTACACTGTTTATCGTTATTCCCCTCTTATCCAATGATGTTTTCCATTAAAAAGTTAATATTAATTAACTAGTAGTCGCTCCCGTGGACTTTTTGACGATAAAACCCTCCTTATTTAGCAGTCGATTAAAAAATAGCCTACTTTCTCAAGCTTCAAGCTTACTTCCGTACCAAATTTCATCCAAATCCACCTAAAACTTTCAAGGATTATCGCGTTCAAACAAACATTTTTCCGCTTTGTAGTATTATAGAACAACTAGTATTTGCGTGTTGCGCGAGGTGCAAGCACCTCGCGTGCTTGTGAAAAAAAAAAAAAGGGGTGGGGGTGAGGAGGGGAGATGGGGGGTTTAGTATTTGCGTGTTGCGCGAGGTGCAAGCACCTCGCGTGCTTGTGAAAAAGAAAAAAAAAATGGCGGTGGTGATGGGGGGAGATGGGGGGGGTTTAGTATTTGCGTGTTGCGCAAGGTGCAAGCACCTCGCGTGCTTGTGAAAAAAAAAAAAAGGGGTAGGGGTGAGGAGGGGAGATGGGGGGTTTAGTATTTGCGTGTTGCGCGAGGTGCAAGCACCTCGCGTGCTTGTGAAAAAGAAAAAAAAAAATGGCGGTGGTGATGGGGGGAGATGGGGGGGGTTTAGTATTTGCGTGTTGCGCGAGGTGCAAGTACCTCGCGTGCTTGTGAAAAAAAAAAGTGGGAGGGGGGATGGGGGGAGATGGGGGGTTTAGTATTTGCGTGTTGCGCGAGGTTTGTGAAAAAAAAAAAATGGGAGGCGGGGGTGGTGGTTGCACAGTTATTTCGACTAAAACATTGCCCCTCTAAATGAATCTGAAAAAAAAATGTTCCAAGTCTCTTAATTTCCGGGATCCGCCTAAAGGGGGTGAGAAGGGGGGCGGGGGGGGACTTTGAAAAATGCTTTTTACTTTACCGAGCCTCCTCTATACGAATCCGTAAAAAGAAAAAAATACCGGTCTCGTAGTTTCCGAGATACGATAGGGAGGGGGGAGAAGGGGGGTGAAAAGGGGAGGTTTGGCACTTTTCCCGTAGGTTTGAGAGTTACTTGTTTACCCCTTAACTACTCGCACGAAGAAAATCACTTGACTGCTCGCACGGGGTCCGTGGTGACCCCAATTTCTATGGATGAAATTTAATGATTTCTTATTTTTAATGAAACATGCCAATAGCAATTATGAAAGTACTTTATTTAAACTATAAGACATAAAAACCACAACCTAAAATAAAATTTTCTAAGACATCAAAATAACACAAAATATAAACTTCTACAATAGGGAACATTTTTGGCACAATATGAGATCATGTATTAAAATTTTATGAATTCTTAGGAACCAAGGGAATCGTCGTTATTGCAGGTTAGGCAGTAGACAATGAAGTGCTCATTACATAAAAACTTTTTGCATTTACTGAATTTTGTGGACACTTTTCGGTCACTCCTTCTCGGACAATTATAGCACCGCCCACGTTTAGTGGTAGGTGGAGCAGGTAGGGTTTCCAAACCATGTACTTATAAAAGTCGCCCCCAACATCCTGTTCTTCATCAGGTACCTCCAGTAGTCACTGTGCAATACGCTCGTCTCTTTCATCCATCTTTGACAACTGAGGAGTAAAAAAACCTATGTAAATAACATTTTTGTAGAAAAATAAAACAATAAAAAAATCTAAACTAGTAAAACGATAGAAAATATCATTCACTATCATATTTCATTCAAAATTATATCAATATCTAAATAAAAACAAATAAAAACAATAGAATATAAAAAGCTTACCTTTCTAAAAAAAGTTACGTAAATACTCGCACGGGGTCACGACTCAAGAGAGCAGCGGAGCGACCTACGCCTGCAGCGGTCTAAACGGTACTAGAATATGTTCTTTAGTGCATATTAAGAGGCTAGCAGGCGCACGGGGGGGTTCCGACCATTGCAAGTGCATTTTTTCGACGCTTGAAAGTGCTATGACCCCATGCGAGCAGTTAAGGGTTACGAATCTGTCAAAATATACCCACCTCCCCATCCACCACTGATTTGAAATACTCTCTGCCATCCACCATCTGGGAGAACAATTATGTCAATGAGTCAG
Source organism: Tholera decimalis (assembly GCA_943138885.2). NCBI lineage: Eukaryota > Metazoa > Arthropoda > Insecta > Lepidoptera > Noctuidae > Tholera > Tholera decimalis. The sequence continues at coordinate 3,943,926 of OW964572.2, forward strand.
TCAGTGAGTCAGTGAGTGAGTGGTAATCTAGCTTTATATAGTATAAAATAGGTAGGTAGTAGGCATAACTTACCTGCTGTGAGACGAATCTAATAGACGCAACACCTGATGCTTTCTTCTTTGCATTTTATTTAGTAAATATTTTATTTAGAGTCGGTATGACGAACCAACCAACAAACGCGCACTGGGCCCGCGTATAGGATAAGGGCCCATTCCTTCTCATAGATACAGGCTACGGCTAACATACAAGCTATTTATGTCATGTCATGAGGGAACGTTATGTCTTAACTTTTATGAAAATACTTACCTAAGAGAAGAAAGATATTCCAGTTAAATAAACACAATAACGCTTTACTCGTCTAAGTATCGAAACTTAGACCTTTTATTTGACGATAACGTTTACGACGACACATAACATTTTCATAGCTTATCAGCTGCTATTCATCATTGAACGTTGAATAGAAGCTGGCATGATAAGGCCGTGCGCGCACTGCCTTGCGGTGGCCGCAATTCCGGTAGTTCTACCGCACCGCAAAATTTGTGAAGTATGGAGTGCCATAGAAGTGCGCGCACTGCGGTGAGTCTACCGGTGCGGTAGAACTACCGGAATTGCGGCCACCGCAAGGCGGTGCGCGCACGGCCTTACAACTAGGTTATAACTTTGCAAATTAGCAGAGCCATCTGTGAAATAATCGTGAAAGTCTGTGTAAAGAAAGTACACTGCATCAGGATTTAATTCCTCTTAACATGTCTAGATGGCGCTCTATGGAGACATAAGAGAATGTTGGCAGGAGTAAGATGATAGTTGCACCATCTTTGTACATATATTGTGAACTTTCTATACTTTAAGTAATGATGTAGTGATTTTAGTACACGTATAAAATAATAGATAGCGGTCTTCGTTTTCATATACAATTGTTATAATTATTGATATAAGTTAGCAAACCCATCTATGAAATAATCTTGAAAGTCTGTGTAGAATAAATTAATAGTTTAAAAAACCAAAAACACGCTTTTAAGATTAATGTGATGAGCAGAAATTAGAAATGTTTACTCGTAGGCAGTCCAAGGTTCCATCAGCCACCTTCCAATTCCATGGTCAGAGCAGCTTGATGGTACCATAATATTGTATTTTCATCTAATCTACATTTTAATTGACAAGTTTCATGATGATAAAACAATTAGAAGTACGTTTAATTCAGATTCTTAGATTTTATTGCATATTTAGTTCGTTACAGATCGACCTAATAATAAATCTATGAATTACGCGGTAATTCAAAAAGGTTAAGAAAACCGATAACGGATTTTCTTTAGGTTTGTTATATCCTTCAAACCTAATTGTGTTCAAAGTCCATTACGTGGCCTTTCTCACAAGTGCAAACACGACTATGATACGATATTCCATCATGGAATGCCAGTGCCTATCTTCCGGCTTCATCATCAGACCTTGAAACCTAATCGTGGTCAAAGTTCATTACAAGACTTTTCTAAGAAATCCAAAACAGCTATGATACGATTTTCCATCATGAAGTTCCAGATCATATCTTCCGGCTCCATCATCAGATCAGTTCGACAGTACCATATTAGGTATTGTATTGTCATCAGAACTACATACAGCTGCCAATTTTCATTATACTATAACCCTTGGAAGATGGTTTAATTAGTTACCTTAGATTTCATTACTATCATTACTAATATGTAGATTTTCCAGTAGAATTCACAAAGTGTTGCGATAATAAATGTAGTAATATAGAACACAGAACCATTATAGACAATTTATATAGTGAGATTATAAATATACTTAGTGAAGGTGCAATAATTAGTCATAAAAAGGGTTTTCAGTGCAAAAAACGATACAAAATAGGGTGAAATAAATATGTTAAAAAAGCGCACGGACAGGCTCGTCTTGATTTTCAAATTTGGACTTTAAATGGTAGAACAAAAAGAGGAATATTGTACGAACAAATGGTTGAAAGTCGAAAGATATTCAAAAGTAAATTAAAATGGTGCCAAAATAACATAGTACAATTAAAAATGAATATAATTGCGGATCATCATGACGCGAAAAATTTTGGTAGTTTTTGTAAATCCACAAACAGTTTGAATCACAAGTCGAGCCTATCCGTGAGTGTCGAAGGTGTGAGTGATCCTAAGGAGGTTGCTAACCTATTTGGTAGATCCTTTCGAGTCACATCTCCCCTAGGTGCGTCGTCTGATGGGTCGGAGGTTTTAGTTGGAACCAGAGATATGCCTACCAGATTCACAGCCAAGGAAATAGCTAATGCTATAAGGGATCTGAAGAGGGGAAAATCACCCGGTCATGACAGTTTGAGCGTTGAGCATCTTCGTTATGCAGGTAAACACTTGCCGAGAGTATTAGCAATGTTGTTCTGTTTTTGTACAAGTCATTCGTATCTTCCAGATAATTTACTCAAAACTATAGTTACACCTGTTATAAAAAACAAGACTGGAGATTCGAGTGATAAAAACAACTACAGACCTATTTCCCTGACTACTATAATTGCTAAGGTACTGGACAGTCTGATTGATCGGCAGCTGGATAAGCATTTCACTTCCCATGACGCCCAGTTTGGGTTTAAGCCACATTTATCCACGGAAACAGCTATCCTCTGTCTCAAGTACACTGTTCAGTACTACACAGCTAGAAAAACGCCTGTGTATGCATGTTTCCTGGATTTATCCAAGGCCTTTGACCTGGTGTCATATGACTGCCTATGGAAGAAGTTGACACAGAATACGGATCTACCAAGAGATGTAGTTCAGTTACTAAAGTACTGGTACAATAATCAGTCCAACAGTGTAAAATGGGGGGGAGCCTTGTCGGATGCATACAGGTTGGAATGCGGGGTGAGACAGGGAGGCCTTAGCTCACCTAAGCTTTTCAACTTGTATGTAAACGAACTGATATGTGAACTCAGCAATACCAATATCGGGTGTTCCATTGATGGGCAATGCGTTAATAACATCAGCTATGCGGACGATATGGTATTGCTGAGCCCATCCATCAGCGCGCTTAGGAGGCTACTTCGTAAATGTGAGGACTATGCGGTGGCTCATGGTCTTAGGTACAACGCGACTAAAAGTGAGCTTTTAGTTTTTAAAGCCGGTAACAAATGTTCCCACCAATCACCTCCTAAGGTGATTGGTGGGACTGGTGAGCAACGCGCCCCCTAGGCGCGTTGCTCACCAGAGTCAAGCGGTTCAAGTACCTGGGACACTGGGTCACCGATGACCTGTCCGACGATTTGGATGTAGAACGGGAGCGCAGTGCATTGGCCGTGAGGTGTAACATGCTGGCTCGTAGGTTTGCACGATGTACTGATGACGTAAAGATCACATTGTTTAGAGCGTACTGTCAGTCTCTGTACACGTGCGCCCTATGGGTCAATTACACTAAACGCTCCTACAATGCTCTGCGAGTCCAATACAATAATGCTTTCAGGGTAATGTTGGGGCTACCGCGCTTTTGCAGTGCGTCGGGGATGTTTGCGAAGGCAGGTGTGCCTGATTTTTTTGCATTAATACGGTCGCGTATAGCACCCTTGATGCGGCGAGTGCTCGATAGCTCCAACAGCCTGATAGCTGTCGTCGCCGACAGGATGAATAGTCCAATAATGTGGCACTGGATGACGACTCACAGAGCGTCATTCACATACATTAAATAATTACTTTTTTAAGTGTATTTTATAATATTTCTTCTAATTTGTCTTGTTATTATTGTATTTTATATTTATTTTAAATTTGTGTGTTTATTTTTTTGTTTATGTGTAAATGTGCTCCATATGGACTTTGGTCTGAAAATAAAGTATTTTATTATTATTTATTATTATTATAGTTAGTTACATACAGGTCGACCTAATAAAAGCGTGTTAAAAAGTATGCGGCATCTGTATGTAGTTTTTTTAAATATACACACATCAAAAGTGTCTAGGGATCAACATATATTTTTGCAATAACTTTTCTCCTGATTGATATTAATTAAAATTTTCTTTAAGGATTCATCAAATAAAGTGTTTTCGTTTGTCACAGTAACGATAAACCAAGTCACCTTTGCATTAATAAAGAAATTTGCCATTTTCCTTATAAAGGGATTTTTGACATTTGAACCACTAACATTAAAGTTCGAAAAAAAGACTGAAATAACAGTTTTCTTTAAAATTTTATTGGGTAAATTAAACAATTAATAATCCGTGTTTCTACCGCGAACACTAACAGCACAAGAACATCGGTTTGGCATACTCAAAATGAGTTCATCCAAATCACGCTGAGGAATGGCCGCCCATGTTCGTTGCAACAACAAAAAAAGGTCTGCATTGCTATAGGTGGTACCCGTAGCGGTCTTCGGGAATGAAGGTTCACTTCATGCAAGCGGTTTCTGACTGTTTGGTCGCTAATTAAGTTCCCTGAAGAGTGATGAAGCCTCACGGCTAACATCATGGCGGTTATTGTTGGAGCTCTTCGAGTTAAGATTTGAATGTATCGGTCTTGTCTCCGTGTGGTGCAGCGATACCGTCCTCCATGGCGCTCAGCCACGGTACCAGTGCTTCGGTAACGTGTCCAAAGTCGACTGATAACACTCTGACTTGTATTCAGAGCTAAAGCCACAGTACGTTGCCGGGAACCAGCTTCTATCATTCCCACGGCTCTGAGCATTTCTTCCCTGCTTAAATGACGTCGCCGCTCCATAATAACGTTGGTTTTAATCAGTAGTAGGGAAACAGTAGCACTAATAATGTCTTCTTTGCGTTGTATGTTTTTATAGGGAAAATATTGACAGCTGATTTTCATCTTTTACTCGAATTTGATTAACAGTTCCTGTTTCAAATTATGAAATGCACCAAAAAGGACCCATATAAATTTATAAAATCATAAATTTATTACAAAGCCACATCTCAATCTCAAGAAATCCGCATAAAAATGCTTGATCCCTAGACACTTTTGATGTGTGTATATCTAGGTGGCGGTATAATATAATTATATAAAGATTCAAAACTCTAGAGTAGCAGTTTGCAGCGTCATCTTTGTATATTCATTGTGAACTTTCTATATTTTAAGTAATGGTGCAGTGTTTTTAGTAACCGTAATCAATAATCGGTTATCAATAATGACTTTGTTTTTCATACAACAGAAACTGAATTTGTCTTCGATATAAAACTTGAATAGATTAGCATATATACATCTATGAGTTTTTTTTTCAGACTCTTAACAATTCAAATATAGATTATGAATATCTAGTTTTTTTTTTTAATACGTGTAGATGGCAGTTCTTAGAGAATGTAAAGTGAAAGTTTAGATTTTGATAGCAGCGCCACCTTTTGTATACCATTAAAAACTACTTGGGCAAAAACAAAAGAAAGTGGCAGAGGCATTTGAGTACAGCTAAACGTTACTAGATGACTCTTTACTTATGCAAATATTAATCCTTGCAGGAAGCAGTAATTAGTCATGGCTCCAACGAATTTGCATGGCTCTAAATTTCAGTCAGGCCTAGATAACTGTAAAGTAAATCTGGATAGGTCTTTCTTTTAGTAAGTGAACAGGAAAAACATGGTTTGGCGTCAATTACATCGTTTCTATTGTACTTGCATAGGTCTTTAAAAGATAAATACGGGGTTTATGTGAAAAGTATTCACGATATCAGGACAGATTTATAACGAAGTTTAAATGAGAACTTTCCACCGGTCGAAACCGTAATCGAAATCATTTTTTTTTTTTACTTATGCTAGGCTTGCGATTAACTACCATTTCAACTAATTGTAAGCGATTATGTGGTCGAAAAAGAAGCACGCTTACCTAGAAGTAAACTATTCAATCTTCACTAAAAGACCATGAATAAGACAATATAAAATTGTACCAGCAAAAATTGCCATTCGTGCGTTGAGGGTGCCATTTTTAGTGATCCGTTGTCTACAAGGAACCCATACTTTCGCCATGTCCGTCTACCTGTCCGCGGCTTAGCTCAGAAGCTATTGGTACTAGAACGCTGCAATTTGTCATGGATATACATATACATATTAATTACGGCATATTACGACCGACAAAATGATAAAATAAAATCATGAAGAACCTTTTTAAGGGTTTTACCTACTTCAGCTGGGAGCAGTTGTGTACGCGGATGACAGCACAGTCTCAGAGTGATACTTATCTAGTTCTAGAGCTGATAGGGACGAAATTGCTACTCTCAGAAAGGCCATGGTATAGCGCATGAATTTGACCTTAAATCTCGTTTCCCAATGGGGTGACGACAATCTGGTAAAATTCAACGCTCTGAAAACACAGGCTTGTCTTTTCAGCGCAAAAGGAGCCCTTTTGAATTAATCCCTACTTTCCGAAGTATATCTGTGCTAGTTACTAATCGCCTGGAGCTTTTGGGCATGGAGTTGACGTCAGACCTCAACTTCGGCTCAACCCTCGAGTCCAGAGCTCAGACTGCAGCAAAAAATCTGGGAATCCTACACAAGGTGAGACGGTATTTCACGCCTGGACAGCTTCTAAATCTGTATAAAGCACAGGTCCGTTCCTGCCTGGAGTATTGCAGCCACTTGTGGGTTGGCTCTGCAAAGTACCAACTTGCTGCATTGGACTCGATCGGGCGCATAGCTAAAATGCTTGTAGGCGACGAGGTGCTGGTGGACAAACTTCATAGCCTGGCTCATCGGCGAACCGTTGCTTGCCTGTCGGTCTTCTACAGATTGTACTTCGGGGAGTGTGCAGGAGCTTCATGACCTGATTCCTCCATCTCCCTTTCACTACCGATCTATCAGACGCACGGCTGGGTACCACCCAGACTTGGTTGATATACCGTCTTGTCGTACCAAGTGCTTCTCCTCCACATTTATTGTGCGCACACCCAAGCTGTGGAATTCTCTGCCGGCTTCTGTGTTCCCTGCCACTTTTGACCTTTTAGCCTTTAATGCAAGAGTAAATAGGCATCTTCTGGGCTCGCTCGTTCCATCTTAAACCTCATGTATCGCTTACCATCAGGCGAGATCGAGGTCAAGAGTGGGTTCATCAGTAATTTAAAAAAAAACATGTAAAGACGATTTTTGGGATGATTTTTTTTTATCTCGTCTACCCTATAGTGTTCCCACACGACGACGAGAGTAGACGAGACGAGTATTGTTGGATAGGACGTTCCTAATGGAAGTGTGGGAAGACCATTTTTTGCATTTGGCATCTTGGTCAGCTAATCCAACTCGCACTTGGCGTTGTAGTAAACTACGGAACCCAAACTGTCTGTGCACTTGGCTGGTTTTTTTTATTACTCACGAAAACGGTTTTCAAATGAATTCCATGTTGTTTTCAGTCATTAATTTTTCTTTAAATGTTGTCTGTAATTTTTATTGTTGTGGGGCAACATGGAATCATCCTATTAGATACTGATCCTGATATCATATCCGACAAGTAATTACCTGTTTTCAGTACATCAAAGTGTGAGAGTTGGGAACTCAACACATTTATTATCTCCAGCTATGGGTGGAACGGAAGGTTGTGTCAGACTTCTAATGACTAAAAATCCGTCCTGTCTTCAATTGACCTTGCGTTCCAAGGCCGCGGTTTCGCGTTAGGACTTTCCTTGAACCCCGGTAGGCAATGGTCCTGTCGGGCTCCGTTAATGGTGTTAACTGCTCCTTGAATCGCACGTGGAATGCGTCGCACTGCTGACCCTGGCTAAATCTAGATTCTAGATCCTGCAGGGCAATTATGTTTACAATCTCACTGTGGAAATTTAGGAGTTGCCATAGAGTGAGCTGCCTCTTTATTTGATCTGGAGGAAAGATAGTTCACTTCAACCTGACTTCACCTTAGTTTTCGCGGTGATATGAACAGAATAAAGTGTTTCTAAGCATCACGGGGCTGAATGGCAGAGAATCATTTACCAAACAACATTTATCTAAACTTATCTTGTAAGACTACAACATAAATTGCAATGTTTCCATTGCTTCTGTGGTATTGAAAGAAATTACATGACGCGGAATTGGAGGGCGCGCTAAGGCAGTTATCCCACCACCATGCGCCGACGATGAACATGTAGCGATTAGAGGTAGCATCTGAAAACGAGTTGGCAAGCAGTGAGCAGCGAGCGTGTAGTTCTGATAGTTTTGGCGCTGGGCTATAAGCGAGCGGGCGAGTGCGACGGGCGATTACTCGCTAGTTGGTCCACTGGACCGCTAATTGGTCTCTGGTCGTGAGTTCTGACTGCCAAGCAAGCATCGCTGAGCGAGTATTATCTTCAACCGACGACCAAAAGAGGAGGTTATCAATTCGACGCGTATATTTTTTTTTGTTTTTTTTTTTTATGTATGATCACCGATTACTCGAAGACGGCTAAACCGATTTGGAAAATTCTTTTTTTGTTTGACAGGGTATTGGTCCCATTGTAACTAGGTCAGGATCTGATGATGGGATCTTGGAGAAATTGAGGGAACTCTTCAAATATTATAGGCACACCTATGGCGTTTTGGGTATTTCTTATAGTAACTTGTGCAGTTGCTCTCAAAAAATACCATTTGGGGAAGTAGAACTGATGATGAAGACCACAGATGGCCGCCGAACCTACTCAATAATAAGTATATCGTGGATTGCGATTCGAATACTTGAATATGGATGTTACGCACTTTATGCTCGTCACAATGCATATGGTGATGTAGAGCTGATGGATAACATCCAGTTATGCACTGTATGTTCGTCACAATGCATATGGTGAAATAAATAAATAAATCTTCAATTTGTAGAGCTGATGGTGGAGTACCAGGAGAACTCCTCAAAAATTAACGGCCCAGCATTGGGAAAAGCAATATTTTGTAAAAGGTTATAAGTAGTTGACATTTAGGCTCTTTTAACTAGGTAAATTAAAAATCGACCAACTAAAAAGAGTGAAATAAAAACTTTTTACCAAAAAATTAAACCGACTACCAAAAACACTGCAAAGTGAAAAATAACTTTAATTTCGGAAGTCGGTGCCAAAAACGAAAATACAAAACTAAAACACCGACTACCGAAATTAAAGTTATTTTTCACTTTGCAGTGTTTTTGGGAGTCGGTTTAATTTTTTGGTAAAAAGTTTTTTTGACAGCTCTTGTCGCTCAGCGACAGAACAAGTAAAGCGAGTCGTCGCCGGCAGTGTGAACAGTTAGAGAGCAACTTTAATATATGCATCTCTTTCGTTTACACGGAATGTATATTTCATTGTGCGGTTCTTGAGCGAGTAAATCGCCGAGAATTTGTAGTTTTTTCCCCGGCAGACGGATAACTGCCTAAGGAATGCAGTGCAGCTAGAGTTCGCTGACTGGTGACAAAATCTTGTGATATTCCATTCCAGTGTGCGTAGGCATAAAGCAGGCGAGTATCAAGTCTATTATTATCTTCTATTAATCGCAAGGGCCTTCGCTCGTGTGGACTTTATCCCAGTAAAAACATAACCCTTCTACTCTTACAGTCCGGTAAAAAGTCATTTAGAAATCAATCATATTTTATCCAGATCCACCAAGTACTTTCATTTTTTTTTTTTTCATCATTAGAACTTAAAACGGGATATTTACCATGTATATTTTTTGTTTTGAGTTTCTGATATTTCGGCACTGTTGCAAATGTGTAAAAACCGAAAAAGTTCCTTAGAAAGTTCGCGAGTCGACACGGTGAGTTTCGTGTGTCGGGAGCAGAATCGAGTGACATGTGACAGTGTTAGCGGTGTCGATCGCAAAAAACGAACGAGAAAGAGGGTAGACCGATTCGTCTGCTCATAAACTTCCGACCGCAATTACTTCAGTTCATCCGTGATCATGGCGCTTGCAACAGTGCCGAAATATCGGAAACTCAAAACAAAAATACACATGGTAAATATCCCGTTTTAAGTTCCAATGATACTGTCAGTGATCATGTTAGCTTAAAAACATATAAGTTTACCAGTTTAGACAATTGTTACCTATTTTTAGAGATTTTTTAGAGAGAAGTTTTCCAATCTGGGACTAGTCATGCCAAGGGTTGTAATGCCTAATCAGGTTGTTTATCTAAGATAGGTAGTTATTCCATGTTAGATAGTGGTATTTAGGTATCACTGGAAGCCAGTCCTAATATCTTTGGGAAATGGCTCAGCAAATGATGGTCATATCACTACATAGTATAAAACAAAGTCACTTCCTCCCGCTGTCTGTCTGTCCCTATGTATGCTTAGATCTTTAAAACTACGCTACGGATTTTAATATAGATAGGGTGATTCCTGAGGATAGTTTTAGTGTATAATAAGTTAACGTTTTGTGTAAACTGGATGAAATATGATGATATTAGTTCAACATGTCGGAAAAAATTAAGCCAATCGGCAGCTTTAATCGAAAACGCTGCCAAAACCTTTTGAGTAATATCAAAACAATGTATGGTGGATTGTTCCTCTTTTATAGATCTACAAAAAAGTCCGCAATGGCATATGTCTATCTCCCGAGTATAACCCACAATAACCATTTTTATCTTTTACAAATTTTACAATAAGTTGATGGGTTATTTACGAAGCTATTTTTAAGAGTACAGTATTATTTCTTGTCCAATTAAATACGTTACATACGTTGAGTAGTTAATGTAAATTAAAATTGTTTTACACTATATCAATAAAATTAACATCTTATGAGTTATAGCAAAATAAAAATTACCGGACGAGAAATTAAATACTTAAAATATCGATTAAACGAAGCTAAGACGTCGCTCACAATCTAAGCAAATATAAACTATTACCCGAGCGAAGCCGGGCCGGGTCGCTAGTCTTAAAAAAGAAAATCTCTCAACGAAACTTCATCAAAACCAACAAGCATTTATAAAATACTATCTAAGTCACGACAAAACTAGGTACTATTACATCAACCATTACATTTCCAAAAATGTCGCAACTCTATTTATTTCCTTGACAAAACACAGTCTTGTTCATTTTGCAGTAGTTTTCTGGTGAAAGGCTTTTAAAAATAAAACACGCTCTTTCTAAGCCAAGTGAAAGTATATTGGTCTTTTTCTATTTATTTTGTTGCTTTAGTTGTTTTTGATGCTTGTTATAAAATTCTTTAGACGGAAACGAGGCGATATTTCGTTCTTTTTTCTTTAATTAATAGTGCCTGGTATGCTTTCAACAACATACAAAATTACGAAGAGGTGCGAGATCTGTTAAATTATAGGTGATCTTTATTTTGCAAATTGGTTATCAGATAACACTTTATCACGTAATTTTTTTTTTCGTAAATTTAAATCAGATGAGGTCGGTGTTTCCTAAATGACTACCCTGAGAAGAAACACCGAAATAAACTCAGGGGTCCGTCTCTTTTAAACTCCATATAATCTATACTGGTTAAATTATATGGGAACTTTGTAGGTTACCGTCTGAGGCGATCTTTTGAGGAAGGATGCTCACAGATTTGAGTGGGCCTGTCCATACAGTGCAAGCATTTGTCAGATGACGTATAGCTCAACTTAGAACAAGTTAGATCTTACTATCAAATATTTTTACAGGTATAAATCACTGTTTGACCTCTCAAATTACGAGCTTAAGCCGCAGTATGAAGTACCAATGGCATAATGCCGCCCTGATGCACAGGATGTGGGGGAGAATCAACAGTGTTTTGAGATTGTGTACAAGCCAGACTGTCCGTTCCTGTTTTACTGGACCTGACTCATGAAGTAAATTAATTGAATCTTGGTTTATTTAATAAGTATTTAATTTCACTATTTACGCTTGGGACATGAGGCCTGAGTGCGCGTTTCCTTTATAAAGGAATTGTCTTGCCGGTTGATGAGGCTAGCTCGTTCTTTGCCCAAAGAATAAGCAGTGCCATACAACGAGGCAATACTGCCAGTTTTCTGGGTACGTTTTCGGACGACAGCGATGTTCATAGTTTTAGCAGTGTTTTTAAAATTAATATTTTAAATCCCAATAAACAAATTATTGATACAATGTTACTGAAATTTTCTTTCTGTAAATGTTTTAAATTTTATCTTGGACTAGCTCTTGACCTCAATCACGTCTAATGGTAAGCTAAAGATGAGGTCTACGATGAAAAGAGCGCGCTCAGAACATGCCTGTTCACTCTTCCTTTAAAGACTAACGGGTCATAAGTGCTAGAAAACATAGAAGCCTTAACATATTCAAGTTCGGCTATGTGTAATATAAATGTGGAGAAGTGCTTAGTACGAAAATCTAAATCAAAACAATACTCTCTTTGTAACCCGCAGCGCATCGCCTTGTACCAATCTATCTACAATGGGCATTGTCGATCGTGACCACATTCCACTGCCAAGGTGGGAAGTACGTGATTTAAATACGGAGCAGTTTTATATGGTGTCACTTGAAGAAGAACTGCTTTAAGTTGACCCAGTTTTCAACTGACGAAAAAAAAAACGGAGGAGGTTATCAAGTCGACACGTATATTTTTTTTAATGTATGGTCACCGATTACTCGAAGATGGCTGGACCGATTTGAAAAATTATTTTTTTGTTTGAATGGGTATACTTTGACATTGGTCCCACTGTCATCAAGTCAGGATCTGATGATGGGATTCTGGAGGAATCGAGGGAACTCTTCAAATATTATAGGCACACGTATAGTAATTTGAGTATTTTTTATAGTAACTTGTGTAGTTGCATTCGAAAAGCAACATTGGTGAAGTGGACCTGATGATAAAGACCACAGATGGCCACTGGAACTACTCAATATATAAGTAGGAATAATAAGTATTTCATGTGTTCCGCTTCGATTAATTGAATGTGGTTATTAACCTTCCTATACCCGCGCGTTGGTCTGTGAGACCGACGGAATGATTTTTCGAATTTATTTAATATCACAGAAACGCTAGCGAGTCGCATCTTTTGCTAGCTGTCGGATTTGTAGCGAGCTTCATGTAAGTGATCCCCACGCGCTTGTGGGGAACGCACGTGTGTGCGTATTTGGCGCCAATCGGTCCGTGAGACCGACGCGGGTATAGGTGTAACTTTTTATGTAAGTATAAAATTATTGTTTATCAGGTTTTTTTTACTGTGTATGTAATTGTTTATTATGTATGTAATTGTGTATGTATATTTTGACCAATCTTATTATTTTACAGATTATATTCTGCGCCAGAATGGATGAAGAGCGAATCCGGTCACTGTTGGAAGAAGAAAGTTCTGACACTGATTATGACGGAAATGACAGCGAGGTGGAAGACGCAGTTGAGACACAAGAGGAAGCCTATCACACAGAGCAAGAAGATGATGAAGAAGACAAGATTGAAGTTTTGGCTGAGGAGGAAGACCGTCAAAGTTCCAGAGATTTTTACGTCGGAAAAGATGGACGGACTAGATGGAACAAAACTCCTGCCTCAAATCATGTAAGACGACGAGCTCGAAATATAGTTACACAACTGCCAGGACCTAGAAAAGAAGCTAAAAATTTAAAGGATTCAGGTGAGATTTGGAGGTCATTTTTTCCGGAGAATGTTATAAAACATATAGTAAAATGCACTAATTAACAAATTAGTCGGATAAAACCTAATTTTACACGAGAAAGAGTTTTTGAGAGAGAAATTTGTCAGTTAGATGGTCCCGAGTCTTCAGCGACATCTAAAATTGGTCGTTGTGGATATTGTTCATCCAAAAAAAAAACCGCAAAGCACGATACAATTGTGTAACTTGCAAAAAATATTTTTGTTTGGAACATGCTGTTATGGTATGTCCTGATTGTTATGGTGAGACTGAAAACTAAGTCAACCTGTAATTTTTTATTAGCATATTAAGTGTTTTTTTAAATGTAAAAGTTTATTTTTGTTTTTTTAGAAGAAAAAAAATGTTTTAGTTGTGTTTTTGTAGTACCTAAGAAAAAACTCTGTACTTAGAAGGCTGTTGTTATAAGACTGATAGTCTGTTAAATAATTAATAATAAAGTGATTATATGATATATTTCTTTTCATTATATCCTTTACTTTTAAGGTCTAACTTTATTAATATAGGTCTTCTAAGGAAAATTATGTAAAACGGCGTTCCAAACTTTCGGTCTGTGAGACCGTACGCGGGTATAGGTGTCACAGAAATTAGCGCGGGTATAGGAAGGTTAAGCACAATATGCTAATGCGGCCCAACATTGAGAAAAGCAATATTTTGTAAATGATTATAAGTAGTTGACATTTAGGCTTTTGTAACTAGGTAAATTAAAAATTAACCAACAAAAAAGAGTGAAATAAAAACGATTGTTTGTTAAACGCTGCCCCACACTAGGAATTTCCCCTGATTCTTTTTTTTCTGGGTTGGAAAATCATCTTATGACTCCTCCCACTATGGGTGGAATGGACGGGAGTGTCAGACTTCTACTGACTAAAAACCCACCCTGTTCCTTCTGTTGACCTTGCATTCTGAGGCCGCGGTATCTCTCCCGGAACCCCGTAAGATATCTTAGATGTGTTCTCTTGCGCAAAATCCCTGATGCGGAACTACTATCTGTGGGTCATACTAATCCTTGTTCCGCAGCGGGAATCGAACACACGATACCCAACCCATTAAATCAAGAGTGAAGCGCAGGCCACACCGCCAGCTAGCGGGCGGGCGGGCTAGGCGGGCGAACATCGTTTCACCTCTTTACATACTATTTTGTCATTTACATCTTCCAGAACAGTAATAACTTTTTTTAACACACTTTTATTAACTCGAGCTGTAACAAACTATGTAATGAATCTGAATTAAACGCACTTCTAATTGTTGTGTCATCCTGAAACTTGGCAATTGTATGTTAATTAGATGACAGTACAATATTATGGTACCATTGAGCTGGTTTGACGATGGGACTGGAAGATGGCTGCTGGAACCTTGGACTGCCACTAGTAAACATATCGAGTTTGTGCTCATTACATTCATTTTATAAGCGTGTTTTTAGTTCTTTTAACTATTAATTTTTACATTTAACTAAGTACTTATCTTACAATGCAAAAAATAAAACACAGTCAAAAAAAGAATCAATAATTTAATAAATATTCAATAAATTATGCACACCCACAATTAAATAACTTATCTAACCTAAGAACTACCCTCGTATTGTCTCCACCCCCTGTACGGGAGGGGTGTAGTGTCATGAACATCCCTCCTCCGTCTGTGGTGACCGTGATGACCTGCGTAGATCACCTGGTGATCTTCTCCTCCGTCGTGGGAGGTTAATTTCTTCAATCCTACTATGGCTGCAAGCATTAGGGCGAGGGCTGACGCGGCCATAGCCTGAAAATGAGAAAAAGTATATAAGTTTTATGTATTACTAACAATTTGCCCACGACTAAGCCTGCGTGGATTTTAAAATAACTTATAGCCTAGAAGCAAAAGTTTTAAATTACCCGAAATTTCAATATTTTTGACACAAAACCACTCTGTTATGAAAAGTACTGGACCGAATCGAATGAAATTTTGTCAAAGCATAGTGCAATAATCTAACTATCGCACTATAGGCTCATCTGGTGTAAATAACTAGACTAGATTAATAAAAAAAATCATAATTTCGAAACCATAAGTTTTCGCTTAACTAAAGTATGTTTTAAATGATCACTTATGATGCTCTCAAGCTGAAAAAATCTTTGGACCACTGTAAACGGGCCACCCTGTATATATAAACATTATATATTCAATTATTATTAAATATATAAATTATTTTTAGAATTGTGTCATTAGTTTCGAAATTTATCCGTACATACAAACTTAAAAACAAATTTTCAACGTCGCAATTTATTTATGAATGCGCACGCGTGTACAGTGTCTTTTACGTATCAGTTTAACATTTTTAGTGAATATTTTAATATAAAAAAATAAAGACATTTTGTTTTCGAATAGTAATATTTTTTTAGCATGTACGCATGCTATACTATTGCGGGTTAACGGGAACGCCCTCTGTTAGTTAACATACTGTATATTAGTTTATTTGTAGTTTTTTATGGTAATAAGATGTATTTTATTTATATGGGCCAAGTTGCCTGAAATATATAAACGTTTTTGAAGTGGTTTTGTCCAGATTGCTCTAAGGTTGTTTATGAACAGTGTTAACGAATTTATAAATTCTCTGTATAAAATGTAATTACTACTAATTTATATTTAGTAATTTCCCCATTTTAACTAAACGTTACCGTCACTAACGAAGCATATTAGTGTTTAATCGACATAGTGGTCCAACGCAAGAAAAATTAACTAAAGAATAAAAATAGTAAAAAAAAAAACAAAAAAAATAACAACAATTAAACGCCTGTGCAAAACACAAGCATGACTTCCTAAGTAATTATGTAATTATTAATAACTAACAACCATAACAAGTGTACTTAAACATTATTAATTACCAACAAGCCCAAGGCTTAATGAAATCATAAAGAAACCCATATAATCATAATTATGATATTAACTATGTAATTTCCCTTTAAGATACAGCAATAAACTTGTAATATTATATGCCTAATTTAAATGAGTGGGTATCAAGCAATCAAGTGGTAGAGACATTTGCAAGTAATTTGAAAATAGACCAGAGGGCTGGCTCGTTTTTTTCCCAAAGAATAAACATTGCCATAAAACGTGGCAATGCTGCCAGTCTTCTGGGCACGTTTCGAGGGGTAAGTCATTTCTTTTTCATAAGTCATAAGTAATTTATTTTATTTCATAACCATATATGTACAACGTGTTGAAAATATTAATAATAAAGAAAACATTGCAATATTAAATTAAATCAAAATACATTTAGAAAAGTAAATTAATAAAAACAATAACAGTCAATTAAAAATTCAAGTACCTACAGAAATAATAAATGTCAATTTAATAAAATTTGTCAATAAATATTATTAATTATCTATAAGTTCATTTATACTATAATAACCTTTCCTCAATAAATGGGTCCTCAATTTGTTTTTAAATAAATTAACACTATAAATACTCTTAAATTCTATCGGCAACTTGTTGTATAAAAATTCAGATTGATACCTTGGGCTATGATTGACAACTTTTAATTTACTTGGAGAGTACGCCTAATAATATACAGAGAAAAGGAAAATCCACACACACACACACGTCTTTTGATACTTAACCAAACTTATTACGGCAAGAATGTCGCATTATTATGGCGTGAAACAGAAGGTCAATTTTCGTACTTCTTATTGATGATGATAATAGTGATGTTGTTTATTTTGCAAATAGGTTATATACACATTCACACTTCTTTTTTTATTTTCGTAAATGTAAACTAGATGAGACCAGTATTTCTTAACTGACTACTCTGAGAAGAAACACTGAAACAAACTCAGAGGTCAACGTCTCTTTTAAGGTTCATACAATCTGTAGTGATCAAATCATATGAGAGCCATGTAGGTTTATGTCTGTAGCACCCTTTAGAGGACAGAAATACACAGATTTGAGCAGGCCCGTCTAAACAGTGCAAGCATTTGTCAGTTATCGCGTAGCTCAACTTACTTGTACACTACTTTGTTTACTACTTTTCGTAAATGTAAACTAGATGAGACCAGTATTTCTTAACTGACTACTCTGAGAAGAAACACTGAAACAAACTCAGAGGTCAACGTCTCTTTTAAGGTTCATACAATCTGTAGTGATCAAATCATATGAGAGCCATGTAGGTTTATGTCTGTAGCACCCTTTAGAGGACAGAAATACACAGATTTGAGCAGGCCCGTCTAAACAGTGCAAGCATTTGTCAGTTATCGCGTAGCTCAACTTACTTGTACACTACTTTGTTTACTACTTTTCGTAAATGTAAACTAGATGAGACCAGTGTTTCCTAACTGACTACTCTGAGAAGAAACACTGAAACAAACTCAGAGGTCAACGTCTCTTTTAAAGTTCATACAATCTGTAGTGATCAAATCATATGAGAGCCATGTAGGTTTATGTCTGTAGCACCCTTTAGAGGACAGAAATACACAGATTTGAGCAGGCCCGTCTAAACAGTGCAAGCATTTGTCAGTTATCGCGTAGCTCAACTTACTTGTACACTACTTTGTTTACTACTTTTCGTAAATGTAAACTAGATGAGACCAGTGTTTCCTAACTGACTACTCTGAGAAGAAACACTGAAACAAACTCAGAGGTCAACGTCTCTTTAAAGTCCATACAATTTGTATTTGTATATGAGAAGCATGCAGGTTCATGTCTGTGGTGTTCTTTTGAGGAAATAACCACGCAAAGAGCGGACTTTTGAAACTGTTGTTCCGTCATTTGTCCCTAAAGTTTCAATTGAAAACCAGCTTCGGACAGTATTATCTGTCTGGCATTAATGCTGAAATGGACCTCTCTGGCACGACTCAAACTTCCAGGTTAAGTAACGTTGCTGAGCTCGGTTTTTGGATGGGTGACCATCTCAACATATCGAGATTCCGTGCCTCGGAAAGCACGTTAAGCCCTTGGTCCTGACTGTGTTTTTTTTTTAAAGTTTCACACAATGTGGGTAAATTTCACATTGCTAGTAATCTTGTTAACCCCTCCAACTAGGGCGTCCAATCCCGCAGCCTGAATTCAATCCCGGTATTTGCGGGACTAAGAATTATCAATCCCGCGGGATCTCGGTATTTGCGGGATCCCGCATATTGAAAATTTTCACATTTATTTAAGGCAAATAAAACAATGAATTAATCTATTAACTCCACATTTATTCCAGTATTACTACTAGTATGATATCAATCAAATTACACCGTTTATTTATCACAAAAAAACAATGAATTAATCAACTAACTCCACATTTGTTCAATCAAATTACACCTTTTTTTCTTCACAAAAAACAGTAACAAATACTTAATAAATAACTTTACTTAGGCTACCACTGACTGAAATTCGGCTATATGTATTAGGCTACATAAGCTGTGAAAAACGGGCGACATCGTTGCTTGCAACACTGCCGGCCGCCAGTCACCGAGCGATCGCGCTCGCGAGAGATCGTATGGATGCTTTTTTCAGTCCCGCAAATCCCGCGGATTTCGCGCCCGTAATCCCGCACCATGCGGGATTGGAAAATGACGCGGGATCCCACAATACCGAGATCTCGGTATTCCGGGATTGGACGCCCTACCTCCAACTAAGCTAAATATGCTTGTGTCTGGAGTGGGTTCACGACAATAGTGTAATGTGTAAAATCTGTTTGATTCTCTCCTCTAAAGGGAGCCACAGATATTAACCTACATGGCTCTCATATGATTTGATCACTACAGATTGTCTAGACTTTAAAAGAGATGTTGACCTCTGAGTTTGTTTCAGTGTTTCTTCTCAGAGTAGTCAGTTAGGAAACACTGGCCTCATCTAGTTTACATTTACAAAAAAAAGACGTGTGAAAGTGTTACTTTATAACCTGTTTGCAAAATAAACACCATTATTTCATTATTTCAATGGGTGGGATTCGAATTCGAGACCTCTCGATCAAGTCATCAAGTCTCAAATCAAATCAAGTCCGACGCCTTATCCATTAAGCTAATGACGCTCCTATTTGAACATCTTTGACAGTCGTTATGGATGGAAGTCAGAAAATCTGTCTCTGGTTTTGCCAGTGGGTATCGCTTTACCCAGTTACTGAGTTATGGCAGTCAGTAAGAAAGTCGATTTATAAAAAAAAAAAACTTTTATTTTTCGGCTTCTAAGGCCCATAGTGTTAGTCTAACAAATTACTTAAAAGCTATGTTAGTAAGAAACAATTAGGCATACACAGACTATTACAAAGGACATAACAAAACAAAAACAAAATATACAACTCAAAATCACAGAAAGGTTTATCAAGTCCCATGTCTAGGCCATTGTAGGCCCTTCTAGTCTTTCCGCGAAAACTTTCAGAACGCTATTGCTGCTTCCTCTCACTCTTCGTATTATAGACGCGACTTTCTTCCGCATGATCGCATAGTAATCATCCGTATGCGCATCCGCGAACATCCCAGACGCACTACAATAAGGAGGAAGCCTCAACAGCGCCCTGAAAGCATTATTGTATTGAATTCGCAGGGCGTTAGCAGTTTTTGGGTATGATTAGCCCACAGGCTGCTAGTGTACAATATTTGGGAAAATGCTTTAAAAAGGGTGTTTTTAACCGGAACAGAACAACCAGTAAACCTGCGAGCCAACATGTTTCCCCTCACAGCCATCGGGCTGTGAGGGGAAACAGCAGGCAGGCGCAGGGCGATCCCTGCGCTCTCTCTTCATATTGAAATCATCTTTTAAACTCTGATAGTTAGCAGCATCTGGTTAGACTAAAAAGTTGGGAAAGACTACTATGATAATGGACCTTTCTGATGCAGCCGTGATGCACGTACGCGGCTGTCTTATTTGTTTTTCACTTTCTTTTTAGTTGGGGTGTGCCAGATGTACTGATACCAAATAAATGTATTCCCTACTTTGCAAAATGTAGGGAAAATAGTGAGATTTTAGTACGGTAATTCGAATGCAAGCGTTCTTTACAAATACGAGATCTTTCCCTCTAAGGCACTTCAACAATTGTGGCGTGCACACTCACTACAAAACTGCTCAGTCGGCAAAAACAATAGTTTTCACTCTGAAATGCACAGTTGCACACTAGCTAATGACTTTAATCTGATTGTGTTAATACGAAATCATAAGAAAGTTGATGAAACCACAGAGTGTGATAACATCACAAGATAATTAATTGTGACTCTATCAACCGCCATTTTGAAATTCCCGTGACGTGTTCCAGTTGAAGATGATTTCAATGATACAGAGGTGATGATGATGATGATAGGTATACAGGGTGACTAGAATATAAAGTGCGTTTTCTAAGATACGTTGTTCTGAATTGATTTTTTTTAAATTCAGAATAGGCTCGCGTTTGACCACCATCTCACCTGATGGTAAGTGATGATGTGATCGTAGATGGAGCACGCTTACCTAGAAGTAACCTATTCACTGTTGATTTAAGGGCCCCTAGGTTGTAGCTATCTGGAAACACAGACTCCGGCAGAGAATTCCACTCCTTAGCCGTATGCACAATGAAAGTATTACCAAAATGTTTTTGCCTTCAAATTGTGTACTTTACGAGTGTTTGAATTTTATAATACAAGTAAAGCTTCCGAAATAAAGCATAGAAAAGTTGAATCAAACTATGAAAGTTACTAATTTTTTAGGTTGGAACATAGTTCGTGATTATTGGGGCAGTTTACTCGAAATAAATGCACGATACTTGACGTATAAATTATAGAAGACACTTTCCTGTTGTGAAACTGTTTGAAATGATATAACAGTGCTTACTTCTGCGTTTCACTGACGTTTTAGAATAAAAATCACTGTTGATCAATGCACGCTCTAGATACTTGTTGCGGAATTTATAGCTTGAAAACCACCTAACTTGCATCCTAAGTTTTCAGATTAAAACCCTTTTTTCATATGGAGTATCACCAGTCATTTGGTGGAGTGGTGTCAGAATTCTACATACTCAGAAACCACTTTATTCTTTCACCTGCTGCCCCTGAGTTCTGGGTCTATCGTTAGAAAATTTCCGCAACCCACTAGGTCAGGTCAGGTAAAATCTTTGTAATACACCCTGTATATATACATTCATATATTGAGATAAGTTTTAAGTGATAAACCCGCCATGGCTATAACATATACACGTTTATACTCATGAGTATAATACATATATATTTTCTTGGTGAAGAAAATGAAAATTAAGACGTTTCTACCGAGCTACGCACAGGAAACTAAATTTATTACTGTTCATTACTCGGCTTACTAAGTTATTGGTTTAATGTTCACAAACTGCTACACTGATTGTGAGGTTTTGAATACTTGGTCAAAAATGGCGATTATATCTTTCAGTAACGGCTCGGACTGTTAAAGTCTGTAGTGTGATATCTACATTAGGATATCTCGTCCATCTCTCCACGGTCAAGTTGCATCACACTATGACAGTAAAGGAACAGAGAGAGGCAACTGGGTGTGTGTTTGGGTGTGACTGCGTGTGTCAAACTGTGTGTATATATCACCCACCCATTCACACACACACACACACACACACGCACACGTAGTCGCTACACACTTTTGTCTGTGGAATTGGTCGTGCTAATACTTTTTTTTGTTATCGGGGGAAAACGTTCAAAAGGCTCCTGGATTTTTAGGGAAAAGCCTCGGGTTTGTGGGATTTTTTCCTCACTAAAATCACTCCTTTGATCACCCTCACATAAAAGGGGCCCGTTACATTAAAAAATACCACTCCGTAACTTCTGTCCAACGTCTGTAGTATGTCTGTAGTATTCTTATAGAAGAATACTATAAAAGGGATGAACATTTAAGTAGAGCAATGAATTTTCCAAACTCTAACCAAAAATCTACGTCAATATGTTCATGGAAATGTCGTGTGTTTATAAGTGTAACAAAATACAATGTTTGCCGACTGATTTTAATTGGGAAAAGTGGGTAATTACTGCGGATAAGCGGGCCAGCCCGCGCGGCGTGACGAAGAAATCCGACGGTCCGTGTGCTAGATACTATACGTGCTTGTAGGTACGTGAGGAGGCAAAATACAGAGGCTTAAGTTCGTACAATTTAGCCACACTTTTTATAAATAAAAAATCTTCGTGACAAAAAATGAGACCAAAAGAACAAACAAAAACACGACTGCATTAAAAAGCGAAAAATAATCATTGGATGTCTAATTTCGTTTATAATAAGGACTCGATACATACTGAGCTGGTTGTAGTCGGTGCCACCCATTGGCGGCAAACGAACGTTGCTAGGCCAGGTAGATGTACAAAAAAATCGCATTTTATTAAAGGTAGACCTACTCTACAAGATATGTGGTTTAGTCGACTATTATCGTTGGATAGGATTTTTAAAATAATTAGGGTATAGCCGCAAAAAAATTCTCCAGAGATCCGTTTACACTCTTTCGGTATTCAACGCACAGTGAAAGTAAACAGTTACAATTTCTTAGTGCATACAATTGTAAAAAGTTACGCTTCTGTAGTTCTATCTACTCTATGGCCAGTATCTTGTGATCTACTAGCAGTGTGAGCTAATTAGTAAGGAGGAACTGCTTCTGTAAAAATAATACTTTACGATTTTATAAAGATACTAAGTTTTTTGATTTTTGAACTAACGCTGCTTATAAAATGACTAGCTGGTGCCCGCGACTTTGTTCATGTAGAAATTTCGATCATTATTTGATTGATAGTTTAGGACAAACATTTGTCAACTGTGTTGTTGAAGGATTCATCTTCACGTCTCCACCCACACTCCAATCGGAGCAGAGAGGATTCGAGACTTCTTATAATCATCTGCTTAGCCTTTTTCCACCCAGCCACCGCGGGAGATCCCCCGGGCGTCGGGGATCGCGTGCAGAACTCCGGCCACCGTAGGCGCGGGCTTGCGGACGGCGAGCAGGGGTAGCTCACCGTCCATTAAGGACCAGGTCCGGGTCAGCGGCGCGTCGTGTTCCACGCGCGCCTCAAAGAGCTGTCAGTAATAGTGACGGGGCCCATAGGGCCATTGACTGCCGGGGTTGCGGGAATGTTCCAACGAGATACCGCGGCCCCGGAACTTAAGGGCACCTGAAGGAACAGGGTGGGTTTTTAATCAGTAGAATTCTGACACTCCCTTCCGCTCCACCCAGAGCGGGAGAAGTCATTCGATGATTTTCCCATTAAAAAAAAAACGACGGTTTGCACTCCGGGAGTGCCGGCAGAAGTGAAAACTTAAATATTAACGTTGTGCATTTTTGATATTTTGGAATGGTTAGGGAATAATTTTGCACGAATTGCTTTAATTATCAGTATAAAAGTATTTACTATCATTTATGTGGTAGAATTCAATATTTATTTATTGCGCTATCCTACACAAACATGACAATTTATATTACATTAAAAAGTTTATCTCTCGAAACAGCAGGCGCAGGCATACATTTTCGCCGCGCCGTAGAAAGAGAGGGGGATACTTCCTCTCCTACGCCGCGCCGGCTGTCTACTCTCCGTCCGTCTTACGAATTTTCGATCAGGTCACGTGTCCTGACGCGAGTTTAACATTTTTTACCCATTACAAAAAAGTGCACAAGGCCGCTAAAGAAGTTTTCACTTCAAAAAAAAGCCTTTTTCCAACCGTGTCGTAATTTTGTGTAAGCATTTTACATAGAGCGAGTGCCTATTTAACCTTCACCACCCCGTGGGTGGGTAACACGATACCCTTTGGCAAGATCAGTGTCTTTTTTTAACTTTCCGTAAAGACTGTCAAAGATTCAGATTCAAAAGAATGAGACATCTGTAGATGACGCCAAATAACTTGGCAAGATTTTGGCGTAGCGGGAGTAAGTTCGCGCATCGTGCACTTAGTGGAAGAAAAAAGTGGTTTTACTGCTTGCCATTATTCTATGGTTATTGCCATCATTTATTTTCAATCATGTCTGTTCAGAAGAATGTTAAAGAAAGAAGAGGAATTCATTCGTTAATTCGGTATTATAAATAAAATAGATATAATACATAAATACATTTAAACTAAATTTAAAAAAAAAACATTAAAAATAATATGTTCTCGTCGGCACAATTAGTTAATAAAACTGCTACCCCTTTTATACTTCTTTTTTCCCGGTGTCCTAAAGACAGTGACGAATTTGGAATTTCAACCTTCCTTAACTATAGTGTCTAACTGTTCTTTCTGATGTTTTAATAGTCTGCGTAAAACGGTGTTTAGTCCTGGCATTGTAATCAAGGTAACAAAAAATAAATTTAAAACAACACGTAACAAAAACAAAGGGTACAACTTTCGTGTACGCAAGTGTATTCGGGAGCAAATTGAACGAGAACTACTGACGCACCAATCGCGCGCTCGGAGCCGCGCTACGTCATACCCCGCGTCCCGCTAACAACCACTGACACCTAAAAATCGACTTCTGCGCATTGAACGACTCTTGCCAAGTTATTTGGCGTTACCTATACAGATAGATAGATAGATAGAATATACTTTATTGTACACCAATAATTGAATCACACTTAAATTACAATATTGTAAAAAAAAATGGTTACAATGGCGGTCTTATCGCTGAGAGCGATATCTTCCAGACAACCTTTGGAAGGACTTTATGACCTTTAATTAAAATGGGGAGGGCTATATTAGTGTACTACTGTACAAATATTCATTAATAACGGAAAACTAATAAAAATACAACAAAAATATATATATACAAATACATAAGTACATAAAATAAATAAATAAATATATAATGTGTTCTTTAACATCGTGTGGAGAAAGCAAAGGAATAATCAAAAGTTTGAAATAAAATGATTGGCAACCGAGCTTTTAAAAACAGCAAGTGACTGAGCTTGTCTTACTGACACCGGCAATCCATTCCACAACCGAATGGCCTGCACCGTAAACGACTGGTCGTAAAATTTTGTGGAATGCGTAGGCATCAAAAGTCTCAAATTCTCTGATGATCTCAAATCTCTAACATGTGTGTCATGAAGGAACTTCTTTCTTCTTTCTTTCGTTCTTTGAGGTAAAAGGGAGTCGTTGGATTGAAAAGAATACTGTAGAGTAATGATAAAATATGTGCATTCCGGCGAAGGCGGATAGGCAGCCACTTGAGTTTAGTGCGAAACTCAGAAACATGATCATATTTGCGCAAACCAAATATGAATCTGATACAAAAATTTTGGAGTCGCTAGAGCTTATCTAGCTGCACTTCAGTTAGATCTGGATAACTTGCATCAGCATAGTCAAGGATAGGGAGTAGAAGAGATTGGGCAAGCGCAGTTTTAGTAGCAGTCGGTAGGAAATTGCGCAATCTGCGTAAAGACCCCGCAGAGGCAAACAGTTTGCGGCTCACTTCCTGCAACTGGGGACCCCAAGACAAATCCTTATCAATATAAATACCAAGGTCTTTTACTGAGTCACAGTAGGGTATAACAGTTCCATCAAAAATTATTTGGGGAAGGGTCGTCCAGTCAATTTTGGAACGTAGCCTAGGGCTGCCAACAATAATGACTTTAGTCTTCGCAGGATTAACCTTCAAACCATGATCCAAACTCCAATCGGAAATACGCGCTAAATCTTTATTCACCGTCTTTACCGCCTCAGATAAATCTTCAACGGGAGCTTGCGAATAAATTTGCAGATCGTCAGCATAAAGGTGGTAGGATGAGAGAAGTTCATTTGAAATAGAATTTATAAATATGGCGAAAAGAAGAGGAGAGAGAACGCCCCCCTGTGGTACGCCAGCAGTAGTATTGCACCATGAAGACAACGAACCTTCAATGCAAATACGTTGTCGGCGGCCACACAGGTAACTACGAAACCAATCAATAGCTGTTGGAGATATGTTAAGAGAGCATAGTATCCCGAGCAAGACATCAAAATCAACAGTGTTAAAAGCATTACTGAAATCAAGTAAAGAAAGGACCGTCAATTTTCTATTGTCCATACCCAATCTTATATCATCCGTAATGTTAACAAGAGCTGTAGTAGTGCTATGCCCCGGACGAAATCCGGATTGGTAAAAATTAAGGAGTCTGTTTCTACAGAGGAAAGCACTAAGCTGACTATGAATAAGGCGTTCTAGGACTTTGGACAGAAACGGTAAAATGGAAATGGGACGGAATTCAGAGAAAGAAACAGGATTACATTTTTTTGGAAGTGGGGTTACATGAGCTTCTTTCCATGCAGATGGAAAAACACCAGAGGATACAGAATGATTAAGGATATGGCAGATGACAGGAAGGATTTCGTCCAAAATAGGGAGTATCATCTTGCGACTTACACAGTCACTACCAACAGCATTTGACGTGATTGATAAAATACTCTTCTTAACATCACAACAAGCAAATTGATTAAAAACAAAAGGAGAATAATCGGGAGTGGGAAGAGACGAAAGATTATCTAAAGTTTTGGTTTTAACAGCCCCATTGAAACTACAAGAGGTGGAAAAATGTTGATTGAGTAATTCAAGGTCTATATCTTTAGGAACAGACTCTTGACGTGACTTCCCAATTCCCATTGATCTAAGAAATTTCCAGACTTTAGCTGGATCACCGTTTTCAACGGACTTATGAATGTGGCGGCGTTGGGCATCCCTACAAACCAAGTTGCTGCGATTTCTGATAGCGACGTATTTTTCACGATTTAAGGAGCTAGGTCTGCACTTATACCTAGATTTTGCTGCTGCCTTTTTTTGTAAAATTGCTTTCACGTCATCTGTTAGCCACGGAGCAGGCAGATGCTTCATCTTGACCAACCGAACAGGTGCATGCACATCATACAGCCCGATGAGATTGGAATTAAGGAGGTTAATTTTTTCATCAATCGAGTCTGCATGAACAAGCTCAGACCAGTCAATACTGCTAGCATCTTCCCGAAGACCTTCCAAGTCCATTCCACCAAAACTGCGCTGAAGAATACTTTCAGGTTTAGTCTTAGGAGGGCGAATTTTGTAGGAAAGGAAAATCAAGTCGTGGTAGGAGAAAGCGTCAGCTGAACATTGCCCATGCTTAGCGACGTGTTGTGTGGAGGAAACAAAGATGAGGTCAAGAAGTGAAGGAGTACAGTTTGGAAAATGGTGAGTTGCGCTTAATGGAAGGAGAGATAAATTGCAGGATTGAGAAATAGATTGAAGTGAGGAAGAGCGCGAATCATTTTTAAGCAGATTAACCCTCGGCATATAAAGTGAAAAAAAATCCTCACCTATACAACGTGGGGTTAAATTAACCCCACAATTGATTGTCTCTACTTTGTGTGTGCACCAATTGCAATTTAGTGGGAATGAGTTTTTTTTGATAAGTACATAACTAAGTTAATATATAAGATATAAAAAGTATCAAATTAAATATCTTACTTCTTCTTACTAATATTATAAATGCGAAAGTTTGTGAGGATGGATGGATGTTTGTTACTCTTTCACGCAAAAACTACTGAACGGATCTGAGTGAAATTTGGCAAGTAGACAGTTTACATCCTGGAATAACACATAGGCTACTTTTAATCCCGAAATTCCCACGGGATCGGGATTTTACGCGGGAAAACCCTCCTACGCGAACGAAGTCGCGGGCAAAAACTAGTTAATTATAAAAAAAAACTTAAAATCACATACTCTCTCCGTGAATTCAACAAAATGTTATCAGGTCAACATAAAAAATAAATAAAACTATTTCTTAAAATTAACAAAGTTAGTTTACTTATTAAATAAAACTAGATAGATTTGGTATCCTAAAAAATGATCACAATTAGCATTGTATGGCTATTTGAGCGAGATCATTCATTATCTAAATCAATACAATTTTGACACATCAAATTCACATGTTCACATATATCACGGCATTACATTTGAAACAACCGTTCAGGATCTTCCTATCTTTGTTACATGGGCAGACAGAATATCTTTGAGACCTTCTTGGTTGCTTTTGTGGAACTTCTTCATGCAACATTTCATGCATGCGTCTTCTTATATCTCGTGGAATATGTGAGTTGACTTTTCTTTTCCTAATGTGGTCTTCGAGCAAAGACAGTCCCAATTGCTTGATGAAGTTCTTCCTTAGATTCGTTTTGTTCCTTTCAATGCTATTATTCAACATATATATGCACAATAAAAGCATGGTTCATCATGAAAAAATACGGTAAGAGGCCAACGTTTACAGTTGCGGGAAACACCGTATTTTCCTGCAAGTTAGTCGACAATTTTCCGAGATAAAATGGTTGAGGTGTTAACGTTGTATCATTTAATATGGTTCAAGGTTTATTTCAGCATCTGCCACGTCAGTATCACTTTGAACTTTAGAAGCCTCGCTGATATGATCTGCTTCGTCGTCACTACTGGGAAGAAACTTTTCGCCATCCAACGAAATTTCATTTTCTTCCAATAAGGCAGGTGTAATACGATCATTCTGCAGGTTGTAAGACAGATACACTATCTGTACACATAATAAAAATGAAAAAGTATAAATAATACACTAATTGTAAGTGTAAATAACGAAAAAACATAGAAGTAGGCACAAACTTTTTTACGACGTCCCATACAACGTGGGGTTAAAAACGCCCGGGAACCACTTTGCCTGTATGCACAGACGACGCTGGTGCGAGTAGTACTAATCTAACGCTATGTTTCGACGTGGCACTATTTAATCTCCAGCTACTGTGAAAGTCAGGTTATTTGATTGCGTTTTAATATACAATCAACTCGAATTAAAAGTGTTGGGGTTAAAATAACCCCACCTTGTATGCCGAAGGTTAATAAACCCTCCGGTTCTGTTCTTTCAGTTGCCCTTTGCATTCCGGGATCACGGTATCTTGTTAGAACATTCGTGAAACCCTGGATACATTGGTAAGTCTAAAGTCGGAATTACTTGAAGCGTTAAAACCTCTTACTGCATTGCTTTATTTAGCTGTATAACATACATAGTCGTATTGAATGAAACGATTTAATTTTAGAAAATAACATGGCAAAGCTTGGAACGTTTCAAAAATGTGCTCTGTTTGTTGACGAGTCAACAGTTCGCTTCGTTAAAGATTTCACTACCATGAAGTTTAATTCCTGAAATAAAAAATGAAAATTTTCGCTACATTTCTGCCGATTCCGAGAACCATTTAATTCTATTTAGACGACTAATTCTTCTTTCAAAATTGCATTTAACTTTTTTTTATTCATACTTCATTCAAATAGGAGGAGCTCGTGACTGACTAACTAAAGCTGCACGGGTTTTTCTTCAAGGTTAAGCAACGCTTGCTAAGGTCAGTCCAAAGATGGGTTACCGATCTCAAGATTCCTCCGTGGCTCGAAAGCTGTTGTTCCCGGCTGACATTTGAACATATTTGACAATCGTTACCGGTAACCAGAAGCCAGACAATCTTACACCGGTCTTAAGACCAGGCAGTGCAAAATAATTTTCACGCAAGCTCCGCCCCCATCCACCTTGGTTAGGCCGTTGTATACTAAACGCTAATGCAGCAGTAATAAAGTTGAATATCGCGTGCGCTCTTTCACCATGTTCGGTTTCGAAACTGTCGTTGTGTGCTAAACGCTAACGCAGCAGTAATAAAGTTGTATATCGCGTGCGGTCTTTTACCATATTCGGGTTCAAAACTAAAAATGTCGTAAGTCTCAATTCTTGTTTCGTTTATAACTAAAGTAATAATTGATCTAGAGAAAAAAAATCCTATTTTTGGATAATAAACTTTATTTTCTTACTGTCAATACTAATTTTAGACATAAAAGCCGAGTAATCTTGATTAAATTTTGAATAATCTTTAAAAAAGACATGATTTTCGATTAAAAAATGAACCGAACAAAAATGTTCCAATTACGAAACTGGTCTAGACATGGAAAGAAAAAGATCCAATAAATCATATTATACTAAAGTTCCATTTTGATTGTATGCGTGATTGTTTCAGAATATTAATACAAAATTATATACAATTTCGGGAGCCTCCTCTTAATCAGGGGTATCGTATTACCCAGTTACTGGGTTATGGAGGTCATATAGGCAGTCACTTCATGTAAAATACTAGTACTTTGCTATGATGATGTTAATTTATAAAATGCACTATGTTTTCAACTGACTCCAAGGCCAAACATTTTTTTAACATAACTCACCTAATTATCTACACTCTTTTGCAAAAAAAACGGACACCTAAGGAAATTTACGTTCTAAGGTCGATTTGAGTTAATTAAATGAAATTTATTGCTTTGACGTAGTCTGTATACTTATAATCGTGTAAATTAATGCGCGTGAAGTGAATTCAGGCAATTAAAAGGAAAAAAAATTACAGATTCTTTAAAACCGATGTACACGCCCAAACAATAAGAAGTGGTCGGCAATAAAGACAAGATTTTTTTTACTTTTTTAAATTATATTAAAGTTACAAATGTACAAACCTAAAAACGAGTGTGACCTCCTCTTGCCAAAATCACAGCTTGAATCCTTCTGGGCATGCTTTCCACGATGTTTTTAATAACGTTTTGAGAAATACGTTCCCACTCTTCTGCAATGACTCTTTTTAGCTCCCTGATGTTTTGTGGAGCAGGTTGCGCTGATCTTACCCGTCTCTTTAGAACATCCCAGACATGCTCAGTCAGGACTTCGAGCTGGCCAATCTAAACGACGGATCCCAACTTCTTGCATGTACGCTTCCACGTCGCCAGAACGGTGCGGGCGAGCATTGTCGTCCATAAAAATGGAATCTTCCCCAAGTGCAGTCAATGAGGGTTGTGCATATGGAATTAGGACTTCCATTATGTACCGGTGTGCATTTAATGTTCCATTTTCTATGAAAACTAACTCCGTA
Source organism: Tholera decimalis (assembly GCA_943138885.2). Classification (NCBI taxonomy): domain Eukaryota; kingdom Metazoa; phylum Arthropoda; class Insecta; order Lepidoptera; family Noctuidae; genus Tholera; species Tholera decimalis. Next base: position 3,975,165 of record OW964572.2, read on the forward strand.
CGCTCCGTCAAATTAATTGCTGCCCAAAACATAACGGAGCCTCCGCCATAAGGAGTGATTTCTTCGAAACACACTTCCGCATAGCGTTCTCGTGGTCTTCGCAGCACTCGCCGGCGTCGGTCCTCTCCACACAAAGAGATTCTAGCTTCATCAGAAAACAATACTTTATTCCAGTCCTCCAGAGTCCATGAAGCACAGTTCTGAGCAAACTGAAGTCGAGCAACACGGTGCTCACGGAGTAATTTAGGGCCCCGAGCTGGGCGGTAACTCCTGATATTTGCAGCCAAAAGCCTCCTCCTGACCGTCCACAAGCTAACTTCTACTCATCTTACTTCTTCAAGGCTCTTCTTCAGGTCGACACTTGACGCTTTACGATTCCGCAACGCCTGTCTCACCAAAAAGCGGTCATCTCTTGGTTCTGTGCATCGTTTTCTTCCCGAACCGGGTCTTCTTTTGACCGAACCGGTCTCTTGATACCGTTGCCAAGTCCTCTGGACAGTTGAACGACTCACATTTAGCCGCTGAGACACGTAAGTTTGCGAACAACCTTCTTCGAGTAGGGCTATAATTTTACCGGCCCTTATCGCTTTATCACTCATATTAAAAAGTGGTATTTAATGTAAAAAGAAAGATTAAATTGTTTAATTTGCAGAAAATATCCAAAAAGTATTAAAATATCGTAATCAGTTAAAAATCGTTTCAGCAATTTGCGCCATTAGTAAAGCAATTTTAGAATAATCCACATTAATCATTATTTTTCTTTTATTAATTTCAAATTTTAAATTTGGATCGTAAAGAATCATGCCAGGATGCTTCAAATAACATGCCAATATATCGTCAAATTAAAAAACCTATTTCTTGTTCTTCTTCATTGAAGTAGAGAAATAAAAATATAAAGTGCCCGTTTTTTTTGCAAAAGAGTTTATATATATAAAAGAAAGTCGTGTTAGTTTCACTATTTATAACTCAAGAACGGCTGAACCGATTTGGCTGAAAATTGGTAGGGAGGTAGCTTAGGACCAGGATACGGACATAGGATACTTTTTATCCCGAAATTCCCACGGGATCGGGATTCACGCGGAAAAAACCTCCCACGCGCACGAAGTTGCGGGCAAAAGCTAGTACTATATAAAGCTAAATTACCACTCACTGACTGACTGACTCATTGACATAATTGTTCTCCCAGATGGTGGATGGGGAGGTGGGTATATTTTGACAGATTCGTAAACAAGTAACTCTCAAACCTACGGGAAAAGTGCCAAACCTCCCCTTTTCACCCCCTTCTCTCCCCTCCCTATCGTATCTCGGAAACTACGAGACGCGTATTTTTTTTTTTAGGGATTCCTATAGAGGAGGCTCGGTAAAGTAAAAACCATTTTTCAAAGTCGCCCGCCTTGCCCCCCTTCTCACCGCCTTTAGGCGGATCTCGGAAATTAAGAGACTTGGAACATTTATTTTTCAGATTCATTTAGAGGGGCAATGCTTTAGTCCAAATAATTGTGCAAACCCCCCCCACCTCCCCCCTCTTTTTTTTTTTTAAAGATAGCAAGCGAGGGTCTTGCACCTCGCGCAACACGCAAATACTAGTTATACTATATAAAGCTAAATTACCACTGACTGACTCACTGACTCACTCACTCATTGACATAATTGTTCTCCCAGATGGTGGATGGGGAGGTGGGTATATTTTGACAGATTCGTAAACAAGTAACTCTCAAACCTACGGGAAAAGTGCCAAACCTCCCCTTTTCACCCCCCTTCTCCCCCCTCCCTATCGTATCTCGGAAACTACGAGACGCGTATTCTTTTTTTTTTACGGATTCGTATAGAGGAGGCTCGGTAAAGTAAAAAACATTTTTCAAAGTCGCCCCACTTGCCCCCTTCTCACCCCCTTTAGGCGGATCTCGGAAATTAAGAGACTTGGAACATTTTTTTTTTTCAGATTCATTTAGAGGGGCAATGCTTTAGTCAAAATAATTGTGCAATCCCCCCCCATGACCCCCCCCCATTTTTTTTTCACAAGCACGCGATGTGCTTGCACCTCGCGCAACACGCAAATACTAGTTATGTTATAAACTTCATGCTCTGTATGTAACTCATATTGCTACAGATCCTAAATCTCTAATGTGTGTTACCATGCAATAAATCGTATCTTTGATGGATACTATGTTGTTTAGTTGATGGTGGTGGTGTTCGTTTTAAACTCATTCATTTGAAATTGAAACCTTAATAAGGGCGGGGGCACACGATGCGTTGCGGCGCCGCACCGCAAAGATTTCACCGTGTCAGTGGGCACACGCGCGGTGCGGCGCCGTAACGTTGTTATGTCGCAGTGGCGCCGTAGCAGCGTTGGACAGTCTGTTGACAGACAATCGAAACGAGCGAGCGTGTGTCCTTCCTTGTGACGCAAAACAACTGAGCGGTGCCGCTCCGACGTCGCAACGCATTCACCCCTCCCCGCCTCGTCTTGGTGGTTGCAAGTCCGGTGCGGCGCCGGAGCGCATCGTGTGCATGCCACAGATATTTCTATGTAAGACGACGCAGCGACACCGCTCCGGCGCCGCACCGCCGCCGCAACGCATCGTGTGCCCCGGCTCTATCGGTTAGTAAAGCCCCCCTGAATGGTTCCAAGGACGGTGGACATAGACGTCCGCCGCTCCTTATAACATGAGAGTTGGTAGCGCGTATTATTCCACAAGCACCTCTTTTAGAAATTGCGGAGGGACTAAACACTTCATTTCATTTTTTTTAAGAGCAATGTTAGAATTCCCATGACTAGCAATCTAATTACCCTTTCCAACTCAGCTAAATATGCTGGTGTCTATAGAGGGTTCACAGCAATAGAGTAATGGGTGTGATGTTCAAACTTCTCGATCGGACCTTCGGATCGGGCCTTGTGATCGAACGAACGATCACAAGGCCGATCTTAGTCATCAGGATATTGCCGCTTTTAAAATCAGCAGTTACATCTGGATACAATTGTCTTACCTTCATGGCCAGTAGACCTACACCTCCAATACCGATAGCTCCAAGGGCCTTGGCAAACATCATTCCGATTAGAGCCACGCCTCCGCCACCACCACCCTTGCCTCTACCAGTCGCTGAAACAACAATAATAATAATATAATATAAGATGTTTAATTATCTCCACACAAAGTAACTTAAAGCTAAAAATTACAGTATACTAAAGTAGGGGTTTGATTTTGTGAGAGACTGGTGCCTGAAGTGGGTTTCAACGAGAACCTGTATTACAGGTCACCAGTTCCCTCCCGCGGCCTGAGATCCGCTGTAACTTAAATAATGGATAGAGAATTTGATACAAGTAAGAAGCAATATTACTTAAAGACTAAAAAAGACGAAATAGATTTTTTACATACATGAGAAAACGTGGAACCAGTTTGTTAAGTGTAGATTGTTATACAATAAAATAGACATTAATAATAGTCAAACCTTTGCCTAGCAATGGGACCAGGCACGTTCGAAGCCTGGAATTGGGGGAGGTCACTAACAGTAAAATATGTCGAGTAGCTGAATGAGTTTGTTTTATCGCATAATACAAATTTTATTGCACACATTATAAAACAAATGGAAGCCTTATATTTTTATTGGCAAATCGGGTGATAATATTTAGAACGTCTTATTTTGCATAATTTTTGAAGATTTTCTATTTGGGGTGTATATAGTCACTAGTAATCTAAGGGATAGTGAAGATATAGAGCGGGAGCGCAGGGCTTTGGCAGTGAGAGGCAATATGCTTGCTCGCAGATTTTTTCGTTGCTCAAGTGAAGTGAAAATAACACTTTCTAAGGCTTTTTGCCAGTCATTTTACTTGAGTGCTATGTGGGTACAGTATACGCAACAAGACACAGAGCCCTGCGCACCCAATATAATAACGTCTTTAGGAGGCTGTTGGGGCTGCCGTGGCGCTGCATTGCGTCTGGCATGTTTGCAGAAGCACATACAAATGACTTTCAGGCCATAATCCGTAAAAAGCAGCTTTACTGCTGCAGCGCTTACGAAGCAGCAGCAACGGCCTCCACAGGACAATCGTGGTGAGATTTGACTGCCCTATTCAGCGACAATGGATAGAGGTAGCGATAGGTTTAAGTTGAATGTATGTTTTTTATTGTTCTTATTATTTTAGTTATGTCTTTGTCTTTTTTAGGGTTCCGTAGCCGAATGGCAAAAAGCGGAACCCTTATAGTTTCGACATGTCTGTCCGTCTGTCTGTCTGTCCGTCCGTCCGTATGTCACAGCCATTTTATTCCGAAACTGTTAGGACTATACATGTAAAACTCGGTAGGTAGATGTATTCTGTAAACCGCTTTACGATTTTAAGAGAAAATTTAAAAAAATATTTAAAATGAAGGGGGCTCTCCATACATGGAACTGAAACTGAAAATATTTTCTTTCATGAAACCTATACGTGTGTGGTATCTATATACAGGTCTTTAAAAATGACATTAAGGTTTCTAAAATGACTTTTTCATAAAGTTAATCGTTTAAAAGATATACGCTTCCAAAGTGGTAAAATGTGTCCCCCCCCCCTCTAGCTTCTATAATAATGAAGTGAAAAATCTAAAGAAACCATATGTTGTAGATCTTAATGTAAACTTTCAACCGAAATTGGTTTGAACGAGATCGAGTCAGCAGTTTTTGAGATGCAGTATATTTTCTAAAACCGCAAATATAACTTTGTAATTCATACAAATACTATGAAAAACAAAGTTATTTGGCGTAGTTGTAAAAATTGTAAATAATCTAGTTTTAAGAAATTTATAAGATTTTTGTTTTTTTTTTTTAATAAATATATTAAGTACTAGCTTTTGCCCGCGACTTCGTTCGAGTGGGAGGGTTTTCCCGCGTAAAATCCCGGTCCCGTGGGAATTTAGGAATATAAAGTAGCCTATGTGTTATTCCAGGATGTAAACTATCTACTTGCTAAATTTCATTCAGATCCGTTCAGTAGTTTTTGCGTGAAAGAGTAACAAACATCCATCCATCCTCACAAACTTTCACATTTATAATATTAGTAAGAAGTAAGATAGTAAGAAGTAAGAAGATATTATATTTATTATAGTTACTACGGATTACGGAACCCTTCATGGGCGAGTCCGACTCGCACTTGGCCAATTTTTTTTGTTCTAACATAGCATAAAGTTAAATTGTTTCGAACTCTCTTTGGACTAAGCCTGAAATAAATAATTATTTATTATTTATTTACAGACACATTTCCGTAGAGCACCCTGACCACGTTTTATCATAACCTGATCGATGATTAAAGAACAAATGAAGGACAGACTTACAAACATTGCTTTTAAGGGTTTAGCCGAATGGCAAAAAACCGAACCCTTATAGATTGGTCACGTCTGTTTGTCTGTACGTCCGTATGTCACAGCCGGTTTCTTTCGAAATTATTTGGAGTACACAGTTATACCTTGATAGGTAGATGTGAACCGATTTTTGATTTGTATGTAAAAATAAAAGGGGGCTCCTTATACAAGGAACTGAAACGAAATAAAATGTCTTCGAAACTTCTTCAAAGATTGGTCACAAACATTTGCCAAATTTAATTGTCATATGTATAATTCTGAGTTTTAGTATTTTATTTCAATTCTTTTCATTTATTATGGCGGTTTATGCACAAAATATGTATAGTGCATGCAGTGCTCTTCTTTAAATGATGGGGCACTTAGATATAGGATTGAATTGTAAAATAGTACGTAACAGTGTACTGATCGCTGAAGAGCCAAATTAAATAAATAAATGAAGCAGATATTGAGGTTTCTCAACCCATTTTTTGTCGATGTCAATCTTTGCTAGCGAATAATTATACTGGCCTAATATATACTTGCTACTACGGAACCCTTCATGGGCGAATCCGACTCGCATTTGGCTTGTTTTTTCATATACCTGTTTATATATATACTGTTACCCATATATATTGTTTGATTAGGTTTGTAAATGTATGTTATTATTAGATGGCCTCCGAAGAGATGAATGATCGCTTTCTCTTTTCGTCTAGCCTTATCGTATTAATGATATACTCCTCAATACATACCAGCAACGAATGAACAAAAAAAGTCAAACTAGATTACAGTGTACGCTTAATATAAAATTGACTTTTAAGTGACCAATTTTATCTAGATGGCATTGGTTAAGAGACTTCTAAATTCAAATTTAATTTCAAATGCTTGATGTATTTTTATGTTTGGAATTTTGTGATCAACTTGTTTCTGTAGTGACTGCTTCTTTGGTCTAGTGGTTGCAAACGCAACTGCTATCAATGAGACTCGTGTTTGATCCCCGGGTCAGGCAAAAATTCCTATTGGGGTCTTCTGTAGGAAATTTCTAAGTAGTAGCCCGTAATTTAGAAGATAGCGTTGTGATACCGCCGCGATCGGAAAACATTTTAAAACTTTGGTCCTGGCTGTCATTTGGAAATCCTTAACACTCGTTATGGGCAGTCAGAAGCCAGAAAATCTGACACTATTTTTAATAATTGCAAAAAGTTTATTAAATAATATTTACAATTTAAATTTTTTCATAAATTTAAACTAGATGAGGCCGGTGTTTCCTAACTGACTACCCTGAAAAGAAACACCGAAACAAAATCAGGGGTCCATCTCTTTTAAAGTCCATACAATCTATACTGCTTAAAATAAATGGGAAACTTGTAGGTTACCTTCTGAGGCGATTTTTTGAGGACAGATGCTCACAGATTTGAGTAGGCCTGTCCATACAGTGCAAGCATTTTTCAGATGGCGTATAGCTCAACTTGAACAGGGAGCTTAACGATTTGTCTAACAATACCAAGGTAAGGACATTTGTGTACCCACATTGATAGATCTCTTAAAAAAAATATGTCGTATCGTGTATATACGACGAATAACAGAATAAACGCAATTTCTGAAAGTAGTTGGTTCAGAATCGGCTTCTGAATCGATTTCCGTCATAAAAAATAGGTGTTAAATTTTGACGGAAACATCTTTAATTTAACTTAAAATGGAAACTGCATCATGAAAAATTAATACATTCCTTAATTCAAAGAAATGCGCCCGTGTGTGTATCGGCCACTAACAATGCATGTTTGTATGCGTCAGCGTAAGTATATTATATGACGCACATACGTTTTGCGTTTAGTAAGGATAACTATTTTATAAAAAATGACTAGGTTTGGTTTCAATTTATTTAGTGACGGATTTTATTTTAGACTTATAACTAAATATTCTAATTGAGGTGTCTAGGGTATTGCGCTTAATCGGTAACACCTTGTATAACTGCGGCAATATCCTAACGGCTTACTTAGGTTTCGGCCTTGTGATGGAGTTACATAAAAAGAAGATTCATTTTAGGTTGAAAAGATTTCCCCCCTTATTTTTATAACCATATTAAGAAAAGGAGCGTGATCGTTGAAGCGGATAAATCGCAAACCATGTTGAAGTTAGAAACAGCCTTTGATGTGAGCGTTAAAACAATTTTAATTTAGGCGAAGGATTGAAAAAGTGGTACCTACCATAGGAATTCAGTGTAGTACACTCTCTCTTATTATTTTATTTTTATATAAAAATCGGATAGTACTCCTAATAGTTTTGGAATAAAGAACTTGCCACGTACTCCAAAATCTATGTTGCCCTATAACTTCCTCTATCTTTCAGTAAAGTCCCGTTAAAATCAGTTTAGCTGTTATAGAGATTAACCCGGACAAACAGAAAAACTAACAGACATACAGACAAAAATGTAAAAAACACTTTGTTGGTATTGTGGAAATAACCTACTAAGCCATATAGAATAGAATAGAAATAATAAATTAATAGTTTAAAAAACACTAGAAAAACACGCTTTTATAAATGCACGTAAAAACAAAAAAGATCGTGTTCAAAGTCCATTCGTGGCCTTTCTCACAAGTGCAAACACGACTATGATACGATATTCCATCATGGAATGCCGGTGCCTATCTTTCGGCTTCATCATCAGACCTTGAAATCTAATCGTGGTCAAAGTGCATTACAATACTTTTCTAAGAAATCCAAAACAGCTATGATACGATTTTCCATCATGAAGTTCCAGTTCATATCTTCCGGCTCCATCATCAGATCAGTTTGACAGTACCAGATTATTGTGTTGTCATCAGAACTACATACAGCTGCCAATTTTCATTACGCTACGACCCTTGGAAGATGGTTAAATTAGCTACCTTAGATTTCATTACATAGTTAGTTACATACAGGTCGACCTAATAAAAGTGTGTTAATATACTTTTCAACACACTTGCTCGTAAAGTGAGCCTTATTATATCGTTCTTAGGGCCATAAACCGAACTATAACATACACGTGCATAATAATATTACACACTAGTGCATAATAGAATGATCCCTACAAAGTTAAGTTAGTACCTAACTGCAAATTATATGCGAGTAAACAGAGCATTTTCAATTTAACCGGGTAATACAGTTTTTTTTTTTTTTTTGTAACAACAAAGAGGTTTTATGCCACCGAAAATCTATTTACATTTTTGAAATAAATAAATGTGTCCCTAATTAAGACGAAAAAACATTTATTATTATCAAATTATTTATAATTCACAATAATTTCTTATAAAATATTTGCATTTTATCACAAAAATTATCATTTTGAAGTAGGCTGTATGGCTGTAATCAATCAACTTACATTTGGCGCGTGCAAAAAAAAAAAATTGCGCGCCATTTCCCAATTTTCCCCTAATTTTCATATTTTGTTTGTATCGCATTTGTTGCTGTGTGGTAAATAATTATAAAAATGTCAGGTTTTAGTACAGAAGATGAACAATTGATTGATTTAACCCCGCCAGAAATACTAAATGCAGCACAAAATGCAAACGAAAGCCTAATACCTGCAAAATCTAGAGAAAAGTATTTAGCTGCTTACGATAGTTTCCTGCAATGGAAGAGCAACAAAAAAACCCAGTCATTTTCTGAAAATGTGTTTTTGGCGTATTTCTCTGAACTCGCCAATACATACAAACCTAGCTCCCTGTGGTGCATCTATTCCATGTTAAGAAGCATGGTTAAGCTCAAACATGGTGTTGATATCAAAACGTACTGTAACCTGATGGCATTTTTGAAGAGACGCTCGGATGGATATATTGGTCGGAAATCTAAAGTTTTGTCACCAGCCGACGTTGAAAAGTTTTTGAATGAGGCTCCGGATAGTCAGTATCTAGCAACAAAGGTACGTTTCATATTTTTAATCGAAACGAATCTACAATATACAAGTGTGTAACTTTAGCATTTCTTAGAACTAATTAATTGATTTCTTTGCAGGTTGCCTTAATATTCGGTGTTACTGGTGCTTGTAGACGACAAGAGCTGTACAATATTACAACAAAAGATGTAAAAATCCACGGAGATATGCTTCTTGTCAAAATTACCCAGACTAAAACCAAGATTCCACGATCTTTTACAATCCAAGGAACGTTTCGTGAAATAGTGAAAAAATACCAAGATCTCCGTTCAACAAAAACAAAGAATGACCGCTTTTTCCAAAACTTTCAGAAAGGAAAATGTACTGCACAAACAATCGGTATTAACAAATTTGGTAATATGCCAAGAGAAATAGCGAAGTATTTAGGTTTGCCTGAGGCCGATTTTTACACTGGACACAGTTTTAGAAGAACGTCGGCTACAATGTTGGCTGATTCGGGGGCTGATATACTAACTTTGAAGCGACATGGTGGATGGCGTTCTGACGCAATCGCTGAATCGTACATAGAAGACTCAATTCATAACAAAGCAAAAATCAATGACAAAATAACGCAAGCCATTAATTTGGAGCCAAAGGCAAAAAAGTTTTGCCCCGAACCACAACCATGTACATCTACTAGCGTGAGTTATTTGGTGCCCTCTCCTTCCAGTAATTTGTATGATTTACCTTTGTCGCCGACATTTACACAAGAAGTAAATGAAGGTACTAAAGAAGTGGCAAGTACCAATGTAACACAAACTGTGAAATTGCCATCAAAAACAATCCAATATCGTTTTGAAAATTGTACATTCACCAATTGTTTTAATAATTAAACGATTTATGCAATACATATTTGTTTTTTCCTCGCAAGTGTGTTGAAAAACGTCGTATGATACACGTGTGTATTGATGATTACCGTCCTCGGCTCTCGTGAGGGTCGGGTCTCAATGGCGCCTCAGCGGTAATCACCAACATTACACACTTGTACCATAATGTACTATTTTTTCACTATTACAGTTATTTTGAAATCGTAGACAGACACGTTAATTTTATTTAATGGATCTCGTGACTAAATAATAACAGTAGCAAGTGTCGATCTTCAAGGTTAAGCAACACTTGCCAAGGTCTGTTCTTGGATGGGTTACCGTCGTAATATATTTCTCTGTACCTCGTAAAGCACGACCACAGATGGCCACTGAAACTACTCAATAATAAGTATTTCGTGGATTGCGATTCGATTACTTGAGTACGGATGTTAAGCACTTTATGCTCATCACAATGCATATGGTGATGTAGAGCTGATGGTGATGTACCAGGAGAACTCCTCAAAAATTAACAGCTCTGCACCAGGAAAAGCAATATTTTGTAAAAGGTGATAAGTAGTTGACATTTTGGCTTTTGTAACTAGATAAATTACAAACAGTCCCACTAAAAAGCGTGAAAAAAATTTTTTTGCAAAAAAATAGAACCGACTTCCATATAAAAACACTACAAAGGCAAAAATAACTTTAATTTCGGAAGGCGGTGTCAAAAATATCAAAGAAACTACAAAACAAATGATACCGACTACCGAAATTAAAGTTATTTTTGCCTTTGTAGTGTTTTATATGGAAGTCGGTTCTATTTTTTTGCTAAAAATTTTTTTGATAACCTAATGTATTAAATAAAAAATAAGAGAACAAAACTATGCACATATTTTAAAATAATAACAACACGAAAATATGTAAATATCTATAAATACATAATATTTAATAAATAAGACAACAAAAAGCTATACCGCGAATGAGATTCGATCTTGGTGATCGCCGCGGAAACGCGGCGCGAAATCCGAACGGGGACACACTGGACCGCTCGAGCTCTGTAAACTAGCCGCGAAATTACGATGTTAAATGTAATGAAAAACACGCATCGACGAAATTCGCGCGGTGCACCCCGCAGTAGGCGGGACTACTCGTGTCCCACTTCATCTGCTTCACCCCCTCAAAGGAGGGGGTGCGCGGGGCATTCTCTGTGATGTGTCTGTGTGCGCCCGTTTGAGCAAGGTCAACGGGATTATATTGCGTCTTAAGCCGTTGATCTCGGCTGCCATTGATACATCTTTGGTAGTCGTTACGGATAGCTAGAGATCAGGTAATGATGAGAAAAAACCGGCCAAGTGCTAGTCGGACTCGTGCATGAAGGGTTCCGTACCATTATTTATAAAATTGGACAAGTGCGAGTCAGACTCGCCCATGAAGGGTTCCGAAGTAACTATTATAATATAATATAATATGTTTATTTATTTGACTAAAATAAAACCTTTCAAATTTCGTAAAACTAGCTTATTTACATTTATTTACAACTACGCCAAATAACTTTGTTTTTCATAGTGTTTGTATGAATTACAAAGTTATATTTGCGGTTTTAGAAAATATGCTGTATCTCAAAAACTGCTGACCCGATTTCATTAAAACCAATTTCGATTCAAAGTTTACATTAAGATCTACAGACACATATTTTTTAGACTTTTCACTCCATTATTATAGAAGTTAGAGGAGGAGGGATACACATTTTACCACTTTCGAAGCTTATATCTTTTAAACGATTGACTTTATGAAAAAGTGGTTCTAGAAACCCTAATATCATTTTTAAAGACCTGTCTATAAATACCACACACGCATAGGTTTCATGAAAAAAAATATTTTCAGTTCTAGTTCCATGTATGGGGACCCCCCTTTATTTTAAATACTTTTTAATTTTTTTCTTAAAATCGGTAAGCGGTTCACAGAGTACATCTACCTACTAAGTTTCACATGTGTAGTCTTAATAGTCTCGGAATAAAATGGCTGTGACATACGGACGGACGGACAGATAGACAGACGGACAGACATATCGAAACTATAAGGGTTCCGTTTTTTGCCATTCGGCTACGGAACCCTAAAAAAGGGCAAAAAATCATGTCTGTTGTATGGGAGCACCCATTAAATATTTGTTTTATTTTAATTATTTATTTTTAAAGTGAAAATGTAACTAAATATTCTGTGAATATTTCAAGCGTCTATCTCACGTAATCACGTTTGTCGTATGGGAGCCCCGTTAAATATTTATTTTATTCTGTTTTTTAGTATTTGTCGCTACAGCGACAACAGAAATACATCATCTGTGAAAATTTCAACTGTCTAACTATTACGGTTCATGAGATACAGTCACGGACAGGCAGACAGGCGGACGGACAGCGGAGTCTTAGTAATAGGGTCCCGTTTTACGCTTTGCGTGCTACCTAGCCACTCGGTTGTGAATGTAAAATAAGCAGTCGCTCCATATAAACACTAGTACCACAGCTAGTACTAAGCTGTATCCTGTTAGACTGAAAGCCGACTCCAACATACTTATACCTTGTAAAATATAGCTTGATCTCTGCGACAGTTGTCAATAAAATCACGCCTATGAAGTCCTGAATTTCATAATAGTAGAGATAGTACCTGTCAATGTCATACTTTATGGACATGCTGACATAATTAGTGATGAGCGATGATTCATCGCGACCACAGAATATTTTAATTTAATTTAAATTTATTTATTGCATTCGGACAACATAAATCCATGATGTTAGTAAATATACACGCTTAAATCTAATGTTAGTATGAAAAATCAATTACAAGTACAAATAATAATAATAATATAATGAAATAATTAATAAGTCGAGTACATCTTGCATGAGGGATGAACAGGCAAGTATTTAATTGTTCATCACCCATACAAAATGTCTCAAAACAGGGGAGTAAAAATTCTCCGCAACAGTTTTCAGAATGCTGTTATTACTGACCCGCAACCTGGTCACGAGAGATGCCGTTTTTTTGCGTAAGAGGGCTTGAAACCCATCGGTTTGGTACTGCGCAAACATCTCAGATGCACTACAGTAGCGGGGCAGTCCTAACAGCATTCTAAAAATATTGTTGTACTGGACACGTAGGGCATCTAGAGATTTTTTGGTGTAGCCGACCCACAGACCACGCGTGTACAGGCCCTGACAATAAGCCTTAAATAGGGTTATTTTGACCTGGTCTGTAGAGCGAGCGATAAACTGTCGATATTTTAAATAAAACTTAATTTAAAATTATGTTTTTTTTATATATTTCAATATCATAATGTTATTTACATTACATACTTGATATTAAATAATAGTGAGAATATAAAACCCAATTTCTCACCTACTCATGTAACATTCCATCCGTCAACATCCCATTCTTGGATTTCGGGAGACGAAACGCCGCGTTTGGCTCAAAGGGCGTGTTACCGTGTAATTTAGTTACGTTTGTAATTAAATTAAACCCAATTATATGTTACACTAGCATCGATAATAGTAAGAAACGTCGATAATTTCTATCGACAATTTTTACATTTTGCAAACCCTAAGAATGTAAGTTTGACAAATATCGCAGAGATCAAGCTATGTTTTACAAGGTATAGTTGGGAAAAGACTAAGCAGATGAAGATATCGATAATTTTTCATTCAATATTTTACAACATAGAAGTAAATGGCTCGGATTCGTCTTAAACTTAAAGCCTTAAAATAAAAAAAAATAATAACAATTAATTAAATTTTAGATACTAACATTAATTCTAAGTGCACCTACTAACAATTTCAAGGATATTTTTGTCTCATAAATAAATAAAATAATAATAATAAAGAAGATTAAAAAATACTACGTATTTATCGCTATTAAAAAAGTGCTCCAATTTTTTGCGTCGAAAACCCAGATTTGCACTACATACTCGTACGTTCGAGTATCATATAATTAACTTTTTGTGCAGTCTATATCTTTCAAAGTGAACCAGTTTGTTAAAATAAAACTCTGCGTTCTCTCTCTTCCTAATTGTGTATCGTAAATATTATAACACTAGCTGTCAATCGCTTTGCGTGCGTGATTTTTTTTGGTGAAAGAAATTTTAAAATCGAATGAGCAGTTTCTAAGATGACTTCCTATACACTCACTCACAAACTTTACCGTTGTATAATATCAATCAATCAATCAATCGATATATTTATTTCATAAGTTTGGTACAGTCTGTTACATAATAGAATTTATAAATTATATGAGAATCTATTAGTACAAGTAGCAATTATTATAAGTAGCTCCGGTGGCCTAGCTAGGTTACGTAGTAACTTGCACTAAGGTCTACCAGCCCCTAATTCCCACAAAAACATATATATTAGAAACCGTGTTATATTATTATATTTTACCAAAAGTTTACACAAAACGTAATATTAACAAGTACATGTTATTTCAACGTTTTAATTTGAAGCCCTTGAAGTTTAGTTTACCACGATTCGGTTATCTTACTTTCATTAATAACGGTTTTTAATATACCTGGATGACGTAAGTAAAATCAAAAATAATTAATTCAGACTTTGACCGAACACTTTCTAAACGTTGATATTACTGAAAAGTAGGTACATGAGACTGGTATATGATCGTGGAGTTTGGCACAACCGAAGAGAGGCCTATACCCTGCAGTGGGTAAATTCAGGCTGTGGATGATGATGGTGACGTAAGCAGTCTGTTTCAAATTCCAGTCCTTTAATATTTCCTTAAATTTCAGCTGGGAAAAGATACTCAACAAACATACTAGATTTTGACAAGAATTCTTAATATACTTACAAGGATTTGAAAAGATGCATAATTTACGGGATAAAAGTAAATAAATACACTACTGCAAAAACAAACGTTTTCAAAAACTTCAACGAAAAACTTTTTACCAAAAAATTAAACCGACTCCCAGAAAACACTGCAAAGTGAAAAATAACTTTAATTTCGGTAGTCGGTGTCTTTAGTTTTGTATTTTCGTTTTTGGCACCGACTTCCGAAATTAAAGTTATTTTTCACTTTGCAGTGTTTTCTGGGAGTCGGTTTAATTTTTTGGTAAAAAGTTTTTATTTCACTCTTTTTAGTTGGTCTATTTTTAATTTACCTAGTTACAAGAGCCTAATTATCAACTACTTATAACCTTTTACAAAATATTGCTTTTCCCAATGCTGGGCCGTTAATTGTTGAGGAGTTCTCCTGGTACTTCACCATCAGCTCTACATCACCATATGCATTGTGACGAGCATAAAGTGCGTAACATCCATATTCAAGTAATCGAATCGCAATCCACTCAATACTTATTATTGAGTAGTTTCGGCGGCCATCTGTGGTCTTCATCATCAGTTCCACTTCCTCAAATGGTACTTTTTGAGAGCAACTGCACAAGTTACTATAATAAATACCCAAAACGACATAGGTGTGCCTATAATATTTGAAGAGTTCCCTCGATTTCTCCAGGATCCCATCATCAGATCCTGACGTTTATGAAAATGGGACCAGTATCGAAGTATACCCTTTCAATCAAAAAAAGAATTTTCCAAATCGGTTCAGCCGTCTTCGAGTAATCGATTATCATACATTAAAAAAAAAAAAATATATATACGCGTCGAATTGATAACCTCCTCTTTTTGTCGTCGGTTGAAAATTAAAACCGCATCGAAATCCATTCACCCGCTTAGAAGCTACGGTGTCACAGACTGACACACAGACAAATAGACACACATAGCGGTCAAACTTATAACACCGCTCTTTTTGTGTCGGGGGTTAAAATACTACAAAAGATTTATTTATTTGTATTAAATATATTATTATTTCTTTCCATTTTCTCGTACACCTACTACAATGTGTTTTTTTTTAACCCAATGGTTGACGGGTAGAGAATGCCTTGCTGCATTAAGTACGCCCATGTAACTATTGTACATAAATGTTAAGCATATATGATGTAATATCGTTTGTTTTCCCTAATATGCAATAGGGTTCCATAGCCGAATGTCTAAAAACGGAACCCTTATAGTTTCGTCATGTCTGTCTGTCTGTCCGACCGTCCGTATGTCACAGCCATTTTATTCCGAAACTATTAGGACTATACATGTAAAACTGGGTAGGTAGATGTATTCTGTGAACGGTTTTCCGATATTAAGAAAAAAAAAATTTAATATTAAGGGTAAAAATATTTTTTCATGCGTGTGTGGTATCTATAGACAGGTCTTTAAAAATGACACTGATGTTTCTAAAACAGCTTTTTCATAAAGTTAATCGTTTAAAAGATATACGCTTCCAAAATTGTAAAATGTCTTTTTTTCACTCCTTTATTATAGAAGTTAGAGGGGGGGACCTCTAACTTCTATAATAAAGGAGTGAAAAATCTAAAAAAATATGTGCTGTAGATCTTAATGTAAAATTTCCAAAAAAATTGGCTTAAGCGAGATTGAGTCAGCAGTTTTTGAGATACAGCATATTGTCTAAAACCGCAAATATAACTTTGTAATTCATACAAACACTATGAAAAACAAAGGTATTTCGCGTAGTCACTACGGAACCCTTCATGGGCGAGTCTTACTCGCACTTGGCCAATTATTTAAATCCTTTGCTTGATTTCGAAATCAAAGTTCAACAGAATTGCTCGTTTGAATTTTATTAGGAGCATGGCTACCAAAGTAATGAGGTAATAATGTCGATATATCGCAGCCTCGTACGCAAGGGCCAACTTAAGAAAGCGTGGATCAGTCAGACAGTCAGTAAAAGACTGACACTCCCTTTCGCTCCACCAAGAGCACGTGGAGTCATAATATGATGATATTCAACAACAAAGGACTAGTCCATCATTTAAAAAAAATGAGTGTGGCACTCGGGGACTGCCGCGGTAAAGCTATTGTATAGCATTTTTTATCAACTTATGCAATTATTATTATTTATTTATGCAGTATTTTTTTCATCACTTTCTTCATTAATAAATGCACTTTGTATATTCATATTTAAAACATTTTACACACTAATTGTACGCGTACAGCTATTCACTGTTGTACATAGATGTTAGATACCTGTACACCTATATACTTTCTCACAAACAGCTGCTTAAGTATTCGTTCGATTTCGGAGCGTGGACTCAGTTATGAGCAGTTAGCAGCTAGTCTACATGCATACGTCTAGTCGCACGCACACAAACGCCGTGCCGAAGTCTGCCGAACTGAAACGACGTTAGGCCGTGCGCGCACTGCCTTGCGGTGGCCGCAATTCCGGTAGTTCTACCGCACCGCAAAATTTGTGAAGTATGGAGTGTCATAGAAGTGCGCGCACTGCGGTCAGTCTACCGATGCGGTAGAACTACCGGAATTGCGGCCACCGCAAGGCAGTGCGCGCACGGCCTTAGACGATGCACGGCTTTCAACGCCGCATCGCTGTGCCGGTCAGAGTGGGGGGTGTTAGGTTTATTTTCGTTACGAAATTTCTTGATTCGGTCACCGCACTCAAAGCCCGCGGTAAAAGCATTTTTTTAAACAAAATTGCAATGTCAATCTTATTGAGTGCATAGGTAGTAAAATAATGGCTTCCATATCAAATTCCAGTTACGAAAGATAACACGTAAGAGTACATAGATCACCGCTACGATATGGTGAGGTATTTGCCTCATCAACAGAATATGCCACGTGCAAAATGCCCCAAATATCTACTCTTATTATCCCCTATAAAAGCCAGCTTAAAAAAGAAAAACAATATTACCCTACCGTAATCTATCCATTATAAAAGTACAATCACTTTAGTGTCAGCCCGGCTGAATGAACGTTGATGGAAAGTGGAAATTGTGTTTTACAGGAAATTGGATCGGCGATATACTTCACAAACATTCTAAGCTTTTGTTTAAAGTTTTATATTTAGGGAAGACGAGTAATAATTATTATGGAGAAGAATGGACTCTGGTTTTGTAGTCATTGTTTATAAATACTGTTTTAAACGAGGTTGTTTTGAGGATGTACTGTCCTCTCATATCTAATTAAACTGTATTATGGATACATTGTAAAAATTATATTTTTACCCGACTGCGCCAGAAGGAGGGTTATGTTTTTCGAGAGTATGTATGTATGTATAATTGTTTGGCACGCTCTGTGGCCTGAACGGCTCGACGGATTTTAGCTTGAGAGGTATCGTTAGATTCGTATTGACTGTGAGAGTGACACTGGGTATATCAAAATAAAAAAAAAACCAATATGGCGGATTTTTGGCGCCATATTATGCCTTCAAAAAAGTTTTTTTTTTTCTCAAAACCTATCGAGTTGGGTATCAAAATAAAGGGTTTTAAAAGGTGATTACAAAAATGTATATACAACTTATATGTTTAAAAGTAATTCAAAGTGACAAATCGTAAAAAACACGTATAAAGAACTAAATCGTCTGCGAAATCTTTCACATTTGTAAACTAAAAAGCTGGAAATAAAAAAATTGTAATTAAAAAAATTAAAAACCCGACTGCAACCTTATACTAAAACTAACTGAAAAGCTAATAAAAACAGAAGAAGCGGCAAGAAACTCCACAGTTACTCTTTTAATAAAAAAAGTAATTAAAAAATTAAATACCCGACTGCAACCTTATACTAAAACTAACTGAAAAGCTAATAAAAACAAGCCCATTTTAAATTAAATAAAAGTTGGAAGCAGGCGGGACCCATTTGAGTTTGAAACTATAATAATGGTATTAGCTTTTCAGTTAGTTTTAGTATAAGGTTACAGTCGGGTTTTTAATTTTTTTATTACTTTTTTTTTTATTAAAAGAGTAACTGTGGAGTTTCTTGCCGGTTCTTCTCCATAGAAAACGACCAATTTCGAACCGTGCTCTTGCTTCTGACGTTTATATTTTTGACTTAGATGATATTCTTGTATTTGATAAAAAAACCTTAAAAAAAACTTTTTATGAAAATCGATGCTGATGTTGGTGTTTATCTCAGTTCAATCGCAAATTATATACCTACAACTAACTGGCCTTGAAATTGTTGGAAATTAACAGTTATTTTATGCAGTTTATTTCAAAAATCTACTTTTTATTTTTACATTATACCACAAATTAATTTCAAATTCCTATATGAAAAATATAAAATCACAGTATTCACTATTAAAAACACCCTGTATAAACCATATATTGCTTACTAAGTGAAAAGAAAGAAATTCCGTCATCAATTTTGGCTCCTAAATTTATCGTACCATAATTAATATGAATTAGGGTTTAATCAATATAGCGGAGTACTTGGAATATTTTTCAAGACTCTAGCGGTGGCCTTGTTTTAGGTCTCACTAAGTTTAAGGCTTAGGATGCATAATACAATGTCTTTTTACTGAAAAAATTTGGAATTATTGTGCGTACGGCTAAGGAGTGGAATTCCCTGCCGGAGTGTGCTTTCATGATAGCTGTAACCTAGGGGTCTTTAAGTTAAGAGAGAATAGGTTACTTCTAGGTAAGCGTGCTTTATCTTCGACCACATCATCAGTTGATCAGTCAGGTGATCAAACGCGAGTCAATTAACAAAGAAAAGACCAAAATGGAATATCCATGACTCATAACAGGTTAGATACGAAGGAGATGATAGAAGCTTTGTTCGCTCACTTCCTGTCATCACCTTTGGTTGGGCTACTTTTGACATATTATACAGAAAGAGCCACATAAATCAGGATTCTGTAAACGCGATGAAACACGATTTGGTAAGCTTTGCACCACTATGGTATTTCGAATTAATTAGTAGTAAATTGTTTTATTTCTAATTGGCGTTTAAACTAGAGATGAAACGGATAGCTGTTTTTCCGGATACCGAATATCCGGTCTACCTAGTGACTGGATAACTGAATATTTGGCCGAAGATGTTAAAAATTGGGAAAAGATTTGTTGAAACAATGAAATATCCATGTTTGATATCTTGTTTAAACAGAAGCCTAATAATAATTTGGTACTGGTAAATCTACGTCACTTTTCAAACATGAATTCGTACATGCGTGCTCTGTACCACAATTATCACAAGAAAGTCTGTTTTATTATTGTCATTAGCACTTTCCGATTGTTCATTCAATTATTATTGCAGCCAAATGACAGAACGTTAACTACTAAACGAATACCACCACCATTTTTACCACTAAAATCACTTTCCGTAACACAAAACTCACCAGAATTCTCCTTATAGCTCTCATCGATGACCTTCAAAGAATCAGCCAAGAATTGGGTCACACGATCCTTCTCGATTAGGTTTGGCAGTTTCACGTGCAGCTCATGTCCTTGTAAGAACTTGGCCATGCGAAAAAGGGCGGAGTTCTCCCCGAAAGAACGGCCTTCATCTTCCAAAGAATTTGTGACTGGGATCCTTGCTAAGCGAACTCCTTCCGCCAAGTCTATGTCACCGTCGAGTAATGAAGATAGGGAAACGCCAAACATGGTCACCAAAATCGTCACTTCTCGATACATTGTCTCTGATAGTGAATCGCGCAATAAGCAAGAAAGGGAGACTCAGACTCTTATATAGATGGTTAAAAAAAATAAGAAGTAACAGCGAACGATTTCTTTGAAGCTATCACTGAGAGTGGTAAAAAGTGTGGCGATTCTGCAATTTGTTCTAGGAAAGTTTTGGTTTTGTTTGTCCGTTTGTGTACGGTGTTTATTTTGTATAAACAAGTACTTACTAGTTGTAGTTATGTGTTAAAAGTTATGTTTTTATTTTTATTTAAATACATTCCTATAAAATAAGCTGCACCTCGGTGCTCTTTTGTCTTTATTTTTCTCTTTCAATTTTCATTACAATAAACAAATTAGTTTGTAAGGAAATTTTGTACAAGTCTATAAGGATACGTAAGGTTTTTTCTTTATCAAAGCAGCATCATTTGGCCCAAGTATCGTTTTACCTGAAGTGAATTGCTATCATAAATTTTATTTAAAAATACACGAGTAAAGTCAGTCAAATCTCCTAGTTCATGTATGCTTACACACTCTGTTTGTTTATAAAATTACGGTTATTATTATGTCTCCCGTAGTGTTAAATTGCTTGGCGCTTGACACTTTTGAAGCGACAAGATGATATTATTTCAGATAATCTTGGTACTTTGTATTGTTAGTGCTATTATAATAGTATTATTGTAGAAGTATTGTTTTCACAGAAACAAATTTTAAGTAAATTTATTAAATTGCTTCTTTGTATAAATGCGAGTGTTTGAAATTCAACAGACGGTAACTAATGAATTTAAAGTTATTTTAACTAGTCTAGATTTTTTGCGTTTTATAATACCTATTAGTTTTTAAGTTAAATATTAACATATTAAAAAAGTTTATTTATAATATGTTAGAATATTTATCAGAGTCTAAGAATACCTACTATTGGAATAATTTCAGAATAGCTCAATTATAAAGAAACAAGACATTGAACATTGCCGAATAAAACTAAAACGTAATTCACACCTTAATAATAGGAGTGCATAGACGCTAGATGTGATAGTTGAATAGACAGGAGTGTGTTCTGTTAAATAGAAATACTAAACGATGCAGTAAGACTTTAGATATTCGTTTTGTGATAAGGACTCTCAAGATTTAAATTTTCAATAAGAAAGTTTTTTTTAAAATTCTAGTCTACTTTCTTCCCCTTAAATAGGAATTATCCGTTATCATGTCTGGTGTATACAAATTTTTAAATTCAAATGCACACACACCCGAAATAATTATCTGTAAGCCACACAAACATTAATCGCTCGTTTGCGAGAATAACGACATAACTCGAAATGCTGTCCAATTTAACTAGATACTTGTGTGAAATAATCATAAATTTAAGTATAACATCGTGAACTGAGACACAATGCCAATTTTGCACCGACGTTCATCAGAGACTGGGCCTGGGTTTAAGTCAAAAGGGCTAGTCTCTCTCACAGAGGAGCTTTGCATGCTTAAGTTTTCATCATTTCACCATCAGGCGAGATCGAGGTCAAGAGTGGGCCCATCAGTAATAAAAATAATAATAATAATAAAACTGTTTCTTTCTGATGAATTTCGAATTTATGATTATTTCACACAAGTATCTAGTTAAATTGGACAGCATTTCGACTTATGTCGATATTCACGCAAACGAGCGATTTGTTCCAAGTGTAGGAAACAAACAAATCGCCTAACTACTGCACTAAGCACGTCATCCAATAATTATTTTGTATTATAATAACTATGTTGCAGCTTCGTTCTATGATCGGTTTGTTGAGTATAGCTTTTGCCCGCGACTTCGCCCGCGTGCAATTCGAAAACTAACCCACGGGAACCTTATATCGAGATAAAAACTATCATATGTCCTTTCCAGGGTCTTAAACAATGCCCATGCCAAATTTCATCTAAATCAGTTCAGCGGTTTAGGCGTGAAAAGGTAGGTAACAGACAGACAGAGTTACTTTCGCATTTATAATATTAGTGTGGATAAAATAGTATAGCAGTGGCAAAGGGTGAATTTTCATAAAAGGGAAGCCGGACCAAAAAATGCTTACCTTGCTCAAGTGTGATGCGTGAATTCCAGTAACTGTGGCCCTGTGGCTGACTTCGAAATCTTGTAACTTCGTAAATAATTATTTGTTCAATTGAAAATAATAGATTACTACTTATATATTCATATATAAAATAATAGACTAATATTTGCCATATTTCAAAAGGGAAGCCGGTAGGAATCGAGTTGTATGCCTTCGCCACTATAGTATAGTATGTTAGTGATTCCCTATACGAAATTCCAACACCCTGTTTAATCCTTTCGGGATGATTACCGGGATAAAAACTATCCTATGTTTTCCCCAGGGTCTTAAAGCTTAAATAAATTAATTAAATTTGAATTTTTAAATTGGTTCCTATGGGCTAATCAAATTTAATTAATTTAATTTAGCTTTTGCCAGCGACTGCATCCGCGTGCAATTCGAAAACTACCCCACGGGAACCTTATATCGAGATAAAAACTATCCTATATCCTTCCCAGGGTCCTAAACTATTCCCATGCCAAATTTGATCTAAACCAGTTCAGCGGTTTATGCGTGAAAGGGTAACAGGCAGACAGACAGAGTTACTTTCGCATTTATAATATTAGTATGTATTAGTGTTTCACATGGAGCGAGTGTCTTTCTGATCTCCACAACCCACAACCAGAAAATCTGGTATCGTGTTATCCAGCTATAACACGATACTAGATTTTCTGGTTTTTGACTATCCGTATAGACTACCCATACCCTAGATGTTCAAATAACAGCCAAGACCAACGGCTTATCGTACTTTCTGAGGCTGGTTTCACTGCTGTACTGACGATCCGTACGGGCTGTCAGTACGGGCGGACATACGAAAATAATTGAAAAAATTGCGCGGATCGTACGGTTTAAGTTGAAAAATGCACTTTCGAAACATCTCGCTTCGAGGATCGGATGTACCCATAGTCTTTTTATCTGCCGTCGTCGTCTCTTACAAATTAAATATACACGAATAATTTTTAAAACGTATTGCATTCATTTTGTAACCGACTGTCTCCCGCTAGCAGCCGTATCGTCCTGAACCCACGTTTCAGTGCACTGCGGGCGGAACCCGTACGGCTCTTCCGCGCACGGGTAGCCCGTACGGGTCTCCCGGATAGCTGTGAAACCAGCCTAAGTCACGGGGGTATCATACCGCCAAATTCCAAACTCCGAGCTACCACTGAAAATTTTTAATAAAGAAACTCAATAGCACTTTTTACCCGGGCCCAGGAATCGAATCTCGTCTACTAGACCAACGATGCAGTTAGCTAACCAATTACGTCGGAAAAAAATGTTTCCCAACCCCCATTTTCTGTCAGCCTCGCTACGCTTCCGCTGTTAATAGGTATGAAACCTTTTTCCATATTGCACAATAACAATAAAGCGATAGCAACACAGATAAGGAGAGGTAATATTTACTGGTCCATTTGTTCAAGGTACACTTTCTTGTGCCACATCTTGTCTCTTTAGATCTTGGTTATAGATAGTGAAATAACATTACATTTTTTGCGACACATTTTTCTATTTTTGGAGTTGGTGAGAGTGCCCATAGAGTTAATGAAGGGCTAAAGATTCTTTTGGGTAAAAGCTACGAATCGAACGAAAAAAAAATTGGACAAGTGCGAGTCAGACTCGCCCATGAAGGGTTCCGTAATAACTTTAATAATATAATATGCATATTTATTTGACAAAAAAAAAACCTTACAAATTTATTAAAACTAGCTTATTTACATTGTTTAAAACTACGCCAAATAACTTTGTTTTTTATAGTGTTTGTATCAATTACAAAGTTATATTTGCAGTTTTAGAAAATATGCTGTATCTCAAAAACTGCTGATCCGATCTCGTTTAAAACAATTTTGGTTGACCATTAAGATCTACAGACATATATTTTTTTAGATTTTTCACTCCATTATTATAGAACTTAGAGGGGTGGGACACATTTTACTACTTTGGAAGCGTATATCTTTTAAACGATTAACTTTATGAAAAAGTGGTTTTAGAAACCCTAATGTTATTTTTAAATACCTGTCTATAAATACCACACACGCATAGGTTTCTTGAAAACAAATATTTTAGTTTTAGTTCCATGTATGGGAAGCCCCCCTTAATTTTAAATATTTTTTAATTTTTTCTTTAAATCGGAAAGCGGTTTACAGAATACATCTATCTACCAAGTTTCACATGTATAATTTTAATATGGACATACGGACGGACGGACGGGCAGACAGACAGACAGACAGACATGACGAAACTATAAGGGTTCCGTTTTTTGCCATTCGGCTACGGAACCCTAAAAAGCACGTAATATATGACTACGCTAATAAACATGAATTCGCATAGCACTTTTGTAGAAGCGACCCCACCGACTCGATCCTACGGGAGGAGGATATTAATTAAATCCAGTGAGATTAGTAAAGATCTTGAATTTTTTTTATTGTTAATGTTATTGTTTTTATTGTTAATCTTGCGATAGACTACCATCTCACCTGATGGTAAGCGATGATGTGACTGAAAATAAAGCATGCTTATGTAGAAGTAATCTATTCACTCTTGACATAATGAACCCCAAGTTACCACTTAGTCTAACGGATGTCTTATTTAACTTCCGTTTCGATTCGCAGGCTAAGTTTAGTTTTATAATTATAATACCGAAACAAATAGGTACACCTGTCATCCTTTCATTACTATAAAAACACAACCCCTGTTTACATTAAATTAGTAAATAATAAACTCATCAATTCGTTGTCTAGTTTAATTTCCAACTACCCTCACGCTGCTGATTTAGGCTCAGACCGTTAATTTATTACAAACGGCTAAACACAACAGACTTGTTTACGTAGAAGGCTTTCATTTAGAATTTTAGACTATTTCGACTCTCTCAAGCAAGAACTCGGTAATCGAAAAATCAAAATTTTACAGGAGAAACGATTTACTGATTTTATCAAATATCTTTTCAACGAGTAGGACTATTGAAGTCATTGGTGTATTAAATGAAAGCTATTTTTACGCGGAATATGACGGTGACGTTAAAATGAAATTCCTTTTATTAAAACCTGTTAATTTATGAAAATAAATAATACTTAAAAAATACATAAAATATTCCAGTAATAGTACTTACGGGGTTATTGCAGTAATTTTATCACATAAAATATTTCGTAACATTATATTATGTACTTTTACAGTGTTAACTTTTTATCGTAGGGCTGATACATAACGTGCTTTTACGGAGTTATTGTGGTAATATCCAATAATTTTAGGGACGGTATTGATAAATAACATAATCATTGAAATATTACGTGCATTAATGAGCCAATACCAATCTTAAATAACATTTTTATTGTGTATTACGGAATACATATACTAAAATGAATTCAACAAAAACTACGTACTCACGTTTACCAAAAACTTACCAAAATAAAATATATTTTTTTTTTTCGAAAAGTTCTATAACAGGTTATTTGCCGATATATATTTCTGTCTAAATTCCCAACAATAAACACGTGTATCACAATATGATTGTAAATATCATTAGGAAAAATTTGAAAAAAATTGCTAAGGTTTCAACGGCAATTGTTTATTTGAGAATAATTACTAAAACATCACTTAAATAAAAAACCCTAAACTACATAATTATACACAATTGCTAAGTGTATTCTAGTCCATAGAATTTGACATAACAGCATAAAACCCATAATACACATTACCGAGTTATTGCTTGGGAGGGTCGATTTATTTATTTATTTATTCTTCTAAACAAATTTACATTTGTGTCGAACAGTGGTTACAAATATTAAAATATAAAAATTAAGTAGTCGTCATAAAGCAAACACTATATAATACATTGGTTTTGACATCGTTTAGACTTTTATTGTTGAACGTTTTGTCTAGCTGCTGATAGCGACGTCTTCCAGATAACTTTTGAATGATCTTTACGAACTTAAAATAAAGACGAGGAGGGAAGTAAGTATACTTCAGATATCTAATCTAATCATATAAATAGGCATATAGAAATATTATGTATGTTTTAATGTCATGAGTATGGATAGAAACGGGGTTCCGTCATGGCTACCGAGCTTTTAAAAGCAGTAAGTTACTGAGCCTGTCTTTCTGTTATAATTATTTAATCAAGATAAGGGAGTGCGGCTTCTCCTGGCACAGGCGCTTACACACTAAAAAGGAGAAGTCAACCTCAAAGCTGTTCAATGAACTATTGTTGCTAATAAACATTTTAAATTTCCATTTTCATTTTTTTCACTATCACCAGTAATGCATCGTACACGATGAGACTTACAACGATAATACTAGTGTAGTCGCAGCCTGAAGACGTCTTACTCTGTTTTTTGTTTTTCAAAAATTATTCAGATTGTAAATGTGAAAGAAAACATCGTAAGGGGAATCTCCGAGGACAGAAAACTGGGCCCGCAAAGAATGAGGTCACCCAAAGGATAATCTTTAGGCAGAATCATGGTATACGTGAATAATTTTTTATTTAAATTAAAAATAGTTTCACGTTTGACTACTATCTCACCTGATGGTAAGTGATGATGTGGTCGAAGATGGAGCACGCTTACCTAAAAGTAACCTATTCACATTTGTTAATTAGTGACATCTTGATTTTTGAAATTTAGTTGTATGACATTATTGATTATTGATTTTTGACATTTTGATCTTTGACATTTTGATTTCTCATTTTTTGATTAAGTTTTTATTTTTTGGAATTGTAATAATAATGATATTTGTAATAGTAATGATAATGACATGGTATATATTCTAATGACACTAATTTATATTTTCCTTTTAATACAAACATATATTTTTAATTAAGTTGATGATTTAAATTTTTTTAATAGTAATTTATAAATTGATCTAAATAATAATGATATAAATAATTTCAAATGTTTGCATGCCGATTGGTAAAATGTGGCTGAGCTAAATGTAATCTTAAGAACTATTATGTACCCATATTTGCAAAATAAAAATTATATTCTATTCTATTCTATTCCTAGGTTGTAGCTGTCGGGAAACACAGACTCCGGCAGGGAATTCCACTCCTTAGCCGTACGCACAATGAAGGTATTCCCGAAACGTTTTGTGCGTATGGGTGGGATGTCCACCGTGTAACGATGGCGCTTATAATTTACCTTGGGAAATCATCAAACTATTATAATATTTACATTTATTAAGAGTAATACCCAATAAAATATTTTTCCTTCGCTCCAAGATCAAACTTTGACAGTTAATTTGACCAGATCAAGATCGAGAGGTTAAGTAAGTTAGTGGCTTATTGACTTTGACGGATTGCCAGTCGATCTCCGGACACCGTAGGCGCGGGCTTCGGCGAGCAAAGATACCTCGCCGCCTGACAGGCAGGGTTTTCATTCAATAGAAGTCAGGCTATTTTTATTTTCTAGAAAGATCTTAGGGTATGACGATGACGAAGTTTCTTTTACGGCCGGGTTTCTCGTGATAATCCAGATCCCGTAGGAATTCACGAATAAAAAGTAGTCTAGTTCCATCATCGGACCACAAGACAAACGGCGATGCGCCATCGTTACATAGTGGACATCCCACCTATACACACTAAACGTTTTGGGAATACCTTCATTATGCGTACGGCTAAGGAGTGGAATTCCCTGCCGGAGTCTGTATTTCCGGATAGCTATAACCTAGGGGTCTTTAAGTCAAGAGTGAATAGGTTACTTTTAGGTAAGCGTGCTCCATCTTCGATCACATCATCACTTACCATCAGGTGAGATGGTGGTCAAACGCGAGCCTATTATCAATAACAAAAAAACCCTATAACCTCCAGTAGACATCTTTTAGCCTTTTCCCAACATGTCGGGGTAATCTTCAAGTCTAAATGAATGCGCCTGACCTCCACAACTGTATACAACGTGTAATTTAAAGGGTATATACGTACCAAGTGCATGGCTTCTTTGGATGATAACAAACGATATGGCAAGGGGTTTGTAATCCTAAGTCTACGTGTGTAGAACTTATTACAAATTCCAATACACTGATACCAGAGACCGAATTTTTCAAATTAAGAAGAACGAAAAGAATTATCATGTTATTGGCAAGTGACGTGGAAAGTTATTGACCCTCGTAGTGCTGTGACACGTTAGTTATGATTGGTATTCAAGAAATATATGAAACCAATAATTTGGTATCAATTCTTTGAGTCAGTTATTTTGTGCTGAAACTGTACATAGAGACTCCATACCAGATGTTGTCTTCAGCACTTTTGGATAGATATGGGGTTTCCGGTACACGTTGTATAACTGAGTTACACGATACTCCTTGCCTAGACTGATGTTAGGATTTTCAGACTTCTGACTACCTGTATAACGTCTGTTAAAGATGTACAAATGTCAGCCGGGATCACCGGCTTAACGAGCTGTCCGATGCAATAAACTCGACTAAGATTAGGCTGCCATCACTAAAATTGCTGGCCCCAGACAAAAGCTTCATAAACCCCGGACATTTGAGTAAAATCGCAATTGTTCCCCGGACACGGTAGAAAAATACATTTTTGTACTTGAAATTAAAAACAATTATGTTTAATTATAGTTTTTATTTACTGGTAATATTGTAAACAGTTAGAAGTTTATTGATAATAGGCTTTCTTTTTAATTCAAACGTAACAGAGACAATATGATGAAATACAGAGATCGTGCTTTTTGGTGCCCGTAAGACCAATATGTACCCGGACGCTTATAGGAAAAATCCCCCGGACGCCCCCGGACGCTGTCCAAACTAGGACAAATCCGGGGAAACCCGGACGGATGGCAGCCCTAACTAAGATGTACAATGTACATGTCAAGATCAACGGCGGCGTAAGAAACTTTCCAAGGCATTTAGGAATCTGGATATTATGTAAATGTGGTCACCCATACACGAGCTTAGAGCAGATGAATATGTAAAAATTCATAGTTATTGTCGTAGGAAACTGCAGATTGCAAGACTGACGGGACTAATTCTTGCAATGACGTCTTTCAGTTGAAATTAATGAATGAGTTATAAGGTTACTTGTGAGTCATGCCAAGTCATGCCACAATATTATTTAAAACCGTCTCAAGCAACGTAACCGATCGATAATAACTTTCGTTTTCGATAAATAAACTAAAAAACATAAGCACTGTTACTATTGTGCTGCCAAAAAAAACGAAAATAAGAAGAAAATTAAACTATTTTAGGCTTTCTACATGCGCTTGAGAGTCGATTGCACTTTCACTGTCAAGCGCAACAATGACGAAATATGTCTGTCTCGGTCTAACGCATGTGTTTTCTTTTGCTATCTCTCTCTTGCTCGGATAGGTTTTCTATTGTTTTTCTTTTGTTGTATTTTTGTAATACATATGTTGTTAATTACGTTTGGTCATTAGATATAACTGGGTTTAGATGTTTCTAGAGCAGATTTTGATATCCTTGTTTTTTTCTATTGTGCATTATTTGCTGGCGAAGCGTTTTTTGCGTCGCGCGCCGTCACCGACAATGTTTTGAAAGTGGCAAAGTATTGGACTCACTAAAGTTAATCGTAACTCCAATACAAAAAAGAATATGCCAAATATGGAACTGAAAACGGAGGCCTGTTAATTATTTATATTTTTAACAGAGAAAATATGTTTTAAAATATCTCATATAAATATTGTACTTTTTCATTCGTTAGTTTTGTAATTCTGTTTTTTTTTCTACACAGCAAAAATTACTTATAATGAACAAAATTACGCAGTTAACATTTACTTGTAGACAAGTCGTTTGCCGTTCGTGACGAATAATTAGATAGATATTATTATTATTAAAGCCACAGGCTCAAGCTTGTTGGTACATAACTTTTACTTACTCAATAACATTATACAAGTAAGAATATTACATACATTATTAAGCCTAGTTAGGGGTGAAAGTGATCCTTTTTATATTTACTTACCAATATCATGAATAATTTTCCCATATCCAAACATAAACGAAAAATCAAAGATCCAACAAATTGTCTACAACATTATACAGATTGCGTAACCATAATAGATTATTCTGTTTTTTTTTAGGACACTTTTGTACCACTTAAACCTTTTTTCAGTCAGAGACTTTTAAATCTAGACATTCTAAAATACGTGAACAACACAATAGAATCTGAGTGAAAGATATCAACGCTTTTTTATGATACGTCCGAATCTATTATTGTTAATATTATGTAACCGACAAACAATACTTTTCACTATTATTGCGTCAGAAGTAGTAACAGTGGGTAAGAGGATGTTTTAATTTAATTTCTTCTACATTGTCGTTCCGTCACAGCTGAGGATCGTGACTCCGTAGACTGTCAACAGTACGTCTCCATCGGTTGCGGTAAGTGGCTCGGTGCAGTGCAACGTTGATAGGGATACCCAGGTAGTCGGATATCTGGTCCGACCATAACTTCGGGCTACGGCCTCTCGGTCTTTTACCCTCTACTTTACCCGTCACCATCAGTCTTTCAAGACTGTCATCACTCCTGCGAGTAGGGCTGCCATCACCAAAATTGCCGGCCCCAGACAAAGACTTCATAAACCCCGGACATTTGGGTAAAATCGCAATTTATCCCCGGACACCGTAGAAAAACACATTTTTGTACTTGAAGCTAAAACAATCATGTTTAATTATGGTTTTTATTTACTGGTAACATTGTAGACATTTAGAAGTTTATTAATAATAGGCTTTCTTTTTTTAATTAATCAACGTAACAAAAACAATCAGATGAAATACGAAGATCGTGCTTTTTAGTGCCCGTAAGACCAATATGTGTCCGGGTTTTTCCCGGACGCTTATAGGGAAAATCCCCCGGACGCCCCCAGACGCTGTCCAAACTAGGACAAATCCGGGGAAACCCGGAAGGATGGCAGCCCTACCTGCGAGCAATAGTAGCCAAAGTATTTTAGGACTTTCTGTAGGCCAACATGAGACAGTGGATTTAATTTACTGTAGTTTAATTTTATTTTTGAGATCATTTGTTATACGATTTTGCCATAAAACTTCGGCTCAACGTGTTTTCTGATAAGTCTCGATGTATTAAGAATTTAAGATAGACACTCATCTACATACTACCCTTGTAAATAAAGTTTCAGTGATAAATGAAATAAATTAATTAGAAATAATACCGATATTATTTATAATATGAAAAACCAATGTTGGAGTAATAAAAGTAATTAAAATTTTATCTAAATATATATAACTCAGAGGTGACTGACTGACATAGTGATCTATCAACGTACAGCCCAAACGACTGGACGGATCGGGCTGAAATTTGGCATGCAGGTAGATGTTATGACGTAGGCATCCCTTAAGAAAGGATTTTGCGAAATTGCCACGGGATCGGGATTTACACGGGAAAAACTTTATTGCCAATATTTAAGTTATAAAAGTAATTAAAATTTTATTCATAATAATTCTAATTGCCATTTTCCTCTTTCCTAATTTGCTGTGCCCGATAGGGTCCACAATGTTCTATAAACTATGTATATTTTGATGTATCTACAAATTTTTTGGGGTGGTAAAATCGTCGAATGATTTCTCCCGCTCTGGGTTGACCGGAAGGGAGTGTCAGACTTCTACTGACTAAAAACCCACCCTGTTTTTTCAGCTGCCTTTGCGTTCCAGGGCCGCGTTATCACGTTAGAATATTCCCGCAACCCCGGATACACCTTTGAAGTTCATTGTGGTAATAAATATATTGAGAATTAAAGCGTTACTTAATCTTGAAGTTATATACGTATAATTCACGCGACAGTTACCTATTATTTATCGATTATGACGATGAGTAAGAAAATATTTCTGCGGAAGCGCAGCTAGTGGCAAACCACTGCCCTTCCTGGTTTCACCCAATTAGAGACGTTATACATTTTGTGAGTACAGGCAAGGGCGGTTCCAGGGGGGGTCATGGGGTCATGACCCCCCCTGGGCTGGGTCCAGGACCTAGGTGGACCACTAATTAAAATTTTTAAACATTGTTACTAGATAATACTCCAGTTTCTGTCGTTGTAAACGAATATTGGCAGTGGATAGCCAAGTGGCAGCAGAGTCAGGAAATACAAATTATTACTTCTTGTGACTTGATCACGATTATGTGACCCACCCCCCTGGTACCAAAGTTGGATCCGTCCTTGAGTACAGGGCGTGTAACATTATATTAATACTAACTATTACGAACACTACTAAAATACGCTTCGTGCATCGTATTGGTCAAAATACATGCATTAGGCGATCGAGTTGTGAGCCGTGCGACGCGATTATAGCCTTAAAGGTGAGCATGCGGAAGATTGGTCGATAGTACGTCGGAAGTATCTTAACCATTTCATATTTTATTACTTACATAAATTATCTGAAATTCCTTTCGCAACAGTTGTTGAAACAGTCAGAACAGTGCACGCACTCGCATTACCTGTCTACGAAATCTTGTATTTCAATGATTTGTTACTTGTCAACATTTAGTATTATTTATTTACGGATTTTACCACACCTAAGTAATATTTATTTCCTTCAAAACTTAGACGATAAAGTCGTGGTAGCGATGGGCTCGTCATTTAATGTAAAGGACTATTTTGTTTTACTAATGCTCAGTATTAATAACGTCATACTGACGCCAAACTATGTTGTCAGTGTTACAGAATATCACTAAGTGTCCGATCCAGCCTGTCCCTAGCGGCCTTCCCCCAGCGATGCACTAAGCCGTACCCCACAGGGAGTGCCCTAAATGTGTAATTGCTTAACTTTTATATTTATTGAAAACCGTGGCAGGAGGTTTTAATTATTATAATTTAGGCCGCCACGGGCAAGACCGGTTAAGCAGCCACCAATCTCCTAGGTGATCCGCAAGAGACCGTTCACAAAAAACATTCATTTATAATTTAAAAACGTGACACTGACAAAGATATAAAAGCACCGATGTAAATTGATTGATTAAATGGTTATAAGGAACTGAAATTCATGTGATATACATAATTGTAAAATTAATATTATTATAAAAAAACATGGGTGCAATTCACACGTGGTAGAAGTGAAACCTTTAAAAAATTTATGTGTCTGCCTCTTTTTACTGTCGCTTTTCCGTTTCATAAACTTTCAAATCACAACGATGCTAAAGAAGTTTTCACTTCAAAAATTATATTTATATTTTTATGTGAACATTCCACTCACACGCACTAAACGTTTTAGCAATACTTTCATTGTGCGTACGACGCGACGTGGAATTCGCTGCCCTAGTCTGTGTTTCCTGATAGCTATAACCTAGGGATCTTTAACTCAAAAGTAAATAGCTTACTTCTAGGTAAGCGTGCTTCATCTTCGACCACATCATCACTTACCGTCAGGTGAGATGGTGGTCAAAGAAAAAACTTTAGTTTGTAAGTAATTAAAAACAGATTTCCTTGCTGTAGTCAATTCAATGTCATCATTTGAAAAAGCATGTGTCCAGACTTTATTGACCAAACAATTTAATAACTGACGAAGGTATAAACGACGAGACTGTACACATATATTAGCTGTAGGTACAAAGATAAATGCATCAATAAATTATGTAGATAGTTAATAAACATAATGTATAAGTAGGAAGGAAAGGGGCTCCTCACGACATCGCGTTTCTGAACAATTCGATACACCTTGCTGTTTCACGCTAGGTAGGTTTATGTTATCTGTGCGATTTTTTGAAGTGATTTTTTTTATAAAATACTAGCTTCTGGTGGGATGGTTTTTTCCGCGTAAGTCCCGATCCCATGGGAATTCCAAGATAAAAACTATCCTTCCCAGGGTCCTAAACTATTCCCATGCCAAATATCATCTAAAATGTTTCAGCGGTTTAGGCGTGAAAAGGTAACACACAGACAGACAGAGTTACTTTCGCATTTATAATATTAGTATGGATTTAACCACTTGCTATGCTCCCGACTTTTTCGTATTTAATTTAGTTTTGTCCAACACTACTTATCTTAATATTGTAACTAACAACAGCTGAAAATGACATGCTATGGCTGATCTGGTAGTATTTAAATATATTCCTGACACAGGTTAGTCAAAGCAAATATAAAATTTTAATTAAAAACAAACTTTAAATATTGATTCTGAACTAGAGAAACCCCGCCGTGACTTTTATTTTTACTTTTAAGGAATTTCTTAAACTAAATATAGGGGTACGCAAAAATACTTATAATTAGTTTCGGCGGGGTAGGT
Source organism: Tholera decimalis (assembly GCA_943138885.2). Lineage (NCBI taxonomy): Eukaryota > Metazoa > Arthropoda > Insecta > Lepidoptera > Noctuidae > Tholera > Tholera decimalis. The sequence continues at coordinate 4,009,919 of OW964572.2, forward strand.
ATCTCTAGTTCAGAACCAATATTTAAAGTTTGTTACATAAATGGTTACATAGCATAGGTATATTTGACAACATTCGATTATTCATCTCCACTTTCACCCCCATACGTAGTAAATGGCGGAACGGATTTTGACAAAACAAGAACCATCGCCGGAAAACATGCTTTCTAACAAAACTACCGCAACAAAATCGGTTCACCCCCTTTGAAGCTATGAGCCGACACACAGACACATATAGCGGTCAAACTTATAACACCCTTATTTTTTGTCGGGGGTTAAAAACCTGCTCAGGCAGAGATTTATTATTGACGCAGACCTAGAGTGTAAGTGTGGTGCTGCTCCACAAACTTTGGTGCACTCGATGTCTTTTCCTGCGTGTCCTGTCCATGTGTCACTGCAGGCTAAGCTCTGCCAAACTCGTTGCCCAGTTCTGGGCCGATTCCATGAGAGAATTTCCAATATCGCTAAGAAGAAGTAGAATATTGTAACTTGATAAACGGATTTTTAGGGTTCCGTAGTCAACAAGGAACCCTTATAGTTTCGCCATGTCCGTCTGTCTGTCTGTCTGTCTGTCTGTCCGCGGTTTAGCTCAAAAACTGTTAGTACTAATATTATAAATGCGAAAGTAACTCTTACTTTCGCATTTATAATATTAGTATGGATTTAACCACTTGCTATGCTCCCGACTTTTTCGTATTTAATTTAGTTTTGTCCAACACTACTTATCTTAATATTGTAACTAACAACAGCTGAAAATGACATGCTATGGCTGATCTGGTAGTATTTAAATATATTCCTGACACAGGTTAGTCAAAGCAAATATAAAATTTTAATTAAAAACAAACTTTAAATATTGATTCTGAACTAGAGAAACCCCGCCGTGACTTTTATTTTTACTTTTAAGGAATTTCTTAAACTAAATATAGGGGTACGCAAAAATACTTATAATTAGTTTCGGCGGGGTAGGTATCTCTAGTTCAGAACCAATATTTAAAGTTTGTTACATAAATGGTTACATAGCATAGGTATATTTGACAACATTCGATTATTCATCTCCACTTTCACCCCCATACGTAGTAAATGGCGGAACGGATTTTGACAAAACAAGAACCATCGCCGGAAAACATGCTTTCTAACAAAACTACCGCAACAAAATCGGTTCACCCCCTTTGAAGCTATGAGCCGACACACAGACACATATAGCGGTCAAACTTATAACACCCTTATTTTTTGTCGGGGGTTAAAAACCTGCTCAGGCAGAGATTTATTATTGACGCAGACCTAGAGTGTAAGTGTGGTGCTGCTCCACAAACTTTGGTGCACTCGATGTCTTTTCCTGCGTGTCCTGTCCTTGTGTCACTGCAGGCTAAGCTCTGCCAAACTCGTTGCCCAGTTCTGGGCCGATTCCATGAGAGAATTTCCAATATCGCTAAGAAGAAGTAGAATATTGTAACTTGATAAACGGATTTTTAGGGTTCCGTAGTCAACAAGGAACCCTTATAGTTTCGCCATGTCCGTCTGTCTGTCTGTCTGTCTGTCTGTCCGCGGTTTAGCTCAAAAACTGTTAGTACTACAAAGTTGTAATTTGGCATGAGTATACACGTTAATGACGCCGAAAAAGTGGTGAAATAAAATACTGAAAAAAACAATTATTTAGGGTACCTCCCCTACATGTAAAGTGGATGATTATTTTTTTTGTTTTCGTCCTTCCCATAGTGTGGGATACTGATGTATAGGTCTTTCAAAAATATTAGGGGTTTATCAAGACCATTTTTTGATTAAGTAAACCGTTCGTGACTTATCAAGCTTTAAAATACTAATTTTCGTTAGAGTCAAGTGTCCCCCCGTCTACCAACTAAACAGTTGTACTTAGGAATTTAAATGTCACGGCAGTAGTACCTATATATAACGAAGTTTAAAGGAAAACTATCACATATAAGTGGGCTTTACAAGTTAACGAGTAATAGTCGACCAATTGTATTTTACTCGAAAATTTCGAACAACTCTGTAGAAATGTCGATAGATAGCGCTAAACGTCAGTTGTATCGCGCTAGTTTCATAATTAAAAAACCGACTTCCAAAAAACCACTAGGTAAAATGTGAAAAATAACTTTAATTTCAGAAGATGGTGTCTTTGGATCTGTATTTTAGTTTTTTGCTACCGACAAAAACAAACAAAAATTATATTGAATATAGCAACCCACGGTATTACATTGACATTGCTGGAGGTGACCACTGTGAAGCAGTAATTTTCGAAATAAATGCAGTGAAGATTATAGCTTTTTATAGATCATGCAAATGTCCCAACAGTCGCGCAGTAGGTTTTGTAAGTAATTTACTATCACATAACAGTCCTTGCATAATATTTGGAGATTTTAATGAAGACTATCTCCGTAACGACAACACTGCAGTTTTCAAATTAATACGTGACGCTGGTTACCAGTCTTTATTAAAACCACTTCCCTCTACACGCGGTGGTACTCAAATAGATCATATTTTTTCAAACGTCCCTTGTGAAGTTGGATTTTATAATTCCTTCTTCAGTTACCATCGCCCTATGTGGGCCCGATTTTTAGAGTGAATTCAAATTAATATGTTTTTATTTATTTATTATTTTGCTATATAATATCAAACACAAAGCTCCCCCAGCAAACTACTTCCTCAATTTTATATGTTTGTGACGATTGAGTAGTGTAGCTCTGTGTCCTGTATTTAAATTCAAAACACCGGCTATGACAAGTTTTATACAAATCTCTAATTCGTGCAAAATTGTCGGATCAGGTGAGGATTTGTATAGGAAGTCAAATTAGTTAGGTAGTCATGTTTGGCTTTTAGTTAGAGCATGGTACGAAACAATCAGTCAGCGAATACGACACGCACTTGTCTGTTATAAAAACTACGGAACCCTACACTGCGCGTGGCCCGACACGCACTTGACTGGTTTTCTTTGTTATACATAGTTTTACGTGATAAGAAAGTATTCTATATATCTATCTGAGATCTTGGTTTCCGGCCATAGACCCTGCGTGGGACGATTGTGGGTGCCATGGCGGCCATCATTTCAACCAGTCTACTCCCTTCAGAAGCTGATCAGGTCTTTTTTATTCAGAATAGGCTCGCGTTTGACCACTATCTCACCTGATGGTGATTTCTCTCGGTCTATTCAGGATGTCTGCAAGGGAATTCAGTGATCCTAAGGTTTGTTTTCTTATTACGTTTCTTACGTTGCTGTTATGCGGGACAATTTCTTTTAATATGCGTAGTTGAAGTGTATATATTTGATCAAGGTGAGTCTTATATGTCATAAACCATAACTCGACAGATCATAGGATATCGTTGTTTCGACTAGAGCTTTGTAAAGCATTAACAGAGTTTGATATAGAATATTGCATCTTATAATAGAGAATTTTGCTAACATACATCTCAATCTATCACAGACCCCGTTAATGTGCTCCTTCCAATTAAGACGGCTATCAATGGTAAGTCCTAGGTATTTTTGGCTATCTACGAGATCTAGGGGGTCACATCTGCATGAGTTGGCTACTTTAGTAAGCCAATTGTCATGCAAACACTCATGACTGTGAGCTGTTAATTTAGGCAAGGAAGGGATTTTATTTTGACTGGAACTAATGTACATTAATTTGGTCTTACTAGCATTTAATACAAGACCAGCGTCGTGAGACCATTTTGTTAGAGATTCAAAGTCCTTTTCTAGTTGTATTTGGGCATCACTAAGACTCCGTCCAGCAGCGATAAGGCAGGTGTCGTATTCAATTCTGTAAAATCCAAAAGAGTTCCAAACGTAAACATTGGAAGTAAATAGGTACACACATCAACATTTCAGATTGTATGCCGGGAATGCCATTCTATTCTTGTCTGATAATTAATTAAGGGTTGTGTATGTATGAATAAAGAATCGGAACCCTTATCACTCGTCTGTCTGTCTGTCACAGTCAACTTAAACAGGTCCAGTAGGTAGACATACATACATATGACCATTAGTGAACAAAACACGGACGCGTGGAATGTATAAATACATTTTCAATAAGAGTTAACTTCTCGGATACAATCATAAAAAAAAAAATTGACATGTACGTTATACTTATATAATTTAAGACCTAATTTATTTATTTATTTAATTAAGGTTCACCAACAGTTGTCACAGATATAACACAAATAGGAGCATACATGTACTAGTGTCTTAAATATAACTTTCCCGATAGCTACAACCTAGGAGTCTTTAAGTCCAGAGTGAATAAGTTACTTTTAGGTAAGCGTGCTCCATCTTCGATCACATCATCACTTACCATCAGGTGAGATAGTGGACAAACGCGCCCTATTTTTAGTAAAAAACAAAAAAAAAACTGCACATATAGCATAATATAAATTAAAAAAAAATTGTAAATACTTAAATCTATACTAATATTACAAACAGACAAATTTGGTCGCAATTTTGTAAATAGGGAGTATTCTTTGGAAGTAGTTATCCCATTCTAAAAATGTTTTCACTGGTTGAAAGGTACACCATTTGCGAGCGCTACAGGCTATAAAATAATTTTGAAATCAGAAAAGGTAGGGTAGTCCTACTTCTAAATTAAATATCTTAATGAACTATATCCTAATTACTTTGACAAATTTGGATATTGAATCTGAGTGAACGTCGGCCATTTTGCTGCGTTCATTTATGAGTTTGATTGAATGTTCATTTATGATTTTGAATGATTTAAGAAATATACATTTATTATAATTTTAAAATAAATCATCATTTAGTTAGCCTTTTCCCAACTATGTCGGGGTCAGCTTTCAGTCTAACCGGATGCAGCTGAGTATTAATGTTTTAACCCACTTGTTACTGAATATACTTTTTGTGTCAGATTGTAATGAAATTCAGATATGTTTATAATTACACGATAAGATATTAAGGAAAAATACAAAAACAAATATTCGGCTATTGGAAAATCAGGAAAATGGTGTTCTTTTAAAAGAACGCTAGTAATAATATGCTACTAATATAGTGTACATAAAAAAATAACGAAGTACCTCTATTGGCGTTTATTTATGCATAAAATAAAGTAAAAAAAAATCCTTACTAAAAAGTTTATTTAGTGTGGTATTAATTCAAAACAATTCTTTGGATGCAAGGGACAAATTCGTATTTTTTTTATGGAAAATAACACACCTCAGCTGTTTATTTTGGTATTTTATTAAATGTTTGTTATCATCATAATGCGAAAACTTTATGAAGTGCGACCTGGTTTCCGGTTTTCTTTTATTCCGATACGTTTCAAGAAGTAGTAGTTGCAGTAATCTTCCAGATTCTTTCAATAATTTTATATGATCAAGTTCTCCTTCGTCGCTTTGAATTACTCGTAGTAGTAGCCAAGCATTTTGGACTGACATATCCAAACAGTGACAAATCAATGGGAAATACAATTTTTCAACCTTATCGATGTGCGATACAGACCAATATTTCGATCTGACATGTCTACACCTCCCAAATTTTCATTACAACTTTTTCACTATGATGGCTAGTTGGTCGCCTTAGAACTTTGTACATACTTTTTTTTTGTTGCTGTGAAAAGTGTCTTATTTTACATAACGAGTACACTGTTATCGTTTCATTTACACAATAATTTCTTCAGCTTTTGTGGATTTGTACTTCAGGGAACCACGATCCATTTTCTTGAATTCTTTGTTTGTTGGTAGTGGACATCTGTAATCTAATAAGGGCATTCCACATTGCTGCATCAACCACTGAATAGCAGAATTCCTATAAAATTATGAAATACTTTATTTCATCAGATGTTATGTTCCTATTTTATTTCTTTGGTTTATATACTTGTTTGTATATATTCTGTAAGTAAATCTATTATGCTGTCGTCAAACAATTGTTATGGTTTTTGGTTAGACCACAATTTTTAAGTTGAAGGTAAAGACGAGAGTTTTCATTTGGCAACTTCAGCTAGCACCATTTCATCATCACTGGCGTAATCACCTAATGACAAAAAGTCATAGCTAACGTGTACGTCCTTAGTTGCCTGCCAGGTAAAATTTGAATTTGTACTTGATTTTCATCCCCGGAATCGTCGTCAATAAATAATAATAATAATAATCTTTATTCAATAATCATAATAGGTATAGTACAAAATTAAACTTAATTAAACTATGTAAGTCTTGACATCAGCATTACAGTTTTCGAGGTGAAAATGTGATCCTGTAAGGGATGAGAGCTTCATCATCAAGTTCCAACTCTTCGATGATTTCATGGAGTTGAGATTTCCATAATTTACCGAATATTTTACTAACAAAAAAAAATATTAAATTTATAAGAAGTAGCAGTCGATATTACTACTGGGCTTTATAAAGACACCAAATAAAATCGCAAAATAAAGTAAGAAACATTATAAAATAGTTAATTTTGTTTTTGTTATCACTTAAAAGATAGTTTGAACTTTGATTATTCACTGTCAAATAGTTTGAAAATGTAATATTTAATTGTAATAAATAATAAAGTAATTCATCTCATGTTACTCTGGTAATTTTTACGTAAAATAAATGCTAAAAAACTTCATTATAATAAAATTATATTTCTCTTACAATAGTTGTATTATACTGCCACACATCTTAGCTTTGAAATGTCATCAACAAAAATTGTTTATACTAACCAAAGATATATAATAAACTATAGATACGTTGTCCGCGCTCTAAAATGGCAAATTGAAATCAAGGTAAGTGCCTCGTGTCTGTTTAGTTACGCACGAACCTGTGTCGCGATCGCTACACTACACGACTTAAGAAAAAATGTGTTTTAAAAGAAAATTAGGAGAAAAGCATGTCTTTGTGTGTTTTCAGACGTTGCACTAATTATACTGCTTCCGTGAGAGGTCAAAATGTGTCATTTCATAGGTAAATATCAACAGAAATACATTTTTTATTTTAATTTTTCTACACGGCTAATGGCGGCTAGCGTATGAATGAATTCAGTCACGTGACGTTAGGGAAGGTTGTTAACTAAAGATGTATATTCATCTCTCTCTAACATCAGGTGTACCTAAAGACGGCATTTATTTTCTGTCTCTTTCTTTACACGTATTAGATAGTATTTCTCTATGTGTGTGTTTCGTGCCGTTTTTGAGAGGTGTTTTGTGGGAATATGACGCGTCTATTATAATACGTCATTGATACTAACCACATAAATCACACGATTTTTGTTTATGAGCGGACCTTTTAAAAGGACGCTAGTAACAAGTGGGTTAAATGGAGCGACTGTCTATCTGAACTCTAGAACCCAGTAACTGGGTAACACAATACCCCTTGGCAGGGCTCCGTCACTCCATGTACTTGCGCGCTATAATTACCTACCGCCCGGCCGAGCGGTCTAGGGCCGTTTGCGGACTAAATTCAGTGCGGTTTTCGCAAGCGAAGCGCAAGTAGGTTGTTCAATTTTAATCGTTACCTAAATTCGTTTGTACACGTACCTACGATGCCGTCTGGTGCCTTATGTGCTGTAGATGGGTGCAAATCAAGTAAAAGAAGCGATAAACACCTAAAATTTTTCGATTTACTTGTCAATGAAGAAAGTTAAGTGATAAATATATAAAATAAATGTAGCAAGAAGCATATTTGTCCTGGCTTTGTTGCTGAATTACAGAACATTCCTGATTTAAATGAATCTACGAATTTATTGTTTATCCATTTTAAAGCATTCAACAAAACATCGTCTTTTTACGGAAAGTTAAAAGTGCCAACAGATGCGTTTCATAATTATGTAAGAGACCTTAAGACTATGTTTATTAATTATTCTGAAAAAAAAAATGAAACAAAGGCCGGGTAGTACTCTTTATGAAATTTTAAATAACATACATTTTGATTCACCCTGCCCTTGTTTCCCAAAACAATATCTAATAAAACTTTTTATTAGATTCAGGATATTTTCTACACTAAAATTTAATAACTGAGAATTTAGAAAGGGTAAGAAATGAATAAAAAATTATATTAAAATAAAACACATGTAACTTTTTTTTTTAATTTAATCTGATTATTTAATTAAACTAGTAATAATCCCGCCATATATATACATATATACTAAACCTAACTATGTACATAAAAAATAACTAAAAGTAACTTTAAAGATATTTTTTTTTATTTTGCACAGTCAGCACCAATTTATAAAAAATATATTTTATAAACGATACAATTTTAAACTACCACCTATAGTCAGAGCATATTCACAGTTTTCAACAGCATAGACACAAAAAGTTTGTTAATTTAATTTTATCGAAGAGGCAGCCCTGCGATTGCTGTGAAATCACAACTGTACTTACGTACGGAGCTTGAACATTTAGGCACATTTTAGCATGTAGCGGTTGCTGACGCGACGGAGTAGACTATTATAGCAGTAGGTATTGGAAATTTTGTACTGAGTGAAGTATCTGTTACGTAGTAACTATTAAGTAATATGTGCCCTTGGCTAGACCAGTGTCAGATTTATTGGCTTAACGTTCTTTCCAAGGCACGGGCGTATCACACCGCGAACTTTCAAACTCCGGTCTACTAATGAGAAATCCCTAATAAAAACACCCAATAGCACTTTTTACAGGACCCGGAAATAGAACCCAAGACTAGCATTCGCGACCACTCGACCGACGAGGCAGTATTATAAAATAAATCATCGAACCAAAAATGAAATAATTCCTCACAGGTTTTAGAAAGTCAATAGTTTCATAATAACAATCCTAACATATTAATTATCCTATTATTGCTGGGACACAGGTTCCGTCTGTATGAGGAAATGAAGGGTTTGAAGCAAAGACTATAAAACCACTTGACCGCGCATACAGTGCCCCGACAAACGAAAACTATGAGTCTTTTTGGACTTATATGTATATTGGCTACGGTACACGAACCATTTTAGTTGTGACCAAGTGTTAGACCTATGTGCATGCTAAAAAATTACAAATTTAAAATTTTTGTATCCAATTTATAACGCATAATAATGCTTTCATGCGCGTTGAAGTGGTGTGGAAAACATTCCCAGACATCTAGATACTAAATAGGTGACATAACTATTCATCAGTAATGAAATAATACGAAAATTATTTATCATTTAATCAGATTATAAGCCACCGCAGAGGTCTATTTAAAGTGGTGGTTTGGGTGATCAAGGACACAATTGAGTCGCGCGTTGATGTCTTTTGGAAAAGTCTCTTTCTTTCATGAAAAATTCTTATTCTTTTATCCCTATCTTTCCCTTTGTATTTTTATCGTAATAATATTTGCTGTGCCTTTAACGACTGAATACGAAATCGATAATTATAAAATTAAACTTTTTTTTAATTCAATTCAGATATTTGTCATAAAATACCTATCTACATGAACCGATGTAGGAGGGAGGAGTCATTACATAAATTATCTAATGACTCACCACCGAAAAAATAATTATACTACTGATTTTAATGAAAATATATTATTTAGTATGGAATTTTTACTCAGCATTTTTACAATATAAAAATCAATTTTTTCGATATCGACTACTTTCTCTTAATCAAGTAGACCAATCTCTAACCAGGCATGTTAGAGATTAATCTGCGCAACTTGACCTTGAACTGACCAATTACAGCTCTGCATTTCTGTGTCGTATCCCGGCCCGTAGTAGTGAGTCGTATTCTTCAAAGAAATCGGCCTATACGCTCTCTAGTGGTTATATACTCTCTGGTTTGCGTCAATAGCCTAATAGCTAAGGTCGGACTTGTGATCAAGAGGTCGCGGGTTCGAACCCCACCCATTACACTATTGACGTGAACCCACGCTAGACACAAGCATATTTAGCTTAGTTGGAGGGGCTAACAAGATTCCTAATAATGTGAATTCGACCCACATTACTAGTTCCCTTTATAAAAAGAAAAAGAAATAGAATATTTAAAATTAAAATTATTAATGATGTTGTCGAATATGGCGCTTGCCTAAAAGTAGCTATCAGGAAACATGGACTTCGGCAGGGAACATCACTGTTTAGTCTGTTGAGTCGGTTATTTTAATTTTCCTCATTTTAAATTGTATCTCTTACAGAAAGAATTACTCAAACTAAAGTTTCGATAAAACTAAGAATGTAAATAAACAGTGGTTAGTTTCCTGGTGATAACGGAAACGTACGGTCAGTCGGCGCAATTACCAACTGCAGCGTGCCACATGTCGACCGTTACACGCATAGAGTAGGTAAGGTAAATACAGACGCGATATTGTTTTTGTTTTGTTTGTTGACAGTTTTTTCTCTTTTTTATTTATATTTGTCATTCTAGTTTTATTATTGATCATTCACAGACAATAAGATGACATATTATTAATCTGTTTTACACAATTTTTACACAGTTTTTATTTAATTTAATTGTAATGTTTTAATTATTCTTGATTTTTTTTTATACATTAATCAGATTTTTGTTTTTCCTTTTTTTTTGACTGAATGTTTTATTGTAAATACGATTACCAACTTATTGTAAATTGGGTGTGGGCTTTTATCGTGCTATTTTCTTTGACATGTATCTTTTTGTTTGTTTTATTTGCATGGTATTGTTTTATTTTACAAAATTTCTACACGATGTATATTGTTCAGAAATAAATGACTTATGACTTAACAAGGAAGAACTTGGTTGGTTTACTGATGATATCTTCAAGGTTGACCAATGCCATGCAATCTTCGCCAAACTTACCAAGCATTGTGCGAATGCATTATCAGGTATTGTATCTGTGCATGGAGTGGTGCAGCAAAATCCCCTATGATTGAAGTAAAACACGCTGTGCCCGCTCGGCACAGCGTTAGGTGGTTAAAGTACCTTTATACTTTCCACATCGATATCCTACGTCCTCAGTGTATGAACTGGCAGAATTGTTATCTGTAAGAAAGCTATTCGTGCACGAAGTGCTACGCAGATACCACAAAAAAATATTCGGAACCTACCCACGGCACAAAAGCGCGTAGAATGCTACCCTGTCCCTCACGCCAGATCAAAATTTACAAAAAGGCACTATAGTTATTTGGCTCCGCACGTCTATAATAAATTAAATAAAGTCCAGAAAATCAGCAAATAAAATAAAAAAATATTTTTTTAAAGTCTTAAATACCTGGCTAAAGACAGTGGACTATAATATTATACAATACAATACTACAAATATACAAGATCTGTTCCAACAACCAAGATCTTGAAATTTTTTCGTATTCCTTGGCTCAATTCCGCTCGAAAATTATAAAAAGCACAATCAATTCGTAGTCGCATTGACTCTTGTTGCAATATTATTATTATTGTCAAAGATTTTTTGTTCATAAAATTTAGTATTTATTCTTAACTGACATCCTTTATTGAATTTTTTAGTTGAATTTTATTTGAATAAATTGAATTTTATTTAAATTTGTATGATTTTTTATTGATATGAAATTGTATTTTTTTGTTTATTCTTACCCTCAATTTTTTTATTGGATTTTGCAGTAATTTAATTATTTTTCACCTTTAAAACTGTTATAAAAAATGTATGTATTTTATTATCTTTCCAAGGCACACTAACAACTTGTTTACAAATTGATATGCAGATAAACATACATTAATAGACCTGTGTAAACAAGTTACTTAAAGGCATATACGACACTCACAGAGGAAACATGTCATGTCATGGGAAAGGGCTAAGCAGATCATGAAACATTGTAAATAATTTTAAAGTCTATAAAATTTTTGTATAACGTGTAAACTTTAGAACGAAGAAGAAGTGGTTTTTAAGAGCTTGACCTGTTCAGACAGTGCAAACATTTGTCAGTCGTTGTGATTGTATCCCTATATGAAACTTTAAGCAGTGAAGTTTCAGTATACAGTGGAGTTGAAAATTACACAGAGTAATGTGTCTGCTTAAGTTCAAACCCACGACCTACAACTGCCGGGGTTCCGGGAATTTTCTCACGAGATACCGCAGCCCCGGAACGCCAGGGCAATTGAAGAAACAGGGCGTTTTTAGTCACATGAAGTCTGGCACTCCCTTTTGCTCCTTCCAGAGCGAATGGAGCCTTTTGATTATTTGCCCCCTGAAGAAATGGTAGGTGTATTCTTGTAAGCAGATAGAGAATGGTGAAATTATGTGAAGTGACGAATGGTGCTGACGGGTCTATTTTCAGTTTCATTAGGGAGATGATGATGACCTCACAAAGTAAATAAAGTTATTGCAGTTTAAAGCGTTTGCTCGTGATGTAGGCAGAATAATACAATACCACTCTGCATTCACATTCTTTGTTAATAGGAAATTATTTATTATGCGCCGACTCTGTCCATTCGTGCGTTGGTGTTATTCCTATTCTTCGTACATTGACGACTTCCTAATTACTAGCGAATTCACACCTTAAATCATAATATGCCAATATTACGATTGGAAAAAGTCAGTTGAAAATTATTACATACGTTGAGTTTTCCGACTCGAAGCAATTATTAGGTTTATCTATCACTAGCAGTGGCGCGGGGATTCGCTCTCGTGGACTTTATCACGATATAACCCTCCTCCTTGCTTCGCCGCAGTCGGGTAAAAAACATAACCTCCTTATTTTTCAGTCGGGTAAAAAGTAGCCTTGTACGGCGAACCGCACACCATAGCATTTAATTGCATTTTGCCAAATCATCACTGCGCGTCTACGCCAAACGATCAAAATTATTAATTAAGCAAATCAGTACGTGACCAGATCGCCTTAAACGTCGCGCGTGCTCCCTCGCTCTATCAACCAACATATATTATTTGTAGCATTTTAACAATATAGTTTTAGTGAATATTCCTTTTTATTATTTACCATCCCAGCATTAACCTTTACAAACCTATTACCTTCCTCAAGCTTCAAGCTACTTCCATACCATCCCAATACACTCAGTACTTTGATGATTAGCGCGTTCAAACAAACCAATCTTTCCGTTTTATAATATTAGTATAGAATGACGATCCACCTGGCAACTCCGAGTTTTATGTCTTACTGGTAGGTTGGAATTTACCTTATCTCCGTAAATCAATGCTTTAATGTGTCACCCAGCTACTGGAGGTCCGATACACAGTCACTTCACGTAAAACACTAGTACTCAACTGCCTCCAGCTAGACTGAAAGCCGATCACAACACAGTTGGGGATAAGTTAAGCAGACTTTCTTTTTTATTGATAATAGGCTCGCGTTTGACCACCATCTCACCTGATGGTGAGTGATGATGTGTTTGAAGATGGATCACGCTTACCTTGACTTAGGCCGTGCGCGCACTGCGTTGAGTTATGGAAACACAAAATCTGTGAAGTATAGAGTGTCATAGAGGTGAGCGCACTGCGGTGGAATAAACGCGTGCGGTAGAGTCACCGGTGGCCCCTCGCTGTAAAATTGCGGTGAATCTATCGCAAATATTTTTGTATTTATTTATTTATTTAAACTTTATGTACAATTAGGTAGGTAGGTTGGGTAGGTGTAAATAAAGTACAGATGTGTTTTTAGTGAGAGCTCTAAAATTTTAATTAAATTAATTGATTTTTACATGTTTTCTACCTAATATTTGAGGTATAAAGTATTCATTTAGAGGTACTTACAATTTGTGAAATAGTACATGTAAGATAACACTAAGAGCTACACCACCTACCAGCTGTTCACTAGTATTGTCACAAGAGGATCACTTGCAATATGTCACAACTGGATGATATACAGTCTGCACAGAGAAACTTGGAAGAATGTTTCCTGAAGAAGATGGGTGAACTCGAGGCACAGATACAATGTGCTGGACCTGCAAAGGAAACCGTTGCGAAGATTGCTGAAGAGTTCCGGACTTTCAGGGAGCTAATGTTTAGCATGTTGGGACTTCTCCGGAAGCAAATCATGGAGTGCTCTAGAGTGGTGGACGGATTGGAGACACATGCTCGTCGTAAGGCTCTCCTTTTCACCGGGTTTGCAGAGACAGAAAAAGAAGATTGTAAGTCTCTTGTATTAAACATACTTCATAAAAAACTAGGGATTTTGGACATCACTGCTTCCTCGATTAAAGTATGTCATAGACTGGGGGCTTCAAACAAAGAATCCACACGCAGCAGACCTATTTTGGTGAAGTTTGCTCATATCGACTGTAGATCCGCTATTTGGAAGGCTAAATCGGCTCTGAAGGGCTCTGCGATTACAGTTAAGGAGTTCTTGACCAGGACTAGGCAGACAGTTTTCAGCCGGGTGCGGTTGCATTTCGGGATGACGGCATGCTGGACCCAGGACGGTATGATTCATGTTAAATCCCATGATGGAGCGCGTCATAAGATTACTTCATTAGATGATCTGAGCTCCTTGTTGGCAAAGTATCCCAAGAAGATAGGCGAGAATGCTGCTGCAATAGGAAGCAAGCCAGGAGTTCGAAGTCAGTGTACACGTTAGTCCTCATATCATCTCGCTGTCAGTGTTCGTGTTTGTTGCGTCATTTTTCTCGGACTAGGTAGTGTACTTTTCTACCCACATAATATAGTTGTGACCTTTGTATAAGTTTAATTTGGTTTTTGCTCTTTGAACTTTGAAGTTAAGGTAAAATTTTATTTTGTTTTTGTGTGCAACAATGTCACTGTCACTTGTCAGTCATTAAATTACATCAAATGTTTTTAATATTCAACTCTAGTTAAGTGGCTTTTGAGCCACTTCAATAATTGCTAATATCATAACGTTGGATTATTTTAAAATCTTTTAGTCATGAAATGTGTTATTTTATGTTATTCTGTTCCACGTTTTGTATTATCCCTATTTCTTAATTTCTTAGTTTGAGATTTCCGTTTTGTTTTTGTATAATGTGTAATTTATTATGTAGTTTTGTTCCTCGCTTGCGTAAATCTATACTATTTTTATTATGTTTTATAAACAATTGTACACTAGTGTGGCTGGTGGGTGGTGCACAGATAGTAGTGTATCACCGGACGGTAATTAGGTAGTTTAAGCATATATTTGTTAATATTTATATATTTTTTTCTCTATGTCCTCTGATGACTCCTTTCATTCAGTTTTTGATTCTGCAAATTCTTCTGCTGATGCAAGTTTCTGTTCCTTGCCTGACACTGTCAGTGACTTTGTGCATCGCAGCTTCAGCCAACAAAATGAAAGCTTTTTCAATGTCTGCCATATAAATGCACAGAGTGTTCCTAGTCATTATAGCGATCTGTATGACACCTTTTCTAATGCTAATGTACATGCCGTTCTGGTTTCTGAGAGTTGGCTCAAACCCCATCTTCTTTCCACTGCCTACTCTCTTCCTGGTTTCATTCTCATCCGGAATGATAGAATTGGAAAGGGAGGTGGTGGTGTAGCTATCTACCTTCGCAGTGATTTTTCTTTCAAAATAGTAGCCAGTTCTCCTTCGCAATATTGCGCTTCTGCAGAGTACCTCTTCCTGGAAATTTGCGTTAAGGGTGTCAAGGCTCTACTAGGCGTTGTCTATTGCCCGCCTGCCGTTAATTATTTTTCCAACCTTGAACTGGCACTTGAATCTATAGGTTCTGAGTATGCACATTGCGTCATCATGGGTGATTTCAACACAGACATTTCTCGCTCAACCTCTCCTTCCCGAAAACTCCTTCACATCCTTGAGTCCGTTAGTCTCCATGTTCTTCCACTGCAGCCCACTCATTTTAATGTGTCTGGTGATGATACGTGGCTCGACTTGATCCTAATATCCACTCCTTCCTTGGTTTCATCTCATGGCCAATGTCCTGCACCTGGTTTTTCCCATCATGATCTCATTTTCCTCTCCTATATCTTAAAGCCACCTAAACCTCTTCCTAAAGTTCTGCACATGCGTTGTTATGCGCGCATGGATGTTGAAAAGCTGCATCAAGATGCGTCAGAAATTGATTGGGACCAGCTTGCAGCGGCAACGACAATTGATGACAAACTGCGTATCTTCAATCAGGCTGTCCTTGCTCTCTTCGATGAACATGCTCCTGTTCGTAGGGTTAAACTTAGGCGAGCGCCAGCCCCTTGGATGTCACCAGGGGTTCGTTTAGCGAGGAGGTGCAGGGATCGGGCCTTTCGGAAGTTTAAAAAGGATCGCAGTGAACAGAATAAAAACTCCTACAAAATTGCAAGGAATCGGTGTAATCAGGTGATACGCAACGCTAAACGCCGCCATATTCTTGAAAACATTTCATCTTCTTCGCCTGCTGATATCTGGAAATTCCTTGGAACTCTCGGTATTGGCAGGCCAAGTCATGTTGATTTTCCTAAAGCAATCATTTTGGATGATATCAACCGTCATTTTACTACCACTTGTAATTTGGACCCCCTTATTTTATCTCAGACGGTTGATTTTGTCACTAGTTTGCCTGGTCCAATTATTGAACCATTTAAGTTTTCACCAGCCACCTTGGAAGAAATTAAAAAGATTATCCTGTCCATTAAATCCAAAGCTGTAGGCCATGATAACATCAGTCGTGGTATGGTTACCTTGATCCTTGACTGTCTTCTCCCGCCAATTACCCATATCATTAACTTCTCCTTAGATTCCGGGCAATTTCCGTCCTTATGGCGTATGGCCTATGTCCGTCCACTTCCTAAAATATCGAATCCTTCCCTGTCTAATCATTTTCGACCTATATCCATTCTCCCTTTCCTGTCAAAAGTGCTCGAGGCCTGTGTTCACAAACAGTTTTCTGCGTTTGTTTACCGCAATAACCTTGTAAGCCCGTTCCAGTCTGGATTCAGACCCGGGCACAGTACATCCTCTGCTCTTCTTAAAGTGACTGGTGACATTAGAGAAGCTATGGAGGATACTAAAGTTACTGTATTAGTATTAATTGATTTCTCCAATGCCTTTAACGCGGTCAGTCACGATATACTCCTTGCTATCCTCTCCCATCTTATGGTTTCTTCCGAGGCGCTGGAATGGTTCTCTTCTTATCTTCGGGGACGTCAGCAGTCGGTACGCGTTGATGAGAGATCTTCGAGTTGGCGTGGCCTGGATGCTGGTGTTCCACAAGGCGGTATTCTTTCTCCATTATTATTCTCTATCTTCATTAACTTTATTACTCACTGTCTTCGGTGTTCGTATCATCTTTATGCCGATGATCTTCAATTATATACAGCTGTACGGGTAGAAGGTTTGTCGGACGCTATAGGGGATGTAAACCGGGATTTGGAGGCTATCAATGACTGGTCTGATAGATTTGGAGTGTCAGTAAACCCCTCAAAATGTCAGGCCATCGTTATTGGTAGTTCACGTATGATGGGTAGAGTGGCGGCTATCTCTCTACCTCCTATTATTTTTAATGGTGTCGTCATTCCCATTAGCTCCAGCGTAAAAGATCTCGGTTTGCATCTTGACTCGGCACTTGGCTGGCAAAGTCAAGTATCTAGTGTCAGCAAAAGGGCCAATGGCACTTTGCGTTCTTTGTATCGTCTGAGGAACTTTTTGCCTGTTAAGACAAAGACTATGCTTGTGCAGACTTTAATTTTCCCTATGATTGACTATGGTGACGTGTGCTACTACGACCTGAATGCGGTCTTGCTGGATAAGCTTGACCGTATTCTTAATAACTGCATTCGTTTCATATTTAATTTAAGGAAATATGACCATGTCTCAAGTTTCAGGTCTGAGCTTAAATGGATGACCATTCGTCAGAGGAGAAGTTTGCGCGCTTTGACAACGCTTTTCTCACTACTCAACTCTCCCAACCCACCTTCTTATCTAATATCTCACTTTCAATTTCTATGTTCTTCACACAATAAGAATCTACGTTCATCCAATAATCTTCTCTTACTCTGTCCTTCTCATACTTCTGACTTTGTTCATTCTTCTTTTCATATCCAGTCCATTCTCCTCTGGAATGCGCTTCCTCTCGAGATCAGGACGGCTGACAATCGCTACGCATTTAAAAAGAAATTGCGGATCCACTTTCTTCACCAATAAGCAGAATTTCTATATTTAATTTTCAATTATCTCTAAAGTATATATGTATGTATATGTATTTATATAAATATTTATTCATATATATTATTTATGTAGATTTCTATTTTATGATATTAGGTTTTTTTGTTTTATCACTATTATTATAATTATTTTTCCAATATAATGTTCACGTACATATTGCACCTTCCACTCTATCTCTTCACCACTCATGGTTGACTGGTAGAGAATGCCTACGGCATTAAGTCCGCCTTTGTACCTATGTGCATAAAGTGTAAATAAATAAATAAATAAATAAATAAATAAATAAATTGTATTACATGGGCGGACTTAATGCAGCAAGGCATTCTCTACCAGTCAACCTTTGGGTTAAAAAAAAACACACTGTGGTAGGTGTACAAGAAAAAGTAATGAAATAATATATTTAATACTAATAAATATAATACTAATATATAACAATACTAATAAAATACACATATATGCTAAAATGACAAACTAATAGATACGGTGCTTTATAATATTCTTTCTGAATAATATAAGAAGAATATAAAAATAAGAGAGCTCATGATAATTATGACGAAGACCAAACTAAGAATAACAGCCCCTTAAGTAGTGGTTTTTAATTTTGCGCTTAAAAGAAAATTTTGACTCAGCCTTCTTGATGTCTCGCATAGGAATGTATGTAGTACCGCGCACTGCGGTGAAAACATCGCACGTTTTGTGTGACAATGTTGCCATACATACAGATTTCGATGTATTATACAGATTAGCCCTCGATACAGATTTTTATACAAATTTCACACTGTATTGATCAAATTAACTGTTACAACTAAAACAGAATTCAGCAAAATAAATTACCTAGATATCGCATTTATTACGTTACACACACCATTGCACGATTCTATTCTTTATGGTTATTTTTTATTTTTTCATAAACAACGTTAATTTTTAGTATGGTCAGCATTTAATGGGTCACTCGCTTTGCTAAGGAAATCCCTTTTAGATTTTTACGTGCTATCCAAGGCTCTCGCATTCGTCATGTACTCGTGTCACATGTAAGTAAAATACGTGAGTAATTAGTACCATAAGTACAAACTTTTATTTTATTTAATATTATCACACATCGAAAATATGTATAAATACGAAGAAATCTGTATGTATGGCAACATTGTCAGACGAAAGGTGCGTTTTTCTCGCCGCAGTGCGCGCACGGCCTTAAATATAATCTTTGTTTATCAATGCAAGAAGCATAAAATCTGTCCTTCACGCTTTCGTTTTTTTTTTCTTGAAGCTCAGAATAAAAGATACGCTTTAGTTTCTATTCTTGCATCCTAGCGATGAATCGCTGCTAAAATTGTAGGTGGCTATGGTTTACTGATACTTGCATGCAAAGCGTTAACTACTGTGTAACAAAGTCATCACTTTTCATTGCTTACGCTATTCGTTTTCAGGGTTCCGGATCGGAATGGCAAAAAAACGGAACACTTATAGATTCGTCGTGTCAACTGTATGTCCATTCGTAATGTACGTAGGTCGTAAGTAACAAATATAAACACTTCTATAGTGGTACAATGTGTGTCCCTCTCACTTTTTAAATAAAAATAAGAAAGTGAAACATCTAAAAAATATATACAGCGTGAAATTTCAATGGTTGTTTTCCCGAAGCAGGACGGTTACCCGTCAGTAGTAGTATCGAAACATGCAGTTAAACTTAAAAAAAAACAAATGTTTTTTTTTCTTCAAATTATTAAAAAAAAAATTCATAAACTCAAAAGCGCGAGAATCATTAGTAGTTCAGTAGACTAACGTAGGTACCTAGATGAAACATGCACCGCCGCGCGCTGCCAAAAAAGGAAAAAGTGATTAATAAATGTTCAGAGCAAAATAAGCTCTCACGCATGGTGATAATGCATTAACTACGCTGCGCCATTTTTAGTTTCTAATATTTTATTTGTTTATAAAACGGTTGTATTACCAAGACAAAGCCAATTGATAATACGCGGATAATGCAGTGGGCTGAAATATTGTTTACACACTGAATGATTTATTCTTGTTTTTACTTTATATTGTAGATGTTTATTGTCCCTTAAAATAAATAATAATAAACCTTCCTCAAGCTTTAAACTAATTCCACACCAAATTTCATTCTAATCCACCCATTACTTTCGAAGATTAGCGCGTTCAAACAAACAAACAATTTTTCCGTTTTATAATGTTACTACTGATTTTGTCGTCGTCTGATAGAGTTTATAATATTACGCCAAGCAAAACCGTAGTAGCACCTCACTATTCTTAGATGAGTTCAAAAATGTACAATAGGATAAATAAAGTATTTATATTTACTCTGTTAAGTGCTTGCTAAATATAATGGTCAGATTTTTCTATAAATACGCCTGAAAGTGTTCCTAATGTCTGCACCTAAATGGTCCATTATACCGGTCTCTAACACGTCTCGAAACTTTTGTAATTTTACCGAACGTATCGTCGTTGAGGAGTTAGACAAACCTAATGACACCCTCATAAGGTTTATATGAATGTTTCACGTACTAGGTAACCTAGCCTACGTAACCTAGTATGTGAAAAATAATTATAGCCTAAGAAATAGGCTATAATTATTTGACGGCGGGAGTAGCTCGCCGTCCGGTAAGGCCCGGGTCGATTGCGCGTCGTGTAAACCAAAAAGCAGTCAAGAGCAACGATGGAGCCGGATAGTACCTACCATTGTCTGCCTGGGTTGCGGGATCAGTATAACGAGATTCCGTGGCTCTGGAATGCGAGGACAACTAAAGGAACAAGTTGGGCTATCCAGACCGGGAGATTTGATGATTTTCCCTCCGAAGAAAAAGCTTTAATTATTTATCTCTAAAAACCTTTTAAAGGTATTGAGTTTAGTTTGAAACTGAACATTTTATTGCACTCATTACATATTCACACAGGCCTGATGGTCTAGTGGTCAGTGGCCCCGACTGCTATGCGCAAGGTCGTGGGTTCGATTCCCACCCAGGACAAATGGTTGTGTGATGAGCATGGTCATTTGTTCTTTGTCTGGGTGTAATTTATCTATAATATGTATGTATTTAGAAATATATTTATCTATGTTTATCAGTTGTCTAGTACCTACTCATAGCACAAGCTCTGCTTAATTTGGGACTAGATCGCGTTGTGTGGAAGTTGTGGAATATTATATTATATTATTCTTCTCTTCTTCGTATCGATGATAAATCGCGTACTTTATAACGGGTCTTCCAATAGGCACGTCCGAACTTTGACAGTTAGTAGCGGCCATCTTGTTGAAGTTACATCTGTCAAATTGGTTGTCATTTATTCATTCTGTTTTGCCAAATCATCATGGATGGCTATAGCATTCAACAACACGTGCAAATGATAAAATTGTTTTATCAAAATTAGTGTTCTGTTCGGGCAACGATTCGCCCATTTTACAGTCACCCTAATCGTCCTACCGAGAGGACTATTCGTCGTGTGGTGGATAAATTTGCGTCCACTGGTTCGGTAAATGATCGACCAACACCCGTACGTCAACGACAGAGGCCCATTTCTGGATGAATGGACGATACCAGTCCACATGAGATCCAAGAGCGTCCAATGCATCCCGAAAAAGTTACAGTTTGGTGTGGGTTTTGGGCTGGCGGCGTCATCGGGCCATATTTCTTTGAGAACAACATTGGCCAGGCCATCATTGTCAACGGCGAGCGCTATAGGTCAATGATTGCCAACGTTTTTTGGCATGAACTGGATCATGTGAACACCAACGACATATGGTTTCAACAAGACGGCGCTACGTGCCACACAGCTCATACCACATTGAATATTCTGCATGAGAGATTTGAGGGCATGGTCATCTCACGTGGAGCGGATGTGAACTGGCCACCGAGATCTTGTGACTTAACCCCGCTAGACTTTTTTTGTGGGGTTTTCTTAAGTCGCAGGTCGAATTCAGCCTGATTTATGCGCAAAAGTCATGGAAAATTGGATATCTCGCATGCGCTCCACCCAGCGAAGCCGTGTCGGACACTTGAATGATGTCATATTCCACACATAATGGCATCACTACATCTTTCAAATAAATAAATAATTTCGATAATATCTCACACACACTTTGTTTTATTTAAATTTAAAGATAGGACACGCTTAATGAAAGACCCTGTATGTATTGGGCCCAGTAGGTAGCCAGGTAGGCTGGTCGCCACTGATATGAAAACCACCGCGTTTTCAGTGGCATTTAATAGGTCTTCCAATGTACATGGTCTTGGACCATTAGGACACTCCTATTGTTTAGTCAGGAACGCCGCAATCGCAATGGGTGTCAGTTTGGCATATAATACCCCACTTCGCTAAATTATGCTTACAGCGGCCTACTTGGATTCGCACATTCGCAGTCGATTGATAGCTTTCCAAATTGATTGATTTGATTAAAAAAAAAAAAAGAAAAGATTGATACACTTCAAACCTAATAGTATAAGTTTAAAATAATCCCTAGTATTATAAGCTATCAATACTCGATAATAGTCGATAATAATTAAAAAAAAAAGAAATTGTAATTTGTGGAAACGTTGTGAATTGTACGTTTACCTATGTGATTATTTGTATATCTAGTTGTAAGACAAAATGTACAATTGTTGGTAAGTATATAAAATAAAATAAAATAAACTCCACTTTAACGAGATACTGAAGCCCCAGAACGAAAGGGCAACTCTTTGAACAGGGTTGCTAGTCATTAAGGGTTTGACGCTCCTTTCCGCTCCTTTCCACTCCACCAAGAGCGGGTGAGTCATTTTGATAGTCATGAGTGTCATGTCATATAATAGTTTAATTTCGAATTTGCTTTTCATTTCTACCGCACACAGTTATATAAGTTCTTATGATCTTTCCAATGAATAAGTGTGAAAACATGATTTGATTCTACAAAATACCTACACTTGTTTATAATTTTACAATTATATAACTATATTGGTATCAAAGGGACCATAAAAATAAATTAATGAACTATATTATGTGAGCGTCAATAAATACTGCGCCGAGAGACGGCGTTACCATATATATATAAATCATATTGTATTATGATTTCGGAAGTAAATACGCAAGAACGATTTTACACTACCATCAATAATGATTTCTTGTAATAAATAAATTTTAACGAAATAATTATTCAAATTAAAGAAAAAAAAAAACCCAGAGTCGATTAAAATAATTTATGAACAACAAAATAGACCTTAAGTAAGAGGTCATAAATACGCTATTCGTTTAGCATAAAACCATAACCAAACAGGCCAGCAGCATATAACAATTCTGTGTAGCAAAGCGCGTTGAATAACTTGTTTATTGTTTTGTTACTGTGTTTGTTGCTCACTCGTGAAAGAGATGGAGAAAATAGATAAGAGAGATTACAAGCAAACCCCCCAAACCTACAAGATTTTCCAAGATTTTCATACCACGAATTGATTTTTTCGCTGCAGGCACCTACCATTTAAAGATAGCGCGGTCGTACTGTTGAGAGCATGTAAGAGAGAACGGTACTTACGAAATAGAAGTGTACCGACATCATCATATTAATATTGGTGACTTAGATGAGAAAACTTTATTAAGAGGACGCATGCAGTCGCATGTTCGATCCAGAACGTACTATACATACATCATGTATACACCGGGTCACAACAGCAAAACCACAATGATAGAATACCTACGTTTGTTAATACATTCATGGTCGTCGAACTTTAGGCAGTTGTGCTCATATAATAAGCATGTTATACTACCTTGCATTTGCAAGACACGAAGGGCTTCAACAGCCAGTGGCGTTTTTTGATAGCCTAGATTTAGAAAATATATTATTTAAAATCAATAACAGAACGTAGCATATATTCAGTTGTTTTCATTTATTAAGTTAATAATCCGCAATCACTTTTATATGTATTTTATAAATAATAATTTATATTTATAGTCCTGTTGGTCTAGTAGTCAGTGGCCCTGACTGCTATGCGCAAGGTCGTGGGTTCGATTCCCACCCAGGGCAAATGTTTGTGTGATGAGCACGATCATTTGTTCTTTGTCTGGGTGTAATTTATCTATAATATGTATGTATTTAGATATATATATATATGTATGTTTATCAGTTGTCTAGTACTCATAGCACAAGCTCTGCTTAGTTTGGGACTAGATGGCGTTGTGTGAAAGTTGTGAAATATAATCAATATTATTATATTATCAATATTATTATGTATATAATCAGTAGATACGTATATTCAATATTATTTACTCTCAAATCTCTTTCAATATTACGCACAACTCGTCACAATATCGTTTGTAAAACCGCTTTAAATATCATAGATTTTGAAAAGTTTAGTCAACTAGGATGTTTTTATTACTTGGTGATGGTTTAATCGAAAACTATTATTAGATTTGGGATATAGTATTTATACTCTACCTTTTTTTTTTTTTAGCGTTGTAAAATTATCAAATAAGTCCTCCCACCCCGGGCAGGGTGGGAGGGACTGTCAGACTTTTACTGACTAAAATCCACGGTGTTCCTTCAATAACCCTTTACGTACCGGGGTCACGGTAACGGGATGAGTCCCACGACCCCGGCAGGCTTCGGCCCTCTACGGGGGGGCCTCGTCATATTGCTGACGCTCTTTGAGGCGCGCGTGGAACACGACGCGCCGTCGACCCGGGCATGGTCCATGGTCGGACAGCGAGTTGCCCTTTACTCGCTGTCCGCATGCCCGCGCCTACGGTGGCCGGAGATCGTCGGCCGACGTCCGACGCCTTGGGCGTCTACCACTGCGGCTGGGCTGGAGGGAGGACGCCATCCTCTCCCTCTCGCGGCCCGCCTCCTCCTTCGGAAGCATGACTGCTTCGCAGAAGGAGGCGACCGCTTCCCACTCCCTCTCGCCGCGCAGCATGGCCTCGACCAATGCCGGGCGCGAGAGGTCTCCGCCTATTGCCGCCGTGAGGACACGTCGGTGCTCTGCCCAAGCGGGGCAGTCCTGCACCGTCTGCTCGACTGTGTCCTCAGGGCGACCCTCGCAGTGGTGACACCCAGGCGTTTCCTCCTTTCCCATCAGTCACAGGTACCTCCCGAAACTTCCGTGTCCGGTGAGGACCTGCGTCATGCGGTAGGTCAGGACGCCGTGACGCCGATCTAGCCACTCCTCAAAGAGGGGTCTTACCGCCGCAATTGCGGCGTGCCCGGCCTTCGGTTGCGACAGTCGTTCCCTCCATACTGCCCTGAGATCACGCCGGAGCTCTTCCCGCCGCGCCTCGACTTCTCGAGGCAGCGGGGATACGCCCCGGCGCTGCGCCTCCACGCGCCATTCATAGACGCGCTGGAGGGCAGTTGCCTCCAGATCCCAGGCCAGCAATCCGGCAAGGAGGTTGGCCGATTCGCCGGCGATCGTGCGGTATCCCCGGATCATTCGGATAGCCATGACCCTCTGGCATGCGACCAACTTACGTTTACAACAACTTAAGTTTACAAATCAATATTAAATACTGATACTATGCCCTCTAATCCACTCAGAGAGGGAAAAACCATATGATGATTTTCCCCCGAAAAAAAGGAGTGTCTCTGAATTGAGTGTTTAGAATTAAAAATGAGTATTTTCAGGCTAAAAAGAGGGTTATAAAATACTAAACTTGAAAAAGTGGTCCATTTTTTAACTATGCAATATAAAAAACTTTTTAGCAAAAAATAAAACCGATTTCCATATCAAAACACTACAAAGCCAAAAATAACTTTAATTTCGGTAGTCGTTGTTACTGGTTTTGTATTTTATTTGTTTTGACACCGCCTTCCGAGATTAAAGTGTCCTCTTCAACGAAAAATACAAAAACGGTCCAGCCGTCTTCGAGTTATTAGGTAACATACATAAAAAAAAGTTCAAGGCGAACTGAAAACCTCCTTTTATGAAGTCGATTAAAAACATAATTATTGACATAAGCGATGTCATTGATGGATCTAAATATCACTGCATATCTAATCAATCTATCATTTCTTTACAGCTATTGTCAGTTAATTAAACAAGACATAAAAGTATCACTAGTTATTTATAACACAAAAGACACTGCCAATAGATCGACAAGTCTGATACATTCAAGTTTATCTCAACTATAAAATGTTTCAAGTTGTTTCATTACTTCAATTAACTAGTAATCTAACAATTATTTATGACCATTATTTATTATTAAACATTAATGGCGTTTGTCAATCAAAAAGTTTATTTCAGACGAACATAAATAGGCACAGTGTTAGTATATAAGAACTTAAACGTATGTTAAAGCAAGAGCTCTATGATCTGATTTCTCTATCTCCATTTTACTACCGGTCTACCAGACACACGGCTAGCTACCACCCACACTTGGTTGATATACCGTCTTGTCGTACCAAGCGCTTCTCCTCCACATTTATTGTCCGCACAGCCAAGTTGTGGAATTCTCTGCCGGCTTCTGTGTTCCCTGCCACTCATGACCTAGAGTAAATAGGCATCTTTTGGGCTCGCTCGTCACATCGTAAACCTCATCTATCGCTTACCATCAGGCGAGATCGAGGTCAAGAGAGGGCTCATCCGTAAAAAAAAGCCTTTTCCGAACTATACAACGTGTAATTTAAAGGGTATATACATACCAAGTGCACGGCTTCTTTGGATGATAACAAACGATATGGCAAGGGTTTTCTAATCCTATGTCTACATGTGTGGAGCATATTAGAAATTTCAATACATTGATACCAGAGGCCGAATTTTCCAAATTAAGAAGAACGTAGAGAATTATCGTTTTATTGGCAAGTGACGTGGAAAGTGATGACCCTCATAGTGCTGTGACACGTTTGTTATTACTGGTATTCAAGAAACAAATGAAGCCAATAATTTGGGGTCGATTCTGTGAGTCACTTATTTTGAGCTGAAACTTTGCATAGAGACTCCATAGCAGATGTTGTCTTCAGTCCTTTTGGATAGATATGGGGTTTCCGTTACACGTTGTATAAGTTTGGGTCGGGTTCTAGTCTAGCCGAATGCAGTCAAGTACTAGTGTTTTAATGGTTCGACGTCTTATCTGACCTCCATAAAGTAGCTGGATAACACGACAATACTTGGCCGGACCTTTGTCACATTTTCTGGTTTCCGAGTAACGACTGTGAAAGATATTCAAATGATCGCCAGGACCAAGGCTTAACGTGCTTTCAGGGGCCATAACATGACGTGTTAAAACGAGAGTCGTTCGAGCGAGAAAGAGGGATGAAGCTATGCACGCTATATAGCTCCATCTCTCTTTCTCGCTCGAACGACTCACGCTTTGACACGTCATGGTATGGCCCCTGAGGCACGGGGGTATCACACCACCAACTTCCAATCTCCGCAGAAAAACCCAATATTATTTCTTTATTATTTTATTTTACACTAACTGTTGCCTGCAACTTCGTTCCGTGTGAATTTCGATCCCGTGGGAAATTTCAAAAATCCTTTCTTAGTGCTCCCCGTCAGTAACGGAAGCGTGTTATGTAATTGCATTGTTTTCTTTAGATTGCCATTTTTAAATTCGTTATATCTTTTGAATGGAATGTTCGATTTTAATAATTTAAAAAGTGTTTTACAGGTATTGAAACGGTCTTTAATAAAATATTGTTTGGGATTCATCAAACATTTAATGGGATAAGAATTAATACAGAGGTATGAATAATAGAGTTTGTGCCCCTTGGCAAGACTAGTTAGTGTCTGTACGTCGATTCTGTAAAATTCGATCAACAACTCGCATCTCACATAGCTATTCACTGTCACTTCGCTTATGGTTCAAAGTGACCTTGATTTTGCATTCTGTAAACAGCGTCGAAGTGACGGAGGAATTACCTCACCGAATGCCACTTCTCACGTCATCTCATACTTTATCTGTCAAAATCTTTAGTTCAACTCGCTGACACGCTCGCAAGGGTAGCGCTAGTGTAAAGTTTTTGAATGCCAATCAATAAACTCACAGCGGATTCAGATTCGAAGTTTAGAATGAGGTCATACAGAATAACACAGCTGGCAATTTTCTGGCTGCTCACTAATTGTCACGACTATCAAAGCGGCTAAATGGCTAAAAGTGTTTTTTGAGACACGGATGAATCTCGATATGTTAACATGGTCATTTATTCGACTTCGGCAAGAATTGCATAGTTCTTATTTAGTCACGAGATTCTCACTTATCTAACGTGTAATCTACCTAACTACAAAATTTAATAACAATCGTTGAAGGTCGATTCTGATTAAATGATCACCTTATCTGAGAACACTAAAATCTCATTGACGCCTACACGGAAACAAAAAGATAGAATCATCTTTTTATTTGTCCACACTGCTTACTACAGAATACATACCTCCATAGGTTCCCAAGTTGACGTCAAAAGCTGGTAGCACTAATAATGTGGCCGGATCGGACCAATGCCTGCCCTCTGGCCGTAACCCTTTCAGGGAATGTTTTTACGAGACATCGCAGCTTCGGAACGCATGGCCAACTAAAGAAGCAGCGAGGTTTTTTAACCAGCCTGAAACCCCTTCCACTCCATCTAGAGTTAAAGAAGTTATTTGATGATTTTCCCCCGTAGCGGAGTTCCATAAGTTATAGCCATTTTAAAATCAACAATAATAGAGTTTGAAGTGTATAGCATATTTTATTATTAATAATAATAGATTTCCGTTCCCATTTCGGCCACGGTAGACAATGTCAGCTGACATTAGCCAGAAATATGATACTGCACAAATATAATTATGTACTGTAACGGGGGCGTGTGTGTACTCGGGAATTTCAATATAAACCCAAATGTTTTATACTTTGTATATAATTATGTTCAAATTCATGAAAGATTAATCTGAACATATTTTTCAAGTTAAAACGATGTTGAGTTTGCTATGTCGGTGGCTTCCCCAGCCGGTCTGTTCATTTCTTAAAACAATTCCTTCGCATGTCCAACATTGCGATCTAAATTCAAACTATACCAGCCAGTGCGATAGGTTGACCGCTCGCATAACAGGTCTCCACACATGTGGAGGTCTGCTATGCTGGCGGCGTTCCAGGCCGCACTGTTCATTTCTTAAAACCATTCCTTCGCATGTCCAACATTGTGATCTAAATTCAAACTATACCAGCCAGTGTGATAGGTTGACCGCTCGCATAACTGGTCTCCACAGATGTGGAGGTCTGCTATGCTGGCGGCGTTCCAGGCCGCACTGTTCATTTCTTAAAACAATTCCTTCGCATGTCCAACATTGCTATCTAAATTCAAACTATACCAGCCAGAGCGATAGGTTGACCGCTCGCATAGCAGACCTCCACAGGTGCCCTTTCTGTTCATTTCCCGCCAACTTCCAACTCTGGGCTACTACTAAGTTTCTAATAGTTTTCCTGGCAGTCAAGATTGCAACCAACAAGGCCACTGGAGATGGTCCGGGCGTCGGGTGTCGCAGGATGACTCCCAGCTACCGTAGGCGTGACCCTGCAGGCTGCGAGCAATAGGTAGCTCACCGCCCGACTGAAACCAGGCCCGTGTAGACGGCGCGTCGTGTTCCACGCGCGCCTCAAAGAGTGTCAGCAAAATTGTCGGGGCCCACTAGGAGGCCGTTGCCTGCCGCGATTGTGAAATCGTTCGAAAGAGTTACCGCGGAATCGGAACACGAAAGGCAAATGACGGAACACGGATGGCTTTTAGTTAGTAAAAGTCTGACTCACCCTCCCGCTTCGTCCAGATTGGGAGGCAGTAATAGGATGATTTCCCATCTTAAAAAAAAAACAGTAAAAAGGCAGTTACAATACAAAGGTAACTTACAATGAATTGATTAGGGTTGCCCAAAATAGACAGCAATGCGTGGTTCCGGACATAAAATGTGATATATTGTTTTTTGTTAGTGGAACAGCGATCGCGTGCGATACGCAAGTGATTCAACAAAATAAGTTTCATTTGTAACTAGCGATAGCAAATCAAGTGCAGATATTGTTTGTCTTTAAAGTAGGACTTTATCTACTTAGCCTTTTACCAAAAATATCAGAGTCGGCTTCCAGTCTAACCAAATACAGCTGAGTACAACCACGAATTACTAAATAGATACTTCGTAACAGATACATCACTCTCATACAAAAGCGAAAATACCTACGCTATAATAGCCTACAAAATCTTAATAATAATACCAGCTGTTTGCAGCGAGAAGAAATGTACCATAAGTACGCATACAGAGAGTTGAGATTGTTTTGCCCGCCGCGCGACCCACGTCATCGAGCGAATGTCCTAGGGTTGTATAATTTGTATATGATGATATTGGTAATAAAACGAATATAGAAAAACAATTCTTTTTTATTTGTTGATCAAATATGTTTCAGTTTAATTAAATGATAGATGCATTTTTCCTTCCCTGAATTCCCGATTATTAAATTTTAGTGTCGAAAATATCCGAAACCGCTTAAATAATATTAATTTTAATAAAATTCCGCACAAATAAATGATCAAAAGGGAAACAGGAGCAAAGCGGAGGAAAATCGATTGTTCTAGGTCGATCCATTATAACGTTGTCAAAATTATTTGAAAAGGCTCAGGCAGGCATGCGGCAGCCCAGTGTCGGATGTACCGACAGCGATACGCGAAGCGGTAGGCATATAACGCGTGGCCTTGAGCGAGTGACGGACGGTAAGCAAGATAAGAAAATGGAGGGACGTCTTTGATGATCGGCGTAGTTCTATAGGGAGTAACCATATTTAAATGAATTATAATCATCATCTACTAAGCCTATGTGAGCTCCAGACTCAAGTAGCTGGGTAACACGACAGTCCTTGGTAAGACTCTTGGTCAGTTTTACAAATGACAGCCGGGACTTACGGCTTGATGTGCTTTCCGAGACATGGAGAAAACTCTTTTTAACGTAGGTAGGTTTCATATAATTTGATCAATTGGAACAATGGTCAAATTAAAAAAACGACATACATATTAACATTATTATTTACATAAAAATTCAAACGTCAAATTCCATGAAAGCAAATTGAATTTTATAAGTTTTTTTTAATAGTTGATAGAGCTTCGCTTGACCCTTGACCATAATCTCACCTGATGTTGATGATGAGCCTTTTGGCCCGTTTCTCTATAGACTCAAGTGCATCAAGCTGGTATTTGGCAGATCCGTCCCAGAGATGAGAGCAGTACTCCATACACGACTGAACTTGCGCTACTTGACTGAGCAGCTGTTCCGGTGTGAAGTACCGTCTCACCTTTGCTAGGATTCCCAACTTTTTGGCAGCCAATTGAGCCTTAGCCTCGATAAACGGACTAAAATTTTGAGTAGATGTCAACGTAACCCCAAGAAGCTCGATGCGATCAGTTATCGGCACGGTTACACCACGGAAAGAAGGAGCCGGTTATATTTACCTTACTCAAAATTTATTTTAGTTTTTCTGAAACTTAACACGTTCGCTGACAGTGAGCACTTACCCTGACACCACATTACGTCAGTAGAATTTTCCACGACGTACTCTTAAAAATAAGTGGCCCGTCCCTCAACGTACTGTCATAACCAGTGATCGGAGTAGGTAGATTGATTTTTGGTACTTGTATCATAAATGCACACAGAAAGAATAACATGGATAAGCCATTTTCCCGGAAAGTAATTCCGGTATTTCCGAATTCAATTAAACATTCTTAATGTTGGTAGTGATATTATTCCTACTCAATTCAAAATTTAAAGGAAGGTATAAAAACTAAATTAATTCATTATTTATCTGTTGAATAATAAAAACAATCTAATTCCGATCGAAGCTTTAATTTTTATTTTTTTATTTTTAGCATTTTATTACAATTCCTACCTTTTTTTTGAGGATGGCAAATCATCAAATGACTCCTTCCACTCTGGCAGAATAAAATTCCTACATAAGTTCCGGTTTTTTTTTAATAATCCACCAATTCCGGAGGAATGTCCATATTAATATATACGTTTCGGATCAATGACCCCATTTCAATCTACCTACACCGATCACTGGTCATAACGCACTATTTTAATTTCCCGCCTAACGACGTACTGTCAGCGAACGTGTTAACCAGACTATAGCTATCAGGGAACACAGACTCCGGCAAGGAATTCTACCCCTTACCACGCATAGTGAAAGTATTCCCAACTATCTGTATTATATTAATGCTTCTCATACAATCGACGTCTGAACTACTTATCATTCCATTTCCCATCCACACTTACAAGGGAACATTTCTCGAAATGCAGTGAAACTATTTTCTTGAAATATTATCGTTTTTTCTACAGCTGCTTTACATTTTAAATCGTTCGTCGCCAGTTCAAGAAGTTCGCTTTGTTCGCGGTCAGAAAACTCATTTTCATTTGTGAGGATATATTTTATTCCGGTCACTAACGCTAGGTCCGGAGAGCTATATTTTTTGTTCAAGGGTAACTGTATTTCTAGTTGAGCACGTATTCAATTGCCTTTAATAATGTTGGTACTATATGGGAAGACTTGGGCACTGAGACAGGGTGGGAGCCGACCAAGCGGAATGGGAAAAGTAAGTTTTATTCCTTTCATGGCTTGCGATCTGGTCAGATCCTTAATATCAGAAGATGTCGTGTTGTAAGTATTCTTGAAAAAATAAAATAATAGCTTTGCATTGGAGAAAGATAATTCAAAATTATTAATTTGGCTTATAAAAACAATTTCCCCTGTGTTTTGAGGCTCATTGGTTTGTTTGATTTTAAGATTGTTGTAGAAGCAAAATCTTACCATCTTAAGATCGCGTTTGATCACCATACCTCCTGACGGTAAACGATCGACGAAGACGACGTGGTCAAAGATGAAGCGCGCTTTCTTAGAAGTAACACTCTTTTCTTAAACACCCGGAAAAACAGACTCCTCGGAATTTCACTCTTTAGTAGAAGCATAAAAAAAAGTATTCCCAGAACGTTTTATGCAAATGGATAGGATGATGACGATGTTTGATTTATGTTTAAAGATTCCAAACATTACTATCAAACTAAAAGAGTAAGACATTCAAACTTCAGTCAGTCAATTATTCAGCCACCGCTTAATTAAATTAAAATAGAACTTTAACTGGCAACACTTAGCCAACTAATGTAACGTCACGCCTTCGTAATGATATGCGTAATTACTGAAACTTTAGAGTTTGAAACTCGTGGCAGATGTCGGTACACTAATCATGTTGGAGTTTTGATTTTAAAGTGAATTTTGTGGCTAGAGACGTTTGATTGTTAGTTGCGAATGTGAAATCATTATTAAGCTTCTGCCCGCGACTTCGTTCGCCTGAAAGGTTTTTCCCGCATGAATCCCGGGGAATTCTGTACCCTATGTGTTATTCCAAGATTTCAATGTTTAAGCGTCAATACACAGTGCCGCACGAGCGTTCCTTTTGATCGGACGTTTTGCTAATTACGGTCATATTTAACTGAACGCTTATCGCATACTTTGTTTACGCGCGGGCCAACCGGTTTTGTCCGGTCGAGCCTGCAGCCGTTGTTTGGTGCACATGAGTGAATCGAACGTAAATATTACCAATTCATTGTTGAGCGATGGTGAGTTAGATGACGGTACAAACATGGAATTTGAGGACAATACACAACTGGGTGAAACGGAGTTGATAAGAGAGAAAAGGCCAAGGGATGAAAACTCTTCAGAAGAAGGATGGAGCGTTGTTAATAGAGGACGAAGCAAACTTATATGTAATCGGGAACAACAAGATGAGAATAGAAAAGAAGAGAGGATACAGGTATATGTGACGTGTAAAGAACCCCTGCCGAAACAGTTCGCTTTAGCACGATTATTCAAGACACACAACATTGCTGGCGGCAATATCTACAAGATTAAATACATACATAAGAATAAAATGTTAATAACGTTTGATAATAATATCGGCGCAGAAGAATTTATTAACTGTTCAGTGTTTAATGACATGGGTTGGTCTTGTCAAAAAACATCGGAAGTAGGCGTATCGTACGGACTGATTAAATCCATGGAACTGGACATCTCTGATGAGGATCTCAAAAATAATTTATCATGCAGTGCTGAAATTATATCTATTAAGAGGTTAAATAAACGATGCTTGGATGACCCTGAGGGTAACGGCTGGACTCCGAGTGAAACGATTCGGCTAGGATTTAAAGGCCCTTCCTTACCGCCTTACGTCTACATTTACAATTTGAGAATTCCAGTGGAGCGGTTTGTTTTCCCGGTTACTCAATGTGCTAACTGTTGGAAATTCGGCCATTTGAAGATAAGATGCCCATCCAAGCAACCTGTTTGTCCCAAGTGCTCACAAAAACATTTTAACTGTACAACGACATCATTCACTTGTGTTAATTGTTCAGGACGTCATATGGCGCTTGATAAAGTATGCCCATGTTTTAAGAAGGAAAAGAAGCTAAGGGATATCATGTCAGAGTTTAACTGCACCTATAGGAAGGCGCTCACCATGTACGTTCCTCCTTCCCCTGTCCCAGCTTCACGAGTGATTGCTAATTCAATTCCAGAAGCCCAGCTGACCCCTGCAGTGATTACCGCACCCACCCCACTCCCAGTGGCTGGAAGCGTCGCCACAGCTTATGAAGTGGACTGCCAAGGTACAACCACGTCAAATATACAAGCTAGGCCTAAACGAATCTTAAAGAAGCAGCGCCGACCATTGACCCCTACGCCTTCTGAGGATATATGGTGTCAAAATCCTGAATATTCAGATTCCTCAGAAAAATCAAACATACCTTCAGTGAATATAAACAATCACTCGGATAAGTCTTTACATAATCTAAACTTTTGGCATCTGATTAGACAAATTACAAATATTATTAAAAGCAAAGAATCTCTTCAAATTAAAATCCAACAATCAATTTCCATAATTTCCGAGTGGGTGACACAAAAAATTGTAAGTAGCCTATCTATTGATGCGTTGTTTGATTTGTATGTTGGTAATGGCTAATAACAATGTTTGTACGAACTTAAATATTATACAATGGAATTGCCAAAGTATACGGCCCAAGTCTCATTCAATCGAATCATACTTAAGTCAGGAAAAAATACACATTGCCGTGTTGAGCGAGACTTGGTTGGAGCCCGAGAGTTCTTTTAGAATTAGCGAATATAATACGTATAGGTTAGATAGAGGAGATGGTTACGGTGGCGTCGCTATTATGACTCATCGCTCTGTTATGTCTATTGTTTGTACAACACGAAGTCGTAACCCTGGTATTGAATTGTTACATCTTAGAATTCTAAATTGTCAGCATATTGAGAATATTATTTCCATTTATTGCCCTTCAACAGTACACACCACTCAGAGCGATTGGGACGCGATCTTTTCTATCGGAAACAGTAAAACTCTTATCTTGGGAGATTTTAACGCTCACCACACCAATTGGTCAGGAAGAACAGATCGTGGCGGCTCAGAAATATTTGACTCCATGTTGGATTATAATTTCATTCATTTAAACGATGGTAGCATCACCAGAATTAGAATGGTTGATGGTGTTCTCCAGCAGTCTAGTCCGGATATATCATTTGTTTCTTCAGATTTGTCCTTATTATTTACGTGGCAACCAACAAACGAATCACTCGGAAGTGATCATTTAATAATTAAATTAAACTGTTTACAAAATATTAGCCGCAATTACCAAAAGAAAAGGAACTTTAAAAAAAGTAATTGGGCTTCGTATACCACATTTGTCGGTGATCAATTACAGAACTGCGTAATTTCCCAGGACCCTCAGTGTTAATATGACCAATTATATAATATAATACAAAGGGCAGCTGACAAGTACATTCCCGTTATTAAAATACCTCAAAGCATTTGCAACTCATTTAAGCCAAAACCATATTGGTCTCCAGAGTTGTCCAAGGCTGTTGCGGAACGGCGCTTAGCTCTTGCGAATCTGAGAGGTTGCCCCTCTTCAAGGAATTTAGAGATCCTCAAAGAGAAAATAAGTACAGCACAAAGGCTTATCCGCAGGGCTCGATGTAAATCTTTTCAGCAGTTTTGTACATCTGTGGATGAGACCTCTTCGGCATCCGAGATGTGGTGCAAGATGAGGTGGTTAAAAGGTCAGCAGATTTCTAACACCAGTGTAGATAAAGAAAAAGCTGAGCGCTTACTAAACGATCTCACTCCAGATTTTGTATGTCCATCGCAGCCTACTTTTAATTCCAATAATGCTACGTTAGAGTCTACAATTTTAATGTCAGAATTAGTCAACTGCATTAAATCTACCGACACAGCCCCTGGTTCAGATCAAATTTCCTTCTCCATGATTAAATACCTTCCGCCTTCCGGTAAACAAATGCTACTTCATATATATAATCGATGTCTTTGCGTGGGTTTTGTTCCTCAACAATGGCGCCAAATCAAAATAATCCCAATCCCAAAACATAGTTCATCTTCATCTTTACGTCCTATCTCTCTGATATCATGTATTTGTATAATTTTTCATGCTATTTTAGCCAAACGTATAGAATGGTTCTTTGAAAAACAGTGTCTTTTCCCTGATGACATGGTAGGTTTCCGCAAAGCACGATCTTGTCTCGATAATCTTTCGCGCTTAGTTTCTGAAATTCAACTAGGATTCTCAAAAAATTGGGTTACTGCGGCATGCTTTATAGACATTGAAAGTGCTTATAACAATGTTGATATTCCCTGCCTGTTACGTATTTTGGGCCAAATTGGGGTTGGGTCCAAGATCTGTAACTATTTATGGTCGTTTTTATCAAATAGACATTTACAAATAGCGACGTACGGTTGTGAGATTGTTAGATTTACTGGCCGTGGACTAGCCCAAGGAGACCCCTTGGCTCCACTTTTGTTTAATATTCTTACATTACATATATGTCATAACGTTGCCCAGGTTAATATTTCTCAATATGCTGATGATTTTGTATTGTATTCAACCAAAAATAATCTAGATTTAGCGTTTGAAGAGCTCCGGTCTGCTTTACGATATACCAAAATGTTAATTGATAAATTAGGTTTAACGATGTCTCCAAATAAAACCAAGATTTGTGTTTTTAAAAAAGGTTGCTTTAGAAGATCTGTTAACTTTGATTTTGATGGTATATCTATTGATGTTGTTAGTAATGTTAAATACTTAGGTCTCTGGCTGGATAGCTCATTAAGATGGGGTAAGCATATCAATGAAACCTCACAAAAAGTAATAAAATTCATTAATTTACTTAAAGTTTTATCAGGCCCGGGATGGGGAGTCCATCAAAAACACCTGAGACGTCTATATATTTCGATAATTCGAAGTAGAATTGATTATGCTAGTTTCTTGTTTGATAATAGTTGCAAGTCTAAATTGATAAAACTAGATCGGGTACAAAACCAGGCGTTACGCGTTATCGGTGGATTTATACGGAGCACCCCGATACATGTTATGGAAAGCGAGTTATGTCTTCCGCCACTTCATATTCGTCGTAGATACTTAGCCAGTAAATTTATTTTAAAATCAAAATCCTTTCTAAACAACAAAACTGTACAATCACTTCAAAAACTTTCACTATTTACAGGTTCCAATTATTGGCAGAACAAAAAGTTGCCGTTACTTATTGATATCCTTGCACAGTATAATTCTATTTTAATACATTCAAGTGCTCAACTTGGAATGTTTTCTCTCGATAAGTGGATAAGTAGCTTAGATTTGTCCCATATAATAATAGATAAAATTCCTAGTATCTCTAAAGCTAAACGCCACTTCAGTATTTCACAGTTAAAACTATTATGTACTTCATACATACAAGAACAATATGCAGATTATCATAAAATATTTACTGACGGTTCCAAAGATAAACATTCGGGGGGCGCAGCCTTTTTGGACCCGATTCTTCAGAGTAATATGAAGGTTAAGATTGATTCAGATATTTCTATCATGCACATTGAACTGATCGCGATATTGGAAGCTTTATCCTATATTCAGTCGGTCAATGGCGATAAATTTGTGATTCTGACAGACTCCAAAAGCTCGCTGCAACACTTGGCTCGGAACACTTCTCACATGCGAGGTATTCCGACAGCCTACGCTATATATGAATTAATCTTAAAACTTCATTCCGATTCCAAAACAGTACGTTTCCAATGGATTCCGTCGCACGTACAATATGAAGAAAATGATGTGGTAGATAAGCTCGCCAAGCAAGCGTGTGTTGATGGTGTTCCTATGAACATCACCCCACTGTATTCGGACCATTTTAGAATGGCAAAAAGAAAGTGTATAGAACTTTGGCAGGAGTATTTTAATGAAAGATCAAAAGAAAAGGGCATTTGGTACCAAACTATCCAGCCAGAGATATCTCGGGTTCCGTGGATTGATTGTGATCTTAATAAAAATTTAATGACTATCGCTTTAAGACTTCGTTCCGGACATATTCCATCAAATAAGTTTAATTATTTAATGAGAAAAGTTCCGTCACCACATTGCGATTCATGTGGAGTGGTTGATGATGTCCTTCATATTCTGATGGAATGTATCCGCAACGAAAATACTAGAATAAGTATTTTTGGACCGCTTAAAACGAATAACATTGGCATTTGTAACGCTATGCTTGCTTCTCCATTGTCCGATAAAGCAAAACTCTTGTACAAACTAGTTATAAGTAGATCGTAAGTTAGTGATAAGTAACTGAATGTTGTTTTTCTCGCACTGGGCGATGTGGTCGCTAAGCGACAAAGCCCTTTAAACAAATAAAAAAAAAAAAAAAAAAAAAGCGTCAATAGCCTAATGGATAAGGTGTCGGACTTGTGATCGAGAGGTCGCAGGTTCAAACCCTACCCATTACACTATTGCCGTGAACCCACTCGAGACACTAGCATATTTAGCTTAGTTGGAGGGGTTAACATGATTGCTAGTAATGTGAATTCTACCCACATTGCTAGTAATATTTAAAAAAAGACATTCATTGTCATTTTCATTAAATAGTTTCTTCGTGAAACAGTAATTTCATAATTTACCGCATTTATTATATTAGTAATATTGTTTTATATTTCACTAGCTTCTGTCAGCGGCTGCACTTACTTGAAAAGTCTTTTTTTTCATACATGTGATTTTTAAAGATCTAATCTATCTCTGTGCCAAATTGCACCAACATCAGTTTACTGGTTTAGACGTGACAGTGTAAAAGACGGACAGAAAGTTACGCATTTATAATATTATAAAGTGCAGATTTTAAGGTTCTGTAATTTTCAGGGGATGCCTTTAAAATATCTTTAAAATATATTCAAAATATGTGTTTTTATTGAACTAATTTTCGAGGAAATTTCTATCGTCTTATCTAACTCAAAGATGTTCTTAAATCAATTAATTCAAGATACCGCGTTCCTTATTATTTGTACTTTGTTTTAGCTAATTAAAAAAAGTATTTTGCTTTGGGCGAAATAAAAACATTCTAATCATATTTTGAAATATAGAACCTTTTTCAATTTTCAATCAAAGTTCAAACTTTTGATATTTTTACATAAAGCCATGAGATAAAACCATTTTGGTACCATATCATAGAAAGTAATACAATCACCTATAGCTATACATTTTATTAATTAAAAAGAAAACTTACGGAAAACTTGAACTAAAAATGACTGAAAGCTGGGACAAGTTTCCAATGAATACACCTGTCTAACATCCTGTGAAAGTGAATTGTTACGAAGAAATTTGAGGTACTAGGAATTTCAAAGACATTGGAGAAAACATTCTAATGATTTTGCTGACCGTACATATGAAAGTAAAATATTGATTCACTATACCTATTAGCGACAAAGCGAAACGAAAACATTTTTTTTGCAACATATCAATAATTCGCGATAAAGCACCTTAAATGTGTGGATCACGGAAAATATTTGAATAAAAACGTGTACGGTGGAAAGAAAAGTGGTGTAGCGTATACACATGCAACTGAAGAACTCAATGAAAAAAATATTGCACACGCCGCCCGCGGTGGTCAGTGCAGCGTGACGCCAGATAAAAATGATCAGGCAGGCATAGAGGGACTCATTAACCAAGTAGCCATCGTTGTAGATGGTTCGGGAAGGCGTGACCCACAAATGGATTGGTGAAAACCTGTGACACAGTGTTTGTGAAAAAGACATAGGTGAAAATGAATCCCCTTGCCCTTTTGGTCGCTTTTATGCTGATGGGGGATGTTAGGGCGATTGTTGAACTGAACTGCAGTGATAATGCTACGTGTATTGATCATATGGCGAAGGAGATTCTGAGGAGTTTGAAACAGCAGAAATCTGTGAAGGTGTTCAATGTGCTAACGATAGAACCTTTGAAGACGAGGCAGGCGAGGTCAAAAGACTGGTGGTTAACGAATTTCCTGGACAGCCACGCATTCAGCTTCGATTGGAACGACTACACTTTCCGGGTCTCTCAGACGGATGGAAACGACGCCTTGGATTTAGAAATATATGACGGAAGAACTGCTAAAGGTAGGTGTTAGAACTTTTCCTCATCAAAAGTAATAATAAAATTATATAAAGCTACAAAAAAAATAATTATCTAGTTTCAAATGTAATAAAAAGTTTCACAAAGAATTTTTACATTAAAACGATTCTGATTTTTATTTCAACCTCGACGAAATAAAAAAGCTTCTAATTTAATGTAATAACAAGAACAAAAGTACTTAGAGAGAAACTTAATTAACCGCTGCCTTTTAATTACCATTTTTATTATAAACATGATTTAAAAGGCTACATCAGAAGAATTCTTTATTAAAATTAATGTAGGACGCTCACATTTTAAATATTTATACAGTTCTCTCGTTTCTTTAAATTATTTTTTACAAAAAGATCATCTACACGGTATTTATTTAAGTATTGCTATGGACCTATTCTTAAATTTTTAATTAAATCTTCAAGACCTTTCTGAGGTTAGCATAATTTTCAATTCTGTTTCTGATATGGTCAATAACAGAAACGAAAATTATACTTACTGTATTTTAATATTCATCTTCATCATATACAAGTAGTAAATCGTCCTTTACAATAATATAATATTCGATAGCAATAAAATTATCGTATTCTGTATCAAAAAGAAAGTAAGAAAAAGCCAATTAATTATCAAGTAACGTTAACAGTGTGCTAATTCGTATCTAAAGCACGCTTGGCTTGATTCAGCAGACCGTTAAGTACCATTTAAGGCAATGTGTACAAGACTTTGTTCTGATACAATTATTTAGCTACCGTTAATTTCAACTTCTCATTTATCATTTATATGTGCTGTGTTTTTTTTAAAGAGAACTACAGTGTGGGTAGAATTCTCCTTACTTGCAATATTGTTAGCCCCTCCAACTAAGCTAAATATGCTTGTGTCTATAGTGGGTAAAGGGTGGATTTCGAACCTGCGACCTTTCGATCGGAAGTCCTACACCTTAGCCATTAGGCTATTGAGGTTTAAAGTTGTATTATTATGCTGCCAGTGGATTTAATTGCTATTTCAAGAGAAAATAATAGCCAAGAGGTTTTATTAGTATCGCTAGCGTTGATATACTTATAAGGAGCTCATCGTTAAAAAATAACAGCTACTGACGTAATGTATAAAAGTGTCTTTCACATGGCACCAGTTATGTATAATAAACTTGTTTTACTCTTTTGTATCCATAGAAATAATATAAAGTATACAATAAAGAATATAATAAATATATCTTGCGATTTCTTTGCTTATTATAGCTGCTCTATAAAATTGTGTAATTTAAATCAAGTCATATGTATGAATATACAAACAGTAACGACCCTGACATAGTTGGGGAATGGCTGATCAGATGATGAACGAGTCTATAGTCTATTCAGTATAATGTACTGTAGATGTAGCTTTATCTCTTTTCTTTATCATAATGTGCAGTAATTATCGTGTTCCGACTTTTCCAACAAGAATTCAGTTGGAATTTTTCAAGTTACACGTTATATATGTATGTTCAATGAATAATTCATAAAATTCACTTATCTGTGTTTAAGTTTTAATTAAACATCTACAGCGGATTTTAAAATTACAGTTGGTTTTCTTCCGTGAAAATATTCTTTTGAGAAACACGCAGAGTAAGTGCCACTACGCTGTAAAGTTAATAGCATGCTCGAAAGATATCCCATCACGAATAATCAACGCAGTGTTGGCTTCTGTGAAATTATATCATGGATGATAAGGTACGAGCTACAAATACGCAACTGAAATTTGGAGTTTAGTAATATAAAACGATTAATAATGTCAAGCAGAATATAGTAGACAATTACTTACCTATTCTAAAAGTGTGTCCAAACATTGAGCAGCAAGAGCGCGGCAGCAACACGCGGCATTTCTAGGACACATTTCGGACACAGTTAGGACAAAGCCGACTAATGTTTGCGCGGCAGTCGTCTTAACACAGGGCGGCGGGCCGCGCGCGGCAGCCGCGCTCGATTGCTGCTCGATGTTTGGACACACCTTTACAGAATCACGCAAATTTGTTCACGTGAAAACTATGTCCATTTTGCTGGGCTCTAAAGAAGAAAATTTTATTCAAATAAGTGTTGTGTGTTTTGGTAACCAAAATCCATCCATTTAAGTAACTTTCGCTTTAGTAATATTAGTATAGATATTTACTAGGTATTTAATAGTCATATCCTACACGGTATGTTGTTTTTTGCTTGCGTTTGACCACCATCTGACCTACTGGTAAGCGAAGATGTGGTCAGCACACTTACCTAGAAGTAACTCTTGACTTAAAGACCCCCAGGTTATAGCTATCAGGAAACAATATAATCCGACAGGGAATTCCACTCCTTAGCTGTCGCATAATGAAAGTATAACCAAAACGTTTTGTGCGTATGGGTGGGAGTCTACCATGTAACTATGGCGCATCGCCGTTCATCTTGTTCCTAAAGATAGTCTGTACAGAGTTATCCGCATGATGTATGGCTTAATCATAATATGAGTGGGTGGTACAATAGGACCTTATCAAATACATATCATTTGATGGGATAATCATGTCAAAAATACTAATAAGCTGCAGATCTGAAGGCCTACTCTCGTGTTTATAAAACATTTAAAGTCGATTCGTAATCATTAAAAATATGAAGTATAAGTAAAATTAAAGTTAATGAATAAAATTAAATTAAAAATAATGAAATTATATTTACACTCAAGGACTTTCGACAGATTTTAGATATTTTTTTTTAATTTAATTTTTATTGATAATAGGCTCGCGTTTGACCACCATCTCACCTGATGGTAAGTGACGATGTGGTTGGAGATGGAGCATGCTTGCCTAGAAGTAACCTATTCACTCTTGACTTAAAGACTCCCAGGTTATAGCGATCAGGAAACACACTCCGGCAGGGAATTCGACTCCTTAGCCGTACGCACAATGAAAGTATTCCCAAAACGTTTTGTGCGTATGGGTGGGATGTCCACCATGTAACGATGGCGCATCGCCTTTTGTCTTGTAGTCCGATGATGGAACGGGCTTGGCGGAATTAGATTGTGTAATTCCATCGCACACTCCCCGAAATGTAACCGATAGAAAACCGATAGACTTGCAACTCGTCGTCGATGTTCAAGGCTCTGGAGCTCTGGATATTAATGTATCATCATTAACTTCCCTAAATAAGGTGTTTTTTTTATAGTCTACGATTGTCCTCCTGCAAAAACATACCCTCTTCCTTCAGTTGCCCTATCGTTCCGGGGACACGGTATGCAGGCCCATTTTAAGTCCTAATATTGTCAATTTTTTACGCTGAAGTAAATCCCCTCAATGCTTCAGCGGACTGAAAAGCTTTGGTTCCCCAATAAATCAATATCAATATTTGTACAAACAGTACAGTACAGTACTCCATCGAATGGACAAAAATAGCAAAAGCCTGAAATCTGTCGGACATAAATCTCGGTTCTATTTTTACACGTAAAACATTAGAATCTAGAAAACCATTTTTCTCATCTCTTTATTCTACCAGCTCTTGTCAGCGTATAAAAAGCGAAAACAATTTTCAGTTTACTCATGACATAGTTTGAATGCACTATAACCTACAATGAAGTGTCTCCCGGCCTCGAATATATA
Source organism: Tholera decimalis (assembly GCA_943138885.2). Lineage (NCBI taxonomy): Eukaryota > Metazoa > Arthropoda > Insecta > Lepidoptera > Noctuidae > Tholera > Tholera decimalis. Next base: position 4,053,865 of record OW964572.2, read on the forward strand.
ATACAAAAAGTAATGCAATATACAAACCAAACCATAACATGAGTCTCGTTCCTCCCTGGTGCATCCTCAAGAGATTCCGATTCCTCGATCTTCTATTGTCATGGCTCCTATTTTTTCGGAAGAAAAACATCTAGTGTCTGGAGGGAAGGGGGTGTCCTATTTTTACTGCCTAAAAATCCAACCTGATGCCTTAGTTACTCATGCGTTCCAGGACCACAGTATCTCGTTAGTACTTCTCGCAACCATGGCAAGCAAAGGCTCTGTCATGCCCATCTTGGAGCTGACTGGTTTTTTAGGCGCGCGTGGAACACGGGGCGTCACGCGCCGTGGAGAGTGTTCATAGCTCCTTCATTAGGGTTCCGTGCCTCAAAAGGAAAAAACGGAACCCTTATAAGATCACTTTGTTGTCCGTCTGTCTGTCTATATATTTGTCGAGACCCTTTTTCTCTGTAACGCGTAAAGGTATCAAGCTGAAATTTATAGCAAATACTCAAGTCTACTGTTCCTAGGAGCTGTGAAAAAAATCAAACTTCTAAGCCAACACAATCAAAAGATACAGCCGTTTATTTATTACGTTTTTTTGACGCATTTTCGACACTCGCAAGGGAATCAAAACCTACAGGGTATACTTCCCGTGAACACAGAATCTTGAAATTTAAATAAAGCAACGTCTTATAATACAGAAAAATGAAAAATTACGAATAGCATAAATTTTTGGTAACATCAAATAATAAAAATTTTAGGAAACCCCTTGCCATATCGTTTATCTTCCATAGAAGCCATTAACTTTTTTTTTCCGGGTGGGAAAATCAACGTATGACTTCTCCCGCTCTGGATTTAGCGGAAGGGAGTCTCAGACTTCTACTGACTAAAAACCCACCCTGTTCCTTCAGCTGCCGTTAAGTTCCGGGGCCGCGGTATCTCGTTAGAACATTCCCGCAACCCCGGCAGGCAATGACCCTATAGGCCCCGTCACTATTGCTGGCAGAATAGTGACGGACCAAAAGAGTAACTGTGGAGTTTCTTGCCGGTTCTTTTCCATAGAAAACGACCAATTTCGAACCGTGCCCTGACTGCTGACGTTTTGTAGGCCAATGTGAAATAAAACATTTTGAGTTTGACAACTCTTTAAGTAGATGGTGAGCTAGTTTTGCTCGCCAAAATTTTTTTTTTTCTGACACAGAATAACTTAAAGCTAATTAAAGTTATCCTAATTGATGTTGGGTACTAAATAATAAAAATAATTCAGCTTGTAATATTTTCACTGATGGGATAAATAAAAGAAACTTCTAGTAAACATAGTCCAAAATTTTTTACCTACATGTCAACAGAAATATAAATAAACTAGCTTGTGCCAGCGGTTTCGCCCGCGTGCGAAGTTTTTCCCGTGTAAATCCCGATCCCGTGGTAATTTCGCAAAATCCTTTTTAGCGGATGTCATAACATTTACCTGTATGCCAAATTTCAGGCCGATCCATCCAGTGGTTTGGGCTGTGCGTTGATAGATCTTTGAGTTATATAGATATATAGATTATTTGCCAATAATGTCAAAATCCAATACTCATACTGAATGTAAGTTTTTCTTTTGTAGAGAATCCTAATACATTATACCTTCTCAACGCCTGATTCAATTCTGGAAATAACATTAGTGATCGTGACGAGTCGCGTTAATCCTACTCCTACTAATCCTACTATCCTACTAATATTATAAATGTGAAAGTTTGTGAGGTTTCACGCAAAAACTACTGAACGGATCTGAATGAAATTTGGTAAATAGATAGTTGACATTCTGGAATAACACATAGGCTACTTTTTATCCCGAAATTTCCACGGGATCGGGATTTGCGCGGGAAAACCTTTCCACGCGTACGAAGTCGCGGGCAAAAGCTAGTATTATAAATGCGAAAGTTTGTGAGGATGGATGGATGTTTGTTACTCTTTCACGCAAAAACTACTGAACGGATCTGAATGAAATTTGGTAAGTAGATAGTAAGCAACCTGGAATAACACATAGGCTACTTCTTATCCCAAAACTCCCACGGGATCGGGATTTGCGCGGGAAAACCTTCCCACGCGTACGAAGTCGCGGGTAGAAGCTAGTCCTAAATAAATAAAAAAATAAATGCGTAAGTTTGTGAGAATGTATGTATGTTTGTTGCTCCTTCACACAAAAAATACTGAACAGATCTCAATGAAATTTGGTATGAATATAATTGACATCCTGGAATAACACACAGGCTACTTTTTAACACGGAATTCCTACGGGATCGGGATTTACGCGAGAAAATCTCCCACACCAACGAAGTCGCGGGAAAAGATAGTCAGGTTATATTTTCATTCTGAACAAGTTGGTTGTCACGATGTGACTTATCACTTAGCTATACTAGAAATAAACACAGTCATCCAAAAATGAGATTTATTGTAAATTCAATAAGATTTGAATCAGAATTATCTTCATATTTCGCACTTGAGAAGCACGTAGCTCATAGGGGACAATCCTGAAGGTTATGAACGCTTACCACGGTCAATTCTTGGAACGGAGACTCGCCTAACATAACGAGATGCTAACTTACCTCAGAAATCACTTTAAGTTGTTGATCCAGGCCGTCATTTGTAGAACAGATTATAAGGACCTCTGAGAAACCTTGCCAAAGGGTATCGTGTTATCCTGTAACTAGATTGTGAAGGTCACTCAGACGGTCACTCTATATTCAATATCAGCTGTTCTTAAGACTTGGTCCGAGTAGCAGACGATTTTACTATGATGTTTACCTATCCCGTGGGAATTCCATGATAAAAGGTAGTCTAATACAGGGTGGCCCGTTTACAGTGGTCCAAAGATTTTTTCAGCTTGAGAGCATCATAAGTGATCATTTAATACATACTTTAGTTAAGCGAAATCTTATGGTTTCGAAATAATGTTTTTTTTTAATAATCTTGTCTAGTTATTTACACTAGATGAGCCTATAGCGCGATAGGTAGATTATTGCACTATGCTTATGCCAAATTTCATTCGATTCGGTCCAGTACTTTTTATAACAGATTGGTTTTGTGTCAAAAATATTGAAATTCGGGTAATTTAAAAATAAAAACATAATTTCCAAACCACAAGTTTTTGCTTAACTGAAGTATGTTTTAAATGATCACTTATGATAATCTCAAGTTGAAAAAAATCTTTGGACCACTATATACGGGCCACCCTGTATATTGCCCTGGTCTGATAGACAGACAAACGGACAAACTTTATTATAACTTTGTTTGTGTATCGTGCACATAAGAATTCACAATTAGACAATTTAATTACATGTGGACATACCACCTATACGCACTAAACGTTTTGGGAATATCTTCATTTTGCGTACGGCTAAGGAGTGGAATTTCCTGCCGGAGTCTGTTTCCCGATAGCAATAACCTAGGGGTCTTTAAATAAAGAGTGAATAGGTTACTTTTAGGTAAGCGTGCTCCATCTTCGACCACATCATCACTTACCATCAGGTGAGATGGTGGTCAAACGCGTACCTGTTATAAATTAAAAAAAAATGTTTATATAGATGTATTTAGACAAAGCATACATTTTATTGTTTACCAAAAGTACTTCGGGGTACCATCCACACTTGGTCGACATACCGTCTTGTCGTACTAAGCGCTGGTGTATTGTACGTACAGCCAGGGTGTGGAATTCTCTGCCGGCTTCTGTGCTTCCTACCATATTACGACCCGTCAGCCTTTAAAACAAGAGTTAACAGGCATCTTTTGGGCTCGTTCGTTCCATCATAGACCTCATCTATCGCTTACCTACCATCCGGCGTGATTGAGGTCAATCGTTCATCCGTAATAAAAAAAAAATGGAAGAAAATGGAACGGAATATTTGAAGTCAAAAATTAATATAAAAAAAATCCCATAACGCGTGCTGGTCACGACAATAATATCTACTTGCGTATAACCAAACTTCGTTCTTATTGTTTTATTTAAGTCATGTACTACCCATATGGACATGACAGCAATAAAAATGACTAAACTGAATTTCACGAAAAAACATCTTTGACAATCAAAAGCTATTCGATCGGCGTCGCGGGTAAAAGTCCTAAATAAATAAGCCTATTGCTCTAGTTCCAATATCACATAATCCCGTATAAGAAAGTACTTCATAATCCGAAGTGTTTATGCAGACGACCCGTTTAATCTGGAGTATCGTGACGATCTCACGAGTCTTTATTCTCTTGAATTTATTGTTATGTATAGGAACCGATTTACTAAAACATACCTTATGTAAGCAACCATTGATTGATATTTATTTAATTAAGAAGTATGGAGGACTAGGAGCTATTAAACACAGGAATTATATAAGATGTATCTATTCATACACAAAATATTTTAAGGGATATACCTACCTATAGCTGGTAAAGAAACAGCAACAAAAAATATCCAGGTATATTATTTAAAAATAAAATTAAATACATCTACCTACCAAGTTTCACATGTATAGTCTTAATAGTTTCGGAATAAAATGGCTGTGACATACGGACGGACGGACATTTAGACTTGACGAAACTATAAGGGTTCCGTTTTTTGCCATTCGGCTACGGAACCCTAAAAAGGGATCTTCACCTCAGAACAGTGATGATAAACATTAAGTTAGACCGCATATAAAATAAACAGATCAACCAAAATGTCAGTAATTCCTAGCCCAGGCTTTCCGGTGACCCAAACTCCGCCATAGATTTAATCAAATGTCACGTCGTTAGTTTCGCATTATTCCGAAGAGCATCGTAAAGTACTTAGCAACTGCTACATTAAATCTAATCCAATATGGCTGACATCAGTGATGTAATTTGAAATGTCATTAGCTTAAACTGGTGTTCAGAAACTTAGTAAGTTACCTTCGTAAACAATTTTGTGAGTAAATTTTGCCAAGTGATTTGCGTAAATTCGGTGTAGGCGTTTACGCTGCGTAATTACTGCGTAGATCCAGTGTAAATGTGACGTAGACATGCAAATACGAGATACTGAACGGATCTGTATGAAATTTGGAATGTAGAAAATGTATGGTATCGGTATTGTATGTGAAATCCTGGAATACACACATAGACTCTTTCTGAGTCGGGTAGTGATATTCAAGAAGAATCTCAGAAAGCATGTCTACATGATGGTTTTATTCAAAGTTTCGTCGTATGAATTCTCAGCGCTCGATTTTTCAGTTTGATAACTATCCATTCCAACCGTATAATATGGGCAGTTTCTAGTAATAGTGTATTAGAGATCAGATGGCCACAGTCATTCTATTTCAAATACTTATCTTCGGACGCAACTGGTTACTCCGGTAATCGTAGTTAGAGAAAATGCTTAGGAATAGAGTGGACGAATGATACCTACGATTTAAAGGGCGAAAACATTTTAACCATCATATACTGCTTAGCTTTTTCCCAACTGTATTAGAGTCGGCATACGGTCTTTTTTTGCGTGTGGTAATTCTAATGGATGTCCTCCGCCCTGGGGTTGACGGAGGGGTCTGTCAAACTCTTACTGACTAAAACCACAGATTACTAAATAGTTACTTCGTAACAGAAACATCACTCTCATACAAAAGCGTAAATACCTACGCTATAATAGCCTACAAAATCTTAATAATAATAACAGCTGTTTGCAGCGAGAAGAAATGTACCATAAGTACGCACACAGAGAGTTGAGATTGTTTTGCCCGCCGCGCGACCCGCGTCATCGAGTGAATGTCCTAGGGTTGTATATGATGATATTGGTAATGAAACGAATATAGAAAAACAATTATTTTTAAATTGTTGATCAAATATGTTTCAGTTTAATAAAATAATAGATGCATTTTTTCCTTCCCTGAATTCCCGATTATTAAATTTTTGTGTCGAAAATATCCAAAACCACGTAAATAATTTTTATAAAATTCCGCGTAAATAAATAATCAAAAGGGAAACAAGAGCAAAACGGAGGAAAATCAATCGTTTTTAGGTCTATCCATTATGACGTTGTCAAAATGATTTAAAAAGGCTCAGGCAGGTGTGCGGCAGCCCACTGTCGGATGTACCGATGGCGATACGCGAAGCGGTAGGCATATAACGCGTGGCCTTGAGCGAGTGACGGACGCCTGCTAAAAACACACGGTGTTTCTCTTCTTCACTTCTAGCTGGGGTGCGAGGATACGTTAGCATTCTCCATAATCCAGTGAAAGTCGTTTACCCCATCTCAGATGAGGGAAGGAGTGAGCATCTCCTCACCCTGTCATCATTTTAGAAAGGCGCGCGGAAACACTACGCGGCACCTGCTCGGGCCTATATGATCGGATGAGAATCGGAATCCGGTCTAAAGCTGAGTACTAGTGTTTTAATGGATCAACTGCCTATCTGACCTCCAAAATCCTTCTGACTCGAAATGACTACCAAAGATATCCAAATGGGAGCCGGGACCGACAGTTTCACGTGCTTTCCGAGAGACAGAGGAATATCTATACAGTATGTTAACTAACAGAGGGCGTTCCCGTTAACCCGCAATAGTATAATATCCATACATGCTAAAAAAATATTACCATTCCAAAACAAAATGTTTTTCTTTTCACGCGTACTTGAAGGATGGCAACGTCGCAATTTATTTATGAATGCGTACGCGTGTACAGAGTCGTTCTTTTACGTATCAAATTTAACATTTTTAGTGAATATTTTAATATTAAAAAGAAAAAAAAAACATTTTATTTTCGAATGGTAATATTTTTTTAGCATGTATGGATGCTATACTATTGTTACGAGCTCGGGTTCGGGATAGAAATAATTAACGCCAATTAAACCAAAATTAACACTTTAATTAATTAAACACAAAATAAAATTTAATACAATTATTCGCACCACACAATCACTTAGCACTTAAATCGCACTGAAATTCACTTGTAAAGCTTCGATTATATCTCGTATTCGCCTCGTAATAAGAGACTCTCTGCGTTCCACTGCGATCTATTTATACCCCGGTCTATGAGTGCTAGAACATTCTTATTACATTTTACATTTACATTTTACATTTTACATTTTATTTTTATTTTAAATTATAAAATCTTAATCTTATAAAATCGACTCACCGCCTACACTGCTAAGAATATTCCAGACGCTACTCGAGATACTCAGTACTGCTACTCGCCGCTAGATGGCGTTAGTGTCTCGAACATTCTTGATTTCTGTCGAAGTTTCTCGACGTACTTCACTACGCGACTGGCGTAATACTATTGCGGGTTAACGGGAACGCCCTCTGTTAGTTAACATACTGTATATTATGATGGTCACGCATCTACACACTGACCTCGGAAAGCGTTACTTAACCTTGAAAATCAACCTATGCGGCTATTATTATTATTATTTAGGCCAGGAGCTAATTAACACAAGTGGCCCGTGGCTAAATAAAAACGGGACAGGTCAATCTTCATCTGATTGCTTCGTTTTGAAATCTTTCGCTCATAGATAAAAGTAGTAATCTTTATAAGACTCGCCTTAGTCTCCCACCATAAAAATGTTGTGTTATTAAAAAACTAATTTTTATTGCTTATAGTGTTGCGTTTGACTACCGTCTTAACTGATGTTAAGCTATGATAATTGTGGTTAAAGATGAAGCACGCTTACCAAGAACTTTTTTTTTTTATTGGTAACAGGTTCGCGTTTGACCACCATCTCGCCTGATGGTAAGTGATGATGTGATTGAAGATGGAGCACGCTTACCTAAAAGTAACCTATTCACTCTTGACTTAAAGACCCCCTTTTTTTTTTTTAACGTGGTAAAATTATCAAATAAGTCCTCCCACTCCGGGCAGGGTGGGAGGGACTGTCAGACTTTTACTGACTAAAATCCACGGTGTTCCTTCAATAACCCTTTACATACCGGGGCCACGGTAACGGGATGAGTCCCACGACCCCGGCAGGCTTCGGCCCTCTGCAGAGGGGGCCTCGTCATGTTGCTGACGCTCTTTGAGGCGCGCGTGGAACACGACGCGCCGTCGACCCGGGCATGGTCCATGGTCGGACAGCGAGTTGCCCTTTACTCGCTGTCCGCATGCCCGCGCCTACGGTGGCCGGAGATCGTCGGCCGACGTCCGACGCCGTGGGCGTCTACCACTGCGGCTGGGCTGGAGGGAGGACGCCATCCTCTCCCTCTCGCGGCCCGCCTCCTTCTTCGGAAGCATGACTGCTTCGCAGAAGGAGGCGACAGCGGGGATACGCCCCGGCGCTGCGCCTCCACGCGCCATTCATAGACGCGCTGGAGGGCAGTCGCCTCCAGATCCCAGGGCAGCAATCCGGCAAGGAGGTTGGCCGATTCGCCGGCGATCGTGCGGTATCCCCGGATCATTCGGATAGCCATGACCCTCTGGCATGCGACCAACTTTAGTGGTCGCGTCCGGATGCACAGGGCCCACACTGGGGACCCGTAGAGGGCCATGAACCGCACGACGCCGGCGTACAGCCTTCGGCAGGAGGCGTTTGGCCCGCTGAGATTAGGCAGGAGTCGCCTGAAGGCGGCTGCTGCCTGGTTCAGCTTTGGGGCCAAACTCAGGAAGTTCTCCCTGAAGTTCCACCGGCTGTCGAGGACGAGTCCCAGGTACTTCATCGTCCTCCCGACGCCGATGCGAACCCCCTCCACCGTTATGTGGGACTCGGACCGTGGCGCGTTCCGACCGCCATGAAAGCACATGGCCTCGGTCTTGTGCAGCGCCACGTCGAGTCCCAACTGCCGGATCCTATGAACGACTGTCGCAACTGCTTGCGTGGCCAGGTCGGCCGCCGCCTGGTGCGACTCTCCCTGCGCCAGGACGAGCGTGTCGTCAGCGTAACATACTACGCTGACGCCGTCAGGGAGGTCGCCACGCAGCACCCAGTCGTATCCGATGCTCCACAGGGGCGGCCCCAAGACCGATCCCTGTGGAACACCGCACGACATCTCTCGCCGGTTCCACTCTCCCCGGTGACCGGGGTAGATGACGGCTCTGTCCGTCAAGTAGTCCTCGACTATGCGACGGAGGTAGGTCGGCAGTCGGTGATACCGGAGTGCCTCCCTGATGCAACTCCAGGGCAGGGTGTTGAAGGCGTTGGTGATGTCCAAAGACACCGCCAAGACGACCCTGCCCCGGGATACCGCGTCCCCCGTCGTGAGGGCTCTCACGCGCATGACGGCATCCACCGTCGAGCGCCCCTTGCGGAAGCCAAACTGGCACTCCGCAAGATCCGGGCCCACCCGGTTCAGGTGCCCGAGGAGGCGGTCTGCAACTACTCTTTCCAAGAGCTTGCCCGCCTCGTCGAGCAGCACGATGGGCCGGAATGCGGACGGAGAGTCCGCAGGGCGCCCGGCTTTCTGGATCAGGACCAGCTTTCCCGTCTTCCAGCGAAGCGGAAACTGGCCCCTCTCCAGGCATGCGCTAAAGAGCCCCCCTAGTCGAGGCCCGAGAGTCTCCGAGGCCAGGACCCACGCTTTCCCTGGCAAGCCGTCGGGTCCTGGGGCGGTATTTTTGGCCTTGAGCCGTTGTACCGCCACTCTCAAGTCTACCTCGGTCACCTCTGGAGCGTCGTAGACGTCGTCGTCGCTGTGGTCCGCGTTTGCGCCAGCTTCAGGTTCCGTCGGAGACGGAGCCATGGGCGGGGGAGCGTGCTCCCCTCGTGATGGGAACAGGGCGCTCACCACGTCCTCCAAGAACTGAGGCTGGAGACTCTGCGTTAACGGGGGAGCCCAGGGGCGGAGCTTCTCTCGCACCCACTTGTATGGGCGGCCCCATGGGTCCCCGTCCAGAGTCGCCAGCATCTCCTCCCGGGCCAGTTCCTTGGCCCGCCAGATCTCGTCTCGGAGGACGGCCTTTGCTGCCCTGTAGCCCTCGTACAGCTCCGCCTCTACAGTCGCCGCATCCGAAGGTCGGGTGCGGCGCCTGCGGAACCTGGTGTACCGGCGTCGCGCCGCAACGCACGCTTCACGCAGCGCTGCTAGCTCACTCGACCACCAGTACAGCTGACGCCGGGCGCGTCCTTGCCGGACCCGGGGCATGGCCACGTCGCAGATCTCCGACATGGCCTCCCGTAACCACTCCGCCTCGTCGTTTATGTCGGCAGGCCTGTCCGGGGGTGACCCCCAGGCCTGCACGATCGAGGCTTCCAGGAATAGCTCCCGGTCCATCTGCTTCAGCGCCCATCGCGGACCACTCAGGTCCCGTCGGACCGGCGCGTCTGGGGTCTGGGCGGAGACGTCGAACCGGATATACCGGTGGTCGGAATAGGTCTCCACCTCCTCCACAACGCGCCACTTAAAGACCCCTAGGTTATAGCTATCGGGAAACACAGACTCCGGCAGGAAATTCCACTCCTTAGCCGTACGCACAATGAAAGTATTCCCAAAACGTTTTGTGCGTATGGGTGGGATGTCCACTATGTAACGATGGCGCATCGCCGTTTGTCTTGTAGTCCGATGATGGAACTGACTTGGCGGAATTAGATTACACTCCCCGAAATGTAACTGATAGAAAACCGATAGACTTGCAACTCGTCGTCGATGTTCAAGGCTCTGGAGCTTTGACTCGTTCAGTGCATCGTTGCCAATGAGTCGCTTGGCCCGTTTCACAATGGACTCAAGCGCATTCAGTTGGTATTTGACAGATCAATCCCAACAAAGATGAGAGCAGTACTCCAGACACGACCGAACCTGGCGTGCCTCATCTCCACTTCTAGGCTGGAAGTAACTATTAAACCCTTGATTTGATAACCCCAAGCATTAAAAAATTTGTCCTCAACGTTGTCGGCTGGTAATGTACCCAAGAGACTAGTGACATTGGCACGTCGTATAGCAATGCCTAGCCTTTGCCCTAAGTAATAAATAGGTGTATCTTTTACTAATATAGTTTTATTTGGTACGTACGTGAGGTAGACCGCAGCAATATTTTAATGCCAGACGATAACCTTTTCACGTTAATTTATGTATACTGTAGTGTAGCATATCAAATTTGAAGTTGAATGTGATGGTCTTAAATTTGAAAATAAATTAGCCATTGTAAATTAAATGAAAAAAAAATTGGCTAAGTGCGAGTCGAACTCGCCCATGAAGGGTTCCGTAGTAACTATAACAAATAATTTATTTGAAAAAAAAAAACAAAAAACCTTAAAAATTTCTTAAAACTAGCTTATTTACAATTCTTACAACTACGCCAAATAACTTTGTTTTTCATAGAATTTGTATGAATTACAAAGTTATATTTGCGGTTTTAGAAAATATACTGTTTCTCAAAAACTGCTGACTCGATCTCGTTCAAACCAATTTTGTTTGAAAGTTTACATTAAGATCTACAACTAATGTTTTTTTTTAGATTTTTCACTTCATTATTATAGAAGTTAGAGGGGGAGGGACACACATTTTACCATTTTGGAAGCGTATATATTTTAAACGATTAACTTTATGAAAAAGTCATTTTAGAAACCTTAATGTAATTTTTAAATACCTGTCTATAAATACCACACACGTATAGGTTTCATGAAAAAAAAATATTTTCAGTTTCAGTTCCATGTATGGGGAGCCCCCGTTATTTTTTTTTCTTAAAATCTGAATCTGAAAATCTTTCTTGAAATCTGAGTGGTTTACAGAATACATCTTCCTACCAAGTTTCACATCTATAGTCCTAATAGTTTCGGAATAAAATGGCTGTGACATACGGACGGACGGACAGACAGACATGACGAAACTATAAGGGTTCCGTTTTTGCCATTCGGCTACGGAACCCTAAAAACTCACTCTGTTTCTTCGGTTGCTCAATCAAATCAATCAAATGTCTTTAGGTACTAACATTTTTTTTTTACACAAAATGAAGTTTTGTTTCTTGAACTAGGCATAGTCTGTATTTCAGGAAAATAATATACTTTTCATTACATAGAACACAAGCATCCCTTAAGAAATCTTCGCCCGCGTGACCGACTCTAACCGACCGACGTTTGTTGTCTGTAGGAATTGAAGCTTGTATCTATTAGAGTCATTTTACACGTCTTAATACCATAATAACTCCGTCGTGTGAAGGAAACGGAACTATGCAAGACACATTGTACGGTTCACGTACAGACAAATTGCGGACGCCGCGACCTACTTTTACTACTCGATGTATTTACTTTTATTAATATAATAAGTTAGTTGACCAATAGCTGCCATAGCACTATAACCGCGGATTAGCATCCAATTAAAACTCATGTAACTTACGAATAAAGTTAACTATTGTGAAGTCTGTGGTTTTCGTCAACTCACCGTAAGTAACTAACTATCTCTGAGCCATACACACATAGAGCTATCTCTTTTACACAAGAGATTCATGAAGAAAATATACAGTTTTATTAGTAGTGTTTTTGTTTGTTTTGAAGTCAGTTAATTTGTTTTATGTTTTTTTGAGACAAGAGACAAGTATGAAGCCAGGAACACAGCTAGTCAACTTTTCTTTAGGGTTTTCAGTCCATCGCAAATTTTCTGAATATTTAAACATCCGTTGCTTAAAGTAATACAAACGATTTAGTTCATTGCCCGTGCAATGGATGATAGAAGTCTTTAAGACTCCTCCTTTGGGTATAATGTAGATATATGTATATGTATATCTTAAGTAGAGCGTTCGGCTTTTAATCCAGATCTGTGTGTAATGTTTGCTTTTGATCTCGTGCCAAATTGTAATGAAAGAGCCTCTTTAATAGAAACGAGGTCATAGTTACAAAAATAAGAACAGTTTAACTATGGTTGATCTTCAAAGTAATGTTACGTTTACCCAGGTCAGGCACATTTGTACATCTCTGACAGTCATTACGATCGTTCAAAATCTGACAGTTTTGTTCAGTAGCCTGTTACCCAGTTACTGGGTTATGGATGGTCTATATTTATTTATTTGACTTACCTAAAATTGTTACACTAACAGAGAGTTATAAAAACATGCAGCAGTAGTTTATACCAAGTTCCAATATTGAGCGGTAAAATCAAATCCCATAAAAAACAATATTTGTCAAAAAAACCAGGTCTCGCAACTCAATTCTTCTACCGTAAAATGTTGTGAGATCCATGTCATACCAAGCCGGTTATTTATTCAGTCCCTACTTAAGGGACCTTCTGTCTTAAGTTGTTACGTAATTATCTAACCTAACAACATCTTATAGTGACCATATCAATATTAATTTTTTTAACGTTTTAAATAAATAGATTGACTCGGCCATCGCATGAAAACACAATATATCTCACAACTTCACAAGTAATACATAATTATATAAATTAGATTGTTTTGTGCGATTGCCAAAATAATCTATTTTAAACTTTATTATACAATGCCTGCTTGGTTACTGAGAATTCAGGCTTCTAGTTTTATCCACGACGAAGTTATAGCGGGTCGAAAATGGCCTGAATTGCTTCGAGAAAAGGATGGTACGGCCGTGCCGCGTTTTTGCTCGACTTGGCGGAGGCACTGCCGTACCCCCAGAAACTCAAACTCAAAATATTTCACATAGGTCTAAATGGGCCATTGATATACTAAAAATGTATATCAATGAAATGGGCACTTATAAAACGTCAGATGCTAGAACACATTTCAAAATTAGTCGTATCCCATGGAGAAGAACCGGCAGGAAACTCCACGGTAACTTTTTTCGTTTTCACAATGTATCCATAATACAGGTTTAATAGGCATGGCAGGACACAACAAGCAATACAATTTTTAAATTTGTTATAGGTAAAAAAGTGCTTTCCTTTACTGTATAATTAAATAAAGAAACAATAAAAACCGGCTAAGTGCAAGTCGATCTCGTGCACAAAGGGTTCCGTAATATTATCTATAAAAAACGGCAAAAATATCACAGTAGGCTCCCATAAAATATTTGTTTTATAGTATTTGTTGTTATAGCGGCAGATACATCATCTGTGAAAATTTCTACTGTCTAGCTATCACGGTTCATGAGATACAGTCTGGTGATGGACAGACAGACAGCACGGCCTTAGTAATAGGGTCCCGTTCAATAAATATTAATCCAATCATCAAATTTATGCAGAAGTCTTCTTAGACTTTTTTTTTTTTATCGTGGTAAAATTATCAAATAAGTCCTCCCACCCCGGGCAGGGTGGGAGGGACTGTCAGACTTTTACTGACTAAAATCCACGGTGCTCCTTCAAAAACCCTTTACGTACCGGGGTCACGGTAATGGGATGAGTCCCACGACCCCGGCAGGCTTCGGCCCTCTACGGGGGGGCCTCGTCATATTGCTGACGCTCTTTGAGGCGCGCGTGGAACACAACGCGCCGTCGACCCGGGCATGGTCCATGGTCGGACAGCGAGTTGCCCTTTACTCGCTGTCCGCATGCCCGCGCCTACGGTGGCCGGAGATCGTCGGCCGACGTCCGACGCCGTGGGCGTCTACCACTGCGGCTGGGCTGGAGGGAGGACGCCATTCTCTCCCTCACGCGGCCCACCTCCTCCTTCGGAAGCATGACTGCTTCGCAGAAGGAGGCGACCGCTTCCCACTCCCTCTCACCCCGCAGCATGGCCTCGACCAATGCCGGGCGCGAGAGGTCTCCGCCTATTGCCGCCGTGAGGACACGTCGGTGCTCTGCCCAAGCGGGGCAGTCCTGCACCGTGTGCTCGACTGTTTCCTCAGGGCGACCCTCGCAGTGGTGACACCCAGGCGTTTGTTCCTTTCCCATCAGACACAGGTACCTCCCGAAACTTCCGTGTCCGGTGAGGACCTGCATCATGCGGTAGGTCAGGACGCCGTGACGCCGATCTAGTCACTCCTCAAAGAGGGGTCTTACCGCCGCAATTGCGGCGTGCCCAAGTCTTCTTAGACTTGGGATTGAGAAATTCGATCTAGTCACAGGTTTTACTAAATAGAACATTAACTATTAAGTAAAAACTTAATTCTCCTCTGGTCACTTGAGGAGTCGACTAATCGTATCTTACTGTAAATAAATTTAAACAGAAATTATAAATATTCCTTCGCTTCCCGAGTGATTTTATTCCAAATTTCTGAATCGTTTTCCGTAGCTAGGATTGATTTTAGCTGTTTTTGCTGAGTAAGCTAATTGATTCACAAATCTTTTCTGGATGCGCTTCAGTCTGAGACAATGCGTTGCATAGTGAGTAGAAGTGAATGTAATAATTATGTTTGTGTTTATCTGCATAAGATTAGACTGTAAACCAAAAGCTAGAGAGTGTAGGTGCACAACTTTTAATTGTGACTAATATAAATTCATAGTTGACACGATTGGCGCTGGGGTTGAGCAATTGACTGTTATGTGGTAGATCATCGGTTTGATTCCCGTACTGGGATATATATTTTTAAGGCCTACAAATATTTGTTCTGGGTCTGGGTATACCATATAAGAGAAATTTTTAGGGCAAAGCCAGGTTTTGTCAGCATGAAATGTTACAAATTCTGACGCAAAGATACTAAAACAAACATCATATACCTACAATAGTTTGATTGGGCCCGCTAATAAATAAATAGGCTTATGACTAACATTGAAAGTAAAAGACTATACCGCAGTACGATTACGTGAGTAACCTATGAATTACTTCTACAGGCACAAGTTACGGAATGTTGACCATAAAATTAATTTCACAGGGTCAAAAATTGCTTGAACTTGGTGTTTAGCATTTATATATGTATTTATTTAAGAAGTATGGAGGACTAAAATAAAATAAAATAAAATAAAATAAAAATAAAATAAGCCTTTATTTTCTGGGATTTTACAATTATCATGCAAACATTTTATATCTATTAATTTTATATACTTGCTCTTATAATAATTATCTAATTAATACATCGGCATCTGAATTTCTCTTCCTCTTCCCAGTTTGTCTTTCGACAAAGGCCTCCTCCAAGGCTTTCCACTTGTCCCTGTGTTTAGCTACCCGTATCCACTCGGGACCTGCTACCTTCCTCAAATCGTCCTCCCATCGCATGAACTGTCTCCCTCTGTTTCTTTTGTTCTCTCTAGGATACCATATAGGATAGGATATGGAGGACTAACAGCTATTAAATACAGAAAATATATAGTATAGTAGACAGTGAACCAATTAAAAGTTAGAGGCAGGAAATTCGTACTGAACACTTAAAAGGTGTATAATCTTAATATAACCATATCATACATACAATATTCAAAATGACTAAACAGATAGCAGATACATATAACACATACAACACAGTAACTACAGATATTAATTATTTAAAATTTAAATTTAAAAAAATCAAGGCTTAGGCGTCTTCTGGCTGTTGTTATACATGACATATGACACTTGTTATAAACGGGTCAAAATCGTGCTGCTTACACCGGTTATTAAAGCTTCTGCTTGCACGCACAATAAATGAATTCTGCCTGTACTTGGTTGAGCTGAAAGGTAAATTATACCGGGTATACATAACATAATAAGCCTGTAACGTTTCCACCGCTGGGACACAGGCCTCAGGATGAAATGAGGCATAATCCACCCTACCCTGAAGGCCCAGAGCTGATTGATGGATGTCGCATGTCTTCGGATTTTGGGTCCTAGGACATCCCACCCATATGCACAAAACGTTTTGAGAATACCTTTATTGTGCGTACGGCTAAGGAGTGGAATTCCCTGCCGGAGTCTGTGTTTCCAGATAGCTGTAACCTAGGAGTCTTTGAGTCAAGAGTGAATAGGTTACTTCTAGGTAAGGTGCTCCATCTTCGACCACTTACCATCAGGTGAGTTGATGGTCAAACGCGATCCAATTGCCCAAAAAAAAAATGACAATTTCCTTACGATGTTTTTCTCTACCTTTTTGAGACAAGTGGTGATGGTTGCTGAGCTTGTGGGAATGTTGTAATGAGATACCACGGCTCCAAACCACTAGCAACTGAGGGAACAGGGAGAGTTTTTAGTCAGTAGAAGTCTGACACTCTCTTCCGCTCCACCCACCGCGGGAGAAGTTATTAGAATATTTTCGAACCGGAAAAAGAAGTGGTGATGATGAAAATTTAACGACTCCAAAATTTTTGTATCAGATTCATATTTGGTTTGCGCAAATATGATCATGTTTCTGAGTTTCGCATTAAACTCAAACAACTGCCGACCCGCTTTCGCCGGCATGCACATATTTTATTATTACTCTACAGTATTCTCTGCAATCCTACAACTCCGTTTTTTCAATAATTTAGCCTTCCCCACTTTGATTAAAGTTTTTACAGTCCTTCCAAAGGTTGTTTGGAAGATATCGCTTTCAACGATAAGAGCGCCGTTGTTATCATAGAATAAGCAATATTGTTAAATAGGTGTGTTTAAATTTTGATGTACAATAAAGTATATTATATCTATCTATCTATCTATTACACGAATTAGTGTGTCTGTCTGGGTTTGTACTCACGATCTGCAATTAGAAAGTCCTGTCTGTAACCACTGCGCTCCCATTCAAGTAACAAACATGGGTTTAAATAATTCTAACGATTAATCGCCTTTAATCGGTTCTGTTTGTTGATCTTTGTCCTGTCCGACAGGGTCATGCCGTTAGGTTGCGGGAATGTTTTTACGAGATAGATATAGTTAAAGTTACAGAAGAAGATGGATAGTTAGGTAGTTACAGAAACAAATAAGGACTTAACAACTGAAAGTCTCCTCAACCAAAGTTGTACTCTATCCACCTTCTATAAATCTTCTTTAGTAACCACCAATGATTATTTTTCTTCAATGCGCAGACACAAAGTTTTATTACTTCATATGTATAGATGAGATTTAGTATTAAAACTGTCTAACCAATGTATACCATCGTTTGATAGTTCAGAGCTATCGATAAAAAAGGGCTCACAGTACCAAAAACCTGTAGACACAAGGGTACTTTGTAACGGACTTTATTAGTTTCGGGACTTGTAATAAACTGCCAGTTTTATTTCTGTCCGAAATATTATTTATCTTTCTGCTATTGTTTACGAGCCCGAGTTAGTGAATTGCATGTCGTGTTTTCGAACCCAGTCAGGCACTTTCGAACAAAAAATATTTGACCTGGATCGTATAACAGCCTGAATTCACTCATTGTTGGTTAATGTAGTACTTGTACCCATCGAGGAGCTCGTGGTCCTGCATCCTGCAACACCTCCACAGGTCTAACATCAAGGTTAAGCAGCAGTATCCAAGGTCCATCTGTGTATGGGTCACCATCTTAAGAAATCGAGATTCCTTCGAACCTTGGAGAACACGCCCCCTTTTAGCTTATGAAAAGATTATGCAACTTAATTATTACACTAACGTAGTAGGTAGCCGTGCACAGTTTGGCTCAGGGGAGACCCCTTTACAGTCTCCACAGGGATGTGCCCTAATAGGCATTGCACAGAGAGGTTTCCGGAGTAGTTTTCTGAGAGGTAACGGGACCCTTTCTATGATAGGATAGGTATGGATATGGTAGGATAGAAAGGAGATAGTTCCTGATTTGTATGAGAACGCGTGTCGCCGCTTGTCTCCCACTCTTTAGCTCCACTACAAGCAAGAGGCCCGTTACGTATGCGAATTACGCACACAAATAAATTACACATTTAAATCGAGAGCTTGCTACTGATTATAACTCATTGTCGTGAAACATGCGCCGTGCAACACAGCCAATCAGGGCAAAGGATGAAACGTCAATGTGTGAAGTGTTGAGGATGCAACGCATACAGTACATTGTAAGCGGACTTAGTCATTGCGTTGGTTAAGCTAGTACACATCGGGCAATGTATATTTTTTGTAACTTGTTGCAATAATATTGTTAATGTTTGGAATTTCATAGTGATCAGAATATTCTTATGTTTTTTTTACAAATAAAATTGTAATTAAATATTACGACTTACCGATGGAAAGATATACCTCCTCGCTCAATACATGCGGTCTGACTTTTTGTTTTAAAGATTATAATTGCACAACACGGCATTTTAAAGCAGAGCTTTGTGTTCCGGAGTAGTCCGAAGCGCACTAAACGCGGTGAATTAATTAATCGGTCAAGCTTGTATTTTCGAATCATAACTGTGGCGCGTTCGCCACGCCCACATTACCATTCCAAACTTATTCATCTAATCCGTGGTATAAATCCCACACTCACTGGTCTTTTCTTCCCCCAAAAGTCCAAAACCTTTTGAACGTTTCCTCCGATAACAAAAAGTTAGGTAGACCGCTAAGATCCATTCTGCTTGGACGGTTCCAGACGATCTAATAATATTTACAATGCCCTCTGGTATTGTCAATAGTGATTCCAGCTCATTCATTATGAACACGACTCGACTACCTACGTCTTTTCTCGGGAAATTGGACCAAAAATGTCGGAATATTTTCTGTATTTGCTATTTTCTGTCGCGGCTTATTATTATCTTGTTTGACTGTAGGTTATGTTCTGTTATGGTAACTGATAGGATAAATAGGCTTTTGTTTATTGAGATCTAGAATTTTTTGCATGTTTTTACTGACCGTTCTTGTAAACAATCAATTAATTTACCTCGCTTATTTCAAAATATTGCGGTCGGCTTGGAGTGAAATTGGTTTTTACGACCCAAAAACTACGTTTCGAATAACAGTTCCAAATAAAAAATGAGCATTTTAGCAGTTTTCATAGCTAAAGTTATCATTAGCTATGAGCACACAGTAATATATCTACAAAGTAGAGGATTGAGTTTAAAAATTGGCCAAGTGCAAGTCAGAGTCGCCCATGAACGGTTCCGTAGTAACTATAATATAATATATTTATTTGACAAATAACCTTACAAATTTCTTAAAACTAGGTTATTTACAATTTTTACAACTACGTCAAATAACTTTGTTTATGTATGAATTATAAAGTAATATGTGCGGTTTTAGAAAATATGCTGTATCTCAAAAACTCCTGACCCTATCTCGTTCAAACTAATTTTGTTTGAAAGTTTACATTAAGATCTACAGCATATGTTTATTTTTATTTTTTACTCCATTATTTTAGAAGCTAGAGGGGGGGGGGGGCACACATTTTACCACTTTGGAAGCGTATATCTTTAAAACGATTAACTTTATGAGAATGTCATTTTAGAAACCTCAATGTCATTTTTAACACCTGTCTATAGATACCACACACGTCTAGGTTTCATGAAAAAAATATTTTTAGTTTCAGTTCCATGTATGGGAAGCCCCCTTTTATAATATTTTTTTTTTCTAAAAATCGGAAAGTGTTTTACAGAATACATCAACCTACCAAGTCTCACATGTATAGTCTTAATAGTTTCGGAATAAAATGGCTCTGGCATACGGACGGACAGACATGACGAAACTATAAGTGTTCCGTTTTTTGCCATTCGGCTACGGAACCCTAAAAAGGTTGAATGGCTAGATCTCTTTAAAAAAAATCGTTTGTGGATTAATTACGACGGTATTCGTGCAAATAATTCTTCGAATTAGTATTACCTCCCTATGCTACACTACTGGAGTACAAGCCTCCTTTTTATGAGAGGGAAAGGGCTGCAATCTACCACGCAAACTGTCACATGACTACGGCTTTTTTGTCGTAGGATATTATATTTATATCCTTACGAGGTTACCGCTTACCGATATAACTTTACACTACCTGGGTTGAAACCCGCCAATCTAAACTCGAGCAAGTTACGACTAGGCAACCATTCCTTAATACTCTTCCTTCTTTCAATAATTCCAGTTCATTCTTCATACTTAATATTTATTGTCTTACAGTTGAAGAGCGAGAAAGATTAATTTATTGTTTATAAAGAGGTCAAAGGTTGTATTGTAATAATTGTATTCTATTTATGTCTTCCCGGCTTCAAAGATTATTTTCTCTTGTTCGCTGTTGATATCAATAAGTAAGTACAGCAAAACGTATAGTATTGTTGGAATAAAACAATAATAACACAGGCATAAGTTTATTTGTCTTCCACAAAGTAACGTTAATTAAAACAAAAGTAACTAAGGTTTTGACTTTGTGAGAGACTGATTCCTGAAAAAGGTTTCTATGAGAACCTTTATTACAGGTTACCAGTTCCCTCCCATGGCCTGAGACCCACTGTTGCCTTATATATGTAAAATGATTAGGTTAGTAATAGGTACAAAACAATAAAACGTGTAACAGTTCATGAACAGTTTTGTAGTGTGTGGGTTTGTGTAGCATGGCAAAGGAGTGGAATTCCCTGCCGGAGTCTGTTTCTAGATAGCTACAACCTAGGGGTCTTTAAATCAAGAGTAAATAGGTAATTCTTGGTAAGCGTGCTCCATCTTTGATCACATTGTCGCTTACCAGCAGGTGAGATAGTGGCAAACGCGAGCCTATTCTGAATATAAAAACAAAAAACTTTTTATCAAAAAATTAAACCGACTGCCAAAAAAACACTGCAATTGATAAAAAGTTTTTATTTCACTCTATTTAGTTGGTCGATTTTTAATTTACCTAGTTACATGAGCCTTAATGTCAAATACTTAAAATCACTTACAAAATATTGCTTTTCCCAATGTTGGGCCGTTAATTGTTGAGGTGTTCTCTTGGTACTTCACCATCAGCTTCACTTCACCTTATGCATTGTGACGAGCATATTGTGCTTAATAACCACATTCAAGTAATCGAAGCGGAACACATGAAATACTTATTATTCCTACTTATATATTGAGTAGTTCCAGTGGACAACTGTGGTCGTCATCATCAGGTCCACTTCACAAATGATGCTTTTCGGATGCAACTACACAAGTTACTATAAAAAATACTCAAATCACTATAGGTGGCGCCTATAATATTTGAAGAGTTCCCTCGATTTCTTCAGGATCCCATCATCAGATCCTGACTTGGTGACAATGGGACCAATTTCGAGGTATACTCTTTCAAACAAAAAAAAAGTTTCCAAATCAGTTTAGCGGTCTTCGAGTAGTCGGTGATCATACATAAAAAAAAAGAAATATACTCGTCGATTTGATAACCTCCTCTTTCGGTTGAAAAAACCATGATTTGCCAAGGAGCTTGAAGAGTACGAACGATTGAAATGAGGCGTATCCGTGATGAAAATAACAATATTAGTAGTAGTATCATGTTTTTTTTAATAAATATAACTAGCAATGTGGGTAGAAAAATGTCTGTCAGTGCTGGCTCAATCATCATCATTTACTGGCAACTATGTTAGATGCAAGCAATTGTTTAACTTGGAGAAAATTAATTAATTTGGTTTACTAACAATTGTTACATCAATGCTTAGTTAAAATACAATACATATAAACTAGATGTACAATATTAAGCAGTAAACACTACATGCTACACAATAAATACATGAACATATCTAAATAAAAGATTTAGAAGATTTAGAGAAGAAGAACAAGAAATAGGTTTTATTAATTTGACGATGTATTGGCATTAGTGTTGCCCAAAGTAAAGGTAAAGGAAAAGGTAAAAGGTAAAGGTAGTTGAGATCTCAGAACAATGTAACAGACTCTGTTACATTGTTCTGAGATCTCAACTACCGTTTAATAAATAGCAATAGGATAATCGCTAATTGCAAGACTCTTGCGAGACTCTCGTTTGGGCAACACTAATTGGCATGTTATTTGAAGCATCCTGGCATGATTCTTTACGTTCCAAATTTAAAATTTGAAATTAATAAAAGAAAAATAATGATTATTGTGGATTATTCTAAAATTGCTTTACTAATGGCGCGAATTGCTGAAACGATTTTTAACTGATTACGATATTTTAAAACTTTTTGGATATTTTCTGCAAATTAAACAATTTAATCTTTCTTCTTACATTAAATACCACTTTTTGATATGAGTGATAAAGCGATAAGGGCCGGTAAATTTATAGCCCTACTTGAAGAAGGTTGTTCGCAAACTTTCGTGTCTCAGCGGCTAAATGTGAGTCGTTCAACTGTCCAGAGGACTTGGCAACGGTATCAAGAGACCGGTTCGGTCAAAAGAAGATCCGGTTTGGGAAGAAAACGATGCACAGAACCAAGAGATGACCGCTTTTTGGTGAGTCAGCCGTTGCGGAATCGTAAAGCGTCAAGTGTGGACCTGAAGAAGAGCCTTGAAGAAGTAAGAGGAGTTCAAGTTAGCTTGTGGACGGTCAGGAGGAGGCTTTTGGCTGCCAATATCAGGAGTTACCGCCCAGCTCGGGGCCCTAAATTACTCCGTGAGCACCTTGTTGCTCGACTTCAGTTTGCTCGGAACTGTGCTTCATGGACTCTGGAGGACTGGAATAAAGTATTGTTTTCTGATGAAGCTAGAATCTCTTTGTGTGGAGAGGACCGACGCCAGCGAGTGCTGCGAAGACCGCGGGAACGCTATGCGGAAGTGTGTTTCGAAGAAATCACTCCTTATGGCGGAGGCTCCGTTATGTTTTGGGCAGCAATTAATTTGACGGAGCGTACGGAGTTAGTTTTCATAGAAAATGGAACATTAAATGCACACCGGTACATAATGGAAGTCCTAATTCCATATGCACAACCCACATTGACTGCACTTGGAGAAGATTCCATTTTTATGGACGACAATGCTCGCCCGCACCGTTCTGGCGACGTGGAAGCGTACATGCAAGAAGTTGGGATCCGTCGTTTAGATTGGCCAGCTCGAAGTCCTGACCTCAATCCAATTGAGCATGTCTGGGATGTTCTAAAGAGACGGGTAAGATCAGTGCCACCTGCTCCACAAAACATCAGGGAGCTAAAAAGAGTCATTGCAGAAGAGTGGGAACGTATTCCTCAAAACGTTATTAAAAACATCGTCGAAAGCATGCCCAGAAGGATTCAAGCTGTGATTTTGGCAAGAGGAGGTCACACTCGTTATTAGGTTTTTACATTTGTAACTTTATTTAATTAAAAAAGTAAAAAAAAAATCTTGTCTTTATTGCCGACCACTTCTTATTGTTTGGGCGTGTACATCGGTTTTAAAGAATCCGTCGTTCTTTTTTCTTTTAATTGCCCGAATTCACTTCACGCGCATTAATTTACACGATTGCTTTGACGTAGTCTGTATACTTATAATACAGACTACGTCAAAGCAATAAATTTCATTTAATTAAGTCAAATCGACCTTAGAACGTAAATTTCCTTAGGTGCTCGTTTTTTTTGCAAAAGAGTGTATTTGCCCTCCAAAACTCAGTAACTTCTAGGTAAGCGTGCTTTATCTTCGACCACATCATCCCAACCCAACCTTACCAACAGTTGAGATAGTAGTTAAACGTGAATCAATCAATAAAAAACCGACCAAGTGCGAGTCGGACTCGTACACGAAGGGTTCCGTACCATTCTCTATAAAAACGGCAAAAAATCATGTCTGTTGTATGGGAGCCCCCCTTAAATATTTATTTTATTTTGTTTTTAGTATTTTTTGTTATAGCGGCAACAGAAATATATAATTTGTGAAAATTTCAACTGTCTAGCTATCGCGGTTCTTGAGATACAGCCTGGTGACAGATAGGCGGACGGACAGACAGCAAAGTTTTAGTAATAGAGTCCCGTTTCTACCCTTTGGGTATGGAACCCTAAAAACAACGGTGTATTATGATACTCTTTGTCAAGATTGGTGTGCAATTTTCTGACTTCTGGCTTCAGGATACTTCCATACATACCAAATTTTATCCAAATCCACCCAATAATTTCGAAGATTAGCGCGTTTAAATAAACGAACTTATCGCTTTATAACATTACTATCACTGACTTACTTGACTTAATGTCCTAAGTCACCTAGGTGGGTTCGGGCACGCCGCTATTGCGGCGGTAAGACCCCTCTTTGAGGAGTGGCTAGATCGGCGTCACGGCGTCCTGACCTACCGCATGACGCAGGTCCTCACCGGACACGGAAGTTTCGGGAGGTACCTGTGTCTGATGGGAAAGGAGGAAACGCCTGGGTGTCACCACTGCGAGGGTCGCCCTGAGGACACCGTAGAGCACACGGTGCAAGACTGCCCCGCCTGGGCAGAGCACCGACGTGTCCTCACGGCGACAATAGGCGGAGACCTCTCGCGCCCGGCCTTGGTCGAGGCCATGCTGCGGGGCGAGAGGGAGTGGGAAGCGGTCGCCTCCTTCTGCGAAGCAGTCATGCTTCCGAAGGAGGAGGCGGGCCGCGTGAGGGAGAGGATGGCGTCCTCCCTCCAGCCCAGCCGCAGTGGTAGACGCCCACGGCATCGGACGTCGGCCGACGATCTCCGGCCACCGTAGGCGCGGGCATGCGGACAGCGAGTAAAGGGCAACTCGCTGCCCGACCATGGACCATGCCCGGGTCGACGGCGCGTCGTGTTCCACGCGCGCCTCAAAGAGCGTCAGCAACATGACGAGGCCCCCTCTGCAGAGGGCCGAAGCCCGCCGGGGTCGTGGGACTCATCCCGTTACCGTGGCCCCGGTATGTAAAGGGTTATTGAAGGAACACCGTGGATTTTAGTCAGTAAAAGTCTGACAGTCCCTCCCACCCTGCCCGGAGTGGGAGGACTTATTTGATAATTTTACCACGTTAAAAAAAAAAAAAAAAAGTCACCTAGGTGGGGTAGAGTGCGTCTACAGTGCTCCGCCATCGCGTTCTATCTTGGGCTACGCGCTTCACACCGGGCCACGTTAACCCGATTTTCTTCAACTCCGCCGCTACCGAACGCTTCCAAGTAAGCACGGCCACGCTTCCGCTTCTCCTGAGAGTTCACTCTAGACCAAGGGCTAGAGTGAACTCTCAGGAGAAGCCAAGTCTAGGGATGTGGCTGGGGTATTATTAATATAAGTATAGATTGAGTAAATCAGGTTGCTTGGTTCAGAAATAATAAGTAGAAAGACGGATAAATGCAGACTTTGTTTTATAATGTTTAGAGATTTAATTCTCTGGTACAGTCCAGACGCTTTTGTAATTCAGTAATGTTTGTTCTGTCCAAATTATTTGACAGTAACTGAAACCACTGTCATATTCAGGCTTAGGTTAGTTAGACAAAGGCTAAGGTCTAATTTTAAAATGTATGAAGCTTTTAAGGGGTGGAACCAATGACATATGCACATACTATGCGTTTCAAATGCTATTAGGAATTCCAATGACCTTATCTGTCAAATGGCACTCAAAAAGTACGGTTTGCAAAAAAAACTTAATGGTGAAAAATAATCACACGTTTATTTCACTTTGTTTTACTCAGTCTCACAACAAATTTAAATATAATATTTGATTATTTAAGGTCATATTTTTTTTAAACATGCTTTTCTGTCTTATTTTCTTTTTTGGCAACAATACGCTCTAAAGTAAAGATAAGAAAGGCGCAAAGGCCCAGAAGTCATGTCAAAATTATTAAAATGTTATTTATTTTATTATTATTTTAATTTTAATGATAGGCTCACGTTTGACCACCAAAATATAGTAATGGGAATAGTTATGTTTCGCTCAATATTTATAAATAAATAATTTTATAAATAATTATTTTGTTCACTCTACCCAAATGTTTCGATGTGACAGCTAAGACGTCACAATATGGCGCTAAGTTTTTCCTAATAGCAGTTGAAACGCACTGTAGGTACTTCATTTAAGTTGACTATTTGTCACTGTCCAAATTTTAACAGGTAATTCAACTGCTCAAATACTACTTTCTTTTTCTGTGGAATCTATGACGAAGGTTTTTTAATTCAGCCTCCCATACTTCGGACAGTAAGACTTGGCCTTGGGAAGTATCTTAATAGTTTTGGAGCAAGACTCAGTCACCTGATTAATAAGACCGATCATTAGCTCAGCTGCTACATGAAGATTCTTAGTTTGATACACCTGTTCAAAGTCAACTTTCTTTATTTCAATATCCAAGCGTTCATAATTGTTGCGAGTAACCGTACCATATGTACGTGCTTTAGGTATGTTCTTAGCTAAGAAGAAGAGAACAGTTTCATGGTCAGTTTATTCAGAGTGAGCAATCAAAGTCGAGGCCGGCAATCTAGTTTTTAAAATGAGATGAAGGCAAGCTTGAAGCCGCGTAGATAGTGTATGTGCAGGCAGTAGACCATGTGAAGTCAATAGATTAAGGTACCTATATTTGCTCGAGTCAAGACAATGTTCGTGAATGTTTATATGTATTTATGTCACAGGTTATAATGATGTTCTGATACCTCACGATGTTCGACAGAAGTGTATCAAGTGAGTAATTAAGGAAATTAATAAATTACTTTCACGTGCTGGTTCACATAGATAACTAAACCTTCATTTTGAGTCATATTAATGTCAGTTTTAAAATAATTATGCCCTTCTAGGTCGGGAATGAAGTGTGTGTTAGGAAGCCAATACTCGGTCATCGCGATTATATTCCATTCTACCTTTGTTCTCGCGAGAATGGTGTGAAACCCTGTCATGTTTTTTGATATACTCCTAATATTTTGGTTCATGATTTTAAGAGATTGTTTTGGGTTATAATTAGATGGGACACAGTTATCTAAATCGCAGAAGGCTGAGTCCGACAAAGAGACAGAGTCGATGTTATTTATATTAGTTTTTATATTATTTAATTGCACTTAACAAATATTAGTATTTGCATTTTTTCTGCACGACTATATATAGTTGTGTGGAAGGTATTTTGCGGGTGACACTTTGCATTGCAATAAAGGAGGTAGATGGATATAAAGTTGTAAGAAAGTCGTGAAATCGAGTCACCGTCATTTAAAATATTTCTGATTGTTATTATAATGAGTGTAAGTTGATGTATGTTGTGAGTAAATCTGTAATAGTGAATAGCCGGGATTAATATAAGTTTGTGAGTAACTGATAAGTGCAGCATATGGTAAAAGTTGATAGTCAGTGTAGTATGTAATAATATATTGTGTTATTGCAATATATCATATATTTTATGAAAAGGTGTGGTATATAATGTGTTATGGTATGATTTTGTTTTTGCAGAAAATAAATGCCGAGTATAGTTCTGTATATTATTGTATATTTATAATTATCTATTAACACTCACTTATCAACACACAGAGGATCTTCTTTTAGGCAATCTTCCAAGTTTATTATAGGTTACAGCTATCAGAAAACACAGACTCCCGACAGGGAATTTCACTCCTTAGCCGTACGTACAATGATAGTATTCCCAAAACGTTTTGTGCGATTAGGTGGGATGTCCACCATGTAACGTTAGCGCATCGCTGTTTGTCTTGTAGTCCGATTGTGGAACGGGCTTGGTGGAACTAGACTGTGCAATTACATCGCATAGATACTGTCAGACGGTTTGACATGACACAATAACATTCTGGAATTGTATTATAACCAGGTTTTTTCTAGGCCAGCGAAAATAAGTAGGTACTACGTATAAAAAAATGCCGAATCTCCTAGCAACAGCAGTTCTTATCAGAAAAACATTCGTTATTTTCAGTCACATAAATATTATCCTGTTATATAAATGTTGTGGTGTAGCAATCATTGTTTGCCCTCTCAGGAGGCAATAAATCATTATGACAGACCACTACACATTCTTACTCAACAATGTGGTTTTTTAGGTGAAAAAAATTGTTAGATGTCCTGTGACAATCCTTAGAGAGATAAGCTGAATTGCTTTTCGATTAAAAGTGTCATTTTGTTTTCGATTGCTGTAGAGACTGAGTGGTGTAGGGATTGACTCAAGAGTACATTCTTTTAGATGCTACAAATTATCATCTGTTTAGCCTTTTTCCAACAATGTCAGGGTAGGCTTCCAGTCTAACCATGATGCAGCTGAGTTTTAGACCACGGAATAGATGAATAAGGTTGGAATGGTAATGTGGGCGTGGCAAGCGCGCCACATTTATGATACGAAAATCATAGCTCGACCAATTAATTCATTCACCGCGTTTAGTGCGCTTCGGATTACTTCGGAACACAGAGCTCTGCTTTAAAATGCCGTGTTGTGCAATTATAATCTGTAAAACAAAAAGTCAGACCGCAAGTATAGAGCGAGGAGGTAGGTATATCTTTCTATCGGTAAGTCGAAAATAACATTTAATTACAATTCTAAATATTGTGATCACTATGAAATTCCGAACATTAACAACATTATTGCAAAAAATATATATTGCCCGATGTGTACTCGCTTAATCAACGCAATGACCATTCCACTTACAATGTACTGCATGCATTGCGTCCTCCACAATTCAACCATTGACGTTTCGTCCTTTGCCGCGATTGGCCGTGATGCACGGCGCATGTCTATCGACATTGAGTTACAATCAGTAGCAAGCTCTCGATTTAAGTGTGTATTTAATTTATTTGTGTGCGTAATTCGCATACGCAACGGGCCCCTTGCTTGTAGTGAAGCTAAAAAGTGGGAGACAAGCGGCGACACGCGTTCTCATACAAATCAGGAACTATTTCCTTTTAACCTCTTTAGTCTGTTCTGTGATATTGACCAAGTGAGGATGATATCCTGCAGTCTTAGAGCATTTGCAGTACGTCTGGTAGACCGGTAGTGAAAGAAAAATGGAGGAATCAGGTCGTGGAGCTCCTACACTCTCACTCTTCGAAGTGATCAATTTCTTTAAAAGCTCTAATGTAAAACATTTATGTTAATTCATTTCGTTTATGGAGGAAATAAAATGATTTTTCTTGCTTACATTATACCTCCACATAAAACTTTTATTGGCGTTATACTTGAAAGCCGAGTGGTTTAAAACGTGGTAGAACATAATACAAAGTGAATTTATAAGCGCAGTAAATTCATACCACCACATCCATTCATACATCGTGTACAAAGGAAAAAGTAACGCTATCTGTGTTTTTGTTTTCTTTTCGAATAAAAATCAGAATGGATAATTTTGGGCATAAATTCAATAATCAGATCAGCCTTTTCCTAATTCAATTAAATTATGTTGTTTTTTGTTTTATTGAAAATAGGTTCGCGTTTTACCACTATCTCACTTGATGATAAGTGATGATGTGATCGAAAATGGAGCACGCTTATCTAAAAGTAACTTATTCACTCTGGACTTAAAGCCACCTAGGTTGTAGCTGTCGGGAAACACAGACTCCGGCAGGGAATTCCACTCCTTAGCCGTACGCACAATGAAGGTATTCCCAAAACGTTTTGTGCGTATGGGTGGGATGACCACCATGTAACGATGGCACTTCGCCGTTTGTCTCGTAGTCCGATGATGGAACGGGCTTGGTGGAATTAGATTGTGTAATTCCATCGCACACTCCCCGAAATTTAACCGATAGAAAACCGATAGACTTGCAACTCGTCGTCGGTGTTCAAGGCTCTGGAGCTTTGACTCGACCAGTGCATCGTTGCCAATGAGTCTCTTGGCCCGCTTCTCGATAGACTCAAGCGCGTCCAGTTGGTATTGTTGTGGTCGGTTTCCAGTCTATCAGGATGCCTATCTGACCTCCACAGCTCAGTAGCTGGGTGAAACGATAGCCTTGGCAAGACTGATGTCAAATTTTCTGACGTCTGACTTTCATTAACGACTATCAAAGATGTGCAAACTTATAGCCGGGCCCATTGGGTTAACGTGCATTCCGAAGCCCGTAGGAATCTCGATTTGCTAAGGTTCTTCACCTATCCGCTTACGATCTCCCCAAGCGCTGTTTAACCTTAAAGATTCTCCCATACCTACAGTAGACACGAGCTCCTTTAACCATGATATGCTACTCAAAATACAGTATGTTAACTAACAGAGGGCATTCCCGTTAACCCGCAATAGTATAGCATCCGTATATGCTAAAAAATATTACCATTCGAGAAATATATTTTTTTCATATTAAAATATTCACTAAAAATGTTAAATTGATACGTAAAAGAAGCAAATAAATTGCGACGTTGCCGTCCTTCAAGTACGCATGTACAGAGTGTTTCTTTTACGTATTAATTTAACATTTTTAGTGAATATTTTAATATTAAAAAC
This sequence comes from Tholera decimalis, assembly GCA_943138885.2. Lineage (NCBI taxonomy): Eukaryota > Metazoa > Arthropoda > Insecta > Lepidoptera > Noctuidae > Tholera > Tholera decimalis. The sequence goes on from OW964572.2 coordinate 4,084,652, forward strand.
AAATAAAAACATCTTGTTTTCAAATGGTAATATATATTTTTTTAGCATGTATGGATGCTATACTATTGCGGGTTAACGGGAACGCCCTCTGTTAGTTAACATACTGTATATTAAGTTTACTAGCTGTGACCCAACTTCGCTTGCGTGGGACGATATTATCTACGCGGTTTTCAGTGTAAATCTCGATAATGTGACAATTCCAGGGAGGCCAAAGTAGTCTATATATAGTAAAAGTTCCATTGGAATCTCTCCAACCGTTCCAGAGATAAGCCTGCACTGGCAGACAGCTTTAAAAAAAAGTTTGTGTTTTAGTATCGTGTTAATTACTATATAAGCACTTGAGTAAACGCAGTTATATTTAAACATACAGACAGACTCTGCAAATTATTTTTTATTTGTATAGATTTTTTTTATTGATAATAGGCTCACGTTTGACCACCGTTTCACCTGGTAAACGAAGATGTGGTTGAAGATGAAGCGCGCTTACCTAGAAGTAGCCTATTCAATCTTGACTTAAATACCCCCAGGTTATAACTATCAGGAAACACAGACAATACCCTGCCTAACCCCTTCAGATACAACCGTCATGTTGAGATAAAACTGATGACTGGTGTATTGACAGTAATCCTTTTGTAGATGTTTACTTTCACGTTGACAGAATAATGAAAAACAAACCTAATCTCTATATAAGTAAAATACACATTATCTAATTATAAACAATGCTTTTTCCAGATGTTTCGGATCCAAATGCGAAAAAATCGAGCAGCAAGAATGAAGAAGAAAAGGTAGATGACAAGCAAGCACACAATAAGTTGGGTCTACGTAAGTGTTATGCTATTTATATTTTTTTATTCTTCTTTATGTATCCTTGGTCTGAAATAAAACGTATATATATTCTAGAGACTAATTTACACGAAACATTATTAAATTAAGCACTTTTAACGATAATTTAATTGTTCTTTGTGTAGTCGTTAAATAGTCCTTAGGCAGAAGGTTCTGAATTTAGAAAATAAGTAGAGACCTTGAAAACAGATAAACATGTATTTATTTATTTATTTTATTTTATATATCACTTAATTTATTACAATGACACGGTCTATGACGAAAGCCTATAATATAAGCTTACGTCATAGAATTATACGGTGTATACGCGGGTCTATACTGTGGCCTATGGGTAGCTACTGAATTCATTAGGAGCGGTTGGCCGTGAGAGCTCTGAAGGAGCTAGCTCAGCAAAATACAATGTGTCGCCACACACTCAAACCTTCCTCGTGATCACTTTAACCATTGTGAAAACGGCATGAAACTGTTTTTGAGTAATTCGTGAACGGACAGACGCGGTGGGAGACATTGTACTGTTTATATTTACACGGGTGCAATTATTGATTGTCTGGTTTTTCCGAAAAGTTTTCAGTGATAAAAACGTTCTTTAGGTAGTAATAATATAACATACAATCAATCAAATATCTTTATTAGCAATCCGATTGTTAACACTAACAACACCGTTGTCGCAGTGGCTTAGCATTGGCTGCTGCACTGTGCCCCGGATTCGATTCCCACTCAGAACAAATATATGAATAGCCCACATATATCTGCAAATGTATATGCATAGTCGTCCGAGTCTGGTTGGTTGTGTATGTGTTGTTGTTTAATGTTTGTAAGCGTACCCACAATCATCATAATCTAATTAGCCTTTTTCCAACAATGTTGGGTTCCACTTACATTCCGGTTCCAGTGCTCAAATTACAACCAGAACGACTTAACCTCTAGAGCCCCAGCAGCACAAAAACGTGCCAGTAAACAAGTATTAGTTGAGCCCCGCTGGCACAAATTTGTGCCACTAAAGCCCTACCAATTTAAAACTGTATTTGTAGTAAAGATAAGTCTTAAAATCGTTTGTGACCGGGGTCAGATTACGCTTACGATAGGAGCCCGCCCGCGGTGCTTGACGGATGGTTGACGTAATAATGGCGGTCCTTGAGAGGTTAAGATATGCTTTCCGAGGCACGCGGGTGTCACACCACCAACTTCCAAAGAAATTCCTTACAGAAACACCTTGTTTTATCGTGGTAAAATTATCAAATAAGTCCTCCCACCCCGGACAGGGCCGGAAGAACTGTCAGACTTTTACTGACTAAAATCCACGGTGTTCCTTCAATTACCCTTTACGTTCCGGGGTCACGGTAATGGCATAAGTCCCACGACCCCGGCAGGCTTCGGCCCTCTACAGGGGGGGCCTCGTCATATTGCTGACGCTCTTTGAGGCGCGTGTGGAACACAACGCGCCGTCGACCCGGGCATGGTACATGGTCGGACAGCAAGTTGCCCTTTACTCGCTGTCCGCATGCCCGCGCCTACGGTGGCCGGAGATCGTCGGCCGACGTCCGACGCCGTGGGCGTCTACCACTACGGGCGTCTACCACTGCGTACAGAAACACCTAATAGAACTTTTTGCCCGACCCGGGAATCAAACCCAAGACCTCGTACTCAGTAGTCACGTTAGCAAAGCAACGAGGCAGTAAGCGCACCCATGATAAAGCAGGTGAGCTTGTGAGGTGCAATTTAAAAAGAAAAAGAATAACCCCACGTCGTGTCCTCAAAATTCATTTAAATTTTCTGTTAGCGACCACGGAAAGCAATAAACTGTACGTTACTTTGTCTTGATGTACTATAATTTTTTTGTTTTTTTTTTTTATAAAAAAGTATATTCAGAAATCTGTAATTTTGGACGCAACAGCTCATGATTAAACGTCGTAAAAAAATAGTACATCACGTCTTTTTGTATATAAAAAGAAAAAAATAATCTCGTTTCTTCTTAAAACTCATTTCTTATTAAAATAAATGAATTGGAAAATTCATAGAAGCTCGACGAAAACAGACACAATCTAATTTCCGACGAATGGAAAATCATTACCAACTTAGAAAAAAAAACAAATCAAAATACCTAAGTATTTCTTTTCAGTAAAAGATTAAGAAATAAGAACGCCCTTTATACACTCCTCACGTTTTCTAAGAAAAAGATTCGGAAAGATCTTTTCGGAAATCTTATTCCGCCAATGTCGCTAGAAATAAAATTTTATGCTCCATTAATGTATGTGGATAATCGATATTTAAGCACTATTAGGATACACATAGCTAGCAATATTCACGAATACTTAAACAGGGTTATATTTTTAATAGAAACCAATAGTAAAAATAATAACAGCACTGGTTACCCAATGCTCACGGGCTAAGTTACAAATTATACTTCGAGGATTCGAACCCTGTCATGGACATTAATTTCGGTAATTTCCACCAAGAAACAGGACATAAAGGTAAAGCCCATTGGTAACGAGGGACTGGTTGAGTCACAACTTCAGAGCCTTCAGTTAAATTTTGGGGAGTATGCGATGGAATCTCAAATCTATTTTTTTTTAATAAAGATAACTAGCGATGTGGAGAGAATTCACATTACTAGCAATCCTGTCAACTCCTCCAACTAAACTAAATATGCTTGTCTCTGGAGTGGGTTCACGCTATTACTATTGACGCTTTAAACCAAGCCCGATCCATTTTCGAACTACATTCGTGATACATGGTAAGCCTAGTATGAATGCCAAAGCACTCCTAACCTAACTAATTATTTAGTAAGTTATTTTTTTGGGAGGAGTTTATCTGAACCAATTTTAACTCAATAAAAATTATGAATAAATTAAAGCATAAGAAGTACGGCGATGCGTTATCGTTACATGATGGACATCCCACCCATACGCACAAAACGTTTGGGAATAGTTTCATTGTGTGCACAGCTACAGAGTGGAATTCCCTGCTGGAGTCTGTAATTCCTGATAGCTGTAACCTCTAGCGTGTTTCATCTTCGACCACATCATCGCTTACCATCAAGTTGATAGCGATCAAATGTGATCCTATCATCAACAAAAAGAACACCACAACTCTAAAACTGTCGGAAAATTCCCCAAAACGTTCCCAGAACACTACCAACGGTTTTAGCTGGAAAGAATGGTTACATTTCGGGGAGTGTGCGATGGAATTACACAATCTAATTCCACCAAGCCCGTTCCATCATCGGACTACAAGACAAACGGCGATGCGCCATCGTTACATGGTAGACATCCCACCCATAAGCACAAAACGTTTTGGGAATACTTCCTTTGTACGTACGGCTAAGGAGTGGAATTCCCTGCCGGAGTCTGTGTCTCCCGATCGCTATAACCTAGGACTTTTTAAGTCAAGAGTGAATAGGTTACTTCTAGGCAAGCGTGATCCATCTTCGACCACATCATCACTTACCATCAACTTTAAAACTGTCGGAAACTTCCCCAAAACGTTCCCAAAACACTTCCGACGGTTTTAGCTGGAAAGAATAAGTGTTGAAATAATCTCCGAATTTAGTGACATGCAATGTGCTAACTACATACAGTTGACTATTAGTGTTTAACATGGAGCGTCTGCCTGTCTGACCTCTAGAACCCAGTAACTGGGTAACACGATGCTCCTTGGCAAGACTGGTGTCAGATTTTCTAGCTTCTGACTAAAGGACTGTCAAAGATTTACAAATGTCAGACGGGTCCAACGCAACGGGTTAACGTGCTTACCGCGGCACAGCAGAATAAAAGGTAGAATTTACTTATACATACAATACAAAGTGTAACGGAAACTCCATATCTATCCAAAAGGACTGAAGACAGCATCTGGTATGGAGTCTCTATGCAAAGTTTCAGCTCAAAATAAGTGACTCACAGAATTGACCCCAAATTATTGGTTTCATAATTATGTTTCTTGAATACCAGTAATAACAAACGTGTCACAGCACTATGAGGGTCATCACTTTCCACGTCACTTGCCAATAAAACGATAATTCTCTTCGTTCTTCTTAATTTGAAAAATTCGGTGTCTGGTATCAATGTATTGGAATTTCTAATATGCTCCACACATGTAGACATAGGATTAGAAAACCTTGCTATATCGTTTGTTATTATCCAACTAAATTTAAATCGGGTAGTACATCTGACCCTACTAATTATAGACCTATTTCTGTACTGCCCACTTTCAGTAAAATTTTTGAGAAAATTATTTTAATGCAGATGCAAAGATATTTTAATAAACACAAATTGCCACATAATAAACAATTTGGTTTTATAAAGGGTCGTTCAACAACTGATGCCGGTGTTGAACTTTTAGGACACATTTATAATGCATGGGAAGATAAGTGCGATGCGTTGGGCATTTTTTGTGATTTGTCAAGGCTTTGACTGTGTTCCCCATGAGACATTAATCAGGAAACTGCACTACTACGGATTCCGGGACAACTCTCTGAATCTTTTGTCCTCTTACTTGAGTGAAAGGATTCAGAGAGTCGATGTGAACGGCAAAAGATCGCTGGGATCTGTGGTCAAAATGGGGGTCCCCCAAGGCTCAATTTTAGGTCCCTTTTTGTTTCTTATTTATATAAATGATTTGCCGTACCTGATCAAAAATCATGACATAGTGCTATTTGCTGACGATACTTCTCTTTTATTTAAAATCAAACGTCAACAGCAGGTTACTGAAGAAGTTAACAGAGCCTTTGCAACTGTAGTTAGCTGGTTCAATGTTAATAATCTTCTTCTTAATGAGAAAAAAACCAAATTCCTAAAATTTACGTTACCTCATGTTAGACAAGTGAATACTAGTGTATCAATAAAGGGCGAAATATTGAAACCCGAAGATACCACAGTATTCTTGGGCATAACTTTGGATGCGAAGCTTCAGTGGGGCCCCCATATAGATAAATTGTCAATAAAGCTAAGTTCTGCAGCATATGCCGTTAGAAAAATACGTGGATTAACTGATATCGAAACAGCACGTTTAGTCTACTTTAGTTACTTTCACAGTGTGATGTCATACGGCATTTTACTTTGGGGAAATGCCGCCGACATTCACACAATATTTGTATTACAAAAAAGGGCCATTCGTGCAATTTATAAATTATGTCCTAAGCACTCCTTAAGAGACAAATTTAAGGAGATTAATATTATGATCGTGCCATCTCAGTATATTTATGACAACCTCTTGTATGCACACAAACATATTAATCTGTTTAAAAAATACAGTGATATTCATAGTGTAAATACAAGGAACAAAGACACATATGTCATTCCTAAAACAAGGTTAAAAAAAATAGGTGGTTCGTTTAGATGCCAATGTATACGTTTTTATAATAAAATTCCTAGCCATATTCAAAAACTAAGTATTAATAAATTCAAATTATTGATAAAAAGTAAACAATGTCAGAAAGCTTTTTACAGTGTTAAAGATTATATTGAGGACAGAGGCTTGGGAATGAGATGCTCCAGTGATATACGTGTGCCTTTTTTATTTCTTTTTAAAATTATGATTGATGATTTATTTTTGATTAATTAAAATTTTGCTTTCTCAAGTATTGTATATACCTATTAATTTTTGTTTTTGTTTGTTGTTTATTTTTATATTGTTGTTTTTTTTATATATATATAATTATTTCATTATTGTAAATGTGAGGACGATGTAGGTTATTCTTTCTTCATTGTTTTTGCTTTCACTATAATTTATTTAATGATGTCAAGCAGTTTGAGTACTTGTGTGGCCTACCCAAAGGTCCTTACTTTGGTATTGTTCGTCAAATTGTTGAGCTCCTTAAGTTCTAAGTTGAGCTACATGATATCTGACAAATGCTTGCACTGTCTGGGCAGGTCCGCTCAAATTTGCTTGGTTATTTCCTCAAAAGAATACCACAGACATGTACCTACATGCTTCTCATATACAAATATAAATTGTCTGGACTTTAAAAGAGACGTTGACCTCTGAGTTTGTTTCGGTGTTTCTTCTCAGAGTAGTCAGTTAGGAAATACCGGCCTCATCTAGCTAAACTAAACACGCAAAAAACATGACGTGTAAAAGTGTTATTTATAACCAATTTACAGAATAAATATTTCATTTCATTATTTCATTTCATTTCATTTCATTTCATTTCAAAGAAGCCGTGCACTTGGTATGTATATACCCTTTAAATTACACGTTGTATACTAGCAGTTGCTCGCGACTTCGTTCGCGTCGGAAGTTTTTCCCGTGTAAATCCCGATCCCGTGGTAATTTCGCCAAATCCCGTCTTAGCGAGCATCTACGTACTAAAAGACCCATGCAAAATTTGACAGCCCTACTACTTGTAGTTTCTGAGATTTCGTGATTAATCAGTGAGTGGTATTTCGCTTTTATTTAGATGTATGGAGTGATATAGTTAACCCCACTGACAAAGATATACTTCTTTGAAAGTTTTAATATATCGTCAAATTATGTCGCTATAAATATATTTAAAGGTTGTTTGATAAGTTCATATTTGAAGTGGCTCTTAAGGGAATTATTTACATATATTTCAGTTCAACTCTATTTTAAGCTTATTCTTTTTTCTGCAAATAGAATACCACCTGCTTAATTATTATAATTTAACAACATTATTGGAACTATATTTATCGTTTAACTTCAATCTGTCCTTACCTGTCTGTATTGTAGATAATAATTGCAAAATGTCATTATTTTTAATACATGCGAAATTATGTAAAATAGTAGAAATATTTTCTTTTCGCTTTCAATTTCATTTTTAAATAATCTAACTGGTAAGTGAAATGTACGTCTTTGAATATTTTATACCAATTATTTGCGCCGAGAGTGATCCATTATCAGCAATAAAATGAAGTGTCTCAGCCAATCAATTCATCGAATAAATTACAATAATTGACCAATCAAACTCGAATAGCATTTAAATAAGCATTTTAATAAATCCCATTTACAAACAATGTAACTCAAACTACATCGACGTCCAAAATAACGACCAATTTAAAAAAGGAATGACACATAACTGTCATTAATCGACCAATCAACGAGTAGGAATGTAAGAAAAAAAATAAAACCAAGGAATCTTGGCATACGGCCAAGTTTTCATTGAATAAATTTCTAATATAGCGTGTGAAGAACAGGCATGCAGTTATTTTAATTAGCGCATTTTACTTTTCTCTCAAACGATTTAACGTACTTTTATGGTATGAGACATGAGATTTCAATGTTTCTTTTCGACTGTACGTCTCGGATGACTAGTGTAGACTTTCAGCCGTATTTTTTTTCGAATTTCCAGTGAGTATTAACAGTTTTAGCTGTTCCATATTCAAATGTCCGTTTATGCGTTCGGTGAAGCGAGAAGGTTGCATGTACGTGTACACTGATTTTGCTGTTGTATATACATAAAATTAATTGGTGCTCAGCGAGAGAAAGTCGGATGTTTACTAATTCCACTTTTCTAGACATGCGAGGAAATTGTTACAGGAACCGAGCTGTCATATTGAGTAATAAATTAATATAACGTTTGCTTATCAGCGAGTTTGTCAATGTATCATGTTAAACAATATGTCAACACCGGTACGTTTGAGGAACCGTAAAATAATTTATAATTAATGATAATAATTATGCTGTCCGTTGCTGTGAGAAACTTTGATGTCAATGATTAATGAAGGTGTCATCACGGTTTCAAGTTTAAGAAATATTTGGTACCAAGCCACAGCATACCTTATTCTGTTATAGATAGATTAATAGATACACGTACTTTACATTGCACACTATAACCAATTGAAATTATTAATTCACTTTTAACTTTGTTAATAGAAAGTCACTTCCTTCATACTCTTAATCATCATTCCCGACATTCTTGATATATTGTAGCTTGGTTACTTCAGAAAGTAAACGTCAAAACGATCCAAGTGAAATAATAATTGCAGGAAAATTATGTGAAAGACTGAAATCTTCCTCGTCGTTTGATTGATATTTTTTTACACAATTTATAGGCTTACGTTTGACCACCATCTCACCTGATGTTAAGCGAGGATGTGGTCGAAGATGAAGCACGCTTGCCTAAAAAATATAAATATCAATCCTGATTGATTGGTCTTAGTCACTGACGCGATGGTGTTATTACTTCAGAAAACTAAGTATAAGCACAGTTATTTCTGTTGGGTAAAAAAGCGACGGTAGTTTGGAGTGCCTTTTTTCTGAGTGGGAAAATGGAAGGAAGTGTCAGATTTTACTGACTAAAAACTCATCCTGCTCCTTAAGTTGCCCGTGCGTTCCGGGGCCGTGGTATCTCGTTAGAACATTCCCGCAACCCCGTAAGACAATGCCTGCTCTTTGAGGCGCGCGCGAAACACAGCGCGTCTACTCGGGCCTAGTCCTTACCAGACGATGAGCTACCCTTGCTCGCCGTCCGCAGGCCCGCGTCTACGGTGACAGGAGATCAGCTTATAATCCCCGACGCCCGGGGCTATCCCCAACATTGTGTTCCGAGTTTGGAGTATCTACAGTTCGTATCTGATGCCTGTACCTGATGATCTGTACCTGCAAGAACCTGGCTCCCTTAATCAGTGCAAATTAAGAGGAGTCTCCCTTAATTGTATGTAACTTTGCGTTATTATTCTGAAACGCAATGACCATGCTTACAATCAAAATGGAACTTTAGTGGGTATAGGATTTATTGGATCTTTTTCTTTACATGTCTAAGACAAGTTACGTAAATGGAACATTTTCGCTCGAGTCTTTTTTAAAGATTATTCAAAATTTAACCAAGATTACTCGGCTTTTATGTCTAAAATTAGTATTGACAGTAAGAAAATATAGTTTATTATCCATATGTATGATATTTTTTCTCTAAATCAATTATTTCTTTAGTTATAAACGAAATAAGAATTGAGACTTACGAAATTTAGTTTCGAACCCAAACATGGTAAAAGAGCGCACGCGATATTCAACTTTATTACAACTGCTTTAGCGTTTAGCAGACAACGGCAGTTTCGAACCCGAACATAGTGAAAGAGCGCACGTGATATTCAACTTTATTACTGCTGCGATAGCCTTTAGTATACAACGGCCTAACGGGTTGCATGGGGGCGGAGCTTGCTTGAAAATTATTTTAGAGTGCCTGGTCTTAAATTAATAGAATAATATATGATTTCAGTCTATAGCATTCCGACACGACTGGGATACAGGCCTCATGTCTATGAAAGGGAAAGGGCTGGTGTATGTTGCGTAATTTTTTACGTTAATTAAGAACTTGGATATTTTTGCAGCTATGGGACTGTAGACCTGAGTATAAGGTTTTAATTTCAACTTGAAAGCTATACGCGTTCCCGAAATAAAGGGTCTTGCACTGTTTGCACGGGCCTGCTCAAATCTGTGTGATTCTGTCCTCTAAAGGACGCCACAGAAATTAACCTATATGGCTCTCATATGATTTGATCACTACAGATTGTATGGACTTTAAAAGAGACGTAGACCTCTGAGTTTGTTTCAGTGTTTCTTCTCAGAGAAGTCAGTTAGGAAACACTAGCCTCATCTAGTTTACATTTACGAAAAAAGAGACGTGTGAAAGTGTTATTTATAACCTATTTGCAAAATAAACATCATTATATCATTTTTCATTGTTGGCAGACAGACAAGCGTACAACAAAGTGATCCTATAAGAGCTCCGTTGTTTCCTTTTGAGGAATCTAAAAAATTACGTGTAAAAGTATTATTTATAACCCACTAGCTTTTGCCAGTGACTTCGTTCGCATGAAGGTTTTCCCGCGTAAATCCCGATCCCGTCGGAATTCCGGGATAAAAAATAGCCTATGTGTTATTTCAGGATGTCAACTATCTTTTCACCAAATTTAATTCAGATCCCTTCGGTAGTTTTTGTGTGAAAGAGTAACAAACATACATCCAAATATATATCCGTCCTCACAAACTTCGCATTTACAGTATTGAGTAAGATTAGTAAGACTTGCAAAATGAATATCATTATTTCACTACAGAGTCATCACTAGTCTCCACTTTCAACGAAGCGGGAAGTGGTTTAAATTCACTTATAATCATAGAGATATAAGACTAGAGTGCAGAAGTGCACTGTGAACGATAGAAGCGAGGAGAGAGACAGACGCCGACTATTCATCCATCTCTCTCTTGCAGAGCTTTGTGATTGACGCTACTGAAGATAGTGAAGTGGGAGTTTTGTCACACTCTCCCACTCATTTTTCCACCTTTGTTATCGGCACTGAATTTAAATAATACTTACACGATTTTTTAAATATCCTCCAAACAAAAGAATCAGTCAAAATGAAAACAAATAGGTACCTATATAGGTACTATGTACGGTATACACGATTTTCATACAGCTCCGCGTCTGCTACACTCTCAATATACAAGCGTTAGGATTTGCTAGCAAACACTGCTCATTACCCAATCACAGAACTCTGCAAGAGAGAGACAGATGAATAGTCAGCATCTGTCTCTCTCTTCGCCTCTATCGTTATATGTAACCGTTTCTGCACTCTATTCTTATATATCTCTATGCTTATAATAGGTCTCCTAGCCGATTTCGGCGGGAATCTCATAATCGATTAGCCAGCTGCGCAGGAGATATTATAGTGCACAAGTATGTGCAGGTACAGGAGCACTCTCTTCTTTTACTCTCATTGTCCGATGGGACGGCAATCCGACACGACCGGAGACAGATCAGGTGCAGGACCAACGACTTAACGTGCTTGCCGAGGCATGGGGGGTTATCATACCACCAACATCCAAACTGCGGGCTACTATTGAGGAATTTCTAACAGAAAAAACTTTTTACCAAAAAAAATAAACCGACTAGTAGTAGTCGGTGTCTTTAGTTTTGTATTTTCGTTTTTGGTACCGACTTCCGAAATTAAAGTTGTTTTTCACTTTGCAGTGTTTTTTGGGAGTCGTTTTAATATTTTTGGTAAAAGTTTTTATTTCACTCTTTTTAGTTGGTCGATTTATAATTTACCTAGTTACAAAAGCCTAAATCTCAACTATTTATAACGATTTACAAAATATTGCTTTTCCCAATGCTGGGCCGTTAATTGTTGCGGAGTTCTCCCGGTACTTCACCATCAGCTTCACTTCACCATATGCATTGTGACGAGCATATTGTGCTTAATAACCAGATTCAAGTAATCGAAGCGGAACACATGAAATACTTATTATTCCTACTTATATTGAATAGTTCCAGTGGCCAGCTGTGGTCTTCATCATCAGGTCCACTTCACAAATGGTGCTTTTCGAATGCAACTACACAAGTTACTATAAAAAAATACTCAAATCACTATAGGTGTGCCTATAATATTTGAAGAGTTCCCTCGATTTCTCCAAGATCCCAACATCAGATCCTAACTTGGTGACAATGGGACCAATTTCGAAGCTATACCCTTTTAAACAAAAGAAGAATTTTCCAAATCGGTTCAGCCGTCTTCGAGTAATCGGTGATCATACATAAAAAAAAATACGCGTCGACTTTAGAACCTCCTCCTTTTTTGTCGTCGGTTGAAAACCCAAACACACTTTTAGCCCGATCTGGGAATCTAACCCAAAACCTCTTGCTCAGCAGTCTTGCGACCACTAGGCCACAGAGACAGTTCATAAAGTTAAATTCACTTATAACGCGATACCAAAGGCTCTAGTCGGAACAGACGCCAGCAAAAAACAAGGTGCAAATAAAAGAAACTTTTCAAACTGTGAGGAAAGCATAAATAACTCTCGGCTTCACAAGCAGTCTGTAACCATGTAAAGCTCACTTTTTCACTCGGGAATTTTCAAATTGACCAAAACTTGATCGTGATTTATAACTTGGCCGTTAATTTAGTCTGCTAGGGTTCTCTTTTGTGTGAGACTTTTTGTAAGTGCGGTGTCTTTAGTTTTCTGTGAAAACTTGCACGTAATGAATAAAAGGAAGCTAATTTGATACAATACTTGTTTTGTAGAAAAAGTACGAGAATGGACGCCCCATGACGCTCTAATATAATAAATGCGAAAGTATCTCTGTCCGTCTGTCTACCTACTACGCTTTCACGCATTAACCAGCCATTTTGATAAAATCAGGTGTAATAGTAGCCTTTCTGTTGAAAAACCTTTTTACGCGAGCGAAGCCGAGGGCAAAGGTTTGTTGAATGAGGCAATATTATGTACCATACATTATTTCGACGATGTTTAATACACAAGTATAATATAAAACATTTCTATTCGGCTAACAAGGTTATATCACAATCAGTATTTTTATTGAAACAGTCTATCTGTTTGTATCATATACAATGAAAGTGTAAAAGTTTGTATTATATTAAGGTTTAAATACTCTTAAGTTAGGCAAGACAAGCAAATAATAAATCTCTTCATTGCCATTTTCTTAAATAAACTTTCCAAGCAATTAAAGGGACCTTTTCAGGCCTATTCTTTTCATTATTCATTACTTTTCCCAACTTTTTTAGGGTCGGTTTTAAGTCTAACCAGGGACCATACCCATACTCACGTTTTAACACGTCATGTGTTAAAACGTGAGTAGTTCGAGCGAAAAAGAGGGATGGAGTTATATAGCGTGCATAGAGCGACTGTCTGTAACGACTGAAAAAATGTACACGTCATATACATTTTTAACAGTTTATCCGGCAGACAAGAAAATCTGATACCAGTCTAACTTATGATTATTCCTTTGTTTTTCTTCACGCGATGTTAAAGAACACATTATATATTTATTTATTTTATGTACTTATGTAAATACAATTTATATATATATATATATATACAACGTGTAACGGAAATTCCATATCTATCCAAAAGACAACATCTGGTATGGAGTCTCTATGCACAGTTTCAGCTCAAAATAAGTGACTCAGAGAATTGATATCAAATTTTCATATATTTCTTGAATACCAATCATAACAAACGTGTCACAGCACTACGAGGGTCAATAACTTTCCACGTCACTTGCCAATAACACGATAATTCTTTTCGTTCTTCTTAATTTGAAAAATTCGATCTCTGGTATTGTGTATTGGAAGTTCTACACACGTAGACTTGGGATTACAAAACCCTTCCCATATCGTTTGTTATCATCCAAAGAAGCCATGCACTTGGTATGTATATACCCTTCAAATTACACGTTGTATATATTATGTATTTGTATATTTTTATTAATTTTTCCGTTATTGATGAATATTTCTACTTAGTACACTAATATAGCCCTCCCCATTATTAAAGCTCGTAAAGTCCTTCCAAAGGTTGTCTGGAAGATATCGCTCTCAGCGATAAGGCCGCCATTGTAACCAATTTTATTTACAATATTGTTATTTAAGTGTGATTCAATTATTGGTGTATAATAAAGTATATTCTATCTATCTATCTATGTACCCAGCTTCTGGGTTATGGAATTTAGATAGACAGTCACAATTGCAGTCACTTTTTAATAGCTTAACGTGGTTTCTGAGTCACGGAGGAATCTTCATATCGACGCTTGAAAGGCAATCATAACTAAGCGACATTGAGTAAACTTTACAGGAGAGCGATTTAAAGTTCAAATATTTACAAAAAAAATCATAAAACTTTTCCTAATTGTTCGATTAAAATGATGTTAACACTCGTAGAAATCATTTTTTTATAGCTATCCAAATTGTCAAAATAAGACACCTGACACTTTTAAAAACACCGGTTTGTGTCGGTTAGATAAAATTTACCTGATTTGATAAACAGGTAAAATTATCTAAATCATCATTGTAGTGTGTGCAGTAACATGTAAAAATAGGTAAACTTACTTAGTTTAGAATTTTGAAACAAGAAGATTGATCTTAAAAGATCTGAGAGTTTAAAATAAAATAAGTAAATTTACCTAAGCATTCTTTAATGATTTTTGTGATTTTGGAAATTGTATCTTAGTTATTAAAATTACCCCAAACCTCCCTTCATAACCGACATTTAACCAAGAACTGTATAGGTAATCATTATCATGCACAAAAATAAATGAAATCAATTATTATTGAATAAAAGTCTTTATTGAAAATTAAACAAATACGCTATGTAGTGCCGACCAGGAAACTAATTATGACATAACATTCAGTCTGAGATTAATATATTTTTAATTGAACAATTATTATTGCTGTCGCAATTATAAATTACCTAGCATCTTCATCATTCAGTTTCTAAAAAAAAATATATCTCACAATTGCTTTTGATATGGGAAGCTGCGATTGATAACAACGTAAAAGAGATACCTTGGTTTAAGACTGAATTTCAACTTTTTTTTTATAATAGGCTCGCGTTTGACCACCATCTCACCTGATGGTAAGTGATGATGTGGTCGAAGATGGAGCACGCTTACCTAACAGTAACCTATTTACTCTTGACTTAAAGACCCCTAGGTTATAGCTATCGGGAAACACAGAATCCGTCAGGGAATTCCACTCCTTAGCCGTACACACAATGAAGGTATTCCCAAAACGTTTAGTGCGTATAGGAGGGATATCCACCATGTAACGAAGGCGCATCGTCGTTTGTCTTGTAGTCCGATGATGGAACGGGCTTGGCGGAATTAGATTGTGTAATTCCATCTTACACTCTCCGAAATGTAACCGATAGAAAACCGATAGACTAGCAACTCGTCGTCGATGTTCAAGGCTCTGGAGCTTTGATTCGACCAGTATATCGTTGCCAATGAGTCTTTTGGCCCGTTTCTTAATAGACTCAAGCGCATCCAGCTGGTACTTGGAAGATCCATCCCAAAGATGAGAGCAGTACTCCATACACGACCGAACCTGGGCTTGATAGAGATTGAGCAGCTGTTCGGGTGTGAAGTACCGTCTCACCTTTGCTAGGATTCCCAACTTTTTTTATGCTAATTGAGCCTTAGCCTCGATATACGGGCCAAAATTGAGGGTAGAAGTTAGTGTTACCCCCAGAAGCTCGATACGATCGGTTATTGGCACGGTTACATCCTGGAAAGTAGGAGCCGGTTTGAATTGACTCCTTTTTGCAGAGAAGAGACACGCCTGGGTCTTAGCTGCATTAAACTTGACCAAGTTGGCATCGCCCCATTCGGAGACAGCCTTCAAGGACAAGTTCAAGCGCCTAACCATGTCCTCACGGAGAGACTGGATCTGTGAATCTGGAAAAACTGTAAACCATTGTGATGGTGCGTAAACAGTTGTATTCTTCAATCTATTTTCAAAAATAGCATGCACTGTATCTACACATAAAATATATATTTAATATCTTTCTTGGATTTTCTTTTACCAACTTTACTTTTAATTGGATTTGATACGGTAGATTCTTTACTTTCATGCCGATGTAGACGGTACATCATGATCGGACGTAAGTGATGTATATTGTGTGTTTTCCTCAACCTGGTGATCATTCAAAGTCGGTTTTTCAATGTCTGGTTCAGCAGTTAAAGTCATATTAAATGCGTGATCAACCGATATACGTGGAGCAGTAATCGATGCAGTCGTTTCAGTGTGATCTGTTGTGGTGTGTGAACTATCGGCAAGAACCGGAAAAGCTAAATCTTTCGAAGTGTCAATACTGATAGAAGCTGACTCTAATGTTTTGTTAAACTGTTTGTGTTGCTATTAATTGACGAAGCCGCAGACTGCAAAAAAAATCAATTCGAAAACTACAAGATAAATAACTACTGTTTATTTGTCTTGTAGGTACTCAAACAAATTATAAAAAAGCAACTCATTTATAACTGCAAAGATAATAAAATTGATTTAAAATGAGTACTTTGTTCCATCTAAAACATAATAGGGTTTAAAAATAATCCGAAACAAAATGCAGTTTTGAAATAGGTACTACCTTTGCATAATTTGATTGAATACTTACCATGTCTTCATAGAATATGCGCCAAAATGTGAAGTACGTCCTCCCTAA
This sequence comes from Tholera decimalis, assembly GCA_943138885.2. NCBI lineage: Eukaryota > Metazoa > Arthropoda > Insecta > Lepidoptera > Noctuidae > Tholera > Tholera decimalis. The sequence goes on from OW964572.2 coordinate 4,101,398, forward strand.
GCGACGGCGGGTGCCTGAATTAGAACCTGTATAGAAGTGTCACGACGCGTGTCGCGCATACCTACACGACGTTTTTTAAACTCGTGCGGTTCTTTAGCGACGAGAAAATATAATTTTGCGTACGGGTAAATTTATCTACGCGCCATTGTTAGCCATTTAGCAAATCAAGTAAGACTATCTAACCGACATCATTAGTATTAAGCGTTGTCAAATAAAAATATCTAAGAATAAGAAATAAATATTATGATATACAAGTAAAAATATCTAAGCTCTAATATTCTTCCACTTTATTTCAGGCTAACTTATACAAATGACACTGTCACAAAATATATTATCGAGTTAAAATATATAACCACATAAATTACAATTGCTTTATGTAGGTAAAATCTACTAAGTAATTTCAAAGGAAAAATTCTTAACAAGTAAAAATACGTCAATACAAATAAATGAAAAAGTCAATACATGAAAAACGGACTAAGTTCATATTCCTAATTGTTAGAACGTCATAAATGCTAGATATTCAAAAAATCACTATTTTTTGGTCGTTTAGTAAGCACAAAATGTAGATTTTACCGAAATCACGCAATATCTAAGCGACAATAAAACTCGTCGTAGAACTATGAGACCTAGACCAAACGACGCAGAAAAATCTGCCGGTTCGAATGGTATATATAACTCATTTTACGGATTTATGTCGCTTAGTTAGGATTGCCTTTCAACCGTCGATATGTTACGATTGGCACCCATCTATTGACTGACTTCAGCAAAAGTTGCTTAACCATGAAGATGAACCCGTGCGGTTGTTATTATTTGGCTACGAGCTCCTCATAGCATAAAAGTTTGTATGAAACACGGTATAAAATAAAAAATAAAATAAGCCTTTATTGCAGTTCCGAGTTTACAAATTGAATCTTAAAACTATTATCTTTCTTATTTCTAAAGGGCCTACCACACGCACAAGCTTCACCACAGTTCTGCCTGCGCAAGCCAGTTTGTACAAAGAACACCGTGCGTGCGGTTGGTAAAACTGAATCACGCGCCAACCCTACAGCGCGGCCTGCGCATTTTTCGACTTGCTTGAAATTTTGCCTGCGCAAGCCCGGCCTGCGCGTACTTGCCTGTGTGTGTGATTGGGTGTTCAGTGTTCAAGCCACAGTCGAGGCTAGTTGTCGTTCGGTGAGGTAGGTATACGTGGACGTCCGTCACTCAAAAATGGCAGATTTGCGAATGTACAATCGCGACTTCTTGACTGAATTTATAAGTCTTTATAAATCTCTGACTGACTTTTGCATTGTCTTTTTTTTTTCACTAGCAAACACTTGAAAAATAGTAGCAGAAAAATAGTTCTTCACTGTTGAAACATTTTTGTTTCCGCGCCGACGATTTCGACAAGAATGTGGTCTGCGCGTACTTAACTGTGCCGTGTGGTAATACCGTCCGTGTACAGTTTTTTCATGCGAGAAGCTTGCGCAGGCAGAACTGTGGTGAAGCTTGTGCGTGTGGTAGGCCCTTTACTCTAATGTATTTTATATTTATTGGTGATCGGCATTCTTATTAACAACAGCTTGTACTTCGACAAAAACCTTCTCTAAAGACTTCCATGTCTCTCTTTCTCTGACTAGCCTCATCCATTCTGGACCAGCGACACTCTTAAGCTCATCTCCCCAGCGCTTCGTTGAACAAAACACGGTAAAGTGTAAACTAATTTAAACGCTCTTAAGTTAGGCAAGAGTCAATACATTTATCAAATCACTTGACTGCTTCAGTCTTAGATGAAGTCTTCAAGCAAATAACGGGACCTTTCATGCGTATTCACTTAATTCTTCATTGCTTTTCGCTTCAAATACAAAATGAAAATACTTCAAAATTGAAGTTTTTCGAGATGAAATTAGAGATTTTACAACATCATAAATAACATGATATATGGTACACCGACTCCTTTATTTTATTCTTTGGCTATAAATCTATAAATCTTGAATACGATGAATTTTTTACAACCAGTGTTCGCTTGGGGCTGTCAGATTCAGGGCGCTATGAGCCACAGACCAAGGAAAGAAAAATTTATTGTCTTGAGTCTTGAGTCCCTGTTTACACTTTGAGCTACAAACATTACATAACTTTACATCCTTAGCATGTCTTCGCTCAAAATATCTAGAGTTAATTCTGCCAAAAAATATGTAGATGCATACTGCATGCAAGATTGATCTCTATCTATTTTATTCTATTGTTCTAAATAGACAGCAGATATAAATAACGCATACAACACAGTAACTACAGATATTAATTATTTTTGAAAAAAATCAAGGTTTAGGCGTCTTCTGGCTGCAATCACAATTGTAAACGAGTCAAAATCGTGCTGCTTACACCGGTGATTAAAGCTTCTGCTTGCACAATAAATGAATTCTGCCTATACTTTTGAATGGGGAAGAGTCAAACTCATATTTCGCGACCTCAGGTGTACCACAGGGGTCCAATTTAGAACCATTGTTTTTCAATATTTTTGTGAATGACATATCACCAGTATTTAAGAATTCTACACCATATCTTTTCGCGGATGATTTGAAGTTAATCCGTATAATTGAGAGTGAGTCCGATATTCAGTTACTACAAAAGGACGTAGATAACTTATCAGAGTGGTGCGCCAGTAACAAAATGTATTTGAATTGCGCTAAATGTTACCACATCAAATTCACTAGAAAGCGTAACATATTCCAATCTTCGTACAATATCCTGGATAACCTACATTAGAAGAGGTGAATGTTATCCGAGATCTGGGCGTTTATTTGGACAGTAAAATAAGTCTTATAGAACATATCGACAAAATGATAGATTCAGCATATCGAGCTCTTGGGTTTTTCCTACGATCTTCCAAAGAATTTAAAAAACCATGTACTACGCTCCTCTTATAAAATAGTTATGTATGAAGTCAGATGGAATACTATAGCACGGTTTGGAATCCTACATACCAGGTCCATATAGACAGAATTGAGAAAATCCAGAAGAAACTCGTTCGTCACCTCGCTTATCGTTTTAGAGGAAGAAACCTGAGGTCATACGCAGATAGGCTGAACCATTTTAAACTTATGCCTCTTACATCTCGCCGTACGGTCTCAGATCTTATGTTTATTTATAAGTTGCTTAACAATGCGATTGACTGTCCAGATCTTCTGAGCAAAATTCACTTTGATGTCCCTTCTAGAATCCCACGTTACCCCCGGCCACTACTCAAAGCGCCACAACACCGAACTAATCTGGTCAAACATTCACCCATTGCAAGGATGACTCGTCATTATAACAGTGTATCGGGTTCATCAGGTGACATAGACATCTTTTGTAATACTGTAGGAAAATTTAGGTCATTAATCTGTACACACTTAAAAAGTCTGTGAAGATCATCAATCCCTATTTTACTTTCGTCTGAATCTTTTTATTTATTTTTGCTAAAGTTAGGTTATGTATTTGTAATTTTAGATCAATGTCTAATAAAATTATGTATTACCATTCAAAAACAAAATGTTTTTTTTTTTTTTTATATTAAAATATTCACTAAAATGTTAAATTGATACTACTCTGTACACGCGTACTTGAAGGACGGCAACGTCGCAATTTATTTATGACTGACGGGCCGCGTGTGCGGCGATCTAATTGATGTGCTTATACTATTGCGGGTTAACGGGAACCCCCTCTGTTAGTTAACATACGGTATTATTATAGTAACTACGGAGCCCTTCATGGGCGAGTCTGACTCGCACTTGGCCAATTTTTTTTTGTTATGTGCTTTATTGTCAGGGTAAAGTTTGTATTCAAGAAAATGTTAGAAAATCGTACAAGATCTTAGTACGAACGCAGACGAAATCGCAGGTAGAACCTAGTACTTAAATATTTCTTGGTAAATAAGTACAAATACAAATACATTTATTATTTCACCACGCTATACAATACAATATAAATATGTCACGTAAAATAAGATTCCCTGTGCTATAGGCAAATAAGTAAGTGTATTGGGAGCCATTCTGATCGGTGTTTATTAAATGTCATGATATCTCGTTTGATTTTATGTGAGCTACAATTGGTGCTTTTGTTATAGAAATAAAACATTATTAGACTGAGCTAAAACTCTGTTTTCTGGAATCACAATAGAAATAGTAAAATATAATTATGTAGTAGGCTACCTAAATGCTGAGTCCAAAATTAGAAAACTTTGTTTCATTATCCATTCTTCAGAATTCAAAAACCTCTTTTTTGACACATTGTTTACTCGAAATACTCAATATATTATTGGCCCTTATTATCACCGCATCCCGATTTAAATAATTAAGGACCGCCATTATTTACGTCAACTATTAGTTGAGCCCCGCTGGCACACAAATTTGTTGCCAGCGGGGCTCAACTAATACTGGTTTATTGGCACGTTTTTGAGCCGCTGGGGCTCTAGAGGTTAAAATTGGCTATTCCTCAAAATCACGTTCAGGCTAAACTGTACCTATTTTATTTCAATACCAAAAAAGTTTAATAAATGTTTGTGACTCAATTTTGCCAAAATTACGGAATGGATCTGTATGAAATTTGACACACAGAATTAAATTATAGTCTGTAATTGCATGTAGGTTACTTTTTGTCAGGGATTACGCGCGAAATTTCCATGCAAGCGGACTAGCGCGCAAATAAGCTAAAAACATAAAATTACGTCGAAATGAAAACACTTATCTATCAATGTAAATAATTTACAGCTTTACTGGGTGTACAATAAAATCGACGGCTAATAAATATTCAGTTTGTTGTAAACAAACGGCGATATTTCATTGTTTTACGATTCGGTAGCTGATCGTAAACGTATAAATATTTGTTGCTGTCATAAATACGAATGGAGCACGATTGCTGAGTGCCCACTTGTCTTTATAGGTTCGAATACATTTAGGGTCTTGTACAAAAAAGGTAAAAAATGCTTCGAGGTACCTAAGGTTTGATATTTCAATCTTGTATGTACTAAAATACCTACACCGAACAAAATTATATAGGTATACAACGTGTAACCGAAAGGGTATATACATACCACTGATATGAAAACCACTACTCTCTGATACATACCAAGGGCACGGCTTCTTTGGATGATATCAAACGATATTTAAAACCCACTTTCTGGCGCAGTCGGGTAAAAATGGAAACACAGTAGGTATCATGACAAATTTATACATCCTTAATTCAAAGAAATGCGCTCGTGTGCGTGTCGACCACTAATATTGCATGAGTGTATGCGTCTGCGTAAGGCCGTGCGCGCATTGCCTTGCGGTGGCCTCATTTGCGGTAGTTCTACCGCACCGGTAGAATGACCGGGGCCACCGGTGACTCTACCGCACGCTTTTATTCCACCGCAGTGCGCGCACTTCTATGACACTCCATACTTCACAGATGTTGCGTTTCCAAAACGCAACGCAGTGCGCGCACGGCCTTACTCGGAAATCTTGCTTAACCTCAATGACCCTGTGTATCTTTTATTATTAAGCCTTGTGATACCTCTCCTCTATACATTTTTATTAGTCGATACTTAAATAAAATAGCCTCTTCAGTCTTTATGTTTCACTCATTTGTTTATCGTATTCTGTTGTCTTTTCTAGACTTATCTTAGAAGATAAAAAAATATAGTTTTCTATTCCTCAAATAGGGTAATAATCATAATCGTTCATTTCATTGAAACATAAACTAGGCTTTCTGTATTTCTATATAAGAAGAGAATAGGAAAATAGCATTTGAAAAAAAACTAATAAATCGAATATGCTGAGACCTAATTGCTTCTTTATATAATGTGTAACGGAAACCCCATATCTATCCGAAAGGGCTGAAGACAACATCTGGTATGGAGTCTATATGCACAGTTTCAGCTCAAAATAACTGACTCAAAGAATTGATACCAAATTATCGGTTTCATATATTTCTTGAATTCCAGTCATAACAAACGTGTCACAGCAGTACGAGGGTCAATAACTTTCAACGTCACTTGCCAATAACACGATAATTCCCTTCGTTCTTTTTAATTTGAAAAATTCGGTCTGTGGTATCAGTGTATTGGTATTTGTAATAAGTTCTATATATTACGTAGACTTAGGATTACAAAACCCTTGCCATATCGTTTGTTATCATCTTAAGAAGCCATGCACTTGGTATGTATATACCCTTTAAATTACACGTTGTATAACATTTTGATTACATATTTACATTAATAAAGTTTTTTGTGGTATTATAATTATCACTATCACATCGCAGACATATACCTACCTACTTAATGTTTGTATGGTCTTCTGAAAAGAAACACCGAAAAAAAATCCTCTAAGTTTAGGTAATCAGTGAATTGACGTAGTCAGTTAGGAAACTCCGGCCTCATCCGGTTTAAATTTACGAGAAAAATTATGTGTAACTATTATTAATAACCAATTTTCAAAATATTATTTATTATCATCATATCAACCGAAAGTCGTAAACTGTTAGACATAATATACAACGTGTAACAGAAACCCCATATCTATCCAAAGGGGCTGAAGACAACATCTGGTATGGAGTCTCTATGCACAGTTTCAGCTCAAAATAAGTGACTCAAAGAATTGATACCAAATTTTCGGTTTCATATGTTTCTTGAATACCAATCATAACAAACGTGTCACAGCACTACGAGGGTCGATAACTTTCCACGTCACTTGCCAATAACACGGTGATTCTCTTCGTTCTTCTTAATTTGAAAATTCTGCCTCTGGTATCAATGTATTGAAATTTATATTATACTTCATACATGTACACATAGGATTATAGAACCCTTGCCATATAGTTTATTATAATCCAAAGCAACCGTGCACTTACTATGTATATACCCTTTAAATTACACGTTGTATATTATGTGTCCCTCAAGTTACAACACAACGACGTTCTATAATTGACTGCTTTGCTTCGTATTTTGGATTCGATTCCCGCACCGAAAAAAGTTTTTGTTTGACCTACAGATTTTTGTTTCGTGTCTGGTTGTTCTTGCAAGCGCAAACACGATACAGGTGTAATTCCTAGTGTGGAGCAACATTGTTTAATTCCAAAAAAAGCAATAGAACGGAGATCTTTTCATGCCTGATGATTCAAAACTTCTTCTATTCTGATGGAGCTTCTACATAATTACATTATTATTTTCATTGATCATGCATATATTTTTAACATGCATTTACTTCATAGCTCATTTAACAATGGATAACTTAATACCGGAGGTATTTTTTTATTCATTTTAGACTCGTGCTTGACCACTGAGATAGTGGTCAAGCACGAGTCTAACAAAACGAATAAAATGTATGCTTTATCTAAATACATCTATATAAACATTTTTTTTTATTTATAATAGGTACGCGTTTGACCACCATCTCACCTGATGGTAAGTGATGATGTGGTCGAAGATGAACCACGCTTACTTAGAAGTAACCTATTCACTCTAGATAGTTAACAGGAAATACAGACTCTGGCATGGAATTTCAAGGTTGAGCTGTACCTACCCACAATGAAAGTATTCCCAAAACGTTGTGTGCGTATGGGTGGGATGTCCACCATATACCTTTTTATAACCAGTGTGATTGCAGCCAGAAGACGCCTGAGCATTGATTTATTTTCATTGATTTAAATAGTAAAGACACGTTCGTCCGAACATTTGACGGACGAGGTCGTCCTACAAAAATACTAACGCCATCTATTAGAACTAGTACGAACTACGATGTCAATCGGCGTGGTCTGCTCCTAGACGTAACCTTGTAAGAGCGGGGTGTGGTATTTCATCGAGGTACAAAGAAATAAAAAAACGTTTTATTTTTCAAAATTTATATTTGTTGTATATAAAATACATTTTAATTTGCTCTTAACAAACAATAAAAATTAATTTTGTACATAATTTAATCTTATAGTAATATTATTAAATCTTTTATTTCATCGGCTATAACGCGCGCCGCTGTAAAGTTATGTCGCACTTTTATGCGGCTTCGCGTCGTCTTGACCATAGGTTGAGACAGAAAAGAAAGAAAATTGTTTTAACTAATGTTAGAAGTAGATTTCATCTCATATTTTTAACTTGCCGGTGATATGAAATGTTATAAAAAATGTATTGTGCTTAGTTCATGCAACCCTTCACGGCACTACTTGGCATTTGTGCTTGTAAAATTTACGTCCGCTCCCGAAGATAGCCGATCGCGTTCTAGTCACAGAACACATATACTCCGGAGGTTCTAGTTCATTTCGATAAAGGGAAGACCATTTTGGGACCAAGTTCGAGGCGTCATTGTAACATGTGGTCCGCCCAGTCTTTACGCAGTAATATATTATTTCAATGATTATTATTAATATCTGTACAGCTATGTATATATTTAGTCATGTTGAATATTGTACGATATGGTTTATATTAAAATTATATATTAAGTATTCACTGTAAGATTTTCCTGCCTCTAAACATGAGGACTTTTAATTGGCTCACTGTCTACTATACTATAATTATCTTTCCTTTGTTTAAAAACTGTTAGTGCACCATACTTCTTAACTAAATAAATAAATGTCATTTTGTTACAAAAAAAAAACCGGTCAAGTGCGTGTCGGGCCACGCGCAGTGTAGGGTTCCGTAGTTTTTATAACAGCCAAGTGCGTGTCGTATTCGCTGACTGATCATTTCGTACCATGCTCTAACTAAAAGCCAAACATGACTACCTAACTAATTTGACTTCCTATACAAATCCTCACCTGATCCGACAATTTTGCACGGAAAATTTTAATTTTTTTTAGAGATTTGTATAAAACTTGTCATAGTCGGTGTTTTGAATTTAAATACGGACACAGAGCTACACTACTCAATCGTCACAAGAAGCTAGCACGATACAACTGGCGCTTAGCGCCATCTATCGACATTTCTATAGAGTTGTTCGAAATTTTCGAGTCAAATACAATTGGTCGACTATTACTCGTAAACTTGTAAAGCCCACTTATGTGTGATAGTTTTCCTTTAAATTTCGTTATATATAGGTACTACTGCCGTAACATTTGAATTTCTAACTATAAGCGTTTAGTTGATAGAGGGGGGGGACACTTGACTCTAACGAAAATTGGTAATTTAAAGCTTGAGAAGTCACGAACGGTTTACTTAATCAAAAAACGGTCTTACCAAACCCCTAATATTTTTGAAAGACCTATCCAAAGATATCCGACACTATGGGAAGAACGAAAAAAAATATCATCCCACTTTACATGTATGGGAGGTACCCTAAATAATTATTTTTTTCAAAATTATATTTTACCACTTTTCCGGCGTCATTAACGTGTATACTCATGCCAAAGTACAACTTTCTAATACCAATAGTTTTTGAGCTAAACCGCGGACAGACGGACAGACAGACGGACATGGCGAAACTATAAGGGTTCCTTGTTGACTACGGAACCCTAAAAATCTACATATTAACTAGAATTTCATACAATTCTGTAACTGAGTATCATACGTGAACAGTGTTCAAGTTAAGATTTAATCATGCGTATACTGAATAATCAGATAAGTGTGACTTAAGATTGTTTGCATTCAGTGTACAGCATTGTAGAAAAAATCGGAAAATGAAGGTTTTTTGCAATATCCTTCACCATGTGGTACCACTAAGGCGTCAAGTCCGGACATCTGTCAAACGCTAAAGTTTTTTGACAGCTGTCAAATTAACGTAAATGTCGTGTTGACGTTTTCAAAGAAAACTACACGCCTCATTGGCGCGAACTGACGGTTTGACTTTTCTTGGAAACAATTTGCAAGGCATTGGAAAATTCACAATCTGCCTACAATTTTAACTGCCATAACAGGCAGAGGGACAGCTGACACATTGCAATAAAGTTCCATGAATTAACCCTTTTTTTCGGTACGAAAATTAACAAATTCCTCCTCCTCCTCACTATGGGTGTAGTGGAAGACTGTCTGAACTGGTTAAAATCCCACACTGTCCTGTTGCCCTTGAGTTCCGGGGCTGCGGTATCTCGTTAGAGCATTCTCGTATTTCCGGAGCCCTTTGCCCTATTTATTATACTTATTCATGCGCGCGTGAAATTTGGTCCCTTTCGGAAATATTCACGCGAGAGATACCGCAGACAGAAGCTTTTAAAGTAATCTTGTAAAATTAATGTATTTATTATATGTATATTTTATTGTACACCTTACAATATTTCATTTGATACAAAAAATTAAAACTTGTGTACAATGGGCGGTCCTATCGCTCAGGGCGATCTCTTACAGACAATTTATTCTATTTGAGTGCTAATAATACTTATTTTCATAATAAATTAAAATTGTAATTTATCCCTCATCTACGTACCGTACTTTTTTAATTTATTTTAATAAAAATATTGTAAAATAATACCTACGCTAGGAATTTCTCACTACACCGAAAAAAATATTAAGGATAGGCCATAAAAACATTTTTCCCAGTACCAAACTCGAACCCGCGTCACGCAAATCGCTTAACCGCCGCACCAAACGAGTAGTCCATTTTTTCGTCTCACATCATTTCATACTCGAGATATTAGAAAATCGCTCGATGCTCGATTGTTCTCCGAATCGATACGGATACAACTTTCTATAGTACCGGACACGATTCGACATTGATCGCAATCCGAGCAGCACTAATGACATTACAAATCAACGCCTGTGAGCATTACGTGATTAGATTTTCGACTTTATCTGCTGATTGATACGGTGTCTTTTTGTTTATTGGAATCGTGCGATGAATTTTTTTGTGATTTTTGATGTTCGAAGAATGTGTGTTGGGGAAAACATGCAAAGTTTTTTTTTAAATTGATAATAGGTTTGCGTTTGACCCCCATTATTCTCCCCAGGTTATAGCTATCGGGAAACACAGACTCTCCTTAGCCGTACGCACAATGAAGGTATTCCCAAAACGTTTTGTGCGTATGGGTGGGATGTCCACCATGTAAGGATAGCGCTTCGCCGTTTGTCTCGTAGTCCGATGATGGAACGGGCTTGGCGGATTGTGTAATTCCATCGCACACTCCCCGAAATGTAACCGATAGAAAACCGATAGACTTGCAACTTGTCGTCGATGTTCAAGGCTCTGGAGCTTTGACTCGACCAGTGCATCGTTGCCAATGAGTCTCTTGGCCCGCTTCTCGATAGACTCAAGCGCGTCCAGTTGGTATTTCGCAGTTTAACATTGTTGGGAACAGGCTAAGCAGATGAATCTCTGTATGTTAAGATGGTCAGACATCCACACGACGACACACGACTTAGGCAAGCGTTGCTTAACCTCAAAGATTAATCCTTCAACTGTTATTATATAGCCATAAGCTCCTGATGAAACATCAAATGACATCTTACTAAATTTGATTTAAAAAAACCTGCAAAGTGCGAGTCGGACTCGCGCACGACGGGTTCCGGGTTCCACCACTATTTACAACGTGTAATTTAAAGGGTATATACATACCAAGTGCACGGCTTCTTTGGATGATAAAAAATGATATGGCAAGGCTTTTGTAATCCTATGTCAACACGTGTGGAACTTATTAGAAATTTCAATACATTGATACCAGAGACCGAAATTTGCAAATTAAGAAGAACGAACAGAATTATCATGTTATTGGCAAAAGACGTGAAAGTTATTGACCCTTGTAGTGCTGTGACACGTTTGTTATGATTGGTATTCAAGAAACATATGAAACCGATAATTTGGTTTCAATTCTTTGAGTCACTTATTTTTAGCTGAAACTGTGCATAGAGACTCCATACCAGATGTTGTCTTCAGCCCTTTTGGATAGATATGGGGTTTCCGTTACACGTTGTATAAAAACGGCAAAACATTATGTCTGTTGTATGGTAGCCCCCCTTAAATTTTTGTTTTAGTTTAATATTTTATTTTTAAAGTAATAACTAAATATGCTGTGAACATTTTAAGCGTCTACTTTGCCTATTGCCGTTATCAATGTTGAGCAAAAACGAGCAAAAAAATCATGTTTGATGTACATACGAGTATGTGAGCACCCGTAATTTTTTTTTTTGGGTTTTTTATAGCGGCAACAGACATACGAGTACATAATCTGTGAAAATTTCAATTGTCTAACTATCACGGTTCATGAGGTACAGCCTGGTGACCGACAGACAGCGGAGCCTTAGTAATAGGGTCCCGTATTTACCCTTTGGGTACGGAACCCTAAAAAAAACAGGAAAAAGATCAGTTCATTACCTTCTGCTATTACAGTAGCAATGTTAAGATAACTCGGTGTTGGAAATTATGTAAATCACTTTGTTTAAGGCTTGCGACTAAGGAGTAATTTCTAGTGCGAGCTGTCGCACTGTTTTGATTAAAAAAGAAGTTTAATTAAATATTCTGCTGTCAGTGACTAAGGTAGTTTTCATCATCTCCTTAGCTATTTCCCAACTATATTGGATTTTTTGTAAGGATGGGAAAACATCCAATGACTGTTTCCCAATCTGGGCGAAGCGGGAGGGTGTGTCAGACTTTTACTGACTAAAACCCATCCGTGTTCCATCATATGGTCTTCGTATTCCGAGGTCGCGGTAACTCTTTCGAACAATTCCGCAACCCCGGCAGGCGGCTTCCAATCTAACTGAATACAGCAGAGTACAAGTGACATCCCTTTGCAAAATCATAAGAACAGACGACTGTCAAAGATGTACAGGCTTGCGCTTGACCAAAATTGCACCTGATGGTAAGCGATAATGTGGTCGAAGATGGAACACGCTTACCTAGAAGTAACCTATTCACTCTAAACTTAAATACCCCAGGTTAATACCTATCAAGAAAAACAGACTGGCGGGGAAGTCCACACCTGAAAGGCACAAGGAAAGTATTCGCAAAACGTTTTGTGCGTATGGGTGGGACTAGTTTTTATCTATAAATATTGACTATTCAGATTATTTTATTTTATTTTAATAAGTACAGAGCCAGACTACAGACTAAGACATTTAGTACAGCTATAACAATATACATTAAATAAATCTGAGGTCCAATTATTACTGTACACAGCATTCATTGTTTAGTATACTTCATAAGTGACGGTTGGGTTCAGTTAATATAAAGCTTAAAGTTACTTAATGATAATTATGGTTGTAATTACATTTAATACAGCAAGTTTTTAAATTCGTTAAAACTATTCAAAAACAAATCTAATTTAGAGCATATTACATTATATTGACTACACATTCTGGACAACGGATTGTTTTCAGAAACATTATTGTTAGTAGAGGGGTTACTGAACAATTGTGAAATTGTGGTAAAGGAAAAAACTAATTAGGTAAATATTTATTAACTGTCTTCTAATGTAGCATACAGGTACTCCTTCGATGGGCTAGTGGTAGCAAACGCAGGCTACTGTGGACTATTTCCTGGGTTTAGTTCTTAGGTCGGGCTTATTGTGATTTTAATTTGTTTTCGGTGGTAGTATCATTCAATGCCTCCTTAAATTGGGCTCAAGTGCCCAGAATTTTTTACGGCTCAGAGTCTACAGCCCGAATAACGACAATAACCTGGACCTTTTAATGAGATTTTAACACAAACAAAACATGTAGATATAAATGCTGTGAGTACCTACATCTCTACTTAACCTTTTGGGGATTGCTAAAGTGATGTGTGAATGTTTCGGGTCTCAAAATAAACAAGGAACAGGAATTTAGGTTCAGTGAGAACTCCACCCGCAGCTTTATATTCCGTGATGCGTAGAATAGGGTTTAAAGCCCCAAACAATGCCCTTTCAAAATTAAATTAAATAGATCCAAATCTCAAAGCGGTAGCTCGTCCAAAATTCAGTTAGATACTACTTTAATTACATCCTTTCAACCTTACTATATGGATGTATCCTTGTTATATGACTTAGTAACTTGTCTTTTTCGAGCTAAGGTTAGTCACTTGAGTAACGATGTTTCGCTCAAAACTTGCAGCTAATGGAATCAATTTCAATATGACATGACATTTTATGTACCAGGCAACATATAGACTTGATTTTTGTTACGAAATTCCCACGAGGACGGGATTGCTAATATCGATTTCCACGCAAAATAAGACTCAGGAACAGTTAATCCCTACTTTATATTATAAATGCGAAAGTAATTCTGTCTGTTCGTTACACTTTCACATCTACACTAATCAGTTGATTATTTATTTACTTATTTATAACAAAATCCACAGCTCTTAAAACAATGTTTTATAGTAACTTATATCTAATCTTACAGCCAATTACGGATTTACAATTTATTCACTAGTAACAAACATGTAAGAAATATATTTTTTAGATTAACATTATTATACAGTATTAAGAAGTGTGCATGGGGAGTATAGAATGAATGTGTCTTGGTGTGTGCGTGTGTGTGTGTAGGTATGTGGTGTATGATGAATGCCTGTAGCACGGTAATATTACCGTGCCTGTATTGTACCATACTTAATCTCATACTATTTTACTTCTGTTAGGATCTGATTAGGTAAATCGACATATACAGAGGATAAAAGTAGCTTCCTAAACATACCTTTTTTGGAGTTAAATATATCCAGATGGGAAAAGTTTTTGTTAAAAGTCCTTAGTATTCTACTAATAACTAAATTCTGAGCGTAGTTTGTACTGGCATGTGGTACATCGAAAAGCTGAGTGTGCCTAGTCCGTCGTGACGTCGTGTTCAATCTCAAAACTAAGTTACTTAGATCAGCGCAGTCTATATTTCCACTACAAATATTATAAAGAAATAGCATGTCCAAAATCGTACGTCTGTCCTGCAAAGGAAGAATGTTATGATGTTTACATGATAGAAGATAATCTTTTTGTTTAAAGCCAGTGCGGTAGTTGATATACTTTACAAATTTAGATTGTATAGATTCAATCTGCTGCATATAAACCAAGTAATGTGGATTCCAGATGCAGCTGCAGTATTCTAAAATACTGCGTATGAATGCAAAATATAGTATTTTAATGCAATCTATATCGGTAAATAATTTACATATTCGCATAATAAATCCTAGACTTTTGTATGCCTTACCGACGATGTGGGACGCATGCTCCGAAAACAACAGTTTTGAAACCAGGACGACACCAAGATCCCTAACAACATCACAACGTACAATGTTGCCACCATTGTATTTAGTGAAATTTCGCTTCCTAGTAAATGTTACGATTTGACTTTTGTTAACGTTAACATTTATTCTATTGATATTATAGTAGTCAGATAGTCTATTCAAGTCTTGCTGTAGCTTCTCACAGTCATCCTTATTATAATAATTTATTAAGAACTGAAATAAGAGTAACGAGTACTTACTAACTCTCCAGGGTCACGGAAATGATGGCAACTGATGGAATATGGTGGTTTTTAGTCATTAGAAGTTGTTTGATGATTTTCCTTCAGAAAAAAGAGAAGACCTTAGAGAAAGACATAGAATACTACTTACACTGAAAAAACTTTTCAGTGTAGCGCAGCGCCGGGCAGAAGTTAGTATATACCTAACATTGACCAGCTTTATGGAAATGTCAAATCATTCTCCTTTCCCTTTTTTTCGGTGGGAAAATCATCAAAAGACTCCTAACGTTTTGGGTGGACTGGTGAGACTTTTACTGACTAAAAACCCACCCTGTTCCTTCAACTGCCCCTACGTTCCGGGGTCACAGCATCTCGTTAGAACTTTACCGCAACCCCGGCAGGCAATGGCCCTGTTGGCCTCCGTCAATAATGCTGACAGCTCTTTGAGGCGCGCGCGGAACACGACGCGCCGCCGACCCGGGCCTGGTCCTTACCAGACGGTGAGCTGCTCCTGCTCGCCGCCCGCAAACCTGCGCTCAGTCATCAAACCCCTAATTGTTAATTCCTTTTTGAACAGATATACAACGTGTAACGGAAACCCCATATCTATCCAAAAGGGCTGAAGACAACATCTGGTATGGAGTCTCTATGCACAGTTTCAGTACAAAATAACTGACTAAAAGAATTGATACCAAATTATTGGTTTCAAATATTTCTTGAATACCAATCATAACAAACGTGTCACAGTACTACGAGGGTCAATAACTTTCTACGTCACTTGCCAATAACACGATAATTCTTTTCGTTCTTCTTAATTAGAAAAAATCGGTCTCTGGTATCAGTGTATTGGAATTTGTAATAAGTTCTACACACGTAGACTTAGGATTACAAAACCCTTGCCATATCGTTTGTTATCATCCAAAAAAGCCATGCACTTGGTATGTATATACCCTTTAAATTACACGTTGTATAGATTGATATACTCTTTATTATACACCATAACGTAATTAAATAAGGACTTAACAACTCCAAAGGGTGTTTAATGAGTGGTCTTATCGGTAAAAGTGATATTTTATAGACAGTCTTTGAACAGGATTGTGGGCAAAACTGATAGCATTCTCAAATGTGTTCTTTCTCACATTTCAGGCAGAAGACAGAAAAAGAAGGTGATGCAAGTGATAATCCCGCTGCTTTTCGGCATGAAGTCGGCTGGTATGGCAGTGTTCGCCTTGGCAATAGTAACCGCGCTTACGCTTAAAGCGTTCTTTGCGAGCAAAGTAGCACTTTTAGTGACCGTTGGCATGGCTGTCAAGAAACTGTATGAGACTTATGGAAGTGGGTGAGTTATGGAACTTTTTGGTACTTTTTTGACTTTATGGTTAGTTTATCGAAAATATTTTATGTGCCAAGATAGATGGTGTATGTATTTAAGTCTGATCTTCTTCGTCATCACTTATTTGTCATTCTTCGACTACATCATCCCTTACAATTAGGAAAAAGATCAGTTAAGAAAATATTTATAAAATGAGTTGCTTAAACTGTGTAGATAATTTAATCAATATGATTAGGAAGGTAAATAATAAGACCTTCTTATCTGGGTTCAAAAGGAAACTAAATATTAAAATATTTTTAATTAATTCAGTTAAATAATGTTATCGAATTCAAACTTAAGGATAACACTTGATTGCACAAGGCTTTCTCTAAAGGAGATTCCACGGTTTTTTCTACAAATATTGATAGTTCTTTTTGAGTAGCAGTTTCTTTAAGCAGTTGAAGAGAATAAAAGGGGTCTTTAAGTTAGAAGTGAATAGGTTACTTCTAGGTAAGCGTGCTCCATCTTTGACCAAATCTACACTCACCATCAGGTGAGATGGTGGTCAAACACAAGCGAACAAATAAAAAAAGACAATATTTTATTGGATCTTGATGAGTTAGTATCAGACAACTTTTAGCTAACTTTCATTTTGTTAAATATTAATAGCTAATTTAAAGATAATTTTACATATACTGTTAGATATTTAATTTAAAACATTTTAGTTAAACTTGGCGCATAAAATCTTGAGCACTTTTGAAATCAATTCTTGTGTGATATTAAGTTCAACTTTATTTATTTTTGGTTATACTTTGTCTGTGTACTTCTGTTATCTTTTCTTATCTTAATTTTTATATTGCGCTTCAATTTAAAACTTGATCTCTATGACGAATGATTTGGAAACATCAAAATCTGCTTAGTCTTTTCCAACTATTTTAGGATTGGCTTCCTAATTGAGAAGTAGTGTTTTACATGAAGCGACTGTCTATTTGAACTCCACAACCTGATAAGAAATATAAAAGATATTTTTTTTAATAAGCTTAATTTTATTGTATTTAAAAAGAAAGGAACTACCATAATAACAATAATAAATTATGTACAGGTGCATACAAAAAGAGTCGGTGAAAGAATAAATTATTATAATCCATGATTTTTATCCTTGTTAAAAGTGCTTCAATCTTCCTTCCTTGTCGCTTCGCTCTTGACAGAGCGGTCGTGTTCACGTTGAGGCTTCCACGTTGGTGGTAGGGGCGGAAACAGCTCTCCGAACGATCTCCCGCCTTGTGTCCCTGTTGGAAGAGTGCTTGGCGCACTCAGATACGCCGCCTCCCAGTGCTGATTTCACCTGGTCAGTCCAGCGTATTGTTGACCTGCCACGCGACCTGGTTCCTCCACCTTTCCTTTAACGACTAGGCGCTCTATGGAGTTGTTCTCCCGCCTAGAGACGAGACCAAAGTACTGCAGTATGCGCGACTGTACTACGGCCGACAGACGCTGCGTGATGCCGAACTCCTGAAGTATGGACACGTTCGTGCGGAAATAAACTAAGTAGACAATATATTCAAAGTAAAAGTCTTATTACAAATATATAATACGCGTTATTGTGTTCGTAATTAATAGAAAATATATTAATCTTTCAAAACCTTTTATGATTAATATTTAGTTAAAGAGTACATCAAATTTACTTACCAGAGCAGTGATGGCACAGTGGTAGCGAGTCCTACTTGCGAGTTGCAAGTCCTAGATCCAACCCAATCAGGTGTATTACATTGTGTAATTTATATAATTTTTATTTTTTATTGAAAATAAAAAATACATTTTTTAGAAAGAAAACTATAATGTGGGTAGAATTCACATTACGAGCAACCTTGTTAACTCCTCCAACTAAGTTATGAGCAAACATGCTTGTGTCTGGAGTGGGAAAATGACATAATTTCTAATTTTCTCGCAATCCCCATCGGATATTTTGATAAGAATTCCTATTATCCTGTGGAAATATTCATTAAATATATGGGTATTTAATGAATATTGCCACAGAATACCTTTTTACGGTCCATCAACTTTTCCCAATAAGAGCAAGAGCGAACAAACGATTAAATGAAGGTTTTCAGCCGTTAGGTCAGTGATTGATAGCAACTCAAATTTATTAGATGGTGTCGAAGACAAAGAATTTAATCGAAATCACATGTATCTACATATCTCTTTGTCTTTTAGTCACATGCCGGAGTCTGTGTTTCCCGATAGCTATAACTTAGGGGTCTTTATGTCAAGAGTGAATAGGTTGCTTTTAGGTAAGCGTGCTCCATCTTCGACCACATCATCACTTACGATCAGGTGAGATAGTGGTCAAACGCGAACCTTTTATCAATAAAAAAAAAATATAAAAACGTGGTATGTTCTACGAAATATTAAATTTAAAAAACATATTTAATACGAAGAAAAATAGCATGACGATGAATAATTCTAGAGACTGTACATTTAGATAGATAGAATATGTTTTATTGTACACCAATAATTGAAACACATTTAAATAAAAATATTGTTACAAATTTGGTTTGGTTATTCAAATATTGATTGAACATTTTTAGCACCCTACTCGGGTTGCCAAGTCTTCAAACTAAATTAAACCTCACTGATTATCAAGTTGTACCGGCTAGGTACATATTTCCTATTTAATTCGTTAAAACAACATGTCTCTTCTTCGAAATATAAAATTTATATAACAATTTTTATTGCAAGAAAGATAGCGTGACGTGCTTTGAAAAGATTTTTGTAGCATTCTTAGTAGAGTTGCCAGATCTTAAAAATATATGCCAGACTAATCAACCAATCTTTTTATGGGTGGGAAAAAAATCGAATGACTTGTCTCGCTAAAAACCCACCCTGTTCATTCAGCTGCCCTTAAATTCCGGGGCCGCGGTATCTCGTTAGAAGATTCCCGTAACCCCGGCTAATCAACCAGTTAGCCGGCAATTTGAGAAGGCTTATTTATTACGTTTTAGGCTGATTATGATATCTATATAGTTTTAGAGTTTCTAAAATAATTCATATAAATAATTCTCTTCATTCTTCTTTTCCTAGCAAACGCTATATCTTTCATTTTATAACTTATTATTTGCGAAGCTTTTAATATTTCAAATAAACCTTCCGAACATTTAATTTAATACCAAATAAACCAAGAATTGACTTCGAAGCCGCTCCTTTATTATAATTTTATAGAAATGAAAATAATTTCATTGAAATTTTACCGAATTCTTCTTGTAGAATAAAGAATTTGTTTGACTGAGAATATTTTCATTTTCATGTATGATATATTATTTTTAGTTTTAATTTTAGCGTTTATTAGTTTTAAATGATGTTATTACGATCTACTGAGCATGACTTAAATGACTGCTGACTGACTTGTGCATGATGAAATATCGCTTGAAGAAAGTTCCGTTAGAGGAGCATACGTTGCTTGTTGCAATGATTTCTACTGTAGCAATGTGTGATGTTAACTCGACCGTAAAGACTGCTGTGTAGATGGTTGAAGACTATTACAATGTAAAATATACACTATTTAGCAATATACTCAGAAAAATTACAATGACATATATTATCTAGGTAAGCGTGCTCCATCTTCGACCACATCATCACTTACCATCAGGTGAGATGGTGGTCAAACGCGAACCTATTCTAAATAAAAAAAAAAAAAAAAAAAAAAATCTTCAGTACATAAAAAAAAAAACTTTTCAACAAAAATGTTGCTGACTTATAAACAAACAAAAACACTACTGCACTAAAAACCGAAACAGAATCATTGGATATCTAATTTCTTTTATCATAAGGGCTGGGTACCTATTCACCTGATTGATGACGATGACAAACCAATGAATAGTTAATTTTAGTAGCTGCGTACGCCACATTCCGGGGTACGTACGAGATGATCAAACCTATTCATTTGGCTTGGCACCGACTGAATACATAAAGCTGAACATGGTACCTACTATCTCCAAATTTTTTGAAGTCGGTTAAAAGTACTAGTGGTCACCCCGTAATCTAAATTCGACCATATTTTAAATATGGTCTACTGCATTGTTCTTTATAACTACACATAAAATACTAGTAGTTATGAATCGATAATTGTAGAGTTATCATAAATGATAGAGGATTGGAGTCTACATAGATTTATACAGGCATTATTTGCTTTAAAGTAAATATGTTAATATTTTTTAACTTAATCCTCCACATTCAATACATAAACCTCTTTCTTTCCCCCACATTCAATACATAAATCTTTCTTTCCCCCACATTCAATACATAAACCTCTTTCTTTGACATCATCTGCTTAACCTTTTCTCGACAATTTTCGACTTGGGGTCGAATTCCAGTTTAACCGGATACAGCCGAGTATTCTGCCTATCTGACCTCCTCAACCCAGTAGCTTGGTATCACAACATCCTTTGGTCAGACAAGCGTCAGATTTTATGGTTTTTTAGTAACCATAACGACGGGCAAAGATCTCTAAATGACAGCTGGGACTGACGGCTTACCGGTTTTGTCGTGCCACGCGTATATCACACCGCCAACTGTCATGTTATCTGTTGTTGTATCTGTTGTTGTAGTTGTCCCACCACAAGCGAGGAAACGACTAGCTATCGACTATTTTCTCGTTCAAGAAACGTACAATGGATATAATTTCCATGCAAAAAAAAGGGATGCATGGTATCCGTTTACCTTGTGTATTAAAACAGATTTATATTAGTTACTATGAAAGTAATGTCTGTGTATCTGTTTTTATTTATGTTTTTTTTTCAAAAAGGGGGGAACGAGTTAGGAGCACACATGTCTATTATGCAAGCTTTAATGTTTAGTATAAGGTTTGAGTAGCACCGGCCGCTAGTCACTGGTTAGTCAGGCTACGGGCAAGTCGTGTAATTGTATATCAACTGAACTTTGGACAATACAATACTTGACTTGAACCATCTTTTATTTGTACGCACCAATCGTATAGCCCGATATTAGTGAACTCAACATATTAATAGTCGATAGCTAACTGTTTACACTGCCAGCGAGGACTCGCTCCACTAGTTTGTCGCTGAGCGAAAAAAGCTAACAAAGCTACTTGCTTGTTACTTGGTTGCAGTTCTGACCGCGAAGCGAGTATCTCAGCGATACTCGTTTTGCGGTCAGAACTTGCACTGAGAGACCAACTAGGTGATAGCCGAGCGACAAAACTATCGGAACTACACACTCGCTGCTTGATGCTCGCCAACTTGTTTTCAGATGCTACCTCTACTCACTGCTCGTTCGTCGTCGGCAGTGGGACAACTAACTATTGCTGTGAAATTTCTTTTAGAAAAACCCAAGCAAATTATTACTCAGGTGCAAGCTGCGTATTTTCATCGCGGTCATCCATCCCATCATGATCTACAACTGCGTTGGTTTCGCACACGCAAAGCCTCACCTCCTCCACAAGATGCAGACCCTCCAAAAACGATTCCTCCGTGGAGTCACGAGAGCCTCCTTTTATGTTAGAAATTAGCTTTTTCACGTAGACTTCAAGATGCCCACTATCCAGCAGTTCATGAAACGCGTTTCCAAGCGTTTCTTTGATACTGCAATCAAACATAGCAATCCCCTTATCGCATCGGCCGCCCGATACGAATCCTCGCGCATTTCTAAGATTCACCGACCAAAGCATAACCGAGTCACTCCTGATGACGCAATCACCCTGTTCCAATAGAGTCGTAGGGAAACCAGCACAGTACACAAAAACAAAAACCGACCGTCATTCCGTCCTCGCCGCCGAGGCCCACCGCGATGTCCCCGTATGTGTCCGCCCCGACCCTTGCCAGAGCCAGCCCCCGACGCTGAGCCAATAGCTTTTCAAGCAAAAAGAGATTTCCATGTTGCAAATGTTTGAGACATAATTATTGTAATGACACTAGAGTGGAGACCCACCGAATCCCGAAATACGAGTTCGCCTCAGTTTGGGAATCAGTGTGTTTGGTTGCTACACTGTAAAAAAAAGCTTTAAATTCCCTTATTAATAATAATGATGATATAATCCAGCCTGTTCCTAGCTGCCCTCCCCCTGCGACGCCCTAAGCCGAGGTCTGTATCCCATAGAGGGTGCCCTTAGCCTGTAGTCGCCTAGTTTGTAAGTTTTATAATAAGCCCTGGCTGGAGGCTTTAATTAATTTATTAACTAAGGCAATCACAGGCAAGCCCACTTAAGCAGCCGACAACCTCAGAGGTTGACCTGCGAGATGCCACAACAAAAAAAAAAACCCATCATTGCCCGACTCGGGAAACATACTTCTCGAAATAGCTCTTTCTTTGTTAGTAATGAGAATTCTATTTACAGCCCCTCCATATTAACCCGCTACGCACCAACGCTTTTCACATTATTTTCCTTTTAATTCTGTAACGTCCCTTCACAAAATATTACACATTTGGTAAAGGGTACTCACCCGAAATGTATGACAAGGCTTCAATAAGCCTTTTATATCATTTCAAGAATCAAATATTGTCTGAAGTAAAAATGAGAGTGATATTATATAAGGGCTTTTTATTTCAGTGTTTGGGCCAAGATTTTTGCAGACGAGTGATTGTTTGTATTCTAAGGAAATAATAGCTGATTATATTATTTACTACCCGCGATTTCATTTGCGTGGAATTATCACTAGCCTTGTAACTAAAATAGTGATGGGTTTGAATGTTGATGGATGATTAAGTAGAGGAAGGCCTAAGAAAAGATGGATGGATTATGTGAGGAATGAAATGAAAGAAAACGAAGTAAATGATGCTGTGCGTGCGCTGACCACAAGAAACTGGGATAAGTGCAGGAAGATAATATAGCCAATGTAAGCAGATCTGTTTCGCCATTTTAGTGTGATTGAGTAATGGCCAGTTTGCATTCATACATCTTAATATTCTCATCTATAATGTTATATTATAAATGATAAAATAGATACATAAAATACAAAGTAATAATAGATGTATTATAGTTTATGGGGCGCACAATGTATATTGTTACAAGTATGCATTTAATGTTACTGTAAAATTATATATCTTCTAATTCAGGTTACACACACTCATAAAAAGCATCAAGCGAGCGACATAGACATCGTAGATAATCATAGATTTAACTGTTTTCAATCGATAGCAACAAAAAGTTGCTCGTCTGTTGATGCCTATTATACAACGATTCCGACTGGATATCTCATATCTTTGCCAGTATTTTTACAAAAACGGAGAAATATGAAACATTTGCTGTATTCACTAAATGCCCAATAGTATGTATGTACCTATAGATTTGAGTTTTTTTTTAAATTATTAGTGATGAACCTAATCTTGGCCTCGATATCGCCTGATGGTAAGCGATAGATGAGGTCTACGATGGGACGAGCGAGCCCAGATGATGCCTATTTACTCTTGCTTTAAAGGCTGAATGGAAAGTTGAGATGGAACTTACTTCAAGTGAATTATACAATTTAGTAGCAATAGTATATTTGAATTTTATAATTATATTCATTTGAACATTAAACGTATAATATAATGCCTTCATTATGGAAGAAACGATGAATTTAGCTTTGATTATGTTCGCAATGTTTTTCACAAACATCTACTGAGTGCAGTAGCGAACTAATATAATGTAAATGAACCATTTCTATGCAAATTATGCACTGTAGAGAAAAATGCACTGACTTGACGAAATTACACAGAATATTATGTTTTTCCTGAAAATTTTAAAGGTCAGATTGTGGTGACTTTTGAAAAAGACTCGTTTTTTTTGACTTAGAGACGAATATAAATACTTATAGATATTAAAGTGGGACTTAATTAAGGACAAACTACATATTAAGTGACATTAAATAATGTACACATTTTTTATTTGGATATATGGAGGATATACAGACAGTTTTTTTTTTTTTGTGAGAATCACTCTATTTTCGCCAAGCCTTTTCCCAGTGTTGGGATTGGCTTCCAGTCTAACTAGACTTAGCAGAGTACTAGTGTGGACAAGAAGTGACTACTTATCTGACCTTACGCTTGGAGAGCGAAATTGGAAAGACTTGTGTCAGATACAAAGTCTGACACTAGTTTTTCAAATGGGCTTCTGAATACCAGCCAAAAAAAAAACGTTGTGACAAAGACTTAATGCAACTAAAAGGTAAATTTCACATTAATATCCTTACAGGATAAAGCATTAAAAAATTGATCTTCAACGCTGTCGGTCGGCAACGTACCCAAGATACTGGTGGCATTGCCTCGTTGTATGGAAATGCTTAGCCGTTGACCAAAGAAATAGCCAGCCTTTGGGTCGCGGGAAGCGTCAACGAGCCTTTTCGATATGTCTTTAAAAAGGCTGTGAACACACGGGCCACATGCCGCCAGTATCTTGGGTACGTTGCCGGCCGACAACGTTGAGCATCAATTTTTTGTTGCTTTATCCTGTAAGGATATTAATGTGAAATTTACCTAATTTACTGTATTGCTTGTTACCCAAATAAATGTTTTCCTATATACTTACATGATACCGGACCAATTCACTAGCGGAATTTAAAGACATTCAAATTTTCAACTTCTGTATGTAGTGATAAAAAAATTTCAAAACTGAATCTCGATTTGAATGGAGTTGACTAAACCGTGACTGGAATATAACGACTGACTATGAAGTAATTGATTCAATAATAATATTTATTTTTTACTTAGTTACATTGACTGATAAACTACTGTGACTACGTGCTTATTATTCAAAAATATGCCAGCAGTAGAGTTATAGGCTGATTATGTTATAAGTATATATTAAGGTACAATAAATAAGCGGGCTCATAAGATACACTTACACAAAAATTAAAAACTGAATGGTTAATGTAGCTTTAGTAGATAAAAAATTGGTCAAGTGCGAGTCAGACTCGCCCAAGAAGGGTTCCGTAGTGACTACGCCAAATACCTTTGTTTTTCATAGTGTTTGTATGAATTACAAAGTTATATAGTATTTATGGTTTTATAAAATATGCTGTATCTTAAAAACTGCTGACCCGATCTCATTTAAACCGATTTTGGTTAAAAGTTTACATTAAGATCTACAACATATTTTTTTTTTAATTTTTCACCCCATTGTTATAAAAGTTACAGGGGGGTCCATTTTACCATTTTGGAAGCGTATATCTTTTAAACGATTAATTTTATGAAAAAGTGGTTTTAAAAACCTCAATGTCATTTTCAACCAACGACAAAAAGAGGAGGTTATCAATTCGACGCGTATATATTTTTTTTTTTTTTTTTTTAATGTATGATCATCGATTACTCGAAGACGGCTGAACCGATTTGGAAAATTCTTCGATACTGGTCCCATTTTCATAAACGTCAGGATCTGATGATGGGATCTTGGAGAAATCGAGGGAACTCTTCAAATATTATAGGCACACCTATGTCGTTTTGGGTATATATTATAGTAACTTGTGCAGTTGCTCTCAAAAAGTACCATTTGAGGAAGTGGAACTGATGATGAAGACCACAGATGGCCGCCGAAACTACTCAATAATAAATATTGAGTGGATTGCGATTCGATTACTTGAATATGGATGTTACGCACTTTATGCTCGTCACAATGCATATGGTGATGTAGAGCTGATGGTGAAGTACCAGGAGAACTCCTCAACAATTAACGGCCCAGCATTGGGAAAAGCAATATTTTGTAAAAGGTTATAAGTAGTCGATAATTAGGCTCTTGTAACTAGGTAAATTAAAAATAGACCAACTAAAAAGAGTGAAATAAAAACTTTTTACCAAAAAATTAAACCGACTCCCAAAAAACACTGCAAAGTGAAAAATAACTTTAATTTCGGAAGTCGGTGCCAAAAACGAAAATACAATACTAAAGACACCGACTACCGAAATTAAAGTAATTTTTCACTTTGCAGTGTTTTTTGGGAGTCGGTTTAATTTTTTGGTAAAAAGTTTTTATTAAAGACCTGTCTATAAATACCACACACGCATACGTTTAATGAAAAAAATACTTTCGTTTTCAGTTCCATGTATGAGGAGCCCCCTTTATTTTAAATATTTTATAATTCTTTTCTTAAAATCAAAAAGCGGTTCACAGAATACAACTACCTACCAAGTTTCACATGTGTATATAATAGTCTTAATAGTTTTAGAATAAAATGGCTGTGACATACAGACGGATGGACAGACAGACAGACCCCTTACAACGGACCCCTTAAAATGATTGCAATTTTATTGATAAAATGTTTTAGCAATTCAAATGAGCAAATCCAAGTTTGAAATTGCTTTCAACGCTTTAATATAAGAAAACAGTAATTTTGAGACTTTAAGTTCAAGCTTTTATTACTCAGAAAGTCAGAACATAATTTGTTTTGTTATTTGACTTTAATATCGTTGGCAGGTACATTAAAAATGTAACGTAAATTAATTTTGATCATTTCAGATAATTTTAGAGGCAAGCGAGTGAGTAATTCATTTAAGGTTGATGCGTATAAGATTTAAACGCATATCAGTCAATGTAACTTAAAATATCTGACGTTAATAAGACGAACTTTTAAACTACACGAACAATAAGACAAATATGAAAGACTTGACGTAAACAATCATGCATTTGAAGATAAACTTCTAAACGACTGTGACAATTAATATAAAGTTAACAAACATAATTATGAGTTATGTGAGTCACGTCAAAAAGATAACAATATAAAATTGTTTATTCCAGTGTCGGTTTACAAAACCACCCGTACCTTTACTCACAATATCCGATCGATTTTCCGAGCGCCTCCTCGCACGCATACTCCGTTAGCGGAGTGAGCCCACAATTCGCGTCCCCGGAGATGTATAGCCCCACCGCGATGGGTGCACATGGGCAGACCAATGAGATCATACACCAAAGCGACGCGACAGCTCAGCAGTCGCAACAGGCGCCCACGTTACTTGTAAACTCAACGAGAGCGGCGGAAAGATGGGATGGTAAGTCGAAACTGCTCAAATTTCTCGAACCGATCATCGATGGCGTCAAATACATTATAGATCCGATAGCAAACGTCTTCTACGGAGCCATACCCGCCACCTTCAGAGGTCTAAACAGTAATTCTGATGTTCCCAAAGCGAACAGCGTGGAAACTGTCGACGATGATCTGGATGAGCTGGAAATTGTGAAAAAACCTAGACAAATACTAGTCCCACAACCTAGGAATATAGCTCAGAGGAAAATGACTCATAGAAAGAATAGGAATAGGCCCAAAAAGTATGCAGATTTGAAGGTTAGTTTAGACAGGCTCAAGCAGAATAAGGATTTATACGATTATATCAAAACTAAGAAGTATAAGTATAACTATCCTAACACTTATTTTTATCCTAGGGTCAAGTACTTTGTTAATCCTAATACTTTTTATAAACCTAACAATAGTAGATTTATGCCATACAAGAAAGAAGCTTCTGAAGTGGCTACCGTCACAGTTCTTAAAGATTCTGACTGGAAACCTATAGTAGTCTTAAATAATACCAGAACCTTCCCAGAGAATGTAACTAACAGTCCGCATCGGAGGAGATTTCGTAGAAAACATACTAAAAAACGTCGCGTTAGGACAAAAAGAAGTTTAGATGTAAATGGAGACCACCGTAATGAAACAAGATCTTATCGTGAAGATGAATCAAGGAGTACCAGTAGAGGTTTTTTTGAATTCTTACAACTATTTTTTGCAACAGATCCAATAGGGAATATAATTCAACAATCTAATGAATATGCTAAGTCAGTTCTTAAGGAGTCATTGAAATCTAAAGAACCAGGTTATTACACAGCTGCTTATAATATGGTCATGATGACCTTAGACGTCTTTGAAGGTCTCCTTAATGTAAACGAAGCTTTAGAAACACATTTTTTCGAAGACAATCTTAAAATAAGAAGAAGGAAAAGGAGAAAGTATAAAAAAAAATTCGATAGAAATACTATTGTATCTAACTGTACACGTAATGTCGAAAATACAACGAAAATTATTTTAGAAACTATAACTGAATCAACAACTCCAATAGAAGTTGAAGAAAAACAGCCAGTAATTTGAAATTATATAGAATATTTACAAGTAATGTTAATAGCATTTATAAGAGCATTTATTGTAATTACAATATTCTATAGGTGATGGTATTTATTTCAGGATATGTACTATTGTTATGTCCCACTGATTTTTAGTTAATAAGAGGGTTTTTTGTTGTAAATATCAATGAGAATTGTTTTTTTTTTATGGAAATGGAATTTAACTCGATGGCTCACTATATACTTACCTACACACGTAACAAATGCATGTAACATTTAAATAAGGGAAAGAGTTAAATATCATGCATTATCGAGTTAGTTTCTAATTCTTGCTCAGTTACTGAAACTTTTAATGTACTTATGTAGTTATTGTTCACAAAATTTCAGAAACAGAGCACCTATATTTATTAGAGAATTTGAATTGATATTTGCACCGTATGGTAATATATAATAATGATCATTATGTTATAGGCTACCGGAGACGTCCAATGTTCTATGGACAGTCGCGCGCTACTTCAGAATCCTATTCGGCCTTCCGGCACCGCCATTGAATCCAGCCCAGACCATGACTATGCCCATGTACGTAATGCCACAGATGTATGGTCCCCCCATCACAATGCCGCCGTCCCCATCACAAAATTGGACACCCATGGATCAAGTTTAGTGGCGATGTTAATGCCTAACATAACGCCAAGCTAAATGCCAGTCTGTCACGTGGCTTGATCCGATTTTTGTGATAAACGTGGCAGTCTGGCATTTAGCTTCAAAACAACAGCAGTGTCTTAATCCCCTGGACCTCGAAAATTTCTTTTTACTTCCATTTGGTCAGTCTGTCCAGATTTTAAGACATTGCGACCTCCCACCCTTAAGACTGAATACTTATTTTTTGAAATGCGCGAGCCCGTCGACTTTATTTTAATTATTTGTATTGTAATTTATTTTAATTATATAAGTTGTTAAGACTTATTTATTCAGCACTTAGTTAAATAAAATATTGTTAACAAAGTCAAAGGTTCGTTTGATTTATACAAAATCCATTATCCTTTTACCTATCTCAAACATCTTGTAGTAAGGCTTGGAATTATATTAATCGCCTTATTGACGATGAAGGCAAAGGTAAGTTTGAAAAGGCTTATGGCTGGAGCACATCAATTGAATTGAATTGAGATTTATCAAAAGAAAATTAAAGCACCGACCAAAGCCAACTTATATGCTTTCAAAAGCTACACTATTAGTAGAAATATTGATGAAATCGTCAAAGAACTCAAACAGCAACTGTGCGCGGTAGAAAAATAAAGTTACAAACATCGCCACACGAAACGTAAAACTTTCCTTTGACGAAAGTGGAGTTTTGATCTCATGAGAGTGACAAGTTTTGAAACCTATTATCTACCTCCTTAGAGACACAAAAGTACTCAAAGAACACTTAAACTTATGTTAGGACAAAAGGAAATCCGTTTGTCAGTTCTTAGAAAATCAACATCAGATTGAGACCAGTAAAAGAAGAACTAACTTACATTATAGAGCATTCAACTATAGTGCTTGTTACCATATGAAGGTATATATGGAATGTATGACTGTCTACTAAGTAGGTATATCACTAAAGGTAACCTAGCTAATGCCTTACTCCAGAACTTTTAGGATAGGCACTAATTAGGACTAGTTGTTTATTGAACAAGTATTTTTTATCAATTGCTTTTACGTAGATCTCGCAGAAAATATAGATACATAGTAATAATATTATTAATATTTATTATACCGCTAGTAATAACTTACTAGTAAATGCTATAACAAATATTCGCAACTAGCTGTACCCGTTACTTCGTTCGCGTGGGTTTTCCCGCGTAAAATGCAAAATTTTTTGGGAATTCCATGATAGGAAAGCGGCTATAAATTGCCCTATAAATGTAGGTCTCATTAAAGTCGGTTCAGCCGTTCCAGAGATTAGCGCAGACAAACCGACAGACAAAATATAGGTAAACGCGCATTCAGAAAATATAGTTATTATGAAATCTCAGACAGACACTTCAAGTTAATTTATATGCATTAAAAAAACCTAGACATTTATTTCCAAATACATCATGATTAATTACAAAAATAATAGGGCTCAATCTTACATAGTGAAAAGGTTATTTCTAGACAAGCATGCTTCATATTCGACCACATCATCGCTTAACATCAGGTGAGATTATGGTCAAACACAAGCCTATCAACTATAAAAACTTTTTGCCAAAAAATTAAACCGACTCCCAAAACACACTGCAAAGTGAAAAATAACTTTAATTTTGGTAGTCGGTGTCTTTAGTTTTGTATTTTTGTTCTTGACTGGCTGGTTTTTGACTTCCGAAATTAAAGTTATTTTTCACTTTGCAGTGTTTTTTGGGAGTCGGTTTAATTTTTCGGTAAAAAGTTTTTATATCACTCTTTTTAGTTGGTCGATTTTTAATTTACCTAGTTACAAGAGCCTAAATGTCAATTACTTATAATCATTTACAAAATATTGCTTTTCCCAATGTTGGGCCGTTAATTGTTGAGGACTTCTGCTGGTACTTCACTATCAGCTTCATTTCACCATATGCATTGTGACGAGCATATTGTGCTTAATAACCACATTCAAGTAATCGATGCGGAATACATGAAATACTTATTATTCCTACTTATGTATTGAGTACTTCCAGTGGCCATCTGTGGTCTTCATCATCAGGTCCACTTCACAAATGGTGCTTTTCAAATGCAACTACGAAAGTTACTGTAAAAAATACTAAAATCACTATAGGTGTGCCTATAATATTTGACGAGTTCCCTCGATTTCTCCAGGATCCCATCATCAGATCCTGACTTGGTGACAATGGGACCAATTTCGAAGTATACCCTTTCAAACAAAAAAATAATTTTCCAAATCGGTTCAGCCGTCTTCGAGTAATCGGTGATCATACATTAAAAAAAAATATGCGTCGACTTGATAACCTCCTCCTTTTTTTGTCGTCGGTTGAGAAAAAGAAAAGAATCATTACGTGCGCTACTATTATGTGGTCGAGTGCTTAACCGGACTTGTCTGTCATCCTTTTGCTAAATATGTTGGGTCAGCATTATGTCTAACCGAAAGCAGCTGAGTAATAGTATTTTACATGGAGCAACTGCCTGTCTGAGCTTCATGATGAATTAAACAACTGATAATACTGAAAGATATTTACTTTAGTATTAATTGTTTTACAAAACGAATATAAAAATGCACGCGACATTTCAAGGCGTAGAGAACAGAAAGAGGAAAAGAAAAAAGTTAATGCCACTGACTATGTATGCAACGATAGTAAATTGTAAGCAGGGCCGGATCAACCGTTAGGTGGAGCAGGCAACTGCCTAGGGGCCCCGCGTCAGCCCAGGCCCTGTGCACGCACCAAGAAAACGAGTTTCTTCAAACGATAATTTGATGTCGTGTGAACTTAGGGACCTCACTGTTATCTCACAAAATACAAATCGTTAGATTTAGTAGTAGAATTATAATAATAATAATAAATCTGTGGCCCGGTTGTCAAAGAACATGTCAAAAAATTTTTCCTCCGAATTTTTCAATATAATTTATAAATTAAATAGCCATACAAACAGCAATTATCATGTTCAACAAAACAAAAATAGTGAAAAAAAAATCTATAAGTACATCAATGAAGTACATGAATAAATAGAAGAATAAATACAAAAAACTTTAAATGGAAAAATCAAAATGTTGACAAGGAACCGGGCAAGATTGATTCTGAACACACAACCAAGACCTGCGGAATCGTCGCTCAGCTCCGCCTCGCAGCCGCCGGGACCAGCTCCAGCCGTGAGTGAAGAGACTCCGGCCGCTGCAGTTGCGTCGAGCTCGAGCGACGAATACTTCTCGCCGCCGACGACACCACCACCTGCGCGTCGGCGAGGAAGAGGCCGCCCTCCGGCCAGCTTCGGACTTCGAGGCCCTCCGGCCTCTGATAGGGTCCCCGCTGCCGGTGGAAGTGTGCAGCGCATGCGATGGACAAATTCCATCAATGAAAATGTCATGCGCTCATACTTTGGGGCTACAGAGGGGGGAACTAACCTGACTGCGTACCGTGGTCGGATGCTCTCTCTGTTTCAGGTACTTGAACCAGCTCTCAACGTTTCGGCTCAACGACTGTCGGATCAGGTGCGGGTCATCCAGCGTAACCGTATGTTGGATGACGTCGTACTTGATAGACTTCGCCTCGAATCACGGTGCAGTCGTGTCTCATCTGCTTCACCACAGGCTGCGGTGCAACTACAACCTAGTATTTCACCGCGACCCGACCACGTCGGTGAAGATGATGAGGACCGGGCTACATGCGTGAGTACCCAGTGCAGTGAACGATTGAGGAGTGCTTTGGAGTGTGCATTACGGGAGTATCGCTCCACACCACCCGAGCTGAGACCTCGTCTGCCTCGTTTGCCCATGCATAAGAAAAATAGGGCGCTAGTGTGTGCTCTAGATTCACTGTTGTCAAATTATTTTGACAATAGCGAAGACCTCACCGATACCCATTCGATCCTGTACTGTGCCGCTGTTGCAGCATGTCGGGTAGCTCATGTCAAGTTTCCAAAGACTAACAGTGCTATTCGACTAGCTGTACCAGCTTGGCAGTGCAGGATCGAACGTCGTATCGCTGGGGCTAGAGCACTCATTGGCAAACTTATCTGCTTCAGACAGGGCAACACTCGCCCTAGAGTGATGCGCTTTGTGAGGCGGGCGTTCGCGGGGACTGATATAAGTCCTCGGGATTATCTGACCTGCGTCACAGAGCGCATCGACTTCCTGAAGCAGAAAGTCTATGCGTGGGCAAATAGAATTCGCAGATATAAGCGGCGGGTGGAGCGATACACTCAGAATCGCACATTCCAAACCAATGAAAGGTGGGTTTATAGGACCTGGGAGCGACCTGACCAAGGTGTGACTGATACGTGCTTACCGGATGATGACGCCATGTGTTCGTTCTGGCGCAGCATCTGGTCAGCTCCTGTCAGTCACACTGAGGGTGACTGGATGCGGGAAATCAGGCGCACGTGCGATCTTTTACCAGAAATGGGGGCAATCACGATCAGCCCCCAAGATGTAACCCGTGCAGTCCGTCCGTTATCTAACTGGAAATCCCCAGGACCGGACGGGCTGCACAATTTTTGGCTTAAATGGTTCCAAAGATCGCACGCTCGCTTGGCATTTCAGTTCCAGTCTGCCCTAGAGTCAGGATCCCTACCCCAATTCTTAACTACAGGAATAACCCACCTGCTCCATAAATCAGGCAGTACTACGGAACCTAAAAATTATAGACCGATCACGTGCCTTCCGACGGTCTATAAAGTTCTTACGTCCATCCTGAGAACTAAAATTAATAATCATATTGATGTAAATTCAATTATGTCTGTTTCTCAGAATGGATGTAGGAACGGGTCTCGTGGTACCAAGGAGCTGCTCCTCATTGATATTGCCATAAACCAACAGGTTCGTCGTTTCCGAAGAGATTTGTCGACATGTTGGATAGATTATAAGAAGGCCTATGATTCTGTTCAACATACATGGCTCAAGAAGGTGTTGGTGTTGTATAAAATAGATCCAATACTCCGCACTTTCCTTGAGTCATGTATGGGGCAATGGAAGACGGTCCTCTGCTACCCAGGATGTCGACAGATCCAGGAAAACAGCGAACCGATTAGGATTGAGCGTGGCATATTTCAAGGCGACAGTCTGAGCCCTCTGTGGTTTTGTCTGGCTCTCAACCCTCTCAGTACATTGCTGGAGGGTTCGGGGCTAGGCTACCGGTTGAGAAGAGGTGGTCAGGTCATATCACACTTGCTTTACATGGATGATTTGAAAATCTTTGCCACCAGCAAATTGCAACTGATGGAGCTACTGAAGGTAACAGAAACTTTCAGTAGCGCCATCGGAATGGAATTTGGGGTGGACAAGTGTGCGGTCATGCATGTAAAGCGAGGAGAGATTATGGAATCCGTGGGAACTCAACTCTCGGATCCCATACACCTAAGATCCCTCGGATCAACTGAAACTTACAAGTATTTGGGTATGTCAGAAGCACTAGGCATCAATACTGCTTATGTTAAACAGTCATTGAAGGAACGCTTCTTTGGCCGTCTGAATAAAGTACTGAATAGTCTTCTATCAGGCGGAAACAAGGTGCGTGCCTTCAATGGTTGGGTTATGCCAGTATTGATGTATTCTTTTGGCATACTCAAATGGACTCAGACTGAACTTGACGCCTTGGACAGGCGGGTCCGCACAACGCTGACTGCAAATCGGATGCATCACCCACGTTCATCGGTGATGAGGCTGTATATCCCCCGGAAATGCGGTGGTCGTGGTTTTTTAAATACAAAGACCCTGCATAACCGCGAGGTATGCAGCCTTAGGGAATATTTCCTAAAAGCTGACGTGGGTATGCATCGGGATGTGGTAGCGGTGGACAAAGGCCTCACCCCGCTCTCCTTAGGTAACGAGAATTGGCGCAAACCTGTAGTATTAGATACTAATGACCGCAGAGAAGTATGGCAGAGCAAGGAGCTTCACGGACGCTATTACCGAGCCCTTCATGGGTCTGAAGTAGATTTATTAGCGTCCGTAGCCTGGCTACGTTTTGGTGACCTCTTCGGGGAAACCGAAGGTTTTGTCTGTGCGATTATGGACGAAGTTATGATGACGAATAACTATCGGAAATATATTGTGAAGGATGGTACGGTAGACATATGTCGGGCATGTCACAAACCGGGAGAATCCATTCGTCACATTATCTCCGGTTGTTCTCGTCTGGCTAACGGAGAATATTTGCATAGACACAACCTCGTAGCCAGGACTATTCACCAGCAACTTGCTCTTAAATACAATCTTGTGGAATCAGAAGTACCATACTATAGGTATGTGCCCGACCCAGTTCTCGATAATGGCAATATTACACTGTACTGGGATCATTCTATCATCACTGACAGGACTATTGTTGCCAATAAGCCTGACATAGTGGTGATAGACCGATTAGAGCGTCGCACAATGATTGTTGATATAGCAGTCCCCCATGACGAGAACCTCGTGAAAGCTGAGATAGATAAAAAAAATAAGTATCTTGACCTGGCACGCGAGGTTGTCGACATGTGGGATGTGAAGACAGCAATCATTGTGCCGATAGTCGTCACAGCCAATGGTATAATAGCCAAGAGCCTCGACCAACATCTAAGGAGGCTCTCGTTGGGCAGCTGGATCAAGGGCTTGATCCAGAAAGCAGTACTCCTGGAAACGGCGCGTATTGTGAGGAGGTTCCGCTCTATGGAGCCCTGACCACCGGTAACTTGGACCCTGTTCCCGATACCGGTGGGCTACTATTTTTTATATTTTTAAATGTTTTTATTTTTTATATTAATATTTAAAAATGTAATTTATATGTTCATATATTAAATAAATGGAATAATAATAATATTCCACAACTTTCACACAACGCCATCTAGTCCCAAACTAAGCAGAGCTTGTGCTATGAGTACTAGACAACTGATAAACATACATAGGTATATATTTCTAAATACATTACATATTATAGATAAATTACACCTAGACAAAGAACAAATGATCGCGCTCATCAAACAAACATTTGTCCTGGGTGGGAATCGAACCCACGACCTTGGGCATAGCAGTCAGGGCCACTGACCACTAGACCAACAGGTTTGTCCAACAAAAACAATTTTAGAACAAATCTGGAAATAAGTAAACGAATATATTAAAAACCACGCCCTTAATGTGCGTTTCCTCAGTTCACACATTTAGTCAGTCAAAGTAATAAAAGGG
The DNA here is from genome assembly GCA_943138885.2 of Tholera decimalis. Classification (NCBI taxonomy): domain Eukaryota; kingdom Metazoa; phylum Arthropoda; class Insecta; order Lepidoptera; family Noctuidae; genus Tholera; species Tholera decimalis. The sequence goes on from OW964572.2 coordinate 4,137,855, forward strand.
GCCCCGAGAATACCATTACCTTAGGGCCTCTGACAGGGTTAATCCGGCTCTGATTGTAAGGCGCCAAATTTAAATGTTCAACACTTCGCAACCCAGTATCTCGATATCCCTTGGCAAGACTAGTAGACCTATCAGATTAGGTTTCGACTACCCGTACTGACTGTCAAAGATCCAGGACCAACGACTTAACGTACGTTCCAAGGCGTGAAGGAATCTCGATTTGTTAAGATGGTTCACGAACCGACCTTGGCTATCGTCGCTTAACCTTAAATATCGACCCGTGCGGTTTTTTTGTTTTATTGATGATAGGCTTGCGTTTGACCACTATCTCAAGCCTGCAATACATGTTGGCCGAGCGTTGTCGAGTGAAGGCCAATACCAACATGTAGACGGTATATTTGCCTTGTCTTGCTATCGCTCGGTGTCACTTGCCTAGCTGGCCGAGTGAAGGCCAGCGCCAACGTGTATAGAGCTCATTTGGTGCAACTTGTCTTCGCTCGCCGTTGCTCGTGATCACTCGCCTCACTTCGGATCGGTGTCGGTTTTTGGTCACAAATCAAAGGCGCTCGCCTGCGCTCGGCCAACATGTGGGCAGCTCTACAGACCCTCATCTACATTGGTCGTCTGCATTGTGGTTCGACGAACTTGTCGAACGTTTGGACATTATTTCTTGCCTTGTACCTATTTGCCAACGCTCGCGTTGGCCTACGCTCGGCCAACATGTATTGCAGGCTTCACCTGATGGTAAGTGATGATGTGGTCGAAGATGGAGCACGCTTACCTAAAAGTAACCTATTCACTCTTGACTTAAAGACGCCTAGGTTATAGCTATCAGGAAACACAGACTCCGGCAGGGAATTCCACTCCTTAGCCGTACGCACAATGAAGGTACTCCCAACACATTTTGTGCGTATGGGTGGGATATCCACCATGTAACGATGGCGCATCGCCGTTTGTCTTGTAGTCCGATGATGGAACGGGCTTGGAGGAATTAGATTGTGTAATTCCATCGCACACTCCCCGAAATGTAACCGATAAACCAGCAACTCGTCGTCGTCTTGAACATGGCTCTGGAGCTTTGATTATTAATATTTTGTCTCGAGCTCCTCTAACTAGACTTGCCTGTGGCAGCCTCAATTATAATTATTAAAGGCTGCAGATAGGGCTTATATTAACCTGGCAAATTAGGCGACTACTCGCTTAGGGTACCCTCTATGTGGTACTTAAGGGGCTTGGCTTAGGACGAGTCATCTTTTTCTTTTTTGCTTCGGTTATCAATAGATTGGATTTAGTAGAGTAGGTACCAAAACATTTTACCATTACGGTATGCTAAGTATTTAAATGTTAGAATATGTAAATCAAATTCTAAAACATTCAATTTAATTAATTTATCCCAAAAATATTAATGTCAAAAGTATCTCTAAGTAGGTCTATGATGCTGGGAACACATGCATTTAAATACACAAACCACGACGTTTCAAAACGACATGATACTCTATCTTCACGACATTATGAGAACGCGCTCTTACACACGACTAAAACGCGTGTGTATTATAATTATGTAATTTACATATTTACATTTGTATATAATTTGAATATTAAATTAGCTTTAAACTGGAAACGTAATCATGAAAGTAAATATTCGTTGCTTCTTCGAGCCTATTCGTAATAAAGCCTCGCTCTAATTGTGTTTACTTCTGTTCTATTTATTTAAATATGCATTCGCAATGTAGGATATATAATTTAAATTCCCTGCTAAAGCCGGTGGTTCCTGGTAGCCTACCTGTGGCTTTTTAAGTCAAGAATGAATTAAAAAAAAAAAAAATGAATTATCTAAGCTGTCTCTCATTTTCAAACTCATCCTCTGCTTAGGCTAACCGGATACATCTGAGTACTAGTGTTCTAGGTACATGGAACGACTACCTATCTAACTTACACAACTCGAATATCTGCACCGCTTCAAGTGTAAGGAGAACCCATCATGCACCTGTGAACCAGATACTCCAGAATCAGCCCCTCACATCCTGCTAGAATGTCCAGCATTTTGCGTGGAGCGATTGGACGCGGAAATAAGGCTTGATACAGAAATTACCAGGAGTAATATACCAAAAATAATGAGCGATGGAAAACTCCGTAAAATCCTATAGCAGTACGGTACAGATATAGCCACAAAAGTCATAAAAAGAAATAAGGAAACATAAATCTATGTTTTTAATATATTTATAACATTAATATACTAGTTTTATGTTAAAAAGTTAGCTAGTATCGTATAAAAAATAGGTATAAGAGATACTTAATATAAGCATACTATTCTTAACTAGAATAAGAATACTGTGTATATGTATATGAGGAAAATAAAATAAGGCCACATTTATTTACCCTACTACCATAAAAGAAATAGTAGGTATACAACGTGTAACGGAAACCCCATATCTATCCAAAAGGACTGAAGACAACATCTGGTATGGAGTCTCTATGCAAAGTTTCAGCTCAAAATAAGTGATTCACAGAATTAAACCCAAATTGTTGGTTTCGTATGTTTCTTGAATACCAATAATAAGAAACGTGTCACAGGACTATGAGGATCATCGCTTTCCACGTCACTTGCCAATAAAACGATAATTCCATTCGATCTTCTTAATTTGAAAAATTCAGTCTCTGGTATCAATGTATTGTAAAATTTCTAATAAGCTCCACACATGTAGACATAGGATTACAAAACCCTTGCTATATCGTTTGTTCTGTGTCTGTTATCATCCAAAGAAGCCGTGCACTCGGTGTGTAAATACCCTTTAAATTACACGTTGTATAGAAATAATATGGAATGAAAAAAAAATGTATTAGATAAGGTTTACGTCACACTATGGAGGAGAGCCGCAATGCCCTGTGATGGCGGGTGCATGTAAAAAAAAAAAACCTACACAACCCAGTAGCTGGGTAACATGATACCCTTTAAGGACAGTAAGGACTATTAAAGATGCAAAATGATAGCCTGGAGCTTAACAAGCTTTTCGAGGCGTGGACGAATCTCAATATGTTAAGTTCACCCATCCATTAACAGACCTCGCCAATCCTTGCTTAACCTTGAAGAATATATACTGTAAGATGAGATAAGATATATAGACTGTGCGATAGAAGATTAACCTGTGCAGCTGTAAGTATTTAGCATTGAGCTCTTCCGATCCTCAAAGTTCTACAACGTGTAACGGAAACCCCATAACTATCCAAAAGGGCTGACGACAACATCTGGTATTGAGTCTCTATGCACAGTTTCAGCTCAAAATAAGTCACTCAAAGAATTGATACCAAATTATCGATTTCATATGTTTTTTGAATACCAACCATGACAAACGTGTCACAGCACTACGAGAGTCAATAACTTTCCAAGTCACTTGCCAATTACGATAATTCTCTCCGTTCTTCTTTATTTGAAAATTTCGGTCTCTGGTATCAATGTATTGAAATTTCTAATAAGTTCCATACATGTAGACGTAGGATTACAAAACCCTTACCTTATCGTTTGTTATCATCCAAAGAAGCCGTGCACTTGGTATATATTATATATACCCTTTAAATTACACGTTTCGTTTATTATGGTGTTTTATTTTCCTCTAGCCGGAGCCTGTGTTTTCTAGTAGGTAACTATCAGAAAACACAAACCCTGGCAGGGAATCCTGAGAGTCTTTAAGTCAAGAGTGAACAGGGTACTTCTAGGTTAGCTACCTTCATCATCGACCGCATTGTCGCTTACCCTCAGGTGAGATATAGGTCAAACATAAGCCTCATCTTCGAGCAAAAATTAAAAAAAAACTACGGTTTTTTTTGTAGATATTTGCTACGTATTATTCTGTACCTATGTTTTTTCTATAATCATATAAAAATATCGTCTGGTCCCACTAAAACGCGAAAATGGCTGGACCAAATGATTAAATTACTGTTTTTAATATATTCCTCTCAAACTGACAAGGTTTAAAAGTTCAGAAAGATAACGTCTGCCGGGCATGCGAGGAGTGAAATAATATTTAGATACATTTTGTTCATCTCAAAATTAGGGAATCATTTATTTTATAGAAGAATGAAAACCTTAATTTAAATCTGCCAGGGTTTAGAAGGATTCCATTCAAAAATACCTTCTTAGCCTTTGAAATATGTTTTACAGAATTTATTCACCGCATGTGCTGCTGCAGTATCAAAATAAAACAAAAAGCTGAAATTCTTTGGCGATTTTTATTTCATAAAAGAAGCTCTATATTTCAAGTCTTCGAGAAAATGTGTACTTTATGTTCATTTACTTCTAGAAAAAATACTTGCTTGGTTTTTCTAAAAGCTATATCAGAGGTAGCGAGGTCAAAGGTTTACATAAAAAGTTTATGATCTTTTAAACATACATTTGTGTATAATTATATAGGCAAAAGATAAACTTTCAACACAAGCAAATTGACAGTAACGGTTTGCTATTTAATGAGATTATAATAAATTCCCAGATAAATATATGGCCACCAACAATGGTGCCATTTTAAAAGCACCACAAAACGCGTATTTTTCTACAAACCACTAACGTTTTTTTAACGCACGTTTTTTCAAAAAGGCATCAATTATTCCGCCACCATGGAGCCATATTTATAAAAAACAAAAATAATTTATTCGAGTGAACTACTTCAACTTCAACTCTTAGAGTAGCCACCACAATTTTGCCAATATCACGTGTAGAATGATAGACCATCGCAGACCAAACGTATGAGGTTGTTCGATTAAGTTAAGTGAGTATCTTGGTTGATGAAAAGAAAAGTATTAAAAAAAAAAACAAAATTATTTTGTACGCAAACATTCGAGTGAACTAGACTTTGTTAATGTCATTTCAAAAAATATGTCACTTGTCGCAACGCAGTGCCATATCTGGACATTTGGTATAATATAACCTTAAGTTATTTTTTCTTTATCATGCCTTCTCAGTGGATTGTAACAGTACTTAGAGCTACAATGATAGAATTCATGAAGTTTGAAAAAGTTATGATTAGTTTAGGCTCCTCGTAGATGATCTGGCAGTCTTAGGCTCTCCACGACATTTCTTTTCCAATTACTCCAGTCGTAGTACAGATTCCAATCCGTGAATACTTCGTATGTCACGTCTTTCTTCTGTAAATAGAAAATAGTAAGAGTATGATTAATGGTCAGTTTTTTTTCGTACCCAAATAGTATCCTAGCAACCAACAGAATTAAAATAAATGTTAAGCGCAGTCATGCCAAGACAAAAGAAAAGACGGAGGAATATATAATGAAAATATGAGGTAGGTAGAATATGGATTAGAATAACAGGAGGAAGAAAAGACTCTTTCTAATCCGAAGGTTGACTGGTAGAGAATGTCTTGTTGCATTAAGTCCCCTCATGTACCACTATTGTACATAAAGGTTAAATAAATAAAAGAAAGTCTTTATACCAAAATACACTAAAAAGATAGTTACTTAATAAACGAATAAAATAAACTAGTATTATTACTAAGATCATAGTCTTACATTTGTAATTAATTCAGTTAAGCTCATATCATCTTCTGCTGGGGTTGCTCTAACGAGGAAAAATGGTATAGCAATATTCTAACGAGAAACCGGAACGTAAGGGCAGTTAAAGGAACGGTCCTCCGCTTCATCCAGAGTGTAAGGATTCATTAGTTGATTTTCTCGCAACTGTTTTAGGAATAAATTTGTCGACTTCCAGTCTAACTGAGTTCCAGTATTTGTCATGAAGCAACTTGCTTAAATAAAACTGTACTCCTTGGTAAGACTCATTATTATCTGCCTAACCTTTCCCAACTACTTTGGGGTCGATGACTAGTCTATCATTTGCCTAGCACCAGTATTATCCACAGAGCGTTGGCCTCTAACCTCCACAACCCAGTGGTCTATACTTCATTTTATGGCTTTGACCCGTCAACTTGAAAACAAATACATCAGAAAAATATCTAGTATTGATTTCGCCAAGAACTACTGTAGATAATCAATCAACATGCAGAATGGAAGCAATAAAAATAATACCACATGCAAGCAAACCACACTCGACATGTGTTTCGCCCCTCCACAGAGGATCAACAGGAGATGTTGATTCAACACTTATAATGATGCTCCGTGAAAGGGCGAAATAAGATTGATTATCTAGTTCTTGCCGGGATTATAGGTAACGCCAAATAGCTTGGCAAGAGTCGTTCAATGCGCAGAAGTCGATTTTTAGGTGTCAGCGGTTGTCAGCGGGACGCGGGGTATGACGTAGCGCCGCTCCGAGCGCGCGATTGGTGCGTCAGTAGTTTTCATTCAATTTGCTCCCAAATACACTTGCCTAAACGAAAGATGTACCCTTTGTGTTTGTTACGAGTTGTTGTTTTAAATTTATTTTTTGTTACCTTGATTACAATGCCAGGACCAAATACCGTTTTACGCAGACTATTAAAACGTCAGAAAGAACAGTTAGACACTATAGTTAAGGAAGGTTGAAATTCCGAATTTGTCATTGTCTTTAGGACACCGGAAAAAAAGAAGAATAAAAGGGGTAGCAGTTTTATTAACTAATTGTGCCGACGAGAACATATTATTTTTAATGTTTTTTTAAATACATTTTTTTCACTTTTAAATATATTTATGTATTATATCTATTTTATTTATAATACCGAATTAACGAATCAAATCCTCTTCTTTCTTTAACGTTCTTCTGAACAGATATGATTAAAAATAAATGATGGCAATAACCATAGAATAATGGCAAACAGTAAAAATAACCACTTTTTTCTTCCACTAAGTGCACGATGCGCAAACTTACCCCCGCTACGCCAAAACTTTGCCAAGTTATTTGGCGTCATCTATAACATTAGATATTTTTCTGAAGTATTCGTTCAGTATGGATTTCCAGAAAGTAACGCTTTATTCCATTCTGTATACCTGTATACTAACGGCTAAAGGTGCTTTTTGATATACAAAGAAATCTTAATATGCTAAAACAAAGAGCACGAGATCAAGAGGTTTTCTTCAGTGGAAAAGCCAGTACATCATGATGAACTGGGAAGATGGGATGGCGCAGGAGTATAGCAAAGTAGAATGTTATAATCCGCATAAAACTGAAATAGAAATCATTTGTTATACAAACCTACATCGTACTAAATATGTTACTGTCAACATTGCTTTTGTAAAATTGCAGGCACTACAGTTAATTATATAATAGCTGTAGCACCTGCCTTTCTTTTTATTAGTCTACACTGTCCCACTGCTGTGCAAATACCACAACGAATTCTTTCCTTACGCTCTTTTCCCGACTGATATTAATCTTCAGTATTTATAGTGTATCTAGCGAACCCCTATCATGCCTTGTGACATATCAAATGAAGCGGTTCAAATCCGTTTCTTCTTCCATCGTATTGCCATCAAAACAAATTCCTAGTTATGGACATCTAATAAACATTCCAGTAAAAAAACAGTTGGTACTTAGTTAGACTGGATCCGAATCCAATAATGGTATTTCCTTCCTAGTTCCAAAATCTACGAGCCAGTATATTGCTCTCCACCACCAGTGCCCTCCACTCTCACTCAAGCATGCCAGTATGGGGCTCCTTTACAGGCGCCACTTCGTGTGATGTCCATTGTGCACGGCCAGCACCTTGCAGAATTTAAGCGAGGCCAACGTCAGAGCTGTGCAGATAACTACATACTGGTCTGGAGATATTTGAACATCAATTCGTAAAAAAAAAAATGATCTTGTCCGATTCTGTCTGTTTCTAGCTGCCCTTCCCCAGCGACGCCCTAAGGCGATTTCCGTACCCCACAGGGAGTGCCCATAGTTGCTAAGTTTACTCCCTGTTTGTAAGCCCTATATTTTTCGGTGTGAAAGTCATCTAATCACTTTTCCCGATCTATGTCAGACTTCTACTGATTAAAAACCTGGGGTGTTCCCGGGCCACGGTATCTCGCTAGAACATTCTCCTTACATCAGCATTAAAACTGAGCCTGGAATTTTCCTTATCGAGTACTATTTAGGAGTACCTTCAAGAGAAAATGTCCAAGTGTGCTGAAACCTCGTAAGTTGACCTGCGAAAGGCCATTCATAAAATGAAAAAGATGTTTAAATTCGGTCTATTTAATCAAGCTAGTATACATGTCATGTTAGAATCTCCTCCAAGCTGAGCCTTTCCAGCTCACTGCCCCCACATATCATGAAGAATCCAATAAATCATTTTGAAACATTGAACCGTTGCGAAACGAAATTCAATTTATTTTCAATCAAACCTTCTCACTATAGTCTTTGTTGTAACATATTGTAGGTATAAGTGTAACACTGACATCGACTGGATTTATATTGTAAGTGGGCCTGCGATTTCACCCGCATTAATTTGAGGAAAATCTTTTCTGATACAAATTTCATCCCCTATTCCAATCATTTAGAGGTTGATTTTTTTTTTTATGTTTCCTATGTTTGACCCTGGGACTTCAACTACACACATCAAAAGTGTCTAGGGATCAACATATATTTTTGCAATAACTTTTCTCCTGATTGATATTAATTAAAATTTTCTTTAAGGATTCATCAAATAAAGTGTTTTCGTTTGTCACAGTAACGATAAACCAAGTCACCTTTGCATTAATAAAGAAATTTGCCATTTTCCTAATAAAGGGATTTTTGACATTTGAACCACTAACATTAAAGTTCGAAAAAAAGACTGAAATAACAGTTTTCTTTAAAATTTTATTGGGTAACTTAAACAATTAATAATCCGTGTTTCTACCGCGAACACTAACAACACAAGAATATCGGTTTGGCATACTCAAAATGAGTTCATCCAAATCACGCTGTGGAATGGCCGCCCATGTTCGTTGCAACAACAAAAAAAGGTCTTCTTGCGACTGGATACCCTCCATATTCGGCAGAGCTCTTCTCTGTAGCATATCCCATGCATGCTCAATCGGGTTCAAGTCTGGCGACTGAGCAGGCCAGAGCAGGACATTGATGTTAGCTGCGGCGAGAGTCTGTCTTACAACTCTTGCGGTGTGCGGTCGTGCATTATCATGCATTAACTGAAATAAGGGACCGATTTGCACTTGTAGAGGAACGATGACGTCAGATACAATCGTCTCAGCATAAATTTGAGCGTTGAGGTTGCCTCTGATCCAAATCAACTCAGTTCTTCCGCCGATCCAAATACCCGCCCATACCATGATGGTTCCACCACTATAAGGATGGACTTCCTGGCAGGATTTTAATCGCTGTTGGCGTCCAGGGGTTCTCCAGTGTCGTATACGTCTTGTATCCGGTCTCATACCAAAACGAGACTCATCAGAAAAGCACACGAAACGCCATTGTTCTTCTGCCCAATTTCTGTGTTCAAGAGCCCATTGATATCGAATCCTACGATTGTGCATTGCTATAGGTGGTACCCGTAGCGGTCTTCGGGAATGAAGGTTCACTTCATGCAAGCGGTTTCTGACTGTTTGGTCGCTAATTAAGTTCCCTGAAGAGTGATGAAGCCTCACGGCTAACATCGTGGCGGTTATTGTTGGAGCTCTTCGAGTTAAGATTTGAATGTATCGGTCTTGTCTCCGTGTGGTGCAGCGATACCGTCCTCCATGGCGCTCAGCCACGGTACCAGTGCTTCGGTAACGTGTCCAAAGTCGACTGATAACACTCTGACTTGTATTCAGAGCTAAAGCCACAGTACGTTGCCGGGAACCAGCTTCTATCATTCCCACGGCTCTGAGCATTTCTTCCCTGCTTAAATGACGTCGCCGCTCCATAATAACGTTGGTTTTAATCAGTAGTAGGGAAACAGTAGCACTAATAATGTCTTCAATGCGTTGTATGTTTTTATAGGGAAAATATTGACAGCTGATTTTCATCTTTTACTCGAATTTGATTAACAGTTCCCGTTTCAAATTATGAAATGCACCAAAAAGGATCCATATAAATTTATAAAATCATAAATTTATTACAAAGCCACATCTCAATCTCAAGAAATCCGCATAAAAATGCTTGATCCCTAGACACTTTTGATGTGTGTATATTCGTTTCAAATTTCATCCAATTCAGTGTTGTGGTTTAGCCGTAAAAGCGTAACAGACAGACTGGCAGACAGACTGACTGACAGACTTTCGTATTTAATTAGTATGGATTATAATTGCGAAAGCTTAGATGTAGGTATGGATGGATGTTTATTACTCAACACACTTTATTGGCTGAACGAATTTCAGTGATAGTAATCACAGAGATTATAGTTTTCGAGTAACCTAAAGCTACTTTCATTCCGTTGAAATCTGCGATTCTCGAGAAGTAGATTTATCCTTTATCAAAACTGTGACAGATCGCTTATAGCGATAAGTCCGCCCATTGTATAACCCTTTTTTAGTTGCTGAGTTATTTTTTATTTCTGTTATGGTGTACAACAAAGAGTTTATCTATCTATCTTTTAAAACTACTGCATTCTAATAAAACGTTTTGGGAATACCTTCATTGTGCGTACGGCTAAGGAGTGGAATTCCCTGCCGGAGTCTGTGTTTCCCGATAGCTATAACCTAGGAGCTTTTAAGTAAGCGTGCTCCATCTTCGACCACATTATCACTTATCATCAGGTGAGATGGTGGTCAAACGCGAGCCAATATAAATAAAATAATAATAATATAATCAATAAAAAAAAACTACCATATGAACGCAGTCACGGGTAAAAGCTAGTCTATACATAAACCACAAAATGGATAAGAAAATGGATATTGTGGTAATTCTAGATAAAGACTATGTATGATCGACTGGTAGAGACATTAAAGCGATTGGTCGAGGGTTTATCAAAAAACGTGGGTATAGATACACTAAATCTAGCCTTTTGCCCAGCTGTGGGTTAAATTGGACTGTGGATTAAGATTTTATTTGAAAAAATATGGAGCAATGTTTAAACAAGGAATTTCTCCTGTAGGTACATAATGTAGGCTCCTACGCGAGCAAAGTCATGGGCACAGATAGTTGTGAATATAATTAACTAATAACTGTTAAGATGATAAAATATTAATAATGATAAAATGGTCTTATTATCATCTGTTTGTAGAAGTTATTAAATTCACCAAACCAATTACAATAGATCTATGGCTGAAAAAGCTACACTATTGCGGAGTGTCCTAAATGTCTTTTATACCGAAAGAACTCATGGTGATGCAAACATTCTAAGTCTTACACACTGTTTCTGTTCTGTAGCCGAACGGCAAAAACGGGATCGTTATTATAGTCATGTCTTTCTTTCCGTCCGTATGTTACAGTCACTTTATTCTGAAACTATTAGGACCACACAGTTGAAACTTTTTTTTTATTACGAATGAGCCCGCTCTTGGCCTCGATCACACCTGATGGAAAGTGTAAGATGAGGTCTACGATCGAACGAGCGAGCCCAGAAAATGCCTATTCACTCTTGCTTTAACCCCTCGAGTGTCGCATGTTGAATTTCCTTATGATTTTTGGGTAGGACTTCAGAAAAAATGATAAATCGGCAATTTATGGCCATTAACATGGTATATATTATACCTTCCTGGATTCGTTATGAGTTTATCTAACTAGTTATATCATTCAATAAGCAAATCAAACTGACCTTATAATTTTCACTTTTATAATTTTCACTCACATTCGAAAAAAAAATTAAAACAAAATGTGCCTACACATTTATTTTAATTTTTTATTTTTATTTTGTTTTAACACAAATTATTCCAAAAAAATAATAAAAAACTATTATAAAAAGTAATAAAAACTATTTGATAACACAACGAAAAAGTCTGCGGCGTCACAACAAAAACCACAGATGCATTTTGTACATTTTTTTTCGTTCATTTTAGCCGTGTATGCAGAACGTATTGCTACTTGCAACAGAACCACAGATATTTATCGACCAATCCTGACCAAGCCCTTAAGTGTAACTGTCCGACTTAAGACATTTGGAGAATTTTTTTCTTATGTCGCACTGTGTAACATAAGACACGCGAGAGGTTAAAGGCTGACGGTTCATATGTGGCAGGGAACACAGAAGCCGGCAGAGAGTTCCACACCTTGGCTGTGCACACAATGAATGTTGAAGAAAAGCGCTTAGTACGACAAGACGGTATCTCGACCAAGTGTGGATGGTATCCTGCGGTACATCTGGTAGACCGGTAGTAAAAGGGGGATGAAGGGATTAGGTCGTGGAGCTCCTGCGCACACTCTCCGAAGTACAATCTGTAGAAGATAGACAGGCAAGCAACGTTTCGCCGGTGAGCCAGGCTGTGAAGCTTGCCTGCCAGAACCTCCTCTCCTATGAGCCTTTTAGCTCTGCGTTCGATCGAGTCAAGTGCAGCTAGGTGGTATTTGGCTGAGCCATCCCACAAGTGACTGCAATACTCTATACAGGAAACTTGGTAGGTATATCGTCACCTCAGAGTGAAAACCTCGGGAGTGCATTTATGTCCAAATTTTTTTTATTGCGTTGCCCGAAAGCAATCCTAGCAACGCACATCCTGATCTCACTAATATGTTCATTCGATACTCAAAACGCTATCTATGAAAGTAAGTGAGAACCTCGTAAACACTCGCATCGCGTCGTCAGTTTAGCGTAATCGGGCCATAGATTATGCATTTCTAAACTGTTCTATATTATGTATAATAGTGTCCATATTATACATAATATCGAACAGTTCTGGATATAGAAACGGATTAAATTTAATAAAAATAAAACATAAAAGAAACCGTACAAAAAATGTATAGCACGCAGATTTTTCTTCCTCCTGAAAAGTTACTCCTTTTTAAGCCTGCGCCGAGTAAAATAACTCAAAACGGTCTTCACAACTAAAGGAATATAACCTATAATAGTACTTTAATTACTATACAAAAATATGTAATGAACACTAGAATAAATGTGTTAGCAAACATAGTTGGCAAAATTTAAAAATATTTTATAGTTTATTAAACAAAAATACATAAAGTTGGACAAAAATCCTTACAAAACATGCTCGTGCGTCGCTGAATTTTGATAGTAAACTGTTGAATTTTTTCATAAACTTAAATTCATATTATTCTCTAATTATCATACTATCATTTACAGCTTTAACATTTCAAAAATGTCGCTTGGTTGTTTTAATTTTAATTTTTTCTTCTAATTTGCGCGCTATTTTGAACCATACGCAACGTACACCGGTCGAAAATTCAGTCGTCCATGGGAGCTCAGAGAGGGGTCACGTCTCATCGTGGAGCGTTTCGCCGGTAACGATAATTCGCGATCTATTGTGTACGTATGTATTGCAGCAATGCGTTGAATAACATAAGTCATATTTTTTGTTTTTTTGAGTACGATTTATTATGCATACCCAACAATAACTTTTTATAGTTCAATATATATTTCTTTAACATTTTTTTTTAATATGTTTTATTATGGGAAAATGTAAAAAAAAATATTATTAGATGAAAGTTGGCGCAAATTTTCGAAAAAAAAGCCATTCTCATAAAAAGTACGTATTTCTATTTTGTGATGTTATTATTGCTTTTTAACCGACTACAAAAAAAAGGAGAAGGTTCTCAGTTCGTCTTAAACTTTTTTTTATGTATGTAACCTCAAACTCGAAGACAGCTGGACTAATTTGGAATTTTTTTTCGTTTGAAAGGGTATACTTTCTAGTTGGTTCCATTGTTATGAAATCAGGATCTGATGATGGGATCCTGGAGAAAGCGAGGGAACTCTTTAAATATTATAGGCACACCTATAGCTTTTGGGTATTTCTAATAGTACCTTGTGCAGTTGCTCCCGAAAAGCACCATTTGAGGAAGTGAAAGTGATGATGAAGACTTTTTTCAAACATTCGATATGGGTATCGTGTAATGGGTTTTTGGGGGTGGTGATTGCAAATCTGGAATTTATTTTTAAATTCAAGATGGCGTATGCAACTTTTTCTCACAAATTCGATATGGGTACCGTGTAATGGGTTTTTGGGGGTGGTGATTGCAAATCTGACATTCATTTTAAAATCCAAGATGGCGGATGCAACTTTTTCTCAAACATTCGATATGGGTATCGTGTAATGGGTTTTTGGGGGTGGTGATTGCAAATCTGGCATTCATTTTAAAATCCAAGATGGCGGATGCAACTTTTTCTCAAACATTCGATATAGGTATCGTGTAATGGGTTTTTGGGGGTGGTGATTGCAAATCTGGCATTCATTTTAAAATCCAAGATGGCGGATGCAACTTTTTCTCAAACATTTGATATGGGTACCGTGTAATGGGTTTTTGCGGGTGGTGATTGCAAATCTGGCATTCATTTTAAAATCCAAGATGGCGGATGCAACTTTTTCTCAAAAATTCGATATGGGTATCGTGTAATGGGTTTTTGGGGGTGGTGATTGCAAATCTGGCATTCATTTTAAAATCCAAGATGGCGGATGCAACTTTTTCTCAAACATTCGATATAGGTATCGTGTAATGGGTTTTTGGGGGTGGTGATTTCAAATCTGGCATTCATTTTAAAATCCAAGATGGCGGATGCATATTTTCTCAAACATTCGATATGGGTATCGTGTAATGGGTTTTTAGGGGTGGTGATTGCAAATCTGGCATTCATTTTAAAATCCAAGATGGCGGATGCAACTTTTTCTCAAACATTCGATATGGGTATCGTGTAATGGGTTTTTGGGGATGGTGATTACAAATCTGGCATTCATTTTAAAATCCAAGATGGCGGATGCAACTTTTTCTCAAACATTTGATATGGGTACCGTGTAATGGGTTTTTGGGGGTGGTGATTGCAAATCTGGCATTCATTTTAAAATCCAAGATGGCGGATGCAACTTTTTCTCACACATTCGATATGGGTATCGTGTAATGGGTTTTTGGGGGTGGTGATTGCAAATCTGGCTTTCATTTTGAAATCCAATTTAAAACACATACGATATCCATATTGAATGTTGGAGAAAAATTTGTATCCACCAAGGATGCAACTTTATCTCCAACATTCAATATGGATATCGTATGTGTCTACTAAGTTAAATACACTGATAACCTTCAAGGGTTTATTGCTAAGTATAATTAACAAAGTAACGTAAGGGCTAAAATTATCGCTAAATGATGAAAATGAGTGCACCCGGTTGCTGTTCGAAATACACTAAGCTCGCGGCGAACTTAGTGCGACCGCATTATATCGCTTGCTCAGCAAACGTGGTCGATTGCAAAATATTGCATCACACATCGTGTAATAGGTTTTTGGGCATACCGGTTGCAATCCTGACATTCATTTTAGAATTTACGACGAAAGTTCATTGGCTACTTTGTTAGCTTATAATTTACACTGGGTTATTGACAATTTAACTGATCCTAGGTTAAGTGACTATTCAGTATTATCTAGGGTATCTAATAATACTGAAATTAATTGTTTAAACCCTTAGATGTGACAAAGGAGAGGTATAATAACACAATTTTACTATATCATCAGAATATAAATCGTTTCTCCGGCAAAATATTAGATGAGGAAATGTTAATAGATAAATATGATATAGATATCTTATGTTTTTGTGAAACCTGGCTAGAACCAGATAGAATGTTGTTTAAAATTAATATTTTTCTGTTACTAGTGCATACAACAGGTCCTCAGTAGGAGGTGGTACTTTAATATTACGTAGTAATTCTCTTAGATATAAGGAACAAAAATATATCACCGCTTGCTCTGTTGATTGCTTGTGTGAGGTAGTATGTACAGAAGTTGAAGGCCAAACTTTCTTAAGTGTTTATAGACCACCAGCATCAAACTTGTCATCATTCTTAATGATAATGGGGGAAATTTTAAGTACCTAAGCTTATAAGAGATAATAAATTAGTTTTCGTTTGTGGTCACCTAAATATTGATTTGTTAGTAAATTCACCTGAACACTGCAAGCTTACTTCATTGTTTGGTTCATTTAACTTAAAATGCACATACAAGGAAGCAACAAGAATAACAGCAACATCAGCTCAATGCATAGATAATATTTATACTAATTGTGCCATAAAATACTCGTCTCAAATTAGTGGAGTTAGGTCTGACCATACAGGTCAACTAGTATCCTTTGAGTTGGTTAAAAAGCGGCAATTAAATAAGTCTATTAAATTTAGGCCGCTAACTAAAAAGAAATTAATGTTTTTAATGATAACATGTTAAGTAATCTTTCAATGGCCAATTTTGACTCCCATGACCCCAATGAAAATTACAGGATATTATTTTCTTCACTATGCCACGAATTTAGTAAGACATGTCCAGTTAAAAAATTTCAAATGAGTAATAAATCTAAATTTAATGAATGGGCCACTGCTGGAATAAGAATAAGCTGAGACAATGTATACAACTTATACCATCAAAAATCATTGACTTCCGATGAAGCCTTCCATAATTATGTAAGAAACTACTCAAAGATATTTAAAAGAGTATGCGCCCTAAGCTAAATCTAAATCAGAAAGTAATAAAATTAGCATTTCTAACAATAAAATAAAAACTGTGTTGAAGGTGATAAACAAAGAAACTGGAAACACAAACCAATAGGGTTAGAATGATTTGACTTTGAACATCGATGATCAGGTCATCTCAGATAAGTCAAAAGTGGCTGAGAAGTTTGAAAATTACTTTACCAATATTCCAGTAGAGGTTACTAAATCTCTAAATTCTTCGCCATTATTAGCAGAATCTTTTTTAAAGGAAAACTTCAATAAGGATATACCAACATTTTCATTTAAGCCCATTTCTATTGATGTAATTAAAAAGCATTCCAAAGTCTTAACATAACAAACACTGATGACTTATGGAGTGCATCTGTTAGGGTTCTTGGTAATATTATTGACTCAATTGCTGCTATCCTAACAGGCACATTTAATTAATGTATAGACAGCGGTAATTTTCCCGATTTAATGAAACATATTAAAGTAGTACTAATTTTTAAGTCGGTTTGTAAGAGTGATCCCTCTAACTATAGACCGATATATGAGCTTCCAGCATTAAGCAAAATATACGAAAAAATTATTATTATTATCATATTTTAACTCAAATGGAATTCTGCATAGTTGGCAGTTTGGTTTCACGAAAGGTAGGTCAACAACAGACGCAGGAGTAGCGCTCATCCGTCACATTCTGGAATCTTGGGAGAAATCTCAGGATGCAATTGGCATATTTTGTGACCTCTCCAAAGCTTTTGATTGCGTTGACCACAAAACACTGATCTGTAAATTACACCATTACGGAGTTCGTGGATTCGTGTTCTGCTGACCTTGTTCTTTCATATTTATCAAACAGGCAACAAAAAGTTATTGTTAATGGAGCGACATCTGCAGGATCCCTAGCCAAGATGAGTGCTCCGCAAGGTTCAATTCTTGGCCCTTTCCTTTTTATAGTGTATATCAATGACATACATGATGACCAACTTGTCGGATATTTTTTATTTGTAATTCCATTGTGCTGTATTAATTGGTCTATACGACAGTATAGACCAAAGTTTTAAATATAATTAAGCATATCTTAGAACTGGAAACATATCTTACAACTATATAATAATATAGGTTATCCATCAGAATTCAGACAGGCTTTAATTTATAATCATATTGTGGGAAGTACTAATTTCACACGGGTTCCCGTTAGTATATGCTTAAACTAGACTTATGGTCTCATGGTGCGTGGTGCGCTGGTTGCACGCTACTGGCATGATTGCTCTATGTTATCTCTTAAAAAATAGTAGTAGAGATACCTACTACTATATCTTGTGATTTTTTTTTTTTTTGGCTCGCGTTTGAATTTTAAGAAAAAAATTAATTCAAACTCAAAATGTTTTATTTCACATAGGCCTACATGGGCACTTATAAAACGTCAGCAGTTTGGCGCAGGGCACGGTTCGAAATTGGTCGTTTTCTATGGAGAAGATCCGGCAAGAAACTCCACAGTTACTCTTTTAAAATATCATTCTTACAATGTATCTATAATACAGGTTAATTAGGTATGAGAGGACATTAAAGCCTGTCTGAATTCTGATAGATAACCTATATTATTGTATAGTTGTAAGATATGTTTCCAGTTTTAAGATATGCTTAATTATATTGAAAACTTTGGTCATTACAAGATATTTTCTAAATTTAAACCCATGACCTACGTCATTTAAATTTAAAAGTCAATTATCTGAAATTAAGTATTTCAAATGGCGGGAGACTTTGTTAAACATAAAAACACAGTGATACGACGTCAATGTGGAGCTATTTTTTAGTTGCGAACGATAGGAATAGTGCCAAATGTAACCAATGCTCAGCCATTCTCAAGACTTCGGATGGATCGACTAAGGGATTACATACACATTTGTCATCAAAACATAACATCAAGCTTATATCAGCTTCAACAAGTCTAGATTCTGATAATCTGAACACAGCACCGCCGCCAGCCAAGCGAAAGTTAAATGATTATTTTACTAAAAGTGCCGACGATAGCCTCGATGATGTTTTGGCAAGAATGATTGCATTAGATGGATTTCCATTCAGTATATTCATAACTTCAGATGATTCGAGAAAATTTGTCTTTGCAAAATACACGGATTTACCAAAGTCAGCCGTCACCATTCAATTACAGTGAAAAAATCAGAAAGCAAGTAACTGCAGAATTGAAACATTTGAAAAGTGCAGGTGAAAGATTTAGTCTTTCTTTCGACAAGTGGACTTCAACATCCAATAAACCATACATGGCTGTCAACGTTCATTTATATAAAAAAAAAATTGGAATTTAGGACTTGTTCCTATTTATGGAAGTATGAAAGTATGGCTGAAAATTGTCTTCGTATATTGAAAGAGCGTCTAAGTATATTTGATATTTCCCTGGATACTGGCTTTATGAAAAACATAATTATTTGCAAGGCAGCTCTACCTCAGATGATACTATAAATGAACCACCTGTGGCTGTTGATCATATGGACGACATCCATGATGATGAACATTTAGAAGACTTAGACAGTCCAGAATCAGACTTAATCTTAATGTCACAAAATGACCTTGCGCTATAACACATACCAGAGTTAACACAAGATGAAAACATTAATGAGCTGATAAAGAAAATCCGCAAAGTTGTAGAGTGTATTTCAAAAGATCACCATTGAAAAATGAAACAGTACCTCAAATATAAATGAAAATTGAACATGGAAAAGAGCTGTCACTTCTTTTGGACTGTAAAACCAGGTGGAATAGTCTTTTAACAATGCTGGAGCGATTTTATCTTTTAAAAACCTTCATTCAAAAAGCTCTTATAGATCTCAATCATCCAATTCGTTTGAAAGAAGTTGATTTTGATTTGGTAAATAAAATTGTTGATGTGCTGACCCCAATTAAATTGACAGTAGAAGCAATCTGTCGGTGAGATGCTAATTTATGCACAGCTGATTCCGCTTTGAAATTTCTTATAAAACAGCTATCTAGCTTAATCATTTTTTGGCAAGTGCTGACACTTGCCAAAAAATGAAAACATCCTTAGTGGAACGTATGAAGCAACGATGAAGTGATGATTTGACTGGTGTGTTCAATTAATACAAAATCCATGAAAAGATGATGAAAATCAGTTATTATCGGATTTGGAATGGCATGACTTATTTCCAGTTTCTACACAGGCTTTAGTTTGGTAGCAAATAAAGTGTATTGTTAAAAAACTTGATGATGTCGAGATGACACGGAAGAAGAAGGAAGATCAGGATCACAAACAGATGATGAGTTAAGGCCACAAACCTCCCAATCCCAACCCCAATTGACACTAAAGGAAAAGTTATAGCTGGAAATTGATAAGAGTATGAAATCCCCAGATTGTGAAGTACAAATACAAAATTAATCGGGGTTGGCAAAATATAGTATAAGACGTGAAATAAGCCTGTTTGAAAATGGAGGAATTAGTGGATATCACTTAGAAACAGCATATAAGTATCTATTGTCTATTCCTCCAACCAGTGTAAAACCTAAACGAGCGTTTTCAGCTGCTGCTTATGTTGGTAATAAACGAAGCAGGCTTGGAAGTCAAACCTTGGATGCATTGGTATTTCTACGATTGTATTTTCAAAATTCGAAATAAGTTTTATTGTCTTTTTATTTCTTACAAAGTATTGTATCTTTTTGTCATTTTTTCTTTTCTTACTATACTGTGATATGTGTAGTGTACCAAAATTAAAAATATATATTTTAAGAAATTACTGGTTTTTTAGAGTTCAGTTGCCGAATGGCAAAAAACGGAACCCTTATAGTTTCGTCATGTCTGTCCGTCTGTCTGTCTGTCTGTCTGTCCGTCCGTCCGTATGTCACAGCTATTTTATTCCAAAACTATTAAGACTATACATGTGAAACTTGGTAAGTAGATGTATTCTATGAAACGCTTTCCGATATTGAGAAAAAAATTAAAAATCATTTAAAATAAAGGAACATACTACTACTACCCCATACATGGAACTAAAACTGAAAATATTTTTTTTTTCTTGAAACCTATGCGTGTGTGGTATTTATAGACAGGTCTTTAAAAATGACATGGGGGTTTCTGAAACCACTTTTTCATAAAGTCAATCGTTTAAAAGATATAAGCTTCCAAAGTGGTCAAATGTGTAACCCTCCCTCTAACTTCTATAATAGTGGAGTGAAAAATCTAAAAAAATATGTTTCTGTAGATCTTAATGTAAACTTTCAACCAAAGTTAGTTTGAATGACATCGAGTTAACAGTTTTTGAGATACGGCATATTTTCTAAAACCGCAAATATAACTTTGTAATTCATACAAACACTATGAAAAACAAAGTTATCTAGCGTAGTTGTAAAAAATGTAAATAAGCTAGTTTTAAGAAATTTGTAAGGTTTTTTTCGTTAAATAAATATAAATATTATATTATATTATTATAGTTACACACGGAACCCTTCATGCGCGTGTCTGACTCGCACTTGGCCTATTTTTTACATTTGAGACCAATTAGAAACCACATAGTCTAATCCGGGGACAGCCCCAGGGTCCCAGGATTCAGCATCAAGAATCACGTAATCCCGGTATTGAAAAACATGCTCGGGATTGTATTCTCTAGTTGCAACTAAGAAAGGATTTCTATCGAAATTCTATTTTAGTTGCCAAATGTGTCCAAAAAAAATAGAATTAATAAATTGTAAAGAATCAGATAGATAGCCCTACAGACCTCAATCTGAACGATAATTCTGTAAGCAGTTTTATGTCGATAGGAGCCGGGTTTTCTGGTTTAGAACAAGTTTCAGCTTCCTTTGACATTCCCTCTATGTCCGACAAATTATACGCCAAGTGCCATAACAAGGTCTGTCTACTACGGGAATTAGCCAAAGAAAAATTGGCCAAGTGCGAGTCAGACTTGCCCATGAAGGGTTCCGTAGTAACTATAATAATATAATATGTATAACTACTACAACTACTAGTCTGTCTGTCTGTCCATCCGTCCGTCCGTATGTTACAGCCATTTTATTCCGAAACTATTAGGACTATACATATAAAACTTGGTAGATTGATGTATTCTGTGAACCGCTTTCCGATTTTAAGAAAAAAATTAAAATATATTTAAATTAAATTAAAAAATATTTTCAGTTTTAGTTTCATGTATGGGGAGCCCCCCCATACATGGAACTAAAACTGAAAATATTTTTTTTTCATGAAACCTATGCATGTGTGGTATCTATATACAGGTCTTTAAAATGAGATTGAGGTTTCTAAAACCACTTTTTCATACAATTAATCGTTTAAAAGATATACGCTTCCAAAGTGGTAAAATGTGTGCCCCCCTCTAATTTCTATAATAATGGAGTGAAAAATATAAATATATATATACAACGTGTAACGGAAACCCCATATCTAACCAAAAGGGCTGAAGACAACATTTGGTATGGAGTCTCTATGCACAGTTTCAGCACAAAATAACTGACTTAAAGAATTGATACCAAATTATTGGTTTCACATATTTTTTGAATACCAATCATAACAAACGTGTCACAGCACTACGAGGGTCAATAACTTTCCACGTCACTTGCCAATAACACGATAATTCTTTTCGTTCTTCTTAATTTGAAAAATTCGGTCTCTGGTATCAGTGTACTGGAATTTGTAATAAGTTCTACACATGTAGACTTAGGATTACAAAACCCTTGCCATATCGTTTGTTATCATCCAAAGAAGCCATGCACTTGGTATGTATATACCCTTTAAATTACACGTTGTATATATATATATATATCTCTCTATAGATCTTAATGTAAACTTTCAATCAAAATTGGTTTTAAAGAGATTGAGTCAGCAGTTTTTGAGATACAGCATATTTTCTAAAACCGCAAATATAACTTTGTAATTCATACAAATACTATGAAAAACAAAGTTATTTGGCGTAGTTGCAAAAAATGTAAATAAGCTAGTTTTAAGAAATTTGTAAGTTTTAGTTTTTTGTCAAGTAAATATACATATTATATTATATTATTATAGTTACTACGGACCCTTCATGGGCGAGTCTGACTCGCACTTGGCCAATTTTTGTAAAATGTTATAATAAGCAATATAACATAAGATTTATAGATTTCTTTTATTATTTTTTCTTTTAAATTAAGTTACACTTGATACATATATTGTTATGAAATAAATTACCTACGCTTATATTTTCTGCGAAGTAAGTTCGCTAGACAGCATTAATGAAAAAATGTTTTTTTTTTGGTATGGCCCCACGTATATATAATAAAGTACCGAATTATTAAGTTATTAAAAATATGACAGTACATCAGAATTTAAACGAGCACTAAATGAAATTTTAATAAACAAAACTTATTTCAGTCTGGTTTTATTATGACATTACATAATTATATTTTTTTTTTATTTCATACTGGTTTTATTATTCAAATAAGTACTGCATACCCATCTACCCTAACTTGCTACTTACCCAGTTTCGAAGCGTCAATAGCCTAATGGATAAGGTGTCGGACTTGTGATCGAGAGGTCGCAGGTTCTAACCCCACCCATTACACTATTGACGTGAACCCACTCCAGACACAAGCATATTTATCTTAGTTGGAGGGGTTAACAAGATTGCTAGTAATGTGAAATGTACCCACATTGCTAGTATTCTTTAAAAAAAAATCTGAGGAGTTTAATATATAAAATCAAAGTTTTATTGCAATAGGATGAATAGTGAGGGAACGGATAATGTATTACTACAGTAAAAACAAACGTTAATTTTTATATAATAGGTATAATTTATTAAATTTATTTTTGTGATTTATTTACGTACCTACTTGCTTCATTTAGATCCATCCAGCCGTTTGAGCGTGAAGAAGTAACAAACATGCAAACAGACACATTCATTCACAAACTTTCGCCTTTATAATATTAGTGTGATAAATAAAACCATCTAAATAATTAATATTCATTTTTCAAGTTTATTCAACATAACGACAAAAAATTAAAAAATGCAAAGTTAGCAAACTTCGTCGTGCAACGGCAAGCGGGCCTCGAGCGAACTTGTCATTGTGTGTGTGACAACGCACACGACTAGCCCGCTGCAGTAAATACCTATTTTCCGCGCGTCTCGTAGGCTCGACACCCTCGTCGATATGTATTATGAGAACGTAATACGTTTGCCAAAAATAAAGATATAAAGGGGTGCTCCCCCGCATGGAACAGAAACTAAAAATAAACATCACACCTAAACGTGCGGTGTCTAGTGATAGGTTTTTAAAAATTACATTGAGATTCCTAAATCCATTTCTTTCAAAGTCAATTGTTTGGAAGATAGAGACTTTCAAAGTGGTAAAATGTGTCCACCCTCTTTTATTGGTGGGAAAACAAACCATGACCCTAAATGAATCCTTACGAACTGGGAGGAGCGAAAGGGAGTGTCAGATATTTACGGACTAAATACTACCCTGTTCCTCCAAATGCCCTTGGATTCCGGGGCCGCGGTATCTCTCTAAACTTTAAAATAAGAGAGTGAAAAATCACTTTCAACGACAATTAGTTTTAACGAGAGTCATCAGTTTTTGGGATACTTATGCACATTTTTAAATCTATACTTGCTACTCAGGAACCCTTCATGGATCATTTTATAAAAACCTCAGGAAAAATATAAAACAAAACTACTTTGTTTGCAGTTTACTTTGTATTAGCAACAAAACATCGGCCTTAATTAATTCTGACACATACTTATTTACTATTTTGTGTTGTATGATAACGTATACTTAAAAATATGTTTTACATACACTAAAAAAAAACAGTTACCACAATCAAGATTTTGTTTAGATTGATCATGTAACTTGTTTGCATCTAAGCCTATGATCACAGCTACCAATTTTATTTGATTGAGGGATCTTGATTGGAGTTATCACAAAACCTATTTGCAGCAATCAAGTCAAAACATAGTTGCTCCAACCAAGATTATTATGTATTTGATAAACACAATCAAGGAACTTATTTAGCGCAAACATTTAGCGCAAGATTTGATCAAGTTGTATGATTAATACAATTATTTGCAATGATGGATGCTATCAAGTCAAATCAACTTAATAAAGTATCAATGATCTTTATTGAAGTAAACAAAATGCTTGATTGACAAAACTAACTTACTTTGTTACAATTTTTTATATATTTTTTTAACTTGTCTCTTTCTACAATGATGTCATGTTAAGGGTAATCGAGAAACTTGTTTGAGTGTTCAATCATTTGAACTAGTATTGCTGCAATCATGTCGTGATGATCAACTTGACTAAGATTTTGATTAATCTAAACAAGATTTCGTCAATCAAGCTAAAAAGTCACTTGATTGGCTTGCATTTTTTTCAGTGTACCATTATCAGCCAATAACGTTCCACAGCTGGGACACGGGCCCGGTCTCTGTGCGGATTGTTGGTTGTTGCATAATATAACTTCAGAATTTCGGTCCTTCACTGTTTTGAAAGCCGTAGTAATAATGAAAGTTAAATAAAGTAATATGCCTTCCGAGTTCGAACGCATGACCTACCAAACTCGTAAGTCGTGACAGTAACCCCACTGGACCACAGCTGTTCCGTTTAATTTCACATAATAAAGGGTCTTTCATTAAGCGCTTCCTAACTTTAAATTTAAATAAAACAAAATGTGTGTGAGATATCATAGATTTTTTTTGAAAGGCCTCTCGATGCCATTATGTGTGGAATATACCATCGTTAAAATGTCCGCCGCGGCTTCTCTTGGTGGCGCGCATCCAAAATGTTAAATTTTCCATGACTCTAGCGCATAAATCAGGATAAATTTCACCGATGACATTGGTTATGTTGAATTTGAAGGCCGCTTTGATTTGTGGTTTATTCGCATAGACCTGCGACTTAAGAAAACCCCACAAGAAAAAGCTTAATGGGGTCAAATCGCACAATCTCTGTAAAGATGATTTTTAAATGAAAATTAGAATCAGTTGCCAATTGCTCCAGAGTAGTGTTGCCCAAACGAGAGTCTCGCAAGAGTCTTGCAATTAGCGATTATCCTATTGCTATTTAGTCAACGGTAGTTGAGATCTCAGAACAATGTAACAGAGTCTGTTACATTGTTCTGAGATCTCAACTACCGTTTCTGTTACATTGTTCTGAGATCTCAACTACCGTTGAATAAATAGCAATAGGATAATCGCTAATTGCAAGACTATTGCGAGACTCTCGTTTGGGCAACACTACTCCAGAGCCCATTCAGGGAACACACGTCGTTTTCCTTCAGCTCCTGGGTCAGCTAAATTTTGTTCGGGTGCAGGCCCAAGTCATGACGCAAAATTCGCCAAATTGTGGTCTGCGAAAGGCCGACTTCTTATGAGCGACGCGAAAACGACTGCCTCGGTTTCTCCTGCACACTGACAGCGGCGATTTTTTCAGCAGATCTTGCGTTTCGTGGACGTATGGGTGTTCATTGATCGTTTACTGAACCATTGGACTCGAATTTATCGAACACACTGCGAATAGTCCGTAAAATGGACGAAGCGCGCGGAACGTTGCCCGAACAAAACCCATTTTGATAAAAACAATTTTATCATTTGCACGTATTGTTTGCCAAATCACCATAGCCGGATATAGGGTTCACCCTATATCCGGCTATGGTGATTTGGCAAAACAGACTGAATAAATGACATTCAATTTGACAGAGGTAGCTTCAACAAGATGACCGGTATCAACAGTCAAAGTTCGGAAGACCCTATATAAAGAAAAAAAAACCCAAACAAAACTTTTGTCCAATGTTTCAGTTGTTCTTTTTTGCGTCTCTTATATTTGAACCAACTATAGCAAGATGGCTACAAAGCTCATATAAGAAGGACTAGGAAAACAACATAAGGGCGAAGCATTTCTAATATCTCCAAGGGATTCGATGAAATTATACAAAAACATGTTACAGAAAATCGCAATGAAATATTATGGAGATTTGTTTGTAAGGGACTGTATAAAACCGGAGTCGAAGTCGTGTTCTGATACCGCAGTCCCAAAACTCAAGGGCAGCTGCAGGGTGAGTTTTAGGCCGTGGAAGTCTTATTCTCCCTTCAGCTCTACCCAGAGAGGTAAAAATAATTTGATGATTTTGCCCCCGAAATAGAAATAAGAAAACGGGATCAATTAAAAAGACTTGGTCTAGTTTGTCTTAATCAATTAAATTAAAAAAGAAGCCACGACCCACCCGGATTTTTGATTTCTATTCATTATTTAATTAAAATGTTTATAGGCAAAATTACTTATTTCGCTTTTTAGGGTGCCGTAGCCGAATGGTAACAAACGGAACCCTTATGGTTTCGTCATGTCTGTCTGTCTGTCTATCCGTCCGCCCGTATGTCACAGCCATTTTATTCCGAAACTATTAGAATTATACATGTGAAACTTGGTACATAGATGTATTCCGTGAACCACTTTCCGATTTTAAGAATAATATTAAAAAAAATATTTAAAATAAAGGCCCCCCTTTATTTTAAATATTTTTTTTATATTTTTACCTTTTCCCCATACATGGAACTGAAACTGAAAAAATATTTTTTCATGAAAGCTATGCGTGTGTGGTATTTATATAGACAGGTCTTTAAAAATTACATTGAGGTTTCTAAAACCACTTTTGCATAAAGGTAATCGTTTAAAAGATATACCTTCCAAAGTGGTAAAATGTGTCCGTCTCCCCCTTAACTTCTATAATAATAGAGTGAAACATAAAAAAAAATATGCTAAAGATTTTATTGTAAACTTTCAACCAAAATTGGTTTGAACGAGATCGGGTCAAAGTTATTTTGTGTAGTTACTACGGAACACTTCATGTGCGACTCTGACTCGCACTTGGCTAATTTTTTTGACAAACAACACCATGATATTGTTTATTTAATGTGTTAAAAAAGTAATTTACTTACTGTTATTAACGCCTGTTTGATTGTGTAAATGCAATTTAATTTTATGTAAAACTAGCTTGCCCCCGCAGCATATTTAAAAGTATTTACTTGATTCATCTTGATTGATAATGTTTATAATTTTGTATTGTATGTTGCTGTGTGTCTTTAGCTGAATAAATGTTTTTAAATTTCAATTCATACAGTGTTAAGAAAAATTGAACAGAAGGAAACAGATATAATTTTAAAAGTAATATATGGTCACTGATAATATCATTAGAACTTAAAATGAGATATTTATACGGAAACTTACATTAATTATAGTAAACTAGCTGTGCCCGAGACTTTGTCCGCGTGGAATAGTGACTTTCGGCAGCATTTTTTTTTATTGATAATAGACTCGCGTTTGACCACCATCTCATCTGATGGTAGGTGATGATGTGGTCGAAGATGGAGCACGCTTACCTAAAAGTAACCTATTCACTCTTGACTTAAAGACCCCTAGGTTATAGCTATCGGGAAACACAGACTCCGGCAGGGAATTCCACTCCTTAGCCGTACGCACAATGAAGGTATTCCCGAAGCGTTTAGTTCGTATAGGTGGGATGTCCACCATGTAACGATGGCGCATCGCCGTTTGTCTTGTAGTCCCATGATGGAACGGGCTTGACGGAATTAGATTGTGTAATTCCATCGCACACTCCCCGAAATGTAACCGATAGAAAACCGATAGACTAGCAACTCGTCGCCGATGTTCAAGGCTCTGTAGCTTTGATTCGACCAGTGTATCGTTGCCAATGAGTCTTTTGGCCCGTTTCTCAATTGACTCAAGCGCATCCAGTTGGTACTTGGCAGATCCATCCCAAAGATGAGAGCAGTACTCCATACACGACCGAACCTGGGCTTGATAGAGATTGAGCAGCTGTTTGGGTGTGAAGTACCGTCTCACCTTTGCTAGGATTCCCAACATTTTTGATGCTAGTTGAGCCTTAGCCTCGATATCCTTTCTCAGGCTCTAGAATATATCCTTACCAAATTTCATTTAAATCGGTTCAGTAGTTTAGGCGTGATTGCGTAACACACAGACAGACAGAGTTACTTTCGCATTTATAATATTAGTAAGGATATCCCGTTTTCGGTTCAGAGGAAAACAGCTTCTAGAAACATATCTGGTAAAGTAACAATTAACCTATCCACAAACCCGCATTGAGCCTGCGTTGGAACAGCGGGAACATTATAATTAAGCGGAATTAAAATAAAATCTTTTTAACAAAAAGTAAAACAGAAAAATAACTTTAACTTGAGTAATCGGTGTCTTTAGTTTTGTATTTTTGTTTTTTTGGCTCGAACTTCCGAAATTAAAGTTTTTGCAGTATTTTTATTTACTATACACGCGTCGAATTGATGACCTCTTTCTTTTTAGAAGTCGATTAAAAATAAATAAATAATGTCTATTTTTTTACTTTAATATAAGTAAAGTTGACCAAAGGTTAACTGATAGAGAATGCCTTGCTGCAGTAAGTCCGCCCATGTAACACTATTGTACATAAAATAAATAAAATAAGAAGAGTTTTAATGAATAAATAAAACAAGAAAAAATAAATTATTGCGTTGCCACAAACGAAGCTTACGAAAAATATAAAATAAAATTTAAGAATAATATTTTTAAACTCTCATACACGCAAAACGGTCATTCTTCAGTATAATGCTATATCAACCATGCTTCATCTAATCGGATGCAGCTGAATATTAGTGTTGGTACAGACGCCAGCACATCAAGCTACAACAATCTGTCAAATTTCTTTAATAGATTTTCAACTTTATTGTTAAAGAAATTAGGTTCAAGGTTGATTGGGAAAATTTGACAGTTTCGGGTAGCTTCATGTGCTGGCGTCTGTATATGGAGCGATTACTTATCTGACCTTCACAACTCAGTAGCTGGGTAACATGATACCCTTTGGTCAGACCAGTGTCAGCTTTTCTGGCTTCCACACATTTTTTTCTGGTTTACACGTGACGACTGTCAAAGATGTCCAAATGATCCTGGCCATAGGTAGTTAGATGATAAGAGGCAAATATCATTTGGTCCTCTTATCATCTACTTATCTAAAATTTTTAAGTGAAAACTTCTTTAGCGGCGCTGTGCACTTTTTTGTAATGGGTGCATAATGTTAAACTCGCGTCAGGGACACGTGACCCTGATCGAAAATTCGTAAGACGGGCACGTTTTACTACAGTGACATCTATGTGACTTTATTGAAACTAATACAGCCCCAAATGATTTTGTTTGCCACAGTCAAAGCTACAAGCGTGCATCAATTACTTCGTTACAATAGTTATAATTAAGAAAACTGTCTAGATGGCGTTGTGATTGAAGTTAACGTGTCAAATATTCTAAGAGATAAACTTTTTAATGTAATATAAATTGTCATGTTTGTGTACGATAGCGCAATAAATGAATATTGTATTCTACCACATAAATGATAATACTTTTATACTGATAATTAAAGCAATTCGTGCAAAATTATTCCCTAACCATTCCAAAATATCAAAAATGCACAACGTTAATATTCAAGTTTTCACTTCTGCCGGCACTCCCGGAGTGCAACCCGTTTTTTTTTTTACTTTTGGAC
The DNA here is from genome assembly GCA_943138885.2 of Tholera decimalis. Taxonomy (NCBI): domain Eukaryota; kingdom Metazoa; phylum Arthropoda; class Insecta; order Lepidoptera; family Noctuidae; genus Tholera; species Tholera decimalis. The sequence continues at coordinate 4,167,827 of OW964572.2, forward strand.
TTTTTTACACTTTTTACCCTTGGACGTAAGACGTAATATTGGTGACATATGTTTTTTGGCAAACATTGCAAACGGTTCGATTGATTGTCCAGAACTCCTTAGTAAAATACACCTCCGCACCAATCTAAATAACCTACGCAGACGACCGTTGCTTCAGGCACCTTGTGTATCTACTAAGTACAGGAGCAACGCTTTCTCCATACGCAGTGTTATTGCATTAAATAATTTACGCTCGCACCTGGAAATCGACCTATTTTGCACAAGTGCACAGAAAATTAGAAAAATTCTCAACAATGATTATTTTGGTGACACTCGTGATTAGATGTAATTTGTTTATAATTTATCAGTTTTATGGTGCATGATTTGATCATCTTCTTACTAGTTAAATTTTTAGCTGTAATTCTTAGTTTGTAACCTCAGTAATAAGTATAATATCTGATCTATTGTGTTTGGTTGAATGTCAACGAAAATTAGATGTTGGTAACTTGATAGCATATACATATGTGGAAGCTTGTAATTAGCAAATTTCCCTATCCACGAATGTATTTTATCTTTGTTATTAGTCTGTAAGCTTTCTGTAAAATAAAAAAAAAATACAATATAGGGGAAAAGGGGATAATGGCGGTCGGTTAAGCACTTTTTGAAATAAAAGTCAAATTATAAATCACAGCTTTATTAGGAACTTAACATAGCAATTCGGCATTATCGGACTATTAATTGAGATCAACATTTTCATCTTTGGAGTTACCCTCAAATACTTATAATAGTTATTAAAAAAAAGTACCTTTGACCATCATTGTACACATATGAAGGCAATGGTGGTCATGATGTTGACAATGGTGGTCAAATACTTCTAACACATGTCACATACATATCCCTATGCGGTATCCCAGCTTGTGCAGGCAAAGTGAGCCCAAAGCCCACAGGAAGTGCACCGGTACCATACCTCATTGTTTCGGCCGAATTCTCCGCATACTTGACAATGATTTTCTGGGTCCTCATCATCATCATCTTCAGCATCGACGCAGAGGTCGTCAGTATCTACGTCGATCAATGAAGACTCATTATCTTCTTGAAGAACTCTCCTTTTAACTTTCTTAAGACTTTCCGTGTATTCTTTGCTTCTTTTGCCCTTCCCTTTGCCTTTTTGTTTTCCTTTTTCGTTTAAGTTCTTCTTTTTCTTTTTGTTTTCCTTTTCTATAAGACTATCTTTCAATGGTGTTGAGGTTAATATGGTAGAATATTATTTTTTTCGAATTTATCTTGTGCTGATAGTTGGTGTTTTGGTAGGCAAATTGATAAAACTTTCAACCCTTGGTGGTGTTTGTTGCCTAGACGTTGATGGAACCATGAGTGGCTCATTGGATGTGCTTGGAGTTGCAGTTATCTCAAGGGGAATATTTGTACATGCTGTCTGCAAAGAGTTTTTGGTGTCTTGAATAACTACTGCGAATCTTTGCAGCATTTCAGCAGCTAAAAAGTCTTCGTCGTTGAACACATTCGGGTTGACAGTTGACCGCAATTACCCGTAATGGACTTCATAGAAAAAACTAATAATAATAAAAACAACCATATATTTTGATTGCAAATAACCATTACTACATGTTAATGATGAACTGTTTATACTAATATTAAATAGTTTATATGTATTAAGAAATTGTTCATAACTTACCGTGTTATTTTATCACTACGTCAAATAAGACCAAGATGGCGCGAAAACAAACGACACTCGTCCTTTGCTAACGCATCGAGCGGAATGAGTGCAGGGCATCAGTCACTCGCGGGGGGTGAAGAGCGAGACGTTGACGCGCTTCACATGCGTAAGGGACTGCTATTGCTTTAGTTGTGTGCGTGACCACCATTACCCACTGACCACGATTGCCCTATCTTCCCCTACAATTCATATGCCACCAGTGTTACGAAAATAATAGAAATAGTAAGTATTACTTAGACGTTATTTTTCAATATGAGAATGTGTAAAGAAAACGAAACGCTCGCTCGTCCCATCTTAGACCTCAATAACTCAATACCTATACTAATATTATAAAGCGGAAAAGTTTGTTTGTTTGTTTGCTTGAAAGCGCTAATCTTCGAAAGTACTGGGTGGATTTGGATGCAATTTGGTATGGAAGTAGCTTGAAGCTTGAGGAAGGTTATAGGCTACTTTTTACGCGACTGCAAAAAAGGAGAGTTATGTTTTTACCGTGATAGAATCCTCGGGAGCAAAGCCGCGCGTGAGTACTAGTCAGTAATAAAAAAAAAGAAATATTTGATATGCTTCAGTATCAAATATTTCTTTTTCTTGTATTAAATATAAATACCTTTTCAGACAAAGTATAATTACTGTGGCTCGCATTTAAAAGTATAATCACTTCTTCCTTCTAAGTAGCTGTCCATAGTGGACCCAAAATGGACGCCTGATTGAAAAAATGAACACTGGTAATGTGGCATTCTAATGATGAAAGAATTGAAGAAGAAGAATTTGAAGCGTCAGTAGCCGAATGGCAAGGGTGTCGGATTTGTGATCGAGAGGTCGCGTGTTCAAATCCCACCCAATACCAGGCGTCCGTCACTCGATCAAGGCCGCGCGTTATATGCCTACCGCTTCGCGTATCGCCGTCGGTACATCCGACACTGGGCTGCCGCACGCCTGCCTGAGCCTTTTTTAATAATTTTGACAACGTCATAATAGATCGACCTAAAAACAATTGATTTTCCTCCGCTTTGCTCCTGTTCCCTTTTGATTATTCATTTGCGCGGAATTTTATTAAAATTAAAATTATTTACACGGTTTCGGATATTTTCGACACTAAACTTTAATAATCGGGAATTCAGGGAAGGAAAAAATGCATCTATCATTTTATTAAACTGAAACTTATTTGATCAACAAATAAAAAATATATTTTTTTGTATAAGTTATCGTTTTATTACCAATATCATTATATACAACCCTAGGACATTCGCTCGATGATGTGGGTCGCGCGGCGAGTAAAACAATCTCAACTCTCTGTGTGCGTACTTATTGTACATTTCTTCTCGCTGCAAACAGCTGGTATTATTATTAAGATTTTGTAGGCTATTATAGCGTAGGTATTTTCGTTTTTATATGAGAGTGATGTACCTGTTACGAAGTAACTATTTAGTAATCTGTGCCAATACACTATTGCCGTGAACCCAGACACAAGCATATTTGGTTTAGTTGGAGGGGTAAACCGGATTGCTAGTATTAATAGTAGTAGTAATGTGAATCCAACCCACATAACTAGCTCAGTTTAAAAAACAAACAACAGTCAGTTACTTTTCGAGTTTCTTTGTTAGAAACATTCAAAAAATACAAATCTTTCCTCTTTGTAATATTAGTCTAGATTAAATAATTTACCTTCAACATAATACTTGTCTTGTACTTGAAGATTGCACGTGCTCTAGCTAACAATTTCTTGTCTTCTTGATTCTGTTTTATTTCTAGTAAGAAAATACAAGGTGACGCTTACAAGCTGTAAAGGACACGATCCACGGTATTTTACTTGCAACTGTATTCGTCGAGCACGTTTTGCTAATCATATTTTGTGCTCCGAAGGACTGGTCCTTCGAGCTACATTACAAGAGCAGGCGGCTGGTAACGCAGCATTAAGATAGATAGATAGATAGAATATACTTTATTGTACACCAATAATTGAATCACACTTAAATAACAATATTGTAAATATTTTTTTTAAGTACTAGATAAATATTTATTTAATCAATAATCTAAATATATATAACTCAAAGGTGACTGACTGACTGACTGACATAGTGATCTATCAACGCACAGCCCAAACCACTGGACGGATCGGGCTGAAATTTGGCATGCAGGTAGATGTTATGACGTAGGCATCCGCTAAGAAAGGATTTTGCGAAATTCCCACGGGATCGGCATTTACACGGGAAAAACTTCCCACGCGGGCGAAGCCGCTGGCACAAGCTAGTGGAATATACACTTAAATAAAAACCCTAAACTACATAATAATATACATCTAAAAATAAACTAAAATATGGCGTCCAGAAATTCGTGCGCATCGCTGTCCACTGGTAATGTGCCCAAAAGGCTAGCGGCATTGCCACGCTGTATGGCAATGCTTAACCGCTGTCCAAGGTAAAAGCCAGCCTTTGGGTCACGCGAAGTGTCAACTAGGCGCCTGGATATAGATAAATAAAATTAGTTATAATGGCGGTCTTGTAACCAATAGAAACAGTTTTGTTTCTTTTCTCGTCATCTGCCTTTTCTCAACTTTGTTGAGTTTTTTTGTTTTGGGTCAAGTTCCAGTCTAGCCTAATAGAGTGCATGCTCCGCAACTCAGTTGCTAGGTAACACAATACCCCTCGGTAAGACCAGTCTCAGAATTTCTGGCTTCTGAGTACCCGTAACGACGTTCAAAGACGTACAAACGACAGCCGGGACTAACTGCTTCACTTGCTTTACGACGCACAGAGAAATTTTGATAAGTTAAGATTGTCACTTAGGCTCAATTTACACCGCCGCGGAATGAAATGGAATTAAAGCGTCAATTTCGCATCATGACGCGAGAAGGCGCGCGAATTCGCTGGAATGCTCGAGTATTCTCGCGCATTCCAACGAATTCGCGCGACTGCGCCATGAGGGACGTTCAGTCTAGATCTATTAAGTTGGCACCGCACTGCTATATATATATATTATATATATATCCTTTATTTCAGGCCCATAAAAAAACAATAAACAAATACAAAATATTATAAATAAACTAATAGATAACAAATTTAAAACACTTAAAAACAAAAACTAGTTAACACGAATAGACCCAACCGACTCCCCGTTCGCACCACTTCCCGCGGATTCCACAGACGGCGCCGACAGTAGCTAGGGGAATTCTCGAGAATGCGCAAGGATTCCCCGAAAGACGCGCGACCTTCGTTTGGCTTCTATTTAGTTTGTACCTATGTTATACGATTGACAAAGTTCATTATGCTATGTACAATTTCGTTGCAAAAAGTCGCTTCCATTCCATTCCGCGGCGGTGTAAATTGAGCCTTATCCACAGACTCTAGTCTACACGTGCTTCTGTTATTATTTAGCAAGAAACTTCTTTGCTGTTTTTTTAATGTGATAGGTAATTAAATAAATCTAACAAGCATTTGAAATATATAGCGTCACAATACATAGGTACTCATCGCTATCTACTGGTTATGTGGCCAAGAGACTCGCGACATTGCTTCGTTGTATAAAGCCTGCAATACATGTTGGCCGAGCGCTGTCGAGTGAAGGCCAATACCAACATGTAGACAGTATATTTGCCTTGTCTTGCTATCGCTCGGTGTCACTTGCCTAGTTTGCCGAGTGTAGGCCAGCGTCAAAGTGTATAGAGCTCATTTGGTGCAACTTGTCTTCGCTCGTCGTTGCTCGTGATCACTTGCCTCACTTCGGATCGGTGTCAGTTTTTGGTCACAAATCAAAGGCGCTCGCCTGCGCTCGGCCAACGTGTGGGCAGCTCTACAGACCCTCTTCTACATTGGTCGTCTGCGTTGGCGTTCGACGAACTTGTCGAACGTGTGGACATTATTTCTTGCCTAGTACCTATTTGCCAACGCTCGCGTTGGTCTACGCTCGGCCAACATGTATTGCAGGCTTAACAATCCTTAACCTCTGTCCAAGGTAAAAGCCAGCCCTTGGGTCATGCGAAGTATCAAATATGGGTCTGGAAAAATCGAAAAGTGTTCGGTTGTAAAACTCATTTACTAATCTGATAATAACTGAGTTGACGTCACGGTCGGTGCAGTGGTTGAACGATTGGCTGCGGCGCTCCGTATTGCGATTTCGATTCCCGCTCCGGATCGAATGTTTGGATGGTAAAATTCACTCATATGCATGAGAAATTCCTAGGGCGGAGCAATGTCTCAAAACAAAAATAAAAGAATCATGGTTAATAAAGTAATAAATAATCAATTATGTGTTTCATTGTTTCATTCTATCAGACTACTATGTAGGTACCTAATCTACATTTCAATTACAAATTTGTAATTCTTCGAATCCTTTGGCAAAAGTACCTACACAGATATATTTCAAGCAATTCAACTAAATTCAAATTATTTTAAAATCTGAGTAACTCAACTGTAGAAGCCATCGTAATCCAGTCTAGACATTGTAAAGTTCATTGTAAAGGTCCTTTTACGTCCTATATAGATACACTTTTACATCATTTTCCCAGGCCTGTTGGTCTAGTGGTCAGTGGCCCTGACTGCTATGCGCAAGGTCGTGGGTTCGATTCCCACCCAGGACAAATGTCTGTGTGATGAGCACGATCATTTGTTCTTTGTCTGGGTATAATTTATCTATAACTAGCTTGTGCCAGCGGCTTCGCCCGCGTGGGAAGTTTTTCCCGTGTAAATTCCGATCCCGTGGGAATTTCGCAAAAACCTTTTTAACGGATGCCTACGTCATAACATCTACCTGCATGCCAAATTTCAACCCGATCCGTCTAGTAGTTTGGGCTGTGCGTTGATAGATCACTATGTCAGTCAGTCAGTCAGTCAGTCACCTTTGAGTTATATATATTTAGATATGTATGTATTTAGAAATATATATGTATGTTTATCAGTTGTCTAGTACTCATAGCACAAGTTCTGCTTAGTTTGGGACTAGATGGCGTTGTGTGAAAGTCGTGGAATATTATTATTATTAACTCCAGCTTCCAGTCGGCTTTCAGTCTAGCTGGATGCAGTGGAGTATTCGTGACTTCCACAATCCAGAAGATAGGTTACACGACAGGTACCCCTTAACTAGTCCAGTGCCAGATATTCTGGCTTCAGAGTAACCGTAACGCCTGTCAAAGATATCCAAATGCCATCCGGGGTCAACTGCCTGACGTGTTTTTCGAGATACGGGGGTAAAACACCGCCAACTTTCAAACTCCAGGCTGCTACTGAGAATATTCTTAAAAAAAAAATTGCAAAAAACAGAACTGACTTCCATATCAAAACACTACAAAGCCTAGAGATTGTTTTGCAATTTTTTTTTCACGCTTTTTAGTGGTTCGGTTTGTAATTTATCTAGTTACCAAAGCCAAAATGTCAACTACTTATCACCTTTTACAAAATATTGCTTTCCCCTGTGCAGAGCCGTTAATTTTTGATGAGTTCTCCTGGTACATCATCATCAGTTCTACTTCACCATATGCATTGTGACGAGCATAAAGTGCTTAACATCCATATTCAAGTAATCTAATCGCAATCCATGAAATACTTATTATTGAGCAGTTTTGGTGGCCATCTGGGGTCTTCATCATCAGATCCACTTCTTCAAATGGTGCTTATCGAGAGCAACTGCACAAATTACTATAAGAAATACCCAAAACGCTATAGGTGTGCCTATAATATTTGAAGAGTTCCCTCGATTTCTCCATGATCCCATCATCAGATTCAAACGTGATGACAATGGGACCAATTAGAAAAAAAAAAAATATAGAAAGTATACCCTTTCAAAACAAAAAGAATTTTCCAAATCAGTCCAGCCATCTCCGAGATATGAGGTAACATAATTATATAAAAAAAAAGTTCAAGACGAATTGAGAACCTCCTCCTTTTGTTTGAAGTCGGTTGAAAACCCGATAAGTACTTTTTGCCCGACCCAGGAGACAAACCCGAGACCTCATGCTCCACAGTCAGCCCTTGCGACCACTCGACCAAGGAGGCTATCAGAAAATACATTTTTACATTAAACTTAAAACACTCCGCTGTTTGAAGAGTCGCCCTAAAAATAGCAACTAAATAGTTTTCTCTAATTTCGTGAGAAAGTTTTTCGTATAAATCCTAGTTTAAATCTTTATGAAGTTGTCAAAAAACCGTTATTTTAGGCAATGAAAGGTCAACGGTAATTACGATTTAAGACAAGTTATTAGATTTTTATTAAAGTTTTGCATTATCAAAGGAAACGACAGCGCGGCAGGCCCATAAGGAGATGGCGGAATGAGCTGGACTTTTTCTCAGAGAATTGTTCTGTTTTATTTCGGTGGGTAAATCATCAAACGACTCATCCTGCTCTGGGTGGAGTCAGGGCCGGAATAACTATTAGGCGGAGTAGGCAACTGCCTAGGGGCCCCGCATCAACTAGGGGCCCAGGCCCAGTGCACGCACCAAGAAAACATGTTTCTTCGAACGAGAATTTGATGTGCGTGTGAACTTAGGGACCTCACTGTTATCTCACAAAATACAAATCGTTAGATTTAGTAGCAGAATTAAAACAATTTTGGAACAAATCTGGGAATAAGTAAACAAATATATTAAAAACCACAGCCCTTAATGTGTGTTTCCTCAGTTCACACACGATTTGGTCAGTCAAAGTAAGAAAAGGGCCCCAAGAATGCCATTGCCTTAGGGCCTCTGACAGGGTTAATCCGGCTCTGGGTGGAGTGCAAGGAAGTGCCAGCAGAAATCCACCCAGTTCCTTCACTTGCCCTCGCGTTCTAAGGCGCGGTATCTCGTTAGAAAATTCCCGCAACCCAAGCAGGCAATGGCTCTGTTGGGCCCCGTCCATGCTGACTGCCCTGTATCGCATGCGGTCGCGAAAACAAGAAGGAGAAAAAGGAGGTCTTTGCCCTCTAGGGCGACAACACAAGCTCATAATAATCAAGGAACGTAAAAGCATTTAGTGTGCCTACTAAATATAACTGAGCAATACGTAAATATACCGCGTTATGTAACTTACTTAAAGGAGCTGTCTGTCGTTCGCTAGATAATTATATAAATATTATGTAAGAACGAGTAGCCTAAATTCACGTTCTTAAGTTTAGATCGAGAGGTCATGGGCTTGAATCCCACCATAGCCGTGAACCTCCACCAATCACACCTTACACTTCCCATACACTTCTTCACAGTAACATACGAGTACAAACACATACATCACCACTACTTATTTTGAAAAAAAAAAGTAAAATATTGTAATGTTTAAACTTCATTATTAGTTATAGTATAGTCCATGTAAACCGCAGTGACAATCAATTCGGTATTCACTCACTTTGTATCGCTCGTAATGACTGTAACACTGTCTCCCAAAACACAAGCTCTAGCTTAGTTTGGGAATCAAATTCAGTAGTTTTGTATTAATACATTTAAATGAGTCAATTCATTATACCAAGACTAAATATATTTACATGTGCCAATAAGCAATTTTTATTTATTTATTTTATTTTATTATATTTAGCTTAGTTTAATCCAACTTAACACATTATATATCCGCCGTGGCTCTGAAAGTATGTTTAAGTAAGAAAATAACATACCTGTCTTGCCTAGAGGTTACCTTGCTACTCAGCTATTGGGGTACCTATAGACGTCAGATATGAAATCACTTCAATTATAACACTACTACTCAACTGTAACCTGTTTGACTGAACGCCTCCAATACATATAGGTAGTTGAGAAAAGTATAATACGGGTGAGAACAAAAATACCAAAATAAAGTTGGCGTGGGCATTTTAATCGTAATACCATCGGCCTTGAAGGAGTCTTACACAAATCCCAACAATTTTCACTGGCTTAAAAAACCTTTTAAACGTCTTTCTAGCTAGACATCATTACTCAGAACGGCAAAGCTTTAAATTACGTTCACCTGTTATTTATTGATGTTACTGACCTAGCTGACTTTTTTACCTTTATGATACATGAAGCTAATTTTTCACTCTGATTTGCGAAAGTCGAGCAGGGGTAGCTCACCGTCCGGTAAGGCCTGGGTTGATGGCGCGTCGTGATCCAAGCGTTCCTTAAAAAGCTGTCCACAGCATTGACGAGGCCCGATAACGCTATGGCCTGCTGAGGTGGTGGAAATGTTCTCACGAGTTACTACGGCCCCAATAAGCAAGGGCAACTCAAGTAGCAGGGTGGGTACTGGGTTGTTAGTCAGTCGAAGTGTGTTACTCCGTTCCACTCCTTTTTCAAGTTATGATAAAAAAATAATCCTCTAAATACTATCATGTAAAATGTTGCCAAGACGAAACCATAGCTCACACTTTCAAGAAGTTGTCATATCGCATGTATAGCTAAGCCTCGAATTTTACAAGCCCTAACTTCACAAACTCTACACCTTAGTCAAAATATGTGTCTTGGTCGTTTCTTTACTACAAGAACTTTTTCTCTCTATATTTTTTACACAAAATTCCATCGTCTAATTTAAGGGGTTCGGGGGAGGATAAAACTGCCAAGTTTAGATTTTTTTTGTTGTTTTTGTATTAATAATACCATATTTCTGCTTTCTAGAACTTCAAGAAGTATCCTAATAATTTTGATGTCGGTGACGAAATTGTTAGGTATATTTTTTTTTATAATTTTATCAATAATATCTAAACTATCAAAGCTATGTAATTGAAACTTTATTTGTTCAATAAATCTATTATTGACATCACATCCCAAGTTTATCTGGTACAACACATACCCAAGTTATGACGGTTCAATAAACCAACTAAGAGCTTCGGGAAAAGGTGTACAGTGCCCTTGAGCTCCGCTTGGCTGGTCTTGGTGGGGGCACTACCGTGCCACCAGATTCAGTCAACAATTTTCGGTTTAGCTTCGTGTAGAACTAAATATTTGCGTAAGATATGTAGGGAGGCGTATAACAATGGTCCAGCTGCACTAGATATGTTTAAAAAACCGAAACATTATTCATTAACTAACATTAAAACTGTATAATTATGCTACTTTGCAAATAAAAAAATGATTACTACTTTTCTTAGTTTTGAAAACTTAGTATCTATATCTAGTTATAGATAAATGTGAAAAGTATCTATTCATCATGTAGCTTTAAACAATTTATTTGTTATCAAAGCACGGAGCCCTTTTGGAAATAATTACTTGTTAGTCAAGATTTCCACCATGTTAATTTTATTTAATTATAGTCAGTAAAGTTAGATGGCCATTTCCTGATGAATTTGAAGCACAACCAGTAGTCAGTAGGGTTAAGTACACACAAAAACAACAGTGTTAGTACTCATTTCGTTTAATCCACAATAAATAATTAGTACAATTAATGCAATTTTAATAAATTATTATTTTAATAAAGGCAAATGCTTAGTTATTTAAATGCGAAATTAGCATCATTGTACAAGTTAGTAAGTAAATCTAAAGTTAACATGTTATAAATAAATAAATAGTGTTATTTACATTAAAAATAGGTGTACACTTAATTAATTGGAAAAATAATAATATAATAAAAGTTGACAAAAAACGAGCTGTATTTTACCTGTATTAAAAATAAGCAGATAAAATATAAAGCTCATTTGTATTTGACTCATTTTGCTATTTCTTTTTTTTTACTTTTTTAAAAAGTCATGCCTTATTTCTTTTTCTTTGGTACTTTTTGTCAACTTTTACATAAACAAAACCTATTACACTTTTCTGTTGCTTGTTCTCGCATTTTGGTGGGTTCGTTTCAATTTCAAATTAACATTTAGATATTTTTATTGTTCGACTTACATAGCCAAATAACTAATAAAAATAAATTAAAACGTTGCGTTTGCGATAGGATGTTACAAGACTTCATAAAAGGAGGTTTTCTGTTTCTTTGGTCATTTTACCCGACTGCAGTGGAACCAAAGTGAATAAAATTTTTGATGCGCATTTTTTCAGTATAGTGGCACACAAAAGTCCTCTGATCTTTTTTTCTTGTACTTTCCATTTTCATTCAAGTCCCGTTTTTCTGTCTTAACTTTTCTAGCAAATAGATTGTGTAATAAGCCTCATTTTACGGTTATTTATTGAGGTAAGTATCGCCGTTAACTCCATTCAGTATCATTGATCCATTTGACTTAGTCCTTTTTGATAGCCTGAAAAGTATTCGTACTTTAATTTCTTTTAATTTAAGTATATTTATGTACTTTCATTAAAAGATTGGTTTACTCAGTTCCAAACGATTGTCTTGAATCGATTGACTGAAAAGAAAGGGTACATTGATATTATTAGTTATGAAATATTTACAAAAGCAATTATTTTGGGGTTTGTTAGAACATTATTATGTAGGAAGTTTTATAAAAAAATACATATTTAAGTCTGTTTCGAAATTCATGTAGGTATAGATTTTTTGTGCAAGATTCTCCATTAGATTATTAAATTCTATGCTAAATTTATATGATCAAAATTAACTTCACACAGAAATTCAGTAACAGCCTTAATAATTATTAAATATATATAGTTTATTCTCATCGTCTGGCCAAAATACGCTATTTACAAGCAGTTTATAAAATAAAATAAATATTAGCAATACTGAAACACACTGTATGATAGACAATAAAATAATATAAAAAGTAGAATAAAATATCCTTCTTCCTTTAAAAGTGCTCTTACATGCACGTATAGAAAGTAAATAAAGTGATTTTTTTAATGAAAATAGCACATGTAATGTATGCTTATGTACAAAAGTGTTAGGTGTTAAATATAACTTTATAAAGCAGTTTCAAAGACTGAAGTATTTCAGACCAAGCTGTGTGAATGTAATTTTTGCAAATCGTAAGTCAAGTTTACAATTACTTTGCGAGTTTTTAGTCAGAACAAGTCTGACATCTGACCGGCCCGTTGGTATAGTGGTCAGTGGCCCTGACTGCTATGCGCAAGGTCGTGGGTTCGATTCCCACCTAGGACAAATGTTTGTGTGATGAGCACGGTTATTTGTTCTTTGTCTGGGTGTAATTTATCTATAATATGTATGTATTTAGAAATATATATGTATGTTTATCAGTTGTCTAGTACCCATACCACAAGCTCTGCTTAGTTTGGGACTAGATGGCGTTGTGTGAAAAAGTTGTGGAATATTATTATTATTATTATCTCCTTTCACTCAACCCAGAGGGGTGTCATTTGGAGTCATTTGATGGTTTTCCTCCAGAAACAAAAGGTTAGGTACTCATATTATATACTCTTTACTGAAATTATGTTTTGACGTTGGTTATATAATGGATGTTTTGATAAAAGGGTAGACCATTGCTTCAATTGAGACACAAAATACATTTAATTTCAGTATCAAACAAGAAATATTAACGCCTACGCATAACTACTTAGCAATAAATGTCACCATTACAAATTGGGTTAAATAAAGAACGTTAGCCTTTCCGTCTGCATAGTCCTTTTGAAATTTCGTACATTTTATCAAATGTTATCCTCTGTTATGATTAAATTAATGAAATTCTTGAGCTCTTAAGCGTTATCGTTTCCTTCAACAGTATTTCCTTGCTGTATATTTTAAATTCACGCAGGTCAAAACCGAGATTTGAGTAAATAATCATAAATGATATTTATTCTTGAGTTGGGGTTATTAAAAAATTGGCCAAGGGCGAGTCAGACTCACCCATGAAGAGTTCCGTAGTAACTACCTACGCAAAATATCTTTTTTTCATAGTGTTTGTATGAAAAACAAAGTTATATTTGCGGTTTTAGTAAATGTGCTATATCTCAAAAACTGCTGACCCGATCTGGTTCAAACCAATTTTCGTTGAAAGTTTTCATTAATATATACAACATATTTTTTTTATATTTTTACTCGATTCACAGTATACATCTACCTACCAAGTTTCACATGTGTAGTACGGAGTAAAAGTAGTTTAAAAGTAGTTTCGGAATAAAATGGCTGTGACATACGGACGGACGGACAGACCGACAGACAGACATGACGAAACTATAAGGGTTCCGTTTCTTACCATTCGGCTACGGAACCCTAAAAACAATTTCACAAGTAATCTTGTATCGTTTAAAATTTAAATTAGACGAGGCCGATGTTTCGTAGCTGTAACATCCGACTAATACTAAAGAAACACCGAAACAAATACAGAGATGAAAGTCTCTTTTGAAGTCCACACAACCCTTACTGATCAAATCATATGACAACCATGTTTGTCTGTGGTGCTCCTTTGAGGAAAAAAAAAACAGATTTGAGTTGACCTGTCCAAACAGTGTATTTGTCAATTATCGCATAGCTCAAGTTAGGAGCTCAAAAGTTTTGACGAACAATACCAAAGTAAGGGCATTTGGGTGGGCCGCAACTTCAAAGTACGTACTCATAACTTTCAATATTTGGTTTATTTTTTACATACTCCTCTAACTATACAGATTTGTGTCTGAGATGGACTTGACAAAACAATGTACCTACTTCCCATTACAGAAAAATATTTACAACCTACTAATATTATAAAAGTGAACGTTTGTGAGGATATATGTATGTTTGTTGCTCTTTCATGCAAAAACTACTGAACGGATCTCAATGAAATTTAAATCTAAAATCCTGGAATAGCACCATAGGCTAGTTTTTATCCCGGAATTCCCGCGGGATCGGGTTTTACGCAGGAAAAACCTCCCACGCAAACAAAAGCTAGAAAATTCATATAACAAAACTGCTTTAATAACCATCCAAATATGATATCTCTGCGTCAATGGAAGATAATATATGATATTTAATATTATCTCATTCCTTACAAGAATTTGATTAAAATCTGAAAATGATCCATTAGCGTTCATAATCACATGTGACAAGACAGATAGCTTTGTGGAGCGATCTTTATGAAATACCACGAAAATTAATAATTATGTGTATGGAAATGCTCCAGAAAATATGTGTGATTTTTGTTTGCCTTAAATGTTTTCAAGTCATAGTCAGTATGGCACTACATTTGGAGCTTATACTGTGCTATTAATACATTCAATTCGCAGCTCTGTTAGTTTGTATGTCTATTAGTAATGAATTACTAATAGACATATTCGGCCCCGAAACGCCACGGGAACTCTTTAAAAAAAGTTTTATTAGGTTTTACTAATGAAGGACGAAAACTAAAGCATTGTAGAAAGAGAAATAAAAATTAAACAAAAAACGTCTGTCATATGCATATCGGATGGAAGAAAAACGATACACTGGTCGAATCATAGTCCCAGAGCACTGATTTGAAAACCACTCTCTGCCCCAGTGCCTTGAACATCGGCGACGAGTTGCTAGTCTATCGGTTTTCTATCGGTTACATTTCGGGGAGTGTGCGATTGAATTACATAATCTAAGTCAAGCCCGTTTCATCATCGGACTACAAGACAAACGGCGATGCGCCATCGTTACATGGTGGACATCCCACCTATACGCACTAAACGTTTTGGGAATACCTTCATTGTGCGTACGGCTAAAGAGTGGAATTCCCTGCCGGAGTCTGTGTTTCCTGATAGCTATAACCTGGGGGTCTTTTAGTCAAGAGTGAATAGGTTATTTTTAGGTAAATGTGCTCCATCTTCGACCACATCATCACTTACCATCAGGTGAGATGGTGGTCAAACGCGAGCCTATTACCAATAAAATAAATATTACCTATATGTATAAATGCGAAAGTAACGCTGTCTGTCTATTTATTACACTTTCATTTATAAACAACTCAGCCGACTTTGTTGATATTTTGTACAGAGATATTTTAGACCTTGGAGAAGGACCCTGAGGATGGACCTTGAGGAAGGGTTAAACTAGGTTTTTATGCGAGTGAATCGGCGGGTAGAAGCTTGCAAATACTTATTGTTGGCATTACAAGTTAAAAACCTAGTGCCAAAACCATATATGCTTCTGTTGGAGAGGGTTTAAGTATTCCTTATTAACCCTTACCCTTATAGCAATTGAACTAGGGTTAACTTAACCCTTCTTTTAGCCAGACCATACGCGCAGTCAGCTCATTAGCTATTAACTCAAAGAGGGTTACGGTCGTTCCAAAATAAAATACCCATACTCAGATCAAATAAACTCTTAATTTAGGTGCTGTTATGGGAAATATAATTAACCAGTGAGACTAACACAATATTTAATTACTTATTGTTTGTTACGAAACCCTTCTCACAATATTGGGAATACCTTTGCCCAAGGGAACTTAAAAATTTACAATTTGACCCAAAAATTTACTTTGCAAACAAAACATAGTACAAACAGATTAATAAACCCGGGTTTCAAAAAGGTTTGTAACCCCGATATTGTTCGTTAAAAGCTAAAATACTGGCTGTGCCTAAATATTGGTTCTATCATATTTATGAGCGTCCATTGAGGCAACGAGATATAAAAATAATGGTTTATTTTCATAATTTTCTCATAAATATATGTACATATTTTATAATATTAGTCTTGAATGCTCTCACAATTGCGAGTAGGAGTAGCTCACCGTGCAGTAAGAACCAGGCCCGAATCAGCGGCCCGCCGTATTCAACGCGCTCCTCAAAGAGCAGTCAGCAACATTGACGGGGCCCGAAAGGGCTATTGACTTACGGGGTTGCGGGAATGTTACAACGAGATATCGCGGCCCTGGAACGCAAGGGCATCTGAAGGAGCAGAGTTAGTTTTTAGTCAGTAGAAGTCTGACACTCCCTTCCGCTCCACCCCGAGCAGGAGAAGTCATTCGATGATTTTTCCATCCTCAAAAAGGCATCCTCTCTATAACAGAAACTGAGCCGTAAACTACGCAGACCCAATCAGGGCCGGATTAACCATTAGGCGGAGTAGGCAACTGCCTAGGGGCCCCGCATCAACTAGGGGCCCAGGCCCAGTGCACGCACCAAGAAAACATGTTTCTTCGAACGAGAATTTGATGTGCGTGTGAACATAGGGACCTCACTGTTATCTCACAAAATACAAATTCTTAGGTTTAGTAGTAGAATTAAAACAATTTTAGAACAAATCTGGGAATAAGTAAACAAAATTAAGCAAAGTAAGCAAAGGTAAGACGGTACTTTACACCGGAACAGATGCTCAATCTCTATCAAGCCCAGGTTTGTATGGAGTACTGCTCTCATATTTGGGATGGATCTGCGAAATACCAACTGGACGCGCTTGAGTCTATCGAGAAACGGGCCAAGAGACTCATTGGCAACGATGCACTGGTCGAATCAAAGCTCCAGAGCCTTGAACACCGACGACGAGTTGCATGTCTATCGGTTTTCTATCGGTTACATTTCGGGGAGTGTGCGATGGAATTACACAATCTAATTTCGCCAAGTCCGTTCCATCTTCGGACTACAAGACAAACGGCGATGCGCCATCGTTACATGGTGGACATCCCACCCATACGCACGAAACGTTTTGGGAATACTTTCATTGTGCGTACGGCTAAGGAGTGGAATTCCCTGCCGGAGTCTGTGTTTCCTGATAGTTATAACCTGGGAGTCTTTAAGTCAAGAGTGAATAGGTTACTTCTAGGCAAGCGTGCTCCATCTTTGACCACATCATCACTTACCATCCGGTGAGATGGTGGTCAAACGCAAGCCTATTATCAATAAAAAAAATATATATATTAAAAACCACAGCCCTTAATATGCGTTTCCTTAGTTCACACACGATTTGGTCAATCAAAGTAAGAAAAGTGGACCCGAGAATGCCATTGTCTTAGGGCCTCTGACAGGGTTAATCTGGCTCTGGACCCAATGCGGGTTGTCTGATGTTGCATGCCTTTAAGTTTATGGTTTTAAGACATCCGGTTTTCTTACGATATTTTCCTTATCCGTTTAGAAAAATGAGGCGATGATATAAGCTCTAAAGTTGGGACTGTAACTGTCCCATCATAGCTTAGCTTTATTATCATAGCTGTCGGTCTAATTTGGTAAAAAAAAACGAAAATATTAGCTTCTGGTCATTGCGGGATTGCTTGCGAGAATAAGCCTAGATGTCCGTCTTCAAAGACTACGTTGGTATCAAAGTTTATAAAAATTGTTTGAGTAGTTTAAATGTGAAAGTATTACCGATGGACTTATGTCACATTTATTCCGGGGTTGCGGGAATATTCTAATAGGATACCGTGACCCGGAAGGGCAGTGAAGGAACATTATGGGTTTTTAGTCAGTAGAAGTCACATTCACACATTCCATTCCATTAGCGGGAGAAGTCATTTGATGATTTTACTACCAAAAAAATGGGATATCATTATTAGTAAGCATCCTATTTACTGTTTTGTAGCAAATTACAGATAGCCGATTTTCTTATTACCTACATAATAATTTTATTTATGTAACTACTAAAATAAACAAAAGCAATTAGAATTTCTTTTCCTTTTTTCTAACTATTCTAAACATTACAATAAAACATTTATTTCTGCAAACAAAAAGAATAAGAACTACTTAAACTAACTAACGTAACTACTTAAAACGCTTAACATATAATATAAAAACTTATATAATATAATGTTTGCAAAATTACGTTTTCTTTTTTAGTTTTCACAATACCAACCAATTTAATTTATCAAGAGGCCGGCAGCTCGTAAAACCCTCGCGGCTCGTACCCTTCAGATTAATGCCTACCTCACAACTTGTGTGTTCAGTCTAAGATATTATTCAAAATGAAAAGATAAAAAAATGAATAAGCGTTTTAGCTTTAGACCCCTTTACTTATGCTAATAAAACTTCAAAAAAGTCTACTTTATAAGTATTCCGTATCTTTTTTTTAAATGCTGCCTTGTTAGGTAACCGAATGGCAAAAAACGGAAACCTTATAGTTTCATCATGTTTAGGTCTGTGTGTCCGACTAAAACCAATTTTTCTCAAATTCAATTGTTTAAAAGATAGAGACTTCCAAAGTGGTAAAATGTGTGTCTCCCCCTCTTAACTATTATAAAAATTGAGTGAAAACATATTGTATATATACTGTAGATCTTAATGAAAACTTTCAACAAAAATTTGTTTGAACGAAATATCGCACGCTTAAACCAATACTGTCACTATCCCAAAAAGTCAACTTTTCAGGAGTGGCAAAAAATGGAATGAGAATGGGAACATTTTTGTTTAGTGACGAAGCGGACTACTGCCCGTATAGCGGTTATTTCTGTTACTTTTAGACTAGTGTAAGCACGATTACGCCTAGTTCTACGTTTCCCAACAGATGGCATTAAAAAGTCCATTTGGCAAAATTTTGGATAGTGACAGTATTGGATTAAGCGTGCGATATATTGAGCGATTTTTTAAATATAGTACATTTTATAAAACCAAAAATATAACTGTATTTCATATAGAGACTATGAAAACAAAGTTATTTTGCGTAATTACTATGGAAACCTTCATGGACGAGTCTGACTCAAACTTGGCCAATTTTTTACCCTTTTTAGTGGTTTATTTTTATCTATTTTTTTTATTAATATTAGGTTCGCGTTTGACCACCATCTCACCTGATGGTAAGTGATGATGTGGTCGAAGATGGAGCACGCTTACTTAAAAGTAACCTATTCACTCTTGACTTAAAGACCCCTAGGTTATAGCTATCGGGAAACATAGATATATACGGCAGGGAATTCCACTCCTTATCCGTACACACAATGAAAGTATTCCCAAAAAGTTTTGTTTTGTAACGGCTTTGTACTAGACAACGTTTCGTTCAAGAAAAGTTTAGAGAATCACATTACGTTGTCTAGACTAGAAACGAGCAGAGCTTGTTGCTACATAATAACAGCAACACGGGTCGATATACAAAGTTAAGCAACGTTTGTCGGGGTCAGTCAGTGGATGGGTGAATATTTTTGTTAGGGAGTACAGCAACCTAGGATAGATAATAAGTAGATATAATCGTAGAATCGTATCAAAGATTGTACATGGTAGATATAATATTTGTTTTTATGTAGAATCGTTTTATTATCATGTAGAATCATTTAGTTTGATTGTATCATTTAGTTATTATTTAGAATCATTTCGTTTGTAAATAGCATTTTGAGAGGCAATGTACATAAGATAGTATAGTATATGCATGTAAATGCCGGCCGTAGATTGGTGGACGCGGCATAAGTAAAAATCGAGCGCTCTCCACGTGCGCCACCTACGACCGCGCATATAAATATGGCCGCCCACTGCGTGGGACGGCAAAGTAAGTAACAGCATCAGAGAGTGGCGTGAAGCCGGCTGGGACAAGACCCTGAGCGAACTGGAACCCACCCACCATGCCTTCTGGCAACTTCAGCGGAATATGCGCGCCACTGAGGTTGCCTCAATGCCTCCCCTTATCCGCCCGGACAAAAGCATTGCCTTCGACGACGAAGACAAAGCCGAATGCCTAGCCGACAGCCTGGAGGCACAGTGCTCTCCCAGCTCCCAACCAGTCGACCCAGCCCACCTTGCCCACGTGGATGCTGAGGTCGAACGTAGATCTGCCCTACCCCCTGTCGAGGACCCTGATGCTCCCCTCCCCCCCGTCACGGAGGACGAGGTGGAGGAGATCATCAAGAAACTCAAACCTAGGAAAGCTCCCGGGACTGACAGACTGACCACTAGGGCACTTAAACTCCTCCCACGTACGATCTTAGTCCTACTGACTGCCATCTTCAATGGCGCCTTGTCCAACAACTTGTTTCCACAAGCTTGGAAAGAGGCTATAGTGATAGGTATCCCAAAACCCAAAAAGCCCAAGAACCTCCCGACTAGCTATAGACCCATTAGTCTGCTCAGCGCCCTCGGCAAGGTCTACGAGCGGATTATTCTTAATCGGCTCAAGGACTTTGTCGAGGCCAAGAGCCTAATCCCTAACGAACAGTTTGGCTTTAGAGCCCATCATTCCAGTGTCCACCAAGCCCACCGCATCGTAGAGCACATTAGCGGCCGTTTTCAACGCGGTCTGGTGACGGGGGCCCTATTCTTTGATATAGCAAAGGCTTTCGACAAAGTCTGGCACAATGGCTTAATTTATAAGCTTTACCAACTAGGTGTGCCGGACCGTCTCGTGCTCATCATTCGAGACTTCCTGTCAAACCGCTCCTTCAGATATCGTATCGAAGGAGCGCTTTCCACTCCCCGCCCTATCAGAGCCGGCGTCCCTCAGGGCGCCGTGCTCTCCCCCCCACTCTTCACGCTATTCACTAGCGATATCCCCAAAAAGCCCCCAGTAGAGTTATCCCTGTTTGCCGACGACACGGCCATCTACTACTCGGGACATAATCCCGTTAGCATCGCTCATACCCTCCAGACCTCAGCCAACGCACTAGGCGATTGGTTTAGGAAATGGAGGATTGAGGTAAATCCCGACAAAAGTCAAGCAGTCCTGTTTCGCAGGGCTCGCCAGCATAAAAAGTTCACCCCCCCACGCCCGATCACTATGTTCGGCAAGCCAATCCCTTGGGAGAAGCGAGCCAAATACTTAGGTGTGATCCTCGACCAGTTCCTGAATTTCAGTGAGCACATAAAGTCGGTTCGCTCGCGAGCCGCTTTCGCTCTCGGTAGGCTCCACGCCCTGCTGAATAAACACAGCAAGCTCTCCCTTAAATGTAAAATCCGAATATACACGACATGCATACGTCCTATCATGACGTATGCCTGTCCGGTGTTTGCTCATGCCAGTCCCAATCAGATCCATAGGATGCAAGTCGTTCAGAACCGTTTTCTCCGAAAGGCCACGGGCGCGCCCTGGTTCTGTAGGAACGAGGATCTCCACGTAGACCTCAAACTCCCGACCATAAAGCAAGTGTTGAAACGCATGTCAGTGCGTTACTTCACCTCTGCTGAGACCCACACTAACCCCCTGATCGTATCGGCCGCCCGATACAGACCCTCCAAGATTTCTCGGGTTCGTCGCCCGCGTATCATCCTAGACGAGCCTGACGACCCCACCACCATCCGACAAGAGAGCAGTAGGGAAACCAGCACTCTTAGAAGACACAGATACAGAACGCGTTCCTTATTCCGGCCTCGCCGACGAGGCCCATCGCGACGTCCGCGTACTGGTAATGAAAATCCCCCCCGACCTTTGCCAAACGAGCCAGCCCGCGATGCTGAGCCAGTAGCAATAAATACTCCCGTAAATAATATGACCCAGCCTGTCCCTTTGCTGCCCTCCCGAAATGACCCCGCTATGCCGAGGCCCGTACTCCACAGGGAGTGCCCTTAGCGTGCGGTCATTAGTTTTTAAGTATATTTTAGTTTGTAAGCCCTGGCTGGGGGCCTTTAATTTATTAGAGGTCACCACAGGAAAGTCCGGTTAAGTAGACTCACAGCCTTAGTGTGCTGATCTACAAGTGGCCCTACCTAAAAAAAAAAAAAAAAAAAAAAAAAAAAAAAAAACGTGGGACGGCAGTTTTAAGCCCTGGCTGGAGGCTTTAATTAATTTGTTAATTAAGGCAACCACAGGCAAGCCCGGTTAAGCAGCCGACAACCTCAGAGGTTGACCTGCGAGATGCCACTCACAAAAAAAAAAAAGTGGGACGGCAGTCTTGTTTCAATCGTCGCGGTGTACACATCAGTCTCGTTCCGATCGCCGCGCTGTACACACGCCTACGCTCTCGCTTGAACATTGTGCTACTTTTGAAGATTGTGAAGTATTGTAAAGTGAATAAATAGTGTTTGCTCGTTTTCAAGATTTTTCCTTTCAACCCTGCTATCCTGAATATCGAACAATTTTAATATATCGAGATAACTTTAACTTTTTAACTTTTTTTTTTTATTTCACCATAAAAAATACATCAGCATGAACTACAAAAACTTAAAGGCTAGTATTTAGTACACAGCAAATGAGCATCTGTAGCCGAACTAGGACATGTCCTGTATCTCGGCATATAGCGCCACACCCCTAGTAAAAACGCTAATTATAAAATAGCCCAAGTGATTGAAACATTAGTTAACAATACTAATATTAATGAAATATCTGTGCGTCTGTGTGTACATTTTGTGTGAGAGTATTATGTGTGTGGTTGTGTGTGTATGAGTGTGTGTATGTGTGCGTGACGTGTGCGTGTGTTGTGTGTGCGTGTATGATGCATGATACCGAGAAATACCGACCACTTTATTATTTAGGTAAGCAAACACTAGTTTTGAATTTTAAGTAAAGCCTCAGTTTTATCATAAGAAAGATTAAGAAGATAATTATGTATTTTCTCCTTACACAATTTTTTGTTAGGGGGGTATATGTTTAACTCTTTATTTATTTTATTATATAAGTAAGGAGCAATGTAAATAAATAATCTTCTAATAAACGACGTTTTAGGCTCAAAAGACCGAGTGCAGACCTCGTGTTTCATGCGTTTGCTGGTTATGCTTGGGTCATATGTAAGTTCACAATGTTGTTTGAGAAGTACTCTTTCTATAAATAGCTGTCTTACAGTAGATACCTGACAATCCTGGTAGACTGTTCTTGTTGGAAAGAGAATTGGTTTAAAGTTGCTAACTTTCAGTATGGCACGTTGAGCGATTTCTAATCTTTTGATGGTGGTTTTTGGAATCCCACCCCACGACAATATGCAATAAGTAATTATGGATTGACACAATGCTAAGTAAATTTGTTTTAAAAGTGTTGCATCCACAATGTATCTGACATTTTTAAAGACATAAATAAGTTTACGTACTCTAGAAGATAGCAACTTGATATGTTCCTTAAAGCTAAGTTGACTGTCCACTGTGATGCCCAGGTATTTTATATTACTAACGCGTTCTAATGGTTTGCAACAACAGTTTGATCTAGAGACACATTGATGCGGAGTAATATGCAGCCTGTCATCGATTTCAGTTTTGTTGCGAATCGAGAAAGTTATATATTTGGTTTTGTCAAAATTCATTGTCAAAATATTTTTGTGTAACCACTTGTGAACCATTTCGAAACCAAATTGGGCAGCATCAAAGACCTCTACCCAATTTTCAGCAGAGAAGAGGAGAGCAGCAGAGATTCCTCCGTGCCTTGGGAAGAACTAGCGATTCGGATTAGCGAGGAGGATTCCCCCCGCGTAAATCTCGATCCCGTGGGAATTCCGGTATAAAAAGTAGCCTATATATTATTCCAGGATGTCAACTATCTACTTACCAAATTTCATTAAAATCCATACAGTATGTCCGGAGATTAGCGTGTACAAACAGACAGACACACTTTTTTTTAATTATATTTTGTCGTGTTACCGTTTCTTAACCCACCTCGGTTATTATTTTTGTATAAAATATAAATGTACAGACACACTTTTTTACTGTTTTATTATATGTATAGATAGATCAGCCCGCTCTTGACCTCGGTCACACCTGATGGTAAGTGTAAGATGAGGTCTACGATGGAACGAGCGAGCCCAGAAGATGCCTATTCACTCTTGCTTTAAAGGCTGACGGGTCATATGACGGAATATAGAAGCCGAGTGTTCAACAGGTTCAACTGCTTGACTATGCGCACAATATAATAATATGTAGAGGAAAAGTGCTGTTGTGTAGAAAAACAGATTATGGCTTTGCTAGTCTTTTGAGTCTGTGTTTCCTGATCGTTATAACTCGGGATTCTTTAAGTCAAGAGTGAATAGGTTACTTCTAGGCAAGCGTGCTCAATCTTCGACCACATCAGCACTTACCACCAGGTGAGATGGTGGTCAAACGCGAGAATATTCTGAATAAAAAAATATACACATAATTACTTACAAAATTAAAAGATTTTTCTTGGCTCTATTTCTAAATAAAAAATTAAAATTGCATTTTCATATTCTGACAGCCTTTGCATCGCAAGTGTACGTAAAAAATATATTCGAAATTTATTCGTTAGCTCGAGCACTGTCTGAATTATAATATTTTCTTAATTAAGCACTTGGCTAGAATGATTAAAAACTGCTTTCATATTTTAGGACTGCCAAAATGAAGAATCTTAATTAGAAAAAATTGGCCAAGTGCGAGTCAGACTCGCCCATGAAGGGTTCCGTAGCATATACGCCAAATAACTTTGTTTTTTTATAGTATTTGTATGAATTACAATGTTACATTTGCGGTTTTAGAAAATATGCTATATCTTAAAAACTACTGACCCGATCTTATTCAAGATTTTAGATTTTTCCCTTATTTTATAAGTTAGTTTATTATATTAAGATTATATAAGTTAGAATGGGGACACATTTTACCACTTTGGACGGGTATATCTTTTAAACGGTTGACTTTATGAAAAAGTGGTTTTAGAAACCTCCTCATTTTTAAAGACCTATCAATAAATACCACACACGTATAGGTTTCATGAAAAAAAATATTTTCAGAGTCAGTTCCATGTATGGGGAGCTCCCTTTATTTGAAATATTTTTTTTTTTATTTTTTTCTTAAAATCGGAAAGCGGTTTACAGAATACATCTACCTACCAAGTTTCACACGTATATTCTTAATAGTTTAGGAATTAATGGTTGTGACATATGGACAGACGGAAAAACAGACAGATATAACGAAACTATTCGGTTCGGTTTTTTTGCCATTCGGCTACGGAACCCTAAAAAGACTAATTTCATAATGAAGCCAAACTCCAGATTCAAAAACATTTATTTTTGGATTTTAGATTTCAATGAGTATGTCGTCCCATTGAAATTAACTCAAACTGAAATGAATGGCCGACACGGTTGGCGTGATTGGCTGAGACGCTGTGTCTTGAGTTCGATTCCCGCACTGGAATAAATGTTTTTAGGTATGATCTACGGTTAGTGGTTCTAGTGTTTGTAAAAAACCACTCCCTGATACACACCCTAGTTGAAAACATCCCATAAAAAAATACTAATCTCACACACATAATTTCATGATATCATTTTATTGCTACAGGCTGTTGTTTTTCAACGTATTAACTTGATTTACTGCTCCATACAAAAACAATTCAAAACCTATATATCAGACACTGCAGTTTTAGTATGTACAGTCTGCTGTATGCTAAGTCACGTCGACGTTTAAAAATGGCGTTCCAAGCCGTTTTAATATAGTGAAGTCTGGATTCTTTGCGAATTCAATTTAAATCCCCTCTTTATTATATCGTGGGTAATTTCTCAGGCGGCGAATGCAGCTATTTGCTATAATGGCGATCAATATTTTGAGCAAAACAAAATTAATGAAAAACTTGAGAAGTGACACTAGTAGTAGTCCGCTCCACCTACAATGGAAGGAGTCATTTGATGAATTTCCTACCCAGAAAAAATAAAGAAAAAATGTGTGGTTTGCTGGGCTTGCGGGAATGTTCTAAAGAGATACGAAGACAGGATGGGTTTTTCTTCAGTAGAAGTCTGACACTCCCTTCCGCTTCACCAAGAGTGGGAGGAGACTTTTGACGATATTCCCACCGACAAGAAAGGAGTGGGGTGGTGTCGAGGATTTCAAGTCTATCTAAGGTCACCGTAGACGCGGGCTTGCGGACGGCGAGCAGAGGTAGGTCACCGTCCGGTAAAGCCTGCAATACATGTTGGCCGAGCGTAGGCCAACGTGAGCGTTGGCAAATAGGTACAAGGCAAGAAATAATGTCCACACGTTCGACAAGTTCGTCGAACGCCAATGCAGACGACCAATGTAGAAGAGGGTCTGTAGAGCTGCTCACACGTTGGCCGAGCGCAGGCGAGCGCCTTTGATTTGTGACCGAAAACCGACACCGATCCGAAGTGAGGCAAGTGATCACGAGCAACGGCGAGCGAAGATAAGTTGCACCAAATGAGCTCTATACACGTTTGCGCTGGCCTTGACTCGGCCAACTAGGCAAGTGACACCGAGCGATAGCAAGAGAAGGCAAATATAGCGTCTACATGTTGGTATTGGCCTTCACTCGACAACGCTCGGCCAACATGTATTGCAGGCTTAAGAAACAGGCCTGGGTCGACGGCGCCGAGTTTTTCACGCGCGCTTCATAAAGCAGTTAGCAGCAATTGGCTAAAAGCCTTACGGTTTTTCTACCAGTGAACCAAGGGACGCAGCTATTCGATTCACAGACAGTTTCTTGGTAAATAAACATACTTATAAGTAAATTATGAATTCCAAAGTTACTGATTTTACAATTTATAATTTACGAAGAGTTAGATAGATGCATAGTGTTTATAAGAATCCTTAAAAACCCAGGTATATCGAGCTCTTAATATCTACCAACCTTGTCCCTTCCAAAAGTCACGCTCCCTTATTTTAAGCAAAAAAAAAAAAATCAACGACGTATTAATTTCGTAATAAAATTTTTCGCTTCCTGACTGCCGTTAAATTACTTGGCGTGGCACAATCTGCCTAATATTTAAAAATACATTAAGCTACCCTTTTTTACGAGATATTATAAAAATGGCAGCATTATTCTGAAGTAGGGTCACATAATTTCCATAACATACCTATTATAGCAAATTATTTCATTTTGAAGATTATATTAGACTAACTATTATTATATTACTTAGAGTTGCCGAACAGGTTTTTTTTTAAGAGTAATCGTGGAGAGTCTTGCCTGTTCTTCTCCATAGGAAACAACCAACTCCAACCGTCAGCAACCGTTTTATAATTGTCCATGTAGGGTATACCCATGAAAAACATAAATGTGAAATGAGAGCCAAGTTCAATATTATCATAAATGCCTTGGTTGTTGACTTCAACGACAAAAGAAGTGAAATCTAAATGGGTACCAAGTTCAATGGTCAGTCCTGAAATTTATTTATAACAACATAAAATATAATTTATTCTTATAACTTAGGAGAATATATCGTAGCCTAAGGTTTGACCTGGCTAGTTCTTATATACGAATTATTATGTTCGATGGTTAGTTTCTAACAGCAAGCCAAATTTTCGGAACAATAAAATAAGAACCGACAAGTAACAGGTTTAGAACTTGCAAAGGCTATAATATAATTCGTATATGAAAACTAGCCAAGTCAGACCTTAGGCTACAATATGTTCTCCTAAGTTATAAGAATAAATGATATTTTATGTTGTTATAAATAAATTTCAGGACTGACCATTGAACTTGGCACCCATTTAGATTTCACTTCTTTTGTCGTTGAAGTCAACAACCAAGGCATTTATGATAATATTGAACTTGGCTCTCATTTCACATTTATGTTTTTCATGGGATATCATTACTTTTTGTACATAAATTAGTAGTAGGTACTTACTTATAACAAAATTAATACTAAATGGTTTTTTGTTAAACTACTGTATTTTCCTACGTTTACGGGGTATAATTGTCCTTTTTGTGTTATTTTCTATATTTTCTTGTACCTTTGAAATGTTCGAATGAATTGCCCATTCAGTATCCGGAATTCTTTTTACGCGTTATGCCTCCATGGTGTAGTGACCCTCTAAGATAATAGGTGGCGCTAGTGGTTGTAGAATACGGTTAGTTACGCGTAATAAATACGAAAATTTACTATATTCTTATTTATAAGTACAAAAACGAAAATATTTGGATTAAAAAAATTAAGGGTGGTATTTATCTCGTTATATATTCACGTAAAGATCTTAAAATCCACATATAGAGATTGACAGGCACTAATTATAAGTTAAGTGAAAATTATAATAAAATGATAAAAAATTACCAGTTTCTGATTTTTTCCTTTGTGTTCACCTAATTACCTATCTGAATGCCAAATTTGAACTTTCTAGGTCATCTGGAACTGGGTTATAGTTTTGATCTATAGGTCAGTCATAAAAATGACGATTTTTTGACGTTAATATCTAAATAACCGTTTGAGATATGTTTATAAAATTTGGAACACATGTGTATCTCGCCAGTATCAATATATGAGCCAAATTTGACAAGTTAAGGTGAAATAGTTTTTGAGTTACGAGGGGCTCAAAAGTGGCTCCAAATGGTTCGTGTAATATTACACACGGTGAGCTGCGCGCCAGTTCTTGGCTTGACACGCTCCCGCGTGTCTAGTTGTAAAATAAACTATTTTTGTTTTTTATTTATTTTACTCAGGAAAGGTGGTAAACCATTGATTAACTTTTTATTGTAAAATAAAATGAATCTGCATTTAAATTAGTTCAATTTATTTTGCAATAGACTGATGATGCTTTGTGGTGTGTTACATTTTAAACAGCAACTTTCTATGAGAATTTTGATGGTTTCCATCAACAATTATACTAATAAAGATTAATGTTAATCGCTGTAGACAGTTTTATAAACATGGATTTATTTAATTATTTTCCATTTATATTAACGCTCACAAATGTACAGAGGTGGGCTTAAATTCATTTTATGACAATCCATCTCATTACTAGGTATGTAAGTAAGCATAGGACTCACATATAATTTTGAAAATCATAATTTCTGATACAATAACGCTTCTAGAGTTCCAATATCTTGAGCCAATTACTTTACTACTGATGTCTTTTCCAAATTCTCTTTTGGGAATTCCAATTTTATGTAGTCAAGAATTCTTACAATGGTATATGAAACCGGCCAAGTGCGAGTTGAAATCAAGTAACGAGGCTTCCGTACGAAAAAAAGAACTAATCTGAGTATATATTATATAAGTTCAATAGTACCTAACTACATATTTACGTTTTTAGATTTTAACCTTTACGTACTTATACATTGTTTCATACCAAATATCTTTATTCTATTTCTATATGTTTTGATTCCCTTGTGAAATCGAAAAGTATGCCAAAATATTCGCTGTTATTAGTTCACAAACTCACAAATTAGATTTTTTAGAGCTAAATCCGTAGATCCGAATATCTGACAAAAATGTAAGTTCGATATCTGCACTTCTTCCTGAGAAAAATGGTCGTAACAGATGGACAGACGAACAACAACGTCACCCTACAATTTTTTTTTTTTTGTTTTGCTTGCGGAACCCTGAAAATTCAAATAGCTACGCGAAAACAATACATGCAAAATATGATTGAATTTCTTATGCAGAGACGTAGAAATGTGCACAATACCAAATCCAAGCAGTTCTTGTAAATCATGGCGGGATAAAGTCAAAATCCTTTGGGGAATTGCTTGAAAAATTCATTCTTTGCAGGGATTCAAGTTTTGCGTTGCAATAACTTTTGTTCAAGTTTATAAAATTTGTTTAAGGCTCGAGAAGCTGTTTACAATTTAAAGTAATCGTGGGTACAAAAAGGTTTCCAACAGTATTATTTTTTATTGATAATTTTTTTTCGTTTGTCCACCATCTCACTTGATGGTAAGTGATGATGTGGTCGAAGATGGAGCACGCTTACCTAGAAGTAACCTATTCACTCTTGACTTGAAGACCCCTAGGTTATAGCTATCGTGAAACACAGACTATTTTACAGACAGATGATCTGTGATTTTCAACCGACGACAAAAAGAGGAGGTTATCAATTCGACGCGTATATTTTTTTTTTTTTTTTTTTTTTTTTTTAATGTATGATCATCGATTACTCGAAGAAGGCTGAACCGATTTGGAAAATTCTTTTTTTGATTGAAAGGGTATACTTCGATATTGGTCCCATTTTCATAAACGTCAGGATCTGATGATGGGATCCTGGAGAAATCGAGGGAACTCTTCAAATATTATAGGCACACCTATGTCATTTTGGGTATTTATTATAGTAACTTGTGCAGTTGCTCTCAAAAAGTACCATTTGAGGAAGTGGAACTGATGATGAAGACCACAGATGGCCGCCGAAACTACTCAATAATAAGTATTGAGTGGATTGCGATTCGATTACTTGAATATGCATGTTACGCACTTTATGCTCGTCACAATGCATATGGTGATGTAGAGCTGATGGTGAAGTACCAGGAGAACTCCTCAACAATTAACGGCCCAGCATTGGGAAAAGCAATATTTTGTAAAAGGTTATAAGTAGTTGATAATTAGGCTCTTGTAACTAGGTAAATTAAAAATAGACCAACTAAAAAGAGTGAAATAAAAACTTTTTACCAAAAAATTAAACCGACTCCCAAAAAACACTGCAAAGTGAAAAATAACTTTAATTTCGGAAGTCGGTGCCAAAAACGAAAATACAAAACTAAAGACACCGACTACCGACATTAAAGTTATTTTTCACTTTGCAGTGTTTTTTGGGAGTCGGTTTATACATAGAAAGACTGCCTGTCTGACCTCTACAACTCGTTGTTAGGTAACAAGACACCCTTTGGCAAAGCTGGTACCAGATTTTCTCACATCTGACTACACGACTGTTGCGGATCCCTTGGACAGCATTTCTGACCAATGTGTCGATCCCGGAGGAGCTCTGAATCAAGGAGAGGTTTTCGTCGACTGTGCAATTACGAATCCTCAAATACTTCGGACACAGTTAATGAACACTTCATGGAACAACTTGTTGTTCAGGGGCAAATGGAAGGCAAACGGTCACGTAGCCGGTCCCCTACGCGTTGGACTGATTTAATTAAAGCGGCTACAGAGACCTTAGTGCAAAGCTCCCGAGACGCTAAAGACCACTGGAAATGGAGGCGCATCGCATGGGCTGCTTTATCTAGAGAAAAAGCATCATCGTCAACTACGACCATTCTGTCAAGAATGCACGACTAAGGAGGAAGAGGACTACACGTAAAGACTGTCAAAGATATACAAATAACAGCCAGGATCAACTCCTTAATGTACTTTCCGAGTCATGGAGGATGAATATGTTAAGATAGTCGCCCATCCACGAAATGACCTCGGCGAGCATTGCTTAACCTTGAAAATTAACCCATGCGACTGTTACTATTTAGCCACGAGCCCCTCCAGAAGGTTTGTGTACCCGTCTTATTAAACTATTCGTCATATAAATGCTTTGAATGGCACTGTTATAGCACAAACACTCTTCATATTTAGTTAGTTATGAAGTCAACGAATGAAATTAAAAATACTTTTTTATTTTTTTTTATTAAATTTTCTGCATTATTAACACAGTCTTATAATTATTATTAATTATATTATTTTTGTTTCACATAGGCCTACATTGCCACTTATAAAACGTCAAAAGATAGTGTACGTTTCGAATTGGTCGTTTTCTGTGGAGAAGAACCGGCAAGACTTTACACGGTAACTCTTTTCAAGACTGACTATTGTTTTTGATACAGTGGATTATAAATTAATATGTTTTAAATTAACGACTTCGAAATAATGTTAAATATTGTTTTAAAAATCTGTTCTCGTAACTTTGGTATATTTATAGATCCTTCTTTCACCTGTGATAGAGGTTTAATCCTAGTACATGCATTAAAATTCCAAGACCTAAATAGTTTAATTAAGATGAATTTTGTAATTTTCCATAACGGTTACTCAATAAAGATTTATGAATATGTATAAAATGATATATCATGCAATAGAAGAAAACATTTTAACTTGACGTTTGTTAACTTACTATTCATAAGAAAAACATGCTATTTAAAAATACACATGCAGTGAATTCAATAACATGCTACAAACAGTTGGTAATCAATTAGAAGAATCAAGAGAAACAAAAAAGGAACGGTTTGAAAAACTTTAATCATGCATCATGCTAAATGATCAATCTGTCACCTGAGAAGAGAATAGCTTCTTCAGTCCAATAATGGTTGACAGTAATAGGGCTATCTTGGAGATTAGGAGTGCCTTTCCAACCATCAAGGCCAGAACTTTGAAGGTCATGGCTCCGAATAGACCGAACTTCAACGCGGCGAGCGCCAGAACGGGTCCAAACGGCTTCTGACGGCCTCTGCCGCTTTCATATACTTTTGGTGGTTTCATTGATACACCTGAAATTAGAAAAAATTACATTTAACTTTTTTATTAAGACATTAGAGGCTAGAAAGACTGAGGATAACTTGGTGGGGCACCTGTACGCAATACAATATGTATTGCTAACTAGTGTTTCCAAAGGATCGTAGTTTATTATACCTACTAATATATCGTTAGTAGTTACTAACAAATGTATGGGTTTTAATAATATGAAGTATGGAATAAATAAATTAAATTAAATTTATTCATATACGTTTTACAGTAGAATGGAAACCTATGTAAAGAAAATCTTTACAATTTAATTGAATGGTCGTTGAGCTCCTTAGTAGACCAAAGTTGAGCTTACAGACTAACTGACAAAGACAAAGAGGACGGGTCTACTCAAATCTGTGTGGTTCTTTCTTCAAAAGGCCATTTCAGACCAATCTATCCTCATAAACGATTGTGAATATGTGAACTATTTAGGTTGTTTTATTCGACATGATTGTCTGGCAGTTTGAGTGCTTTTTACGGCCTACACAAACGTCCTTACCGTGGTATTTTTCGTTTTTAAGTTGAGCTATACGTTATCTAACAAATGCTTGCACTGTATGCACAGGCCTACTCAAATCTGTGAGCATCCTTCCTCAAAAGATCGCCTCAGACGGTAATCTACAGGGTTTCCATATATTTTTAACCAGTATAGATTGTATGGACTTTAAAAGAGACGGACCCCTGAGTTTGTTTCGGTGTTTCTTCTCAGGGTAGTCAGTTAGGAAACACGGGCCTCATCTAGTTTAAATTTAAAAAAAAAATGACGTGTAAAAGTGTTATTTAATAACCAATTTGCAAAATAAAGACCATTTATCATTTATGCCAATTATGATTGTGACAAGTCAATTAACGATTTGCTGCTGTGCTGCGTTCGCGGGTTCGGTTCCTATACCGAAACAAATGTTTGTATGTGTGTTTATTTTCGTATTTTGCTCAGTGAACCCTTTTATTTGATGCCCAAATCATGGCATTGCACAAAAAATTACTAGTCCACCATCTTGGATTTAAAATGATGTTACTTAGCCAGCCTTGCATGGTCATCTAAACTGAACGCGTATGCAAAATTTCGGCTTAATCGGTTGGGGTTAACTAGTTAAAAATCAGTTACAAGATTTGACCCCAACTTACTAACGAAGTTACATTGTGGACATCCCACCCATAGGCACTAAACGTTTTGGGAATACTTCCATCGTGCGTACAGCTAAGGAGTGGAATCCTTGCCGGAGTCTGTGTTTCCTGATAGCTATAACCTGGAAGTCTTTAAATCAAGAGTGAATAGGTTACTTCTAGGCAAGCGTGCTTCATCTTCGACCACATCCTCGCTTAACATCAGGTGAGATGATGGTCAAACGTAAGCCTAGCAATTAAAAGTTCAAGACGAATTGAGAACCTCCTTTTTTTTGAAGTCGGTTAATAAAAAAAAGGAACTAGCATGGCATGTTATAGGTGAAGGAATACTAAAGGAGATGGCTAAACGGCTGCCCCCAGCATGAATAGGAATTTCACACTAACCGGTAATATTGAAATATTCATTCATAAATTATTTAGTTTTTAATAATTTCTTATAACTTTCGTGAACTAATAAACATAAAAAAGTTTCATAATTGATTTTATGCTTTGTTTTGGTTTGACACGACATCAAGTACTGCAAGCTAGGGTTGAGACATATCGCATTTCCAGAATGTCAAATCGAAATAATTGAACTAACATCGATTTTTAACAACGGTTATCAAAACGATTTATTTTCAGAAACTACATAATTATAACTGGATAAGTGTGTTACTAACACTTCAGACGCACAATCTTACTACATATTTTGTGTCTGTCAAGGTCGACAACAACATTTTTTTTTCTTTCAACGTATTCGAGTATTTTATCGATTTTGTTTTCTTACATTTGGAATCTGATTCCATCTCTACTCTATGAAAAAAAAAAAACAAAGTACAAACGTCAGACGTCGTTTGAACGCTCTGCCGTTTACTTTATATGTATCATCTATGCGTTTACTCTTTCGTTGTGCTTTTTGGATTTGGATTTTTGATTATCATTGACCTTCGCTTGTTTATTGGACTTATTGTTTGCTCGTCTACCTACTGACCTCTCGCTACTAGACATGTACTTGAAATACAATCATGCGGTGCATAAATTGCGGTGTAGCCACGTTTGCGTGGCAAAGACTGCGGCGGCATTTCACCTCTTCTTTGCCTGCTCTTTTACTCATGAACCTAGGACGATGGTTAACAATCGAGGTAAGTCATCTATAGCTCGAATAATTCTTCGACTAATAAATATAAGAAACAATGAATAAATGTGATTGTCAAGTTGTTTACCTTGGTTCTCCAAATACATCACTTAGACACAAAGGACCAAAAATACTTGCCTTGTAATTGTTACGACGACGACAGACCGGTAGCCTTAGATGTCATAATAATCAAATATTTAGGTTTTATACCTAAATGTTTGATTGATTGCCAGAGTCTGTGTTTCCTGGTTGTTAGAACCTGGGGGTCTTTAAGTCAAGAGTGTTTAAGTTACTTCTAGATAAGCGTGCTCCATCTTCGACCACATCATCACTTACCATCAGGTAAGATGGTAGTCAAACGTGAGCCTATTATCAATAAAAATAAATTATGGGTAGTAAGGTATTTCAGTTTTGTCTTTTTTTTTTTTTTTTGGTTCCAAGGTATGCCAACATTTGTCATCCTTGTTATGAAAGGCTGAATTCAGAAGCAGCTTATGATGGTCGTTTATTTGGCCATACAATGGTGTGCATAACTTGTGGTTGTTCTGTGAGAAGTATGCAACATCATGCAGTGGAAAGAAATGATTTGCTGATGCAGGATTTACCAATATCACATTCAGCTTTCCATCTGGTAAATAAAGTGATGTTTAAATAAAATGCATTATTTTATTTATTTATTTGACAGGTACTCTCCTCTACAGTAACAGTCAAAACCAACATGTGCAGAGAGTCATTATTATATTACAATATAATAAAATAACATAAAACACAAATCATTATCAAAATCATTATTCAGATATTCAGTTCCTCAGCCTACTAACAGTTTATAATCATCATTTCTTTTTTTATATCAATGACACCATACATATAACCTAAATTAACTTTGTTTTAGGCCGCCAACTACGTGTGTCATCCCTGTTCGATGCGGCATCAAAAGCAGACAAACCGGGATCAAAATCGGTCAACTCTGCCTAGACCTGAACATGTGCAACGAGCTGGACTGGAACCTGAGCCAGAGCCAGAATTAAACCTGCCAAACTATAAACGGACTGCAAATACCTCTAGACACTGTGTGTTTAATGGTTGTATTATAGAACAACAGTTACACGTTATTCCAGCATTTATAAAAAAAATGCGTAGTGGAAAATATAATTTTTATATTCCCCACAATACAAGGGTATGTGATGTACATTTAAACTTGAATGTTTGGCACTTAATATTGATGGCATTAGGACCATATCAAGTTAAACAAGCTCGGTCATACTATGAAGAGCATATTAGAGCAAATGGTGTTTACAATACTGAAGTGTGCCCAGATCTTGAAACAGTGAATCATATAGGCGGATCAAGACCTCAACTTTTAAGAGGCCGAATAAAATCAAGGCATATCGGCCAAAAAATATACTATGTGTATATTTTATATGAAAGTGAGCCCACAAATAATAATTTAGATGACATTCTGTCATATTACTGCAGCTGTATTGTGGGTAACAGAACTCTGGGCTGTTGTTGTCATGTAATGACAGTGATCTGGTATCTAGGGTGGGCGAGACATCAGAACACATTATCATCTATGGCTTCATTTTTAGATAATGTATAGGACATTATCATTACATTATATATAGATAGATAGATAGATAGATAGAATATACTTTATTGTACACCAATAATTGAATCACACTTAAATAACAATATAAGACTTACTGAATAAATAAATAGGTAAATCGCATTTTTGTTGTTTTATTTCTATATCTTTTATGTCCTTGATTAGGTACTCAGTGTGTTATCTAGTTTAGGCAGAATTGTTCACCTACCTACCTCAATACAGAAATTATAAATATTTGGCTCAGTTAATCTTTAAGATCTTTTTCAATACGTTCATCATTTCAATCATAATGTTATTCACATGGTTTGTGAATACTCTCTTTATTTTAACTCATTTAGATAAGTAGTTTAGGTTTAACAACAGAATACTTATATTATTATGATTTTTGTGGAGATTATCTATCGTAAGTCCGTTGTATTAAGTTTTTTTTGGTGCAATTACCACTTTGTAGATATTTAACTCAAGTACCTTAGTGCAAAATCGCCAATGAAAAACACAAGTATCGATTAAAATCGTCGCACTAACATTAAAACGCCTAGATAAAAGTTTATAGCAATGTCATTGTTTGATGTTTTTGTACCTTTGTCGTAGGAGATACGTGATTTTATTTTCAGGATTGTGCAGATATGAAAAGTTCCTGAACCTTTTTAATTACAAAATATTAATTTTCAGCTATTCAGTATTATATATTGCTAGGAACCATGTTTATTCATTGCTGGGGCAGTCGTCCATACTTCAATTTAGCCGTGTCCTTTCAATGAAAGCGTAGCCAGGTGTATTAATTGAGCCGCTCTAAGTCCATTACCGTCAAGCAAACACCAATGATTAATATCAAAGATCACTTAAGTGACCTTAATTGGATCAGTATTATTATAGTAGAGGCTCAGGCTTGCAAAGGAAGATTGTGTTCTCCAATGCACTAGTAATTTCACAAAGCACAAATTATTTATGATGTAATAAATCAATTATGCTGTATACAGGCCTACGAAATATAACTTATAATTTGTTATGCGAACTGAAATATAGATTATCTCACAAATAACAATGCATAGCGTTTATAATCCTCTAAAAAACTATATGTATATCATCTCTAGATTTTAAATAATATACCAAAGTGACAAAGTCCTAGACTTTCATAGTTTTTGTACTCTTCGTGTACTTGTTAAAAATGAACAATTCTATATAAAAAAGTCAATAAGTATGTTGGAAAGTATAACTATTATTAACAATTTTATGTATGTAGTATGTGATATAATTGCAATAATAAGTCATACTCCCTTTACTGCGCTTTGCAAGTCTTGGACTTTACAAAATACTTAGTCCTCTTTTCCAAACACGCCTCAAAGAGCATTAGAACTAGTGACGAAGCCCGATAGGGTACCTGCCGTGGTTATGAGAATGTTCTGACGAGATAAAGCGGTCCTGGATTGCAAGGGCAACGAAAGGAACAGTGCGAGAAAAAAAACATTCCCAGAAAATACTTTGCGTTTGAATGGGATTGTCCAATTGACCACCATAGACTTTAACAATTTATTTTATTCAGCGTGAGCCCAGTCCTGACTTTAATCTCGCCTGATGATAAACGATAGATGAGGTCTACGATGGAACGAGCGAGCCCAGAAGATGCCTATTTACTCTTGCTTTAAAGGCCAAAGTGGCAGGGAACACAGAAACCGGCAGCGAGTTCCACAACTTGGCTGAACGTACAATAAATGTGGAAGAAGAGCGCTTGATAAGACAAGACGGTATATCAACTATTCTATTTAATATTCTTCAATTTTTCCGCTTCGTTAGACTTACCAACACGCATGTAACTAAAAGTGTGATGAACGCTGGTGAACGGAAAGTTAGAGGAAGACCAGAGAAAAGATGGATAGATTGTGTGAAGAATGATTAGAAAGAAAAAGGAATAAATGATGCTATGACATCTGACAGGGGAGAATGGAAGCAAAAAACGTGATACGTCGACCCCAAGTAAATAGATAAGGGCAGAAAGATGACGATGATCAAACTTACCAACACCAAGGCTTCCATCCTTCTCCTGCTTGCCAGAGATGACCAGGTCTGCATCATTGAGGAGTCTGTACCTCAGGGACCTGGAGCTGACAAAGTGCCACAGCTTGTCCATAATGAGCTGCTGTGCCTGGTCTTCGAGTGAAGTACCAGCCCTTGCTAGGGTTTCTTTTTTAATAGGAATTTCTGATGCAGCGCCGTTGCTGAAAAATAAAATATTTTTGCGTGAGTTCAGTGTCTTAAATATTTACTTATAGGATACTTTTTGGCTAATCTGCGAGAGACCACTCACAAAAAAGTATCTTTGTCTATGCCTATATGCTGTCAATAAAGGAAACAGTTACTTGTAATTGTTACCGTTAAGGAAAAAACATGTATCGATATGAGTCTAATTTACACAAATTATTTTGATGCATAACGAATTCTTAGGCCCTCTTTTACATGCGTATCTAATTTAAAGTAGGTATGTAATAGAATCCGTAAATAAAAACAAACTTAAAGAAAAACAGACCATTTTAGTGAAAAACATGAATGATTAAAGCCTCGAAAGTAAAGAAAAACTTTGTATCTTTTCCTGATAAAAAAGTTTCAATGAATTCCGTGAATTCCAGAACAGTTTGACGGAGTTTTAAGTAAAAAGGGTTCTTAGTAAACGACGGCATAATTTAGTGTTGTGTATCTTCGTAGCCTTTTGAGGAAGTATACTTAAAGTTTGAGTGTTGCAGAATATTTTATGCAGAAGTTTTTTCTTGTTACACGACTCTTTTAATTTTAGAGAAAATTTGAAGGTTTACTCCTTGTCCAGATTTTTTAATCAGTACGTACATAAAATTATAAATGAAACTTATTTTGCAATTTGGTAATATATTAAATAACACTTTTGCAAATATTTCTTGTTTGATTAATTGAAACTAGATGAGGCCTTTTCTTATGGATAATTTATAATATCATAGAAAGGCTGATAGGAGATTAATTGGGTAGGTAATATTTTATTGATTTTTATCAGAAAGATCACCAAAAAACTCGTCATGGTATCTATAAGTACTACTATGAATTTAAAAATGTGTTACCAGATTGATATTTTTTTTTTCTAACAGAAATCAATATAATTTTTTTTTTTATAGAATTTGTTAACAAATATTCTTTACTAACAAATGCTATCAAATAGTTGACTATGATACGTGATTTCGAAGAGTGAAACACCGAAGAACACATCCCCGTAAGTTCACGAATACGAAGCACTTAGGGCCTGTGCACACCACGTTTCTTAAACGCACCGTCGACGCGCGTTTTACAAACGCGTGTCGACGGCGCGCTTTTATCCTACAGAGCAGTTTGTTGTCGTTTGTATCGATTCAAACGCGCGGCATCAGTGCGTCTGTATCGCTTTAAACGCGTGTTTAAAACACGTGGTGTGCATAGGCCCTTAACAACGAATGCACGTTACCACGAAAATCCTAACGCCATAGCCTTGGGATCTCGAATCGTTCGAATCGAATCTCGTTTTGCTATTTTAAACGATAAAATAACTCATATTGCCCATATCGCCTCATATTTCCCGTAAGGAAATAAATAATTATTTGGTTGATTGACACATAACATGACATGATAATTATGTTTTATTTTTCTCAAAAATTAATGTTTGAATAAAGAATATCGTTTAAAATAGCAAGCAATGTTTGATCGTTAAATTAATAAAGACATTTAATGAAGACTTTTCGAGGTTTAGTTATTCAAGATCGCATGGCAACGTTGTTCAGTTTTTCTTGTTAGTGTGCATTCGTTGTTAAGTGTTTCAAATAGGTGAAATTAGAGATTTAGTTATTCGACATCCCATGGCTACGGCGTTAGGTTTTTCGTGGTAACGTGCATTCGTTTTTAAGTGTTTCGTATTCGTGAACTTACGGGGACTTGTTCTTCTGTGTTTCACTTTTCTAAATCACTAATCACACCCCAAAAAGTTATAGTTACTCGATTTTTCGTAGATGAAAAAATCAAAGTGGATTATAATGAGAGAAGTGAACGTTTTTACGGAGATTTTTATACCATGGTATAGCAGTGATTTAAGACTAGAGACATCGAACTTTGAGCTAAGAAATCTAGAAAGTCTGTTTAGCACATCTAAAACCTGGCACATAAAAAACTAATAAAATTCCTGGGACTAAAACCTTGTGTACTTGTGTTATTATCATAATCTTGTGTCATTATGATATAGTTATCATGTTCTTTTTACCCGACTGCGCCAGAAGAAGGGTTATGTTTTTCGAGAGTATGTATGTATGTATAATTGTTTGGCACGCTCTGTGGCCTGAACGGCTCGACGGATTTTAGCTTGAGAGGTATCGTTAGATTCGTATTGACTCTGAAAGTGACACTGGGTATATCAAAATAAAAAAAAATCAAAATGGCGGATTTTTGGCGCCATATTATGCCTTCAAAAAAGTTTTTTTTTTTCTCAAAAAATATCGAGTGGGATATCAAAATAAAGGGTTTTAAAGGTGACATATAAACAACTTATATGGTTAAAAGTAATTCAAAGTGACAAATCGTAAAAAACACGTATCAAGAACTAAATCGTCTGCGAAATCTTTCACATTTGTAAACTAAAAAGCAGGAAATAAAAAAAGTAATTAAAAAAATAAAAAAAACCCGACTGCAACCTTATACTAAAACTAACTGAAAACCTAATAAAAACAAGCCCATTTTAAATTAAATAAAAGTTGGAAGCAGGCGGGACCCATTTGAGTTTGAAACTATAATAATGGTATGGGCCCCGCCTGCTTCCAACATTTATTTAATTTAAAATGGGCTTGTTTTTATTAGGTTTTCAGTTAGTTTTAGTATAAGGTTGCAGTCGGGTTTTTTAATTTTTTTAATTACTTTTTTTATTTAAATTAATGATAGGTTTGCCTTTGACCACTATCTCACCTGGTGGTAAGCGAATAACCTAGATAGGTTACTTCTAGGTAAGCGTGCTTATAACTTATTGTTCTTTAAGTCAAGAGTAAATCTAAATAATCTTGACTTAAGAACCCCAGGTTATAGCTATCAGGAAACACAGACTCTGACAGGGAGTTCCACTCCTTAGCCGTATGCACCATGAAAGTATTCCCAAAACGTTTTGAGCGTATGGGATGACCACCATGCCGCCATTCGTCTTGTAGTCCGTTGGAATGTAAAAATGGATGATAAAAGGGGCTTGGTGAAATTAAATTGTGCAGTTCCATCGCACGCTTCCCGAAATGTAACCAATATTAATGTAATAAGTAGGTAAGGAAATTTACTGTTTTTTGGCATACATTATTTATGTTAGCTTACCTCTCATCAACAATCATAACATCTTCACTGAGTTGGAAGGAAGCTGTCCTGAGCATCCTGTCCACGTAGCCGACCAGCTCGATGGCGATGCACGATGATGTCTCGCGTTGCACACATTTGTTGGTCAGCCCTCGTTTCAGCGTTTCTTCTGGGTATTCCTGGAAAGAAGAAATGAAAGGGAAATGAGCATTCGTATCCATAAACATAATACAATATGTAACAAAAGCCCTGTCCGATCCAATAAAGGCGTATTCCTGGTTCAAAAATGTTTTAAAATGTAACTCATAAAACCAAAAGTTACCTATCGATTTTTTATTTTTATAATCCATGCGAAATTTAACACTGAAAATGGAAAATTTTCATAAGTTGACAACAATCCACCCGGTCAGGCGTCTTCTTTGACACAAAACTGTAGGTAGCTTAACATGTGAACGTCTAGCGATCAGTGTTGCCTTTGATCAGTTTTTGTTATTTATTTAAATTTAATTATATTCACTGGGGAAAAATAATAATCTCAAATCTATTAAATGGCAACGTATGATGCCGAATAACGAGCTTAAGGATCGGACAGGGTTTTTGTTACATGCTGTATAATCAGCCTTTATAGGCTGATTATACAGCTAGCCTTCTGTCTACAACGTGTAACGGAAACCCCATATCTATCCAAAAGGACTGAAGACAACATCTGGTATGGAGTCTCTATGTAAAGTTTCAGCTCAAAATAAGTGCAGACTCACAGAATTAGCACCAAATTATCGGTTTTATATGTTTCTTGGATACCAATATTATTATTGGCACAAACGTGTCACAGCACTATGAGGGTCATCACTTTCCACGTCACTTGCCAATAAAACGATAATTCTCTTCTTTCTTCTTAATTTGAAAAATTCGGTCTCTGGTATCAATGTATTGAAATTTCTAATAAGTTCCACACATGTAGAC
Organism: Tholera decimalis; assembly: GCA_943138885.2. Lineage (NCBI taxonomy): Eukaryota > Metazoa > Arthropoda > Insecta > Lepidoptera > Noctuidae > Tholera > Tholera decimalis. Next base: position 4,210,293 of record OW964572.2, read on the forward strand.
ATAGGATTACAAAACCCTTGCTATATCGTTTGTTATCATCCAAAGAAGCCGTGCACTTGGTATGTATATACCCTTTAAATTACACGTTGTATAAGAGGGAATGTGCCGTTGTCCACCACGTGAACCAAGTGCTGGTTGGTGAATGTTTTTATGCCAATAGTTTTTTATACCTACTAGCATCTGCTAGCGGTTTCGTTCGCGTGAGCAGGATTAGTGAAAAAAAAAAATATCATTGCAAAATACACCAAAAATCACATTAACAGGTCGATGTTTATCCTTTCCTCCATTTATTTATTTTTCATTCTTTCTTTTCTTTTACACTTTGCGTGACCCAAGGGCTGGCTTTTACCTTAGTCAGAGGTTAAACATTGCCATACAACGTGTCAATGCAGTCAGTCTTTTGGGCACATTATCAGTGGACAGCGATGCGCACGAATTTCTGGATGCCATATTTTAGTTTATTTTTAGAGGTGTATATATAGTTTAGGGTTTTTTATTTAAGTGTTTAAAGTGTTAAAAATTTAACGTTAAAAACTAATAAAATAATAATGACTGTTTTCTTATTCATTATAGGATCAATAAATTGCCTCGTTGGTCGAGTAGTTGCAAGTGCACCTGCTGAGCATGAGAACTTGGGATCGATTTCTGGGTTGGACATAAAGTGTTATTGGGTTTTTTATAAGACAGTTTTCATTAGTACTCCGGAGTTTGGAGGCTGGCGGTGTGACACCCACGTGGTTCGGAAAGCACGTTAACTCGTTGATCCCGGCTGTCATTTGGACATCTTTGGCAGTCATTACGGGAGAAGACAGAAAATCTGACACTAGTCTACCGATTTCTTTTTCTGGTTGAGAACATCATCAAATGACTTTCCCGCTGTGGGTGGAGCGGGAGTGTCAGACTTCTACTGGCTAAAAACCCACCCTGATCCTTCAGTTGCCCTTGCATTCCGGGGCCGCGGTATCTCGTTAGAACATTTCTGCAACCCCTAAAGGCAATGGCCCTATCGGGCCCCGTCAATGCTGCTGACTGCTTTTTGAGGCGCGTGCGGAACACCACGCACCGCCGACTCGGTTCTGGTTCTTACCGGCCGGTGAGCTACCCCTGCTCACCGACCGTAGATCCACGCCTACGGTGGCCGGAGATCGGCTCGCAATCCCTGAAGACCGGGGCGTCTTCCGCGGCGGCTAGGGTGCGAGGACGAGAGTTGCCTCTCACTCGTGCGTTCAGCCTCCTCCTTCGCTAGCATAACTGCTTCGCAGAAAGAGGCGATTGCATCCCATTCCCTCTCACCCCGCACCATGGCCTGAACCAGAGCAGGGCGCGAGAGGTCACCACCGCCGATCGCCTCGACGAGGACACGACGGTGCTCCGCCCAAGCAGGACACTAACCTACCTATGGGTATCGTGTTACCTGGCCTCTGAATTGTGGAGCTCAAATAGGCAGTCACTCCGTTTAAAACACTAATATTCCGCTGCATCCAAGTCGACCATAACATAATTGGGAAAAATTAAATTTTTAAGAAACTATTAATAAGTACCAAAGTCAAAGTAAATAATAGCAATATGCTCCATTCCATCTTATCTATATCTACAATTACAGATATTTCATAGACGAAAAACTAGCGCGTCATGAGAAATGATCATTTATTTCTGTTTGGGTTTGGATTTATTATTCCATTTTCTTATTTTCAGGCAGCTCGGGTTTTTCACGACGCTTTACTTCACAGCTTTCGTTCGCAATATCGCAAAAAATGTAGAAGGACCACATCGTGAGAATATTGAATTGGCCATCTTCTGAGTTTGTTCGTTTCATCGCAGACCTCATCTATCGCTTACCATCAAGCGTGATTGAGATCAAGGGGGGCTCATCCGTAATTTAAAAAAATCGTCGTAAGTTTTTACAGCAATCTTTTGTATTTATCATATAGTTTAAAATATTTAAAGATATCTAATCTAATAAATTGACATATGTTTAATTTGAGAAAGAATACAATTTTAATTTAAATAAAAACCCTAAACTAAATATACACACTTAAAAATAAACTAAAATATTGCATCCAGAAATTCGTGCGCATCGCTGTCCACTGGTATTGTGCCCAAAAGACTGGCGGCATTGCCACGTTGTATGGCAATGCTTAACCACTGTCCAAGGTAAAAGCCAGCCCTTGGGTCACGCGAAGTGTCAACTAGGCGTCTGGACAGATCTTTAAATAATTTGTGAGCACTCGGACCCCACGACCCCAAGGTTTCAACCCCAAACGGCTCGAAAATATAACTACCAACAAGGTTATTATATTTCCGCCGCTTGAGGTTCTCAGCAGCCGCAGCGGCAGCGCCAGCACAACAAGATGAGCTAGGAAGATGGGATGGCGCAAGAGTATCGACACAAGTTGCGTCCCACACTAAAGGCCTACCCATCTTCCAAGGAAATAAAGACATACCGTCCGGTCTTTTGCCATCGTCGCGTGCCAGGCCATTGGGTTCTAAAACAGCTGGAACGCCGACAGTGACAAGAGCTCGTCGGAAAATGTTGTTAATATTCGCGTGCCGTGCTATGCGACCCGCGCTGCGGCCGCATGAAAGGCCGTGGTGACCGAGGCTGTTGACAACTTCGCCACAGTGGCAGCGATGAGCAGAACAGCAGGGAGCACCTAATCGAAGGGAAGCAGCGAGGCGGAAAGTAGTATCATCGAACAAGGTGCCAATCTAATAAGATTAGATATCTTGTCTTTCCTCTTACCATTAAATTAAAATTACTCTACTTACATCTTTAAATATACCTATGTAATTTAATAATAATAAACTCATTTATTTCAGAATTTGTGACATTCCATAATATTGTTAGTAACATTGTACCTTAAAACTATGTTAGTAAATGCAACTGACTTAGACAATACATTACAGGACAATCCTGTTTGCAAGCGATTACGTTTAGGAGACTATTGGTGCTGGCACGCACTCTGTACATTATGGACGCGGCGCGCTTGCGTCTAATGGCCGCGAAACCATCAGTGTGCGCGTCAGCGAACATACCCGATGCGCTACAGAAGCGTGGCAGCCCCAACAGCATCCTAAACGCATTGTTGTACTGGATACGAAGAGCATTGATGGCTTTTAGAGTACAGCTGGTCCACAGGCTACACGTGTAAAACACTTGGCAATAGGCCTTAAAAAGCGATATTTTTACTGCATCAGTACAGCGTGAAAACCTACGAACAAGCATGTTACTCCTCACCGCCAACGCTCTCCGTTCCCGTTCTACATCAGAATCATCCCTCATAGCATCCGTGACGATATGACCTAAATATTTGAACTGATGCACACGGTTCAAGATACCACCACTTAAAGTGATAGATGAATACTCTTTAGTGCATTTATTCCGCGCCTTAAAGATAAGCAATTCACTCTTTTTCTTGTTGTATCTTAACCCGTGTTCATCAGCGTAGCACATACAAACTTCAATTAATTTTCTAAGCCCCGCCATTGACAGACTGAGCAGCGCCATATCATCAGCGTAGCTTATATTATTAAATGCAACACCGTCTATATAGCATCCAGCATGCAAACTGCTTAGCTCACCAATCAGATCATTAATATAAATATTGAACAAGGTAGGAGAGGTTAACCCACCCTGTCTCACACCACATTCCATAATATATTCATTTGAAAATACATTAGCCCACTTTACAAAATTTACTTGATGTGTGTACCAATACTTAAATATATGAATTAATTCAGAGGGAATATTTGCTGCAGATAGTTTTGACCACAACTTGTCATAAGAAACCATGTCAAAAGCTTTTGACATGTCTAGAAAACAAGCCGCAACAGGAGTTTGATTGTCTGTATAGTATTTAACAGCCTTCTTTAAGCATAAAATTGCAGTTTCAGTTGATAGACCCTCTCTAAAGCCATGCTGAGCATCATGCAAGTTGACATTAGTTTTCAAGTAATTATTTAATAAGTAATCAAATACTTTAGCTACAATAGTGGCTAAAGAGATGGGCCTATAATTTGTCTTATCAGATATATCACTAGTTTTATTTTTCACAATTGGCACTACTATAGTTTTCATCATATCCTTAGGTAAATAACCATGTGACACACAACAATTAAAGAGCAGTGCAAGAACCCTGGGCAGGTGACTACCAGCATGTTTTAAGTGCTCTACACTCAGCCCGTCGTGTCCCGGGGACTTGCCTCGCTTCATGCGTGTTATTGCCTGTTTTACCTCTTTAGCTGTATATCTGATTGCTAAACTTCGTACCAAAGGAAAGTCATTACAAGAGTCAGGTGATGACGGGCCTAACGGAGATTTAACAGTAAAGTAATCTTTGAACATATTCGAAATATCAGCCATTTCAGTAAGACCTTCAACACTGACAGGAAAGCCAGGCTTAGGGTTCAATTTGTTAGTGCTCTTCCAAAATTCTTTAAAATTACTATTACTATGAAGCTACTAAAAATGAAACTATCTTGTCCATAATTATTTGTTCTTGGTTATTTTGGCACCATTTCAACTTCAACTTAAATGCTTTTCTATCTAAACTCATATTTTTGTAGAGTTGGCCACCCTGTGGCTTACCAGCCTCTAACCACATTTGAAAACTAAGTCTGGCTTGCCTGTGCGCCCCACTAACGTGCCTGTTCCATCCCCTGATGTAACCCCTGATGTGATGATTTAAATGTAATCTTAATACTCTTCTATAAAAGACGTATCACTCACTATAACTGTAACTGTGCACGCACAGTTACACAGTGTACACGTACACTCCTACGACTCAGAGATCAATAAACAAATATCAAATGTAATAATAATAAATAATATAATACCGTTTTATTTTTTTTTATCGAGTCATGCCTAATTTTTTTTTTTATTTGAACGACTCGAATTTGTTTAAGTGAATTATTATTTGTTCTTTGTTAAATGAAAGCCTCACTGTGTTTTTGTACATCTTGTTACAACAGGAGCTATTTTTTACAAGCCGATTTAATATGTAGGTGGTAATTGATTCTGGAAAACATAGGATCCCGGGTTCTTCTCACAGGTAAGGTAAAATATTAAGGCATGATATTCTGCCCGCTTGACATGGGATTTAAACATAACTTCTCCAGGAAATAAATAAATAGATAAATATATGTATTACTAACTCACGCAGTGATTATGTACCGCTATTTTTTGACAATATCGGTCGCAACAAAATAATCAACCAATTAGGTGTAGGCGTTCCAAAGTTTTACGTGTACGTACATTTCGGCGATTCATTTCATAGATAGACAAATAGATCGAATACTCTTAATTACACACCAATAATTTAAACATACCTAATTCACAGTATTCTCAACTTGTTCGGTCCGACGTGAAACAGAACGCACCTTTTGGCTGGCAACATCAATTATCTGTGGGCTTGACATAACTTTTTCTCTTTGACAGATTGACTTTGGTTTCTTGTTGAAAATGTCGGTCATGGCACCCTGTTGAGTTAATTATAATTGGTAAAATATCGTTTGGAATCGCCCGTTGAAACCGATAATTGGGTCGCGAGTTAACTATTGTTTGAAGTTGTAATCCCCATTTGACGAAAACCCCGGGATATTTTGGATTTATCGCCGTATTGCCTCACCGCGTGGCACGCGCATTTGTTGGAAAAAGTAGTGATAAATAGCTTCAATCCGGTGTGAGTTTGGGCTGTGATGCTGTTTGAACCGCGCCATCTGGAGACTGACGCCTTGTGAACGTTCAGAACACTTGACTTACATCACACTTTCAATTACTCACCTCATATTACATACATGCTAAACTTGGGCGTGACCTAGGAAGGTCGAAGTTGGCGAACCCAGCACAGAAGGTTAGTGGTACCGATTATTTATTTGAATATATTGTATGGTTTGTAGGCCGAAGAGCCTTTTGTTTATTATTGTGTACTTTTGATTGTTGTTGAAAGCAACGGTAGGGCTCCAAGAACCGTGGACAGGTTCAGACCGTCCAGTTACCGTTGGCTGGCCTATTGTAGGACTGAACATGTGGTAGCAGAGCGTGGTTCTTATAATATAAGATCCACTGGTTTAATTGGAAGTTTTGAAAATAACTTTAGTTTAATTACTTAACATAACTTATAACTTAATAAGTTTTGAATATATTACCATGTCATTCGGGCTATCTAATTGAATGTGAATCAATTGAAGTTGTATTTGTAATTTGTACTGTAGCCCTTTGTTGAATTGACAAGTAAGATTTATTTGTGAAATTAGGAATTATTAGTTGTATTTGGTACATAATTTGGTATATTTGTTGCAATTAATAATTGAATGTCATTGATCTGAATTTAAAAGGTTATCTAAATAATAATCACACATTTGTTAACATAACAAGAATTGAATGGTGTGGATTGACTTATTGCATTTATTTGTTTATTGGATTGTTGTTAGAGATTGTCCGGAGCAATATTATACAGGCAATTGTTGTATATAATTGGTGTGATCCTGCACAAGATAAACATTGAATTGTTATTTATTTTGTAACTAGCCATCTGTACCAAACTAGATTCATACTTGGAATAAGTACAGGGTCGGATTTGGACTTGAAATAATTGAATTTGAGTTTTTATTTTGGTGAAATTATTTGGTCGGCTAACAAGTTATTGTTGTTTGTTTAGTCAATTTAGCCTGTTGTATTAATATTTGTTGTTGCAATGGCCTCATTAAGGGCAGTCAGGGAGGCTGCTGCCGGATTGACCTCACAGTTGAGATGGTTCACATCGGCAGCTGCAACGGTTGAGCGTGTAGAATTGGAAGAGCTCACCCTTGCTCGGTATGGGCAAGTGATTGAGAGGATCAAGTCAGCTGATGCTGCGCTCACACGCTTCAACGAGTACATCATGGACGTGGATTTGGGGGTGATGGATCAGGCGGCCCGCGATAGGATTTTGGGTGACTATGACCAGATTGTCCACCTGGGGGATGTCATATGTCTACGAGCGCGGGAAATTTTGAAGAGTCGGGTGCCTGATGCGGCCAAGCCGCAGACCCCCGTTGTTGCAGGCCCTGGACTATTGAGTAGGCTGCCCACCCTGGAGCTGCCACATTTTGACGGTCGCTTGGACCACTGGCTGGGCTTCCTAAATCTCTTTGAGAGTCTTGACGATGCACGCTCGGACCTCGGACCTGCCCAGAAGCTGGCCTATTTATTGTCTGTCCTGGAGGGCGAAGCCAGAGCCTTGGTGCAGCACTTGCCGGTGACGGGTTCCTCCTACCCGACCACTCTGGAGCTTCTCTCCCGACGGTATCAGAACAAGCGCTGCCTGGCTGATATGCACATCGGCCAAATTTTGGGACTACCGGCCATTGCCTGCACGTCGACGTTGCGCACTGACTTGCTGAACCCGTTGGTCTCAGCGACCAACGCCTTGAGACGCCTGGAGTTACCGGTAGAACATTGGTCCTACTTGTTGGTGCACATAGTGCTGCAGTTGCTCCCCGCGGAGCTGAGGTCACATTTTGAGCAGAAGTATGGTGGGGATAGTGCCACCCTTCTTCCCCCCTTTGACGACCTCCTCAAATTTTTGGAAGACGAGTGTCGGTTTTCGGATAACACTCGTGGCACCACGGGGTCACCCCCACTACCTTCTCGGCCTAGAGACCAGGGACGGACTAGGGCTCGGGGGCCTGTTGATGTTCACCCCGCCCCCGGTTTTGCTGGCGCCCGGAGTCCTCGGGCTATGGGGCCTGTTGATGTTCGCCCCGCCCCCCGTTTTGCTGGCGCCCGGAGTCCTCGGGCTAGGGGGCCTGTTGATGATCGCCCCGCCCCCCGTTTTGCTGGCGCCCGGAGTCCTCGGGCTAGGGGGCCTGTTGATGTTCGCCCCGCCCCCCGTTTTGCTGGCGCCCGGAGTCCGCATCATTGTGACTTTTGTAAGGCAACGGGGCATGTCATGGCGCGTTGCCCGGACTTTTTGAATTTGCACGTAAGTGCCCGCCGCCGCATTGTCAACGCACGCCGTTTGTGCTTCTCGTGCTTGGGGGCCCACTTTCATCGGGACTGCCCCGACCCCCGCCCGTGTAGAATTTGTGAAGGGTCCCACCTTGAGATTTTGTGCGCCAACGCAAACCGCTCCAGCAGACCAGCTTCTGAGGGGGGTTCGCGCAGGGGGGGGTACCCCGGAGACGAGCACCGGGCTGAGACCCGCAATTCTGTACGCCGCACTCCACCCCCCGCGCAAGTTGAACGGGAGCCCCGCGAGCGCCATTTGATCTCCCCTCGTCAGGGAGAACGCGCATTGGCTGCTAGGCAGCAGTGGCCGGGTCGGCGCCGCTGCCTTTCCCCTCCGTTGGCGGAACGTCCCCGGCTGGAGTCGCGCCCTCCGCCATTCGGGACATCCGGTGGGATATGCCCCTCCAGTGATGGCGAACGGCTCGGGACACCGCGCAGACGAATATTTTGATTGTTGGCCTCGTCGTGAACGAAGGCAGCCTGGATGCGGCGAGCGGTTGCCGCCCAGGCATCACTAAGAGATTGACGCCTGCCCGCTAAAGGACCCCCCCGATCAAGACGGTTTTGTTGCCAACGGCCTCAGTCAAGGTCTGGGGACCCTTGGGTGACTCGATTGTGGTCTGTGCCATTTTGGACACGGGAGTCCAGGGTTGCCTTTTGTCGTCTTGGTTAGCGGGACAGGTTGGCCTGAAGGTGAATGACCTTTCAGGCAAGATTTGGGGAATTGGCGAACCGGCTGACACCACTGTTGAGGGAAGGACCTGGTTTGAAATCATCCTTGTGAGTTGTCCGTACCCTAAAATTGGTGCTCCTGCCCTTGTTATAACTGAACTTGGTTGGGACGAGCCACTTCGGGAAACCCTGTTGGAGGACGGTTGAGGCACTCTAGCCTTCTTTATGGGGCCCGTCACCCCCTTTTGTTGCCCAAGGAGGGCCATTTGGTTCAATTGTTGGTGACTGATCGTCACACTAAGAACTCGCATGCCGGTTGCAATGCGCTGTTGGCCATTCTGCAGCGAGAATTTTGGATTTTGTCGGCTGATAGCGTCAATGAGGCGAGGCCCTTTGCTGGCGTCGTAACGGACTTTGTTGGTCCCCCTTTGTTGAAGACGTCCACCCTTCGTAATAGTAAGATTGTTAAGGCTTTTGTGTGTTTGTCTGCCTGTCAACCAAGGCAGTACATTTGGAACTGGTAACCTCCCTCTCGACAGAGGCCTTTGAGGCGACTTTGGAAAGATTTGTTTCTCGCCGTGGGTTACCTTCTTTGATTAGGTCTCATTGCGGTACGAATTACAGGGGTACAAGTAACCATTTGAAGGAGGTATTCGCCTTCCTTAATGAGAGCCAGGTTGACATTGGTAATAGTTTAGCCCGCCGAGGGGTCACTTGGTTGTTTGACCCGCCAGCCTGCCCCCATTGGGAGGGTATTTTTGGGGCCGTGGTGAAAGCGGCAAAGGGACGCTGGCGGAGATTGTTGGGAGACACCGTTCTCACCTTTGAGGAACTAGCTACGGTATTTGGCCGCATTGAAGCTGTGTTAAATTTGCAACCTTGTCAAGACTTCCAATTGATAAGCGGACGGGTAGGCCCGTCCGGGGGGGGTAGATGTTCGGTCCGACGTGAAACAGAACGCACCTTTTGGCTGGCAACATCAATTATCTGTGGGCTTGACATAACTTTTTCTCTTTGACAGATTGACTATGGTTTCTTGTTGAAAATGTCGGTCATGGCACCCTGTTGAGTTAATTATAATTGGTAAAATATATATATATATATAATACATTTAATACATTTATTTTCTCTACAAACTTATAAAGTAAGTACATACGCTGTTAATACTATGCTATGTTAACAAATTTGTAAGAGACTGGTGCCCATGGTAGGTATATCAATACCTGTATTACAGGTCACCAGGTCCCCACTTGGAAAGCTGACAAAACTTGGAAAGCATATTGTGAATGATAAGATAATCAATCTGAACAATTAAATACAATTACAATTAAATAAGAGAAATTCAAAGGATATAAAGTAAAATATAAATAAAACAAAATAGGCATGTTAATTTATGTGTGTGAGTGTGTGTGTGGGTGTGTGTGTGTGCGTGTGTGTGTGTGTGCGTGTGTTTTCTTGTTTTTTAGTGTGTGCCTGTGTGTTGTTGTGTTCAATAGTGTGCCTGTTTGTGATTGTGTCTGCATGTTGCTGTGTATGCGAAGGAAGAGTGCGAGTTTCATGTTATTTCATTGGGTGTAACAACTTTTCAGTTGCATTATAGTCTAATTTTTTTAACCACTTGGTAACTGATGCTTTACAGCCAAATTTTAACTGCGAGTAAATGTCAAGTGAAGAATTAGCAATATTATACAGGTAACTGCCCAGAAAATAGTAGAACCTATGAGACAGTTGGGTGTTAAGTTTTTGTGCCTGACATATTCTTCCCTTCCTTCTACTGTCTCTTGCTAAGTCAGGATCATAAGCTAAATTAGAGTGTTTTTTTAGCACAATATTTAATACAAAGGTTTGTCTCACCGTTAGTACATCCAATTTACTGTATAACTCCGTTGTTGAAAAACGGAATGGGAGTCCAGCACCAACTTTTAAAACCACTCTTTGCGCTCTCTCCACTTCTATAATATGGGTTTTAGCTGCTCCTCCCCATGTAGTGATGCAGTAATTAATAAGGGATTGGCAGAGAGCGTAATAAACCATCTTTGTTATTCTTCGATCAGCAATGTGTCTCAAGGTTTTAAATATGTATATCAATTTACTCAATCTGGCCACAAGTGCGTCAAGGTGCGGCTTAAAACTGAGCGTTTGATCTTCTATAACGCCGAGGTATTTAATGGATTCAACACCCTGCAGCAACGGACACTGGCAAGCGGATGTTACAGAATGAGGACAAGAATGGGCAGTAATTGAAAGAACTGCAGGCGGAAGTAGATCTTTTCTATGTGCAAAGGCCATGTATTTAGTTTTAGAGACATTAAGCGTTATCACATTACTCCTCAACCACCTACAGACCTCGTTAAATCCAGTTTGTGCACTTTCAAAGACATGTTTCCAGCTTTCACCTCTGAAGAAAAGAGCTGTGTCGTCAGCGAAGGAAAAAATTTGTCCGTTTAGAAGCTTAAGCTGACACAGGTCATTAATATAAACCAGAAACAGTGTCGGACCAAGGATGCTACCCTGTGGGACGCCGTAGCTAATGAACACCTCATCACTTATCCAGCTATCTATTTTGACTCACTGTGTTCTATTGGAGAGATAGTCCCTAAATAGTTGCAAAGGAAGGCCTCTAACTCCAATTCTCTCCAATTTTTCCAGCAAGTGAGGGACAGAGACCGTGTCAAAAGCTTTAGCTAGATCTAGGAACACCGTGACACATTTCTTTTTCGCGTCTATATTTGATACTATGGCATTAATAAGGTCATGTACCGCATCATCCGTTGACTTACCCGATCGAAATCCAAATTGGGATTCCGAAAGGAGATTGTTTGCTTCCAAGTATTTTGTCAAGCGGTTATTCATCAGACGCTCAAGGATTTTTGATAATGACGGTAGTATAGAAATCGGTCTGTAATTGTTGACACAGTCTCTGTCACCCCCCTTGTGAATTGGTTTGATCAAAGCGGCTTTAAAGGCCTTGGGAAAGGTTCCGGTACTCAGAGCAAGGTTGCATAAATGTGTTATCAAGGGCGTAAGTATGCGCACGTATCGCTTAATAAGTTTACCTGATATAAGGTCTATTCCTACTGCACAACTATCTCTCAGGCCTAAAATAAGGGACTCAATCTCAGCTTCATCCGTGGGAAGCAAAGCAAAAGAATTACATGTCGTTGCACGGGGTCCAACAACAGTAGATGTATCTTGGACACAATTTCCATTTGCAATCTGTTCAGCTAACCTTTTCCCTACGCCTGCCAGAAAGTTGTTAACCTCATTAACACTCCTCGTTGGAGTTTCAGGAGATAATAATGCATATGAGTGGTCACATTTTTTGGAAGAGCTAGAGATACCCTTGATTACATTCCAAAGTTCCCTTTTGTTGTTTTTTGCGTTTGTGATTTCTTGTTTTTCAAAGTTTCGTTTTTCTTTTTTTATAAGAGAAGTACAGAAATTTCTATAACGTTTATAGGTGGTCCGGAGGATATCGTTTCCAGGATCCCTTTTTAGCTTTTTGTGCAGATTATCTCTGTTCTTCATACAGCGTAACAGACCTTTGGTTATCCATGGCTTTTGAATATATTTCCTTGCAGGGACCTTAATTGTTTTAGAATTATTTTCAATAGCTGTTCGCAAACGGGAGACAAGCAGCTCGGTTGCATTGTTTACGTCGTTACAACAAATAACATCTTGGAAGTCAATGTTGTTAATCTCTTTATCTAGAGCTTCAAAGTCAATGCGATTAGCGGACTTACTCACGTATGTTAGTTGTGATTTAAGGTTGATACTAACAGCAACAGAGTCATGGTCAGTGACAGACGATTCAATTATAAGACAGGTAGCATCTAGTTTTGTTTTCATAATAATGTGATCTAAGCAGGTATGTCCATGAGTTGACATATTGTGTCCAGGGAGCATGCCATGGCTTGCCAGTGCATTTAAAAATTCATAGGATCGTTTATCTTTGGAGTTTTGCACAATATCAATATTGATGTCACCGCATATTATGATATTTTTATAATTACTTAGCTTTGAGATGAGTCCATGAAGGGAACCTATAAAATTAGTTGTGTTATATTGACTTGGTGGCCGATAAATACCAATAACACAAGTTTCCTAACTCATTTTTAGCACAAGACAATTGGCATCACTTAGTTGAGGTTCCTCGTAGAGCACGTTAAGCTGTTTCCTATAATATATGACAACTCCTTCATTTTGTGTTCCATGAGTTGTAGTGGATATATGACTATAACCATCCAGGTCTGGTATTGAATGAGCAGTGGAGAGCCAACATTCGGTGAGTACGAGTATATCCCAATGAACTTGAGTTCGGGTTAGAAGAGTGAGAAAACCAGGCATATTACAATTAATGCTTCTTATATTTTGTGAAATTAGTCTTAAATTACTATTGCTGTTACATATATGGCTAGCTACTGCATCAGCATCGCATTTAATTGATTTTGCTACCGAAAGCGAGTCTAGACCTACGTTAATTAATTCAATATTTGAGTGTACAGAATCGAATTTTAAAAATTATAGTTATGATCGGACACAGCGAAGGGGTATGAATTTGAAACGTTATAATTAATAGACTTTCATAATGTGACTGCTGTAAGTTATTAGACCACGAGTAATCTCGCACGATTGTTATCGCAGTGGAAGATTTGTGTGTATGGTAAGTGTGTATTGCTTTGATTGTAGATTTGAAAGTTTGTATTTCCCTATTGATTAGAGGAAGGTTTAGAGTACTGCATAAAAGCTTAGCTACAAGAAAAATGGAACAAATATGTTTGTGTTCAGTATGTGTTGTTGTCTGTTTTTGTTCGTAAGAATAGTGTAGTGGTATGAAATATAAGTGTGTGATGTTAACAAAAAATAACACACTAACTAAAGTAATTGACATAAAATTAAACAAAATTAAAACTAAATATGTTAAAAAATTCTCTACGTCTAGTCATTTTATAATTTTAAGTAACTCAACTTCTTCTTGAATGCGAGTTGGAGCCAGTCCTTCCTCCTTTTTCACATATATCTTGCCGTAAGAGGTCCACGTAGCTGCCAGCTTTTTGTTTTTGACATACCCTCTTGCCAAGAAGTAAAGGCGCTGGGCTTTAGACGTCAGTGATTCGGAGATAAAAATTGGTTTGACTGTTCCCGGTATGTTAAGATTACCCGAATGAAATTGTGGTTCCTTAGCCACACGCTTCTCCTTGTTCAACCTTTTGAAGGCATATATCATTGATTCCTTTCTGCTTGTAGTAGTAAAGTCCACTATAATAGTGTCCGACTTATTTCGATATGTTTCTCTGATTTCAGTGTCCTGAATAGGGGTTTCCAAGCCAATGGCTGTGCCAATGTTCTTAATAATATTGGTTATATCCGTTTTGTTTTCTTTAATTTGCTTCGGGACATTTCGAATTTCGATGGTACAACAGCGCATATTATTTTCAAAGTAGTTCAACTTATGTTCTAAGGTGTTTATCCGAGTTTTGTATTCGGTGTTTTCTTGTCCCAGAGTATTTATTTTATTTAGTAACTCATCATACTTGGCTGACATAAATTGTACGGAATTATACATCTCTTCGTTTTTATTCGTCAGACTGTTCACAGCACAAGTTAGAGACTCAATTTTGTTCCCCATCTGCTCCCTGAATTCAAATAATATAGTTTTTATATCTTCAGAAGACGTCGATTGCTCAAAGTACTCATTAAAAGTACGCTTGTGGCGTTTCGTGATGTTGTTCAAATTATCATGCGAATCTTCGCTAGATATTTTATTGATTGCGGAGTCCGAGCTATAATGCAATGCTGTTGAAGATTTCACATGTAAACTGGAGTTTGTCGGTGAACGTTGTACGGTCATGATATTATGTAAATATCAAAGAAAATAAAAACAAAAAGAAAAAACAGGAAAATATCCAAGACTTCGGCGGGTTAAAACTCAGGGCTCACAGCTTAGCAGGCAGGTCAGTTCTTGCAAGCACTAGCTTATCACATCAACCCAGTTCGAAATTGTCGTAGGGTATGGGGATCAGTTTCCTAACAAAACTTACAATAATTTTGAGTTGAGGGTACTTCACATCACAGATCGCTTTTAACAGATATTAGTAAAATTGTTATTCAACAATTAATGTTTATTTGCACTGATTTTATCCGTGTAAAACTATTTCTCACATGTATATTGTTGCAAAGTTCACTTTAATGCGTTAAGTTGGCAGGTACAGTTACGGAAAACGCTTTTTTGTAATTATTTATACGGAGCTCACAGATACACGACCGTTCGCTACTGAGTCAGCGGGGGGGGGGGGGGGGATATCGTTTGGAATCGCCTGTTGAAACCGATAATTGGGTCGCGAGTTAACTATTGTTTGAAGTTGTAATCCCCATTTGACGAAAACCCCGGGATATTTTGGATTTATCGCCGTATTGCCTCACCGCGTGGCACGCGCATTTGTTGGAAAAAGTAGTGATAAATAGCTTCAATCCGGTGTGAGTTTGGGCTGTGATGCTGTTTGAACCGCGCCATCTGGAGACTGACGCCTTGTGAACGTTCAGAACACTTGACTTACATCACACTTTCAATTACTCACCTCATATTACATACATGCTAAACTTGGGCGTGACCTAGGAAGGTCGAAGTTGGCGAACCCAGCACAGAAGGTTAGTGGTACCGATTATTTATTTGAATATATTGTATGGTTTGTAGGCCGAAGAGCCTTTTGTTTATTATTGTGTACTTTTGATTGTTTGTGAAAGCAACGGTAGGGCTCCACGAACCGTGGACAGGTTCAGACCGTCCAGTTACCGTTGGCTGGCCTATTGTAGGACTGAACACAACTTATGGTGACAATGGCGGTATTATCACTGATAGCGATATCTTCCAGACAATCTTTGGATGGACTTTATGAACACAAAACAAAGATCATTTATATAGATAGATAAGTGAGCCTTACCAACTTTCTTGTGTAGTGACGCTCCACGGTGATAAATTGGGCGAATCCTACATAAGGATCGCTGACAAACACATTAATCCATTGCTGCTTCTCTCTATCAATAATAAATATTTTTCTACTTCACTACTTTCTATTTTTGTTTTGATTTCGAAAAGAAAAACAGATAAAGGGTAATGATTACAGCTAAGGAGTGGAATTCTCTGCCAGAGTCTGTGTTTCCTGATAGCTATAACCTGGGAGTCTTTAAGTCAAGAGTGAATACGTTACTTCTAGGCAAGCTTGTTTGATTTTCGATCACATCATCCCTTAGCATCATGTGGGAAGGTGGTCTAAGGCAAGCCTATCAACAATATATAAAAAAAAAGTTTTTTTTTTTCTTCAGCGTGAACTTATAGGAAGTTTCAATTATGTTTGATTTCAAGCATTTTCGACTCGCTAGTCGATTTCTTTGTCCTGCCCATTCTGGAAGGAAAGTAGCTTCTCAGGTCGATGTATTGTATTTCCTGGCCATCAACCTGGACCCTATGTTGTGCGGCATGTATACCTAAAATTATTATTTAAGTTACATTAGTTACATTCAATATAATTTTAATCTTTGACTGACTCATCGTTAGTCGTACTTAAAGGCTCTCGCAGCTTAGTTCTTGAAGCATTTCTTGCAGTTGAGGTAGGCACATTGCTTTGTGTAATTTTCATCATCACCACTGCTATCAAAACGATGAAGGGAATAACGTGGAAATCTTAGGTCCTAGGACCAAAAATTTGAAGAAATGAGACATCCACTATTCAGGACTTGACCCACGTGGATTACGGCCATTCTGTCTCACAGAGAGGAGGACGATGTTCCAGTACTGGGAACACATTAGGCTGATATACATTCAATCGTTCTCTCACATATTGTTAGGAATAATGGAACGCAACCCGTATTAGTTCATTAACTGTCTAAAGGTGGCGCATGTATCGTTCTATAACATTTATGTGTCTTGTATTGTAACTTGAATCTAGAAAATCTCCACATCTACCAAGTTGATTCCAAATATATATTTTATTTACCACAGTCACGCAATTTTCCTACACATATTAATAACGACAGAGATATAAATACTTTTATCGAAATGATAATAAATAAACGCATTAGAAATGGTAGAAAATGAACAAAAAAAAAATTGGCCAAGTGCGAGTCAGACTCGCTCATGAAGGTTTCCGTAGTAACAACTTTGTTTTTCATAGTGTTTGTATGAATTACAAAGTTGTATTTACGGTTTTAGAAAATATGCTATATATCTCAAAAACTGCTAACCCGATCTCGCTCAAACCAATTTTCGTTGAAAGTTTACATTAAGATCTACAGCATACATTTTTTTTTTTACTTTTTTCTCCACTATTATAGAAGTTAGAGGAGGGTGGACACATTTTACCACTTTGGAAGCGTATATTTTTTAAACGACTGACTTTATGAAAAAACTTTTTAACAAAAAATTAAACCGACTCCCAAAAAACACTGCAAAGTGAAAAATAACTTTAATTTCGGTAGTCGGTGTCTTTAGTTTTGTTTTTTCGTTTTTGGCACCGACTTCCGAAATTAAAGTTATTTTTCACTTTGCAGTGTTTTTTGGGAGTCGGTTTAATTTTTTGTTAAAAAGTTTTTATTTCACTCTTTTTAGTTGGATGATTTTTAATTTACCTAGTTAAAAGGGCCTAAATGTCAACTACTTATAACCTTTTAAAAAATATTGCTTCTCCCAATGCTGGGCCGTTAATTGTTGAGGAGTTCTCCTGGTACTTCACCATCAGCTCTACATCACCATATGCATTGTGACGAGCATAAAGTGCTTAACATCCATATTCAAGTAATCGAATCGCAATCCACTCAATACTTATTATTGAGTAGTTTCGGCGGCCATCTCTGTTCTTCATCATCAGTTCCACTTCCCCAAATGGTACTTTTTGAGAGCAACTGCACAAGTTACTATAAGAAATACCCAAAACGCCATAGGTGTGCCTATAATATTTGAAGAGTTCCCTCGATTTCTCCAGGATCCCATCATCAGATCCTGACTTTGGTGATAATGGGACCAATTTCGAAGTATACCCATTCGAACAAAAAAGAATTTTCCAAATCGGTTCAGCCGTCTTCGAGTACTCGATGATTATACATAAAAAAAAAAAAAAAAATGCGCGTCGAATTGATAACTTCCTCTTTTTGTCGTCGGTTGAAAAGTGGTTTAGTAATACCAGTTTTAAAGACCTCTCTATAGATACCACACACGCAACAGATTTTATGAAAAAAAAAAAATCAGTTTCAGTTCAGGAGCAAATAAATAAAAAATATTTCAAATGCCCTCCCCCCCATTGGGCCATTTGAAATATTTTTTATTTATTTCTTAAAATCGGAAAGCTGGTAACAGAATACATTTACCCACCAAGTTTCACATGTATAGTTTTAATAGTTTCGGAATAAAATGGCTGTGACATACGGACGGACAGATAGACATGACGAAACTATAAGGGTTCCGTTGTTTGCCATTCGGCTACGAAACCCTAAAAAACACAATTACGTTAAATAGGTTTTGTGCAGCTATGCTCATTTCATGGTTTCTGAATTCAAATTACGGAGGCAAAATTTCGTCATTTAATGTGGGTTGGCTCGTATTTTCAATGGAGTGAATTTAACAAACCACGAGGGTCCATCATTTGATGGAATGTTTACACAATCAAATTGTTAGCTTTACTTTTGGTTGCTAACGATAACATTTTCCTAAATAAACTAGATTATAAACGACAAAGTATTTAAATTGATGGCCCACTTAAAGATAATCTGGATTCAACCATTAAAGGCTTTGCTTAAATGTAATCGGTTAAAATAGCAGTGTTTTTTAGAGACACAGCATTTTGTAAGGGATGGTTATTTATTTATTATTTTTTATTCCTAACTTTATACATTTAAATTACATTTTTAAATATACCTATTTAAAAAATCACATAAAATTTATTTATTTTTTATTAATAACCAAATATTACACAATTGATTTTATAGTGATCTCCAAACTAGATATATGTCTGTATCTTGGAGACTGGAGTCATTTATACAACGTGTAACGAAAAAGGTATATACATACCAAGGGCACGGCTTTTTTGGGTGATATCAAACGATATTGGAAGGGTTTTTTAATCCTATCTCTATATGTTCGGAAGTAATGAGAATATTTAATACATTGATACCAGATACAGTACTAGGCGCACAGAATTACGGGAGAGATTTATCGTGATATTTGCAAGTAACGTGGAAAGTTATTGACCTACGTAGTGCGGTGACACGATTGTTATTATCTCAATTTAAGAAACTTATGAAACCGCAAATTTGCCCTTCCAGTATCTTTTATTTATTTATTTTTATTATATACTTTATTGTACACCTTATAATATTTCTATGGATACAAAAAAATTAAACTAGTGTGCAATGGGCGGTCTTATCTCACAGGGCGATCTCTTACAGACAACCTTTGGATGGACAAACTTATAGGAGATAGATTAAGGGCTGTCAGTGTACAAACATCATAATATTAATTAAACATAATAATATAAAATACATACAATACCAAAATCATATAATAATAAATATTACATGTATAATTGAGAAAGAAGGGGAAAAGGAGGTAATGCTCCTTCATCATTCTTTTTTGTCAAAGAAAGAAGTGGAATGCATACGAATACTCAACTCTAGATTTTCCGATGATCTCAAGGATCTGGAATATGTGTCACAGAGGAACTGAAAACGTTCCTTAAGATAAAAAAGAGTGAGAGGATTAAATAGCACATTATAAAGTAGAGAAAGTAAGTGAAGATTCCGGCGAAACCTAATAGGAAGCCATTTGAGCTGAGCACGGAAATCAGAAACGTGGTCATATTTGCGCAAGCTAAATATAAACCTGATACAGTATCGTTTGATATGATCCAAAGAAGCCGTGCCCTTGGTATGTATATACCCTTTCCGTTACACGTTGTATAATAATATCCAAAGGTATAATTAAAAATTAAAATTAAGAGGAAAGTATGATGATTGCAACAAATAGGTAAATTGGATACAAACTCATACATGAATTTCGTCTTTTGTGTTATTGTATATGCGTGTTTGTTCGTGTGTATATGAGTGTGAGATTAGGAGTACTGTGTAGTCTTACTTCTTGTGCTGCTTATCTATTTTATAATCATTTCTGTTTCGTCGTAGCAGAAAGTGAAAAACCAATCCTTTATGGTCATGTTACAGACCAAACTAAAGTAAATCCTACTAATATTATGAATGCGAAAGTTTGTGAGGATGTATGTATGTTTATTGCTCTTTCACGCAAAAACTACTGAACAGATCAGAATGAATTCGGTAAGTAGATAGTTGACATCTTGGAATAACACTTAGGCTTCTTTTTATCCCAGAACTCCCACGGGATCGGGATTTACACGGAAAAACTCTCCCACGCGAACGAAGTCGCGGGCTGAAGCTAGTTAATTATAAATAACACTTTTACACATCATGGTTATGCCGTTTTATATTTAGCTAGAAGAAACACCTAAAACAAACTCAGAGGTCAACGTCTCTTTTAAAGTCCATACAACTCGTATTAGTCAAATCATATGAAAAGCATGTAGATTCATGACTGTCGTGCTCTTTTGAGGAAAAGAAACACACAAATTTGAGCGGACCTGTCTAGACAGTGCAAGCATTTGTCATTGAAGTTTACGCATCTACGAATCAACAAATGCAAGATCATTCCATCTTTCATTATCCACTCTTCCTTCCACAGAAATCTAAGACAATGGGCTCACAAAAAATACTACAACAAACCGTAAGACGATCAATGTTATGTTTTTGTTCATGATCTTTACAACTGTTAATTGATTAACAATGTCCATGAGACTACCTTCATTTATAGCTAAGAAACGTGGTGTTAAAGGGAAGCTCATACTCGTAAAAATTATCTATATAATAATACTGGAGGCGAACATTGTTCTTTCTTTTTATGAAAATTACGCTGACAGATGTATATTCAATTTAGCAGAGTTACACGCTATCGAAATCAGTAATATAATTTATTCAAAGTAAGTTAAGAATCAGCACTTTTAATAAGCATAAATTTACATGACGAGAGTCCCCCAAAACGGTCGCCCGTCACTAAGTGTTCGGTAAATCTTCGGACTTTGCCGGTTCGGCTTTCCTGCGAATCTTTTAATATAGGATTTTGAAGCCTCTTCATTTGATATTAAAGTTACTTTCTTTTTTTGAATACCACTTACTAGTGTTTCAGCTGGAAAGATGTAGTGGCCAGTAGACAGTTGAAAATCTCATGAATTTGTTAAGATTATATATCCCACTAACATACAGACGGATCGATAGCAACGGATTAATAATCTGTAACATCACAGCACAATCTACTTCTACCAAGTACATTCCATCATTGGACTGCAAGATGAACGGCGATGCGCCATCATTACAATATGGTGGACATCACACAAATATTTAGGTTTTAATAAGATTACGAAATTCCACAACGGATATAAAATTCAAACATTGCAGATAGTTCTGCAATGTTTGAACTTGATTTTATTTATAACTAGCCTTTTTTATATTCTTATAAAAAAGGCTAGTTATAAATAAAATAGCAGCCCAGTGGTTCAGTAATTATAGGCACGACTTAAAGGCTGTGGATCGTAAGTTCAAACCCTGCCAGTGACATTACTACGTGTAATTTTCATCATCTCCAGCGCTTTCAAAACGGTAAATAAAAAACCAAACCGACGTGTCTTTGGATCTGGGACCGAAAATCCTAAGACGTGCAACATCCACTAACTTGCAATGGGCTTGCGTAGTGGATTAGGGCCTATTCTCTTTCTCATAGAAAGGAGGCCTGAGGTACTCAGCAGTAAGAACGTAGATAGATAGATTAATTTATTTTCCAGAAATATGGTTATTTACAGATTTTATAACAGATACACAATAGTTCTTCATATTCCGCCTATTGAATTCGGCATGCAAATTTTGTGACACTAATATTGAATAATTTAATGCACTTAAACAAAATAATCAAATTCAAATGTCAACAAATGTCAAAATATGGATGTCAAAGAAAATTAAATAAGTGTGAATTTTACAAACGTCTACAATTGAAATGACAACCAAGGACATTGAATTACAAATGTCAATACCTAAAAATAAGAAGTCAAATTTAAATTTTATAGAATAAAAAACAACAAATAGCAAAACTTGAAATAAAAAAAATGTTACACATAAAAAGGGCGCTCCGAATCTAACTCTACAGCAACGTGAAATAGGTGTGTCTTTAACAAAATGCTTCATTGTACCAAGAAAATTGCGGTCCGGGTCTAAAATTATATCCTTTGCCTGGTTTTTATGGGCCCTTGTAATTCAAGTTATACAAATTAAATAGTACGAGTGCAATGGTTTGCATAATTTCCCTTTTCTAATTGCTTTGTAACTAATTAAAGGCTGCAAAAATTATGTTAATGATAGAATCTGGTAGATTTATGAAGAAGAAAGTTTTGCCCAGCGATGGGGTAGGAAGAAAAGAGTGTATAAAGTATCGTAATCACGCACATAGCACTGAATTCAACATTATTGTCTGTCTATCTGCTGTCTATTTATTTCAGACACAGGTCCCAGCGTAACAAAACTAATATTAAATTACACGCAAACGTATGTTAGTAGATATTTACTACATACACACTAAAAACAGTATTGTTTTTTTAATGCGTAAGTACCTAAGTGCACAATTTCAAATGAACAGAATATAATTATTGAATGCAAAATAAACGTTTTGTGTAATTAAAATTAGATATCGAGAAATAGTATTTTTAAAATGTTTGCATGATTCTATTTTCACGAAATTAACGCCGCTAGAAAACCTATAGATCAAAATATAAACTGAAGCCAAGCGGAACTGTATCAAACACGGTACAATAATACAAAAATAATATAGATATATAAATTAAGTACCTGATCAACTATCCTACACCTACATCCCCTTAACGCGGATGTACAATTCGCACGCCCCACGTACCAGTGCCCCACTTTCCAGCCAATTGATACTACATATTGAGTGACAACGCCCAAGCCATAAGAGAAAGCGGGCACTTTCATTATGAGAGTGATTCCGCACTAATTGTAGGGGAGACTGATTAATAGAGCAGCCATGCAAAACATGTCGCTGTGTGGCAAGGTTTTTATAAAGTTATTGTTCGTTAAGTGATGATTTGTGACTGCAGTTAGCATGAAAGGGGCAATTAATTAATCAATTGACAGTTGATAAATCGGTTGCTACTAGATATGGGATATTAATTTTATTTGTAGTTTACAGACAATAAAGATGATAATAACAAAGAAGTTGATGTCACCCTCTTATGTAGTAATCAGTGGTAACAAAACCACATTTGGAATTACCTTTTAAACAAGGTAAAGTAAGGTAATTCCTTCCGGGGTTGCGGGAATGTTGTAATGAGATACCGCGGCCCCGGAACGTAAGAGCAGTGAAGGAATAAGGTAGGTTTTTAGTCGGTTGAAGTCTGACACTCCCTTTCACTCAGCGGCGGGGGAAAACATTCGATGATTTACCTTTTTTAAAAAAATATGCAAAAATATAAGTTTTTAAGCTAACATGGTCACTAAGAGTATGATTAGAACATAAAACGGAATATTTACCATGTGTATTTTTTGTTTCGAGTTTCCGATATTTCGGCAATGTTGCAAGCGCCATGATCACGGATGAACTGAAGTAATTGCGGGTAGAAGTTTATGAGCAGACAAATCGGTCTACCCTCTTTCTCATTCGTTTTCTGTTAGCGACACCGCTACCACTGTCACATGTATCACTAAACACTCGATTCTGTTCTGACTCGCGAACTTTCTACGGAACTTTTTCGGCTTTTACACATTTGAACCACCAAAAAATTTAATATAATAAATAACTGACATTCTTTAGGTACAATTTTATTCTGATGTTTTCTGTGGAATTATCACCTGATTTAGTACCAGCTGTGATCAAGATCGCTCTCAAGGCTGCAAAATACAAACCAAAGCAAAAATGCTTTGGGTTGTTAATTAAGTCGAATTGCGGATTTCGCAAGGTTGAGGGTTGCGCAAAGAGTTAGCCTCAAAATGGTAACAGGTGATTATGGTATGAAGTTATAAACTTCCATGGTTTTATTTATTTATTTTTAGGGATTACAACAACTTCTTACTCTTAATAAGGTACTTAACTAAGATTACACGAGTAGCCAATAGTAGATTATACCTTATCCGTAGGAAACCACCAATTTGAAATGATGGAATTGAATTTTATTCCTTCCAACACTATCACATTGGGAATTTATGTAAAGATAGTTGTATATAATAATAAATAAAATTTCTCGTGCACTAGTTTCTTACATTTTAGCTCATGTAGGTCCATGTGAAATAAAATATTTTAAGTTTGAGTTTTAGGTTATAACAAATCTTCAACTGTTATATTAATTTAATGATTTTGGCTTAATCCTAACTTTCCTATGATTGGTTTTGGTTACAAAGACAACAAAAGCCAAACATAGGCTTGCTTTTGAACCCTTTTTCATCTGATGATTTAATTTAAAATACTTTAAACTAAAACACATACAATAAGTCAGTTTAACGTATTTTGCGATCTTTTCCAGGCAAGCCGGAATGGACAGTAATAATTGTGAACATGAAATGGCGTTTTCAGTAGTGTGTAATTACTAGTTTTAATTATAATCACTTATACCTACCGTATATGTGAAAGTTTATATATTTTTAGTTTTATGTTTCAGATTTAAATGAAATTTTACACACAAATATAGCTTACAGTCTAGAATAACATATATCTAGACTAAATTTAATTCTGAGAGAATGTTTGAAATGTTCACGTGAACGAAGTCGCGAGAAACAGCTAGTATATTACAATTTTATACATAAGTCTGTATATATATTCCATCGATAAAATAGCAACAGGTAACGTTTATTTTTTGAGACATTAACTACAAATAACTGGCTAAGTATTCCATAGATGAGTAACTTGTACAGTAAAAGATTTATCCAAAAAAAAATTACAACATGAAAAAAACGTTATGATGGAATTACACAATCTAATACCGCCAAGACCGTTCCATCATCAGACTACAAGACAAACAGCGATGCGACATCGTTACATAGTGGACATCCCACCCATACGCACTAAACGTTTTGGGAATACTTTCATTGTGCGTACGGCTAAGAAGTGGAATTTCCTGCCGGAGTCTGTGTTCCCTGATCGCTATAACCTGGGAGTCTTTAAGTCAAGAGTGAATAGGTTACTTCTAGGCGAGCGTGCTCCATCTTCGACCACATCATCACTTAAAACGCGAGCCTATACTGAATAAAAAAAAATATATAGAAAACTAGCAATGTTGGTATTTACATAACTAGCAATATTGTTAACCCCTTCAACTAAGCTTATGTCTGGAATGGATTCAAGGCAATAGTGTGGGAATCAAACCCGCGCTTCAGTAATAATTGATGATTTAGAGGAAAGAAAATCAAACAATCGCTTACCGCTAATAACTTGCAACCCACTCAACAATGTTAATGAAACTTTAGTATCGACTGGAGTCGTTCATAATTATAGTGACAAGTGAAAACGTAATTATAAAGTTCCGATGTTTAGCCATTACCACAACTATGTAGGAGCCATGTGTAACAGTTAACCAGGGTGGAATTGTGTGGTTTTGTTTGAATTTGTACTCGTTTAATTTGAACAGAGCATTATATTAAGGGCCTATACTACCTCAGCGCTTCTCACTCTTTCTCTCGCTCGCACACTACTGGCCGCGGTCACGCGAGCAAGCGAGACAGGATGGCAGGGAAAATACTCCAAGACACCGATAATTTAGTTTATTTATTTTTACGGTGAAAATAATGGTAATTAAAAAAAAACTAAATAACATAAGACCTGCTTTATAGTTAGTTCAATTAAAATGCAAAGTTTCATTATCTAATTTGAAGTTATTTTTGAATACCAGCGGTTTATTGTTCGGTTTGGAGGTAACTTTGGATTTTTTTTCTATCAAGAAAATCTTATGGAATCGTGTTTTCGTCAAACATAGTATCTAACATTAATCCTCAAATTAACCATATATTTTTTTTTTTTAATTATTGCTGCAGTATTTTCTACATAACGGAGGATCATGCTAAGCCATTTGAGGTAGAACAGGCCCTTAATAATTAATAATTCTTATCTTGCCTTGGCGCACGATATTGTCGACATGTGGGATGTGACTCAGCCATCGCATCAATAGCCCAATGGCTAAGGTGTCGGATTGTGAATGAGAGGTCGCAGGTTCGAACCATTACAGAATTACCGTGAGCCCACTCCAGACACAAGCATATTTAGCTTAGTTGGAGGAGTTAACAGGATTGTAAGTAATGTGAATTCCACCCACATTGCTTGATTTTGGCTTGAACAGAGCATTATAACTAGCTTTTGCCCGCAACTTCGTTCGCGTGGGAGGTTTTTCCCGCGTAAATCCCGATTCTGTAAGAATTCCTGGATTAAAAGTAGCCTAAAGTAGTAAATGATATTCCAGGATGTCAACTATCTACTTACCAGATTTCATTGAGATCCGTTCAGTAGTTTTTGTGTGAAAGAGTAACAAAAATCCATCACAAACTTTCCCATTTATAATTTAGTAAAAAAGATAATAATAATTATAATTCTTATGTTGACTTTTTTTTTCTCTGGGTGGGAAAATCATCGAATGACTTCTCCCGCTCTGGGTGGAGCGGAAGGGAGTGTCAGACTTCTACTGACTAAACCCCACCCTGTTCCTTCAGCTGCCCTTAAGTTCCGGGGCCGTGGTATCTCGTTAGACCGTTCCCGCAACCCCGGCAGGCAATGGCCCTATAGGACCCCGTCACTATTGCTGGCAGCTCTTTGAGGCGCGCGTGTAACACAACGCGCCGCCGACGGCGCACGAGATTGTTGACATGCGGGATGTGACTCGGCCATCATTGTACAGATAGTCGTCTCAGCCAATGGCTTAATAGCCGAGACCCTCGACTAACACCTTAGGAGGCTCTCGTTAGGTTGTTTTTTTTTTGTTTCTGGGTGTGAAAATCGTCAAATGACGCCTCACGCTGTGGGTAGAGTGGAAGGGAGTGTCTTCTACTGACTAAAATCCCCCTCTGTTCCTTCAGTTGCCACACATCACAAACCACAATCACATAACAGCACGTCTATATACTGCTGTCCAGCAGAAAGTTTGCAGCACTAGTTCACGATCGCGCAATCGAGTCTGCTGGAGATCATATTTAGGATGCTGTTGGTGCTGCCCCGCAGCCTGTGTACCAGGGATACACATCTCTTACGCATTACTGTATAAATACAATCTATGCGGGCTTCCGCAATCATCCTTGAAGCAGTACAGAAAGGGGGTAACCCTATCAGTACCATACACGCGTTGTTACATTGTACTCAAAGGATTTATAACGGGAATTATTTCAACCTACAAACTATGATGGTCTGTGTTATATTACTATGCAAAAACATCAACTTATTTAAGGCTAGTTTAAGCCCGCGACTACTAGTCTTATTTCTCTACATTTTATTATAGTTTAATGTTTCGTCTCTCAATAGTAAATAGACAGAACTACAACTTCAAACATAATCTTAAATCACATGCGAAACAAGTACGAAGTAAGATGTATTGAGAAATAGGACTTAGAAACTAGTTCAAACTAAAAGTTTTACACAAGATCAAACAACACTTCTGCTGAGCGTTCCACATACAATACATTCACTGGTATCTACTTTCTGGTTTATAACTATGAAAGTTGTCATGCTTTTAGTTGAAGACTGATTTGAAAGCTAAACTTAAAACGCAAAAAAATATGACGTGTAAAAGTGTAATTGACTTTTAATATATCTTTGAATCTTTTTGTATGTCTCCATTTGTATTTTAAATTAGGAAGCCGAGCAATTGTTTGAATTTGTGTATTTTTATTTTATTTTATATGGGTCTTAGAACTGAAATAAATGAATTTTTGCTCGTATATCGAGGCTAAGGCTCAGTTAGCATAAAAAAGTTGGGAATCCTAGCGAAGGTGAGACGGTACTTCACACCGGAGCAGCTGCTCAATTTGTCAAGCCCAGGTTCGGTCGTGTATGGAATACTGCTCTCATCTTTGGGATGGATCTGCAAAATACCAACTGGACGCGCTTGAGTCTATCGAGAAGCGGGCCAAGAGACTCATCGGCAACGATGCACTGGTCGAGTCAAAGCTCTAGAGCCTTGAACACCTACGACGAGTTGCAAGTCTATCGGTTTTCTATCGGTTACATTTCGGGGAGTGTGCGATGGAATTACACAGTCTAATTCCGCCAAGCCCTTCCATCATCGGACAACGAGACAAACGGCGAAGCGCCATCGTGACATGGTGGACAACCCACCCATACGCACAAAACGTTTTGGGAATACCTTCATTCTGCGGACGGCTAAGGAATGGAATTCCCTGCCGGAGTCACTTACTTTTAGGCAAGCGTGCTCCATCTTCGATCACATCATCACTTACCATCAGATGAGATAGGTAGTGGTCAAAGGTGAACTTATTTTCAATTAAAAAAAAAAAATTATTTTATAACCAATTTACAAAATAAATGTTTCATTTCATTTCAAAGGAGCTCGTGGCTAAATAAAAACAGGTGTATGAGTCGATCTTCAAGGATAAGCAACCCTTGTCCAGGTCGCTATGTGGATGGGTGACCATCTTAATAAATTCGAGATTCCTCCCTGTCTTAGTAAGCACGTTAAGTCTTTGGACCCAGCTGTCATTAAACAACGTGTAACAGAACAAACGCAATTCCTAAAAGTAGTTAGTTCAGAATCGACTTCTCAATCGATTTCCGTCATAAAAATAGGTGTTAAATTTTGATGGAAGAATCTTTCATGTAACTTAAAATGGAAACACAGTATCATGACAAATTAATACAATCCTTAATTCAAGGAAATTGTGTGCGTGTCGCGTCGGCCGCTAACATTGCATGAGTGTATGCGTCTGCGTAAGGATATTGTATGATATACATACGTTTTCAGTTTATTAAGGACTAGTACTCACGCGGGGCTTCGCTCCCGTGGATTCTATCACGGTAAAAACATAACTCTCCTTTGTTGCAGTCGCGTAAAAAGTAGCCTATAACCTTCCTCAAGCTTCAAGCTACTTCCATACCAAATTGCATCCAAATCCACCCAGTACTTTCGAAGATTAGCGCGTTCAAGCAAACAAACAAACAAACTTTTTCGCTTTATAATATTAGTATAGATAACTATTTTATAAAAAATGCCTAGGTTTGGTTGCAATTTATTTAGTTACGGATGTTGTTTTAGACTTATAATTTAATATTCTAATTGGGGTGTCTGAGGTATTGCGCTTAATCTGTTACACGTTGTATACAGCTTGGACAGTCGTTACGTCGTTTGACAGTGTCAGATATTTCCGTATCTGACTACAAAAGCCGGAAAAATCTGACACTGGTATTGCCAAGGGGCACCCAGTTACTGAGTTGTGGTGGTCAGAAAATTAGTCACTCCATGTAAAACACTAGTACCAAGATGAACCGACTCCAACTTATGGTTAAAGGCCATTAATATACAATCATCAGTTAATCTATTGGTTTATTTAGAATACTATATTTTGCTTTGTATACAGGGTTAAAGGGGATGCATGAAGAAGCCTCCACGAGTGGGATACATGAAGAAGCCTCCACGAGTAGCGCAACTAGTTCCATTAGTCACTAATTAGAACCTAGCGCTCGGCGCATCCTGGACAGTCACACCCATGACCTTTGGTGTCTGACCAATTCTTCGTTTGCGGTGGTAGGGCTCACGCCCGCCTGGCTTGCGACCACCCTCCCACCGGAGTTAGACGTCAAGCAGTTCACTGTGTTTCGTCGATGCGTGGGAGTGCCAGTGCCTTATTGGGTTTTAGAGTGAAAGCTGTTGCGATGTTCAAAGCAGGTCTCAGCCTCGAAGCAAGCTTCGGCATGGCAACTCACTCTGGAGGGTAGCGGGATCCAAAGCACGGTCTTGCCGTTGGCCGACCGCAGGAAGTTGGGGGCCCAAGTAGCACGCCAGCCACGTGCAAAAGGCTGCCCCGCCACCTCGCGAAAAATCCCGATATGGACCACCGTGCCAGTCGGCGACTGGAAGGGAGGACCCGGTGGACATCTTCGGGGGGGTTTGGGCGTCCCCGCAGTCTCCAGGTGAGTTGACCATCGTGCTGAAGTAAGCTCACGAGTGTCGTTTAGTCAATTGGACTCACCTCCCTTTCTCTCTAAATACCCTTCCCAATCACCAAAATGAAGCGCACGTCAAAAAGAAATAAGTTTAACCAACGGCTGCACCTCCTCCCACTTAAAGTGCAATTCACAAATATCCGTGGATTGCACTCAAATATCGATCCGGTCCATCACCATCTCGAGACCGATAAGCCACACTTACTCTTTTTGACGGAGACAAAGATAGCGACTCCCGCAGATGTGGCGTACCTCAACTACCCAGGATACTCACTTGAGCATAAGTTTAAGAAGCAGGCTGGGGTCTGTGTGTACGTCCGCGATGACATTTGCTGTCAGCGTCTTCGCTGCTGCGAGGTTGCAGGGTTCTCTACTCTGTGGCTTTTAGTGAACACCGGCACTATTAAGACCGTATATGTCGGTGTCTACAGGTCGCATAGCGGTGATCAGGAGACAACTAGACTCTTCGACCATCTTACGGAGGTAGCCGAATTGGCCCTACTCAAATACCCCATGGCGGAGCTTGTTTTTCTAGGGGATTTTAATGCCCATCATAAAGAATGGTTGTTCCCGTACCAGAAAACAGACCACGCTGGTAGAGAGGCGCGCAGGTTTGCTGTTTCGCTAGATCTCGGTCAGCTGGTTGATCAAGCGACCCGCATTCCGGATGTCAGTGGCCATACACCCAATTGCTTGGACCTTCTGCTGACAACCGATCCAGACAGGCACTCTGTATCGATCTGGGCTCCACTCGGATCGTCTGACCACTGTCTGGTGAAAACTGTATCTTCCTACTCTCCTCCGGATAAAAGCCCTAGGAGCACTAGACGAGTATGGAAGTACAAGTCAGCAGATTGGGATGAGATGCGGCACTTTTTTGCATCCTACCCATGGCGGCAAGCTTGTTTCTCATCGTGCAACCCATCGATCTGCGCTGATGCAATTGTTGACGTGGTACGTCAGGCTATGGAATATTTTATCCCATTTTCTGACGTCCCACTTGGCTTTGAGGCTCGGCTTTGGTATAATGCAGCTTGTGCACAAGCTCAATTGCGCAAGGAGCAGGCTTACCAAGCCTGGGCCTCGGCCCGCAGTTAAGGCAGCGCTAGTGTTGGTGTTCACGCATTGAAGACAGCATTTAACTCTGCCGCTAAGGCCTGCAAACGGCTGTTACGGAAAGCTCGGTTTGACCATGTTGGACGAATTGGGGCCAAATTGGCAACCTACCCTTCGGGCAGTAAGCAGTTTTGGTCCCTCGCCAAATCGGTCGAGTCGAACTTCTGTCGTCCTTCGCTGCCTCCCATGGTAAAACCGGATGGAACACTGGCTCATACCGCACAAGAGAAAGCAAATTTATTTGCCTCCCTCTTCGCGGAAAATTCGCGTCTAGACACAGGGTCTAACTTACCACCTAACAAACCTCACTGCGACTCCGAAATGCCGGAAATCGCAATTCACATTAAAAAGGTCCGTAAAACCCTTTGTAGTCTGGACGTGAACAAGGCCAGTGGGCCGGACGGAATACCTGCCAGAGTCCTAAAAAGTTGTGCTCCAGAGTTGTCACCTGTACTGACTCGCCTGTATCGCCTTTCCCTCAAAACCGGAGTGGTGCCAGTGTCCTGGAAGCTTGCTAATGTGCAACCTGTACCCAAAAAGGGGAGCCGTGCTGATCCTGCCAATTATAGACCAATCGCCTTAACCTCCATACTGTGTAAAGTAATGGAAAGGGTACTCAACAATAAGTTGCTGGCATACCTTGAAGACAATGAGCTCCTCAGTGACCACCAGTATGGCTTTCGCCGTGGTCGGTCCACCGGAGATCTTCTTGTGTATGTCACGCACTGTTGGGGCGAGGCCATTGAGAAACACGGTGAAGCCCTTGCGGTATCCCTCGACATCTGAAAGGCCTTTGACAGGGTCTAGCACGCTAGTCTGCTAAGCAAGCTTCCCGCGTTCGGTGTCCCTGCTGGCTTATGCAACTGGATTTCCGACTTTTTGAGTGAGCGGTTGATCCGAGTGGTCATCGATGGCTGCTCATCGGATCTTATGGCAATTAATGCCGGTGTTCCTCAAGGGTCTGTTCTTTCTGCGACTCTTTTTCTGCTGCATATCAATGACCTACTTCAGCTGGGAGCAGTTGGGTACGCGGATGACAGCACAGTCTCAGAGAGATACTTATCCAGTTCTAGAGCTGACAGGGACGAAATTGCCACTCTCAGAAAGGCTATGGTAGAGCGCATAAATTTGACCTTAAATCTCGTTTCCCAATGGGGTGAGGACAATCTGGTCAAATACAATGCTCTGAAAACACAGGCTTGTCTTTTCAGCGCTAAAAGGAGCCCTTTTGAATTGACCCCTACTTTCCGAAGTACATCTGTGCCAGTTACCAGTCGCCTGGAGCTTTTGGGCATGGAGTTGACGTCAGACCTCAACTTCGGCTCAACCATCGAGTCCAGAGCTCAGACTGCAGCAAAAAAGCTGTGAATGCTACACAAGGTGAGGCGGTACTTCACGCCTGGACAGCTTCTAAATCTGTATAAAGCACAGGTCCGTTCTTGCGTGGAGTATTGCAGCCACTTGTGGGATGGCTCTGCAAAGTACCAGCTTGCTGCATTGGACTCGATCGAGCGCAGAGCTAAAAGGCTTATAGGCGACGAGGTGCTTGTGGACAAGCTTCATAGCCTGGCTCATCGGCGAACCGTTGCTTGCCTGTCGGTTTTCTACAGATTGTACTTCGGGGAGTGTGCGCAGGAGCTCCATGACCTGATTCCTCCATCTCCCTTTCACTACCGGTCTACCAGACGCACGGCTGGGTACCACCCACACTTGGTTAATATACCTTCTTGTCGTACCAAGCGCTTCTCTTCCACATTTATTGTGCGCACAGCCAAGCTGTGGAATTCTCTGCCGGTTTCTGTGTTCCCTGCCACTTATGACCTTTCGGCCTTTAAAGCACGAGTAAATAGGCGTCTTCTGGGCTCGCTCGTCCCATCTTAGACCTCATCTATCGCTTACCATCAGGCGAGATCGAGGTCAAGAGTGGGCCCATCGGTAATAAAAATAAAAATAAAGTTATGTCGACCTAGATCCATTAAGAGGTTGTAGTTTCCATCATTCTTCACTGATTTGCCTATGAAACAGCCCACCCCAAACATAACAATTTTTTTTAAAGTATACCTAAAAGAAAAAATATGTTTTTATAAATTATTTCTTTTTTAAACTATCTATCGTCCATTTCGACCCAGTTGGTTCAATTATCAGCAATTTTTGAGTTGAGAATAATCAACAAATCTATCTTCTACACAAAAATCGCAAAAGCAATAAAATGAGAGGCTCAAAACAATAAAACAATAAGGATAATAGCCAAAAAATGGTTTTTTTAAACCTTCAAAGTCCAATATCTCGAAAACGGTTAGGTTTGGGGTGGGGTGTTTCGTAGGTAAATCAGTCAGAAATTATGGAAACTACAACCTCTTAACGGATCTAGGTTTACTCAACCTTTAACCCTGTATAACAAATTTAAATCCGTTTAAAAAAAAATCACAGCTTTGCTTCGTCATTTCATTATTTGTTCTATTAAAACTAAGAATTCAAATACATATGATGCTTGCTGATATTTTGAACATTATGGTTTGCAGACTCGTATATCGGTCACGCATCACGATGAATAAGATTTCATGGCAAAAAATATGGGTATCAATTTTCTTTTTTTTTTTAGTGATAGGCTCCATAAATCCCTTCAAGCTGTAGATATGACAATATTCTAACCAATTGTGAATTTTAATCTTAAATAATCTTAAATTTAACATTTTAAAATAAATAGGTAACTTATTACAAATACGTACGCACATTGCTAGGCAGTAATTTTTATTATATTTGGTAATTATTTTATTTTTAGCTCTAAAACACATATTTCAGCGGTAGCAAACCTTACTTCTTGAATATTGGTCGACATGAGTCATCTGGTTGGAGTCCACATATTGCTCTGATACATTTTTTTGCGCTATCATTGCTCGATTCTGGCTGATGCTATTACCACACATTACAAAACTTTGATTCGAACTGCAGTATTCATGGCGCATCATTTGTCAAATTGGCTTTATTTAAAACTATAATACAAACATAGTAAGTACTTATTAGCTTATTATAATTAGGTTTATTCCCAAATACCGCTTGGAATGTCAATCAAGCAATGAATCTAAACCGTTAGACGCGTATATTAACTTAACAAAGTTAGGAACGTTACCTTAAACTAAACTTTTGGTAACAAAGTTATAAACTTGAGATAAACTTAGGACCACCTAAGGTGCTAGATTTCAGACGTTCCTTGATTTAGTTAGCATATCTTATAGCTCAGTTTTATCCTGACCACTGAAACTTTTGAAAAGTCCGGTGTATTTGCATAATCGGATAAAAATATGATCACAGTCTGGAAAGAAAGATAAAAGTCAAGGGTATTTTATCTTTCCTTTGTTTTTAATGAGTCAGGCAACTACGCGGGTGATTCTTGTAGGATTTACATACGGACGAACACACATGGACGGACGGACGAACACGGAATATTATTGTAGCTACCTACAGGAATATTGGAGGGATAAGTTTACCAGGATATACAGGGTTACCTAAATCGACATTGTTACTTATTCTAGTAATTAACATCTATATTATTTTTTGTAACAAACTACAAACAAAGCACTACTTGTGAATCTCATGTAATGTAATAGATAGACGGATAGATAGATAAATATACTCTTTATTATATACCATAACAGAATTTAAAAGTTTTAAATAGAATATCTAAACTTGATATTATAAATACGTTCATATGTCTTTCTTTCATGTCAAAACAGAGCAACGAGAGACAGTTTAAATGCTGGAGAGTGACAGACTAATCTCTTTTGTATCACGCGTACAAAACCGCGGGCAGAAGCTTGTATTATAAAGGCAAGTTCTTCAAATATAATAGACCCGTATTGGTGGAATTTGTATCACCACTTCTTCTAAGCTAATTTTCAACCGACAGCAAATGAGGAGGTTATCAATTCGACGCGTATATTTTATTTTTATTTTTTATGTATGATCATCGATTACTCGAAGACGGCTGAACCGATTTGGAAAATTCTTTTTTTGATTGAAAGGGTATACTTCGAAATTGGTCCCATTTTCATAAACGTCAGGATCTGATGATGGGATCCTGGAGAAATTGAGGGAACTCTTCAAATATTATAGGCACACCTATGACGTATGGGTATTAATTATAGTAACTTGTGCAGTTGCTCTCAAAAAGTACCATTTGAGGAAGTGGAACTGATGATGAAGACCACAGATGGCCGCCGAAACTACTCAATAATAAGTATTGAGTGGATTGCGATTCGATTGAACTTGAATATGAACTTGAATATGACTTGAATATGGATGTTAAGCACTTAATGCTCGTCACAATGCATATGGTGATGTAGAGCTGATGGTGAAGTACCAGGAGAACTCCTCAACAATTAACGGCCCAGCATTGGGAAAAGCAATATTTTGTAAAAGGTTATAAGTAGATGACATTTAGGCTCTTGTAACTAGGTAAATTAAAAATAGACCAACTAAAAATAGTGAAATAAAAACTTTTTACCCAAAAATTAAACCGACTCCCAAAAACGACGAGGAGGATGCGCTAATAATAAACAAAAAAAAAATGATTCGTAAGTTTTTATTTAGTAAGCCCGCCAGCTTTATAATTCATTAAGGCTGCCACAGGTAAGTTTGATTAAGCAGTCATGCCACGCAAGCCACACAAAAATAAGTACCTGGTTTAGTTTCTTTGTGTGCCAAATAGGCCCAGTTTAGCAAAATGCCAGATAATTGCAAATTGCCTGACGCTGATTTTCAACTAGACCTATATTGAGGAGGTGCTACAAATGTAAATTAGCTTTATAGTGAGTACCTATTTGTTTTTATGGGCGTATAAACCAATCTTCAAGTAAATTTTGTAACAAAGATGCGTTAAATATTTATTAACTTACTGTGAATTTAGCTATTCATGCGGTCAGTGATAAATTTCTAGTTAATGCTTAGGGTAGAAACGGGGGCTTATTGAAACAACAACGCATTATTCTCAACACGGTTTAAATAATAGATGTTAAGTAAATTCTAACCTTTAGGCATGCTTTAGCGGATTTATATCAAAGAGTGTTTTCATGGCTTTCACCAACCATTTTGGTTGGGCTCACGGTTATTTCATTGCATCTTCAATATTAATTTAAATAAATAGGTATGTTTAAGCTTTAAGGTTGAACGTTTTAATTTCTTAATTTTGTTCCGTATTTACGCTTGGATTATAAAGTAACATTATTTCTTTTCGTATTAGGTACTGATTTATTTTCCGGGGGTAAATCATGTTGTTCGGTGTTTTCACCACACATCTCAGCAACATCGGCGTCCGGCGAGTCGCGTTGACCCTATTTTTAAGTCACGTTGAACGCACCTATTGCTGATAATTTCGCATTTTGTAGTGTTTATTGGTCTACCGCGTTAGCCGGGTGTATTCTAATATTTTTAACATTTAATTAACATTTAACATTAAGAATAGTGTAGAGTAGTACAATAGTCTTCACATAAAACATTGATTTTCTCCTTATTAACACCGCCACATTGCTATGTACCCCGACAAATGTATTTGAGAGAGAAAGACAGAGCCAGAGAGAGACTAGAGAACGTCAAGCATTTAGTGACACCCTCTTCCTTCAGTTAACTTTGCCGGGCCCGCGTTATCTCGTTAGAATACTCCCACAACCCGGAGTTAAGGATCAATCATAACATGGAAGCAAACGACGTGAGTAAAATGCATTGCAAAATAAGTTAGAGAATTATGAAGTCTTTAGAAAGTAGAAATAACTGACTTTTTCTTTGAATTAACTTTTAAAGCTGATTTTGTTTTATTTGTTTGATTAGCTAGGTAAAGAAAATAGATACGAAAGTTATTTTTATTCCAAAATAAATCTCTTCCAGAATCTATACTAATATTATAAAGCGGAAAAATTTGTTTGTTTGTTTGTTTGCTTGAACGCGCTAATCTTCGAAAGCACTGGGTGGATTTGGATGTAATTTGGTATGGAAGTAGCTTGAAGCTTGAGGAAGGTTATAGGCTACCTTTTACGCGATTGCAAAAAAGGAGAGTTATGTTTTTACCGTGATAGAATCCACGGGAGCGAAGCCCCGCGTGAGTACTAGTATATATATATATATATATATATATATATATATATATATATATATATATATATATATACGCTAAGGAATGATAAATTCATTCACTTTAAGTAAATAATCAATGTATACAATAGGTATGTGACGACACGGAGGGCGCAGTGGTTGAACAATTAGCTGCTACGCTGCCTATCACGGGTTCAATTCCCACACCGAAACAAATGATGGAATAACCTACAGATATATTGTATTTGTTTCAGGTCTACGGGTTACGAGAATGTTGTAACGAGATACCGCGGCCCCGGAACTTAAGGGCAGCTGACGGAGCAGGGTGAGTTTTTAGTCAGTAGAAGTCTGACACTCCCTTCCGCTCCACCCACCGCGGGAGATGCCATGCGATGATTTTCCCACCCGGAAAAAATGAAAAAATGGTATTTGTAAAAATGCCTCATGTAACAATATTTTTTTAAAGTACCTAAATTATTATCTACCTGTTGCAAGTGCCGGAGTCTCTGTTTCCCGATAGCTATAACCTAGGGGTCTTTAAGTCAAAAGTGAATACTCCATCTTCAACCACACATCACATACACTATTCAGAATGGGCTCACGTTTGATCACCATCTCACCTGATAGTAAGCGATGATGTGGTCGAAGATGGAGAACGCTTGCCTAGAAGTAACCTATTCACTCTTGACTTAAAGACTCCAAGGTTATAGCTACCAGGAAATACTGACTCCGGCAGGGAATACCACTCCTTAGCCGTACGCACGATGAAAGTGTTCCCAAAACGTTATGTGCGTATAGGTGGGATGTTCACCATGTAACGATGGCGGATCGCTGTTTGTCTTGTAGTCCGATAATGGAACGGGCTTGATGGAATTAGTTTGTGTAATTCCAAGTTCTGGGTTGTGGAGGTTAGATAGACAGTGGTTAGACTTGAAGCCGACCCCAACATACTTGCGTATAGGCTAAAGTGAAATTAGTAAGGGTGCTAAAATTAGTAAGGTTGCTAAAATTTAGTAAGGGTGCTAAAATTAGTAAGGGTGCTAAAATTAGTAAGGTTGTTAAAATTTAGTAAGGGTGCTAAAATTAGTAAGGTTGTTAAAATTTAGTAAGGGTGCTAAAATTAGTAAGGGTACTAAAATAAGTACAACTAAAACCAAGTTAGAAGAATTTTTTTTTATAATTAATAGGCTTACGTTTGACCACCATCTCACCTGATGTTAAGCGAGCATGTGGTCGAAGATGGAGCTCGCTTGCCTAGAAGTAACCTATTCACTCTTGATTTAAAGACTACCAGGTTATAGCGATCAGGAAACACAGACTCCGGCAGGTAATTCCACTCCTTAGCTGTACGCACAATGAAAGTATTCCCAAAATCTTAGCTGACGAATATGCTAATTTTCAATTAATATTACATCATATTTAGTTAATTTTCATTCATAACTAAACGTTCAGTCCCTTAACTTATAGTCAAACTAAATTGTTAAGGTATCCCACTCCATCTATTATTTATTAGGTAGTTAATTGTGATATCAATGATGATTAACTTATAGTTCGTAGCTATGTGTTTAGCCGGCTCAAAGATCGCCTATTAATAATAATAGGATCCATTAGATTCTTAGGTAAGATTTAAACAAAGGTTTAGTGTCTCTACTAATATGTGTAATCTCCGGAATTAATGTTCCATTTCTAAAAATATTATGTACTAGTTCAAGCTTAAGAAGAACTGGCTAGTAACCGCGACTTCGATCGCGAGAGAGTGAATGTTATTTTCGCGGGCTACGCAGGTTAATCTGCGTAAAACCCTATACCGTGGGAATTCCGGGATAAAAGTAGCTTGCCTCATAAGCTCCTCTATCCTCCAGTGAAAGTCCCGGTTAACTCGGTTCAGGAAACAGAAAGACAGATAGATAGGGACACGGTATCGATAAGAAAGTATCGATATTGGACTCATGAGTAATATCGAAAAAAAAAATCGTAATCATAAATGTATCGAAACAAAAGTATCGAGTACTTTTCTTAGGTCATAATGCGCATAAGTCAGGCCGTCAATGTCAGTTAGTAACGTCAATTTAGCTTTAGTACAGTAGGACGGAAGAACAGGACATCAACACTAATGATATAGGTGTAATAATAGTACTACCTATAAAAAAGACAACTGTGACTTTACGAATTATTTAAACAATTATATTATTTATTCCTTTAGACACATATTATAGTACCCATTCCTCCTCCATACAATCGCTTATAAATACACAGCATGGAACAATAGCTACTTTCACATTCACATTTAATAAGTCAAATAATAGTCAAGCACAATAACGATCAACCGGAGAAAAACGAATCGCGAGACGAACACGAAGAGTAATACAAATAATACGGTTTTGTGGAATATCATTGTACATTATAAGAACTACATTGTACCTTATAAATAAATAATAATAACAAAACAATTTTCTTACGGCGAACGATTAAGTGATTGATTAGTGAAGGAAAGGATCTGAACTGTTAACAGAAAGACTGAAGGAATGACTTCAAGCTCAATGTAATGATTCAGAAGGTTCAGGCTAATTGAACCAGATGGCGTTGCCGTCCAAGATTTATTCGATACGATACCTGTCACGAAGTACTCATTGAGTAAAAGTATCAAATACAAAGTATCGAGTACAAAAGTATCGGTATCGAAACGAAACGTACTCGATACCACAAAGTATCGATACTTTTTTCGTGTCCCTACAGACAGATAAAAACTTTAGGAAAATTAGTAGGAGCACTTGACAATGAGAACAAAAACAGTTATTTTGAAATTGCAGAAATACACTTCAGTTTTGTATAAATAGATGAATCTCGTTATCAGGGCCGGATTAACCATTAGGCGGAGTAGGCAACTGCCTAGGGGCCCCGCATCATCTAGGGGCCCAGGCCTAGTGCACGAACCAAGAATACATGTTTCTTCGAACGAGAATTTGATTTGCGTGTGAACTTAGGGACCTCACTGTTATCTCACAAAATACAAATTGTTACCTTTAGTAGTAAAATTAAAACAATTTTAGAACAAATCTGGAAATGAGTAAACAAATATATTAAAAACCACAGCCCTTAATGTGCGTTTCCTCAGTTCACACACGATTTGGTCAGTCAAAGTAAGAAAAGTGGCCCCAAGAATGCCATTGCCTTAGGGCCTCTGACAGGGTTAATCCGGCTCTGCTCGTTATACATCCATCCATCTTCAACCATATCATCGCTTACCATCAGGTGAGTCGGTGGCCAAACGCGAGCCTGTTATCATTAAAAAAATTGAAAAAACATATCGCCATCCCATAAATTATCCACGGCAAACGTTGATTAACGTGGTAACCTACCTCGTTGGTAAAATGGTCGGAAGAACGACTGCTGAGCATGAGGACTCAGGTTTGATTCCCGAGTTGGGCAAGTGCAAAGTGCTATCGAGTTTTTCTCAGTAGTAGCAGTAGGGAAGTTGGCGGGATGATACCCCTATGCCTCGGAAAGCACGTGAAGATGTTGGTCCTATGCCTGATCACTCTTCGGTCGTGTCTGATCAGTTGATCACCGACCCATCGGACTATGAAAGTAAATGAACAGAGAGTTTACCTGTACTTGCGCACATACTTGTGTATTATACAGGGTGGCAGGGACATCGTGCACATACTTGTGTATTATACAGGGTGGCAGGGACATCGCGTACATACTTGTGTATTATACGGGGTGGCAGGGACATCGATGCACAAACGCTTACCATGGATTCAGTACATGATTCTGGAACGCCGGCGTTGAAATTTTTCGTCGGCTTTTTCAAAATTTTTCATGTTTTTCTGCATTTTTTTTACTGAAAACTGTATAAATCATTGTTTCTATCTAACCCAATGATATTTTAATTAAAAAAATAAAATTCATGTGTTTCACTTTAAACAGCTATGTAAATAAAACTCGAAAGGGCTACCTGATCAGTTGTTTTTCTAGAGTTCATTTGTGAGGTCTACATAGCTGATCAGGTAGCCCTTTCGAGTTTTATTTAAATTGCTGTTTTAAGTGAAACAAGTGAATTTACTGTTTTTTTTTTTTGCATCGGCTTTTTCTTAATTTTATTGAATGAAGAAAAAGCCGGCGAAAGCTTTCATCGTATTGTTATGTATTGAATCCATGGTAAGCGTTTGTGCGTCGATGTCCCTGCCGCCTGTAATGTCTCCTGTGCTTTTGGCTAATGTCCACTGAGATTTGCCGCCGTGGCTAAAATCGGTCAGGAGGACTTGCTATATAGATTGATGTGCAAAAAAGAAATATCTACTAAACACACAAACAAGAATTTAACCATCCTTACTATTAACCTCCTCATATCCACTTAAAGCAGTCATCCACAAAATCAACAAAGATTATGGCAGGAAGAGGGAAAGTACTTATCCTCTAAGCTTCCGTTGTACTTAATGAGAGAGTGTAGGTATGTAATTAATACGGTACTTGGGTAGTCAGCAGATTATTATAATGTTAGATTTTGCCGAGATGTATGTAAGTAGGGTTTGTTTGTGGTTTGATTAGGAGGGCAAAATTGGAGTGGGCACAGTGAGTTAGATTTATTTTTCAACCGGTGGAGCACACTCTTGAACTCGATCTCTCCTTATGGTAAGCGAGAGATGAGGTCTACGATGGAACGCACGAGCCCAGAAGATGCCTATTCATTCTTGCTTTAAAGGCTCAAAGGTCAGAAGGGGCAGGGAACACAGAAGTCGGTAGAACTTTTTAACCAACCTCGGCAAAATCGGAAGATTCTTAATTCATTTGATTTTTAATTTTTTTTTTAATTGATAATAGGCTCGCGTTTGACCACCATCTCACCTGATGGTAAGTGATGATGTGGTCGTAGATGGAGCACGCCTACCTAAAAGTAACCTATTCACACTTGACTTAAAGACCCCTAGATTATAGCTATCGGGAAACACAGACTCCAGCAGGGAATTCCACTCCTTAGCCGTCCGCACAATGAAGGTATTTCCAAAACGTTTAGTGCGTATAGGTGGGACCACCGTGTAACGATGGCGCATCGCCATTTGTCTTGCAGTCCGATGATGGAATGGGCTTAGCGGAACTAGATTGTGTAATTCCATCGCACACTCCCCGAAATGTAACCGATAGAAAACCGATAGACTAGCAACTCTCGTCGATGTTCAAGGCTCTGGAGATTTGATTGATGAAATGATTTTGATTGATTTCTTTTGTGCGTTTATTAGAAGCGCTTGGCTAAAAATTACCAGAAGCGTGGGGGTCAATCTGTAAGGTTAAGCAACGCTTGTCGAGGTCGGTTTGTGGATTTGTGAACATTTGAACATATAGAGATTCCACCATGACTTGGAAAGCACGTTAAGCTATTGGTCCTCCTCGTAGGGGCGATAGGCGGCAACCTCTCGCACCCGGCCCTGGTTCAATCCATGGTCCGGAGCGAGGAGGCATGGGAAGTAGTCACCTCTTTCTGCGAAGCAGTTATGCAAGCAAAGGAGGTGGCGGGACGCGCGAGGGAGAGGCAGGTCTCAAAGCCCTCACAGCCCTTGCGCCCTAGCCGCCGCAGGAGACGCTCCGGGCGTCGGGAGTCGCAGGGTGACTCCCAGCCACCGTAGGTGCGGGCCTGCTGGCTGCGAGCAATGGGTAGCTCGCAGCCCGACTGAAACCAGGCCCATGTAGACGGCGCCTCGTGTTCCACGCGCGCCTCAAAGAGTGTCAGCAAAATTTTCGCGGGCCGTTGCCTGCCGGGGTTGCGAAATTGTTCGAAAGAGTTACCGCGGCCTCGGAACACGAAGGGCATATGATGGAACACGGATGGGTTTTAGTCAGCAAAAGTCTGACTCACCCTCCCGCTCCACCCAGATCGGGAGACAGTCAATGGATGATATCCCATCCTTAAAAAAAAAAAGCTATTGGTCCTAGCCAAGGGTACCCAGCTACTGTGATGTAGAGGTCTGATAGGCACTCGCTCCATGTAAAACACTGAAATTCAGTTGCATCCGGTTAGATTGGTAACCGACCTCAAGATAGGAAAAGTCGAAAGGCTAAGCAGATGTAGAATTAATCAAAAAATATACACACATACATAGACATAGTGCACAACAATATCATATTCCTGCCCTCGCAATAAACATTAAACAAAAATGCTAGATGGACGACACTACCCATAAGTGATTAGAACAGTGGGTAGTACCATAAAAATTATAGTACCATTTATGTAATATTACTAAGTATATTTAGTGACACTCATAAAGTGCTAGTAATTATTATCTAACAAGTCATTACATTAGGAGTAATATCTTGTCTTCATTAATTTAGATTACAACTAAATTGAAGTGCTGTATAATTTGTAGCCTGTTATTTTAGTAATATAGGTAGTAATGTTGGGAGCCTTATTCTGTAATAAAATTAATTTTATGTGTATTTTATATTAAGTTGTTGGTATAACGTGATGTGCTAGTTATCTTGTGTTATCTCATTTAGTATAGCTTAAGTATGGTATTTTTAGTGAATTATTGCGATCTTATGATATTATAGTTATCATATAATTGTGGAATTCCAACAAGCACAGCTTCATCTTCAAGGTTATACGTCTGTGGATGAATAACAAACTGAATTAATCGAGAAACCTCCGTATCTCGGAAATTACGTTGAACCGATGGGTCCGGCTGTCAAAGTTATGGTTGACTTTCGTTACGGGTAGTCAGAGACTAGCCTAAGCCTCCCAGGGATCCTAGTCTTAGGTTATAGCGGCAGACGCTTCATGAAAAGCATACGTCAGATGCATCCGGACATACTTAAAGACGATCTCAACATAATTGGAAAAAGTGTAAACGAATTGACTAAACGCTCATCCAATGTGAAGCAATGATGGGGACATTTTGGTTGTGATTAATAATGGAGGAA
The DNA here is from genome assembly GCA_943138885.2 of Tholera decimalis. NCBI lineage: Eukaryota > Metazoa > Arthropoda > Insecta > Lepidoptera > Noctuidae > Tholera > Tholera decimalis. The sequence continues at coordinate 4,254,335 of OW964572.2, forward strand.
CGTCGAACGCCTGTTCTTAATCATGAGAGGCGTGCGTTTGCCCACTATCTCACTTGATAATAAGCGATGTGATGTGGTTGAAGACGAAGTATACTTACCTAGAAGTAACCTATTCTCGTATACTCTTGTCTTAAAGACCCCTCTGTCCAGGATTTTGTGTTTAATGATAGCTTTATCGAGAATTCCAGTCTTTGAAAGTACTGTTAAGCTCAATGAAAGTATCAGCACAACATTTTGTGCGTATGATAAACAAATTTTAAGATAATATTTATTAGTATAGAATGCATTTATTTGTCAGAATATTGTACAAAGTTGTTAAGTGCATTGATAATTAAGATCAGAATATTATACCGTTTCCGGTGTACAAATATGTTAAATTATGGTTTAAATCATTAAAATAAAATAAAATAAAATAAAATTTGTATGGAGTTTACGAATACATAAAATTAATGTTGCAACAATTGTTAATGATAATAAAATTATATAAGTCAGATTTAATAGGTATCAATGTCAAATATTTTGGTAAATTTTTCATTCATATAGTCGTCAGTCGAGTACTCAAAAGAAAGTTAAATAATTTAAGTTTAAATTGGTTTTAAATACCACTTTTACACGGTATTTTTAAGGTTTAAACTAAATGAGGTCGATATTTCTGAGTAGAAACACCGAAACCAACTCAGAGGAGAGTTTTATGACTGGAATATCCACCATTTAAAGATGTGTACCGCCGTTCGTCTTGCATCTACGTAAATAAAGTTTCCATGAGACAATGGGAATAGTGGCTTTCACGTCAAGAGTATAAATCTACTCAGGTTTCCAAGTATGCGATGTAATTAATAGCATACAAGTATACACTCATCGTCGTTCATCGTTACGCACTTAAGCACAGCACAGTTCTAATTACATATTAATTCTAGGGCTTGTATGAACTTATCTATACTAATATTACTATACTTAGTGGAAAAGTTTGTATCTTTGAAAGCGCTAATCTTCCAAAGTACTGAGTGTATTTCGATGAAATTTGGTAGGAAAGTAGTTTGAAGTTTGAGGAAGGTTATAAACTACCTACACATATATTTACCTGACTGCAAAAAAGGTGGGTTATATTTTTATCGTGATAAAGGCAAGGGGAGCGTAGCCCCTCGTGACTACTAGTTACTCATATGCCTTGCATTGATTTTTAGGGTTCCGTACCCAAAGGGTAAAAACGGGACGCTATGACTAAGGCTTCCCTGTCTGTCCGTCCGTCTGTCTGTCATCAGGCTGTATCTCAAGAACCGCGATAGCTAGACAGTTGAAATTTTCACAAATTATGTATTTCTGTTGCCACTATAACAACAAATACTAAAAACAAAAAAAAAATAAGGGGGGTTCACATACAACAGACATGATTTTTGCCGTTTTTATAGAAAATGGTACGGACTCCTTCGTGCGCGAGTCCGATTCGTACTTGGCTGGTTTTTTTTCTCGAGTTTGAATTCTCAATGGCGAAGGGGTTGACCAAACTCTCACTGACTAAAACCACCCTGTGTTCCTTCGCGCCAGGAAATTCAGCGCTTGGTGTCTTTCACCCAGCAAATGCTGAGTTGGTAACCCGTTAGGTGTGAACATGCTCAGCGTAATATTTGTGTTATTTTTTATGTTTGTAATTTTCTATTGTGTGTTATTGTGTCTCTCCGAATATTTTTTTCTATTTCAGTATCACTATAAGCTGAGGGAGTACTTAAATACTATTGAACATGGCCCCCGAACCATTGTCAACTACATAAAATGAGATAGTGTAGGAAAATCGCAGCTCACAATATTTAAATGCATTGTAAATGCCTTACATTCCATAAACTTAGGTTTAATATTAATTTAATAATATTTAAATTAATTCAATTAATAAAAGAGAACCGGGAAGGATTTGTAAGTTACATGATTTCGAAAAGGGAAACAACGAATACCACTCTTTCAGTCAACTGTGAAAAGGTTACTTCTAGGTAAGCGTGCTTCATCATCGACGGTCCTCAAACACGAGCCTATTATCAATAAAAAAAGCACAAACGGACAGATTGTACTAAATAGCTGGATAAAACAATTGCAGTTTCAATCGATATGATACATGATTATCTGGAGTTAACTGTAATGTTTAATTAAGATACGCATAGCTTGCGGTCGCGTGAATGTATCCGTTACGAACACATGGACGAAGCCATTGGTTAATATTATTGTACGAGTAGGAATACACGCAATGTATTCTGAATATTGTAAGGTGTGCAATAAATTATATAATAAATAAATAAATTGATGTTAAAGCAAAATAATCTACATCTTAAGTATGCCTTCTAATGAAACGAAACGCAGTAACTGAGGGTTACCAGAAGGAAACAACTATCAATCATAGATTCTTACTTAAGTATTTACTCAAGTAAGTAACCTACATTACTCGACTGTAGAATAAGATTGTGTAATGAAGAAATCTATCCTCAAGTAATGACTTCACAAAGAAATTAGTTAGCAACAAGTAATTGCTTATCTATAAATAACAATGTAAGACTCCGCTGTCCGTTCGTCTGTCTGTCTATATGTCCGTCTGTCCATCTGTCACCAGGCTGTATCTCATGAACCGTGATAGTTAGACAGTTGAAATTTTCACAAATGATATTGTATTTCTATAACATTTTTACACGTATTTTTTTTTTCGTTAATTTAAGCTAGATGAGGCTTGTTTTTCTTAACTAACCCTGATAAGAAACCGAAAAAAACACAGAGGTCAAAGTCTTTTCTGATGTTCATAAAATCTGCACTGGAAAAATCATATGAGAACCTTGTAGGTTAATATTTGAGGTTAAATATCACAAAAAAGTAAAGCAAACTGAGTTATTTTGTTACTTTAACTAACGACGTTCGGTGCTTCTAAAAGATGCCCAGGCCCTGGATCAGAACATGGTGCGAGGCGAGTGGGAATGGGATGCATTCGCGCGAGCAAAGGAAGAAGCTAAGCGCGTGAGGGAGAGACAACCCTCTTCTTCACACCCTAAGCAACCGCGGGAGACGCCCTGGATGTCCTAACACCCAGGGCGTCCTAGATCACGAGCCAACTTCCAGAATAGAACATTTCCGGAAGTTGGCTGTGATCCCTGAGAGATCCGTGAGATACCTCGGCCCTGGAACGAAAAGAGCAACTGAAGGGAAGAGATGGGTTTTAGTCACTAGAACTCTGACACTCCCTTCCACTTCTCCTAAAGCGCGAGGAGTTATTTGAACATTTTCCCACCAAAAGAAAAAAAAATGTACGTTAAAAAGCTCCCATACCCAACTCACATCCAGTTTAGAAGAACGTTTCTTATAGTTTACTCGTACTTTATAATAATTTAGGCTTTTGGTCTAATTAGAATAGTGAAACCAAATATTTTACATTTATTTTTGATCACAGATTTTATGCCATCAACTGCTTTCTGACAAAATAATATTTTTTCATTCTGTAAAACGAACATACTTTTTGTAACACTCTGTATAAGAAGAATCCATTCAATTCAGGCACTGTTGAAAATAGCTCCACGTTTCAGTCATTTATAACTATTTTGACGTAAAATATTTCGAAAATGTTTTCACCTTCAAAAGTCAAAGGAAATATATTTCGTGTTAACTGATAGATACTATTGCGTAAAAGAACGTGCCTATTACATTCCTGAAATATTTATTTTTTGAAAGGAATTCTGAAGTCTATGATATTGAATTTTTAAAGACTTTCTCAATATTATTTGGTGACCACAATTTTTATACCACGTTACCCGGTTTGAGATAAACCGTCAGTCTCAATTGTAGGAGAGTTATTAGAGGTAGACAGCAATGGAAGATGATAAAGGATGGCTATGTCAGGAGGCATACTGAACTCTTATGAAACATCATACAGAAAGTTCAGAATCATCAGAAAGTGCATAGGAGATAGTGAGTCAATCTTTGGCCACCGTAGGCGCAGACTTGCGGGCGGCGAGCAGGGGTAGGTAACCGTCTGGTAAAGACCAGGCCCAGGTCCAGGTCAACGGCGCTCAAAGAGCAGTCAGCAGCATTGACGCGATCCGACAGAGCCATTGCCTGCTAGGGTTGCAAAAATATTCTAACGGGGACCGTGGCCCCGAAACATAAGTACAGTGGAAGCATGGATGGGTTTTTATTCAGTAGAAGTCTGATTCTCTCTTCCAACAAAGGGAGGAGTAATGACATGATTTTTCCGCCAAAAAAAAACCGATCATCTCCTTTTTCCGCTTAGCCTTATCGATTTCTAGTTTAGCCGGATACAGCAGATTAGGTCCAGGATCTAGTCGCTCCATGGAAAGACTGTCTATCTGACCTGGCTTCTGACTACCTGTAACGACTATCAAAGAAGTACAAAGACAGCCGGGACGAAAAGCCTAAATTATTAATTTTATTTTTATGTATGTAAATAAATGTGTTGGCCGCTCTTACTAGCTGTGTGTCTCAGCACAACGCACCATAACAATTCAAAGAAAATTCATTAGCGTTGACTTGCGTGAGCGCACTGAAGCGCGCAGGAGCACCGCTTTCAGTCAAATACCGATAATCGTGATGCCTTGGCATTCGTTTTAATGTGATAATTAGATGACTATTAGCTTTCCACGCTCTGCCTTAATGAAATGTCTCTAGTTATGATTTATAATTGATTTTTAGTTTTTCCAGTATAATAATTATTTTTATTTATGGCAACTAGGTCGAATCGTTAGTAGCAATATTCTTATAAACTATATCAGTGGAAAAATAACAAAAAGGATATAACAACAAGTACACTACACACACACTCTAGTGTATATAGTGTCCAGACCAGAGGTTTTCATCATATTTCAGTTGCCAACCGATACAATTAACTAATGCGACCGGCGCGCGGCGGCCCGAGTACCCTTTTCTTTTATAAGGAATTCTCTCACTGGCTGATGAATTCCTTGCGTGATCAGAGAGCTGGCTCGTTCTTTGCCCAAAGAATAAGCATTGCCAAACACGTTTCCGGACGACAGCAATGTAGAGGAGTAATTTGACGCCTAACTCTATTTTTTTTTGTTTTGCACTTGGTTATGTTTAGCAGTGTTTTTAAAATTAATTTTTTAAATACCAATAAATTACAGGCATTAACTAATCATACTGTATACATCATAATGTATGTAAAATGTTTTATTTTTGTTTTCATCAAAAAATAATTTTAATTAGCAAATTAGAAATATAACAAATACCTAAAATAAAATGTTTAAATGTGTTGTAGAAAGTTAAATTCATAATAGTTTTTGTATTTCACAGTTATATTGCAGGATAATGTATTAAGGCGTGAACCAAAAAAAAACACGATAAAAAAATAAAGTAATTATTAGTACGCTGCTATTATTAATACGCTGTTGAAATGTCACATGAAAATATTCTCATTCGATTCTTATACCCGGATTTTTTATTCAGTGTAGTAAGCTGACATAGGCTAGTGTCACTTACTAAAATAATGATACTCTATTTAACCTAATAGTGATGGATTCGATCAATCGTATAATAAATGAGCGATTTTTAATCGTGAGAAATAGAAATAAATGATCGAGCTTATACTATTATCTTTTATTTTAATGTAGTAACTAGATTTTATTATAAATAAATCTATTTTTATTAAAAATATTCATTTCTAACCAGACATTATAAATGCCACTCTTTTGGAAATTGGTTCATGTGATGAAAATTTTAATAAATTGTGCGAGGTTATTATTAAAAAGACTGCCCCACAACACTGCGACCTAAACCCCGTTGGAATGGGTTCAGGTACAGGGGCCTATTGCAAAAACTAAAAAATATTATCATGATTTATTCTTTTTATTTTTCACGCCCCTTTATAATGGCATTTTACTTTTTGTTATTTTCACAAAATATTATTTAAAAAAAAAATGTTTACATCGTTATTCGATTTTATTCCTGAATCGATTAATTTAGTTACATCACAATTTCGTAGTCGTCATTATCTGACAACTCAGAAACTGTCAGTCTCCTGCAACGAATTAAAAGTCCGGGTATAGGATTGATTTTATATTTTGTACAGATTCTATTAGGTAAACAAATTTTAATCAAATTTATAAGAAAACGTTGTAAATTCGAAGCACGCTTTCAATATCTAATATTGGAAGTGACTAAAATATATTTCTATTAATATTGTAATTTTTTCCGACGTTTACGAGTAAAAAGCTCAGTAATAAGGACCAACTTCCCATAAAGCGGGGAGATCATACTACCCAAAACTCGAACAAAGGCACATTTTTTCCGATAATCTCCCAATAATTGAGTACATAATCTCCGCTTAAGTTATGAAAAACTTTATTCCGTTCTCAGCGTAGGGATTATGCGTGTGAACGTTGAAAGATGTGTGTTATTACTTTATTAGGTATGATCCGGTAATAATAAACAGCTTGCTGGAGATTCGGATCGCTGGTAATAATAGTAAGTACTTATTACATTGAAACAGATCAATTGAGAAGTATTTAATGTAAACTGCTATGAATCAGACTCAGCACGAAGGGTTCCATACAATCTATAAAAAAACGCCAAAAAAAATCACGTTTGTTGTAAGAGAGCCCCCTAAAATATTTTTTTTTATTCTGTTTTAGTATAATTATTTTGTTATAGCGACAACAGAAATACATCATCAGTGAAAATTTCAACTGTTTAGCTATCACGGTTTATGAGATACAGCCTAGTGACAGACATACAGCGGAGCCTTAGTAATATGGTCCCGTTTTTACCCTTTGGGTACGAAACCCTAAAAACTAGTGAAATTTCAGATGATGGTCATTTTAACTAGTTAAATAATCGATAAAGTGTGAGTCAGATTCTCACATGAAAGGGCCCTCCTCCATATTGTATTTTAAATTACGTAACTTAGCTTAGCTGAAAATGTTAAATTCAAACTGAACTTGTATGCAAATTTTAATCTTAATCGATTGAGGATATAGATTAAAATTTGGGCTAAATTTGATTAAAAACTGGCCTTTTATTTGGACAGAGAATCAGCATTGCCATTCAACGTGGCAATGCGGCCGGTGTTCTGGGCACTTTTCCCATTGATAGCGATGTTGACGAATTTTTAGATGCCTATAATCTCTTTTTATTTTCACCTGTATATACTTTATTAAACTAAATATTTGATGAGGATACATAACATACTCAATATATTATGCTCCCACGTTCACACAGGCCTTGTCTCTATGAGAGACAACGAACAGTCATCCACCACGATGGCCTAGTGCTGTTTGGTGGTTATCGCATATCTTCAAAATTATTGGTCCTAAACTAAGACATGTCGTTTCTTCACAATATTTTGCTTCACCGTTTTGAGAGCAATGGTAATGACGAAAATTACATTAGGTAATGTACCTGCCTGGAAACGAATTGACCTCCTACCAGTGTCGAAGGGTGAATTTTCATAAAAGGGAAGCCGGACCAAAAAGATGCTTAACTTGCTCAAGTGTGATGCGCGAATTCCAGTAACTCTTGTAATCGAAATCTTGTAACTTCGTAAATAATTATTTGTTTAATTGAAAATAATAGATTAGTATTTATATATTCATATATAAAATAAAAGACTAATATTTGCCATATTTCAAAAGGGAAGCCGGTAGGAATCGAGTTGTATGGAGCCTTCGCCACTGCCTCCTACTTATACTGTCGTGCCTACATCTATTGGGCCATCACTGTTCTTACTTTCTCTTCTTTTTATTTTAGAAGATATCTCCTTTACCACTGTTATTGTTCTCTTCTTTGTCCTGGTTTTATTCTTGAGGATGACAGCTTTAAAATTAATAGCAATATTTGATCCAGATACTATCAAACGAACTAACAAGGCAATATAAATAAAAGAGAATATAAGAAAAAAAAAAAACAGAAATTTCTCAATTTATTTAAGTATTTTTCAATGTTTAGTGTCCATCAAAGTTCATCTTTAAAAACTGGGTATACAGAAAAAGCAATGAGTCAAGATATCCAGAAAATACTCATACAAAGCCAATACTATAGAATTAGATAAGAATACGTCGCACTCTGGACAATATGTATGTAGAAATATTTCATAGTGCAAATCCAAATGCAATTTTTGACATCGCACATTTTTACCCTCTTGTCATACTATTGTGTTGTGACACTTTTCTTTTGTATATTGATAAAAGTTCGGTACAAAATTACCATTTAGTTTTACTGCTAACAGAAGTCCTTTCGTGTCAATTTTCAAATCAAAAGGCAATTTAAATGTCACGTAATATAATGAAAAACATTACAAGAAATAACGATGTAATTTAATTAATGCTATTTTCAGTATCATTATGTTTGTAACAGTCGAAATCAGTTATAATTGTCATTTTAATTAATTGGGCTTTTTAGTAAAATCCGGAAAAACCGATCAAAGACACGTAGGCAGTAATTATTTCTGTTGAAAATTTACTTTGATGATATTATGAATGAATTATTGTTTGCTAGTCAAATATAATTCGATATTTTTTTTAAACTCAGTTGTATACGATACTTTGCTAAAATAAAAATTAAATACTTATAGTATTTCATTATTCATTTCATAAATAGGGAACATATAGTGTGGATATTTCTAACAAATTATTTTCTCTCTCAGAAATATATCGATGAATATCTTAATACAATGATCGATAACACGTCACGCACTAAAACGACGAAAACAAGAGAAAAAACATCAATATTTATAACTTACCTCTTTATCGATTTCATTCGCTCTCACGATACCAAAAATCAGGACCGCTAATAAATACGCGCTCTTCATTTTAATCGATATAATTGTCTTTTCACTTCACTAACACAAACTCTGTCGATGATTCGATTGACTCACGCGTGTATACCAAATGCTTGAAAGTGCGATAGTATAGTTTTATATATGAAGACGCTTCACTGATTCGGTGCAGTGGGGCTTGGATGCACTAGGAAGAAATTCTATACTACTGTTAGTGTGTTTGTCAATGGATTTCGAATCAATAATTCCTATAATGCTTTAATAAAACCATGTTTATCTTTTCAAGTCGCTTTAAGATCTTATCGGACAAAAAAGAAATCTTAAAAATCAAACATAGAAAAAATGTTTTATTCAAAATATGGATTCAGCTGTAAAACACTTTAAGTCTGTATTCCCTGTCGGAATCTGTGTTTCCTGATAGCTATAACCTAGGGGTTGTTAAGTCAGGAGTGAAAAGGTTACTTCTAGATAAGCGTGCTTAATCTTCGAGCGCATCGTCACTTAATGATTGGGTGCGATGGTGGTCAAACACAAGGCTATTTAAAAGAAAGTCAATTTAAGGTACAGTATTATTAAATAGACTTAAGAGAGAGCCTTAACTAAATACACCTTAAATATGGCATCAAACTTAGAAGAATAACGCATAGAAAGGGCGTCTGGAACAAATCACGGGTGATTTCGTGTGTCCACTTTATTTTCTTTGTGTGCGTGAGCCGAATGTATCTACGTTCCTGAAACGCACACAAATATAGCTTTCAGTGATACCATCACCAGACCATTACCCACAAAAATGGGGAAAATGCACTATTATGTTGCTGGATCAAATGAAGTATTTTATGTTATGAAACTGGATAACATGATGTTTTAGATGCAATGTGACTTATATGACATATTTTTACGGAAGGTAAACGAAATGGGATATCGTTCATTGCGTTTAGAATGTTTGATGTTTAATGTGTTTATGATAATACTAGTACTCACGTGGGGCTTCGCTCTCGTGGATTCTATCACCGTAAAAACATAACTCTCCTTTTTTGCAGTCGCGTAAAAAGTAGCCTATAACCTTCCTCAAGCTTCAAGCTTCCATACCAAATCGTATCCAAATCCACCCAGTACTTTCGAAGATTAGCGCGTTCAAGCAAACAAACAAACAAACTTTTCCTCTTTCTAATTAATATTAGAAAGAGGAAAAGTTTGTTTGTTTTTAATTAATACATTTATATAATCTATACTATTTTTATACTATCTATACGATTATATAAATGTATTAATTGCTTGAAAAATCTCATTTGATATCAATTAAAAGTTATATTTATGAAATAGAAATATATTATTCGGAACATTACTTAAATGAAAAAAATCTTAATCAATAAAATTGTAATCTTTATGAAGCCACTCTTCGAACAAACAGTGACTTTTAGTTTTAAAACACTGTAGGTAGTAGCTGTAAATAACTATAGTTTAGTTTGACGCATACATAACTGCTGCCAAAACTATGTTCTTTTAACCAAAAATAAGCACAAAAGAAATCAATATGGGTATTTTTTTCCTCACGGATAGCAACATTGAATTGTGATAAGTTAGGCTAATAGAATTTTTGTTTGATGATCGATTTACGTAAAAATAATGTATAAAATGTAAGTATTTACTTGTGAAGTATAATTTGATTAAGTACACGTTTTTTGTTTTCCTGAAGGACTATGACATCCCTTTACGCTACAAACGATCATTTTAAATTATTTACTCGCGAGCTCTGTTCGGCGGAATGTGACCTTGGGTACTGACAGCTCGGCGAGAAAAGTTAGCCGAAATGGCTAAGTTTTAGTTGCCTCACTTTTTGCACTCGTACTAGGCTTCTATGCGTTATTCTTCTAAGGCGTCGAAACATTCATACGCATAGCTGCAGCCTGGCCACTAGTGAAATATGCCCAAAAGACTTGCAGCATTGCTTTTACCTCTGTACTAGGTCACACGAAGTATCAACTAGGCATCTTGAAAGCTCCTAAAATAACATACAAATACTCAGACCACACTATCCGAGAGTATCAACCACAAACGGCTCGAAAATATAACGAGCAACGAGGTTCTCATACATCTTTCTCATTATTTGCAACGACAATTCGATAAGATATCTAATAATGAAACAGTGCACTAAAATGTGACTCTCTCTTGCTGTGACAAAATTATCTAAAGAAATAGTTATAAAATACCTTCAACCTAAGCTCAACTTCTGCTCATCAAACGAATGTGTATCTATATTAAACAGTATAATATAGAGTTAAGCAATAAATAACACAACAGCAACAATTTATTGAGCCTTTCTGTTTAGTTCAAATATATATATAAAAACACCTTTCGGAAATGCTTTCATTGTACATACAGCTAAGAAGTGGAATTCCCTGCTAGAGTATTTGTTTCCTAATAGCTATAACCTGGGTCTCTTTAAGTCAAAAGTGAATATGTTAACTCTTGGTAAGCGTGCGTCATCTTCAACTATATAATAGCTTACCATCAGGTGAGATGGTGATCAAACGCGTGCCTAAAAAAGATACCCGTTCTTCTACGATATTTCCCAAATAAATCGACCTCATCATTGCTTCACATCAGACGACCATTCATTCAATCTACCTACCCTTTTCCCAATTATGTTGAGGCCTGCTTTAAGTATATTCCGATGCATTGAACCCATGCTTTCATCGAGCGTCTGTCTATATGAACTTGACAATGACTCTCAGACTTCCTGACTCCTGACTCATAACGATTGTCGAAGTAGTAAATTATTAGCGAATTTTAATCTTACAAAAATCCTTTCATTCGTAGTACATTTTAAATTAAATTTCTCTAATAGTGTCCCTGTACAGGCTAATATGCTAATGGAAATTTCAAAGAAGGTCTCTCTAGAGGAAAATAAATTAAAAACCACGTCTCAATCTACTCTATTATAATTAAAGGCGGAAGCACTTAAGGAGGATCGAATCCTAGCTAGATATACTACTACACTAACATCGGGGTGAGTGACATTAATTCGTTCGGGTAGATAGGCTGATGAATCTGGAAAGTTATTGAGAACGGACTGGATGAAAAAATAAATGCAAAATTATTAAAAAAAAACCTTTGGTCTTGTTGTCCCGTGTTTTAAAAACTTAATAAGCACGGCATTTGACCAAAACGACGAAAGGTGGAGCACGGGTGTGGTAGCTTGGACACTGAGCTCCAAAAGATGATAAATCAGAGCAAATAGCGGCCAAACATTATGTAGAAGTAGTAAAAATAAAATAAAGTAGAAATGTGTAAAAAACAGTAGAAAGTTTTTGATTAGATCATATTACTGGCATCATCTGCTTAGCTTCCTCCCAACTCTGTTGAGGTCAGTCTTACATGCAACAGCAACTGCCTCCAAAATTCATATCCCAGTAGTTGGGTAACACGACAGCCAGACCAGTGTCAGATTTTCTGGCTTCTGCCTACCCTTGACGACTGTCAAAGGGAGAGGCCCCATTAGTGTGTTGCATCGCGTCGTCGCAACGGAACAACCCATTGTATGCCACACCTGCGCTGCGTCAACGCAACGCAAGATGGTATGCACGCCGTTGCAGCTGCGTCTCAGTTCCTAGCTTCCTCCTCTAAGGGCGAGGCCCCATTAGTGCGCTGCGCTGCGTTGCGTCGTCGCAACGTCGTTGCTGCATCGTTTTTCATATATTTTTTATGACATGACCCATTAAACCGTTGCGTCGTCGCGCGCGACGTTTCAACGAATCGACGGACAAGAGACGAAGCGGGAGGGAGGGTGATGCGCTGCGTTTTCGAAGCTCCGCTGCGACGACGAACAGTAATCCACTGCTAGAGGAGGAAGCTAGGACTGAGACGCAGCTGCGACGGCGTGCATACCATCTTGCGTTGCGTTGAAGCAGCGCAGGTGTGGTATACAATGCGTTGTTCCGTTGCGATGACGCAACGCAACGCATTAATGGGGCCTCGCCCTAAGAGTGGATCACTGTCCGTCGTCGCAGCGGAGCTCCGACAACGCAGTGCATCACCCTCCCTCACGCTTCGTCTCTTGTCCGTCGATCCGTTGAAACGTCGCGCGTGAAAATGCAATGGTTTAATGGGGCATTTCATAAAAAATATATGAAAACAGACGCAGCGACGACGTTGCGACGACGCAACGCAGCGCAGCGCACTAATGGGGCCTCGCCCAAAGATGTTGAAATGACTGTCGGGACCAAAGGGTTAACATGCTATATGAGGCCCTGAGAATGACTACCTGTCAGAAGCCATACATTCTAATACCAGTCTATCAAGGTATCATGTCAGCCAGCTGCTGGGTTCCTTGGAAAGGCTAGGAAGATGATGGTTGAAAACACAACCATCATGAGTTTGAGTTACCGTAACTTTCCAGGGTCGGCTACCAGTCTAGCTGGATGCAGAGAGTATTAGTGTTATAAATGGACCGACTGCCTATCTCAATTAACCACCACAACCAAACGATTATGATAATTATGAAGGACTACTCATTTCAAGAAATATTGTATTTGCCTCGTTGATCGAGTCGCAAGCGCGAGGTCTCCGGGTTTGATTCCCGGGTCGAGCAAAAATCGTTATTGGGTTTTTCTGTAAGGAATTTCTCAGTAGTAGCCCGGAGTTTGGAAGTTGGCGATGTGATACCCTGTGCCTCGGAAATGCCTGGCTGTCATTGACCATGACCATCTTTGACCGTCGTTAGTATCCAGAAGCCAGTAAATCTGATACAGGCCTAGCCAAGGGGTATCGTGTTACCCAGCTTCTGGTTGTAGAGGTCAGATTTTATTTTATTTATTTATTTATAGTTAACTAAAACGGTACAGCACCAATTACATTAATTAACATAGAAATAGAAATACATTTAAGATAAGAATAGTAAAAATTGTGATTGAAAATTTTAATTACACAACGTGTAACGGAAAGGGTATATACATACCAAGGGCACGGCTTCTTTGGGTGATATCAAACGATATTGGAAGGGTTTTTTAATCCTATCTCCTTTCTCGCGCCGACAAAAGAACACCGCCTTTACGCTAGGCTACTACAGTACTAGGCGCACAGAATTACGGAAGAGATTTATCGTGATATTTGCAAGTAACGTGGAAAGTTATTGACCTACGTAGTGCGGTGACACGATTGTTATGATTTCAATTTAAGAAACTTACGAAACCGAAATTTAGTATCAATTTTTAGAGTATTTTATTTTGAGTTGAAACCCTTCCAATATCGTTTGATATCATCCAAAGAAGCCGTGCCCTTGGTATGTATATACCCTTTCCGTTACACGTTGTATAAGATAAAATTAAAATTAACATGGAACAGTAGATACTCTTGCATACTTCCTCCCACAGAACACCAGATGTTGCACGTATAATTTTACTCCATTCGTCAGCAAACACATCACATTCAGGGTTGGTAGTCAGGAGGGCATTGAGCATCCTTAGAGTGCGGCATAGAGTAGAGTTTGCGTTAGAGTGCGAGATAGGCAGCTCCATGTAAAACACAAATATTCAGCTACAACCGGTTAGACTCACAGTCTAACATAGTAGGTAAAAGGCTAAGCAGATAATATGATTATACTGACCCATGTGGCTGTAATTATTTAGCTCAAGCTCATTTCTCACAGAAACTCAAACAGAAGAAAAAACCAGATTTCTCAGTATGACCAGCAATGAAAATACTTCCATGACCCAATTTGACTAGACTGTAATAAATAATCTAGAAGACTGATCCTATTGGAAGGCCATCGGCTTGAGACTGCGTCCTTAATTGGTTTTTGATTGTGTCGTAAGATGATTGAGCTGAAACCAATCATAATATTGAGGGGGTGGGTATTTTTATGATAAATGTTTAAGTATACAACGTGTAATAGAATAAACGCAATTCTTGAAAGTAGTTGGTTCAGAATCGGATTCTGAATCGATTTCCGTCATAAAAATAGGTGTTCAATTTTGACGGAAAAATATTTCTTTTAACTTAAAATGGAAACACAGTATCATTACAAATTAATACAATCCTTAATTCAAGGAAATGCGCTCGTGTGCGTGTCGGCCGCTAGCATTGCATGAGTGTATGCGTCTGCGTAAGGATAATGTATGAAGCACATACGTTTTGCGTTTAGTACAAAGATATATAATAAACTATAGATACGTTGTCCGCGCTCTAAAATGGCAAGTTGAAATCAAGGTAAGTGCCTCGTGTCTGTTTAGTTACGCACGAACCTGTGTCGCGATCGCTACACTACACATCTTAAGAAAAAATGTGTTTTAAAAGAAAATTAGGAAAACAGCATGCCTTTGTGTTTTCAGACGTTGCACTAATTATACTGCTTCCGTGAGAGGTCAAAATGTGTCATTTCATAGGTAAATATCAACAGAAATACATTTTTTATTTTAATTTTTCTACACGGCTAATGGCGGCTAGCGTATGAATGAAGTCAGTCACGTGACGTTAGGGGAGGTTGTTAACTAAAGATGTATATTCATCTCTCTCTAACATCAGGTGTACCTAAAGATGGCATTTATTTTCTGTCCCTTTCTTTACACGTATTAGATAGTAATTCTCTATGTGTGTTTCGTGCCGTTTTTGAGAGGTGTTTTGTGGGAATATGACGCGTCTATTATAATACGTCATTGGTTTAGTAAGGATAACTATTTTATAAAAAAAAATGTCTAGGTTTGGTTTAAATTTATTTAGTTACGGATGTCGTTTTAGACTTATAATTTAATATTCTAATTGGGGTGTCTGAGGTATTGCGCTTAATCTGATACACCTTGTATATACAACGTGTAACGGAAACCCCATATCTATCCAAAAGGGCTGAAGACAACATCTGGTATGGAGTCTCTATGCACAGTATCAGCACAAAATAACTGATTCAAAGAATTGATACCAAATGATTGGTTTCATATATTTCTTGAATACCAATCATAACAAACGTGTCACAGCACTACGAGGGTCAATAACTTTCCACGTCACTTGCCAATAACACGATAATTCTTTTCGTTCTTCTTAATTTGAAAAATTCGGTCTCTGGTATCAGTGTATTGGAATTTGTAATAAGTTCTACACACGTAGACTTAGGATTACAAAACCCTTGCCATATCGTTTATTATCATCCAAAGAAGCCGTGCACTTGGTATGTATATACCCTTTAAATTACACGTTGTGTTAAAGGGAAAATATTTCCGTTTTATTCTGATTTAATATTTGTCAGTAAGCAGACAAATATTACAACATCTATCTACCTTACTTTTTACTGTCATTTCTAACTAAATGTTGGTCATTAATTTTTTAGACATTTTTTTAAGAGAGGACTAGAGGACTTTATTATTCACATTACAATATTACAATCTTGTTAACAACTCCAGCTAAGCTAAATATTTAGCTTTTGTTTTTTTTTTGTTTAAAGCTAAATATGCTTGTGTCTGGAGTGGGTTCACGGCAATTGTGTAATAGGTGGGGTTCGAACCCGCGACCTCTCGATCACAATTCCGACTCCTTAGGCATTAGGGTATTGACGCTTCAACACGACATTACAAGGCACTTTGTAACTACATTTGTAGATTTTATTCATCTGGAGTTGTGGAAATGTTCTGACGATATACTCTGGCCTCGGAACGCAGGAGCAACTATATTGAGTAGGCATTCATGTTTATGTTTCATGATGTATGACGATGATCTACCTTTGCTAATGCTTCTATACTACTATTAAATACAAAAACGAACGTTTTATACCTTTCATTGTGCGTAGGGCTAAAGAGTGGAATTCCCTGCCAGAATCTGTGTTTCCAGATAGCTATAACCTGGGCTTCTTTATGTCAAGACTCAAGAGTGAATAGGTTACTTCTAGGTAAGCTTGCTCTATCTTCGACCACATCATCACTTACCATCAGGTTAGATGGTGGTCAAACGCGAGCCTATTATCAATAAATAAATAAAAAAATACCAAAATTATCACTTATCATAGTAAAATTTTTAACAATACCTATTCCCAGTTCCTTTGCACAGTACTTACTTCATATAAAAAAATATATATTCAACAGATTCGAAACAGCGTACAATTTAATGAACGTACCTAAAATAACGTTGATTCAATCCACTTGAAAATGGCTGATATTTAATTGACATATTTTTTTTTACAATACGTTGATAACGTGAAACTGACAATGATTTTTGGTTTGTGTTTAAAGGTAATTTGGACAAGTTTTTAAATTATACCTATGATTTAAATTCTTTAGCAAATTTTTATGTTGGACTCACCCATACACTCAAAACTTTTCTGTGTTTTCTAATAGCTACAACATTACCTTACGGGGTATTGAAGTCAAAAGTGAATAGGTTACTTCTAAGTAAACGTGCCTCATCTCCCAGCGTATTATCGCTTACCCTCAGGTGAGATGATGGTCAAACGTCGATGACAGCATCATAAAACAATATAATTTTATTTCGCTTTCATCCATGTAAACGTATGATGTATAAAATATAATAACTGTACAGACATAACCGCAGGGCAGACGTAACACGTGCATCGCTAAAGGTATGTTATTATTAATGTATTCCATGTATTGGCGTAACAGAATGCATCAGCTGTTTCTTACTCGGCGCCATTTTGTTTTTTTTTTTTTTTTTTTTTGTGTGTGGCATCTCGCAGGTCAACCTCTGAGGTTGTCGGCTGCTTAACCGGGCTTGCCTGTGGTTGCCTTAATTAATAAATTAATTAAAGCCTCCAGCCAGGGCTTATTAGAAAACTTACAAACTAGGCGACTACACGCTAAGGGCACCCCCTGTGGGGTACGGACCTCGGCTTAGGGCGTCGCAGTGGGAGGGCAGCTAGGGACAGGCTGGATCATATCATTTTTATTATTATTAAAGGAATTTAAAGCTACTGGCTCAGCGTCGCGGGCTGGCTCTGGCAAGGGTCGGGGCGGACTATTACGGGGACGTCGCGGCGGGCCTCGGCGGCGAGGACGGAAGGACGGTCGGTTTTTGTTTTTGTGTGCCACTGTACTTGTTTCCCTACGGCTCTCTTGGAGCAGGGTGATTGCGTCATCGGGAGTGACAAGGGTATGCCTTGGTCGGCGAATCTTAGAGATACGCGAGGGTTCGTATTGGGCGGCCGATACGATAAGGGGATTCCTATGTTGGATTGCAGTATCAAAGAAACGCTTGGAGACACGTTTCATGAACTGCTGGATGGTGGGCATCTTGAGGTCTACGTGAAGAAGCTCATTTCGAACATAAAAGGGGGCTCCCGTGACTCTACGGAGGAATCGGTTTTGAAGGGTCTGCATCTTGTGGAGGAGGTAGGGCTTTGCGTGTGCGAAAACAACGCAGGCGTAGGTCATGATGGGACGGATGACCGCGGTGAAAATACGCAGCTTGCACCTGAGTGATAACTTGCTGCGGGAGCTAAGAATGAAGTGGAGCCTACCTAGAGCGAAAGCGGCGCGCGAACGTGCCTGCTTTATGTGCTCAGCGAAGGAAAGGTGTTTATCGAGGACCACGCCTAAGTATTTGGCTTGCTTTTCCCAGGGGATCGGCTTGCCGTACATGGTAATCGGACGGGGGGAGGGTGGGTTTATCCGCGGCTTAGAAAAGAGGACTGCCTGGCTTTTGTCTGGATTGACTTCGATTCTCCATTTCCGGAACCACTTGGCCAGAGTGTTTGCGGAAGTTTGGAGAGTGCGAGCGATGGCATCGGGTTTAAGACCGGTATAATAGATAGCCGTATCGTCGGCAAATAGGGCTAGCTGAGTATTTTTATGCTTGGGGATATCGCTAGTGAATAGCGTGAAAACGAGGGGGGATAGTACGGAGCCTTGAGGAACTCCTGCGCGAATGGGATGGGGGGAGGAAAGCTCCCCCTCAATTCGGTAACGAAAGGTGCGATTCGATAAAAAGTCCCGTAGGATGAGCACGAGACGGTCAGGCACGCCGAGTTGGTATAGCTTATAGATTAAGCCATTGTGCCAGACTTTGTCGAACGCTTTCGCTATGTCGAAGAATAAGGCTCCCGTTATTGCGCCCCGTTGGAAGCCGGCGCTGACGTGTTCTATGATGCGGTGGACTTGTTGGATACATGAGTGTTCGGTTCTAAATCCAAACTGCTCATTGGGTATAAGACTCTTTGCTTCAGCAAAATCTTTGAGCCGCTTATATATAAGCCTTTCATAGATTTTACCAAGGACGTTGAGTAAGCTAATGGGACGGTAGCTAGACGGGTCAGACTTGGGCTTGCCTGGTTTGGGAATACCTATGACGGTGGCCTGTTTCCAGGTTGCGGGGAACATATTATTGCTCAATGCACCATTGAAGATGGCAGTCATTAGCACTATAAGCTGGGCGGGGAAAAGTTTGAAAACCCTATTGGTGATGCCGTCGGAGCCAGGGGCTTTTCGCGGTTGGAGACTTTTAATGATATCCTGGACCTCATCAGGAGTGATGGGGGCCAGTGGATTATCGGGATCTTCGACGGGCGGAAGGGAAGTTCTACGTTCGACTTCGGCGTTCACCATATCGAGGTGGGCTTGCTCTACTGGTTGAGAGCTGGGAGAACACTGGGACTCTAGGCTGTCGGCTAGGCATTCTGCTTTTTCAGAGTTATCGAAGGCGACACTCTTATCGGGACGAATGAGAGGAGGCATTGTGGCCTCTTCAGTGGATCGTAGCTTCCTCTGAAGCTGCCAGAAGGCAAGATGGGTGGGCTCAAGTTCGCTCAGCATCTTGTCCCAGCTCGCATTACGCTGCTCGGTAATGCGTTTCCTTACAGCACGCTGTAAGTTGCGCATGTGAGCTTTGTTTGCGGCGCAGGGAAAAGCGCTGTACGCACGGATAGCTGCGTTCTTCTCGGTTATCAGATTCCGTACATCGTCCGGGAGTTTCCAGCGGTGGTCTTCCACTACAGGAACTTCCCTTGAACAATCGTTCATGACGGATTGTACGTGATTTGTAAGCGAGTCGATCGCCGCCGTCGTGTCAGCGACTGAGACTATGTGGTCAGGAATGGTGTCCAATTGAGGCGACGTGGTGGATTTCAGTTTTTCACTTACTTTCCTCCAGTCAGTGATCAATTGGGTCGGAGGAGGGCGCCATTTTGTAAAACTCAGCTGAGTTTTAATCAAGTGGAACTAATCTTAGCATCAGTTTTCTGTCGTTCTAATGTTTCCGCTGATGGGACTGGACTGATGGCCATATGCAGGTTGGTGGGTGTTTTTTACTTTAACTCAAATTTTCCGAAAACAATAAAATCATTAATTCTCCCGAACTGTAAAATAGCTCGTCTTGTATCATCCTACATTACCCGTATTCATAAAACTAATTACAGACTTAGTTATAGTCTAAACAAAAGCGAAATTATTACATTGATACATTATACCTACATAATTATTATCTCAAAACTGCTTATTACTAGAGACACGTTGATAAGTAGTACTTTATAAAAATTATGTTATATGGCGTTTTTTGGTTATGGCACTCGATTAGATGTCAAATTTACCGGTTCTAGGTCATGCCTGTTTTCTTTTTAGATAGATAAAATCTTTATTGTACACCATAACAGACAACAAATAAGGACTTAACAACTAAAGAGAGTAATACAATGGGTGGTGGGGTCATGTGTCTCTTTATGTTTTCTCATTCAACATTTTGAGTGACCTACAAGTGGTACTTGTAAGCAGAAGAAGAAGTAAATTTGTGTCAAATCTCATCAAATCAATATCCTAAAACGATAGTGACCCGGTGTCACTCTATTGTTTTAGGATATAAAATTTCATATATTTCAGCGTAAAAAATAAACAAATATTGATTTAACATGCTCAAAGGGCATTTTTATAACATCACTAAGTATTATGTGAGTTTTAGTTTTCTATTTAAAATTGTTTATCTTTCGACGATGTTTGGCAGTTTGAGTACGTTTGCGACCTACGCAAATGTTCTTTGGCATTATTCGTCAAACCGTTGTAGTTCAATATTGAGCTTATAGACTAACTGACAAATTAATGCTAAATCACATCTTTCCTCAAAAGATCACCTCCGACTTGAATCTACGACCTGAATCATCATGCAAGCATGCTCAAATATTTTCTTTAAAGTTTTTAAAAACACTTATCAACAAATAAAAACTATTTTCCTAAACTTATAGTTTCTCTGCACAATATATTATTGTTGGTATTGGAAAATGTGCTTTGAAAACTTTCGCTCGGATACGACTTTTATTATATGTATGTTATTGGCTTTCCCACCATACCGAGTTACCGAAAAGTTTGTAGTTTTCTGGAAAAACACCAGCCATTTTTGTGATGGACGGCATTCGGTGAATTCCTAAGCTGGATTGGAAATATTTTGATTTCATAAAATCCTCCATCACATTTGTGATGGAGGATTTTGTGAAAGTTGCTGTCACGAAGAGTCAAGCTTTAACGTAATCCTTAATGTGATATATTCCCCTTTATTTTGAAGGTTGAACAAGTTTGTTTTTGAAGTGAAACATGAATTTAAACTAGATGTGGCCGCACCTTCGTTTATGTGGAATTTTACCTACATATTTTTAGCCACGTAAATCTCGATCCTTCGGGGTTTCCACTACAAAAAAGTAGTCTAAAATACTATGTTGTCCTATAGCTGCCTCTAACATCTAATGTAAGTTCCATTGAAGCCGTTTCGGAGATTGTTCGAAATATACAGATTGAACACAGAGAGAAATATGGACCGACAGACGGACAAAAAATTAAGCAAGGTTGGGGTTTAGTATCGTGTAAATAAATATTAGTACTTGAGAAATCACATTCAGACACTTCAATTTTATTTTTATGTGTGGAAGATATAATGTGTATAAATATCACTTCTTAATCGTTTTCTAATTAATTCCCAACGCATGTCAAAGCATTCAAGCAATGTTTTTTTCAACGAATGTTTAAAATGAAATATTACTTAACCACTTAGCAATAGTTAAAATCGTTTTAAAGCGTGACAATTCACAGTAAATTACAGTTTAACTGCAAAAGTCATAAGGCGTTGCTTTTTTAACTGCGTTGCGTGATAACTTTATTAATGATTTACATTATTTGTTTTTGTTGTTGAAGGCTGATTACCCCTGGCGTGAAGACTTCAAACAAACGGTGATGTTGTCAACTTTTTAGGTGACCATTTTTAGGGTCCCATACCCAAAGGGACCCTGTTACTAAAACTCCGCTGCCGTGATAGCTAGATAGTAGAAATTTGAAATTTGAAAAATGCTATTATAACAACAAATTTTAAAAACCGAACTACAGAACTTACAATGTGGGTAGAATTCACATTACTAGCAATTTGTCAACCCTTCCAAATAAGCTAAATATCCTTGTGTCTGGAGTGGGTTCACGGCAATAATGTAATGGGTGGGGTTCCAACTCGTGACCTTTCTATCACATGGTCGACACCTCAGCCATTAGGTTATTGCCACTTATACTTTATTTAATTATATGTATATAATTGAAATTCGTTAAAAATATTTTGTATTGTCATAATTAAGTATAACTATTTGTAATTAACAAAATGTTTTTTACCCGACGTTTTTTTCTTCCTCATCCTCGAGAAAAGTAATTCATTATTTAAATCATTATGCCCAGTTGCTGAAACAAATAGATCACAAAATTTATGAAATTGTAGTAATAAATTGAATAAATCACTTAATCAAAACTTTTGTAAAACACAATTAATTTCTAAAGCATTGGGAAAATATTTTACAAAAATCCTAACACCTTTGATAGAAAAAAGGCCAAAGATCTATTCAAGAGTTTGAAAGCTTTTCTCTTTTCAATAATAATTTATTCGAAGACTATAAAATCCTTGACCAATTTAAGAAAAGATCTCATTGAGAATTAATTTAAAATGTTCAATATCTCTGATGGATTTGGAAATAATTGTTCACTTTCCGTCTTCCATTATTGTAAGATTAGACGCTCTTTTGTTAACATCAATCATAATTTTTATCTATACTAATATTATAAATCGGAAAAGTTTGTTTGTTTGTTTAAACACGCTAATCTTTGAAAGTACTGGGTGGATTTGGATGACATTTGGTATCGAAGTTGATTGAAGCTTGAGGAAAGATAAGGGGCTACTTTTTACTCGAATGCAAAAGAAGTAGGGTTATGTTTTCATCGTGATAAAAGCCCTGTGCCACTGCTAGTCTGTCACAACTTTTAGATTTTGTGTGAACAGACTTATTTAATCATTAGAACTTAAAATGGCATACTTACTGTTGCAAGCGTCATGACCACGGATGAACTGACGTAATTGCGGGTGGACGTTTATGAGCAGACGAATCGGTCTACCCTCTTTCTCGTTCGTTTTTTTATGATCGACACCGCTACCACTGTCACATGTGTCACTCAAAACTCGATTCTGTTCCCGAGATACAAAACTCACCGTGTCAACTCGCGAACTTTTTAAGGAACTTTTTTTTTGCAACAGTGCCGAAATATCGGAAACTCGAAACAAAAGATACACATGGTAAATATCCCGTTTTAAGTTCTAATGAGACTGTCAGTGACCTGTTAGCTTAAAAACTTATTTAATATCGTTGGAATATCTACTTATTATATCTATTTGTTATTTTAATGAGTAGTGGTGGTTCAGTTCGGTCCAAGTCCAGAGACACGGCTTAACTTGTAAACCGTTGCATTACACTTGCACTGGCATTTTACTTCGTGTATTTTGATACCACTAGCTCTCAAAACGGTGAAGGAAAACGTCGTCGTTTTTTTTTATGTATATATGTATTGAGTATGTAGGTTATTACTTGTTTATTGTATATAAGTGAATAGTACGCCATGGACTACCCGCGTATTTATTTTCTCCTGTTTTGTCAAATCCATCCAAAGGTTGTCTGTAAAAGATCGCTTTTAGCGATAAGTCCGCCCATTGTAACACCCTTTCTAGTTTTTAAGTCCTTATTTAATTCTCTTATGGTGTACAATAAAGAGTATATCTATCTATCTACATATTATAACTGTCAAAGATGTACAAATTGCTTGCCGTGGCACTGAGGAATCTCAATATGTTAAGATATTTGTCTGAAATAAAAAGATTTTATTTTTTATTTTGATTTTATTATTTTTATTTTTTATTTTTATTTATTAGCCACGAGCTCCTTTTGCACATTGAAATATAAAAAAGAATAGTAAAGATTGTGATTTGCCATTTCAGAAAATAGACGTTAGAATTCTATCCATAAATTGACAGATTTAATTGAATAGCTTTACAGTGCGTGATGCCAACCAGCTATGAAAGTTAATCGAACAAAAATTATGAATTAATAGTTTCATTTTCTTTTATGACGCATAAGATAAGATTTATTTATTTGTTTAAACATGGTGTACATGATACATTGCATGCAAGATAATAAGTTTTACAAATTGATACGAAGAGATGGTGCATAAACCGTGCTCATATTCATCAAAGTTACACAATAAATAGATTATGTATGCACTTATTACATTATCGTTATTCATTAAAGATTAGCTTTTATTACAATTCAATGTCAAAGAAGTTAGTAAAATTTAAATAAATTAGTCAATAATATTTATTCAAAATAATACCATATATTACAATAACATGTCAAAAATACATCATTGTCAAAAATCAAAAATCAAAACGCACTTACTGTGAAGATCGAAGATAATTAAGTATTGTATATTAATATATAGAAAAACGTACGTAAATCATGGATTAAATAGATTAATGCAATTTGAGAATAAAGAAATTGCCACTGCGTTCAATATTTACTGTGATTGTGATTATTAAGATATATCTCAAGTAAGTTATAAATTATGATCTAAGAAATTAAATTAAATATTTATTATGTAAATTTATAGTAATAAATAGCACTTTTTCCCGTTTTATGTTTATCTCAGGCCAGTGTTTCCTATCTGACTTCACTGAGAAGAAACACCGAAACAATGTTTTTTTTTCTTGGTGGGAAAATTATCGAATGACTTCTCCCACTCTGGGTTAAGCGGAAGGGGATGTCAGACTTCTACTGACTAAAAACCCACCCTGTTCCTTCAGCTGCCCTTAAGTTCCGGGGCCGCGGTATCTTGTTAGTACATTTCCGCAACCCCAGCGGGCAATGGCCTTATGAGGTCCCCGTCACTGGTGTTGACAGCTTTTTGAGGCGAGCGTGGAACACGACGCGCCGCCGACTTTACCGGACGGTGAGCTACCCTCGCCGTCCGTAAGTCCGCGCCTACGGTGGCAGGAGAAAGGCTCGCGATCCCCGACACTCGGAACGCTGCGACGGCTACTGATAAAAACTTGGAGGTCAACGTCTCTTTTAAACTCCATAAAATTCGTATTGGTTAAATCATATGAAAAGCATGTAGGTTCATGTCTGCAATGCTCTTTTGAGGAAAAAAGCACACAGATTTGAGTGGTCCACAAAGTGTAAGCATTTGTGAGTTGTTGTGTTACTCAACTTAGATCTTAAGGAGCTCAACGATTTCACGTATAATAACAAAATGAAGACATTTGGGTAGGACACACAAGTATTCTTAATATAAATTAGTGTAAACAATTGTTGGTAGACCGAATAAAATAAAATACTTTATATTTACGTATTATTAACCATTACTATCCCACTGCTGAGCAAAGAAAGTTATCCTTCACAGTCTTTAACTGATCTTGAAGTGTTGCTTTTTCTGACCATCATGAACGCCTTAGCGACCACGAACGACGTTTGGTTTTCACTGCTTAACGACTCATGCGCATCTATTTTTAAACAACATTCTACATATTTGACCCACCCAATTCTGCTTGAGCTTACTATTTTTCATTCGAAATCCGTTCAGAAATGACAAAGAAATTAGATAGACAGATAGAATACTCTTTATTGTACACCAATAATTTAAACATATTTGATTCACAATACTGCTCAATATGAAATTAATATAGACCGTCGGATAAAACAGCTCCGACAAAAATAAATATTCAAATCTTTGAGTCAAATGAAGCCACAAAAAAGTATGTTCTCAATTTTATTTTGATTTGTGTTTGACTACCATCTCAACTGATGTTAAGCGGTGATGTGGTCGAAGATGAGGCACGCTTGCCTAGAAGTAACCTATTCACTTTCGACAGGTTATAACTACCAGGAAACAGACTCCGGCAGGGAATTCCACTCCTTAGCTGAACGCACAATTAAACTATTCTTTAAATGTTTTGTTAAATTAATTAGAAAAGAAAAAGATTAAAGTAAGATTCTAAAAAATCTTACAACAATTAATTTACTAATTACGCAACTAATTTACAACATCAAATTCACGAAAAGATAAAAAAGTTTTAATAAAAGTTACAATCGGTTCATACATATTGGATTACAAGAATCCATTACAATTATTTAGTAAAACCTTTGTTATTTTAATAAAATATGCAAATTAAAAGTAAATAACAACAATGCTAATTGAATGAAAACAAACGGACTGTTCATTTCGGTGCCTGAAATAAAGTTTTGTAATTTATTTAATTAATTGCCATGTTTTTTTAATTGATGCTTTGTTTGAATCTCTGCAAATAATAATTTTGTTTCAAATTTAAATCCTTTTTCATTTTATTTGGATACTTGCTGTGCCTCGCGGTTTCACCCACGTTAATTTGAGCAAAAACAAAATTCAATAAAATCGATTAGACAGTTTAGATTTCTCATACAAATTTTCATCCCGTATTTCAACCCTTTAGGAGTTGTTTTTTTTAAATAGCCGTTGTTTGACCCGGGGTGAGGGGTCTTCAAGTATTTTCATTCTAAGTTTCAAACCGGTGCTTTGGTTTAGCCGTGAAAGCGTAACAGACAGACAGAGAGACAGAATGATGAATGACTTTGTCATTTATAATTTTTATTAATATGGATACTGAGATAGAGGCTCTTGAGGCTAATTAATTACAGCCGCAGGGGTTCTGTCAACCTGGGGTCACTGTGTGGGTGACCTCAGTTAACATCAATGTGTGGTCTCATACATTACGATCTGGGTATAATTTTTGACAGAAAACTCACTTTCCATGACGATATAGAATTAGTTGCAAAAAAATCAATTCAGTGAATACTTTACGTACTACTCAATCGAAAACTAAGAACATTAGCGCAATTAGTACGTTGAAAAGTGCATTTGCAGTAAGCTGGAGTTTAGTGCATGTGGAGTCCTTATGAAAAAAAAAAAAATACAAGTTACTTTAGAAAAGGGTTCAGAAGGCTTCTTTTACGTAACTTTATAAACGTATAAGTTTTTAAGCTAACATGGTCACTAACAGTATCATTAGAACTTAAAACGGGATATTTTTCCATGTGTATTTTTTGTTTTGAGTTTCCGATATTTCGGCAAGCGCCATGATCACGGATGAACTGAAGTAATTGCGGGTGGAACTTTATGAGCAGACAAATCGGTCTACCCTCTTTCTCGTTCGTTTTCTGTTAGCGACACCGCTACCACTGTCACATGTATCACTAGACACTCGATTCTGTTCCCGACACACAAAACTCACCGTGTCGACTCGCGAACTTTATCAAATAATTTTGTTGAAAGTTTTCATTGAGATTTACAGGATTTTTTTGTGTAAGATTTCGAAACAATGCTTATAAAATGATAATTTAAATTAAGTTTGACAGAAAGAGTTATCAGGCCCTTGAAACATCGGCGCTAAATTGGAAAACTACAACCCCAACTAAAAATAGAATATTCCAACATTATTTTCCATGGCTCATGTATATTCGGTATACATAATAGATGGATAATTACAATGTGCTGGCATTCAGTTGCGTGTCTGATTAACGTGACGTACTTTCCACACGAGACATCTACAAGATGGTTGCAGCTCGAAAGTATTTTTTTAGAGTTCCGTGTACGTTATAATTGAGCTCGTTACTTGTTTCAGAGTACGCTGAAGTTGAAGACGAGATACTGCGGCCCTGGAATGCTAGGGCATCTGAAGGAACAAGGTGGGTTTTTAGTCAGTAGAAGTCTGACACACTCTTCTTCTTCACTCAGAGCGGGAGGAGTTGTTTGATGAATTGCTCCTCGACCCTAGAACGCAAGAGCACCTGAAGGATTAGGGTGGATGTTTAGTCAGTAGAAGTCTGACACCCAGAGCGGGAGAAGTCAATTGATGTATTTTCCCCCGGCCCCAGAACGTAAGGGCAACTGAAGAAAAAGGGCGAGTGTTTAGTCAGTAGAAGTCTGACACTCCCTTCTGCTGCACCCAGAGTGGGAGGAGTCATTTGATAATTTTCCCCACGAAAAGAAAAGGGTAAGCTAATTTCCCGTAAATAGACTTTATTCTTTACAAAGATTCCCTCGAAAATTAAATGAAAAGTAGACTGGAAAGTAATTTAACGATTTTGCGCAACTAACGAATTCCCTGTTGGACTCTGTGTTTCCTGATAGCTATAACCTGGGGATCTTTAAGTCAAGAGAGGTTACTTCTAGATAAGTGAGCTAGCAAGTGAACAATAAAAAAAGTTCACATTCCAGTTAGGCAAAGGATATGATTCTCGATACAATTATTATTATTTTATCTTACGTTCACAACTTTTGAACAATTCTATCTTACTTATAGACACTGTTTTCATGAAACTATACTTTCATCAAAATAGTATCTGGTTTCATTAGATAATTGTCCGTTAAGAATATCTAATTGTACAAGCATTCAAAGTTTATCAGTTCAAGGTATAGACCTTGAACTGATAAACTTTGAATGCTTGATTTAGAAGTCTAGGTCTTTTACGATTAAAAATAAAAACGGTGATTCATTTCGGCGAAGAAATAAATACACTGGAATTTGACTTTGACACACAGAGTAGCTGCTAACAAAGAGTGGCATTTTTTGATCTACTGCGGGACTTATGTTTTATCAGGCTATGTGTATTTGTGGGATGAATTTAATGATTCTTTAAGTAATCGATTTGTCGTAATTTTGAAAGTGTCATAAAGGACATAACCGCAATCAAAATTGTATGTGATAATCACTACACGTCATATAATCATTATTCAGCCTATTACGTATCCACAGCTGGTACACAGACCTCGTCTCTATGAGAGGGGATATGCAATGTATACCACCACGCACACGGTTGGTTACTTGAGCAAAATCAAATGTGCGAGGCACCCTTTTCTATTATGGACGAGTCCACTCTTGACCTCGATCACGCTCGTTGCAAGTGACAGATGATGTCTACGATGGTACGAGCGAGCCCAGAAGATGCCTGGCCACTCTTGCTTTAAAGGCTAACGGGTCATATTATGTACTTTACCCTTAGCGTGCCGTCAAAGCGTTAGTTCCGTACTCTGTGCTACAACACTACAATATCTTTTAACGTATACTTAAAGTTCACTTGAAGTTGACGACCTTCCAAACTTCAGTTTAATAACTTTTTATGGAATAAAATCCCCAGCTGTTACGGGAGATACTTTCTCTTTAATATTCTCTCCTATCTTTGCGATGACTTTTTCATATATTTAAGTATTGTAAGCCAAATAAAGTTGTCTAAAATACTCTAAACGAACATTGCCCAGCAGCGCAGCTGCAGTAGTTCTTTCGTTTTTGTTTGAGCTGGAATTCGATATGGATAACCTTTTTTTATTGATAATAGTGAGCCACCATATCACCTGATATTAAGCGATGATGTGGTTGAAGATGGAGCAGGCTTACCTAGAAGTAACCTATTCACTCTTAACTTAAAGACCCCCAGGTTATAGATATCAGGAAACAGACTCCAGTAGCGAATACCACTCCTTAGCCGTACGTACTATGAAAATATTGCCAAAACGTTTTGTCCATGTGAGTGGGATGTCCACCATGTAATGATGGCACATTGCCGTTTGTCTTGTAGTCCGATGATGGAACGAACTTTTGTTGGAATCAGATTCTGCAATTCCATCGCACACTCCCCGAAATATAATTGATAGAATTCCGATAGATTTCAACACGTCAGTGATGTTCAAAGCTTCGGAGTTTTGTATTGAACAGTCTTTAAACTAACTTGCGCCGGGGTTCGCGGCAGCACTTAATTACTTTTCAAAGCAGCCCCAGACTGAGTTGCTCAAACATTACGCAAACCATGTTGTCATTATTTACATAATAAAACTTAAGAAAATTTTCAGTTTCATATCACAAAATAACTAAAGAGAAAAGCGACGGAACCCGATCACAGCGTAGTTGTTCTTGGTCAGTTTTTCACACGATTTTCCCCGATGTAATGTCGAGTTAATTATTCATGCAGTCGCTAGAGGACTCTCATTCTTTTTCAACAATCCAATGTTTATTTATGGATATCGTAATTGGATTCCAATGGAATTTACGAAGTACTTGAAAAAATATGTATGGGGTCTGAAGCTTATAATACCATTAACCATTTAACTGTATTTGTATTATATTTAAACAATTAATTACAACAAATATACAAAATTATATACTAAACTACAAACTACAATAAAGCATCAAAAAATTCATCCTCAACGCTGTCGGCTGGCAACGTACCCAAGATACTGGCGGCATTGCCTCGTTAGATAGATAGATAGATAGATAGAATACTCTTTATTGTACACCAATAATTTAAACAAGCACTTGATTTACAATAATGCAAAAAAAAAATGGTTACAATGGCGGTCTTATCGCTGATAGCGATATCTTCCAGACAACCTTTGGATGGACTTTAAGAACATAAAACAAAGAGGGGAGGAGAAAGTCAGTGTACTTACCTCAAATATATAACATACACAAAAAGTAACTAAAGTAGCTAATATAACTATATATATAGGTATATATAATACAATACAATGCATAAATAAGTATAAATAAATATATGTGTTT
Organism: Tholera decimalis; assembly: GCA_943138885.2. Lineage (NCBI taxonomy): Eukaryota > Metazoa > Arthropoda > Insecta > Lepidoptera > Noctuidae > Tholera > Tholera decimalis. The sequence continues at coordinate 4,284,963 of OW964572.2, forward strand.
CATATATATACATCGACATTCTGCTCCGACGCTCGCCCGCGACAGTCGTGCCGCTCCGCGCTCTCGATCGTTCCGTGCCTGAGTCATCGCTCCGTTCGTCACGCCCGCCGTGACGTCACTCGTAGTCGCCGACTACGACGCCTGGTCCGGATCCGCCTTTTTCGAGGCGGTGAAGGATATCGTGTTTCTCTAACAGAGATTGTCAAAACAATTTGGTTTGGCCCCTTCAGGGTAAAACCACAGTTTCGTGGTCCTTGGTTGGAAACCTCACGGTGTCAACAATACCAAGGGGGTGCTGACCCGACGCACCCGCTGATCCCCTTCAGGGTGAAGCAGTCAATTGGAGTCGAGTGCTAGGTTTTGGCCTTGGGGGATCTCCTAGTCAAACCTAGTTACTGAGTTCTCTTCACAGCATACACACCTAGTGTCGGTTGGGTGTATCTACCCCTTCGCACTAGACCCAATAGGGCCCGGTTCGCACATTGAGACTGGCGACCGGTTACAAGCTTAGGGCACACCATTAGGCACACACCTCCCTGCTATCCCCGCAGGGAGAGAACTCACCTCCGGGTCATTCCCGCCCGGAGGGTTAGGCAAATAGGGCCCCTCAGGCCACATCAGACGGCAACACAGCTACCGAGTTTGTCTGGGTTTCTCTTCTCGGTAGCGAAGTGTTAGGAGAAACTCCGGGGCAGGGCTCTTTGGGGACCGTCTGCTCGGGGAGCTCACGTTTGACGTGTCTCCTCGAGGCGCTTATGTTAGGGTTAGGAGATTAGGATGCCCACCATTGTCGCCTCCAATATGGAGGACAGGATAGAGGATCTCATGACCAAAGTAGAGTCCCTAACGGTTCGGTTAAATCTAACAACCGATATATTAGGAAAGATCCTATTTAAAAACCCCGCCCTACAAAGGGAGTATAAAGATGAGATTGAAAAAATACCCCCCGCGGTGTTTCCCACCCCACAGCCAGATTTAGGTCCCACCCCCGCGCCCATCGCAGATAGGTCCCCCTCCCCCCCAGACGTCGAAATGGACTCTGAGGAGGAGGAACAAGAAAAAGAGGGCTCGGAAGGCGAGCGCTCGGAGCGCGCAGAGAGCATACACTCTGAGCGCTCGGAGCGAGCGGAGTCCGAGCACTCCTCCGACCAAACCTCTTCCTCCGACGAGTTTATCCTCGTCGAGGGAAAGAGGAAGAAGAGGTCACAGGCCTCGTCCTCCACCCAGGCCCCTAAGGCCAAGAAACCCTCCCCTCCCGAGCCAGCACGCTTAGTGCAGAGCCCTCAGTGCGCAAGACCATCCCTCCCCCACCCATCTTCATCCATGACAAGGGGGCTTGGACAAACGTGTCCAAAGCGTGTGGCGAGCAACGCATCGCCTACACGAATGCCCGCGCCGTTCAGAACGGCATAAAAGTAGGGTTAGCGACAGCTAACGACCACCGCGCGCTTTCGAAGCTACTCAAGGCTCGAAATATCCCTCACCACACTTATACGCTCCATGAGAGCAAGCCCGTTCGGGTGGTCCTCTGCCGGATCCCCAGTGAGATCCCCACCACCGAGATCGTCTGCGACTTAGAGTCACAGAACATCCCGGTGATTGAGGTGCACCGTATGCACGGCAGAGGTGGCAGGGCGTCTAACAACGTCCTCGTCATCTGCCACCCCGTCTCCGAAGGTCCCCACCCCATCTTTGCGCTGAAGACTGTATGCAGGCTTTCAGGAATTCTCATTGAGAAGCCACACAAAAGTGGCACGGTAGGCCAATGCCACCGTTGCCAGTTATACGGCCACGCGCAACGGAATTGCTTCGGCAAACCCCGGTGCGTAAAGTGCCTGGGCGATCACGGCACCGCCGAGTGCAGTCGCCCAAAAGATAGGTCCCAATGCCCAGACCCGCCCAGCTGCGTGCTGTGCGGGCAATCTGGCCACCCCGCCAACTACCGAGGCTGTCCGAAAGCCCCGAAAACCTCCGCCCCTAAACTGGCAACGCGCGCTAGCGCACGCCAGGGACGAGAGTGTCCTACACTCTCGTCTGAGCTCCCCCAGACCCTCAGTCCCCAGCGTCCAACTCCTTGGACGGCGGCGAATCACGCCCAAAACTTCCCGGCACTAAGGCCGAAAGTCCCTGGGCTGATGGATCAACCCATCATGCCCTCCGCTCCGGTTGTTGTGGCTTCTCAGCCCCCACCTCCTCCCCAGTCACTCCCTCGCTCGGATGAGCCGGAACTCGATGTGTTCCTCATCCTTGGGAATACTTTCAGTTTCTTCCAGTCCCCCCGCGCCATCCAAATGGCAAAGGAGGTCGTGGCCTGCACTAGCATCAACTCCCTGATTCGGGTATACTCTAAGTATCCCGATGTCAAAAGTCATTTTGATAACCTCTTTAAACAGCCATAATGTATAACACGGCTAGTAAGAGATTAAAGCCCCGATCCCTAAAGCTAGGTTACTTCAATGCCAATGGCATCACCAATCAACGGGACGAGATCGCGACTTTCCTTCGCGATCATAGTCTCGACATCCTTCTGGTCCAAGAGACCTTCCTCAAACCCCACCTTAGGGATCCCAAGGTAGCCAACTACCGGCTAGTTAGGAACGATAGGACTAGATGCCACAGAGGTGGCACTCTAATATATTATAGGAACTCCCTGCACTGCATCCCTATGGATCTGCCGCCCCTTGCCCACTTAGAGGTATCCGTTTGCCGGCTAGGCATGACGGGCCATCCCTCTATCACAATAGTATCCGCGTATCTCCCACCGCACAGCGACGTAGATTCAAATTCTTCGATAAACGCCTCACTACGAAGCGACCTTACAGCCCTTCTTGACATGAGTGACTCCGTCCTTATAGCGGGGGATCTCAATGCCAAACATCCCGCATGGTGTAGTCGTATTACCAACCCCCGTGGCAAGGTACTATACGACCTTTGCACACCTCTCCACATAGATATCATAGGTCCTATGCGGCCTACTCATTATCCGTTCGAGCCATCCCACTTGCCCGACGTACTCGACATTGCCCTCCTGAAGAATGTGAACTTACGTTTGCACTCTTTAGAGACGGTAGACGAACTTGACTCTGACCATAGACCGGTGATCTTGGAGTTAACTCCGAGATCGGGTCCCTATGACCCTAACCGCCCCCCTCCCACACAGGTGATCACTGACTGGAGGAAAGTAGGCGAATTGCTGAAATCCAACACGTCTCCTCACCTGGACAAGATCCCCGACCACATCCAGTCCGCCGCCGACACGACGGCTGCGATCGACTCACTCACGGAGCACGTGCAATCTGTCTTGAACGACTGTTCAAAGGAGATTCCGGTGTCAGAGCACTGGCGCCGGAAACTCCCGGACGATGTACGGGCCCTGCTGACTGAGAAGAACGCAGCAGTCCGTGCCTACAGAGCTTTCCCCTGCCAGAATAACAAAACTTTCATGCGGTACTTACAGCGCAAAGTAAGTAACAGCATCAGAGAGTGGCGTGAAGCCGGCTGGGACAAGACCCTGAGCGAACTGGAACCCACCCACCATGCCTTCTGGCAACTTCAGCGGAATATGCGCGCCACTGAGGTTGCCACAATGCCTCCCCTTATCCGCCCGGACAAAAGCATTGCCTTCGACGACGAAGACAAAGCCGAATGCCTAGCCGACAGCCTGGAGGCACAGTGCTCTCCCAGCTCCCAACCAGTCGACCCAGCCCACCTTGCCCACGTGGATGCTGAGGTCGAACGTAGATCTGCCCTACCCCCTGTCGAGGACCCTGATGCTCCCCACCCCCCCGTCACGGAAGACGAGGTGGAGGAGATCATCAAGAAACTCAAACCTAGGAAAGCTCCCGGGACTGACAGACTGACCACTAGGGCACTTAAACTCCTCCCACGTACGATCATAGTCCTACTGGCTGCCATCTTCAATGGCGCCTTGTCCAACAACTTGTTTCCACAAGCTTGGAAAGAGGCAATAGTGATAGGTATCCCAAAACCCAAAAAGCCCAAGAACCTCCCGACTAGCTATAGACCCATTAGTCTGCTCAGCGCCCTCGGCAAGGTCTACGAGCGGATTATTCTTAATCGGCTCAAGGACTTTGTCGAGGCCAAGAGCCTAATCCCTAACGAACAGTTTGGCTTTAGAGCCCATCATTCCAGTGTCCACCAAGCCCACCGCATCGTAGAGCACATTAGCGGCCGTTTTCAACGCGGTCTGGTGACGGGGGCCCTATTCTTTGATATAGCGAAGGCTTTCGACAAAGTCTGGCACAATGGCTTAATTTATAAGCTTTACCAACTAGGTGTGCCGGACCGTCTCGTGCTCATCATTCGAGACTTCCTGTCGAACCGCTCCTTCATATATCGTATCGAAGGAGCGCTTTCCACTCCCCGCCCTATCAGAGCCGGCGTCCCTCAGGGCGCCGTGCTCTCCCCCCCACTCTTCACGCTATTCACTAGCGATATCCCCAAAAAGCCCCCAGTAGAGTTATCCCTATTTGCCGACGACACGGCCATCTACTACTCGGGACATAATCCCGTTAGCATCGCTCATACCCTCCAGACCTCAGCCAACGCACTAGGCGATTGGTTTAGGAAATGGAGGATTGAGGTAAATCCCGACAAAAGCCAAGCAGTCCTGTTTCGCAGGGCTCGCCAGCATAAACAATTCACCCCCCCTCGCCCGATCACTATGTTCGGCAAGCCAATCCCTTGGGAGAAGCGAGCCAAATACTTAGGAGTGATCCTCGACCAGTTCCTCAACTTCAGTGAGCACATAAAGTCGGTTCGCTCGCGAGCCGCTTTCGCTCTCGGTAGGCTCCACGCCCTGCTGAATAAACACAGCAAGCTCTCCTTTAAATGTAAAATCCGAATATACACGACATGCATACGTCCTATCATGACGTATGCCTGTCCGGTGTTTGCTCATGCCAGTCCCAATCAGATCCATAGGATGCAAGTCATTCAGAACCGTTTTCTCCGAAAGGCCACGGGCGCGCCCTGGTTCTGTAGGAACGAGGATCTCCACGTAGACCTCAAACTCCCGACCATAAAGCAAGTGTTGAAACGCATGTCAGTGCGTTACTTCACCTCTGCTGAGACCCACACTAACCCCCTGATCGTATCGGCCGCCCGATACAGACCCTCCAAGATTTCTCGGGTTCGTCGCCCGCGTAACATCCTAGACGAGCCTGACGACCCCACCACCATCCGACAAGAGAGCAGTAGGGAAACCAGCACTCTTAGAAAACACAAATACAGAACGCGTTCCTTATTCCGGCCTCGCCGACGAGGCCCATCGCGACGTCCGCGTACTTGTAATGAAAATCCTCCCCGACCTTTGCCAAACGAGCCAGCCCGCGATGCTGAGCCAGTAGCAATAAATACTCCCGTAAATAATATGACCCAGCCTGTCCCTTTGCTGCCCTCCCAAAATGACCCCGCTATGCCGAGGCCCGTACTCCACAGGGAGTGCCCTTAGCGTGCGGTCATTAGCTTTAAGTAAACTTTAGTTTGTAAGCCCTGGCTGGGGGCCTTTAATTTATTAGAGGTCACCACAGGAAAGTCCGGTTAAGTAGACTCACAGCCTTAGTGTGCTGATCTACAAGTGGCCCTACCTAAAAAAAAAAAAAAAAAAAAAAAAAAAATCATATATATAAATATGTCATAAGGAAAGAAATACAAGGTAAAATCATAGGAGTGTATAAAAATGATTGACAACAGAGCTTTTAAAAGCAGCAAGTGACTGCGCTTGTCTAACTGACAACGGCAATGCGTTCCACAGACGTTGTATGGCAATGCTTAACCGTTCGCGGGAAACGTCAACGAGCCTTTTCGATATGTCTTTAAAAAGGCTGTGAGCATACGGGCCCCATGGTCCGAGAGTTTCGACCCCAAACGGCTCGAAAATATAGTTATCACCGAGATAACTATATTTACGCCGCTTGAGGTTTTCTGCAGCCGCAGCGGGAGCGCCAGCACAACATGATGAACTGGGAAGACGGGATGGCGCGACAGTATCGACACAAGTTGCGTCCCACACTAAAGGCCTACCCATCTTCCAAGGAAACAATGACATGCCGTCCGGTCTCTTGCCATCGTCACGCGCCAGTCCAATGGGCTCCAATACGGCTGGAACGCCGACGGTGACAAGGGCTCGTCGGATAATATCGTAATTTGTATTTGATAGATTTAACTCCTCATTAGTCTGGTTGTGGCAAACGCGACTGCTGAGCATGAGGTCTTGGATTCGATTCCCAGGTCGGACAATAAACGCTATTTGGTTCGTTTTTCTCAGTAGTAGCCTGGATATTAGAACTTGGCGGTGTGATACTCCCATGCCTCGGAAAGCACGTCAAACCTTAAGAAGCCAAAAAAACTGACACTAACAAGGAGTGTCGTGCTACCCAGTTACTGGGTTGTGGATGTCAGATAGTCAGTCACCATGTAAAACCCAGTAAACAAGGTCTAAGTTCAGTTACGCAATAACTGACAAATGTTTGCACTGTCTGGACGTGTCCACACAAATCTGTGCCCTCAAAAATCTCCTCAGACATACAATAATACAACCTACATGCATGTAGACGTATAAGTTGTGTTATATTACCCTGATTTTTAAATAAAGTAACTACATACGAAAAGTGAGTGAATGTTTATAATTATTTATATTTTAACTTTTCATGGCATATCCCACCCACACGCCACATATATATTAGAAAACCTAATGAACCACTGAAAACGCGGCCAGCGTGGCTACCTACTATGGGCCCAATACATATTTATAAAGTACGCAATTTACCATTGATATGAAGAAGAAGAAGCCCATTCCATCTCATAGACTAAAGTCCTATGTATTAACTCAAACTTTGCAGCGTTTATTTTTTAGCCACAAGTTTCTTGGTGGTTCAGTTTACTGCAGATTAAAACTTCGCTTACTGCATTGATGTCGATAATGCAGATCTGACATTTCGATTGACGCAAAGGGATTTCGTGTGTTGGCGCTTTGCCAATACGCTGATCGAAGTATGTAAGCAAACCAACGTATTATTTCGGTACATTGACAAGAGTAGTACAAGTAATTTTAAAATGTTACCGTTTGTATCCAGTGCCAAAATGTTTTAAACATTAAGATAATGCTTAAAAAACTTTTTTGCAAAAAATAAAACCGACTTCCATATCAAAACACCACAAAGCCAAAAATAATTTTAATTTCGGTAGTCGGTGTTATTGGTTTTGTATTTTCTTTTTTTTTCACACCGCCTTCCGAAATTAAAATTATTTTTGGCTTTATAGTGTTTTGATATGGAAATCGGTTTTATTTTTTCAAAAACGTTTTTATTTTTGCGCTTTTTTGTGGGTCAGTGAATTTTCCAAATCGGTTCGTAAATGACGGAGTTATGCGCGAACAAAAAACGCAATGCAGAGTAAACGAAAAGATCATCAACGTAAATATGTTTTTTTAGACTTTTGTTGATTTTTCAGAAACGGCTTGTCCGATTTCGATAAAATTTTCATGGGACCATTTGGAAAGTATACTTATTTCAACAAAAAAGAATTTTTTAATTCGATTGGCAAGCGACGGAGCTATGCCCGAACAAACATTAAAAAAAAAAACAAACAAACATCCGAATTGAGAACCTCCTCCTTTTTTAGAAGTCGGTTAAAAATACGATCGCTAAGTAGACTGTCGATTCGATGTTTTAGTTTTTATTTCTTATATTTTTTTAAATTAGTGGTTAGGATAAAATGGACACCAAGCGTGTTCGAAAGAGTTACTGCGGCCTCGGAACACGAAGGGCATATGATGGAACACGGATGGGTTTTAGTCAGCAAAAGTCTGACACACCCTCCAGATCGGGAGGCAGTCATTGGATGATTTCCCATCCTTAAAAAAAAATAAAAAAAGCGATGTGATTACCTTTTTTTCGGAGAAAAAAGAAGTTTAAAATAAATACTTCATGTTTAGTATAGGGATGAATAATCTCTGACAAACTTTTAGTAGAATTAGTTGCGAAAACAATGCTGTAAGAAAAACTTGTGGCTAGTGAAGAATTAAAGACCTAGGTAACTAAATAATGGTCAATGTCTGCGACTGCTCTCTGTAGCGCGAATTAAGTAAACGAAAACGGAAGAGTTTAATAAATACTTCATATTAGTGACAGTAATGGAGTAATTAACTTAATTATACAGCATATTGATCTACAACGTGTAATTTAAAGGGTATATACATACCGAGTGCACGCCTTCTTTGGATGTTAATAAACGATATAGTAAGGGTTTTGTAATCCTATGTCTACATGTGTGGAGCTTATTAGAAATTTCAATACATTGATACCAGAAACCGAGTTTTTCAAATTAAGAAGAACGCTGAGAAATATCGTGTTATTGGCTAGTGACGTGGAAAGTGATGACCCTCATAGTGCTGTGACACGTTTGTTATTACTGGTTTTCAAGAAACATATAAAACCAATAATTTGGAGTCAATTCTGTGAGTCACTTATTTTGAGCTGAAACTTTGCATTGAGACTCCATACCAGATGTTGTCTTCAGTCCTTTTGGATAGATATGGGGTTTCCGTTACACGTTGTATACTAATTTTATTGCTAACCAATCATCTCTTCTAGTGACTCGCATGTGCTGTGTGTGTGTCTTATACTCGTTATTCTTAAGTAATATAATTATGAGCTGACGAAGCTAATATTTATAAGGGATTAGGGTTACTTTACTTAACTCGCGCGTGGAACACGACAAGTTGTGGATGTCGTCCAGCTGAATGATTGTTTGCTTTGGCATATCTCTTTTATTTTCAAGCTATGGTTAGCAATTACCCCGTTGAATGTTTGAATATTGTAGTTTCTTTGACATAATTGACTTTGAACGTGTGGTTATTTTAATTGGGTGTTAGTCGTTGAATATAATTGAACAATAAAAAAAGATCAATAAGTGCTCACTTAGCAGGTTTTTATTCGAGAGTCACTAGGTGTGAATGGAAAACTGATTACGTTGCGTGACAACTTTTTGTACTTTTTGTATTAGTTACAAAAAGTCATGAAACACTTTCGTTTGATTATTTAAAATGCTGTAGGTATTTTTTTTTAAAGTATATCATTGCACTCTAGTTGTTTAACCTTGAATGAAGATCAACCCATATAAAAGTAAGAAAATAAATTTCCCACACAGTAAATACAAAAAGCCTGACGTTGGTTTTCAATTGGACCTTATGTAGCGAGGATGTAAATAAAAACTTTTTACCAAAAATTAAACCCACTCCCAAAAAACACTGCAACGTGAAAAATAACTTTAATTTCGGTAGTCGGTGTCTATAGTTTTGTATTTTCGTTTTTGGCACCGACTTCCGAAATTAAAGTTATTTTTCACTTTGCAGTGTTTTTTGGGAGTCTGTTTAATTTTTTTGTAAAAAGTTTTTATTTCACTCTTTTTAGTTGGTCTATTTTTAATTTACCTAGTTACAAGAGCCTAAATGTCAACTACTTATAACCTTTTACAAAATATTGCTTTTCCCAATGCTGGGGCCGTTAATTGTTGAGGAGTTCTCCTGGTACTTCACCATCAGCTCTACATCACCATATGCATTGTGACGAGCATAAAGTGCTTAACATCCATATTCAAGTAATCGAATCGCAATCCACTCAATACTTATTATTGAGTAGTTTCGGCGGCCATCTGTGGTCTTCATCATCAGTTCCACTTCCTCAAATGGTACTTTTTGAGAGCAACTGCACAAGTTACTATAATAAATACGCAAAACGTCATAGGTTTGCCTATATTATTTGAAGAGTTTCCTCGATTTCTCCAGGATCCCATCATCAGATCCTGACTTTTATGAAAATGGGACCAATTTCAAAGTATATCCTTTCAATCAAAAAAAGAATTTTCCAAATCGGTTCAGCCGTCTTCGAGTAATCGGTGATCATACATTAAAAAAAAAAATATATATAATAATTCGACGCATATATATATATATATATATATATATAAATATATATATATACGCGTCGAATTGATAACCTCCTCTTTTTGTCGTCGGTTGAAAAATAAGCTTTATACTGATTATGTGTTCGTGTGAATGCTTTTACAATAGCCTCGATTTTTTTTTAAAGTCCCAAATAATATATGTACGACCGTCATTACAGTCTAAAGAAAACTTAAATCTCAGAGTTTCGATTTTTGTTTTGAATGTATAATAAACAATAAAGTCCATAAATTCGTCCGCAACGCTGTCAGCTGGTAATGTACAATTTTTAATATTTACCCCCTTACTTCACGCGAATGTAAATCAAAAACACATAAGTAGCTCAATTCTTTGACTTATGAAGAGCTTGAAGAAGTTGTGAAAACCTAAAAAAAATACAGAAAATATTGGAAACGTCCCTTTCATTCCTCACTGCCTTCCAAATCGTAAAACTAACAAACATACGCACCTTCCTACCCTTACAGATATACACACTCACATGCCTACACATAAATACATTACACTTACATTCCACGCATACACACACTCATTCATTCCAAAATCTAAAAAAAATGTATTTCTGTTACTTTTCCTTTTATGGTTATTCATGGAACGCTGTAGTCTCCCCTATTGGAGGTGGGCGCTAATGGTCGCGACACATTATTTCGTACTAATGTGATTGTTAACGTACACAAACTTTTGTAAACTGTTTTTTGTTCCAATAAATATTTGTATTTGTATTTTTACCCAAGCGACTGCCGGTATTGCCAAGTATAAACTGACCTCGGCAAGCTTGTTGTTTAATCTTGAAAATCAACCTTTATCGACGTTTAATCTTAAAAAATGAATCGAGCGAAAATGTTCCAATTACAAAACTGGTCTAGACATGGAAAGAAAAAGATCCAATAAATCATATACTAAAGTTCCATTTTGATTGTATGCGTGATTGTTTTAGAATATTAATACAAAATTACATACAATTTAGGGAGCCTTCTCTTAAACCTGTAGATGTCAATTCAACGTGCTCAAAAATATCGTGAAATCAGTGGTAGAATTTGAAATTACCCCAATTTGCTAGCTCAACATTATATCCTACAATGAAAACAAAGTAGCGACATCAAAAACCTGTGTATTCGTGTAATAGGTAGCCGTTAAAACAGGAGAGCACGCAATACAGGGCTATTACTGCGGCAAGCTCAGTGACAATGAAAACTGAACAATGCGACGCATTGAAAGCTTTATGCTCACTACCTGGTGGAAGACACACAGCTGCACAGGTTGATTTTCAAGATTAAATCTTGAAAATCAACCTGTGCAGCTGTTATTATTTATCCACAACCTCTGAACTAAGTTAATAGACAAAAAAATAACAAAGTTAATAAAAAATAGGAAAAAACAAACTTTAGATGTCTGTATTATTAGAACTTTAAAACGGGATATTTGCCATGTGTATCTTTTGTTTCGAGTTTCCGATATTCACAAAAAAAAATTATCACAAAAAACGCACGAGAAAGAGGGTAGACTGATTCGTGTGCTCATAAACGTCCACCCGCAATTACTTCAGTTCATCCGTGATCATGGCGCTTGCAACAGTGCCGAAATATCGGAAACTCAAAACAAAAGATACCATGGTAGATAAACCGTTTTAAGTTCTAATGGGACCGGGGAAATCTCGATATGTTAAGATACCAATCGAAAACAAATTGACCTCAGCAAGCGTTGTTTAATCTTTGAAAATCGACCGTGCAGTTAAGACCAGGCAGTGCAAAATAATTTTCACGCAAGCTCCGCCCCCATCCACCCCGGTTAGGTCGTTGTATACTAAATACTAACGCAGCAGTAATAAAGTTGAATATCGCGTGCGCTCTTTCACCATGTTCGGTTTCGAAACTGCTGTTGTGTACTAAACGCTAACGCAGCAGTAATAAAGTTGAATATCGCGTGCGCTCTTTTACCATATTCGGGTTCGAAACTAAATGTCGTAACTCTCGATTCTTATTTCGTTTATAACTAAAGTGATAATTGATCTAGAGGAAAAAATGTCCTATATTTGGATAATAAACTATATTTTCTTACTGTCAGTACTAATTTTAGACATAAAAGCCGAGTAATCTTGATTAAATTTTGAATAATCTTTAAAAAAGACATGATTTTCGATTATAAAATGAATCGAGCGAAAATGTTCTAATTACAAAACTGGTCTAGACATGTAAGGAAAAAGATCCAATAAATCATATACTAAAGTTCCATTTTGATTGTATGCGTGATTGTTTTAGAATATTAATACAAAATTACATACAATTTAGGGAGCCACCTCTTAAACCTTTAGATGTCAATTCAACGTGCTCAAAAATATCGTGAAATCAGTGTTAGAATTTGAAATCACCCCAAATTGCTTGCTCAACATTATATCCTACAATGAAAACAAAGTAGCGACATCAGAAACCTGTGTATTCGTGTAATAGCCGTTAAAACAGGAGAGCACGCAATACAGGGCTATTACTGCGGCAAGCTCAGTGACAATGAAAACTGAACAATGTGACGCATTGAAAGCTTTATGATCACTACCTGGTGGAGGACGAACAGTAGCAATCGTTGGGAAACTTTTTGAGTCAATGATTATTTTTCTGGAACAGTAGTTACGGATCCAACTTGCAAGTTAAAGGTCCTATCCTAGGACCCGCACTAGGCACTCGTGGTGGATTAAAGCCTATTTGTGGGCACGTAATAGGCTGAATTATGAACTATTATTACAGGCTAGACATTATAAATAAGACGTTTAATTTTCTCAACACAAAGTAACTTAAAGCTAAAAATTACAGTAAACTAAAGTAGGGGTTTGACTTTGTGAGAGCCTGGTGCCTGAAGTGGGTTTCAACGAGAACCTGTATTACAGGTCACCAGTTCCCTCCCACAGCCTGAGACCCGCTGTAACTTAAATAATGGATAGAGTTTTACATACATGAGAAAACGTGGAACCAGTTTGTTAAGTGTATCAGTGTATGAGATTGTTATGCAGTTTGAAGAGTGTAAATGTATGAAAAGAGGTGAGTATGCGTGATGACATTGATCATTCATTTATATCATCAAAAATGTTCGTTTAGCACACTTAATTTTGATACTATTAACACCACTTAGATAGAGAAATAGAATATTCTTTATTATTTTAATTATTATTTATTACTAACACTACACATTATTTTATCTAACCACGTCCGAGTGTCACTATGGGGTGCCCACTGAAAACCAGCGCTGGGTTTCTTTCACCCAGCAAATACAGTGTTGGTAAACCTTTCGATGAGACATGCTCAGTGCAATTTTTACTGTTATTTTGATAATGTAAATTGCTATTGTAGTTGTTCTCGAATCGATAGAATATTAATACAAAATTACATACAATTTAGGGAGCCACCTCTTAAACCTTTAGATGTCAATTCAACGTGCTCAAAAATATCGTGAAATCAGTGTTAGAATTTGAAATCACCCCAAATTGCTTGCTCAACATTATATCCTACAATGAAAACAAAGTAGCGACATCAGAAACCTGTGTATTCGTGTAATAGCCGTTAAAACAGGAGAGCACGCAATACAGGGCTATTACTGCGGCAAGCTCAGTGACAATGAAAACTGAACAATGTGACGCATTGAAAGCTTTATGATCACTACCTGGTGGAGGACACACAGTAGCAATCGTTGGGAAACTTTTTGAGTCAATGATTATTTTTCTGGAACAGTAGTTACGGATCCAACTTGCAAGTTAAAGGTCCTATCCTAGGACCCGCACTAGGCACTCGTGGTGGATTAAAGCCTATTTGTGGGCACGTAATAGGCTGAATTATGAACTATTATTACAGGCTAGACATTATAAATAAGACGTTTAATTTTCTCAACACAAAGTAACTTAAAGCTAAAAATTACAGTAAACTAAAGTAGGGGTTTGACTTTGTGAGAGCCTGGTGCCTGAAGTGGGTTTCAACGAGAACCTGTATTACAGGTCACCAGTTCCCTCCCACAGCCTGAGACCCGCTGTAACTTAAATAATGGATAGAGTTTTACATACATGAGAAAACGTGGAACCAGTTTGTTAAGTGTATCAGTGTATGAGATTGTTATGCAGTTTGAAGAGTGTAAATGTATGAAAAGAGGTGAGTATGCGTGATGACATTGATCATTCATTTATATCATCAAAAATGTTCGTTTAGCACACTTAATTTTGATACTATTAACACCACTTAGATAGAGAAATAGAATATTCTTTATTATTTTAATTATTATTTATTACTAACACTACACATTATTTTATCTAACCACGTCCGAGTGTCACTATGGGGTGCCCACTGAAAACCAGCGCTGGGTTTCTTTCACCCAGCAAATACAGTGTTGGTAAACCTTTCGATGAGACATGCTCAGTGCAATTTTTACTGTTATTTTGATAATGTAAATTGCTATTGTAGTTGTTCTCGAATCGATGTATAAAATTAATAAAATTATAATAATAATTCAGCCTATTACGTTCCCACCGCTGGGACATAGAGAGGGAATAAATGTACAAATCCTGGGTGATCTTAACATATTATTGTGTGAGGGTGGTAGTGTATGAGTCGGACTGTAGGTTCGTGAAACGCTGCTGTCCAATTACTTATAGGATGACGCAGCGGTGATTTGCGTATTTTATATCTTATTTTATTAATTAATTGTAATAATCCCTAAAATATTATAAATAAATAAATGATGAATAAAAATAATATCCAGATTACTCCGTGTAGAACGTGAACCAATTGACTGGCTGCTATTGAATACATATTTGATTATAGTTACTGTTATTCAGAACATGAGAAGCCATAAAATCCTGAACTTTAGGTTTAGTAGAGGGATAAGTTACTTATCTCTGTCATTTTTACAGCGATTTATGGCTAAGTGTTATAGAATGAATTCCAATTGTTTTACTAGATAATGGTAAACTTTTTGTAAAATAAGTTGCAGTACATAAAAAAACTTTTTAACAAAAAATTAAACCAACTTCCAAAAACTCTGCTAAGTGAAAAATAACTTTAATTTCGGTAGTCGGTGCCAAAAACGAAAATACAAAATTTTTTTTGCAAAAAATAGAACCGACTTCCATATCAAAA
The DNA here is from genome assembly GCA_943138885.2 of Tholera decimalis. Lineage (NCBI taxonomy): Eukaryota > Metazoa > Arthropoda > Insecta > Lepidoptera > Noctuidae > Tholera > Tholera decimalis. Next base: position 4,300,056 of record OW964572.2, read on the forward strand.
CACTACAAAGCCAAAAATAACTTTAATTTCGGAAGTCGGTGTTATTGGTTTTGGATTTTGCTTGAGATTTGCATGCCGCAAGGCGTAATATGGTTGAACTGTGCTCTGTTTCTTTTACCAACTGTATACCCATAACCCATATTAGCAAATAAATGAAATTTGAATTTGAATTTGATTTTCTTTTTTTTTCACACCGCCTTCCGAAATTAAAGTTATTTTTGGCTTCTTGGTGTTTTGATATGGAAGTCGGTTCTATTTTTTGCAAAACAAATTTTTTTCACGCTTTTTAGTGTGTCGGTTTGTAATTTATCTAGTTACAAAAGCCATAATGTCAACAACTTAACACCGCGTTCCGAAATAAAATTTATTTTTGTCTTTGTAGTGTTTTGATATGGAAGTCGGTTTTATTTTTTGCAAAAGAGTTTTTATATTCGCGCTTTTTAGCGGGTCAGTTTGTAATTAATTTAGTTACAAAAGCCAAAATGTCAACTACTTATCACCTTTTAAAAATTATTGCCTTTCCCTATGCAGAGCCGTTGATTTTTGAAGAGTTCTGGTATTTCACCATTAGCTCTACATCACCATATGCATTGTGACGAGCAAAAAGTACTTCACATCCATATCAAAGTTCCCTCGATTTCTCCATGATTCCGTCATCAGATCCTAACGTGATGACAATGGGACCAACTAGAAAGTATCCCCTTTCAAACTAAAAAAGAATTTTTCAAATCGGTCCAGCCGTCTTTGAGATATGAGGTAACATACATAAAATAAAGAAAAAAAAGGGTTCAAGACGAACTGAGAACCTTCTCCTTTTTTGAAGTCGGTTAAAAAAAGACTTTCGAAATCGGTTCGTAAATGACGTATGCGCGAACAAAAAACGCAATGCAGAGTAAACGAAAAGATCGTCAATGTAGATTTTTTTAGACTTTTGTTGATTTTTCAGAAACGACTCGTCCGATTTTGATAAAATTTTCATGGGACTATTTGGGAAGTATACCCTTTCCAACATAATAATTTTTCAAATCGGTTGGCAAGCGACGGAGTTATGCGTGGACAAACATAAAAAACAAAAAAAATACAAACATTCGAATTGAGAACCTCCTCCTTTTTTAGAAGTCGGTTAAAAAAGAGAAGAGATTGACAACGATTCTATAAATTCCTCTCACAGTACTCCTGGTATGTCAATAAAAAAGCTTCCATTCATTCACAAACAGATCGCTTGTTGGATTAGATTGATAAAATACCTTACAATTTGCTTTACTTACAAAATTTGTGAAAGGAAAACTTTTTCTTAACATAATTATTACAATCTTTATGTATGAGAAGAAATATAAAATTTGCCGCTTCTCACTTCTCTACATCAGCAGATTATCATACAGCACACACAGCACACCGAACACAAATTACAGTACGTAGCCAATATGGAAATCTTTTCCTTATTTCTGAATATTATTAATTCTCTCAATTTTCCCTTATCCACCTAATTTCAAAACCTGCATCTGTAGCTGAACTTGGCTGATAAGAGAGAAGTCTGCGTGGCCACATACTGGTTAAATATTTGTATTGAACAGTTAATTCTTACTACCTATTAATTATATAAAAAAAATATTTCACAGCCTAAGAAATAAAAATAATGTACCCCAAACGCAAGCTCAGATTAATCACGATAAAAAATATATTTTATGAAGAAATACAGATGATGCGGACTGCAGGTAGTGGGTTCGAACTCAGACAGCACATACAGAACACAAACTCTGTGCTGTTTTCATTACAATGTTCTCAATGCGGTAAAGGAAACCATCGTGAGGAAACTGGCATGGCTTTAGACCAAAATTCCGAAGACATGCGACCACGAATCCACGCTGGGTCCGCGTGGATTACATTTCTCCTCAAAGAGAGGAGGTTGTGTGCCAGCATTGGGAACGTTGTAATCTTATTATTTTCATGTGTAAAGTCGGGTTTTCACAATAAGAGTTGGCTCGGACCGAGTGCACTCGGATGTCTACTCGGACGCTACTCGTATCATGTAAATACGTAATCCGAGTACACTCGGACACTGCTCTATTTTTCGAGCTCACTCGGATCATTTGAATGTACTCTATGGATCATATTTATGAAAACAAAATGGCGACAAGTAGGGGAGAGCGGGGCTGGTACTAACAAATTTTATATTATAGATTATATTTTAAATTTCAATGAACTTTTTTGTTTTATTTTTTATGCATAGCATACTTTGGTTATTCAGCTATGATATTAGTAATAAAAATCATCAGTTAGGTAAGTACTTTCAGAAACAGAGACGTCAAAACCAAAATAGTCATTTGTTAATACTTACCCCTTATCTGGGGTAAATATTAACAGAGCTGGGGTAAGTATTAACGTAAGGGGCAATTATTAACAGAAACTAAAATTCTATCAAATATTGAAACAAAATATCATGTATATTAATCAAAATGTTATATTGTCTTTAAGATCTGAGAAATCAGTACTTTTTATGACAGGAACTAAAAGAATGTATCTAGTAAATTCTTTTTAATCTACACTAATTAACCATCACTGAGTGTGAAGGTAGTTTTAGCTTACAAACATTATTACAAATACTTTGAACTTAATACTTAAAAGTAACATAAACTTTTCAGTGTCAACAGTCTTAAAAAGTCTCAATAAGGTACAACAAATCAGTATAATCTATGAAATCTACACTATTTGTCAATAATTGTCCCAGTTTAAAGATTTTTAATGCTACAAATGTTAATACACAGCCTTTAAACTTAATTTAAATTGAGGTATCTTATTAAGTTAAAAAGAGTATAGTGTTATTAATATTAATCTAATAGTTTTTCAGTTCATTTCAGGGGGGAATACCGTAAATCAGGCAATAATTATCTGGAATACAATTTCTTATTATCTGTGGAACAATTGAGGCATATATACGTCATGGTGTCACATCTAACACAAGTAATATTAGCCCTTTTGCATAAAATGCATTATACACAGCCATGTCCAGATGTATCTTCCTTAGAAGACTCGGCGCAAACCGAACAGAAGCGAGCATCTTCTTCACTATATTCTGGCACATTTGAAGGTCCTCACACATTTTATACTTGATATACTACAAAATACTTATGTCAATATCAGGCATATTACTTATAATTTTGATTTATAGATTCTAAATTTAGTAGTCATTTTCTTCTGGATTGATAGAAGTATCTTTGGGCAGACGCGATCTATAGTTTTTTAACGAAACAGTATTTAGATTGGAGTAACAACTGATGGTGCAAAGTTGCAGTCTTGAAATACATCTTTATTGCACGGTATAATGCCAGCATTTTTAATAAGTTGATGATATTGTTTTGAGTGAATGTCAGAGGAAATGCTTCTTTCACAATTCAAGGGTGGTTTAAGATGGTGATTCTTTCCCCGGGATGATTAATCATCCAGTTTGTTTGCTGTCGGCTAATGTAAAATACTTCAACGGTCCATATACACCAATATCTAGCGGTTGAAGATTATACAAAAGTACCATGGGGTTCTTGGAATTTCCTTAACTGCCAGCTCAAAAATTTCTTGAAGTAAAGAGTACAAGAGGGTCTACCCTCTTGAACTCTTTCTTATGTAGTATCTCATTCTGTAAAGAAAACATACTTATTGTAAAAAAAACACTCGATTACTACCATACACATACGGGGTTAACATGTTAATACTTACCCCACTCAATTTGTTAATTTTAGCCTCAAGGACACTTTTTTTACTTAATTAATTACAGAAAATTAAATAGTCGAAACAATCATAAACAAATAACATAGTGTTACTGTCGATAAAATAGAGTTTGATTTAGTATAAACTTTAATTCGATTCAGCGAATAAACAAATCTTAAATCAATTTATTGCAAAGCACAAAAAGTTCGCTTACCTGTTAATCCGAGGTCACTTCGCACAACTATTACAATCGAGGGAAGGCTGACAACTGAAAAGTCAGGATATGTTCAGCTATGTATATAGTATTTCTAAACCGAGTATCATATTTTTATGTCTTCACGTTTGGCGGGAATAAGCTTGTTAATTCTTACCTCCGTTAACACCAACCCCGCTCTCCCCTACCTAAGAAAAAGTGGAGGGAACGTGACACAGTGAGGTTTTTAGAACTCGTGTGTAAACCACTATCCGTATACACTCGTACGAAGCTGACTCGTACGAGTGCACTCAGTCCGAGCCAACTCTTACTATGAAAACCCGGCTTATGTTCAACATCCTAAGATTCTGTGTGTAACAAACCATCTCCCATTCAAACAAGGTACAAAATTTTAAGGAATCCGCAATACCAGTCTTAAAATCGTATCGCTTATGTCTCGAGACAGAACTGAAGCTTATTGTGTCTTTGTAGACAGAAAATGTTGTGGAAGCAAAACTGCCTTCAGAGAATATAGTTCGAGTCTGCTATGTGGGATTTTTTGTATGAATACGCCAAAGGATAGGAATCCAGGTAGAGAATTTTAAATGGGTATTGAAACTTGAGATGAAAATATCGGAGCTACATTTCCAAGGGGCTGTGAGCAGTAAAATAACGATCGAAGTTTGTGATCAATTGCAGTAAATGGTATATACAATATTAAATTTTAATAGTGTCAGTTTTATCACAAAGAAAAACGCTAATAAATACCTACTAAAGTTAGAAAAATACACTAACGCCTGATGAATTTAGACAAGCAAACACGATCTGGGACTAATTTTCAAGCTACCTGGGTCCCACAACTCTTTACATTGTTAACACGATTATGTAGAAGTGAATACTCTTTATTTCTGCTTGTTATGCCTTGTCCCAACTATGTCGGAATCGTTTATTAGTCGATCGGGATGCCGCTGGATAGTAGTAGTAGACTGCCCATCTGTCTTCCACAAACCAGTTGCTGAGGAGCATGCTGCCCCTTGGTAAGAAGAGTATCAGATTTTACTGGCTTTTTCTAGCTTTGGCAACTGTCGAAGATGTACAAATGACAAGGATAGACCAACGTTTTAAGAGGGGGCTTCTTAAATTGTATGTAATTTTGCATTAATATTCTGAAACAATCACGCATATAATCAAAATGGAACTTTAGTATATGATTTATTGGATTTTTTTCTTTAAATGTCTAGACCAGTTTCGTAATTGGAACATTTTCGCTCGATTCATTTTTTAATCGAAAATCATGTCTTTTTTAAAGATTATTTTTAAAATTTAATCAAGATTACTCGGCTTTTATGTCTAAAATTAGTATTGACAGTAAGAAAATATAGTTTATTATCCAAATATAGGACATTTTTCCTCTAGATTAATTATTACTTTAGTTATAAAAGAAATAAGAATTGAGACTTACGACATTTAGTTTCGAACCCGAATATGGTAAAAGAGCGCACGCGATATTCAACTTTATTACTGTTGCGTTAGCGTTTAGCACACAACGGCAGTTTCGAAACCGAACATGGTGAAAGAGCGCATGCGATATTCAACTTTATTACTGCTGCGTTAGCGTTTAGTATACAACGGCCTAACCGGGATGCATAGGGGCGGAGCTTGCGTGAAAATTATTTTGGACTGCCTGGTCTTAATGTGCTTTCCGAGGAATGAATCTTGATATTACAGATGTTCACCTATCTACAGACTGCCTTTGACAAGCGGTGTTTCAATCAAAAGTTCAACCTTGATGGTTTGTGTGTTGATTGGTTCTTGATGGTGTTACAAAAGGTGACATGAAGGGAAACCTTATCGCCGTGCCGAGACAAAACTGGTTTAAAATGTTCTGACTTATGACTGTCAAATATCTATAAATCATAGTCGGAGACAAAAATGTATGGTACTGCTTTCAAGTGTTAGTGGTCACACATCCAAGAAGAGATCTTGGCAAATATTACTTTTCTTTGTAGATTTTCCTATGCGTTTGTTTATACTAAGCCATAAACGCCTGTAACAGTACATTAAAATACTTTCAAATTAATTGCTATTTTATAGTAACAGGCGCAAGTAACTGAGGTCACACAAAAGTTCAAGACTATAATTTTAAGAGTGTCTCGAACCATAAAGCCATTTCTTATAATATTTTATTACAACCTTTATGAGAAAGGCTCCGAAATATAAAATTTGAGTTTCCTTAAAGCACAATCACGTTGTAGATCGTATAAAAGTTGCGGGTCGCTTGAGTAAAGTCGTAAAATAACAGAATCACTGAAATAGTGATGGCCGGTGTATTTCCTGTCCCATTTTTTCATCCCTAAAACAAACCATGTATACCCTCGCTCCATGTGAATAATATATCGACAGTTAAAAGGAAATAGGGTATTAGCGACATTTTGGACTGGTATTGTTTTGAAAGCCGACTGTTTCTTGTGTTCTATTATTTTTTATTTTGTCATATTTCCCGATTGGAAAATTAAAAACTGTTTTAGTTTTCACGGTGTTTTAATACAAAAATACATCAGTTTTTCTAAAATTCTAAACTTTGAACGGCTCTCCTGAACATTTCTTTTTTGTCGCTTATACCATATTTCCTTTTAACCGTCTATATTGAGTATACTTAGTTAGTTGCATTTACCTGATGGTAAGCGATGATGACGACTTAAAGGTTAACAATATTAAACGGAAAAAAGTCAGATGCAGCATTATGTTTTGCCATATCATTTAATGACTACTTCTCCTGACTATAAACCCACTCTGTTCCTTAACTGGCATTTAAATTATTTTGGCTTTTTTTCTGTCATATAAATAATTGCTCATTTAGCTCTGATATAATTATTAGTCATTTTTCAATTTATTTTTAAAATACAATACTACAATAATGCATGATTTTTTACAATATCTTAATTTAATGTTTTACTCGCAAAGATTTGCACCATATTTGTACGCCTCCTGGCATAACATAGCGCTCTGTATCTGAATATAAGGCCGTGCGCGCACTGCCTTGCGGTGGCCGCAATTGCGTTAGTTCTACCGCACCGGTAGAATGACCGGGGCCACCGGTGACTCTACCGCACGCGTTTATTCCACCGCAGTGCGCGCACTTATAAGACACTCCATATTTCACAGATTTTGCGTTTCCAAAACGCAACGCAGTGCGCGCACGGCCTAAAATCTGTATTTTGTTTACCTATGTTACTAACCTATCTAATTTCGGGGCCACGGTATCTCGTTAGAAATTTCCCGCAACCCCTGCGGGCAATGGCCGCGGTGTGGCTCCATCATTGCTGCTCTTTGAGGCGCGCCGTCGCGCGTCGTCGTTGACGCGAGTGGTCGCTTAATCTACAGTGAAGTTTTAAATGATTACGTTTTAAGAGTACTGTGTGATTTTTAATTTATTGCTTTTAGCGATAAGACCGCCATTGTAACTATAGAATTAAGAAATAATATTAAATAGGTGTGTTTAAATTTTGGTGTACAATAAAGTATATTCTATCTATCTATCTATTATAATTATCTGCTTTTAATTAAAGCGGTCCACTTGCGAAGCATGATTATTTCTGCATGAAATAAAACGACAAAATTACCACCCACATTCATTTATTTTGAAGACAAACCAACCGTGATATTGTAACGTTTTGAGCGAGCCAGAGGGTAATGACACGCAAAATAATGTTGCTAATTTACCCCATTAATGAGTTATTAACTGAAGTTATTTTGTCATATCTATAATAATATTATAAAACGGGAATACGCAACGAGATACCGCGGCCCCGGACGCCAAACCAACTGAAACAGAAGGGTATGATTTTAGTTAGTAAACGTCTAGAGCTCCCTTCCGCTCTGTAGGGACACATAACATGATATATCATCAAGAACATTCCGCGCATACGCAAAAACGTTTTGAATACTTTCATTTTGCGCACAGCTAAAGAGTGGAATTCCCTGCCGGAGTCTATGTTAGCTATCAGGTAGCTACGCAGGTATAACGTGGGGGTTTAAGTCAAGAGTGAATAGGTTGCTTTTATGTAAGCGTGCTTTACCTTCGACCACATCATTGTTTACCATAAGGTGAGATGGTCAAACGCAAGCCTTAGAACAAGAAGAACAGGAGTCATTTGATGATTTTATCACCGAAAAAAAGGGTATTAAATGAAATATAATTTTGATCACTTTATACTCTCCTATCTGAGGGTGGAGTGGAAAGAAGTGACACACTTCCCTATCGGTTACCACTGCGTTCCAGGGCCACGGGTATCTCGTTACAATATTCCCACAAGCCTTTAATTTGATCCCTCCACGATTTGATGATTGGGCATCCCAAACCCAAACCACGGATCAAACTCATCAAGCATTACTCAAACTTACAGGTGCAATTACTTAGTCACAAAAAATGACATTTCGTATTTAATCAAACTATCTCCACAACCCGAACACAACATTAATTTTCCACCCGAGCTGGAATTTTGGTGAAACGAACAACCATTTATCTTATGTCTGAGAAGTCACTACAAGAGATTCTATACGTTAACGCGAATGATACTGTGTTACATTGACAAATGAATTCCCAGAAATCTCGTGTCCCGGAATTTGTTTCCCAACACTAGTCCCTAGTGGTCACTCTAGACACATTTGATGTTCTTATGGCGTGATAAACATCACTATATTTTATTACCTACCTCCAACTTTATTTTCTTTAGCACTTTGAGAGTGAGACTTCAAGTTTTTGTTTAGGACTTAAAATCCGTCGCAAGTGTTCGTTGTGATATTTAAATAGTAGATTATTAACCAAGGGGATAAAGCAGTGTCTTCTGTCGCGGGTGACGATTTAAATCGCGAACGTAACGAAAGACTCGAGGTTTAAAACACGAGCGAAGCGAGGGATTTAAGACGAGTCCTGAGTGTAGCGAGGGATTTAAGTTCACCCAAGACTAAGACAGCTTTATCACCGAGGAAAATACTCTACTTTTCGTACCTTTTGCGAAAAAATTAACACAATAATAATATGAGATAATAAATTAAAAAAAACTTAACGTTTATGTATTTGAAGAAAACAAAAACGCGGCAAATTCCTAGACTAATATTTTTTGTCGGAAAAGCAATGGCATCAAGCTCATACGGCCTCATCGGTTTTCATAATTTTATTTAATAATAATAACTGCATAATAAATGCGTATTCCTTTTTCAAAAAGATGTATAATGCTTTATATACAAACTCAATGGTGTAAACAAAGATGTAGTTCAGTATACATTTCGGTAAGTATTCCAAATTTAAATCACATTCTCCCCCTAGAGGATGAATGAAATTCAGTACAATTTTCTTTCCCTGTTTTTAACAGATTAAAAATGACTATTGTTATGTTCGCTTTTTGTGGCATAGAATGTCACTTTTTTGAGCAAGTGGTACGAAAAGATATTTTAAGAAGCGTTTTTGAGACAAATGGTTTGGTGATATGTCCCTAGATAAGTTATACAAAACGTCTTCTTTGCATGACATGACAAACTTTATCATTAAGTGACAATAGCCTAATAAATGAAAAGGGTCAGTAGCTTATGGCTTAGGTGTCGAACTTGTGATCAAGAGGTCGCGGGTTTAAACCCCACCCATTGCACTAATACCAAGAATCCACTCCAGACACAAGCATAATTATTTAGCTTAGTTGGAGGGGTTTTCAACATTGCTAGTAAAATGAATTCTAACCAGATATACAACGTGTAATGGAAAGGGTATCTACATTCCAAGGGTTTCAACTCAAAATAAAATACTCTAAATAAAATTGATACCAAATTTTCGGTTTCGTAAGTTTCTTAAATTGAAATCATAACAATCGTGTCACCGCACTACGTAGCTCAATAACTTTCCACGTTACTTGCAAATATCACGATAAATCTCTTCTGTGATGTGCTTATTTCAATTTGAAAAGTTCGGTTTCTGGTATCAATGTATTAAGAATTCTCATTCAAATTCAAATCAAATTCAAATTCATTTTATTTGCTTAAACATGTGTATGTACATACATAAAAAGTGCATACAGGATAACAATATATTGTAGATAAAGTGCAGACATGTTTGTCACAACGTGACGTGCAAAATGGTACAAAATTACAATAATAAAAAAATAAAAAATGTCAAAATATAAAAAAAAAAATATATAAAAAATGTCACAACGATTAATATAATTATGTCAAGTTACAATATACCTAGTCAAAGTCAAACAAAATAATTCAATCTCCAAATAGTCTAATTATGCAAGTCAAATTCTTTTTCATTAAGGAACTCAGTCACCTTATAATAGGCTTTGGCTGTCAAAAATGCACGAAGTTTATTTTTAAAAGTTGATTTAGGTAATTCTTTCCAACTTCTCGGCAATTTGTTATATATGACCGGTGCCATGCAGTAAATGCTATTACGCATTAGGGCCGTCCTAGCGGGTTGCTGACAAAGTTGACTATTGTCACGTCTGTTGCGTGGAAATGCGTCAGCTAGACATTTATAGTAATGTGGGTTCGATTTAACAAACACAGCTACTTCTAATATGTACAAGCACGGTAAAGTTAATATTTTGTAATTTTTAAAAAAGGGCACGCAGCTATCCGTTTTCTCAAGTCTAAATATGGCTCGTAAACATCTTTTTTGGGACTTGAATGCTGTTTCTTTTTCCGTCGAGTTACCCCAAAATATTAGCCCATATCGTAGATGGGTTTCTACTATACCGTAGTATGCTGTTAGTAGACCATCCGTATATAATGTGGATGAAAGTGTGTGTAGTGCGTATGCGGATGTGCTAAGTTTTTTACATAAAGTTTCGATATGCGCTTTCCAGTTTAGGTTTTTATCAATCTGAAGGCCAAGAAATTTTGTCAAGTTTACATCTTCTATGTTTTCATTACAATATTCTATTTTAAGATTCATGTTAGGTAATCTTTGGGTAAAATGTATAGCTTTCGTTTTCTTTAGGTTTATTTTTAAATTGTTATCCTGCAACCATTGTATAACTGACTTTAGGGAATTATTAATGTCAATCTCATATGTATCTAAAGTTTTACAAGGTATTATCACGGTGCTGTCATCTGCGAATAGTGTCATTGGTTTTTCTATGCATTTAGGCAAGTCATTAATGTATAGTAAAAATAGATATGGGCCCAATACGCTTCCTTGCGGTACTCCATATTCTACTTCACGTCGTGAGGATCGATATATCTCTTCTTTCTTCTTTAAGATATTGATACGTCTAATTTCAGTAATTTGTTTTCTATGTCTTAAATACGATTCAATTAGATTGAGTACATTTCCTCTTAAGCCATAAGCTTCCAACTTTTTTAGTAGTGTAGGATAATGTACGTAGTCAAATGCCTGGGTCATGTCACAGAATATGCCGCAGACTGGGTTTCGTTTGTCAATTTTGATCATAACATTATATAAAAAGTCATATATAGCCATATTAGTTGTCTTATTTTGTCGAAAACCTTTTTGTTCGTCACATAAAATATTACTTTTTTTTATAAATTCTGACAGTTCCTTGTATATATACTTCTCAAATATTTTGGACATGACTGGAATGAGCGCAATAGGTCGGTAGTTTTCCATCCGATCTCTATTTTCTTTCTTAAAGAGAGGCTTTATTATAGAAGTTTTCAATGCTGATGGATGGACACCCGCGCTTATACTTAAATTTATGATATGACTCAAATGAGTGCATATGTCTTCTGATACAAATTTTATTACTTTAGTGGAGATTTCATCATAACCTATGCTGTCTGTATTGTTTAATGACATTATAATTGTATGTATGTCTAGTGGAGCGCTGGGTGCCATGAACATGGATTTCGTGTTCCTCTCAAATTTTAGATGTTTGGGTTTACTAGAAGCATGCATTTGAGGTTGGACTTTATCAATGAAATAGTTATTAAATGCCTCAGAATTTTTTTGGGGACATGTATTACTTCCGAACATGTAAAGATAGGATTAACAAACCCTTCCAATATCGTTTGATATCACCCAAAGAAGCCGTGCTCTTGGTATGTATATACCCTTTCCGTTACACGTTGTATAGTTCTCTTTAAAAAAAAGTGATTTATAGCTTTTCCTTGTCAGTTTAGGAAAAATTATCCGAAGTTTTGCAGACGAAAATTGTTCTGGTGATTGTTATTTATCGTTAAAGAACTGCTGAGCTACAGTCCGAATCCCAAATAAATATTTGCAATTACTTGATATTTATGCAGCCACACGGCTGCATCAATATCTCTCTCTCTCTCTATAACTCTGTCTTTCAAATAACGATAGAAACGTCAATGACCTCTATCTGTCAAATGTAACTCGAAAAAGTACAGTTTGCAAAGGAATTTTAATAGCAAAAATTAATAACGGTTTATTTTACTTTGTTTACCAGAGTCTCACATCAAATTTAAATATAATATTTAATTAATTAAAGTCACAATTAGTTATTTTTTATTCTACTTTTCTCTCTTATTTTCATTGGTGGCACCAATTCGCCTGAAAGTAAAGAGAACGCATGGCGCAAAGGGACAGAAGCCATGTCAAAATGTATAAAGCTTATTTTTTATGATAGGCTCGCGTTTGACCACCGATATTAGGAAAGGGAACTAATTTTGCTTCGCTCAATATTTGTAAACTAATATTTTAGTATGTAGGGACATTGTATATTATGATCATCATGTCATCATGTAGGTAGGTATGACGGTTGATCGTCCGGTAAGCAATAACAGGTAGGTAGGTTGATAGATTCATGGCCGATTTCAGTAGAACGTGGGAAATCGGGCGAGAAGAATTAAACAATGTTCTTCACACGAAATATAATCAGCATCTTATTACAGAATAATCAGGAACGCTAAATCAATCGACATTCGACATAAACGTTATGCGTCTCTGAGATATAAACGGATTGCTCTTCGGGACTCAACTCGATTGAATACTGCTGACTACTGTGTCGTCCGCGCTAGCTCGTGGTGTTGCGTCAGAGTGAATGACAAACCATAGACGACTGATGAATTTGTCATTCACTCTCAGATAATTGAACACAAATAAAACGTATGGTATTACATTCTCTTTGAATATAATTATCTTGTCTTGTTCAAATGTTCACCCTACCTAATTTGTTCGATTTGACAGCTATATGAAATGCACTGTATTTTCGCTAACAAAAAAACGAACTGTCAAAACTATGCGGGTATAAGTAAAATATTAAAAAAAATATATATTATAAACAAATTAGCACCACTTGAACGTGCAACTTGATGGTATAATAAATGTATGAGGCGTTTGTACGACGCAGATAGATACATTTATTCTAAAACTACCAGGTATTCATAAAAGAGAACAAGTGGTACTAAACTTGAGGACGAGACGCCATGTTTTATTTATTGGTTGACAGTTAACTTGAGAATGTGCAGTAAAGGTTTATGGCACTGAACGGGAGTCGTGATGCATGCAATGCGTTTATGAGTCCCTGGTACTGTGGGCTGCTAGTGTTAAGTTATTGAGTGAGGTGTGCGTACTAAGATAGACGACGATAGACAAAGGGTATGACGCAACATAGCAAAGTTCTCAGTAAAGTTTGTAAGACGCTTGCATGCTTCAATATTTTTATTCTGACTTTCAACATCTTCAAGATATTCTGTTTTTATGTATGGCACTGTTGCAGGTATCGACAATTCTGTAAAGCCGGGTCCGCTGCGCCAATTTTCTAACAAAACATGTTATCAAAGCATGTTAGTAAAACCGCCCGTCCGTTGCGCCTATTGTTGTAATGTTTTTGTTTAGTTTTAGATGTTCAGAAAGTGATTATCAAGAGCTGTTATCATTAATTTTACCAGATATAGAGAAGAAAACAACGTGGAGGAAAGATGTGATTCCTCCTGACATGAGATTAGGTGTGGCAATTCTGTCTCTGAGATTAAAAAATAGGGATAGTGAGCGCGAACACAAAATGCGTCACTTTCACCCTCCCCGCAGGCGAACGCGGGGGATGTTATCCATTCATCTCGGCAAACATGTTATTGTGTTTTTGCTAACAAAACTGTTATGCCACGCCTATATTCTGTTAGCAAACAATGTTAAACTGTTTGCAAACACGAAAACACGTCGCAGCGGACCCGGCTTGAAGTCAAGAACACAATGCTAGGTGCTTTGTTTTTTTTTCGGTGGGTAAATCAACAAATGACTCCTTCCACTCAGGGTGGAGAGGAATGGAGTGACAGACTTTTAATGACTAAAAAGTAAAAACCCATCCTGTTTTTGCAGTTCCCCCTTATTTTCAGGGGCCACGGTAACTCGAAAAAACCTGTGAAGCCGGACCACTGATTTTACTCTCTGAGCCGGACAGTGAGCTCCCCTGCTCGTCGTCTACAAGGTCGTGCCTACTGTGGCCGCGGAGATCGGCTCACGATCCCTGACGCCCGGGGCGTATCTCGCGGCGGCCGGGACTTGAACAAGAGTTGTGGGTCAATATACGAATAGCAAAAGCTGCGTTTTGCAATTAGGGAAGAAATCATAATTTACTGTCGCAGTTAGTAAGTATGTAAAGGAAATTGATAAGTTAGCGGGATGGATATTATTTGGATTTTCAACTGAGTGGCATTTCATAACTGTCAAAAATGAAATGTAAACTTTCTAAGTTGACCTGTCCATGACAATGTATATGGTAATTCTTACTCGTATAGTCTACAGAAGCTGCATAAGGCTAGTTTTTTCGGTGTTGACGTTGATTTTTTCATGATAAATAAATTCATTAATATATCATTTTTTTTAATTCTATTAATTACTGGCAAGGTTGATGGCAAACGACCTAGAGGCCGGCCAACAAGGTGGGTTGATCAGGTCCATTTCACCCTGGACGTCCAACTACACGTCGCTCTACACGATGCCAAGAACAGGTATAGATGGCGGATCACCATAACGGAAAAGTTATTTCCACGGGGGCTTCACGACCCTCAGCATTGAGGAACTCGACGCGAGGAGATGGATATAATTATTACATTGTGCACTTTTTTAAACAGAACTGGTAATGTGGGGAGAGTTTACAGTCATTACTAGCTGCCTTCTAAGCTAAATATGTTTGTATCTAGAGTGGGATCACAGAAATAGTGTAACGGATCAATCACAAGTCCGACACATTCCTCTTCTCTTCCTCCTAGCTTCACTCGCTCGACGAGAAATTGTAACAAACAGGACAGAGTTACTTTCGCGATAATAATAGGTAAGTAGGTAGGTAGGGTATAAATTAAGAGATTTCGGATACTGTTATTTTTGAAACACACAATATGCAACACAAGATATCCACAGAATTTACTTTAATCATACAATAGAACAAAAAGGAAACATCAAATTAAGTTTCAAAGATCTGAAAAGTCAAATTCAGCGAGACGGTAATAAAAGTTTTTACCGTCTCAGTAAACGCTTTGGGCAAGACCCAAAACGTTTTGTTCATATGGCTTCCTGCATAGTCGGATAACAGGAAAACTTTTCGCATTAGGTATATGTTTGTTTTGCGTCCCAGGAACTTATGATTTCGAAGCTGTTTATATCTATGAGATTTAAATTGCTTGAGCCATCTTGGTATTTGAAGAAAAAGTCGTCGCTTGCCGTCGAATGACAACCGGTCGAACTGGTCGATCTTCAAAGTTAAGGAAAGGTTGCCGAGGTCGAACCGTGGATCGTTCTAGGTGGTCCATCTTATCATATCGAGATTCCACAATGCCTCGGAGAGCACATCAAGCTGTTGGATCCGACTGTCATTTTAGCCAAAAAATCACACAGCAGGCTTACCAAGATGTATCGAGTTACTCAGCTGCTGGCAAGGGTGGAACCAAGGGAGGGGGGGGGGGGTCATGGGGACCAGGACCTAGGTGGACCACTAATTAAAATTTTTAAACATTGTTACTAGATAATACTCCAGTTTCTGTCGTTGTAAACGAATGTCGGCAGTGGATGGCCAAGTGATAGCGGAGTCAGGAAATACAAATTATAACTTCTTGTGACTTGACCACGAAAGTGACCTTATGTGACCCCCCCTAGCACCAAAGCTGGATCCGACCTTGGCTGCTGGGTTGTTCAGGTCAAATAGTCAGTGGCTCCATGTAAAACACTAGTAGTCAGCTGCTTCTGCTTAGCTTAGGCTAACCAGATGTTGATGTTTTTTTGCCCAAAGGTTGACTGGTAGAGAATGTCTTGCTGCATTAAGTCCGTCCGTGTTTCACTAAAAGCGGTATATTATTCACTAGTCGAGTCCAGGCTTAGGTATAGTATTTCTTTATGGGGAGGTAGTTATGCGTACAATGTGAACACTGCGTTTGTCGTTCAAAAAAGGGCTTTGCGCACTATGGTGAGAATTCCACAGTGGGAATCATGTAAGCAATATTTCAAAGATCTGCAGATATAAACTGTCCTTTGCCTTTATTTGTTAATTATGCGAGTACTTACCGACCTCATGAAAAAGCTTAACACGGTTGAAACTACCGAAGTACGGGAAAAGCGAGAATCCCCAAAGCGTAAGGATTTGCAGTATGTCATTCATCCACACATCAAAGTAGTAAGTCATGCTGCAGGCTTTCAAGCTGTCAAGTGTTTTAATAAACTCCCTGTAGAATTTAAGACCTTATATAATATTACTCAATTTAAACAACAACTGAAATCGTTTCTTGTAGAAAAATTCTATTACACACTTGAAGAGTTTCTCTGTGACACATACAACTAGACTGTCTTAAGTTATTGTCCCTATTTAATTGACGTAATTTTTTATTTTGACATTTTAACATTTTCAATGGTTGATCTGTAAACTTTTTGATGTTAGTTTTACAATATCTATTTGACATAATTTTGACATCGTAATGCTAATTTAATTGATATTATTATTTAAATTTTCATTATTATAATTTTTTTTACTGCTGACTTGTAATGGTTGAATTTGTAATTTTTTACATTGTTTATATTTGACATAATTATATGATTTGTGTTACAATGCTATTCTAAGAATATTATTTTTAAATGGTATATTATAATTTATTTTATTTTGATTAGTTTGTGCTGTATTGTAATAATGCCTACCTGTCAATTTTTTATGTTTGTGTGTATTTAGAGCGATAATTTCAACACAATGTTAAAATTGTTTATGAAATAAATAAATGAAATGACTATTGTATGTAGGTACATAAAGTTTAAATAAATAAATGTCGCTTGCTTAGGTCGGATCACGTAATTTCATAATTATGTAAATCCAGATTTCTTCTTGCTTCGCAAAACTGGGTAAGCCGTTAGTTCCCTATAGTTGGTTCACGTTAATTAAGAAAATAGTGACGTCATCGTAGTCCGCGCCTCTCGACCAATTAGGTCGCAACAAATTATAAAACTAAGTTCACAGTGACCAGTTGACTGCAGATCTTTTGGCGAAACGGTTGTCTTTTATGCGTTACCTACATAATTTAATCCTATTGAATTGGTATTGGTGTGGGCCCAAATAAATAGATCTGTTGGTGCCAATAACTAGGTACATATTCAAGATGAGTGATGTAAAATAAATATTTTGTGACGCAATAACTTTAATAGATGCTAATTGATGGAAGAAATGCTGCGACCATGTGATACAAAAAGAAAATCTTATGTGAAATTTGGATGACGTCATAGAGAACGCAGAGCACATTCTTTCATAATAAATACAAATGAAGATTCTAGTGACACTGATTAAATAATATTACTAATTTAAAAAACACAACAAACACACAAATTAAACTTAATCTTTTGAAATATAAAATTAATATTGAATTTCTACTCCATTGTGAAAACACCTTTACCCTGCACTTGTTCTGATGACGTCACTATTTTCTTTGAACGAATTTAGCTACTGGTATTTTCTGCATCTATTTAGACTACAAGCCGGCTTCAAAATAGTTGGAAAAAGGCTAGGCATTAGAAAACAGCTTCTCAGCATGAGACT
This sequence comes from Tholera decimalis, assembly GCA_943138885.2. NCBI lineage: Eukaryota > Metazoa > Arthropoda > Insecta > Lepidoptera > Noctuidae > Tholera > Tholera decimalis. Next base: position 4,317,936 of record OW964572.2, read on the forward strand.
TACGATAATAGATCCACCTCATTATTGCATAAAACTTTACCATACATACTGAAATGTTTGTGTACTCTTCTAATATATTTATTTATTTATGAAAGGTTCACAGCTTACCGGTATAAAATATATAAGTAATATATATTTATATCTTTGAACTTGGCCATACTAGTGTGATGTTATATTGTTGAAATTTGACAAAAAAAAAATCAATGAAACTTCGTCAAGTTTTAAACGTTTAATAAAAACTTTGTACACATCTTGTAATAAATTAAGCAATCGATTTTTAATCGATTATCTCCATAATCGATTATTATTTCACATCCCTAGTACAGTCCATAAATTTGTAGGTTGCGGCCGCGTACACGTGTTATTTTCTTTTCTTCTTCTCGGGCAACTTATGACTACTCACTCGCCTACGTTTGGACGCTACTTACAACTTACTACTTATTACTTAACTGTCTGAGTTCTTAACTCGCTACTGTACTTGTTGAACTGTAAATCGGGCTTAACAGACAGGACAGAGTAACTCTGTCCTGTCTGTTCCTACCTACCTACTTACCTATTATTATTGCGAAAGTAACTGTTACTTTCGCAATAATAATAGGTAAGTAGGTAGGTAGGGTAGGGATAAATTAAGAGATTTCGGATACTGTTATTTTTGAAACACACAATATGCAACACAAGATATCCACAGAATTTACTTTAATCATACAATAGAACAAAAAGGAAACATCAAATTAAGTTTCAAAGATCTGAAGGGTCAGTTTCAGCGAGACGGTAATAAAAGTTTTTACCATCCCAGTAAACGCTTTAGGCAAGACCCAAAACGTTTTGTCCATATGGCTTCCTGTATAGTCGGATAACAGGAAAACTTTTCAAAATTATTATGTTTGATTTGCGTCGCTGGAACTTATGATTTCGAAGCTGTATCTAAGGGTATGAGATTTAAGAGTATGAGATTTAAATTGCTTGAGCCATCTGCTTGGTATTTGAAGAAAAAGTCGTCGCTTGCCGTCGAATAATAACCGGTTGAACGGGTTGATCTTCAAAGTTAAGGAAGGGTTGGCGAGGTCGAACCGTGGATGGTTCTAGGTGGTCCATCTTATCACATCGAGATTCCACAATGCCTCGGAGAGCAGGTTAAGATGTTGGATCCGACTTTCATTTTAGCCAGAAAATCATACAGCAGTCTTATGTCTGATGTATCGCGTTACTCAGCTGCTGGCAAGGGCGGATCCAGGGGGGGGGGGTCATGGACTCACGACCCCCCCTGGGCTGGGTCCAGGACCTAGGAGGACCACTAATTAAAATTTTTAAACATTGTTACTAGATAATACTCCAGTTTCTGTCGTTGTAAACGAATGTCGGCAGTGGATGGCCAAGTGGCAGCGGGGTCAGGAAATACAAATTATAACTTCTTGTGACTTGACCACGAAATGTGACCTTATGTGACCCCCCCTGGCACCAAAGCTGGATCCGACCTTGGCTGCTGGGTTGTTCAGGTCAAATAGTCAGTGGCTCCATGTAAAACACTAGTAGTCAGCTGCTTCTGCTTAGCTTAGGCTAACCAGATGTTGATGTTTTTTTACCCAAAGGTTGACTGGCAGAGAATGTCTTGCTGCATTAAGTCCGTCCGTGTTTCACTAAAAGCGGTATATTATTCACTAGTCGAGTTCAGGCTTAGGTATAGTATTTCTTTATGGGGAGGTAGTTATGCGTGCAATGTGAACACTGCGTTTGTCGTTCAAAAAAGGGCTTTGCGCACTATGGTGAGAATTCCACAGTGGGAATCATGTAAGCAATATTTCAAAGATCTGCAGATATAAACTGTCCTTTGCCTTTATTTGTTAATTATGCGAGTACTTACCGACCTCATGAAAAAGCTTAACACGGTTGAAACTACCGAAGTACGGGAAAAGCGAGAATCCCCAAAGCGCAAGGATCTACAGTATGTCATTCATCCACACATCAAAGTAGTAAGTCATGATGCAGGCTTTTAAGCTGTCAAGTGTTGTAATAAACTCCCTGTAGAATTTAAAACCTTATATAATATTACTCAATTTAAACAACAACTGAAATCGTTTCTTGTAGAAAAATGCTATTACACACTTGAAGAGTTTCTCTGTGACACATACAACTAGACTGTCTTAACTTATTGTCCCTATTTAATTGACGTAATTTTTTATTTTGACATTTTAACATTTTCAATGGTTGATCTGTAAACTTTTGGTGTTAGTTTTACAATAGATATCTATTTGACGTAATTTGGACATCGTAATATAGTGCACTTGCTAATTTAATTGATATTATTATTTAAATTTTCATGATTATTATTATTTTTTACTTCTGACTTGTAATGGTTGAATTTGTATTTTTTTTACATTGTTTATATTTGACATAATTATATGATTTGTGTTACAATGCTATTCTAAGAATATTATTTGAAATGGTATATTGTAATTTATTTTATTTTGATTAGTTTGTGCTGTATTGTAATAATTACTATTTAATACTACCTGTCAATTTTTTATGTTTGTGTGTATTTAGAGCGATAATTTCAACACAATGTTAAAATTGTTTATGAAATAAATAAATGAAATGACTATTGTATGTACATAAAGTTTAAATAAATAAATGTCGCTTGCTTAGGCCGGATCACGTAATTTCATAATTATGTATATCCAGATTTCTTCTTGCTTCGCAAACCTGGGTAAGCCGTTAGTTCCCTATAGTTGGTTCACGTTAATTAAGAAAATAGTGACGTTATCGTAGTCCGCGCTTCTCGACCAATTAGGTCGCAACAAATTATAAAACTAAGTTTACAGTGACCTGTTGACTGCAGATCTTTTGGCGAAACGGTTGTCTTTTATGCGTTACCTACATAATTTAATCCTATTGAATTGGTATTGGTGTGGGCCCAAATAAAAAGGTCTGTTGGTGCCAATAACTAGGTACACATTCAAGATGAGTGATGTAAAATAAATATTTTGTAACTTTAATAGATGCTAATTGATGGAAGAAATGCTGCGACCACGTGATACAAGAAGAAAATCTTATGTGAAATTTGGATGACGTCATAGAGAACGCAGAACACATTCTTTCATAATAAATACAAATGAAAATTCTAGTAGACACTCATTAAATAATATTACTAACTAGATTTTGCCCGCGACTTCGTCCGCGTGGAATAGTTACTTTGGGCTAACGTTAAATTTAACCCCGATTTTGAAGCATTCTTCATTGGCGCGCCGCTCCAATTGGCTTTAGCGTAATGATATATAGCCTTTCTGTATAAATTGACTATTTAATTAAAAAATAATTTTTATATAATTTAAAAAAAAATATTTAATAAACCAGTATTCCTGAGATTATCGCGTTCAAACAAACAAAAAAAATCTCTTCAGCCTTATATTATTAGTATAGATAGCTGTTGCCCGCAAAAAGTAGCCTATGTCCTTCCTCACGGTTCAGTGATTTTGATGTACCAGACAGATTAACTTTCGTAATTTAGTAGGGAAATATAATATGTGAATCTATAATACTGTTGAAAAATATCGCAATACGGAACCGCACAATATTATTGTTAATAGCTGTGCCCGCGACTCCGTCAGCGTAAGTTAATGTATTGGTAATATTGTTTAGATCACGTTCACATGAGGCTTAAGTACCTATAGAACGAAATTTTATACCTTCGGCCGCGAGACGCGTCGAGCGCGGCGACTGATACTCAAAAATAATCCTTATAGCATGATTCAGTATTCACGCGCGATGGCTTATTATTAGCGTATTTCATGTATAACTTTGGTGTTTCTATACCGATTTATATGATTATTTTTTATGGAATAGTTAATAATGTTAACTTTTTCAATTAGGGAGACTGAGAGTGTTATAGAATAAAATAGAATAGAATAGAATTTTTATTTTGCAAATATGGGTAATACATAATAGTTCTTAAGATTACATTTAGCTCAGCCACATTTTACCAATCGGCATGCAAACATTTGAAATTATTTATATCAATATTATTTAGATCAATTTATAAACTACTATTATAAAATTTTAAATTATCAACTTAATTAAAATATATGTTTGTATTAAAAGGAAAATATAAATTAGTGTCATTGGATTATATATCAAGTCATTATCATTACTATTACAAATATCATTATTATTACAATTCCAAAAAATAAAAACTTAATCAAAAAATGAGAAATCAAAATGTCAAAGATCAAAATTTCAAAAATCAAGATGTCACTAATTAATAAATCTTTTTATTCGATAGGAACTCAGTTACACTGTAGTACGTTTTATCTACCAAAAAATTCCGTAATCTACTCTTAAATTGTGCTGTATTTAAAGCTTTCCAACTACTCGGTAATTTATTGTAAATAATTGGGGCCATGCAAAAAACGCTCTTACGCATTAAAGTGGTTCGACATGATACTTGACATAATTTGCTATTGTCACGCCTATTCCTTGGGAATACAACAGCCAGGCGCTCAAAACGAGATGGATTTTGCTTGACAAACATAGCTACTTCGAAAATATAGATACAGGGAAGTGTCAAGATTTTATGTAACTTAAAATAAGGCGCGCAACTGTCTGTCGATTTAAGTTTTAATATTGATCGGAGACATATTTTCTGGGCCTTAAAAGCTATATCTCGATCAGTTGAGTTCCCCCAGAAAATGATACCGTAGCGCAAGTGTGATTCAACTATTCCGTAGTAAGCCGTAAGAACTGTTTTGACATCTACTATGGAGGATAATCTATATAACACATATGCGGATGAACTCAATTTTTTACACAAAGTGTCTTTATGTGCTTTCCAATTTAAGTGGCAATCTATTTGCAACCCTAAAAATTTGGTATCCTCTGCTTCCTCAATTTTGTCATTTTTGTAATGGATGTTGAGATTAGTTCCGCCAGGAGTACGTTGTCTATAGTGAATTATCTTTGTCTTACCTAAATTAATATTTAAATTATTTTCGTCTAGCCATTTAATTAGTGCGTCAAGAGAATTATTTATGTCATTTTCGTATGTATTTGTACTTTTACATGAGATTGTTACAGTGCTATCGTATGCAAACATAGTTATAGGATATTCAAGGGACTTGGGCATATCATTAACATAACTTATAAATAAAAAAAGGGCCTATTACGGTTCCTTGTGGCACACCGTATGAGATTTTACGTTCTTGAGACCTTATAATGTCCTCATGTTTGGTAACTATGTTAATGTTGCTAACTTCGGTTATTTGTGTTCTGTTTTCCAGATAAGATTTTATAAGTTCGAGCACGTTACCTCTAATGCCATAAGCTTCTAATTTATTAAGTAGTATATTATGATGGACATAATTGAACGCCTGGGTCATATAGCAAAGTATAGCGCATATGGGGCATCGTTTATCCATGCTACTCATAATAGGACTCAAAAAGTCATAAATTGCCATATTGATAGTTCTGTGCTATCCATTATATAATTCCCTACAAATGTATTTCTCAAAGATCTTCGAAATAACCGGTATGAGCGAAATAGGTCTATAATATTCCATCGATTCCTTATCTTCTTTCTTAAATAAGGGTTTTATTATAGATGTTTTTAAAGCATCTGGATATTTACCTGTACAAATAATAATATAATATAAACGTAAGAGTAGACAAATATTATAATCAGAAAGCTTCGAACTGCTAAGCTATCGGGAGTTACACGTGTTATTGTGAGTCAACCATAAAAGTTAGACATATGCTGTCGTGGGATATTTTTTATATAATTTTAAGGAGAACATTTCCGTCATGAAATGATTTCTGTGTAGCTTTAACCATTAAGGTTGCACACGCGACGGAAGCTTAAAATACCGGTCAAGTGCGTGTCGGGCCACGCGCAGTGTAGGATTCCGTAGTTTTTATAACAGCCAAGTGCGTGTCGTATTCGCTGATTGATCGTTTTGTACCATGCTCTAACTAAAAGCCAAACATGACTACCTAACTAATTTGACTTCCTATACAAATCCTCACCTGATCCGACAATTTTGCACGGAAAGTTTTAATTTTTTTAGAGAATTGTATAAAACTTGTCATAGCCGGTGTTTTGAATTTAAATACGGACACACAGCTACACTACTCAATCGTTACAAGAAACTAGCACGATACAACTGGCGCTTAGCGCCATCTATCGACATTTCTATAGAGTTGTTCGAAATTTTCGAGTCAAATAAAATTGGTTGACTATTACTCGTAAACTTGTAAAGCCCACTTATGTGTGATAGTTTTCCTTTAAATTTCGTTATATATAGGTACTACTGCCGTGATAATTGTATTTCTAACTACAACCGTTTAGTTGATAGAGGGGGGACACTTGACTCTAACGAAAATTGGTAATTTAAAGCTTGATAAGTCACGAACGGTTTACTTAATCAAAAAACAGTCTTACCAAACCCCTAATATTTTTGAAAGACCTATCCAACGATATCCCACACTATGGGAAGAACGAAAAAAAAATAATTATCATCCTACTTTACATGTATGGGAGGTACCCTAAATAATTGATTTTTTTTTTTAATTTTATTTTACCACTTTTTCGGCGTCATTAACGTGTATACTCATGCCAAAGTACAACTTTCTAGTACAAATAGTTTTTGATCTAAACCGCGGACAGACGGACAGACAGACGGACATGGCGAAACTATAAGGGTTCCTTGTTGACTACGGAACCCTAAAAATGGAGTAACTTCTCCCGTTTTCCCAACATTTCCCTTCACTGCTCTGCTCCTATTGATTGTAGCGGGATGAAAAGTATACTATAACCAGCTCAGGAGTATGAAAAATAATTGTACCAAGTTTCGTTAAAATCCGTCGAGTAGTTTTTGTTTCTATAACGGTTATACAGACAGAGAGACAAAAATTTTACTGATTGCATTTTTGGCATCAGTATCGATCCCTAATCACCCCTGATCGTTATTTTGGAAATATATTTCATGTACATAATTGACCTCTCTACAGATTTATTATAAGTATAGATTTAAAACAATCACTTGATTTTTATCCATTACTTAACTTACTCTTTTGAAAAATAAAATTAATTTTGAATTTTTACTCCATTGTGAAAACACCTTTACCCTGCAGTTGTACTGATGACGTCACTATTTTCTTTGAACGAATTTAACTACTGGTATTTCTCTGCATATGTTTAGACTACAAGCCGGCTTCAAAATAGTTGGAAAAAGGCTAGGCATTAGAAGACAGCTTCTCAGCATGAGACTTACGATAATAGATCCACCTCATTATTGCATAAAACTTTACCATACATACAGAAATGTATGTTCACTTCTAATATATTTATTTATTTATGAAAGGTTCATCACAGCTTACCGGTTTAAATATATCGTATAATCCATACTAATATTATAAATGCGAAAGTAACTCTGTCTGTCCGTGTGTTACGCAACCACGCCTCAACTACTGAACCAATTTTAATGAAATTCGGTACGGACATAGTCTAGAGCCTGACAGAAGGACATAGGCTGCTTTTAAATGCGAAAAAAAAAGGGCTGTAAGGGGTTGAAATAGGAGATAATATAGGAAATAGGGGGAATCATTAGTTATTAATAAATAGGACATTCAAATTATGTATGAGTTTTATTTTCAAAATAATGAGCCTAAAAAATAAAAAAAATCTAACGCGGACGAAGACGCGGGCACTGCTAGTATAATATATTTATATCTTTGAACTTGGCCATACTAGTGTGATGTTATATTGTTAAAATTTGACAAAAAAATACAATGAAACTTCGTCAAGTTTTAAATGTTTAATAATAATAACTTTGTACACATCTTGTAATAAATTAAGCAATAAATACGCTCTTTAAAGTAATTTTAAATATTGGTATCAATTAATAATTTAATCCTTAATCTAACAATAATAATAAATAAATGCATAATAAGACTGCTAAACAATAACTTAGTTTCTATAACCAAAGATATAATAATACGTCATTGATCATAACTACTGGACCTTGCCAAAAATTTACAAGAAATAAAGGTTTTTACAACAAATAATGTCTTTTATTAAATACACGTGGATGAATTTATACATATTAAAACGGATATTTCTGAAATGAAATTCAGTAGGTGGCAGCACTGAGGAGTCAGGTTCGGGCACCTGTCAAACGCATCAAAGTTTTTGACAGCTGTCAAATTGACGTCAAAATTACGTCACGTTTACTTTTTCAAAGGAAAATACCTCTCACCGTAAGCCGGAGCCAAATATTATGTCACTAAGGTTGCATTATAATGTATGTAATTGTTTTACAGCTATATTTAAGTATTTTTACATTTTGTTTGTTTCTGTCCTGGACTAACTCAACAAGTGCAAACGTATCAATAAAAGAAACATAGACTACAATTCCTGTTCCGTATTTTTCTGTTTAAATTCCTTTTGACTCTAATCAGGCACAGTGTCTCTTCCAATTTACTTTAGACATTGACAGAATTGTTGACAATGAATCTATTTGCCACTAACAAAAATAAAATATAATAGACCTCTCGTCTCAGTGGCATCTACTGGGAGTGTTGATTAAAGGCTTTAAAAGCATTAAATCATTAAAATATTTTTTTCAGAACAAAGAGGGCAATATTGCACGAGTGGACCGCATGCTGGGTTGACGCACGTGTGATTATGGTTGAAAATGATGTAATCACAACACTGTAGAACATAAATATAACTGTAACAGACAAAGGTTACGTGGCGTGGTGACGTATATTGTGGCAGTGAATTCATGTGTACTAATATGGAGTTATTGAGGGAAGTTTGTGAGATATTTTATGTCTTTTGGTGGATAATCTTTAGTATATACTTGGTATTGCTACATGCGACTGATAAGGGTTGGGTGAAGCAGAGCAGAACAAAAAAGAGTTGTGAGTCATTATTATCAGCTTAGCCTTATTTCCAATAGGGTAGTTTCCTAAAATATTTTATTTAGTCGGTCACGTAGATTAACAAAAAACATTGGACACTTATTTTTTCGCGTAATTGAAAAATTAAGACGATACAGTGAGTTGAAATTTCGCGTGACGTCACACTCCAGTATAATTCTTAGCACTGTGTGACGTCAGCAGCCCCCACTCCTGTACTTTGAAGCTTTTTGAATTTTTCTTGACTTGAAAAGGCAAAAAATACGTGACCAATATTTTAAGTCTACCTAATGGACCAAATAAAATAATTATTTTGTAACACAGGAAACTAGCCTATTAGATTGAAACTAGCCTATTATATTGAAACTAGCCTATTATATTGAAATTAGCCTATTATATTGAAATTAGCCTACTATATTGAAATTAGCCTATTATATTGAAACTAGCCTATTATATTGAAACTAGCCTATTATATTGAAACTAGCCTATTATATTAGGGTCGGCTTTCATCGAACTAGAAGCGGCTGAGTAGGTACTAGAGTTTTACATGTAGCTACTGCCAATCTGATCTCCAAAATACAGTAGACACTGGGTGTTACCCAGCTACTGGGTTTTAAAGGTCAGATAGGCAGTAATTCCCTGCAAAACACTAGTAATCAGCTGCATCCAGGTTAGACTGTAAGCAGATCCCAACACAGTTCAGAAAAGTCTTAGCAGGTGATGATGATGATCAAACCCGCTTCTTTCCTTTTTTTTAAAATCGAATGAGTAGTGTTCTGCTTACCGATTCACTCACAAATATTACCATAAAATAACGTTAGTATATTCTATTCTGATAAATACCTTAGTGCATGGGCGAGGTTAACGTTAACAGTGACAGTACAGTGACATTGAACAAATGTGGTACATAAATTTTCCCCGTGCTCCAATGTATAAGGATCGGACTGCAGAACAAGTTACATTATTTACAATTGTAGAACACTGCAGTATTGCATACCGCATTGCATGTAAATTTTACAGTACAAGCACGTGTCTCTTTGGGATATAATGATATCCAATACAGAGGGAATGAAATGACATAGTAGTTATACTACGATTATGTTGTATTAAAGAGTAATGTCAATCGAAATTGGGGACGAGAAATTGCAGTGAACCACAATATTGATGACTCTTTTGACACAGTGAGGGAGCGATTCACTTCATATTCTGTGTAATAAAAGTTGTTTTATGGATAAATCATATTAAGTTACTTGATTATTACTTGATTTAAGCTGAAAATTTGTCTCTGCTATTAAAAAATAGGGTAATTTCCTGACATAATCTATTTAGACATGTCACTTACGATTTAATAAAAAAAACTAGACACATTTTTGTCATTTGTAACTTATAGACAATAGTGAGTTGTTTCATGTGATGTTAAGCAATCGTAACACATGACGCCAGCAGTGTCCACTTTTGAATTTCGAAAATTTTAATCTTAGTCCATATTAATTGATTTGAAAAGGTTAAAAACGTGCACAATATTTTATGATAATCTATTAGATGTATCAAATATTTTGTTATACTTTTACAAAAGTTAATATTTTATAAGAGTAGATTTCGACACGATTTTCAATGCAATATACAGCATTTCCCTTCCACCCGCAAAATAAAGTATACATTTGGGTTCCCTGTTGCATCTTATACCTTCTGCATATTCATATACTAGCGAGTGGGAGAGTGTTGCTTACTGCATTAATCCTTGAATTATATTTATTTGATGAACAACAACAAAAAATCTGTATCATAAAATTCCGCAAAGTAACTAGACTTCATTTACATTAATTTAAAAGTCCAAAATAATCGCTAAGCTAAATACCATAAACATTTAGTTACGACAGAGGTTCTTTTATAAATAAATATAAATATACGCTCATACCAAAATAAAATACATAAAAATAAAATCTAACATGGGTCTCGACAAAGAGACAATCCAATGACAGCTGCTGTCAAAATAGAACAATATTTAGGATAGACCGCGTTCAAATTAAATTTCGCCGAATAACCTATGTGTTTGAAAGTCTATCATTAGTCATTACACTAAAAATAACTACAAGACTCACATTACTATCTTTTTAAACCATCCAACTAAGCTAAAGATGCTTGTGTGTGGAGTGGGTTTCCGGCATGCAATGGATGCGATTCGAACCCGCGATCTCTCGATCACAACTCCAACATCTTAGCCATTAGGCTACTGATAAATAAATTGTAGTGGCTCTTCCACAAAAACCATATATCAAGAAATGAAGTTAGACCGCGTGATATTTTGACAGCGGCTGTCAAATTAGCAAAAAGTTTGACATTGACAGCAACTATCAAAATCAATTACGTTGGGAAATGGACGCGTGACATTATGACAGCGAATGTCACTTTGCCCAGAGCCTTATGGCCTTCTTTCCTTTATGCCACAGAGCCAGGTGCAGTGATATAGGTCGGTGACGGAGTAGGCCTGTGTTTCAGCATATTGTAGGCCCTATTGGAAGCCCAGTCCTTGCCGTAACCCCCGCTGGCTGAGTAGGCATAGTTGTTGTTGTAATCGGCAGAGTAGTCACTGGCGTCGCTGGCGCCGAAATATGAGTATGACATTGGATGGTGATGCTGCTGCTGTAAGGACGAGAAAATATTGATTAATTACAATTTCTTTTATTCAATTTTTTATTGAGGAGCTAGTGGCTATTTAATAATAGCCGCACGGGTCAATCTACAATATTTAGCAAGGCTATTGTAGATTGACCCGTAGGTGGGTTCATAAATGGTTGATCACCTTAACATATAGATATTTTTCCGTGTCCCTCACAAGTGCGTCAGAAGCCAGAAAATATGACACTGGACTGGCCAAGGGGTATTGTGTTACTCAGTTAAGACCAGGCACTCTAAAATAATTTTCACGCAAGCTCCGCCCCCTGCACCCTCACCCCAGTTAGGCCGTTCGTTGTGTGCTAAACGCTAACGCAGCAGTAATAAAGTTGAATATCGCGTGCGCTCTTTCACCATGTTCGGGTTCGAAACTAAATGTCGTAAGTCTCAATTCTTATTTCGTTTATAACTAAAGTAATAATTGATCTAGAGAAAAAATATCTTATATTTGGATAATAAACTATATTTTCTTACTGGCAATACCAATTTTAGACATAAAAGCCGAGTAATCTTGATTCAATTTTGAATAATCTTTAAAAAATACATGATTTTCGATAAAAAAATAAATCGAGCGAAAATGTTCCAATTACGTAACTGGTCCTAGACATTTAAAGAAAAAGATCCAATAAATCATATACTAAAGTTCCATTTTGATTGTATGCGTGATTGTTTCAGAATATTAATGCGAATTTACATACAATTTAGGGAGCCTCCTCTTAATGGATTGTGGAGATGCTGCATCCGATTAGACTATAAGCCGATATAGGTAAAAAGACAGACTTAATAGTTTGGAATTTTCTACCAGTCAACCAAGTGTGGTGAACAGATAGCGTCACAGGAGAAACAATTATGAAAAGGTGTGCAATAAAGTGAAAAAAAAAAAAACTGTTTTTATTTTCAACTATATTAGGTAGGTATATATATACAAATACTACAAGGAAGTTTTACCCTTTAAATCCCGATTCCGTGGGATTCGCGAGATAAAAAAGCCTTTTGTTGCCCTATAACTTCCTCTACCTTCCAGTGAAATTCCGACTAAAATCGGTTTAGACGTTCCAGAGATTAGGGCAAACAGATTTGGGGAAGAAAGAAATGGTTTACTTATGTTTTAGTACCGTGCAAATAACTATAAGCACTTGAGAATACAGTTTATTCAAATCACAGACAGACACTACAATTTTATTTATATGAATGAATAGGCATCTAAATATATGTATATATATATATACATATGATATTATTTACTGAAATAAAAACATAGAAAACTACCTCCAAATGCCACTGTGGCTTTCTCTATATAACATAATTATGGCATTTGCTTGTCAAAAGTGTTCTAGCGTGGGTTTCGCCACACCGCGTGTAAATTACCGAACACCCACATGAAAAAAACGTTTCAGTAAAATATCATACAAAAGAGTGAATGTCAGGTAAGTGAAACAATTAATTTTGGCACCTTTTTGTGAAGGGTGTTAATAGATAAATATAATTTAGGTAGAATAATAAGTCAATGTCACCATACTGCAAGAATTCGGAATCAAACAGCGTCTATCGAATGTAGTAAGTACAAACTCGCATTTTAAAACTATTCGGACACATCTCAAGGCGTAACAGCGACTCCATAGAACGTCGCGTCGTCCAAGGCAAGATAGAGGATACTAGACCGCGCGGACGATTGCCGATGCCACGGTAATATTATCATAATATTACCGTGCCGATGCGTTGGACCAACCAAGTAAATATCATGGTTGGCGGGCCTTTGCATGAGTGCACCAAAATATCGGCAAATAGGGAGAGATGGCGGGACATCGCGAGGCGAGCTACATCGGTCACTCCAGCATTTATTTGCTACATGTTGACCACGACCACTCTGGCAAGAGTGATACGACTGAGAAGAAGAATAAGTCATATTTTTTCTGCAGCAAAATCATCATATTGTGACTTCTTCCTCTCGGGGTGGAATAGAAGGGACTGTCAGACTAAAAGGCCAAACTGTTCCTTCAGGTTCCTTTGTGTTCCGTGGTCGTGGTATCACGTCAGAACAATCTCGCGACCGCAGCAGGCAATTGCCCGATCGGGCCGCTTCATTCCTGCTAACAGCTCTTTGAGGCTCGCTTGGAATACGACGGGCTGTCTACTCGGAGAGTAATAGGAGTCTCTGGTATGATACTGGTAACTATTTTAGTGGTCGAAATTTAATCAGTATTCATTTAAATTTTGCGTATATTTGAATTTTATTAAGTAAGCTTTCTGCACTCTTCCTTATAATTATTACCTGGCCGTCTGCGTTATTTACTTAAATTAAAAAAGCACCAACGCAATTATGTAGATGATTGCCGACAGGGTGGATTGCTCCTATGTCAAACATTGCGGTGATCTACATAATAAGATTTTAGAAGGTTTTGTTTTATTTGAGTGACATTTGAAAAATCTTATTATGATCATTTTATTTTATTCATCTTATTTTGTTTAAATATAATTTTCTTTAATTTTGTTTTTAACTTAATTTTCAATTAAATATTACTTTTTAAAATAAAATCTTGCCTTTATTTTAAATTATGTACCTAAATGAAAAAAAGAACTTGGATTCATGAGAATCCAAGTATCCAAAGGGTGTATGGGGTCGTCAGACCTTACTACTGACATGATAAGAAGATCTAAATTTTATGACTTATGTAAAATATGAGTCATAATAATGACAAATCATGTTGGCACAATGCATACAAACTACTTGGAAACATGTAAAACATAAATAAGTTGCTTATCATTGAATTGACAAGTGCCGAGCTCAATAAGTTAAGTTGTATGTGATACTACCGTGTTTTTGTGACTTTGCTTGCACGGCATGTTTTTATGACGATATGGACATATCGAATATCAAAAAACACACCTTATTTATGTCAAATACACCTTATTTGGTATAACATATAGCGCTTATATTTTTTTCATAATCTCTATCAATTGTACCTATAAAATATACCTAAAAAATAAAACCGACTTCCATATAAAAATACTACAAAACCAAAAACAACTTTAATTTGGGGAGTCGGTGTTATTGGTTTTGTATTTTCTTTTTTTTTTGACACTGTCTTATTTTTGGCTTTGGAGTGTTTTGATATGCAAGAGAAAATGGAGCACCAAGTACTAGAAAGCTTATGACTCAATAATAAAATCCACACGGTTTCGTAGATGGGTAACAACCTCACATATTAAGATTACTCCTACGCCTCGGCCAGAACTTTAAGCCGTTGGACCCGGCTTCTTTCACTGTGGTTACGGGTAGTTAGAAGCTAGAAAATCTTACACCGATCTTCGAACCAAAGGGTTTCAGCAACCGAGTTGTGGAGGTCAGATAGGCAGTCGTTTCATGTAAAACACTAGTACTCAGCTGCATCTTGTTAAACTGGAAACCGACCCCGACATACTTGAAAATGGAGGAGATGGAGCATCAGTTAAGCCTGCAATATATGTTGGCCGAGCGTAGGCCAACGCGAGCGCTGGCAAATAGGTACAAGGCAAGAAATAATATCCACACGTTCGACAAGATCGTCGAACGCCAATGCAGACGACCAATGTAGAAGAGGGTCTGTAGAGCTGCCCACACGTTGGCCGAGCGCAAGCGAGCGCCTTTGATTGGTGACCAAAAACCGACACCGATCCGAAGTGAGGCAAGTGATCATGAGCAACGGCGAGCGAAGATAGGTTGCACCAAATGAGCTCTATACACGTTGGCGCTGGCCTCCACTCGGCCAACTAGGCAAGTGACATCTAGCGATAGCAAGACATGGCAAATATACCGTCTACATGTTGGTATTGGCCTTCACTCGACAACGCTCGGCCAACATGTATTGCGGGCTTTAAAATATAAAGCCAACAAACAAACACACCCTAACGTTATACTGTTGTACTATATAAACAATTTCGTCCCAAGGACATTCTGGTATCACTAAAAGCTCATATCAAGTGGACAAAGATAAATTTATTTATTTTGATGCGTTTGTATTGCGAGTGGGTGATAAAGAGGTGGGATTGCGTTTAGATCCTTTATAAGTAACAGATGGTACATTGGTTAATGATAACGGTAAAGTAGATGAGATTCAAAGAAAAAAACCAGACAAGTGCTAGTCAGACTCGCCCACCGAGGATTCGGATGGGTCTCGATTTTTCCTTGAACTTGTACTATAAAACAATGTTCTTAAAATGTCGTTAAAACTTTATACAAAACGAAATGTACAAAGGCGAACTTAATGCTATAGGCATTCTAAACGAGTCAACCATGGGTGGTGAAGAGACAACATGGCAGATGCATACAAAATCAACTAAGTAGATAATTTATATTCAAAGTAAAAGTCTTATTACAAGTATATACAATATACATAAATAAACTTACATACATATTTATCATAATATATACCAAATATATATGATATATATTATATATTAACAAAAATTCATAGAAAGGGGGTCAAGAAAACTCTGCTTCCACTATTTGTTTTGAAAATAATCACGCAACTTTCTCTTAAACGCGTATTGACTGGTGGCCGTCCTGATATCAAGAGGTAGTGCAGTCCAAAGAAGAATAAATAGACTGTATATAAAAGGAAGAATGAATAAAATCAGAAGCATTTGTATTTTTGTAGTTCTAGGTCAACGGGAAGTACACTATCAATTTTGAGTTCCTCAAGAGTGTGGAAATATGCATTTTTTTTTTTCGGTACGAACGAAAGTATCGTTGTTTTTACGTTAATTTAGAAGAATGATTTTTTCAGAACTTTAAGGGACTGGTAGACCTAAGTATATCTATATGGTTTTAATTTTAACTCGATATCTCTACACGTCCCCGAAACAAAGGGTCTTGACAGACAGACAGTTCCGAATTTTTTCCTAGGAATGATAAAGAATAAGCACCTCATCTCCTGGGCTTTTTCCCAAATATGACTGGGTGGTCCTTTTGTCTTACTTTACTAGATGCAGCTGATTATCAGTACTTTGTATATGTTGCTTTTAGCTAGACTGAGTAAGTGTTTCAGACTATCCGTAACGGTTTCCAAAGACGTACGAATGACAGTTGGGACCAACGCCTTATAGTGCTTCCGCAGGCAAGGCTTAATCTCGACATATTAAAATAGTCACTCATTCACGCAGCGATGTCGGAAAGCTTTGCTTCACCTCGAAGATCGATCCATGCCAATGTTATTATTTAGCCACAAGTTCCTATTGTAAATTCGTATACAACTTGCAAATTCTGTCGACATTTTCACGGAACAAAATCACAATATGTGGATGTTTATACAAGGTGTAACAAATTAAGCGCAATACATCGGACACCCCAATTGGAATAAATTATAAGTCGAAAACAACATCCGTAACTAAATAAATTGAAACCAAACCTAGACATTTTATAAAAAAATAGCTATCCTTAATAAACACAAAACGTATGTGCGTCATACAATATCCTTACGCAGACGCATACACTCGTGCAATGTTAGCGGCCGACACGCACATAAGCGCATTTCTTTGAATTAAGGATTGTATTAATTTGTCATGATACTGTGTTTCCATTTTAAATTAAATGAAAGATTTTTCGTCAAAATTTAACACCTATTTTTATGACGGAATTCGATTCTGAAGCCGATTCTGAACCAACTACTTTCAGGAATTGCGTTTATTCTGTTACACGTTGTAGATAACTCAATTATGCGGAAGCCCATGTTGACGACTTTCATGCTGTTATGAGGAAAAGAGCAGCGTCAATTATTGGCCGGTTGCGTAGGAGTTCCAACGGTATCCTAGGCACATTAAGTAGCAAAGTGGATAGTCCATTTGTAAAGCACTGGGCGCAAAGGCACGTGTCTGTTTGTAAGAAGCAGCGTGTGTATTGATAATGCATAATATAAATTTAAGTACTAACATAGTTTTTTTTAGGTAATTTTTGCTACTAACACTATGGATTATTTGTATTTGTTGATCCGAAATAAAAAATTATATATTATGACGTTTGGGCACAGAGATAGATTACAGTCTTGGATAGCATAAGCTACTTTTCTATGAAACTGCAATAATATAACATAACAGGCATAACGAGACGATTTCCGGCCACCATAAGCGTGGGCTGGCGGGCGGCAATCGGGGGTAGCTCACCGGTCCGAGGACCAGGCATGTGTTCAACGCGCGCCTCAAAGAGTAATCAGCAGCATTGATGGGGCCCGATGGACCAATGCCTCACAGGGTGGCTGAAATGTTTTAACGAGATTGCCAATCCCGCCGACAAACTGCTTCGCAAATTGGTGGGTTTTTAAATTAAGTCTCATGTTTGGTCTCGAATAAACGTTTTTTTTTTATATAACAGCCCCAGAACGCAAGGGCAACTGAATGAACAGGGTGGGGTATTTTGTCAGTGGAAGTCTGACACTCCCTTCCGCTCTACCCAGACCGGGGGGAATCATTTGATGATTCTCCCACCAAAAAAAAAGCAATAACACCCATTATATCTTAAAGTGTGGTTCAGGCTATAATTTAAAGGATGTTGACCAAAATTCGTTTCACCAGAATTTAATTAAAATGAAATGGGTTTGGTTAACAAAGTTGATTCGTTCATTGAGGTCCATTGCTCTAAATGCGGTGTTTTATTTTGGGTATAACTGCTCGGACGAAAGCCATTAGCATGGGCCATTATGAAAGCGTATTGCAGTATACATTTATCATTTTTGAAAGAATACAATAGCCAATTTCGTATTGAAAGATTATGAATATTTAATTGTTTGAGATTCATTGTTATTAATAAGTAATTAGTTATGGTAAAATTGCTTTGTTTAGTTATCTCAATATTTGCTTTTCATCTGAGGGTAGGTTGGAAACCGAAGTTATTATTATTCTATTAAGTCTAGTAGTGAATAACAAGGTCTTTTCTTTTACATTTACGTTTTGTTTTAAAATTTTATACAAAGTATTTATGAAGGTTTCTGAAAAAAATAAATAGGTGGAAAATAATTACTAATTTATGGTTATTGAGGAGCTGTGGTGGCACAGTGATTAGGGTTCGAGCTTATGAGTTTGTAGGGTCGTGGGTTCGAGTACAGGCAGGTATAATAGTTTGTGTAACTTATTTTACTATCACTATTACAATAACAAGTTCTTGAGGAAACCTGGATGTCCTAGGACTGAAAATTCATAGACTTGTGACATCCATTTTACCACACTGAGTCCGTGCGGTGGATAATATACAGGATGGCCCATTTACAGTGGTCCAAAGATTTTTTTCAGCTTGAGAGCATCATAAGTGATCATTTAAAAAATATTTTAGTTAAGCAAAAACTTATGGTTTAGAAATTATGTTTGTTTTTTTTTAATTACCCGAAATTTCAATATTTTTGACACAAAACCACTCTGTTATGAAAAGTACTGGACCGAATCGAATGAAATTTGGTATAAACATAGTGCAATAATCTACCTATCGCGCTATAGGCTCATCTAGTGTAAATAACTAGACACGATTATTAAAAAAAAAACATAATTTCGAAACCATAAGTTTTCATTTAACTAAAGTATGTTTTAAATGATCACTTATGATGCTCTCAAGCTGAAAAAAATCTTTGGACCACTGTAAACGGGCCACCCTGTATCACGTACACTCACAGATAGGAGGTCTGTGTCACATCACTCATCAGTGAGAACGTTATACATTGATATTGTTTATTGGTTATCTGAGATTTATATAGATAGTTATTAAATTATTGGTGTACAATAAAGAGTATTCTATCTGTCTATTTAGGTATGTTAAGTTTTGTTGTACAATAAAGTATATTCATCCATCTGTATACTCTTTGTTGTCTCTATACTCTCACCATAACAGAATTTAATAAGTATTTAACAACGGCAAATTATTTTTGAGGCAACTAAGAACTTATTGGGCGACTAACTACTTGGTTACAAAAAATAATGACTTGGCAGCTAATATTAACAGACGGTTATCAAACATTGTATTATTAGCAACTATTGGTTAACACCCCGACTCAGAGTACCCCGACTCGGATAGTTTAGGTTAGAAGGCTTAGGTTATTTTTTTTTAGTTGTCGTCTAACAATAAATTCAGTTGCTACACCATAAAATCACAGCCAACTTAAATTTAAACAAAGCTTTGAACTCAATATAAAATGCTACTTCACTGTAGCTGCCAAACCATTATTTTTCCTACTCATTTTAATTATTTTTAAAACCCTAAATCAGATTAGTTTGTCGCCGCGTTAAATACGTCTTTAACAACTACAAAGGTTGTTACAATGGGCGGTCTTATCTCTAAAAGCGATCTAGTACATACAACACTGTACGAAACTGAATACGCCTGATAAAATGTCCATGCAACAAGACGTCGTATTTCCATCCTCTACTCGGTACCATAACGAGTTTTTTACTACCACTGACCATTAGATATAAGGTTTTTTTATATTATAGATAAGAAAGTAATGTTATACCTACCACAAAAAAATGTTTTTTTTTTAATTTAAATTCTACCTTTTCTCTTAAAAAGGGCATATTTTCGGATACATCTAAGATAATTACATCCGAACTCACTTAAAGCAACCGCAATATTGGCGACGCACGGTTAGCCCTCCATTTAGTGGTCGGCGGTCATTTTGTGGTAACGGTATGTCGTAAAAATTGGCGATAAGCCCCAATTTTAGAGAAAAACTGCTCAAATATGCAATTATTTCTTGTAACGCTGTATTTGTTGGCACCCAGTTTCTAATTAGGCTTTAGTTATTCCGTGTTGGTACTGAAAAACGTGAAGAAAATGCTTAAGTTTGATAATTCTGTGAATATTGCTTACGTAATTTCTTTTTATGTTCTCCTTTTGTATTATTATTAAAAGTAATGAAAGGTATGTTCGCTTAACAGCTGGATATTAAATTACATGCTTATTTTCTCAAAAGAGCACCACAGGTGAGACAGTCATGAACCTACTTACATGCTTTTCATATGAATATGAAATATGAATGTACCAATACGAATTGACTTTGAAAGAGACGTTGGCCTCTGAGTTGGTTTCGGTGTTTCTTCTCAGAGTAATCAGGAAACACCGGCCTCATCTAGCTAAACTTAAGCTACCTACTTAAAAAAAAAATACGTGTAAAGTGTTATTTATAACCAATTTGCAAAATAAATATTTCATTTCATTTCAATGTACATAAGTCAGTACATAGGTACCAACAGTAATGTGAGAGTTATAACTCTGAGATTTTTGATTCATACAAAAAAATCTTTAGTTTTTATTTTCACACAAGCCCGACCGTCCGTTACTGTTTTACTGGACCCGCATATATAATTAATAAATTACTATTACTTATACAACGTGTAATTTAAAGGGTATATACATACCAAGTGCATGGCTTCTTTGGATGATAACAAACGATATGGCAAGGGTTTTTTTAATCCTAAGTCTACGTCTGTAGAACTTATTAAAAATTCCAATACACTGATACCAGAGACCGAATTTTTCAAATTAAGAAGATCGAAAAGAATTATCGTGTTATTGGCAAGTGACGTGGAAAGTTATTGACCCTCGTAGTGCTGTGACACGTTTGTTATGATTGGTATTCAAGAAATATATGAAACCAATAATTTGGTATCAATTCTTTGAGTCAGTTATTTTGTGCTGAAACTGTGCATAGAGACTCCATACCAGATGTTGTCTACAGCCCTTTTGGATAGATATGGGGTGTCCGTTACACGTTGTATAATAACATAATCTTGGTCCACAACAATACTATAATCACGGACCAAGATTTATAATAAAATAATTAAAAATTAAAATAAAATTAATATATATATCATTATAAAAAAAATATGAAATTAATTTTGGATTATTAAATACTAGCAATTCGCTGCCGTGGACTTTATCACGATAAAAACATAATCCTCCGTTTTGCAGTCAGGCAAAAAATAAAAAGATAACCTTTCTCAAGCTTCAAGCTACTTCTATACCAAATGTCATCCAAATCCACCCAGGACTTTCGAAGATTAGCGCATTAAGACCAGGCAGTCTGAAATAATTTTCACGCAAGCTCCGCCCCTATTCACCCCAGTTAGGCCGTTGTATGCTAAACGCTAACGAAGCAGTAATAAAGTTGAATATCGCATGCGCTCTTTCACCATGTTCGGGTACGAAACTGCCGTTGTGTACTAAACGCTAACGCAGCAGTAATAAAGTTGAATATCACGTGCGCTCTTTTACCATGTTCTGGTTCAAAACTAAATGTCGTAAGTCTCAATTCTTATTTCGTTTATAACTTAAGTAATAATTGATCTAGAGAGAAAATGTCCTATATTTGGATAATAAGCTTACTGTCAATACAAATTTTAGACATAAAAGCCGAGTAATCTTGATTAAATTTTGAATAACCTTTAAAAAAGCGAAAATGTTCCAACTACGTAACTGGTAAAGTAAAAGATCCAATAAATTATATACTAAAGTTCCATTTTGATTGCGATGCGTGATTGTTTCAGAATATTAATGCAAAATTACATACAATTTAGGGAGCCTCCTCTTAAAACAAACAAGTTTTTCCGCTTTACGAAAAAGTATAGATTAATATTATAAAGGGGTAAATTTTGTTTGTAAGTTTGTATGGGTAATCTCCAGAACTAATGATCCAATTCGAAAATTTGTTTAAATGATAGTAAGGTCTATTATTTTTATGAGTGACATAGGTAGGCTATAAATTATTTTGTAATCCACGCGAACGAAGTCACGGGTGAAGTGCTACTTATTAATAAAATATTACTAAAATAGCCTGTAAGTTATTTTACTAAATTTTGATTACATCGTAAAAAAATCTCTAGAGCGGAAACAGACAGACAGAAGAGTTCTATAAGAGTTCATTCCTTTTTCAGAGGTTCTGTACTCTAAAAATATTTATACAGCAAATTGTAAGCCTAGGTATGACGACAACGAGAGCGAATGGGATGAGATCGCCTCCTTCTGCGCGGCAGTAATGCTAGCGAAGGATGTGGCCGAACGCGCGAGGGAGAGGCAACTCTCTTCCTCACGCCCCAGCCGCCGCGGGAGGCACCCCGGACGTCGAGGGTCGCGAGCCGATCTCCGTCCACCGTAGACGCGGGCTTGCGGACGGGTGAGCTGGGGTACCTCACTGACCGGTAAGGTGGACCTTACCGGTCAGCGCAGCGCAGCCAACCCGGGCCTGTAGGCCCGGGTCGGCTGCGCGTCATGTTCCACGCGCGTCTCTATGAGCAGTCAGCACTAGTGACGGAGTCCCATAGGGCCATTGCCTGCTAGGGCTGCGGAAATGTTCAAGCGAGATACCGCGGCCCCGGACCACATGGGCATCTGAAGGAACAGGGTGGGTTTTTAGGACACTCCCTTCCGCTCCACCCAGAGCAGGAGAAGTCATTAGATGATTTTCCCACTTGGAAAAAAAAGGTATGACGAAAAAATGAAATCATAAAAGGTAAAAGCTAACCACAGTATCAAATCATAAATGATAAAAACTAAAGTCACGTGGACAGTAAAAGAGGAAATGCTATCCCAGTCCATACCCCTGCAAAATGAAGAGAAGTTTTAATTGATAAATTTAATTTTCTTTCGTGCTGATGTAAATAGAACTCTCATTTGATGGTCACGTGTAGTAAATATTTTTTTCTCAGAACGGTAGAAATTGATCGGACCTTAGTTAGGAACAAACGAGAAAAGGTACTTTTAAGAATGTAGGAAGAAGGATTTATTTCATAGTTCAACTAATTTCTGCCCGCGACTTCATTCGTTGGAGGATTTATCCGCGTAAGTCCCAATCCCGCGGGGAATTTCGAGATCTTCTATTCGAATCGATGCAAACATCTTAGACCAATATGTAGCCAACTTCGGGATAAAAGTAGCCTATTTATTATTCCAGGATGTGAACTATCTACTAACTAAATTTCACTCGAATTCGCTTAGTAGTTTTTGTGTAAAAGAGTAACAAACATCCATAGATCTAGACATACATCCTTACAAAATTTCGCATTTATAATATTAGTAAGAGGTAAGATACGATGTTGCTTAAGAGCTCGTGGTCAAATGATAATAGCTGCATGTGTCGAGCATCAAGGTTAACATCGATTTCTGAAGTCGGTGAGTCGATGGATGAGTATCTTATTTATTTATTAAAGCTTTATAAAACACAAAATGTACAAAGGCGGAGTCAACCATGGGTGGTGAAGAGATAAACATGGCAGGTGCATAAAAAATAAACTAAGTTGATAATATATTCAAAGTAAAAGTTTTATTAAAAGTGTATATATACTTATAACTAGAATAAACTTACATACATATTTATCATAATACATACCAAACATATTATGCAACGTGTAACGGAAATCCCATATCTATCCAAAAGGGCTGAAGACAACATCTAGTATGGAGTCTCTATGCACAGTTTCAGCACAAAATAACTGACTCAAAGAATTGATACCAAATTATTGGTTTCATATATTTCTTGAATACCAATCATAACAAACGTGTCACAGCACTACGAGGGTTAATAACTTTCCACGTCACTTGCCAATAACACGATAATTAATTTCGTTCTT
This sequence comes from Tholera decimalis, assembly GCA_943138885.2. Classification (NCBI taxonomy): domain Eukaryota; kingdom Metazoa; phylum Arthropoda; class Insecta; order Lepidoptera; family Noctuidae; genus Tholera; species Tholera decimalis. Next base: position 4,342,098 of record OW964572.2, read on the forward strand.
AATTTGAAAAATTCGGTCTCTGGTATTGTGTATTGGAATTTGTAATAAGTTCTACACACGTAGACTTAGGATTACAAAATCCTTGCCATATCGTTTGTTATCATCCAAAGAAGCCATGCACTGGTATGTATATACTCTTTAAATTACACGTTGTATATATACATAGGTATGTATATTTTACCCGTTCTTGACCTCGATCTCGCCTGATAGTAAGCGATAGATGAGGTCTACGATGTGACGAGCGAGCCCAGAAGAATAAAAATAAAAAGTTATAGAAAGGGGGTTACGAAAACTCTGCTTCCACTATTTGTTAAGAAAATAATAACATATCGGGGTTCCTTCGTGCCTCGGAAAAATCCTTACGCTGGTGGTTGAAAATGTCATTTGTACAGCTTTGACAGTCGTTACGGGAAGTTGGGAGCCAGAAAATATGGCACCAGTCTTTTCAAGGGGTATTGGGGTTAACGGGTTGAGGAGGTGAGAGAGACAGTCACTCCATGTTGAACATTAGTACTCAGCTACATCAGGTTAGGCTTAAACCCAATCTTGACAGTTGGGGAGAAAGCTCAACAGATAATGATAATCCTGCGTGGAGTATTGCAGCCACTTGTGGGATGGCTCTGCAAAGTACCAACTTGCTGCATTGGACTCGATCGAGCGCAGAGCTAAAAGGCTTATAGGCGACGAGGTGCTGGTGGACAAGCTTCGTAGCCTGGCTCATCGGCGAACCGTTACTTGCCTGTCGGTTTTCTTCAGATTGTACTTCGGGGAGTGTGCGCAGGAGCTCCATGAACTGATTCCTCCATCTCCCTTTCACTACCGGTCTACCAGATAAACGGCTGGGTACGACCCACACTTGATTGCTATACCGTCTTGTCGTACCATGCGCTTCTTCTCCACATTTATTGTGCGCACAGCCAAGCTGTAGTATTCTCTGCCAGCTTCTGTGTTCCCTGCCACTTATGACCTTATAGGCGTCTTCTGGGCTCGCTTGTCCCATCTTAGACCTCATCTATCGCTTACCATCAGGCGAGATCGAGGTCAAGAGTGGGCTCATCAGTAGTAAAAAAAAATAATGATGATATTTTAAGTACCTAATCAATCAGAATGCAAAACAATCATGAGAAGATTATATTAATTAACATCTCACCCATACGCACAAAAATTTTTGGAAATACTTTCATTGTGCGTACGGCTAAGGAGCGGAATACCCTGCCGGAGTCTGTTTCCTGATAGCTATAACCTGAGAGTCTTTAAGTCAAGGGTGAATAGGTTACTTCTAGGTAAGCGTGCTTGATCATCGACCACATCATCACTTACTATCAGGTGAGATGATGGTCAAACGCGAGTTTATAATCAATAAAAAAGTAGAACTTATCTGAAGTTAAACGCACTTCGAAGTGCACATTATTTAGTAGACTCTAAAATTATAATACACATCTACTTCGCCAAAAAATGTATTCCTTTTCACCTTTCATAACGAATTGCATTCACCCCATTACGTCCTCCCCTTCGTAGAACCGTCTTGGGTGCTGATTCTGCTATTCCCCGTCTATGTAAATTATTAAACAGCTTCAGTGATCGTGTCGATGTACACTCTGTGTATAAAAATTTGTAAGTGTAAATGTGTTAAGTTGATATGGATTGCATGTAATCCATTTTATTTCTGTGTTTAATCTTAGTTTTTATTTTAATCTCCATTGTAATTTTCATTTTTAATCTCATTCATTTTATCTTATTTTGATTTTTCTATTATTTTTCATTGATTTTTTTTTAGTTTTCTAGTTGAATTATGATTTGTATTTTAGTTTTAGTTTTAATTTTAGTTTTGATTTTAATCCTATGCTTGTTAACTTTATTGTGTTCTGTAACTGATAACTCTTCTAATTGTAAGTCACCACTCTATCATGTAATATGTACCTATTGCACGATGTGCTTACCTGTAAGAAGTTGACACACTAATACATAAACCTACTGAATGTATTCTCTATTTGTATCAGTGTATCTGATACTGTTGGTGAGCCAAATAAATAAAATAAATAAAATTGATACATTTAGGGCTGAATTTTGTATTGAACCCGTACCAAACAGTACTTGACAGTGATTTGGGTTTAATTAATCAAATTAATTAGGTAACTTAACTTTCCAAAGCGACAATAGCCTAATATAATACATTTGACCCTATTGAACATAATATAATTTAAATTAAATAAATGAGATGGGTCCCGCCTGTTTGTCACTTTTTTAAAAGAAAATGTGCTTATTTCTTGCATTTCAGTTGAGCAGTCGGGTTTTTTAGTTTTTTAAATAACTTTTTTTGCGTGTTTAGTTTAGCTAGATGAGGCCGGTGTTTCCTAACTGACTACTCTGAGAAGAAACACCGAAACTAACTCAGAGGTCAACGTCTCTTTTAAAGTCCTATGATCAAATCATATGAAAAAGCATGTCTCTTGAGGAAATAACCACACAAATTTGAGCGGACCTGTACAGTTATTGCAAGCATTTGTCAGTTATCGTGAAGCTCAACTTAGAACTTAAGGAGCTCAAAACTATATCTCAAAAACTGTTGTTCTCGTTCAAACCTATTTTCCTTGAAAGTGTTCATTGAGATGTTGAGATTTTGTTTAGATGTTTCACTGAAAAAATATGGAAGGACACATATTTTACACTTTGGGAGAATCTATCTTTCAAAGGATTTAAAAACTTCAATATATTTTTTTACACCCCGCGCGTATTGTTTTTGGTTTCAGTTCCATGTGTAGGGAGCCCCTCATTTTTTACTTTTATATAAGAAACGTAAAGCGGTTCACAGAATACGTTTAAGTACTAACTGTGTAGTGTAGTTTCGGAGTAAAATGTCTTTGACGAAGATAGACATGACGAATCTATAAAGGTTCCGTTTATTGCCATTCAGTTAGGTAAACTTAAAACGGAAGCGTATTGTGGGGACTTAAGGAGTTACTATCAACACTCACCTTGCAAGCCTTCAAAGTACTCAGCACACTTGGCAGCAACAACGCAGCTATAAGCAGCAACTTCTTGATAAGCAGCACTGACAGAAGAATTGGGATTAGCAGGAGCTTCAACTTGAGTACAGCAAACAGCGTCAGCAGTGGAATAATTACTGCTAACTTCTTCTTCTTGCCACGTGCTGGAAACGGGAGAGATTCTTTTGTAATTTAAATGTTTAATGAATTCTTCTTTTTTTAAAAAGAGAACGAGCAATGTGGATGGAAATCACATTACTAGGCAGTCCAAAATAATTTTCACGCAAGCTCCGCCCCCACCCACCCAGGTTAGGCCGTTGTATACTAAACGCTAATATAGCAGTAATAAAGTTGAATATCGCGTGCACTCTTTTATCATATTCGGATTCGAAGCTACATGTTGTAAGTTTCAATTCTTATTTCGTTTATATCTAAAGTAATAATTGATCTAGAGAAAAAGTATCCTATATTTGGATAATAAACTATATTTTCTTACTGTGAATACTAATTTTAGACATAAAAGCCGAGTAATCTTGACTAAATTTTGAATAATCTTTAAAAAAGATATGGTTTTCGATTAAAAAATGAATAGAGCGAAAATTTTCCAATTACGAAACTGGTCTAAACATGTAAAGAAAAAGATCCAAGAAATCATATACTTAAGTTCCATTTTGATTGTATGCGTGATTGTTTCAGAATATTAATACAAAATTACATACAATTTAGGGAGCCTCCTCTTAACCCCTCCAACTATGCTAGATATGCTTGTGTCTGGAGTGTGTTTACGGAAATAATGTAATGAGTGGGGTTAGAACCCGCGACTTCTCGATTACAAGTCCGGCCATCCTATGGCCACCGTAGCCATTAGGCTTTGAAGTTTTGTATTTACATATTTGTAATTGAATTATGGTGTAATAAACTGGGTTATCACTAGTTTTGATAGAAGGATAAATCAAACTTACAAGAATCGCACATTACCGGAACAAAAAGTTGCTATATGCCATTCCAAACTTTAATCTATCTCTGTGACTACCATAACTCAAACCTGTACAGCCATTTTGGCGTGATCTACACTAATAGTATACAGAGGTAAAATTTGTTTGTAAGTTAGTATGTAGGGGATAATCTCCGGACCGAATGATGCAATTGCAAAGATTTTTCATTGGTAGTAAGGTGTATTATTAGTTAATAATAATAATAATATAATACTTTATTTTCAGACCAAAGTCCATATGGAGACACATTTACACATAAACAAAAAATAAACACACAAATTTAAAATATATATAAAATACAATAATAACAAGACAAATTAGAAGAAAAAGTAATTATTTAATGTATGTGAATGACGCTCTGTGAGTCGTCATCCAGTGCCACATTATTGGACTATTCATCCTGCCGGCGACGACAACTATCAGGCTGTTGGAGCTATCGCGCACTCGCCGCATCAAGGATGCTATACGCGACCGTATTAATGCAAAAAAATCAGGCACACCTGCCTTCGCAAACATCCCCGACGCACTGCAAAAGCGCGGTAGCCCCAACATTACCCTGAAAGCATTATTGTATTGGACTCGCAGAGCATTGTAGGAGCGTTTAGTGTAATTGACCCATAGGGCGCACGTGTCTAAACAATGTGATCTTTACGTCATCAGTACATCGTGCAAACCTACGAGCTAGCATGTTACACCTCACGGCCAATGCTCTGCGCTCCCGTTCTACATCCAAATCGTCGGACAGGTCATCGGTGACCCAGTGTCCCAGGTACTTGAACCGCTTGACTCTGGTGAGCAACGCGCCCCCTAAGGTGATTGGTGGGACTGTATCGTAACATTTGTTACCGGCTTTAAAAACTAAAAGCTCACTTTTAGTCGCGTTGTACCTAAGACCATGAGCTACCGCATAGTCCTCACATATACGAAGTAGCCTCCTAAGCGGGCTGATGAATGGGCTCAGCAATACCATATCATCCGCATAGCTGATGTTATTAACGCATTGCCCATCAATGGAACACCCGATATTGGTATTGCTGAGTTCACACATCAGTTCGTTTACATACAAGTTGAAAAGCTTAGGTGAGCTAAGGCCTCCCTGTCTCACCCCGCATTCCAACCTGTATGCATCCGACAAGGCTCCCCCCCATTTTACACTGTTGGACTGATTATTGTACCAGTACTTTAGTAACTGAACTACATCTCTTGGTAGATCCGTATTCTGTGTCAACTTCTTCCATAGGCAGTCATATGACACCAGGTCAAAGGCCTTGGATAAATCCAGGAAACATGCATACACAGGCGTTTTTCTAGATGTGTAGTACTGAACAGTGTGCTTGAGACAGAGGATAGCTGTTTCCGTTGATAAATGTGGCTTAAAACCAAACTGAGCGTCGTGGGAGGTGAAATGCTTATCCAGCTGCCGATCAATCAGACTGTCCAGTACCTTAGCAAATATAGTAGCCAGGGAAATAGGTCTGTAGTTGTTTTTATCACTCGAATCTCCAGTCTTGTTTTTTATAACAGGTGTAACTATAGTTTTTAGTAAATTATCTGGAAGATACGAATGACTTGTACAAAAACAGAACAACATTACTAATACTCTCGGCAAGTGTTTACCTGCATAACGAAGATGCTCAACGCTCAAACTGTCATGACCGGGTGACTTCCCCTCTTCAGATCCCTTATAGCATTAGCTATTTCCTTGGCTGTGAATCTGGTAGGCATATCTCTGGTTCCAACAAAAACCTCCGACCCATCAGACGACGCACCTAGGGGAGATGTGACTCGAAAGGATCTACCAAATAGGTTAGCAATCTCCTTAGGATCACTCACACCTTCGACACTCACGGGTAGGCTCGACTTGTGATTCAAACTGTTTGTTGATTTCCAAAAACTACCAAAATTTTTCGCGTCGTGATGATCCGCAATGATATTCATTTTTAATTGTTCTATGTTATTTTGGCACCATTTTAATTTACTTTTGAATATCTTTCGACTTTCAACCATTTGTTCGTACAATATTCCACTTTTTGGTCTACCATTTAAAGTCCAATTTTGAAAATCAAGACGAGCCTGTCCGTGCGCTTTTTTAACATATTTATTCCACCCTATTTTGTATCGTTTTTTGCACTGAAAACCCTTTTTATGACTAATTATTGCACCTTCACTAAGTATATTTATAATCTCACTATATAAATTGTCTATAATGGTTCTGTGTTCTATATTACTACATTTATTATCGCTACACTTTGTGAATTCTACTGGAAAATCTACATATTTAAGTTTATCATTACAATATTTGGTATATAACTCAGTTTGTGACAAGTCCCTATTTCCCCATATTACATTATTATGTTTAAGCTTTTCATAAGTAACTTTTGGCTTAAGTACATGAAGATCACATATAATTAACATAGGTAAATGGTCCGACCAGGAGATATCATATAATACTTTAATATCCATAATAGAGTTAAAAGCTGCCTCAGTTACCAAACAATGGTCCAACCAGCTAGTACTACCGTGTGCATCACTTACATACGTATACGTGTCCGAATCGCTGCCGAGTAAGTCGACGTCCGCACATCGCCACTGCACCTCATACGCAAAGTTCAATAACTCCGCACCGAACAATCCACTAGGTTTCGCATTAAAGTCTCCTAAGATATATATGGCATCCACACCACTACTTTCTACCACTGCATTCATCTCGCTTAAACACTCCACGAATTCGCTTAAATTATCTACTGATTCAGTTGGCATATATACCGAGAAAACTAGGAACATTTTACCACCTACAGTTATTTTAATAGCAATAAGACGCTCACTTTCACATGTTACGGAACACACATTATCAAAGGAGTTTTTGCGCCATAATATTCCAACTCCACCGTATGGTCGACCTCGTAGGATGCCCACCGACGTGTCCACCGCTGACTTTCCCACTAAGTCAAACTGAGGGTCAATGCTGCCCAGAAAAGGAATATCGTGAGGCATCAACCATGTTTCTTGCAGTGCTATTATATCAGAGCTCTGACATAACAATCTCACATAATCCACCGATCTAGTGATGGATTTGCAATTAAAACTAACAAAAGTACTTGTTTTAGGTCTATTTTTGTTCGTGCTGTGATCCATTATGTGTATTTTTATATGAAATAGTCTTGAAGTCTATAAATTTACGAAAAGAAATTCCCTCCGGCCACAAATTTTCATCTAAATATGTATGCAGTTTATATCTAGGTACAAAAATCTTATACGCATTGTAATCTTTTTTCAATTTCATATTTATTTTTTCAATTTTTACTTGAGTCTGTGTCTTTGATAATATGTATGAAGCAATATCATTTTCAGACACACTTTTATCGACATTTGTAATAAACAATGGTATTGATATGTCGGCAGCTTTAAATTTTTGATCGATAATGGCCCGACCTTGAGTTCCGATAAATCTTTCCTTGTTTTTCTTTTTCTTTCCGGCTAAAATCCATCCCTCATCAGGTTCATCGTCCTGTTTGTTTTGTATTGAAACAGCTGTTATTGTTGATTTGTACGGCGTTGACACAGCGACGGCAGCCGCGGCACTCGCATAGGTACCCCTACCACTAGTATCAATACACGTGCCACTGAGGCCCACCGCGCCGCATGTATCACGCACATAGATAAAATAAATAAGTAGATTTGGTCAACAGACGAAATTATATCGGAACCGTGTGTCTCCAGTTAGGTGCTGGGCGGGGCAACAACTACACATGCAGTTTAATAAAATCAATAGATACGCACTCGCGCACACACCCGCATTTCTTAAATCAGAACGTACTATACAATCAATAATAAACCTTATTCCGTCAAACACAGCGTGTATTTACCATGCACCGTAGAATTTACCCACACAAAAACATCGGTCGCTATCGTTGTGCTCTGCAAAAGCAATTTATTTTACATATACGCTAGTGATTGACTAAATCGGAAAGTTATCGATTCTTCCATTTATTATTGTACAATTTTTTTTTGGGCACCTGAAAATGAACCAAATAAAAAATGGCATGTCCAGAAAATATTACAATAACAATAAACATATTATTAAGAACATAACATTACATAATTATTATTAAGTACTACCTACTAAGTATTAAGGGCTACCCTGGCGCTTTCGACTTAAATCTTAATATTTAATTATCATTGTGATAGGTCAAATAGAAGTCGATGTTAACTTACATTACGCTCTTGATCGGAACATACCAGCCGTATAGGTTGTATAGAATCCTGAAAAGTTGAATGACTGATTTTATGAATACCCTAAATCATGAGAATAGCTTTCAGTAATAAAATAAAATTTAACACACTTCTGCAAAAATCAGTTGTACTCTTAATTTTGGAATTGTCCATTCAAAAGGCCTGCGACTTTTCTTTAGAGACTAGAACATTTCTGCGTTGAAGTGAACCGAGTATATGGTGCTATTTTTTATAGGGTACCAGTTAGGTGGCATGCCTGTGGCATCAATCCATTCCTTTTTTATGTTACCATCTTTTGGGAAGCTGAAAAGTACGAAAAGCACTTATTTATCATTTACATACATCCTAAGCTACTTCTAAACGTCACCATATAATAAGCATCGCAATAATTACGTAACATCAAGATCTGAATGATTTTGACGTATATTGCAAATCCATTGCTTCATATGTTCGAAATATTGGTCTGCTCAACAACGTAAATACCGCAGTGAGTGTTGTTGATTTAGCATAATGAAACCGATTCCTACTGTAAGTGTGTTACGCAACTATTACCTGCGGGGTAACCGCAGGTAATAGTTTAGTAGGTTATAATAGGTTTTTGTTATAAGAAAAATCCTAGTTAGTAGAGAAATTGTTAAATATATGAAAACAAACACACATCCATGCATAACAAATAAATGCAGCATGAATATATTGACTTATTTTAAGCTCAATTCACAAATATATTATCTGAACCATGCCGATTATTATAGAGCATTCGAAGCTTCAATGGAAGCAAAATACAAAAACCATAAAAAATAAAGAAACAGCATGAGGATAAGGCATAACATACGATAATTCTAAACCGAAAAACACCACCGATTATTAACCTAAAATTACAGTAACTTACTTTACGAATATCGGTTACGCATTTCTCTACTACTCTGTAAAAAAATCAAAATAAGAAAAAAACATTATTTACATCGATCTTCCAACCGGGCTAAAACGGTTGACAGATTGAAAAATAAACTATTGTAGCGACGGCGACGTCGGAACTCCTTACGCATGCTGCGGGCGTAAAATAAATTGTTTATTTTTTTTTACTTTTTTGTACACTTGAATTTTCAACGTATTTTTATTTCTGTCATCTCATGTAAAATAAAAGTTAAACATATTTTCTTAGAGGTTTCCGTATGTTATAAAAAACTTATTTCAAAAAATTAAACAGACACCCAAAAAACACTGCTAAGTGAAAAATAACTTTAATTTCGGTAGTCGGTGTCTTTAGTTTTGTATTTTCGTTTTTGGCACCGACTTCCGAAATAAAAGTTATTTTTCACTTTGCAGTGTTTTTTGGGAGTCGGTTTAATTTTTTGGTAAAAAGTTTTTATTTCACTCTTTTTAGTTGGTCGATTTTTAATTTACCTAGTTACAAGAGCCTAAATGTCAACTACTTTCATTTACAAAATATTGCTTTTCCCAATGTTGGGCTGTTATTTGTTGAGGAGTTCTCCTGGTAGTTCACCATCAGCTTCACTTCACCATATGCATTGTGACGAGCATATTGTGCTTAATAACCACATTCAAGTAATCGAAGCGGAACACATGAACTTCTTATTATTCCTACTTATATATTGAGTAGTTCCAGTGGCCATCGGTGGTCTTCATCATCAGGTCTACTTCAAAATGGTGCTTTTCGAATGCAACTACACAAGTTACTATAAAAAATACTCAAATCACTATAGGTGTGCCTATAATATTTGAAGAGTTCCCTCGATTTCTCCAGGATCCCATCATCAGATCCTGACTTGGTGACAATGGGACCAATTTCAAAGTATACCCTTTCAAAAAAAAAAGCATTTTTCAAATCGGTTCAGCCGTCTCCGAGTAATCAGTGATAACCTCCTCTTTTTTATGTAATCGGTTGAAAAACCCCTAAACTATAATAGCAATATTGCATTCGTCAATCGACATTGCTGTCGATAGCCTACGTTAGTGGATCTGCACAAGCACATCACTAATTCGTCGCAAGAAGTGGCGGCCTCACTACGCGATGAATCCGCGTAATACAGTTTCGTATGTTATGTTTACATTGCTTGTCCAATTACTTAGTGACGAACTCAGGTAGTGGTTAAGGAGCAATGTATTTATAGCAAAAGGAGTACAGTCGCTCTGATATTTGAAAACAAAAATAACATAGTAAAACCAAGAAATATTTTACGATTTATTGTTTTTCATGATTTTAAAGACAAATATTGTAAAATACTTGTACTTACATATGGTAAGTGATTCCATGATTCACATAGATTTGATTTTGGCTTCGGTTTTTACAAGATACCACAGAACAACTCGGCATTCATATATGTTATCACGATCGCCGTCGAAAGCGCACTAGTTCGCGGAGACGGCCACTTGCCTGTGACATGAGCCCTGTGGCCATGTCGCGCGGACACCGATACGCCCCCTTACCACTTCTCTGTATTTTTGATTTCTGTGATCACGCACCTGCATTCCCTCGTCGTTCCCTGTGTTCGAAACCGCGGTGCGGGCCTCCACGCGCTCTTTCGTCATACACGCATCATCACAATTGTTGAGCAGGATATCACTATGTGTAGGTGTATGGCGTAAGGGAGATAGATATAGCTCGACGCTGTCGTTAACTGTTGGTTCCACAATGTAAGGTAGGTCAGGTGATTTGCAGTTATAACGAATGAGATTTGAAATGGTTTGTGAAGCAGGATTAATTTTTAGTTGTTTGATGTCCTCCTTAACTAACGAAAATTCTTCTTTAGTAACATAGGTTTCCTTTAAGGTCTGTAGTTCTCTTTGAATTAAAATTATATCTTTTAGAAGGCGGGTGGCGTCTAGGTGATCAAAAGTGACCGGTGGTAGTTTTTGTAATTCGCGTGCCACAAATATTGGCACCACCTCGGGATCTGTTTCTTTTAACAGGGTAATTATATCAAACAAATCTCTTTCATTTTTTCCTGCACCTCTTCTATTAACTTTGCGTTTTGTTGATGGCGCCGACTCAAACAGCAATTTCTTCGCAAGTGATACTTCTTCCACGGAGAAAGAAGTCATACAGATACGGACTAAGCTCTCCTCGTCCATCACATCAATTTTATTTTGCACAAAGGCAAGCAATTCACTAATCACCATATTGCACGTATTACATTTGACCGTAGTCGATATCATTGTTACACTATTTCGCTTCAGATCATAATATAAGTAAATATTGTGCAAATCAGTTAATAAAAATAATCCAATTCGATGATTTATTAAGCTGTCTGACATACGATACATACATAATGGTATAGGGTATAAATTATATTGAAATCCACGCAGACAAAGTCGCAGACGAAGTGCTAGCTTATAAATATGATTAAGGTGTCTGTGTTTTTAATTCGAGGTTTATGTGCCTACGACACAGTTTTACACACGATATAAAAGTTTTCAAAATCTTATCACTTTCTTTTTGGGTCGGTTCTGGACTAATCCCTGCAACGGTTGAATCGATTTGAATGGGACCTTTCCTGAAAGATATTGGATGTTAAAGGGCAATACATAGACTTTTTGTCACGGAATTCTTCCGGAATCTTCGATTCTCACGTGAAAAACCGCATGCATAGATAATATCGACTTCTATAAGAGTACAGCTACATTTGTTTTGGATGGTTTGTTTAGCTAGACTATGACCCAGTCTTTTTACCGAGATTTATCGTTGAATTAAGAAGATTTGACGTGTCAAACGAGCGTAAGATACTGTGGTTAAGAATATTAGTTTGACATTTTATTTCACAGCCCATCGCATCGCGTGACTTGTGTAAATAATTTCCTTAAAAATGGTAGCAGAAAGATCTTCAATGTATCACAGAAAGAATACAAAAAATAGTTATCCTTGAGCGATAGTATTACCTACATAATGACTGTTTACTAAGAGGTTAGGTATCACTGATAATATATTATTGTTAGTAATCTTTTTTTTTAACACAGCACTGCCAAAAAAGTAGCTTGTTTTCAATTCGTCTGTGTATACGGGTATATCTTCTGAATGGTTGTCCCTGAGATGCTTAATAAAGTCTCTATCTCTCAATACGTCACATGACGATCTTCGAGAATTAGTTGTCTCACAGCAATGATGTTATCTTCAGTGAAGGCGGATTTTGGGCGTCCTTCGCGAGATTTGTCACCAACACTAGTATGTCCATGCTGGAATTCTAAATACCAGCGTTCGATAGTCCGCAGACATGGGGCTTCATCACTGAACACAGATGTTAGCTCTTCAAAACACCGAAGCCATGTCAGGCCTCTTCTAAATTTGTAGAAAATTATTGCACGAACATTTTCCTTAGAAATAATCATTTTCGTACGTAACCTGACAGATTACAATCGACACTGTGACTAAACAATAGCATTAATCCGTTCCCTAAGCATTAATCCTAATACTTTCAACTGTTTTGAGATTCAGAATTTAAACACATTCGAATATAGAACAGTTCCAAATTCAAAATTGCCGGGAAATATGGAAACGACAAAACTTAAAAGGCATGCCTCGTATATATTATATATATATATATATATATATATATATATATATTTTAATCTTTATACTACTCATCTATTTTTATTATCATCTATTTTACTTTTATATTACTCATCTATTGGAAACATTCCTGAAGCAGGAATTTTGGCCGAAGGGTGTCGTGTATCGACGATTTCGCGGAAGATGACGCGACACCAGGCAGTGCAACACGTACAATGTTATTATGTATCAGTTTATTTATAAGATTTTATATTCGTTTATTGTTTTTATGGACCCGTTGCCTGAACTAAAGGAAATATACTATATTTACGAATAAAATTTGTCCCAATTAGTTACTTGATTCATCAAGAGTAATATAACCACAGCCAATATTAAGTAAAGCGATGATTATTCGTAACATTCAATTCTGAAAATGTGTAACGGTCATTGGGACACAAAAATAATGTATGAAGATATTTTTAACCGACTTCAAAAAAAGGAGGTTTACAATTCGTCTTGAACTTTTTTTTTTTTATGTATACCTCATAACTCGGAGATGGCTGGACCGATTTGGAAAATTCTTTTTTTGTTTGAAAGGGTATACTTTCTAGATGGTCCCATTCTCGTCACGTTTGCATTAGATGACGGGATCATGGAGAAATCGAGGAAACTCTTCAAATATTATAGGCACACCTATAGCGTTTTGGATATTTCTTATAGTACCTTGTGTAGTTGTTCTCGAAAAGCACCATTTGAGGAAGTGGAACTGATGATGAAGACCCCAGATGGCCACCGAAACTACTCAATAATAAGTATTTCGTTGATTGCGATTAGATTACTTGAATATGGATGTTAAGCACTTTATGCTTGTCACAATTCATATGGTGAAGTAGAGCTGATGGTGATGTACCAGGAGAACTCCTCAAAAATTAACGGCTCTGCACCGGGAAAAGCAATACTTTGTAAAAGGTGATAAGTAGTTGACATTTTGGCTTTTGTAAATAGATAAATTACAAACGGCGGTGACAAAAACTAAAATATATACAAAACTAAAGACACCGTCTTCCGAAATTAAAGTTATTTTGCGGTGTGCAAAACGAAAATATATACAAAACTAAAGACACCGCCTTCCGAAATTAAAGTTATTTTTGCCTTTGTAGTTTTTTTATATGGAAGTCGGTTCTATTTTTTGCAAAAAAAAAATTTTTTAACAATGTAAAATACCAGACAAATCTTCATATTAATTGACTAATATAACAACAAGGTGGAGAAAAAGTAAACATATCATAACATTAGATATTTACTTTAATATGAAGTAGCGGGACAAGAAATTAAACTAAATGTGGGGTACATTTAGTTTAATTTCTTTTCTGAGTATGACCCATACAGGTGGTTCCATACGCTTTTTACCAAAATCGGTGCAGCAGTTCTGTTTTGATACCGAAAAACTGTAAAAAAAATCTCTCTGTAAACAAAATCGCGTATTTTTCTTTCCTATGACTTTTCGAAATGTTTAATAGCACCGACTTCAACCAGATGAGTAAGCCTTTATAGGTATAAACAAAATAAGACATCCAATGAAACAGTTTTAAGATTATTTTTTGTTTTATGAGTTTTTGTTTTGTTTTAAGTCGGTTAATTTTGTTTAAAGGTTTTTTTATTATTGATTTATGCAAAGTAGGGTACAAAATATAACAAAACAATCCAAACCAATCTATCGACAAGATCAGCAAGTATTTTCTGCAGACAAACAAACACACCGCTAACATTACAAGCATTATTTCACATGTAGCTATACTTGGAGACCTGTAATTGACTGTCAAATTTTACATTATATTTAGATTCATTTATTTACATGCAACAGCATGTAAATAAATAAATTACAGAGATGTAAGCTCTATTCTAGCTCAGTGTATAGTCTATATCTCAAGCCCGATTTACACTTCAATAAGTACAGTAGCGAGTTAACTTGCGTCATCCGCGAGTTAAGTTGTTATTGTAGTTTGAACGGCAAAAGCGAGTTAAGTAGTAAGTTGTTGATTAAGTTGAGCTAAATAGATCGTGATCCTATTTTTCGGCGAGTCCAGTGCGAAGTAGCCCCCTCTCTCACGTCTCCCGCACCCCGCCAACTTAACTGGCTGGCATGTAGACGGGCGAGTTTAGTACAGTCCACAAATTTGAAGGTTGCGGCCGCAAACACGTGTTATTTTCTTTACTTCTTCTCGGGCAACTTATGACTACTCACTCGCCTACGTTTGGACGCTACTTACAACTTATTACTTAACTGTCTGAGTTCGCTACTGTACTTATTGAAGTGGCTTCAGGGTTGTTGGATGGTTCAAACGAGATACCGCAGCCCCGTAACGCAAAGGGAACTGAAGAAACAGGGTGGGTTTTAAGTCAGTAGAAGTCTGGCACATCCTTTCACTCCACGTAGAGTAGAAGACATTTGATGATTTTCCCTTTGAAAAAAGCTTTAGGGTATTTCTTCGAAATCCCCGCGGATGAAAAAGCAGGTGACGAGCTGAACTAGTTTATAAAGAGTAGTCTCATTTTTTTTATTGATAATAGGCTCGCGTTTGACAACCATCTCACCTGATGGTAAGTGATGATGTGGTCGAAGATGGAGCACGCTTACCTAAAAGTAACCTATTCACTCTTGACTTAAAGACCCCTAGGTTATAGCTATCGGGAAACACATACTCCGGCAGGGAATTCCACTCCTTAGCCGTACGCACAATGAAGGTATTCCCAAAACGTTTAGTGCGTATAAGTGGGATGTCCACCATTTAATGATGGCGCATCGCCGTTGTCTTGTAGTCCGATGATGGAACGGGCTTGGCGGAATTAGATTGTGTAATTCCATCGCACACTCCCCGAAATATAACCGATAGAAAACCGATAGACTAGCAACTCGTCGTCGATGTTCAAGGCTCTGGAGCTTTGACTCGACCAGTGTATCGTTGCCAATGAGTCTTGGCCCGTTTCTCAATAGACTCAAGCGCATCCAGCTGGTACTTGGTAGATCCATCCCAAAGATGAGAGCAGTACTCCATACACGACCGAACCTGGGCTTGATAAAGATTGAGCAGCTGTTCATTGCAGATCTTAATTATCTGCGTAGTATAAATATAATTCCCACTATTTATTAACTCATGACGCTATTATCATGCAAAACAAATAAAATAATTGAAAAATTCAAACATGAACTACTAATCGCTTTACATTTAAATCTCAAATGTTACGCCCCAAATTTGGTTAAATCGTAAAATCCCATTACACAGTCGTTTAGGTTGGGTTAAAACATCTGCCGGAACGGGTCAAATCCCACGATTCGACCTCAATAATTATGACCCGATCGACCGGTGGTAATGGCGAAGATATGGTCATTATTTACGATGGCTAATTGGTCGTCTTTATGGTCTAGTAAAATAGACAGGTCAATTAGTTTTTTTGTGCAAATCGGTTGGTGGTAAAAGGAACAATAACTATTAGCGTTATGGGTTGATTCGGTCATTGACTGATTAATGAAAAGATACGATGTAAAAGTTTTGACAAGCTTCTGCCCATGGCTTTGCTCGCTTGAAAATTTATATTTTAGTAAAAACGTTACCTATGGCACTCTCAAGCTTTACAACTCATATCGTATCCGTTGCTTCCTTTTGACTTGAAAAATGGACAGATAAACCAACTTTGGTAAATATAAATAATATAAGTATGGAATTTTAGCTTAACAGAAGTAGGTAGAGAAAATATGAAAAATACTTTCTAAAAAGAAAGCTTAATTACGTTTAATCTTAACATAGTATAAAGTAAAGTCTCTTCCCTGTGTCTGTCCCTATGTATGCTTAAATCTTTAAAACTACGCAACGGATTCTAATGCAGTTTCTTTCAATAGAAAGAGTGATTCAATAGGAAGGTTTTTAAGTATATAACATGCATGATATAGTAGAGGGACACTGATAATTTTTGAGGTTTCTAATGTGATGTCGCAAATAATTATATTTTTTTGCGCTTGCTTTGCAAACGCTGGCTGAACCCTACAAGATAGATCAAAATAATCTACTACAGTATTGTGCACCTTAAAAAGGTCAACAAAAATGTCCTGGATGGCATCTGTCTATCTCTTATAGATAACCCACAACAACCATTTTTTATCCTTTATTTTTTACGAGAAATACGAGCACATTTTACGAAGCGATTTTAAGCAATATAACATTAATCCTTATCCAATTAAGTACCATAAATACATTTTGCATTTGATATAGATCAATATTGCCCTTTACAGCATCTAATTTAAATGAATAGTTTCGAAGATATTACAGATTTAAAATGCAAGGATATAGCGGTTGCGGCGCAGTGCCGGCGGAGGCCCGCCGCGCGTGCCCATGTTGCAGGCTTAGATTTGAGCGTTGAATGTTTTTCCATGTTAAATTATGTGTCGCACTTTCAAGAGTAATTACTAAAGAGAACATGTATGTCGAATGACAAAAAAGGCTGTCAACGATGTATATAAAGACATTCTATAGTATATTTAATATAAACATTGCATCCGTGCGAAGCCGGGGCGGGTCGCTAGTTAGTGATAAATTAAATAAGTTGTAAGTCAGCCAAGGTCGACGCTACTTTGAAATAAACCTCGTATCTTTTCACGCCTAAACCACGATTTTCATGAAATTTAGTACAGAGACGTTTCGCGCGAACGAAAGCTAGTCTGCTATACAATAGGGAAATAACATTACAATAACTATTACGGTTAAGATGGTTTGGCCATGTCACGAAGCGAGAAGAAACTTACTGTATGCCCGTAAAAAGGCACTGGCTATCCCGGAGACGAGAAAGGACAGGGAAAGACCGCCAGCCACGTGGTGGGCAACTACTACCAAGGATATGGAACGAGCTCAGCTGAAAGGACAGACAACCCAGGACAGAGTGTCCTGGCGCCTTGTGAGAGCCGACCCCAAGTAAAGGGAGCAGGCTTGGAAGAAAAGAAGACTACGCAACACTACACATTAATCTCCATTTTATTGCAGAAAATTAAAACAATTTGTAAATGTGCTTTATCTCAAAAAGTTCTGTATTTCGTTTAAACTAATTTTCGTTCTCTCAGGGTCAAGATCTATATTTTTCTTAGATTTTTCACTCTCTTATTTTGAAACTTTCAGGGGAGGGGGCACACATTATGCCACTTTCAAAGTGTCTATTTTTCATTTATTTATTTATTTAAACTTTATGTACAATTGTCTTACATGGGCGGACTTAATGCAGCAAGGCATTCTCTACCAGTCCCAAGGCAGTCCCACCCCTTGGGTTAAAAAAAACAAAAGCCAATCAATTTTCAAATGATCGACTTTGAGATATTTTTTACTTTGTATAAAAATGTAAAGCGGTTCACAGAATAGATCTACCTCTACTATCTACCTATCAAGTTTCAACTGTATAGTCCAAACACTTTCGGAATAAAGCACCTGTGACATACGGAGGGACAGACTGACATAACGAATCTACAACGGTACCGTTTTTTGCCATTCGACGACAGAACCCTTAAAAGGCTCGGTGTATTATGAATAGCAAGATAGATATTAGTATTCTTTATTGAACACCATTACAGATTTAACCCTTCGTGCACCACGTGAAGTTTAATAAACCCCAGTGAAACAAAAATCTTCGTATCTTTTTTAATGACCGCGCGAAAACCTCGAAACATCGTCTAGCTGGAGTTGTGACGTTGCCAATCCGAATAGTAACAGTGATTTAGTAATAGCGTCGCAGGCGCCTCGGACTGATACTATATATTTTTATACAGTGATTATTATATTTGACAAATTTATTTTATTTTTATCCTGTTATAGTCCATAAACATTAATAACACATTTAATATTAATGTAAATAAGATGCTACTTATAAAAAGGTGGAATGATAATGGGGTTCAGGATACCCCACGTAGTTCAGGACGTAACTTTTATCCACGTGGTTCACGGAAGGTTAAATAAGAATTTCTCAAAGAAAAAGCATGTTACAATTTTTTTTATTTGGGTTCGCGTTTGATCACCATCTAACCTTTTTTCGCTACAATATGCGCAAGTAACCTTGGCTATTTTAGTTTGAACTGATTGATATGATAGTAATCTATCCGTAGAACTACCTCTGCAAACGATGTTTAACATTGAAAATCAACTCGTAAATAAGGCTGTAATATTGTATAATTTCGAATAACCTAAGGAGCTCGTCTCCTCACGTCATTCCAAATTATACAGTATACACAAATATTGCATTTTTTTTAAACATTGAATGTTTGCTCATTATTGAGATAAAGATTAAATTGATTAATTAATTAATTAGATTGGTCTAGACATGTAAAGAAAAAGATCCAATAAATCATATACTAAAGTTCCATTTTGATGGTATGCGTGATTGTTTCAGAATATTAATGCAAAGTTACATACAATTTAGGGAGCCTCCTCTTAATTTTTGTTTTCAATTAAAGCAAACTGCCAAGGGATCATACTGATTACTTCGAACAGCGTATATTTTCGGCATTTTCATAGTGGTTCAGATTAAAGACAAAGAAAAAAAAGCTGATATTAACTCGCAGATAAATTGGGCTTTAATCAAAAAGCTTTTCCAATCGCCTACGAGAAATGAGAACGAAACAGAAGATAAAATATCTGCTATACAAGTACATATACGAGGAGGTCGTGGATAAGTAATAATAGCCGCACGGGTCGCCCATAAGGTTAAGCAACGATTCTTGAGCTCTTCGACCAGCCTGCAGACTTTTTGCAACGAAATTGTACATAGCATAATGAACTTTATGTCAATTGTATAACATACAAACTAAATAGGAGCCAAAAAAACATCGCGCGTCTTCCGGGGAATCCTCGCGCATTCTCGAGAATATTTGGCTCCGATTTATTTTGTATGTTATAGAATTGACATAAAGATCATTATGCTATGTAACAAAAATTCGCTTCCATTCCATTCCACGGCGGTGTAAATTGAGCCTATATCTTTCGCGGTGGGTTTTATTTCCGCACGGGCAATTTTAAACGGTGAGCAATACTTGCAGAGACTATGAAAGGGTCACAATCTAAACGTATCAAGATTCATCTGTGCCTCGGAAAACACGTTAAACCTTTGATCCCGTCTGTCATTTGTATAGTACATCTTTGACAGACGATACGGGTAGTAGATACAGAGCCGGATTAACCCTGTCAGAGGCCCTAAGGCAATGGCATTGTCGGGGCCCCTTTTCTTACTTTGACTGATCAAATCGTGTGTGAACTGAGGAAACGCACATTAAGGGCTGTTTACTTATTCCCAGATTTGTTCTAAAATTGTTTTAATTCTACTACTAAATCTAACTATTTGTATTTTGTGAGATAACAGTGAGGTCCCTAAGTTCACACGCACATCAAATTCGCGTTCGTGCGCTGAGCCTGGTTCCCTAGTTGATGTGGGGCCCCTAGTTGATGCGGGGCCCCTAGGCAGTTGCCTACTCCGCCTAATGGTTAATCCGGCCCTGAGTAGATACCAGAAAATCTGGCGCCAGTCTTGCCAAGGTGGTGTGTTACCCAGTTACTGGGTTGTAGAGGTCAAATATGGAGTCACTCTATGTGAAATACTAGTTCTCAGCTGCGTCCGGTTAGACTGGAAGCTGACTAAAACATAGTTGGATAAAAGACTAAGCCGATGCTGATCTGGTAAGATAAATACAGAATTATGTTAATTATTTTACCTAGCTAGACCAACTAGATCTAGGCTAGATCGATCGACTAAACGTTTAAACGAAGTAGAGTACACACCTGTTTTTGAACTGATTTCGCGTTTCTGGATACTTCTAGCCTGAGTAACATTCCCCTCACTGTATTCAACATCTGGGAATCAAAGAAAAATAATGTTTTTTAAGATGCTCAATTTTTTTAAATGCTAATAATGATTAATGTTTTTTTTTACTGGAACGAATTTCTTTTTTCATCAAACTTATACAACGTGTAATTTAAAGGGTTATAATACATACCGAGTGCACGACTTCTTAGGATGATAACAAACGATATGGCAAGGGTTTAGAAACCAAAGTCTACATGTGTGGAATTTATTAGAAACTAGCTTGTGCCAGCGGCTTCGCCCGCGTGGAAAGTTTTTCCCGTGTAAATCCCGATCCCGTGGGAATTTCGCAAAATCCTTTCTTTCTTAACGGATGCCTACGTCATAACATCTACCTGCATGCCAAATTTCAGCCCGATTCGTTCAGTGGTTTAGGCTGTGCGTTGATAGATCCCTATGTCAGTCAGTCAGTCAATCAGTCAGTCACCTTTGAGTTATATATATTTAGATTTCAATATGGATTTATGTATTACCAGTCGCCGAATTTTTCAAATTAAGAAGTAAGAAGAGATTTATCGTGTTATTGGCAAGTGATGTGTAGAGTTATTGACCCTCGTATTGCTAGTACGTAGCACGTTTGTTATGATTGGTATTCAAGAAACATAATTATGTAACCCGATGTATTTGCAGGGTATAGATAAGTCTTCAAAAAAATTGGCCAAGTGCGAGTTAGACTCGCCCATGAAGGGTTCCGTAGTAACTATAATAATATAATATAATATGTATATATATTTGACGAATAAAAAAACCTTAAAAATTTCTTAAAACTAGCTTATTTACATTTTTACAACTACGCTAAATAACTTTATTTTTCATAGTGTTTGTATGAATTACAAAGTTATACATCTCTCAAAAACTGCTAACCCGATTTCGTTCAAACTAATTTTGGTTGAAAGTTTACATTAAGATCTACAGACATATATTTTTTTTAGATTTTTCACTCCATTATTATAGAAGTTAGAGGGGGGACACACATTTTACCACTTTGGAAGCTTATATCTTTTAACGATTAACTTTATGAAAAAGTGGTTTTAGAAACCCTTATATCACTTTTGAAGACCTGTCTATAGATACCACACACGCATAGGTTTCATGAAAAAAAATATTTTCAGTTTTAGTTCCATGTATGGAGACCCCCCTTTATTTTAAATATTTTTTAATTTTTTTTAAATCGGAAAGCGGTTCACAGAATATACCTACCTACTAAGTTTCACATGTATAGTCTTAATAGTTTCGGAATAAAATGGCTGTGACATACGGACGTACGGACAGACAGACAGACAGACGGACAGACATATCGAAACTATAAGGGTTCCGTTTTTTGCCATTCGGCTACGGAACCCTAAAAATGACATCAAGCCACCGTAGGCGCGGGCTTGCGAACAGCGAGCAGGGGTGAAAAAAGCTGTGAGCACTAGTGATGGCGCCCCATAAGGCCATTGCCTTCCGGGGTTGCGGGAATGTTCTAACGAGATACCGCGGCCCCGGAACTTAAGGGCAGCTGAGGGAACGGGATGGGTTTATAGTCAGTAGAAGTCTGACAGTCCCTTCCGCTTTACCCAGAGCGGGCGAATTCATTCGATGATTTTCTGATTTTCCCACCCAGGAAAAAAAGGTGTCTATAAATACACAACATTATTTTTTTAAAACAATCTGTAGATTTCAATAAAAAATTTGATCGAAAATAGGTTTGAATGAGGTGAGAGATAGTAACGTAGTTTTTGAGATACACCACATTTTAATAATCCGCAAATATTACTTTGTCATTTATACCAAGACTATGAAAAACAAAGCTATTTTGCGTAGCACAGAACACTTCATGGGCGAGTCTGACACGGAACTGCACTTTTTTTATTTAGTCCTCACATATCCATAAAACTATATTACGTAAACATTGTAAAAATCAATCATGTCTTTTGTTTTTATTACTAACTAGCTTTTGCCCGCGACTTCATTTGCGTGGAAGGTTTTTCCGCGTAATTCCCGATCCCGTAGGAATTCCAGGATAAACGCCCTGTCCGTCTCCTGGTTCTAAGCTACCTCCCTAGCAATTTTCAGCTAAATCGATTCAGCCGTTTTTGATTTATGAATAGTGTAACTAACACGATTTTCTTTTATACATATAGATGAGCCCGCTCTTGAGCCTGATCACATCTGATGATAAGTGTGGTCTACGATCGAACGAGCGAGCCCAGAAGATGCCTGTTCACTCTTGCTTTAAGGAAACCATATAGGCAAATTTTTCTCCTTAGGAAACGACCAATTCGAACCGTGCACTAACTTCTAACGTTTTATACGTGTACCCGTGTAGTCCTTTATTAACCAACATACAATTATGAATATTGCCAGACAGTTTCTGTCTGACGATGAACCTTAACTGATGAGTAACGAAATCTTAACTCCTTAGATGAATTCGAAGTGAATGAGGATGGATGTATGGATAAATGTGTGGATGTTTGTTACTCTTTCACGCAAAAACTGCTGAACAGATCTGAATAAAATTTGGTAAGTAGATAGTTCACATCTTGGAATAACACTGACTACTTTTTATCCAGGAATTCTTACGAGATCGGAATTAACGCGGGAAAACCCTCCCCAACCATTTAAGTCACGGGCAGAAGCTGGTTAACTGTAGTTACAAAGCGAAAACATATCCATTCTAACATACCTATATACAACACCAACCCACAGACAAACAAAATCACAGTGCAAATAACGCAGACAACACATTATGTAAACAACATTACCCTCCTCAACAGCCACGGTCGGTTAGCCACAAACAATGTGCCCACGCCCAATCTAAACATTGCCAAGTAGGGGTGAACGACATTATTATCTGTGTAGTAACTGTGTTCTGTAAAGGTGAACGCAGACTTGGCCACACCGCAGTCTCCGCAGTCCCCGCAGTCATCGCTTTTTGTTAATGGCCTCGCACATCTATCCGCACCGCAGTAACTGTAGTCGTTCCCGTCGCCGCACGCATCGCGCTTGATTTCTTTCATTCAGTTTGTAATATATCAATGCACAGCCTTCAGCTCCGGTTTGGCTCGCGCCATGGATGCGAATGACGTCATCCGCGCCGCGCTAGCCGCAGCGTCCGCTGCGTGCAGGCCGGTGACGTCATCAGCTGCGGCTTGGGGAGTTCGGTCGTTTCAGAGACTGCGGCGACTGCGACGCGGGTGGGTGTGCGAGGTTGCATAGAACTTCATATAAAGAATTCGAATGCGAAGACTGCGGCGCGTGCGGTGCGGCCAAGTCTGCGTTCATCTTAAGTCTCTAGGGGTGACCGCAAATTGTGCATTCAGCGTATATCTTTCTTTTCTTTTCTTAGGTTTATTCTTAAAGGTAAAGTAACGCTGGTCGAGGTACGTCTGTGGATGGATGACTAGCTTAGGATATCAAGATTCCTCCATGACTCAGAAAGCACGTTGAGCTGTTTGACGGTCTGGCGAAAGGGTATCGTGTTACCCAGCTACTGGGTTTTGGAGGTCAGATAGGCAGTCGCTCCATGTAACACACTAATACTCAGCTCCAATTAAGACTGGAAGCCGACTCAACATAGTTGGCAAAAAACTTTTTAACAAAAAATTAAACCGACTCCCAAAAAACACTGCAAAGTGAAAAATAACTTTAATTTCGGTAGTCGGTGTCTTTAGTTTTGTTTTTTCGTTTTTGGCACCGACTTCCGAAATTAAAGTTATTTTTCACTTTGCAGTGTTTTTTGGGAGTCGGTTTAATTTTTTGTTAAAAAGTTTTTTTTTCACTCTTTTTAGTTGGATGATTTTTAATTTACCTAGTTACAAGAGCCTAAATGTCAACTACTTATAACCTTTTACAAAATATTGCTTTTCCCAATGCTGGGCCGTTAATTGTTGAGGAGTTCTCCTGGTACTTCACCATCAGCTCTACATCACCATATGCATTGTGACGAGCATAAAGTGCTTAACATCCATATTCAAGTAATCGAATCGCAATCCACTTAATACTTATTATTGAGTAGTTTCGGCGGCCATCTGTGGTCTTCATCATCAGTTCCACTTCCCCAAATGGTACTTTTTGAGAGCAACTGCACAAGTTACTATAAGAAATACACAAAACGCCATAGGTGTGCCTATAATTATTGAAGAGTTCCCTCGATTTCTCCAGGATCCCATCATCAGATCCTGACTTTGGTGATAGTGGTACCAATTTCGAAGTATACCCATTCGAACAAATAAAGAATTTTCCAAATCGGTTCAGCCGTCTTCGAGTACTCGATGATCATACATAAAAAAAAAAAAAAAAAAAAATATATACGCGTCGAATTGATAACCTCCTCTTTTTGTCGTCGGTTGAAAAGGGTAGCCAGACGATGACGATTTTGTAAACACAAACGCACAAAGGTGCTGGTTATTTCATTAGAAACTTCTTCCAGCAGACCTGCGACAGGAGAGTTGGATAAGAGACGATAGACTTAGTGTGTATAAATATTAATTACGTAAATTAGAATAGACTTAACTAATATTTTAAATTAATATGTGCAAATGCCAGCACATGAAGCTACCCGAAACTGTCAAATTTTCCCAATCAACCTTGAACCTAATTCTTTAACAATAAAGTTGAAAATCTATTAAAGAAATTTGACAGATTGTTGTAGCTGTCTGTACATAACAATAGGTGAGGTACATATTTATTATTTATATTAATAATATAAAAATACATACACAAAATAAATAAGATTACGGGACGGTAGCGAGGTAATGTTCTTTGACAGCTATTTGAAAATATTTCTATTTTTTTAGCGTCACGGATTTTAATTTGAATTGAGTTCCACAATCATACTGCATGACAATATTTGATCATTGTAAACATAAATATCATCTGTCTACAACACACTTTGTTTTGGGGGGAAAACCATCAATGACTCCTCCTACTATGGTTGAAGTGAGTATTAGAATATTACAACCCGGGTAGACAATAGCCCTATAGAACAACGTCATTAGTGTTCACTGCTTTGAAGCTTGCGTCTCTCATATTATCAAATAGATCTATTTGTAATTGTTTTCGCACTGCCTGGGCAAATTGGCTCAGTAATAAACCATGACTGTATATTTAATGTGATTAATTTTACGATTAAGTCGTGAATCCTCTCAATAGAAACAGGCAAAAAGGGAAGGGGTACATCGTCAGTCACATGGCTAACGAAAGGCCAAAGGGACATGAAAAGTCTCTTATTTGAACTTGACTTCGACATAGCGTATTGTTCAAGACTGCAATAGGCCAGCCAACGGTAACTGGACGTGTCCGGAACTTTTCCACGATACGTGGAGACCACCGTTGTTTTCAATACTATAAACAGGGTTACACAATGGCCTGCCTCTACTAGGCTTCGGCCTACAACAATAAAAACAAAATGTACCACTAACCTGAGTGCTGGGGACGCCAAGTTCGACCTTCAAAGGTCACGCCCTAAGTGTGGTTTGTATGTAAAATGAGGGTGAGTAATTGAAAGGTGTGATGTAAGTCAAGTGTTGTAGAACGTTCCCAAGGCGCCGATCTCCAGATGGCGCGGTCACAACAGCATCACACCTAACTCGCTTCCAGCAAGCGCGCGCTACGCGTGGTAGTCAATAAGGCGATATGTTCCAAGAAATATCACTGGATTCTTGTTAATCCGAGCTTACAAGTTCAATCAATCACTGAACACAA
The DNA here is from genome assembly GCA_943138885.2 of Tholera decimalis. NCBI lineage: Eukaryota > Metazoa > Arthropoda > Insecta > Lepidoptera > Noctuidae > Tholera > Tholera decimalis. The sequence continues at coordinate 4,368,392 of OW964572.2, forward strand.
TTAATCTGTTCATATTTCGTGAGATCCAATACGATTTCCAACAAATTCCGCGTGCCAGCTCGACCGACGACAAGGCGGCGTATGATTCAACAATATCCCGGGGTTTTCAACAAATGGGGAATACACTTCAACAATTAGATAATTCGCGACCCAATTATCGGTCTCGACAGGCGAATCCAACAATATTTTACCAATTAATTAACTCAACAGCGGTTCCCATGACCGGCATTTTTTCCAAGAAAAAAGTCAAACTGTCAAGTCAGAGAGGTTATGTCAAGTCCACAGATAATTAATGTTGCCGGCCAAAAGGTGCGTTCTGTTTCACGTCGGACCGAACATCTACCCCCCCCGGACGGGCCTACCCGTCCGCTAATCAATTGGAAGTCTTGACAAGGTTGCAATTCAACACAGCTTCAATGCGGCCAAATACCGTAGCTAGTTCCTCTAAGGTGAGAACGGTGTCTCCCAACAATCTCCGCCAGCGTCCCTTTGCCGCTTTCACCGCGGCCCCAAAAATACCCCCCCAATGGGGGGCAGGCTGGCGGGTCAAACAACCAAGTGACCCCTCGGCGGGCCAAACTATTACCAATATCAACCTGGCTCTCATTAAGGAAGGCGTATAGCTCCTTCAAATAGTTACTTGTACCCTTGTAATTCGTACCGCAATCAGACCTAATCAACGAAGGTAACCCACGGCGAGACACAAATCTTTCCCAAGTCGCCTCAAAGGCCTCTGTCGAGAGGGAGGTTACCAGCTCCAAATGTACTGCCTTGGTTGACAGGCAGACAAACACACAAATAAGCCCCAACAATCCTGCTATTACGAAGGGTGGACGTCTTCAACAAAGGGGGACCAACAAAATCCGTTACGACGCCAGCAAAGGGCCTCGCCTCATTGACGCGATCAGCCGTCAAAATCCAAAATTCTCGCTGCAGAATGGCCAACAGCGCATTGCAACCGGCATGCGAGTTCTTAGTGTGACGATCAGTCACCAACAATTGTACCAAGTTCAGTTACAACAAGGGCAGGAGCACCAATTTTAGGGTAAGGACAACTCACAAGGGTGACCTCAAACCAGGTCCTTCCCTCAACAGTGGTGTCAGCCGGTTCGCCAATTCCCCAAATCTTGCCTGAAAGGTCGTTCACCTTCAGGCCAACCTGTCCCGCTAACCAAGAAGACAAAGGCAACACCGGACTCCCGTTTCCAAAATGGCACAGACCACAATCGAGTCACCCAAGGGTCCCCAGACCGTGACCGAGGCCGTTGGCAACAAAACCGTCTTGATCGGGGGGTTCCTTTAGCGGGGCAGGCGTCAATCTCTTAGTGATGCCTGGGCGGCGACCGATCGCCGCTTCCAGGCTGCCTTCGTTCACGACGAGGCCAACAATCAAACCATTCGTCCGCGCGGTGTCCCAAGCCGCTCGCCATCACTGGAGGGGCATATCCCACCGGATGCCCGAATGGCGGAGGGCGCGACTCCAGCCGGGGACCTTCCGCCAACGGAGGGGAAAGGGAGCGCGCCGACCCGGCCACTGCTGCCTAGCAGCCAATGCGCGTTCTCCCTGACGAGGGAAGACCAAATGGCGCTCGTGGGGCTCCCGTTCAACTTGCGCGGGGGGTGGAGTGCGGCGTACAGAATCGCGGGTCTCAGCCCGGTGCTCGTCTCCGGGGTACCCCCCCATGCGCGAACCCCCCTCAGAAGCTGGTCTGCTGGAGCGGTTCGCGTTGGCGCACAAAATCTCCAAGTGGGACCCTTCACAAATTCTACACGGGCGGGGGTCGGGGCAGTCCCGATGGAAGTGGGCCCCCAAGCACGAAAAGCACAAACGGCGTGCGTTGACAATGCGGCGGCGGGAACTTACGTGCAAATTCAAAAAATCCGGGCAACGCGCCATGACATGCCCCGTTGCCTTACAAAAGTCACAATGATGAGGACTCCGGGCACCATCAAAACGGGGGGCGGGGCGAACATCAACAGGCCCCCTAGCCCGAGGACTCCGGGCGCCAGCCAAACGGGGGGCGGGGCGATCATCAACAGGCCCCCTAGCCCGAGGACTCCGGGCGCCAGCAAAAGGGGGGCGGGGCGATCATCAACAGGCCCCCTAGCCCGAGGACTCCGGGTGCCAGCCAAACGGGGGGCGGGGCACTGCCCTTAATGAGGCCATTGCAACAATCAAATATTAATACAAAACAACAATCAACAACCAACAATCAAATATTAAACAAACAGCAATGACTTGTTAGCCGGCCAAATATATTCAACAAAATAAAAATTCAAATTCAATTATTTCAGGTCCAAATGCGACCCTGTACTTATTCCAAGTATGAATCTAGCTTGGTACAGATGGCTAGTTACAAATAAATAACAATTCAATGTATAATACAATGCTGGATCAACCTCAAATAAATATCAAGAAGCACAACAATTGACTGTATAATATTGAGCCGGAGAATCTCTAACAACTATCCAATAATTACTATAAATGCAATAACCAATACACAAAATTCAAGTCCTATTATGTTAGACTATGTGTAATTATTATTTAGATAACCTTTCAAATTCAGATCAATGACATTCAATTATTAATTGCAACAAATACCAAACAACTTTTACAACAATATACCAACTTATGTACCAAATTATGTACCAAATTATACCAAATTATACCAATAATTCCTAATTTCACAAATAAATCCTACCTGTCAATGCAATGAAAGAGGCTACAATACAAATTACAAATACAACTTCAATTGATTCAACTTCAATTAGATAGCCCGGATGACATGGTAATATATTCAATACTTATTAAGTTACAAGTTATGTTAAGTAATTAAACTCAAGTTTTAAGTTTTCAACAATATTCAAAACTTCCAATTAAACCAGTGGATCTTATATTATAAGAACCACGCTCTGCTACCAATTTTATATTAAAACCACGCTCTGCATACCAAATTTTGTTCCAAGACTGCAATAGGCCCAGTGCAACGGTAACTGGGGTGTCCCAAACTTGTCCGCGATACGCGGATTCTAAACGTTGCTTAATAATGATAACAAGGTTACACAATGGCCTGCCTCTACTAGGCTTCGGCCTACAACAATAAAAACAAAATGTACCACTAACCTGAGTGCTGGGGACGCCAAGTTCGACCTTCAAAGGTCACGCCCTAAGTGTGGTTTGTATGTAAAATGAGGGTGAGTAATTGAAAGGTGTGATGTAAGTCAAGTGTTGTAGAACGTTCCCAAGGCGCCGATCTCCAGATGGCGCGGTCACAACAGCATCACACCTAACTCGCTTCCAGCAAGCGCGCGCTACGCGTGGTAGTCAATAAGGCGATATGTTCCAAGAAATATCACTGGATTCTTGTTAATCCGAGCTTACAAGTTCAATCAATCACTGAACACAATTAATCTGTTCATATTTCGTGAGATCCAATACGATTTCCAACAAATTCCGCGTGCCAGCTCGACCGACGACAAGGCGGCGTATGATTCAACAATATCCCGGAGTTTCAAAAAATGGGGAATACACTTCAACAATTAGATAATTCGCGACCCAATTATCGGTCTCGACAGGCGAATCCAACAATATTTTACCAATTAATTAACTCAACAGCGGTTCCCATGACCGGCATTTTTTCCAAGAAAAAAGTCAAACTGTCAAGTCAGAGAGGTTATGTCAAGTCCACAGATAATTAATGTTGCCGGCCAAAAGGTGCGTTCTGTTTCACGTCGGACCGAACACGTATCATAATTAAGAAAGCCGACCTTGTGTAGGGGGATAAGGCAAGGTTATAAAAGAAAATGTGATTAATTTTAGATTAATATACAGATGTTCTTTATTATATACCATCACAGAATAGATGAATAAGGTAGAAATGGTAATGTGGGCGTGGCAAGCGCGCCACATTTATGATACGAAAATCATAGCTCGACCGATTAATTCATTCACCGCGTTTAGTGCGCTTCTGATTACTTCGGAACACAGAGATCTGCTTTAAAATGCCGTGCTGTGCAATTTTAACCTGTAAAACAAAAAGTCAGACCGCAAGTATAGAGCGAGGAGGTATATCTTTCCATCGGTAAGTCGAAAATAACATTTAATTACAATTTTATTTGTAGAAAACGTAAAAATATTCTGATCACCATGAAATTCCCAACATTAACAACATTATTCCAACAAGTTACAAAAAATATACATTGCCCAATGTGTACTCGCTTAATCAACGCAATGACCAAGTCCGCTTACAATGTACTGCATGCATTGCATCCTCCACACTTCAACCATTGACGTTTCGACCTTTGCCCTGATTGGCCGTGATGCACGGCGCATGTTTATCGACAGTGAGTTACAATCAGTAGCAAGCTCTCGATTTAAGTGTGTGTAATTTATTTGTGTGCATAATTCGCATACGTATCATGGCCTCTTGCTTGCAGTGGAGCTAAATAGTGGGAGACAAGCGGCGACACGCGTTCTCATACAAATCTGGAACTTCAATTTCCTTTCTAACCTCTTTTATCTATTCTGTGTATACCATAACATAATTAAATAAGGACTGAACAACTGCAAAGGGGCGGCAACTACAATGGGCGGTCTTATGGCTAATAGCGATCTTTTACAGACAACCTTTGGATGAATTTGAGATAGTAAGAGAAAGTAAGAGAGATCTTTTACCATGTTTTTGAAAGAAGGAAGGGCTTTTGTTACTGACACGGGTAGAGCGTAGTATTTGTAATATCACTCACGATAGGTTCGTTAGACAGACAACGCAAATGTGTTAAAAATTAAGTAGGTAATTTTAAGTATTTATTTCTGTACAAGTGATTTGTAATCTTTAGAAATAAATAATTTCTAATCGTAATATGAATATTTGCACGACTGATAAGTCGAGTATAGTGAGACCTGAATTTAGCCTTACTATGTTACTTGACTGTGATAAATTTATAAGCGCGACACTTTGCTGTCTCAATATTGAAAATTACAAACGATTATCACGTTGGTACCTTCCCGACCACGGCATAACTAACGACGGAAGCATTATGATTCAGCCTATAAAAGTAAGTTTTGTAAGTCTTATTTCGTACTTTTTACATCTATTTTATTTTTACATAGTCGGCTTACTGGTCTTATTCTTTTGATACATATTTCATAGTTACAACATAGTTATCTGAAGTTTTTCAAGCTTAAGTTCTTTGGGAAAACATCGCTCATAAAGCAAGTAACTTATAGAAATATGCTAGGCTCAAAACATAGTTTTTCTACTACGAAAAGTTGTGGAATGTTATGTGGAAAAGTTGGAAAACAGGTCTGTTTACTAGACTAGTAATTGTTCCTCTACTGTTTATCAGATACATCCTGTAGTAGGTGAAGATTTCTTGAAGTTTCTAATTTACGCTCAACGTTTTTTTCTTTCGTTAGAACCTTTTGATAATCACAAACACAACAAAAAATAATTAAGTAAATCGGTCCATCCGTATTTTATCCGTAGTTTTTGAGCTTATCGCAAACTTACAGACAAACAGATGCGGCGGGAAACTTAGCAGATCCGTCCCAAAGATGAGAGCAGTACTCCATACACGACCGAACCTGGGCTTGATATTGATTATAATCTATACTAGCACAGGAGTCAGGGTTACAAATTGTTCATTTTAATTTTAGGTCAAGAAAGATGCTATATTAATTATTAACTAGCTGTCCCGGCAGACCTTGTTCTGCCTTATTTCTCTAAAACAAAATAATATTGTTTTTTTTTTTATGTTAATAGCTGCCTCGACAGATTTCGTTCTGTCAAAAGTGATTGGCCTGTTGCAGTCTAATAGAAATAAAATAACATTGAAAGACTTTATTAATGTTTAATGTGGTGATAATTTAAGTCCATGCAGCCTCTTTCCATCCAAAATACTGCACCAACGCTTATGTTCTTATCACTTATTTTCCTTCACGATTACTGATCATCATTAAGTAAAATAACACAATTTTTTACACAATAAAAATTAAGGGATCTTGTTATATTATTTTCATTAATGACATGCAACTTCTAATCAACTTGAAGGCATACCAAAAATAATCCTAACACCCCTTTGTTTTGCTTTGAATGAAGTCAAATGTTTGACATCTGGGGACAGAGTGGTTTGTATGGTAAAAGAAAATGAATGTTTTTACTAGTTTTCTCGTTTTTTTACTTTTTTCTCCATAAAAACCTTCCTCAGACTTCATCAAACACAACAAAAAAGAAATCAGCCAAATTGTTTCAGCCGTTCTCGAATTTTGCGCTTAGCAACACATTTAGCGATTCATTTATATATATACAGGGTTAAATGTAAAACACTGAAAACCTCTCAGGACTATGTTACTAACATCATAATCAACAACTTATGTTCTATGACTTTTAAGAATTCGTCATATTTTAGTTCACCAGATTTTCATACAAAAATTATATAATTTAAATTGAACGCCCTAAATGTTACGAACTCTATGCGAAGCAAAAGAAAACAATTTATACTATCGCTTTCTTTTGCTTTGCATAGACGCCACATGCGTTTAGGGCGTTCATTTTAAATGACGGAGAGACGGCGTCATATGTGTTTTTAAAAAGTGTGACGTCAGCTCAGCCGATGTCACGAATGTTGTCTTGGTGATCACTCAGGTACGATTTTCGAATAAAAGCACTTGTTAATGTTACCGGAGACTCGTTTATTCAACTGACAGCGTAACGACTTTACAGAGAGGTCCGCACTGTCCAGCGGCTCGAACAAGAATGAATCTGAATCTGAATCTAGCGCTCACAGTGCGGCCTTATATAGAGGGATTGTCACACATGTATCCACATTTTCTAGTTAAATATTAAACTACTTAAATTACAATGCTTTAAGTTGGAACATGTTAAACGTTAATTTTACATCTTAAAAATCAATTAATAGTTTGTAAAACAATCAAATTATTAATCTTTAAACATTTCAATTATTTTAATAGACAAATTATTGTATCTGCGCCGATATAAATATTTTTATTTTTATATGAAAATCTGGTGAACTATATAATATGACGAATTCTTAAAAGTCATAGAACAAAAGTTGTTGATTATGATGTTAGTAACATAGTCCTGAGAGGTTTTCAGTGTTTTACATTTAACCTTGTATATATATAGATAGATAGGTATGTATTTAAATAATTCAAAGATGAGTAGCAATGTGGGTAGAATCCACATTACTAGGAGTCTTGTTAACCCCTCCAACTAAGCTAAATATGCTTGTGTGTGGAGTGGGTTCACAGCAATAGTGTAATGGGTGGGGTTCAAACCCGCGACTTCTCGATCACAAGTCAAACACCTTAGCCATTAGGCTATTGGCGCTTAGTTACATTTATATTGTATGTACGTTATCCCTCTAGCCTTTCAAGTGTCTCCATTCCAAAAAATCATACCGTCGAACCACTGACGACTATCGTCAGATGACAGCCGAGACCAAAAGCTTCACGTGCTTTCCGTTAAAGTTTTAATTTATGTTATGACTAGTATTCTCGCGGGGCTTCGCTCCCGTGGATTCTATCACGGTAAAAACATAACTCTCCTTTTTTGCAGTCGGGTAAAAAGTAGCCTATAACCTTCCTCAAGCTTCAAGCTACTTCCATACCAAATTTCTTCCAAATCCACCCAGTACTTTCGAAGATTAGCGCGTTCAAGCAAACAAACAAACAAACAAACAAACTAACAAACTTTTCCGCTTTATAATATTAGTATAGATTTAGGCACGAATTTCATCAATTTAGTAACCGAGGAATATAAACCTAAATGCCTAAACAAAACTAAACTCTAATTAAATACACCGCAAATTTCTTAGACCAAATGTTTTAGCTTATTAAACTTTATCGTTTCTGAAGAAGATTGAACAAGATTTTAACAAACTAGAAGTCTTAAGAAGCCTGCGGAAACATTGTTATTTGAAAAGATTTCAGACTTATTACCTAGGTACATGCCATTTTCAGAGTTCAAAAAGTAAGCATTAAGGTTCTTGCAAAATTAAATATGCGAGAACACTGTAAACTCTTAGATCTGTTTTTATTTTCCCTTGCCCTTTGGATCCCACCTTAAACTCGATCTCAATTTCCAATCCCACAAAACCCGATTCTATTCCCACTCCTTCTCCTTTCATGCAGTACGACTGTAGAACTCATTTCCCGCTTTATTTAGATGAAATTTGTCATGGGAATAGTTTAGGACCCTAGGAAGGACACCGGAATTCCCACGGGATCGGGAATTTCGCGGGAAAAACCTCCCACGCGAACGAAGTCGCGGGCAAAAGCTAGTTTAAAATATATTTATATGTAAAAATCGCTAATTCTTTTCCATAGGAATCGACCAATGGAAACCGTGCACTAGTTTCTGATGTTTTTAAGTACCCATGTAAGCCTTTTTGTGATATAAATGTTTTTCATTGGATTTTGTTTTTTTTTAACCGACTTCTAAAAAAGGAGGAGGTTCTCAATTCGGATGTTTGTATTTTTTTTTTTTTTTTTTTTTTTTTTTTTTATGTTTGTCCACGCATAACTCCGTCGCTTGCCAACCGATTTGAAAAATTCTTTTTTTGTTGGAAAGGGTATACTTCCCAAATGGTCCCATGAAAATTTTATCGAAATCGGACGAGCCGTTTCTGAAAAATCAAAAAAAGTCGAAAAAAAATAATTTACCTTGATGATCTTTTCGTTTACTCTGCATTGCGTTTTTTGTTCGCGCATAACTCCGTCATTTACGAATCGATTTGGAAAATTCACTGACCCACTAAAAAGCGCGAAAATAAAAAAATTTTGCAAAAAATAAAACCGACTTCCATATCAAAACACTACAAAGCCAAAAATAATTTTAATTTCGGAAGGCGGTGTGAAAAAAAAAAGAAAATACAAAACCAATAACACCGACTACCGAAATTAAAATTATTTTTGGCTTTGTAGTGTTTTGATATGGAAGTCGGTTTTATTTTTTGCAAAAAAGTTTTTATTCACACCCCCTTCCGAAATTAAAATTTATATTTTTGCTACAAAGCCAAAAATTAATATTTTTGGCTTTGTAGTGTTTTGATATGGAAGTCGGTTTTATTTTTTTTTCCAATAACTTTAGTAGGTAGGTACCCAAAACGTGGTATGGCATTTCATTTTTATATGTATAGTTAGTAGCAGATCACATTTATTGCTTTAAATATAATAGATAACACATAAGCGAAAAAAAAACTGTTTATTGTTACATTTCTTGGCATAGCTAATTCCTGTTTTTTTTACTCGCCTCTCAATAATCATGAGTCTCCCATGCCGCGCACTTCATATATTTTGTGAGGTCGCCTTGTAGCACTAGCTCGACCGTCAATTGGAATAGACACGTGCCTAGTCGAGCTCCACAATTCAGTAGCTGACTAACACAACCCTTTGGCAAAACTGGTATAGAACTTTCTAGCTTCAGACTACCCGTAACGACTGTCAAAGATGTCCAGAACAAACTAATGGTTTAGCCTGCTTTCCGAGGTACAGAAGCCAGCACATAAAGCTACAACAATCTTTCAAATTTCTTTAATAGATTTTCAACTTTATCGATAAAGAAATTAGGTTCAAGGTTGATTGGGAAAATTTGACAGTTTCGGGTAGCTTCATGTGCTGTCGTCTATACCTACGGAGGAATCTAGATAATATACAGGATGTAATAGATTAAGCGCAATACCTCAGACACCCTAATTAGAATATTAAATTATAAGTCTGAAACAACATCCGTAACTAAATAAATTGAAACCAAACCTAGACTTTTTTTTATAAAATAGTTATCCTTACTAAACGCAAAACGTATGTGCGTCATACAATAATCCTTACGCAGACGCATAGGCCCAAAGCGAGTACCAGCCTAAAGCGGGCACCCCACAAGGAATCAGCCTAAACGAACTCGACGCGGTCTCGCGTCTCATAGATGTTACCCCCCGCCCCGCCGCTCTCCGCGGTAGTTTTGCGTTGCACCTCGGACGAACGCGAAGGCTCGTGTGAAATAAAATATAATTTTGAAGTTTTTATGCAAAAAAAGGAAGGTATGTAGATTGTGTTTTGTCTAATTTTGAGTGATCAATGCTATTATTAAGATACATCTTGTGTATTGGCTTTATCTTACTTTAATTTAATCATATTTGCATCTAAATATGAAAATAGATTTTAGGTTAGGCCGGATAAAAACGTGCGCTTGGTGCAAAAAGCAACGCGAGCAGGGCAATGTAGTATAATAATGACGGTGTGTTAATATTATAATTTATATGTGAGGGTGTCTGAAAATAAATCAGTGTTTAACCAACTTGCGTGCGTTTCATTACATGGTGGCAGCGGTGTGCCTTTTTAACACAAATAACGAGTTAAAAAGAATTGTAGTAGCTATAAACTGTTGTAACTAAGTGTATTTAAAGACGGTGAAATAAAAATGGAGCACGCACGTCCTCCAGCGGAGTTATCGCTCGATGGCGGCCCGGCTGTACGGTCCGACGCGTGGCTAAAATGGCGGAAACAGTTTGAGGTGTTTCTTAAAGCATCTGGAGTGAGCAAAGAGCCGAAGGAAGTTCAGGCTAGTTTGTTGGTTAACCTCATTGGATCAGCTGGTTATGAGGTTTTTACAACTTTTACGTTCGAAGAAGGTGAAAGTGAAGATGACATATATTGTGTGTTGAAAAAGTTTGATAAATATTTCGGCACAAAACCAAATATCACAGTGAGACGGTTTAAATTCTTTTCACGCAATCAAGAAGAGGGCGAGAACATCGACCAATATGTTACCGCATTGAGACTATTGAGTCAGCAGTGCGAGTTCGGTGAATTGCACGAGAGCCTGTTGCGAGACAAGATCGTATGTGTATTGTAAACAATACGGTGAGAGATCGACTTCTTCGCACAGATGAGTTAACGTTATCAAAGGCGATACAAATCTGTCAGGCGGCAGAGATGTCCAAAGAGGAAAGCAAGTGCATCGACGGCGTATCAGAGGGTGTGCAAGTGAATGCAGTCCAAGGCAATAGCAGCGCACGAGGCGGGCGCGCTAGAGGCTGGCGCGGAGCCCGAGCGCGCGGCGACGGAGCACCCGGCTCGCGGCCGGCGCGCACGCAGCGGAACGCCTGCGAGCGGTGCGGCGGCGGACGGTGCCTCGGCGGGGACCGGTGTCCAGCGCGTAGTGCACAGTGTTATGTTTGTGAAAAGAAAGGTCACTTCTCGCGTGTGTGCGAGCATAAGAAAGCAATTAGCAAAGTGTTGAATCTGAGTATAGAAACCGTAAATAGTGACAGTGATGATAGCGATAAACAAATGTTTTATGTCAACACACTAGAAGATAAGAAAAAGCAATGTAAGCCCCCCATGGAATGGACAGAAGTTGTAAAATGCCAAGGTAAAAACTTAATGTTAAAAATAGATACTGGATCAATGATTAATGTTCTTTCTAAAGTGAGTGATTTAAACTTAGGCTTATCAATTAAGGACCTTAAACCTTTCACAAAACGTGTACATTCGTTTACAGGGAATCGGTTACCAATTATCGGCATTGGTAGTGTGTCATTTATGTTTAAAAACACTAATTACATATTAGCATTTGTTGTAGCTGATTTAGTCTGTCAGAATGTACTCGGCTTGGAGGGATGCATTGTATTAGGTTTAATAAGTCAATTAAATACAATAAATATTGATCACTACTATGAATTGTTTCAAGGACTGGGAAAATTACCTGGAGAATACAGTATCGTCGTAGATAAAAATGTGCAACCAGTTATATGCCCAACTAGGAAAATTCCATTGGGACTTAAGGATAAATTAAGGCAGGAGTTATGTAGAATGGAAGAATTGGGTGTAGTTAGGAAGGTAACACATCCCACCTCATGGGTAAATGCAATTGTGTTAGTCCCGAAAAAAGACGGCAGCATTCGTGTGTGTTTAGATCCGCGACCGCTAAACCGTGCGGTGCGACGCGCGCAGTACTCGCTGCCGACGGTGACCGAGCTGGCCGTGCGCCTGCGCGGGGCTACTGTGTTCAGCGTGCTAGACGCACGCTGTGGCTTCTGGATGGTTCAGATAGACGACGCGAGCGCCGATCTTTGTACATTTGGCACACCATTCGGTCGGTACCAATTTCTACGCTTGCCATACGGTATAAACTGTGCGCCAGAGGTATTTCATGCGAAGCTTAGGCAATATTTAGAAGAATTAGAAGGAGTCGAATCTTTTATTGATGACGTAATTGTTTGGGGACGCACTATAGATGAGCATGATCGTAGATTAGAGTGTCTTTTGCGACGTGCTAAAGACATTGGTATAAAATTTAATCGCGAAAAATGTAAGTTTGGTGTATCGGAAATTACTTACTTAGGTCATAAGTTTGACGCGAACGGTATGCGGGCAGATGACTCAAAAGTCAAGGCTATAATGGAGATGCCTTATCCGACTGATAGGAAGGCTCTGGAGAGATTTTTAGGCATGGTCAATTATTTGGCCAAATTTATACATAATTATTCAGAGAGTGTAAATGTGCTAAGGTTGTTGCTAAAGAAAGAATCTGAGTGGTTATGGGACTCCCAACATTCAGAGGCAGTGGACAGGCTTAAGGCAAAGCTTAGTAGTGCGCCGGTACTGGCGCTGTACAGCGACAGTGCGCCGGTCGTGCTGTCGGTGGACGCGTCCGGCGTCGCGCTGGGCGCCGTGCTGCTGCAACATGGCCGGCCGGTGGAGTTTGCCTCGCTCACGCTCACCGACACTCAGACAAGATACGCACATATAGAAAAAGAAATGCTGGCTATTGTGTTTGGCGTCGAACGGTTCAGGCAGTATATTTATGGAAGAGCTGATGTCACCGTGCACACCGATCACAAGCCACTAGAAGCCTTATTTAATAAACCTTTAGTTTCGGTACCAGCGAGGTTACAAAGAATGATGATGAGAGTGCAAGGATACGACTTTAAAGTCGTATATACGCCGGGCAAATACATGTACATAGCGGATACGTTGTCGCGGGCACCTCTCAAGGATAAAATGCATGACCGAGTGTCTGCAGAAGTTGAGATACAAACGTGTTTCATGTTAGAAAATATACCTTTTAGCCAACCAAGAATGGTAAGCATTCAAAAAGAAACGGAGTTAGATAGTGACTGCAAATGGTTAATTACGTATATAACGGAAGGCTGGCCTAAAAATAGGCGCGATGTGAACGAGAGAGTAAACGTGTTCTGGCCATATCGTGAACAACTACATTACGTAAACGGAATACTTTTTAAGGGTGAGTGTATTTTTATTCCACGTGCATTACGAGAAGACATGTTGTCACGAGTCCACGAGGGACATTTAGGTATAGAAAGGTGCAAGCGGCGCGCGCGCGAAGTAATGTTTTGGCCGGGGATGTGCGAGGATGTGGAGCGAGTCGTGCGCACGTGCGCGGCGTGCGCGCTGCACGCACCGCGCCCGCGCCGCCAGCCGCTGCTACAGCATAGCGTGCCGGCGCTACCCTGGCACAAACTGGCATCGGACACGTTCCAATATAAAAAAAAGAACTACATTGTTTTAGTTGATTACTTATCAAACTATGTTGAGGTCGGGCAGTTATCGAGCATAAACTCGAAACAAGTCATTGCCTTCATGAAAGAGCAGTTTGCGCGACATGGTATACCTGCCGAATTAGTCAGTGATAATGGACCGGCGTATAGCTCATATGATTTTAAAAAGTTTATGCGCGAATGGGAAATACGACACGAGACGTCGTCGCCGCATTACCCTCAGTCAAACGGAAAAAGCGAACGAACAGTACAAACTATAAAAAATATGTTAAAAAAGTGTGTAGATTCGGGACAAGATTTCAACATTGCATTATTAAATTTTAGAGCAACACCGCGGCATGATTTAGACTCGCCCGCACAAATTTTAATGGGGAGACGATTAAAAACCAAATTACCAGTCAGTGCTAAGTTGCTAACGGAGAAGGTAGATAACGAAAAAAAATATAAAACCATGATGTCTAACAGAGAGCAAATTAAAATAAATTACGACAAAACGGCAAACACCCTTAAGCGATTATCACTAGGTAATAAGGCAACGTTAGTGTGTAATGGCGAGAGAAAACCGGTCACTGTAGTAGCACAAGCATCTCAACCACGCTCGTACATTGTAGAAGACGAACGTGGTGGACGGTATCGGCGAACGCGAAATCAATTGATAATGCGTACGGCAGGGTCTACAGAAAGAGTAAGACAAATTGCGAGACAACCACCTGCCGGTGAATTTAGTAGCAAAACATCAAGTGTGGGGACCCTGACAGGGGTGCGTAGGCGCAGGCAAAAGATAAAAACAATTGGGCAGCATGAAAGTAAGCTTAGTGATTTAAAGTTGCCAGAAAGTCCGCTGGAACAAGCCACAGTCACTACTCGGGCGCAGGCAAGTGCAGCGAGTGACAATCAGTCGGCACCACTCGATATTAGCGGGAGTTATGAAAGTCACGATACTTCTAGTACACCGTCGCCTCCCGAGGTACCTATTGAAAGGTCTAAAGAAAGAACTGCACGAATGCTGACGAATTTGTTTTGGTCGTGAATAGAGATGTAGGTATATAGGTAAGAAAATGTTGGGTAAAATAATAGTAAATAAGTACATACATAGATTTAAATAGTATAGCTATAAGTATAGTAAGTAAATATTACATACATTGTTAAATACATAAATTGTTACGTAAACTAGATTAGAAATAAACACAGATAAACAATTTGTTAAGTACCTACGTTATTGCTATGTAATTGTTAGTATTATATATATTTGTGCAATGTTTTCTGGAAGAGAAGAGATGCAGTATAATAATGACGGTGTGTTAATATTATAATTTATATGTGAGGGTGTCTGAAAATAAATCAGTGTTTAACCAACTTGCGTGCGTTTCATTACAGGCAAAGTGAGCATGCCCACTGTGCCCACAAACTTAAAGGAGTTACGAAAAATCTTAAAAACAAGTGAAAAGAAAAAAAAATCAAGAAATCAAAAAATAAATCAATTTCAAAAGAGAATAAAAGTGCATACCAATGTCATATATGCAGCGAGCTATATGTGGATTCTCATACAGAAGACTGGAACCAATCCGACGATTGCAAAATGTGGGCTCATGATAAGTGCACATCATACTCCGGAATTGGGTCATTTCATCTGATTAATGTCAAGAGATCTAACGTCTTTGATTTGATGCGACAAAGGAGGAAAGTCTATCTATGTGGTAGTTTCTAATCATTCTATTTTTGAATGGCGAGAAGATTTTAAGTTCCTTTGTTAAGTAGTTTTAAGTCTATTATTCTTAATACTCTTTTTGATTTTGTGAAAATTTTATGAAACTACCAAGTAGTTTGTTACAAAAGTAATATATTTTTGTTTGAATTTAATTAGTCATTAATAATGTTGCATTTTGTTAGATTTTTCAATTTATGAAGAAAATACTGCAAAGTTACTAATTACGACTGAGTAATCATTAGAATTTGAAAGTTATTGTACAATAAAGATCCATTATTTCTGCCTTTCTGATGTTTTCATGAATTTATTTCTGCTTATATGTACATTAGATATTAAAAATAGACGCATGCTCGCTTTACCCGTTGCGTGCCCATTTTGCCCTAATGCTCATGCCCACTTTAGGCCAGCCTCCGGGCAAAGTGAGCATTCGAAAGAGTTTCATATTTTGGATGTAAGTTTAATATTCATGACACATATGAGAAATTTATGTATTGGGTATGAAACTACAATAATTTAAGCATCTAATAGCATTAAAAGTATAACTCATCTATGTATTAATATATATTTTTCTCTTGCTTAAACTTATGGTGCCCGTTTTGGGCACCCTTCCCCTACACTTTGCAATGTTAGCGGTCGACACGCACACAAGCGCATTTCCTTGAATTAAGAATTGTATTAATTTGTCATGATACTGTGTTTCCATTTTAAGTTAAATGAAAGATTTATCCGTCAAAACAGGTCCGTTCCTGCGTGGAGTGTTGCAGCCACTTGCGGAATGGCTCTACAAAATACCAACTTGCTGCACTGGACTCGATCGAGCGCAGAGCTAAAAGGCTTATAGGCGACGAGGTGCTATCGGGCAAGCTTCATAGTCTGGCTCATCGGCGAACCGTTGCTTGCCTGTCGGTTTTCTATAGATTGTACTTCGGGGAGTGTGCGCAGGAGCTCCATGACCTGATTCCTCCATCTCCATTTCACTACCGGTCTACCAGACGCACGGCTGGGTACTATCCACACTTGGTTGATATAGGTATCATCTTGTCGTACCAAGCGCTTCTCCTCCACATTTATTGTGCGCACAGAGAAGTTGTGGAATTCTCTGCCGGCTTCTGTGTTCCCTGCCACTTATGACCTTTCAGCCTTTAAAGCAAGAGTAAATAGGCATCTTCTGGGCTCGCTCGTTCCATCGTATACCTCATCTATCGCTTACCATCAGGCGAGATCGAGGTCAAGAGTGGGCTCATCCGTAATAAAAAAAACCTAGTTTTTATGACGGAAATCTATTCAGAAGCCGATTCTGGAATTGCGTTTATTCTGTAATACGTTGTATTAACATAATCCATCCACCAACAAGCCTCAGCTATCGTTGCTTAACCATGAACATCAACTCATGCAGTTATTATTACATAAGTACTTAAAACTCCCTCGCTTTTAACACGTGGAAGAAGATAAAGCGAGTACCTACCAAATAATATTTTATTAATAAAATCTTTATCTGCAAAAACATTTTAAGAGAAAATTGATGAGGCTGAGTCTACTATCCTGGGATCAATTCCAGTGTCGAACAGTGTTATTGGGTTATTTTTTATCTGAAATTCCTCAGTAGAAGCTCGGAGATTTTATTACAGCAGAATAATAAAAATACAGCTATTGGCTTTACATAAAACATTTTTATTACATCTCCGATCAATCATCGAACAATAAGACGTACGGCGATGCGCAATCGGTAGGTACATGACAGTCACTATCGCTGATAACATTTCACTTTACTTAATATAGAAAAGGTTTTATAACTTATTCAAGACGCAGACGCCTTTACCGCTGACATGAATGTAAGTAACTGAATATGGGTAGCCCTAACCGGTTTATTTATTTTAGGACGAGCCAATAATAAGTTATCCTCAATATATTTCAGTTTTCAATATTGGGGTTATCACACGGTAGATGGGAAGATTGGAATTGTGGAGAAAAGTTTCAGAAGGTCGGATTCGGTCTTATATGGAAATACACTAACTTATTTTTCTTCTTCTTTC
Source organism: Tholera decimalis (assembly GCA_943138885.2). NCBI lineage: Eukaryota > Metazoa > Arthropoda > Insecta > Lepidoptera > Noctuidae > Tholera > Tholera decimalis. The sequence goes on from OW964572.2 coordinate 4,385,675, forward strand.
TGCTCTCTTGCTCGCATTATTTGTGGTTGGGATCTTCTCACTCTCCTACGCTAGGATATTCTATTCTGAGTTGTCGGCGCTGGCGATTGGGCTTACTTGAGGTCTCTAGGTCAGTAGCGCACGGCTTCAACATTTTATGAGTTCTGGAAGATTGAGCGCTACTATTCGTTCCTATTTGTTTTTTTTTAAGCGTCAATAGGTTAATAGTTGAAATATAAATAAAATAACGCTGTAGCGTACTGCTTTATCAATCAAGTTACAGCAGTTTTTTTTTGTTTATCCCCTCGAGTGTCGCATGTTGAATTTCCTTATGATTTTTGGGTAGGACTTCAGAAAAAATGATAAATCGGCAATTTATGGCCATTGTCATGGTATATATTATACCTTCCTGGATTAGTTATGAGTTTATCTAACTATTTATATCATTCAATAAGCAAAACAAACTGACCTTATCTCGCAGTGATGTGATATATTTACACTTTTACAATTTTAACTCACATACGAAAAAATAAAATAAAAAAAAATGTGCCTACACATTTATTTTAATTTTAATTTTATTTTAACACAAATTATTCCAAAAAATTAATAAAAAACTATTATAAAAAGTAATAAAAACTATTTGATAACACAACGAAAAAGTCTGCAGCGTCACAACAAAAACCACAGATACATTTTGTAATTCTTTTTCGTTCATTTTAGCGGTGTATACAGAACGTATTGCTACTTGCAACACAACCACAGATATTTATCGACCAATCCTGACCAAGCCCTTAAGTGTAACTGTCCGACTTAAGACATTTGGAGCATTTTTTTCTTATGTCGCACTGTGTAACATAAGACACGCGAGAGGTTATTCGTTTTTAGGGTTCCGTAGCCGAATGCCATAAAACGGAACCCTTATAGTTTCGTCATGTCTGTCTGTCGGTCTGTCCATCCGTCCGTATGTCAAAGACAGTAGATAGGTGTATTCTGTGAACCGCTTTCCGATTTTTATACAAAAATAAAAAAATATATTCTATAAATTTAAGGGGGGCTCCCCAAACATAAAACTTAAACTAAAACCATTATTTTTTCATCAAACCTATACGTGTGTGGTATCTATAGACAGGTCTTTAAAAATGACATTGAGGTTTCTTTTGAGGAGTGTGCCTAATCCGACAGTGCAAGCATCAATTTGCCAGCTGACGTTAAGCTCAACTTAGAACTTTAAGGTGCTCAAAGATTTGACGAACAATACCAAAGTTTGGTTGCTTTTATTTGAATTGCCCAACCAAATTAAGTTCCACATATTTTTGTATCCCATTATCTTTTGAAGTCTGTATGTTCACTTAGTGTACTTTCTGCATTTTACTAAAATGTGGTTCAAGCATCAAACCACAAGCCAACGGATCACGTAGGATAACTTTTTATTAGTGTGCCGTGGTAAATAGCCGCGATGCCTTATAAGTTCCTTCACTCCATTAGTTTGTGCGTCAGTCTGTAACAGCCTTAATTTTGTTACCGAAATTTTCTCTTTGCTAAACATTTGATGTATTAACTAATTTTATTATTGATGGAAGTTTAAGGATGTTGGCGAGCAAACTTTGAGGTCTAACCCTTGGGCCTTGACTTGTAAAAGCTTTTGTGAAACAGAGTGGATTGAGGAGTAACTGTGCGGAAATTTATTACATTTCTGTATAAATACTATAATACTACTTTTTTTTTTATCGTGGTAAAATTATCAAATAAGTCCTCCCACCCCGGGCAGGGTGGGAGGGACTGTCAGACTTTTACTGACTAAAATCCACGGTGTTCCTTCAATAGCCCTTTACGTACCGGGGTCACGGTAACGGGATGAGTCCCACGACCCCGGCAGGCTTCGGCCCTCTACGGGGGGCCTCGTCATATTGCTGACGCTCTTTGAGGCGCGCGTGGAACACGACGCGCCGTCGACCCGGGCATGGTCCATGGTCGGACAGCGAGTTGCCCTTTACTCGCTGTGCGCCTACGGTGGCCGGAGATCGTCGGCCGACGTCCGACGCCGTGGGCGTCTACCACTGCGGCTGGGCTGGAGGGAGGACGCCATCCTCTCCCTCACGCGGCCCGCCTCCTCCTTCGGAAGCATGACTGCTTCGCAGAAGGAGGCGACCGCTTCCCACTCCCTCTCGCCCCGCAGCATGGCCTCGACCAATGCCGGGCGCGAGAGATCTCCGCCTATTACCGCCGTGAGGACACGTCGGTGCTCTGCCCAAGCGGGGCAGTCCTGCACCGTGTGCTCGACTGTGTCCTCAGGGCGACCCTCGCAGTGGTGACACCCAGGCGTTTCCTCCTTTCCCATCAGACACAGGTACCTCCCGAAACTTCCGTGTCCGGTGAGGACCTGCGTCATGCGGTAGGTCAGGACGCCGTGACGCCGATCTAGCCTCTCCTCAAAGAGGGGTCTTACCGCCGCAATTGCGGCGCGCCCGGCCTTCGGTTGCGACAGTCGTTCCCTCCATACTGCCCTGAGCTCACGCCGGAGCTCTTCCCGCCGCGCCTCGACTTCTCGAGGCAGCGGGGATACGCCCCGGCGCTGCGCCTCCACGAGCCATTCATAGACGCGCTGGAGGGCAGTCGCCTTCAGATCCCAGGGCAACAATCCGGCAAGGAGGTTGGCTGATTCGCCGGCGATCGTGCGGTATCCCCGGATCATTCGGATAGCCATGACCCTCTGGCATGCGACCAACTTTAGTGGTCGCGTCCGGATGCACAGGGCCCACACTGGGGACCCGTAGAGGGCCATGGACCGCACGACGCCGGCGTACAGCCTTCGGCAGGAGGCGTTTGGCCCGCTAAGATTAGGCAGGAGTCGCCTGAAGGCGGCTGCTGCCCGGTTCAGCTTTGGGGCCAAACTCAGGAAATGCTCCCTGAAGTTCCACCGGCTGTCGAGGACGAGTCCCAGGTACTTCATCGTCCTCCCGACGCCGATGCGAACCCCCTCCACCGTTATGTGGGACTCGGACCGTGGCGCGTTCCGACCGCCATGGAAGCACATGGCCTCTGTCTTGTGCAGCGCCACGTCGAGTCCCAACTGCCGGATCCTACGAACGACTGTCGCAACCGCTTGCGTCGCCAGGTCGGCCGCCGCCTGGTGCGACTCTCCCTGCGCCAGGACGAGCGTGTCGTCAGCGTAACATATTACGCTGACGCCGTCAGGGAGGTCGCCGCGCAGCACCCAGTTGTATCCGATGTTCCACAGGGGCGGCCCCAAGACCGATCCCTGTGGGACACCGCACGACATCTCTCGCCAGTTCCACTCTCCCCGGTGACCGGGGTAGATGACGGCTCTGTCCGTCAAGTAGTCCTCGACTATGCGACGGAGGTAGGTCGGCACCCGGTGATACCGGAGTGCCTCCCTGATGCAACTCCAGGGCAGGGTGTTGAAGGCGTTGGTGATGTCCAAAGACACCGCCAAGACGACCCTGCCCCGGGATATCGCGTCCCCCGTCGTGAGGGCTCTCACGCGCATGACAGCATCCACCGTCGAGCGCCCCTTGCGGAAGCCAAACTGGCAGTCCGCAAGATCCGGGCCCACCCGATTCAGGTGCCCGAAGAGGCGGTCTGCAATTACTCTTTCCAAGAGCTTGCCCGCCTCGTCGAGCAGCACGATGGGCCGCAATGCGGACGGAGAGTCCGCAGGGCGCCCGGTTTTTTGGATCAGGACCAGCTTTCCCGTCTTCCAGCGAAGCGGAAACTGGCCCCTCTCCAGGCATGCACTAAAGAGCCCCCCTAGTCGAGGCCCGAGAGTCTCCGAGGCCAGGACCCAGGCTTTCCCTGGCAAGCCGTCGGGTCCTGGGGCGGTATTTTTGGCCTTGAGCCGTTGTACCGCCACTCTCAAGTCTACCTCGGTCACCTCTGGAGCGTCGTAGACGTCGTCGTCGCTGTGGTCCGCGTTTGCGCCAGCTTCAGGTTCCGTCGGAGACGGAGCCATGGGCGGGGGAGCGTGCTCCCCTCGCGATGGGAACAGGGCGCTCACCACGTCCTCCAAGAACTGAGGCTGGAGACTCTGCGTCAACGGGGGAGCCCAAGGGCGGAGCTTCTCTCGCACCCACTTGGAGGGGCGGCCCCATGGGTCCCCGTCCAGAGTCGCCAGCATCTCCTCCCGGGCCAGTTCCTTGGCCCGCCAGATCTCGTCTCGGAGGACGGCCTTCGCTGCCCTGTAGCCCTCGTACAGCTCCGCCTCTACAGTCGCCGCATCCGAAGGTCGGGTGCGGCGCCTGCGGAACCTGGTGTACCGGCGTCGCGCCGCAACGCACGCTTCGCGCAGCGCTACTAGCTCGCTCGACCACCAGTACAGCTGACGCTGGGCGCGTCCTTGCCGGACCCGGGGCATGGCCACGTCGCAGATCTCCGACATGGCCTCCTGGAACCACTCCGCCTCGTCGTTTATGTCGGCAGGCCTGTCCGGGGGTGACCCCCAGGCCTGCACGATCGATGCTTCCAGGAATAGCTCCCGGTCCATCTGCTTCAGCGCCCATCGCGGACCACTCAGGTCCCGTCGGACCGGCGCGTCTGGGGTCTGGGTGGAGACGTCGAACCGGATATACCGGTGGTCGGAATAGGTCTCCACCTCCTCCACAACGCGCCAATAATACTACTACTTACTATATATGATATCTATTTCAAGGTGAATTCATTTTTTGTCCAGTATAAACAGTAACCAATTCCTGACTATATATAATCTTTGGGTGTTCCAAACTATTAAAATCCACTCGGTAATTTTGGCGTAATTGAGTCACAAACTTCCGTAGGTACATCAAAATTTTCGCCTTTGAAATAATAGGTTGGGGAAAAAGTTTCTTCACATTTTTTAAGAAAATTCAAAACATTTTTTAATATAGTTTATTTACATTTAACTAAAGTATGTAGGTACCATTTTGTTCGATAACTTTTTGCCATCTTGTAGGTAGGGACATGATCCCATTGCTATAGATTTTTTGCTTGCGTTGCCTTTTTACCTTTTTTGTAGTAAAATTTTAAAATGTATCGAATTTCTTGATTAGATTCACTCATCTTGACAGTACGAAAAACAAATGAAAATCACACATTTTCCTAATTTGAATTTGGAATTATGTTCTTTAAAATTTAAACTTTCAATGATACCAAAACCAGCCAGATACAAATAGTATAGCCAAAGAGATTTTATTAAAAAGTCTTTTTCCCCAACCTTATATTAGTCATTATGGACGAGATTAATGACACAAGCTGCCCATTGATACTTTGTTTATTCTGAATTACAATACATGAAAGTTAAATTTTCGTTATGATTTCATGATAGCGCTTATATGATGGTTCCTCACACGTACGCTTCTTGTTCGGTAAATAGTAATGTAGAATTATTATAATTTTACATTCTTTCCTAAACTATGGGTTCAAATATCAATCATGTTTATTTTCATCTTGATGATAAAGCAGCTTTTACTCGAAAGGATTAAAGTATATAAGAATAGTGCTCAAATATTAACGTTTATTTTCAATAAATTACTTGACTTTGTAACATAGAAAGAAACATGTAATATAATTAGCCATTACCCAAGCTCACGCGGATAATGTTCGGAAGCGCTTTTGCTTCCGACTTACTTTATAATTATCAATATTTAAGGCTAACCCAGACCTTAGCGTACTAGATAGTTTTTCTCATAAAAGTGGCCATGATATAAAAAAAAATCAAATCAGACTGATAGTTCCAGATTGGCGCGTTGACGCGTTCAAACAAACAAACTCTTCAGCTTTATCATATTAGGTTTTCTTTGTTTTTGTTTTATTCTCTTATTGCATGCACGCAGGCCCAAATAAAAAGAAATACAATTAAAATTCAATTCAATTATAATAATTCCATTCAATTCAATTATGTCCAAATTAAATTATATTAAAAACAAAATGTGAAATCTATTAAATTAGCCAATTAGCAGGAATGTTGACAGCCGTATACAAAGAAGTAAGTAGTTTCATATTCATTCATACCGGTCTACCAGACGTACGGCTGGGTACCACTCACGCTTGGTTGATATACCGTCTTGTCGTACCAAGCGCTTCTCCCACATTTATTGTGCGCACAGCCAAGCTGGGCGAAATCGAGCTCAACAGTAATAAAAAAAAATATGGCTCTCAATATTCCATTGTCAAAATCATGAACACGGTTCATAAAGGAGGCCCTCACTTTGCGTAATACAGCGTGGAAACCATCAACTCTATTCTCCGCCAAACATACCAGACGCACTACACCGCCACCACGATAGATATTGACAATAAACATATAATCAGCCTATAATGTTTATACCGCTGGAAAACGGACTCCTCGTTGTTTGAGGGAATGGGCCATAATCCACCAGATTGATGGAATATTTTGTGTCAATTCCGCCAAAATTTAAATGGTTGAGCTTGAATGCAGATAAAATAGGTAAAGTAAATCATCCTACAAAAGAAGGTCAACACTCGTGTTGACAAAAAACAACCACGAAGGTCTACAGACTCATAATTCAAACGAAATTCCCAAACATAATTATTCATATTGTGTAAACCTCAAAGAAGACAAACTAAGTACTCATTTCAAGAAATAATAAGCTATAATTTACATCGCAGTCACCCATTTTGTTGAGGTCATTAGGCTTGTATTGAACAGGACAAAGCAGACTACTATTAAGTTGTCTATCAAACCTTGTATAACGGTAGAAAATGTGTGTCATAACATAAACAAATGTGTATTTTTGGTTATAGTGGCCTACTTTTTACCCGACTGCAAAGGAAGGGTATGTTTTTCGCGCGTATCTTGTATGTGTGTCTGTATGTTTGTAATATTCTTTATTACCTCATATCTCCAGAACCGCTAAACGGATTTATACAATTCAGGTATCGTTAGATTTGTCTTAGCGGCTGCTGAGACAAGTGTTCTTAGATAGGTGACATTTGAAAAAATTTAACGTAGCTGCTGTGCGAAGCCATGGTCACAAGCAGGCGGACCCATCCCATTTAAAAGTAATAAGTATGTTCAATTGGGTTCCGCCTGCTTGTTTCTTGCACTTCAGTTGAGCAGTCGGGTTTTTATAGATTTTTTAAATATTTTTTTTTTACTTCTAAAACATTAAGTTTCTTTGCTTATGCTTTATCAAGTTGTCTTGCGAGAATCGGTAGCATTAGTAAGTTAATTTTGCGATTTCAACTAATAAAAAACTTTTCAGACCTATCTGTATTAAATTCATCTTATCAATTCGTTTAATTTCCAACGGTTAAATTTTCTACACTGAACCTAACTTAAGTTTAGTAAAATAAACCAAATTCTATACTATATTTTCATTTAGCAACAGTTGTCTATGTGTCCCTTAAATTCAATGAAATAAATGTTTATTGATGGCAACTAGACTCCATTGTTAGTAACAATAATCTTATAAACTTTGATAGTAAAAAGTACAAAAAGTAATAAACACAAGTATAATAGTAACACACCATAGAAGCAACATGTGTAGAAAAAAAATAAAGTTTGTAGTGTAGTTACCTGCCCACACCCACATTCCTCTTTTAACAAAAATCAAACTCCATTATTTCAATTAAATCAGAGCATAGACACAGAGGTAAATTTCTCATAGTAACAAAAATCAACTCACCTTCCGTATCATCCTCTTCCTCGACAGTTCTTGCTCCTTCTGGCAGATTAACTTTCAGTCCTTTAACCTTAAAGAACTCTTGCATCAGCTTCATAAAGTACTTCGCTAGCTCTGCCCATTCCGACAGAAAACTCCTCGCTTCATTTGTCTGTACCACGTTAGCTTCTTTGGTCTCCTTAATTCTTAGTCTTTCAATAGTCTCCTCATCTAAAGGTACTAAGCTTACTATATTATTAGCTTTGATCGTCTCATTCTTGTTTAAACTGTCACCAAATATGGCTTTTTTGGCTATTTTAACAGCTTTGTATTTAACACAGGACAGGGCTTCTCCTCTTAGAAAGCAGCCGTCTTTGACATAACGTAAGTAGCCATCTTCTAGGGTGTTGCTGTTTTGTAGTGTGGCTAATAGAAGGAAGGTTTGGAGAAAAAGTGCTGGCTTGAGTGAGATCATCGTGGTATCTGTGAGCAAAAGAATACCAATATTACAACATTTAAAATGTAAGGAGATTTAACGCTCGATTAGATTTTTGATTGTGAATCTATTTATTACGAATAAAGAATAAAATATGTAAGATTATATTAAGCTGCATTATTGGGAAGTACAATGCTATAAATAATTTCGAAATTCATGTAGACGAAGTTGCGTGCGAAATGCTAGAACATAATATATGTGTAGATATAAATAAAATTTATAACGACACGAAAACTTTTTTATCTTTCTCTTTGCTAATCTCTGTGTTACGACATGACTGTGTTACTATATAATATATACTTGTCTATAGGGTTTGCCTTATATCCACAAAACCATTTCTTTGAAAACGTGTTTCCGTATTGTCGCATCACGCTTGTCTGAGGCTATTTAAGCAAAGTTTTATGAACGGAATTATTCCTTTACGAGCTATCAACAATAAATGTTTATCATTTCACCCAAATATGGCGTAAAACAAAACTTCCTTTACAAATGCAGGTAGTTTCTGTTTCTCCTTATTTATAGACCATTAAACAGACTGAAAGTTTCAGTCTGTAAGTTGTATGATAAGCTGAATTTAATGTGTGTTTGCCTGTTCTTTCTAACTTAGTTCGTGTTGTGTTTTCATTTGAAATATCAGGCGTCTAGTCAAATTGAATATATTAATGGATTGAAGCAGGGATTTACATTGAACAATGGTCAGAAATGTTTAGCTATAGGTTGTATACTTATTTATTATTAGTTGTATAATTATTTATTTATTTAAACTTTATGTACAATAGTGGTACTTAGGTGGACTTAATGCAATAAGGCATTCTCTACCAGTCAACCTTTGGGTTAAAAAGACCACAGTGTGGTAGGTGTACAAGGAAATAAAATGTCATAAATTATCGAAAAAATACAGAAATAATATATTATATATCATAATAAAATACAAAGTATATGTATAGTAAAATAATAAATTAATAAATAGGGCGCTTTATAATAATGTTTCTGATTAAAAGAATTCATTGATCAAAATAATTATAAGTATGGCGAAAACTAAACTAAAAATGTAGTGGGTTCTCATTTTACGCTTAAAAGAAAATAGACTCGGCCTTCTTGATGTTATTATATTGTATCTTGATTGAAATTATTTTACTTGAGTATTTTTATTTAAACTCGTTTCTTGTTGGGACTGCCACGTTTCTGTAGCGCTTCGGGCATGTTTACGGAAGCGCGCGCCGACTGTTTCCACGCCACCATGCGAAGGAAAATACCCGAACCTTTTTTCGGTCGGAAAATCATCTAATGACTCCGCCCACTCTGGGTGGAGTGGAAGGGAGTGTCAGACTTCTACTGACTAAAAAACTACGCAGTTGCCCTTGCGTTCCAAGGCTGCCTTATCTCGTTACATCATTTCGGCAACACCCGTATGCAATTCATTTATTTATTCACACTTCATGCACATAGGTAAAAAACACACAAACTTACTGCCGTAAGCATTCTCTACCAGTCAATCATGAGTGGTGAAGAGATAGTGTACTAGGTGCAAAAAAAGATAAGAGAGAGAGGAAGATTATAGGTCTAGTGGTCAGTGGCCCTGACTGATATGCCCAAGGTCGTGGGTTCGATTCCCACACAGGACAAATGTTTGTGTGATGAGCACGATCATTTGTTCTTTGTCTGGGTGTAATTTATCTATAATATGTATGTATTTAGAAATATATATGTATGTTTATCAGTTGTCTAGTACTCATATTACAAGCTCTGCTTAGTTTGAGACTAGATGGCGTTGCGTGAAAGTTGTGAAATATTATTATATTATTATTATTATTTATTTATTGATGATAGGCTTGCGTTGAACCACTACCTCACCTGATGGTAAGCGATGACGTGGTCGAAGATGAAACACGCTTACCTAAAAGCAACCTATTCACTCTTGATTTAAAGATCCCTGGGTTATAGCTATCAGGAAACACAGACTACAGCAAGGAATTCCACTCCTTAGCTGTAAGCACAATGGAAGTATTCCCACGATAGCGTATCGCCGTTCGTCTTGTAGTCCGATGACGGAACGGGCTTTTTTTAACGGTAAAATGTCTGCGTATATCTTTCTTCCATATCGTTTCAAAGGGCGTATTCCTTAAGAAAACCGAACTTTAAAAGGATTTTTGAAAACTCAATATAAAGGTTAGCTAAGGGATCAAAGTTCTTAATTAATGCCGGTAGGCTTACAACGAGAGCATGTCTTGTATTTTATCAAATAAAAGAGGAACGAATACTCCGAGGATTTTGGAATTTATTTTTCTACAAGATTTTACCCGCGGCTTCGCTCGCGGATGTTTATTTTTTTAGAGGAAGTATTAATAACCTGACTGCCTTTTTTATGGGTGGGAAAATCAACCAATGACTTTTCACGCTGTGGATAGAGCGGAAGGGAGTGTCAGACTTCTACTGACTAAAAACCCAACTCTAGTCGCTTTTTGTAGAATATTTAGTTGGCGTTGTAAAAAAGACTAATTAGTTTATTAGGGGCTACCTCATTTTCCCGTTGCTTAGTTATAAAATGAGAAGTTTGATCATGTGGCCAATTAAGTCAAGAGTGAATAGGTTACTTTTAGGTAAGCGTGCTCCATCTTCGACCACATCATCACTTACCAACAGGTGAGATGGTGGTCAAACGCGAACCTATTTTAAATAAAAAAAAAAAATAATTAATTAAGAAATCTGTTGTTGGTTTACCTCCCATAAATAATTAGCGCAGATAAATAAGATCATATTTTGGAAAAGTTTTACTGAATTCATAATTTAGCGTCACAAGAAAATACCCAAATTATATGTTTTCTATTGATTTGTAGGTAAGAATTATCAAAATATGCCGCATAAATGGTCGTTTATAATGCGTTGACTTAGAATATGATGATACCAGTGACGGGGCCCCATAGGGCCATTGCCTGCCAGGGTTGCGGGAATGTTTTAACGAGATACCGCGGACCCGGAAGTTAAGGGCAGCTGAAGGAACAGGGTGGGTTTTTAGTCAGTAGAAGTCTGACACACCCTTCCGCTCAACCCAGAGCGGGAGAAGTCATTCGATCATTTTCCCACCTGACAAAAAAGGGCCTATGTGAAATATAATACTTTTAATTTTGATTTTTGACAACAGTCAGACAGATAGACGTTATAGGCTGTTAAATAAATACAAGGATTCCGCTTTTCTTTTTTAAGCTCAAAAATCAGAAAAATATACTTCTACCCATGTCTAAGATTACTAAAAGAACTAGTGTGGGTGCTAATTAATGTCTGTTAGACATCTTACTAATTAGCGAGTTTCAAACCTGCTTTATGTTTGCTGAAAGAAAATCTGATACGTATCCTTTTCATGCTTTCGGTAATTTTACGTTTTAAAACATAATATTTAGTTGGTGATGAATATTTCGAAGGCACGATTGAATTTAGTGGTATAATGATAAATTTATTTTGCTTTTTTTTGTGAACTTACAACGTTGAATTCACATAACCAGCAATCTTGTTAACCCGTCCAACTAAGCTAAATATGCTTGCGTCTGAATTTTTTTTTAATTTGTTTGAATCTGCGACTTCTCGATCAAAAGTCCGACACCTTCAGGCTAATTAACGCTTCAAACGCATAATTGGTTATAATTAACACATTTACGCGACATTGAGAGCTAAGTACCTTGTGAAGAAACACCGAAATACTGTACAGTATTTCGGTGTTTCTATTGATATGAATACTTTTCTCCACTTGTAAAAATTTAGGGCATATCTGAAAGTGTATATTAATCTGAGTATACTTATTTATTTTTAAGTATTTTATTGTGTTAAAAATAGAAATCAAATGAATGTATGTAGTATTAGCGTAAACCAAATTGTAGTTTTAGAATTACGAAAGAGAATTAATGCAAATATTTTTTTTTTACAACAATCTCGCGTTTGTCGGCCATCTCACATGATGGTAGGTGATGGTGTAGTCGAAGATGGAGCACTTTTACCTAGAAGTAACCAATTCACTCTTGACTTAAGAAAAAAAAAAACAAACTTCCTTTTTTCCTTCTACTTCCTTTGTATTTGTAAGAATCATTCGTTTCCTGTTTGTTGTGATTGTAAAGGAATTTACGAAAAATGCTAAATATTTGGATATCTACCCGAATCACTATATTCTATTTGGACATAAGCGGTAAGTTTTAATAGTAAATATATACTTGTACCTATGTGTTAGCAACGTGTTGTTTAATTACAATGGACATTCGACCATTAAAAAAATATAAGGTACGAATTATAAAACAAAAATTTGTTTTAATTGCAAAAAAAATAGTTACCATAATTTCAAAAGTTGTGGCTTGTTGAACATGTTTCTGTAATTAATCACAAAGTTAAAAACAACAGAAATTTTACTCGTCTTCTTAAAGTTTCGTAGTAGGTACTGTTATTATAATTCTTAGCTTACGATGATTTTACCAAAACTTCTGTGATTACTGTAAGTGGTGTTACTAAAGTCTACTAGTAATAAAGAGGTCGGTCTTGTTTATGTATCTGTAATTCTTTGAAAGAAGCTAGACTTTTGACTTTGTTGTATAAGACCATGACAGCAAAGTAATATTAATAATAAGTCATTGTGCCGATTGTCATATCAGTCAATGGGCTGATAGCTAAAAGCTTCGACGACCTTCTGTCGAAGCTGGCTTTGCACAGCTGGATAAAGGGCCTGATGCAGAAGGCAGTTCTTCCTAGATACGGCTCGTATTGTGAGGAGGTTCCTTTCTCTGGAGATCTAACCACCGGTAGCTTGGACCCCGTTCCCGATGCCAGTGGACTGCCATTTTTTATATTTTTAAATGTTTTTTTATTGTCACTTTTTTATAGAAAAATATTAAAAAATGTAATTTTTGAGAGGTTTGTAAAATAAAGAAAATAATAATAACATTCCACAACTTTCACACAACGCCATCTAGACCCAAACTAAGCAGAGCTTGTGGTATGAGTACCTACTAGACAACTGATAAACATACATATATATTTTTAAATACATACATGTTATAGATAAATTACACCCAGACAAAGAACAAATGATCGTGCTCATCACACAAACATTTGTCCTGGGTGGGAATCGAACCCACGACCTTGAGCATAGTGCTGAACATGAGCGCAGAGGATAATGAACGAATCATTTTTTACTTTTTATTTGAGAACCACATTCTATAAAGTTCAGGTTCAGGTCACCTGTAATACATACATAAATTTCAAAGTTTTAGTCTAGTTTCAATGTTTGTAGGTTTGGAGATAAGAGTCTATTATTTTCCAAAATTCATTTGCCTTTCACTTGGGAAGTAGCTTTTGTTTACGATTCAGCATGAAAGAGAATTATTTCGTTTATTTTATACTAGCTGCAACCCGCAACTTCGTTCGCATGGGAGTATTTCCAGCGTAAATCCATCCCGTGGGAATCCTGGGATAAATGCCCTATGTGTTAATCTAAGATGTCAACTAACTACTTACCGAATTTCATTAAAATCCATCCAGTAGGTCCGGAGATTAGCGTGTACAAACAGACAGGACTTTTTTTGCCGTGTTACCGTTTCTTTACCCACCTCAATTATTATTTTTGTATAAAATTTAAATGTACAGACAAACTTTTTCTACGGTTTTATTATACGTATATAGACATTTTTGAAAAACTGTATTATTTATAAAGTTGCGCGTCCATGTTTGGATCAGAAATCTTGATATGCATACTAAATGTCAACTGAATGGATCAGATAGTTTTGTGGCAAATTACCTGTAACAGGCAGATGTAACCCGAAAGGGCAATAATCATATGAACGGTCACAACGCTGTCTTACACTAAAAAAATCGTATTTAAGTTTTCCTTTCGAGGAAATGAACAAATTTAAGTCTACATGTACCGCCTATCACTTAGTCTCAACTTAAACAACGAAATTATTTTGTTTGATTACCGATACGATAAGACAAGATGAGGTCATTTCGTTTGTCCAAACATGAGTATACATACAAAAGAAAAGCATGCAAGTTGCCATATTTATACAATGGCATACAAATATTTAAGGTAATATGTAAATTATAACTATTCATAATTTCGTATTAAATTACACAGCTAAAAAAGTTATTTACATAATTCATAAAAACAATTCAATTTTATATAATTCAATAATTAAAATATCACAGTCACAGTTTACTTGTATAACATAGTCAAAACAAGTAAATAAGTTATTAGTAAATAAGTAAGTAGTCAATTAAAAGGTAAAAGTAATTATAGTCATTTAAAGTAGTCGATCATTTTTTTTAGGGTTCCGTAGTCAACAAGGAACCCTTATAGTTTCGTCATGTCCGTCTGTCTGTCCGTCTGTCCGCGGTTTATCTCAAAAACTATTGTTACTAGAAAGTTGTACTTTGGCATGAGTATACATGTTAATGACGCCGAAAAAGTGGTAAAATAAAATTTTGAAAAAAATAAATCATTTAGGGTACCTCCCATACATTTAAAGTAGGATGATAATTATTTTTTTTCGTTTTTCCCATAGTGTGGGATATCGTTGGATAGGTCTTTCAAAAATATTAGGGGTTTGGTAAGACCGTTTTTTGATTAAGTAAACCGTTCGTGACTTATCAAGCTTTAAATTACCAATTTTCGTTAGAGTTAAGTGTCCACCCCCTCTATCAACTAAACGATTGTAGTTAGAAATTCAAAAGTCACGGCAGTAGTAACTATATATAACGAAATTTAAAGGAAAACTATCACACATAAGTGGGCTTTACAAGTTTACGAGTAATAGTCGACCAATTGTATTTGACTCGAAAATTTCGAACAACTCTACAGAAATGTCGATAGATGGCGCTAAGCGCCATCTATCGACATAACATAGAATAAAACAGTAAAAAAAGTGTGTCGGAACATTTTATGTATGTAGAAAAGTCCAAAATATTGAGGGGGTTAAGAAACAGTAACAGAACAGATTGTCAATGCCATTTTGTCATTTTTAAAATTACCTTTGCCATACTGACATTGAAAAATATCTGCCTCTGAGTGCCTAGCCGATACACCCGTTTAAATCAAGGCACGCGCTTGCCGTAATATACACATTGACGAAAACTACGCAGTATAAATAAGCCACAAGAAGTTTTTCCACAAGTTTAAGACCAGGCAGTCCAAAATAATTTTCACGCAAGCTCCGCCCCCATGCAGCCCAGTTAAGCCGTTGTATACTAAACGCTAACGCAGCAGTAATAAAGTTGAATATCGCGTGCGCTCTTTCACCATGTTCGGTTTCGAAACTGCCGTTGTGTGCTAAAGAATGATTTTCGATTAAAAAATGAATCAAGCGAAAATGTTCCAATTATGAAACTGGTCTAGACATGTAAAAAAAAATGATCGAATAAATCATATACTAAAGTTCCATTTTTACTGTATGCGTGATTGTTTCAGAATATTAATGCAAAGTTAAATAAAATTTAGGGAGCCTCCTCTTAATAATGGTACAGAATAGAACCTGTTAGATAAGTACTAAAAATACCAAGTTTACAAACACTTTTTATTATTAAAGTTATCAAACGTAAAACCTTCTTTATGTAGGTACCTACAATTTTATATTTACTTTAATAGTAATTTTCAGTGTAATAGGTTTTTTGCCTCGCATTAAGTGGAAGCCTGTCCAAGCTGTGAGAACGGTTACGTATATTTAATCTGATTATGTTCTGTATGTACGTATGCAGGATATTAATTCAGAAGGCATCGATGAGAGAACGAGTCAAGAAAGTTAAGACGCAAAGACGTTAGATATTTATAAAAAAACGAGCTGCTGCCCGCAACTTCGTTCGCGTGGGAGGATTTCCCGCGTAAATCCCGATCCCGTGGGAATGCCGGGATTAAAAGTAGATAGGACCCGATTTTCAGACCTACTGAATATGCATATAAAATTTGGTAACAATCAGTAAAGCCATTTCGGAGGAGTAAGGTAACTAACATTGTGACACGAGAATTTTATATATTAGATGTATATTTTATGTATTATAAATCGACAAGAGATTTATAAAAAGTTAATAAAATAAAATAAAGGAGTAAGTAAATACTACATTTAATACCATGTAGTAAAAAAATATCAATACATCTTTGACATAGAAAGCAACATATAAAATTAATTATGTGATGATAATTCTAATTGACATTTAATAATTACTAGTACTCACGCGGGGCTTCGCTCCCGTGGATTCTATCACGGTAAAAACATAACTCTCCTTTTTTACAGTCGCGTAAAAAAGTAGCCTATAACCTTCCTCAAGCTTCAAGCTACTTCCATACCAAATTGCATCCAAATCCACCCAGTACTTTCGAAGATTAGCGCGTTCAAGCAAACAAACAAACAAACTTTTCCGCTTTATAATATTAGTATAGATGAGCATATATTTAATTTATTTGTTTTAAACATTTACATATTACTATTTTGTTCTTATTTAATCTAATATTATAATTATGTAATAACTTATATTACTGACATTTAAATAATTGTACGCCACTTAGGCCAATCATGACTGATCTTGAACTATAATGTTATTTAATAACTTGCATGCTCTGTGTGTGTACTCATGATTCCACAAATAAAGAATCTTGAATCTTGAGTATTCGTATTCGGGATAACAGTATTATATCAGTCATCCACACCATCCCACCCTACATGTAATTTTCAACCTCAAATAGAGTAAAAATCTAATCAGAAACTTATTAAAACTATCTCCACAGTTTCAACCGACTAATTTTGTAAACTCTCGTTATGTGGGGTCAACCGACGATCAATTACGAACTTTTGATCGAAACACATGTTTGATAATGACGTAGACTAACTTGCGGTACGGTTCGGGGCGCGTAGCTAATTTCTAACTTATGACAGTTTTGTTGCCATCAAAATTAGAACATCCGTTTATAAGCTGGGGTCACAGTTTGGCGCAGTGGTTAAACGATTGGTTGATGGACTGCGTGTCCCAGTTTCGGTCACGGTTGGCATAATAGTTGTGTGATTGGCTGCTTCGCAGCCTTCCGCGAGTTCGATTCCCGAACCAAAACAAATGTTTGTATAGCCTCAAAATAGTTGTCGCGAGTAGATATTCGTAAAAATGCACAGACGCTACAGCGGAAGACGCAATGCTGAATGCAATCTCATCAAAATAATCGAAACACCTCTGAATTGTAGTTTTGAATAAGATTTATGTAAATAAAGAAAAAACTTTTTTTGCAAAGACTGAACCCACTTCAAAACTTGCAAAAACGACTATTGCACTACAAAGCGAAAAATAACCTTATTGCTTCAATGGAAGTCTAATTCCGTATAAAATAAGGACTAGGTACCGACTCACATAGCTGAAGTTAGTGCCAAGCCAATGAGTAGTTTTGATATGCATAGTACGTCGCATTCTGAGACACACCCGAGGTGATCTAAACTATTAATTTATCTTAGTAACATCTTGTTTCTGTTCGCCCCTTTTTTTTTCAGCCATTCTCCTTTATATCCGAATTAAATACCCGTTCTTCTTCTTCTCGCTTCACGTCAGTCTATAGCAGACGTTACTAAAACCAATAAAGTAAATAATAATTTGATTAGCATTGTCTTCAAAAACTTCAATATTAATTTCTCCTCAAAGTGAAAACTTAATAATGTTCCTTCCAGATTTTAATATCATGTAGCCCGACAAACTAATATCAAAATATAAACTACAATTTAAAACTTTATATTAATACAAAAAGAACTAAATATAGTGGAATACCGCTTAAAACAAAGGAGCAATGTTAACTTGCTTTTACCTGTGGCTTCGCTTGCGTGTAAAGTTCTGCTAAGACTATTATAAAAGTTATTATTAAAAATTAAAAAAGTTTATTCAGTAATTATTTTTTTTAAATTCTTGCTCTGTTACTGTTTCTTAACCCCCTCAATATTTTGGATTTTTGTAAATATATAAAACGTTCCGACACACTTTTTTTTACTGTTTTATTCTATATTGAATTTCTTTCATAACAACATTGTTTATTCTAATACATTAGCGCACATATCGACCCACTCTACGCATGAAGTTCAGATAGCGATAGTTCAAAAATTAAGTTGTCAAACGAAAACTTTTAACAATGTGAAAAAGTAGGTTTCCAATTTTCCACATAATTTTCACATTGATAAAAGATGTTGGCAGCATCAACTTGAATCTTCAGACAAACTCATTTTGTACACTTTCGAAAAAATAATCTAAGAATGATTTCAAAAGACAAAAACACGAATTGAATACGGGATTTCGTCGCGGCATCTGTCCAGTCTTACCCAGTAACTGTGTTGTCGAGGTCAGATAGGTATTTGTTCCCAACGAATTACTCCATGTAAAACAAGTACTCAGTTGCTACCCGACAAAGTTGAGAACAGGCTAAGCGGATGAGGATAAAATGCAAAGTGGAATAGGTGGTAACAGGCGCGTGCATAGGATTATGACAGGGCATGCGGCGGAGAAAAACACACAAAACTTCTTCTTTTATAGATTTTTAGCATAGCCACAGCCACGCATCGCCACCATGCTACGATGCGTGGCTGTGGCTATGCTAAAAATCTATAAAAGAAGAAGTTTTTGTGTGTTTTTACTCCCCCTGGGTGGTAAAGTACTCGCCAAAAATTGCAAAAGAATGGGGAACGATCTCAGCGCAGTTATCGTTTTTTTTTTAAATTACGAATGAGCCCGCTCTTGACCCCAATCACACCTGGTGGTAAGTGTAGATACGAAGAACGATGGAACGAGCGAGCCCAAAAGATGCCTGTTCACTTTTGCTTTAAAGGCTGACAGGTCATATGTGGTAGGGAATACAAAAACCGACAGAGTTCCACACCTTGGCTTATATAATTATGTCTTATATTCCAGTTAGAAAACCACACAAACAAGTGTTAATACTTCAAATCCATAAAAAATATTGGCTTCCATACAAATAACTACTTAGAATAAAATACACGACAATTTTCTTGAAAGTACCTAAAGTGCTCCCATGCTTTCAACCGCAGTGCAAATTATAGAAATTATTTTTTACAAACACGCAAACTACACCATGCAATTTGATAGAAAATGTTGCTTGGAATGGAGTGAAATTATAATTACGGTCGTCTTGCTAGTGGTCTAGAAATTAACATCAAATGGAATGACGAAACCTAAATGCAAATAATAACTGTTTTTTTTAACCATTTTCAACAATTTTCATACGAGGTTTTTATTTTGAAGTAATGGGAAATAGTAATGGATTCTCCAAGAGCACCTTCACACTAGTGTTTGTCCAGCGTAGACGTTCGATAAACGTATGCGCAACGCAGACGCCGCACCAACGCGGCGCAGACGTCACACAATTGCGTTGTCGTTTCGGAAATATCATTAACAAAATGGATTCTGACGAGGAAACTCTATTGTTAGCTTTTCTTTTAATAAGTAACGCAGTAACGCGGCGCACGTGTCACGCACCTGCGGCGCTAGCACAGTGTATTCATTTACCCTTGCACTGACGTCGCGACAACGTGACGCTTGCGCTGCATAGTCGCAGCGTCTGCGCTGCGCTTACTTTCATCGAACGCCTACGCTGGACAAACGCTAGTGTTAAAAGCGCTCTAAGACTCATATTATGAATGGAATACATAACCATGTACTCTGAATATTCATCGCCACTATTTTACTACATGATGAAAATAATAACATAATTAGCAAATAAAGTGCTACTGCTGGGACAATGTTGTATGAGAAGGAATGAGTTGACAACCGATGGGTTGGTCGGTATCTCATGTCTTCGGGTTTTCTGTCTGACGACCGACCGGTTTCCTGACGAAGTTA
This sequence comes from Tholera decimalis, assembly GCA_943138885.2. NCBI lineage: Eukaryota > Metazoa > Arthropoda > Insecta > Lepidoptera > Noctuidae > Tholera > Tholera decimalis. The sequence continues at coordinate 4,405,610 of OW964572.2, forward strand.
CCCTACACCGTTTTCAGAGAAGTGGTGATGATGGAAATTACACAAAGTAATATAACCTAAGTTCGTAACCACGACCTACAACTCGTAAATCATGCTTGTAAACACTGGGTCTAACTGCTCTCTCAAGACAATTAAGTACCAGATTCTAGAACGGGAGTTATCGCGAAATTAAACCGGTTAATCAATTTGTTAAACGCGCGTTAAAAGACCGAATTTTCAACGGCCGGTGGCTTCAGTCATTGACTTGCATTTAATGGAATTCATCGACAAATATTATTCGGGAATCCAGATAGTCGAAAAAAATACAAACGAACTTTTCCCGAATAGTTATTTCTGAATCTTAATACATCTAATTCTAAACAAAGACTGCGTGATCCATTCTGCACTAACTAAATAAAATCCTTAAGTTTTGTGCATGTCGTTATAAATTGTAGTTTTTAATCGCTGAGCTAGCAACTTCGTTCGCGGTTGAGGTAAATATCCATCTCACGTGAATTCCGGGATAAAAGTAACCTACATGTTGCCGTATAGCCTCCATCTTCCAATAAAATTCGCATTAGAATCGATTCAACCGTTACAGTGATTAGCCTGGACCAACAGAAAGACAGACAGACAAATATTTAAACTTGTGTTTCAGTAGGTATCGTGTCTAAAACTATAAACGCCTTTCTACAGACTGTTGTATCAACCACAGAGTGATGATGTGAAGTCTAAAAAAAAACATAAAAATCAGTCAAACCGTTTCCGAGGAGTTCTACATATGAAATTAAAATTTCTACATATAAGTTCTACAAAAACTATGACACAAGATTTCTTTTTTAATAAATAAAACTAGATGTAGTAGGGTACGATGGGGTTATTATACGCAGTACGTAAACCTTAATAAAATTAAGATAAAAAAAAATATATAAACACTGTTTACAATTAGGTACCTTGAAATCACAGACAGCCAGTTAAACTTTATTTATATGTAGCTACTTACAGATGTATAAACAGATACTAAACAACTATCCTAATCTAATTTCCCATCAGTCTAATAAGCTAGTTTTCCTAATTACAAAGAGATAGCGATTATGCCGCATTCACCGTGAAACTATGCGGAGTTTAAGTTCTCACCTGGCGAAACGATGCATTCAGCAATTATATGGTAGATGATGGTAATCAGGGGTTTACATTATGGCGTTGAGTTTTTACAATGATGGTTCTCTGGTACTTCAATTATAATAATAACTTTACTTCTATATTTAAATGAGTCTAGTTTTAGTGAGATTTCACGTTTGACAGAAATAAATGTGTATAAAATTTGTTGTTCATGGTCGACCGCTTTTCAGCAAAATTTATGCCACTAGAGGTGCTCACGACTTCGTCCACGTTGGAGATTTTTCTAGCGTAAACCGAGATCTTTAGGGCATTCTGATACAAAAGCAAAATCGAAATGTTGCCTTATAACCTCCTCTATCCTCCTCTAAAAGTCCTATAGAAGTCAGCTCATCCATTCCACAGATGAGTCCTAACAAACATTTTGGTCCTAGGAAATGCCATTCTTTCATCGTTTTGAGAATAGTGGTAATGATAATAATTTTACAAGGGAATGTGTCTAGAACCAAGAACTCATAAGTAATCCCTGTTACCTAAGGACCATCAGTACTTACACCTTTTCAAAGTACAAACTTGTCTTTAAGTTTGTCGAAATAAAAGTATTGGCCAGATATTGGCGTTAGTTAAGTCAAAATTGAGATATAGCATACTTTTCTGGGGAGGAAGTTATGATTACAATACTCAAAAAGCTTTTGTAATTCAGAAACGAGCAGTCAGAACCATGACTAGAATTCAACAGCAAGAATCATGCAGGAGTCACTTTAAGGACTTAAATATATTGACGGTCCCAAGCTTGTACATTTTGGTCCTGCTTAGTCACTTATCAAAATATATCTTTGAATATGAGACTGAAGATGAAAGGCAAAAAGGGAGAGTACAAGAAGAAATGATCTCCAGTTGAAGCAAGTGCTTCACTTGAACGTAGTAAAGCAAAGCGCCTACCACAAATAGTTAAAGAAGTTTAATAAACTGCCGATAGAACTAAAAGGTCTGATATACAAGTGGGTTTCAGAATAAGCTTAAACGGTTCTTGTTAGATAAGTGTCTATATTCTATTGATGAACTATGAATTAATACAATGATCGACTGGTACATAATTTTATTGACTTGAAATGAATTTTTTTTAGAATATTATGAATTGATTTATGATTTTTTTAATTGTAATTTAGATAATAATTGGCAATTTGATTTGATATAGAGTATTTTTATAATTATTTTTATGCTTATGAATGATTTATTTTTTATGCTTATTATGGTATTGTTGATGATTATTTTTTATTTTAATATAATTTTGATAATAATTAGTCATTTGACACAAAATATTTTTTATGGTTGTTATTTTTTATGTTTTTAATGTAATTTATATACACACATCAAAAGTGTCTAGGGATCAACATATATTTTTGCAATAACTTTTCTCCTGATTGATATTAATTAAAATTTTCTTTAAGGATTCATCAAATAAAGTGTTTTCGTTTGTCACAGTAACGATAAACCAAGTCACCTTTGCATTAATAAAGAAATTTGCCATTTTCCTAATAAAGGGATTTTTGACATTTGAACCACTAACATTAAAGTTCGAAAAAAAGACTGAAATAACAGTTTTCTTTAAAATTTTATTGGGTAACTTAAACAATTAATAATCCGTGTTTCTACCGCGAACACTAACAACACAAGAACATCGGTTTGGCATACTCAAAATGAGAATGGCCGCCCATGTTCGTTGCAACAACAAAAAAAGATCTTCTTGCGACTGGATACCCTCCATATTCGGCAGAGCTCTTCTCTGTAGCATATCCCATGCATGCTCAATCGGGTTCAAGTCTGGCGACTGAGTAGACCAGAGCAGGACATTGATGTTAGCTGCGGCGAGAGTCTGTCTTACAACTCTTGCGGTGTGCGGTCGTGCATTATCATGCATTAACTGAAATAAGGGACCGATTTGCACTTGTAGAGGAACGATGACGTCAGATACAATCGTCTCAGCATAAATTTGAGTGTTGAGGTTGCCTCTGATCCAAATCAACTCAGTTCTTCCGCTGATCCAAATACCCGCCCATACCATGATGGTTCCACCACTATAAGGATGGACTTCCTGGCAGGATTTTAATCGCTGTTGGCGTCCAGGGGTTCTCCAGTGTCGTATACGTCTTGTATCCGGTCTCATACCAAAACGAGACTCATCAGAAAAGCACACGAAACGCCATTGTTCTTCTGCCCAATTTCTGTGTTCAAGAGCCCATTGATATCAAATCCTACGATTGTGCATTGCTATAGGTGGTACCCGTAGCGGTCTTCGGGAATGAAGGTTCACTTCATGCAAGCGGTTTCTGACTGTTTGGTCGCTAATTAAGTTCCCTGAAGAGTGATGAAGCCTCACGGCTAACATCATGGCGGTTATTGTTGGAGCTCTTCGAGTTAAGATTTGAATGTATCGGTCTTGTCTCCGTGTGGTGCAGCGATACCGTCCTCCATGGCGCTCAGCCACGGTACCAGTGGTTCGGTAACGTGTCCAAAGTCGACTGATAACACTCTGACTTGTATTCAGAGCTAAAGCCACAGTACGTTTCCGGGAACCAGCTCCCACGGCTCTGAGCATTTCTTCCCTGCTTAAATGACGTCGCCGCTCCATAATAACGTTGGTTTTAATCAGTAGTAGGGAAACAGTAGCACTAATAATGTCTTCAATGCGTTGTATGTTTTTATAGGGAAAATATTAACAGCTGATTTTCATCTTTTACTCGAATTTGATTAACAGTTCCTGTTTCAAATTATGAAATGCACCAAAAAGGATCCATATAAATTTATAAAATCATAAATTTATTACAAAGCCACATCTCAATCTCAAGAAATCCGCATAAAAATGCTTGATCCCTAGACACTTTTGATGTGTGTAATTGCAAAGATGTAAAGTTCAGTAATAGTTTATATAAATGTTTAGTTATAGAAATTCAGACATGATGTAAAAATCGTTATTGAATAAGTGAATTGAAATTGATAAACAAAAAAGTGTTAAACAATAAAAATGAAAACTGTTGAATCATTCTGCTTTTTAAACGTCACGTGTATACCTTTCATTTGCACGTCAATCAAGACCGGTCAGTTCATTTAAATATTTAGGTCTTACAATAGACAAGAACTTTAATTGGAAAATACATGTAAATGATATTTGTAATAGGCTAAGATCAGTATTAAGTAAGTTTTACCAATTAAAAAATGTACTAAATAAACAAACATTAAGAATAGTTTACTTCGCTCTTGCTGACTCATAATGAGTTATGGACTCCTTGTGTACGGGCGAACCTTTAGAACATATTTAAATGACATTCAAGATATACAAATAAGACTGCTAAAGTACCTCATTAGTAAAAATGTTAAAGATAAGTGCAACAAAGAATATAATAAGTTATTTCCTATTTGTAAAATTGTACCAATAGATAAAAAAGTAGATTATTTGGTAGGACTGAAATATTATTATAAGGATGAACACAAAGTTAATGTTAAAAACAAGTACAATGTTTATTTTTTTTTCTCGAACCCAACGGTTCTAGAAAATAAACTGGTTCAACCCAAGATAACTAATTATTACGGTAAGAGGACATCTCAGTATTTGGTACCTCAAGTTTTTAACAAAATAGAGTTATTAAGAGAAAAAATAAAAATAAGTAAAGGAACACTAAAGAAAAAACTAAAAAATATATTGGAATGCTAATCATATTTTTAGGAAATTAACACATTGTTACTGTGAGATTATAGATATAGGATTGTATTGCAACATATTGTGTAGAAGTAATTGGAATGGTTAATGTTAATGTATAAAGAGCGCCTCTCGCCATCAAACGTAAAAGCTTGGCGAGTTTAGATTTAAGTGATACCTCTGTATGTAAATAAATTAACTAAATAAATAAAAAAAATAAAAAAAAATATGACAGATTATAAACGTCTGCCGCTGGTTTTCAACATAACTGGGCTTGAGTAGTGATGGGCATTTTTATTTGTATCTCTTCTACAAGCCAATCACAAAAGCCAAACCTATTATTTCTACTACTACTCGTTTGACAAATTGTTTTTAACGATTATATGCTCGCTTTTGACCATCGTCTCACCTGATGGTAAGCGATGTGATTGAAGATGTGATTGGTGATAGATATAGGTATAGGTGGTAACAATATTATATTGTCGTGTAACGATGTATCAACAAAGAAAATAATAAATGTGTTGCTATGTAAACAAAACATCGGTCATGCCTCAACGCCTGCGTCTGATAAGAATCAATGGTGCGAGCAGATATTTGTCTGATCAGCAATGTAGCTATTTTCATGAAATGTAACAATATTATATTGTCGTGTAACGATCTATCAACAAAGAAAATAATAAATGTGTTGCTATGCCAACAAACCATCGGTCATGCCTCAACGCCTGCGTCTGATAAGAACCAATGATGCGAGTAGATCCGATCCGTCTGGTCAACAATGTATCTATTTTCATGAAGTATCTCTATCTATCAAGGTACCTACACGGTTTTATTGTGTTTTGACTTTTAATAAAACGTCCAGAAATATGTTGGATTTTAAAATAAATTATTTATACCAAATATTTGTTTTTGCCTCCGTTTTCGTGTACCTATATGTAACCATTTTGATGTCATTGTAACCATAGACTAGTAATATTGTAACACGTTTGTTGAAATTATTCTTGTAACAATAAAAAACATAGATAAATAGATTATTTATCTATGTTTTTTATTATTCATAGGCTCGAGTATGACCACCGTATCATATTACGACAAACATGATGTGGTCGAAGATGAAACACACTTACACGTGCCTAGAAGTAACACATATTCACTCTTGACTTAAAGACCCTATGTTATAGCTATCAGGAAACACAGACTCTGGCTTTGTTTTTCTAGGTTTCCGTAGTAAAGCAAAGTGCCGACTTCATCTGACTGTCCGCCTGTCCTTATGCGAAAAGCATTAGTAATGTGAGTATTTTTAGCAAGCCAGAGCTGCGTGGTACTTCCCCTAACACAATAATAGTGAGTAATAGTCGACTGACTTATAAATTAAAAGAAATTAAATGGAAAAGTAAAAAAAAATGTCGTATTAATAAAGCAATTATATAAAGTAATGTTGTAATGATTTACGGGACGAATAACTACGGTACCCTTTTTGTTTCTTTTTTTCCTGGCGGGAAAATCATCGAATGTTTTCCCCCGCTCGGGGTGGAGCGGAATGGTGTGTCAGACTTCTACTGACCATAACACCCTGTTCCTTCAGCTGCCCTTAAGTTCTGGAGCCGCGGTATCTCGTGAGAACATTACTGCAATCCAACTACGGTACCCTACATTTTGTTTATATTCTTAATCTGGCATTAACTTCAAAAAAAGTTCAGATGTAAGAGATTTTTCCGATTCCGGTTTGAGATATATTTATTCGCATAAGAATACAATAATTAACTTACATGAGAATGTTTACAATAAAACTAAATAAATCTAATAAATTGGGAGAATAACATGAGTAGACGTTAACATAATTAATTTTTGAGGGTACACAACACACAAAAAATTAATGTTCGTTCGATACTATTTGGCTGTCAAAATGATTAAACAAGTTTCTGAATATATTTCTTGAGTATTAATTAAGTCTTTATCTACTCTGCTTCGAAAGAAAACCATACTAATATTACACATGTGAAAATTTATGTGTCGCTTTCACGGTAAACCCGCTAAAACAATTATGATAAAATATGGCATGGTGATAGTCGAGAACCCGGGGTGAAACATAGGCTACCTTTCATAAATTATCCCCCATCGGGCTGAATAATGAGATTTTTGATGAGAATGAGATGAAGATTTTTCATACGAACTCTCGTATGAAAAATCTTGCAAACAATGTCGCGGGCGACAAGTAATCCATACTAATATGTAGGTATTATAAATGCGAGTCTGTATGTCTGTAACGCTGTCATGGTTAAACGACAGCACCGATTTAGATGAAATTTGGAAAGAGACCCAGGGTCAAAAATAGGCTACATTTAAAGGGTTGAAATAGGGAATGAAAGTTTGTACGAGAAATCAAACAAACTTTCATCCCGATTGCTTAACCGTTTTTAATGAAATTTGGGTAGAATCTGCATAAAGATCCAGGCCTATGTATGACTACATAGGCCACTATAAGATGAAAGTGTGAATTTAGAACAATTTATATCAAGTGAATCACACACATATAAAAAATAAGCGATGAAATACAGGTTTATATATTAAAACGCGAAAGATGTCACAGGCTACATGTTGGGAAAATTTATCCCATTTTCCCAATTTCCAACGCTTTGTGACATATTATAAGTACCACAGTATTGCTGTAGATATATCTACACAGTAATTGGTATTGCTTTAGGTATATCTACACAGTACGGTGTCGCTGTTGTTGGTACTCTAGTAATCCGGATTTGCTCAAGTTTGAATGCGTTATATTTCGAAACGGAGAGCACATAAATTGCGTGATCGTATTTGTATGCAGCGTACTCAGGGGTGGCTCTGTTGGTATAATGAACATATTTGTATAGTATAGTTTTTTACTTTTATTCTGTACGGGGCTCCCGTGAATTTTTTTTACGATAAAAACATAACTATTCTTTTGCAGTCGGGTGAAAAGAAAACTATAAACTTCCTAAAGCTTCAGGATTACTAGCAATGTGGGTAAAATTCACATTACTAGCAATCCTGTTAACCCCTACAAGCTAAATATGGTAGTGTTTGGAGGTTTGGGTTCACGGCAAGTGTAATGGGTGGGATTAGAACCCACGACCTCTCCTAGGGACCACTGCCTATATCATATACTAAGCCTACAGAACAAGAAAAGTGGAGCCGAAATAATACGTCATGCCAGGCATCATGTCATGTCAGGTTGGCTGGATGGAGTGACGGCCGACACGGCTCACGCACAATGGTCTCGTGCAGAGACTAAGTGCGGAAACCAAACCGAGAAGAAGAAGAATACGTCATGTGTGTTGAAAAAGCTAAACAGATGATTATATTTCTGAGATAGATGAGTTCAGATACCACTTAATAATCATTCAGTATTGGAAAAATCGTACCTAATTTCAACATCGAAATTGTGCCAACCCTTAGACAATATAATAACACCGGTGCGTCTCAAGTCATTTTTTTTTAGATTCGCAGATTTAAATTCAATTTGTACTTACACCGCAACATTACGAGCATGGGATGAACGTGAAACAGTTTCAAATGCGAAGGCTTTAATGATTTCAATGTAATACCCAGAGAGTTAGGAATACCATCAGGGAATAGAGACGGAGTACAAACATAATGGGTTATATTCTTCATCTGACGCACAGAGGAACTGTCATCATAATCATTATTTTATTTGTGAATATTAAACGTTTACACATTTGTCTTAATTAATTAATAACCATAAAAATTATACATGTATAACCTAAAACGTTATCAACAGCATATAATACAAAAATAATTATAAAAACAATTGTGAACTAAGGCGCAAGAGAAAAATTACTGTTACTTTATACTTTGATTTCAAATGAGTTATTTTATTAGTTACATTTTTTTTATCTCTTATCAGTTGGATCAACGCGTTACGGAATCTACTAACTGGTACAGAAATTATCTGCTTAAGGGCCATACTATACGGCCGGGGCGGGCGCCGCGGGAATCCGCTTCTGAACCGCACTAGACACAATTTAATATAGAAGTTGTATGCTGCATACTACACTGCGCGGTTTCCCACCGCGGTTCACAGGCGGGAGAAATACGACCGCCGCATGCAGCGTCAAACCGCCGCTGATAACCGCCGCCGCGCGCCGCTTCAAACTACACGGGCGGTTTCCCGCTATTGCGTCATTCAGCACGGGACATTGTGCGATACGAAGCGTTTTATTGTTGACAAGATCGACCTGCTTTGTAAGATGTGAAGTCGAAAGATTACGTCAATCGGGAATTAAAAGCGAAATTATGGATAGAGATAGGACAGGAAGTGGTGGCGATTTCTTAACACTGGTTCCACCCAAACATTGCGCTTTACTTTATTTTTTAATAATTCTATTAATAATAGAGCTGGAAGCGCAGTTATCATTAGCGGATGCATAATAAAATGAACAAAAGGCAGCGGTAAACCGCGTTCCGTGTAGTTTGATGGTCTGCGGCAGTTTTGTCGAGCGGATTCCCGCGGCGCGCGGCGGTAGGTACCACCCGTGTTGTAATAGCCTAAGGTACGATTCAGACCAACCGGCTCGCATCGCGCCGTATCGGAACGGTGCCGTACGCGTGCCGCGGCAGCCGAACGCGTCCGTCGGAGCCGTACCGCTACCGCGGCATGCGTACGGCTGCCGTGGTAGACGTACGCGTGCCGCGGCAGCCGATAGCGTCCGCTGGAATCCGTACGCACTCCAACAAGCCCTCAGAAGTGCTGCTCACATTACGCCGCGTGTAAAGACAATCATATGTCTGAACTAAAGAAATTACTTTTCGTATCCATTTTTGACTTTAATACTGTGACTGTCGCTTGAAGAACACAACTTGAATGATTCGCTCGTTGCTGCACCGTAATCTCCGTTCGTATTCCACGACGCACGGCCGACCAGCTCCGAACGAACCCGACGGCAGCCGATTGGATGCCGACGGCGCCGTTCGGCGCCGGTCGGAGCCGGTCGGCCGTCGCGACAGCCGAACGCATTCTGCGACACGTCACCACGCGTCGCAAGATGCCGACGGAGGTGACTATGCGTAAGTTGCATGCAAATATGAACTGTAATTACTGTTGATACATTTCAATGTTCTTTACCGCATTGTAAAATGCCGCCCGGCCCGCCGCGATGCGAGCCGGTTGGTCTGAATCGTACCTAAGTCTGCCTTTTCCCAACTATCTTGTAGTCGGCTTCCAGTCTAATCGGATGCAGCTAAGTATTAGTGTTTTACATGAAGCGACTGCCTATCTGACCTCCACAGTTAAACACAGGGTAACTCTGTTACCCAGTAACTGGGTAACACGAAACTCCAAAGACTGATGAACGGCATAACATGCTTTCCGAGGCACGTAAGCATCTCGATAAATTAAGATAATCACCCATCTACGGACCGAATAAGGAAAAAATTACTTATCCGTCCGGCTGTTAATTCTTAGCTACGAGATCCTCACATTTCAAACAACAGAACGTGCCAATAATCTATATATACAACGTGTAATTTAAAGAGTATATACATACCAAGTGCACAGCTTCTTTAGATGATAAAAAACGATATGGCAAGGTTTTGTAATCCTATGTCTACATATCGCCTCTTTGCTTCAATAACGTGTTATCTTAAAAATTGAAATTTTAGAGGGCAGTGTTTTTCAACTTTCAAAAAATAATTGTGTGGAACGAATATTTGTTTTACTGTAAATCTCCGATTTATTGTAAATTTTAACAAATAAACTATGTGAAAACTTATCAAAATGATGATAATTTAGAAGTTTAGCAAGAAATTGGCTTTATTTGAGAAAAAGGGGAAAATATGTCACATTGTTCTTGCAAATATTATAGTAAGATTGTGTTACAAACTAAATTGTCACGATGTTAATGATATTACTTTGGTTATGAAACTGGGTTATTATAATGAACAAACATTGTTGAAATAAAATCTTTTAGACTTCAGAACCAATCTTTATCGGAGAAAGTGCAACTGCAAACTACACTTATTATGATTTCTATGACAAAATATAAAAAATCTGACTAAATGACGTTACGAATAATCACAATATTTATTGTTTACCTATTACTTAATGAGAAACACATTTTACTGGAGAAAGCTTAAAATTAAATAAAAGAATAGTATCCTTATGATCTTGACTATTCAATAGCGCCAGATGAATAAGAAACTCTTATTTAAGAGTTTGCATTTGCAAAAAAAAATACAATTAAACATTAAATTAAACATTTATATGTAACTCGTCTTAGACAAAACAAAAATATAACATACTTAAATTAAAAATAATTGTAATATAACTAATGGCACTTGGAATAATAACTCAGTACAGCTTATTAACCAATATAAAATCACAAGTTTACCAAGAATTATAGTCTCTCACAATGATCAGATCACACACATCTTATCTTAAAGTATGTAACAGTCTTAGTATTGTTTTGGTCTAAGTATTCATAATCAATCTACCTGCGTGCACATATTCCCTTTTCCATTATTAACATTTCAGTGCAGCCACCACCGTCGAATGCTGGCGAGCATCTCTTTTTAGAAATTGACCTTAACCATATGAAAGTTTTGCTGGGTGTCTATTATTGTCCCTCTCTGCGTATCGATTACTTCTCCTCATTTGAAAGCCTAATAGTCAACCTTGCGCCCTCTTACAGGCATACAATTGTTATGGGTGACTTTAACACCTGTCTCCTTAAAAATGATTCCCGCTCTTCCTCACTTCAATCTATTTCTCAATCCTGCAATTTATCTCTCCTTCCATTAAGCGCAACTCACCATTTTCCAAACTGTACTCCTTCACTTCTTGACCTCATCTTTGTTTCCTCCACACAACACGTCGCTAAGCATGGGCAATGTTCAGCTGACGCTTTCTCCTACCACGACTTGATTTTCCTTTCCTACAAAATTCGCCCTCCTAAGACTAAACCTAAAAGTATTCTTCAGCGCAGTTTTGGTGGAATGGACTTGGAAGGTCTTCGGGAAGATGCTAGCAGTATTGACTGGTCTGAGCTTGTTCATGCAGACTCGATTGATGAAAAAATTAACCTCCTTAATTCCAATCTCATCGGGCTGTATGATGTACATGCACCTGTTCGGTTGGTCAAGATGAAGCATCTGCCTGCTCCGTGGCTAACAGATGACGTGAAAGCAATTTTACAAAAAAAGGCAGCAGCAAAATCTAGGTATAAGTGCAGACCTAGCTCCTTAAATCGTGAAAAATACGTCGCAATCAGAAATCGCAGCAACTTGGTTTGTAGGGATGCCCAACGCCGCCACATTCATAAGTCCGTTGAAAACGGTGATCCAGCTAAAGTCTGGAAATTTCTTAGATCAATGGGAATTGGGAAGTCACGTCAAGAGTCTGTTCCTAAAGATATAGATCTTGAATTACTCAATCAACATTTTTCCACCTCTTGTAGTTTCAATGGGCCTGTTAAAACCAAAACTTTAGATAATCTTTCGTCTCTTCCCACTCCCGATTATTCTCCTTTTGTTTTTAATCAATTTGCTTGTTGTGATGTTAAGAAGAGTATTTTATCAATCACGTCAAATGCTGTTGGTAGTGACTGTGTAAGTCGCAAGATGATACTCCCTATTTTGGACGAAATCCTTCCTGTCATCTGCCATATCCTTAATCATTCTGTATCCTCTGGTGTTTTTCCATCTGCATGGAAAGAAGCTCATGTAACCCCACTTCCAAAAAAATGTAATCCTGTTTCTTTCTCTGAATTCCGTCCCATTTCCATTTTACCGTTTCTGTCCAAAGTCCTTGAACGCCTTATTCATAGTCAGCTTAGTGCTTTGCTCTGTAGAAACAAACTCCTTAATTTTTACCAATCCGGCTTTCGTCCGGGGCATAGCACTACCACAGCTCTTGTTAACATTACGGATGATATAAGATTGGGTATGGACAATAGAAAATTGACGGTCCTTTCTTTACTTGATTTCAGTAATGCTTTTAACACTGTTGATTTTGATGTCTTGCTCGGGATACTATGCTCTCTTAACATATCTCCAACAGCTATTGATTGGTTTCGTAGTTACCTGTGTGGCCGCCGACAACGTATTTGCATTGAAGGTTCGTTGTCTTCCTGGTGCAATACTACTGCTGGCGTACCACAGGGGGGCGTTCTCTCTCCTCTTCTTTTCGCCATATTTATAAATTCTATTTCAAATGAACTTCTCTCATCCTACCACCTTTATGCTGACGATCTGCAAATTTATTCGCAAGCTCCCGTTGAAGATTTATCTGAGGCGGTGAAGGCGGTGAATAAAGATTTAGCGCGTATTTCCGATTGGAGTTTATATCATGGTTTGAAGGTTAATCCTGCGAAGACTAAAGTCATTATTGTTGGCAGCCCTAGGCTACGTTCCAAAATTGACTGGACGACCCTTCCCCAAATAATTTTTGATGGAACTGTTATACCCTACTGTGACTCAGTAAAAGACCTTGGCATTTATATTGATAAGGATTTGTCTTGGGGTCCCCAGTTGCAGGAAGTGAGCCGCAAACTGTTTGCCTCTGCGGGGTCTTTACGCAGATTGCGCAATTTCCTACCGACTGCTACTAAAACTGCGCTTGCCCAATCTCTTCTACTCCCTATCCTTGACTATGCTGATGCAAGTTATCCAGATCTAGCTGAAGTGCAGCTAGATAAGCTTGAGCGACTCCAAAATTTTTGTATCAGATTCATATTTGGTTTGCGCAAATATGATCATGTTTCTGAGTTTCGCACTAAACTCAAGTGGCTGCCTATCCGCCTTCGCCGGAATGCACATATTTTATCATTACTCTACAGTATTCTTTTCAATCCAACGACTCCCTTTTACCTCAAAGAACGTTTTAAGTTCCTTCATGACACACATGTTAGAGATTTGAGATCATCAGAGAATTTGAGACTTTTGATGCCTACCCATTCCACAAAATTTTACGACCAGTCGTTTACGGTGCAGGCCATTCGGTTGTGGAATGGATTGCCGGTGTCAGTAAGACAAGCTCAGTCACTTGCTGTTTTTAAAAGCTCGGTTGCCAATCATTTTATTTCAAACTTATGATTATTCCTTTGCTTTCTCCACACGATGTTAAAGAACACATTATATATTTATTTATTTTATGTACTTATGTATTTGTAGTTATATATATTTTTTTTTTGTTGTATTTATATTAGTTTTTCCGTTATTAATGAGTATTTGTACAGTAGTACACTAATATAGCCCTCCCCATTTTAAATAAAGCTCATAAAGTCCTTCCAAAGGTTGTCTGGAAGATATCGCTCTCAGCGATAAGACCGCCATTGTAACCAATTTTTTTTTACAATATTGTTAATTAAGTGTGATTCAATTATTGGTGTACAATAAAGTATATTCTATCTATCTATCTATCTATATATTTAACCTGTATTTAAAAAACCCTCTATAAGCTACAAAAATTCATAAAATGGCCTGTGGTATCTGGGGATAAGATTTTTGTTAACCAAATCCATTAGGTCTGCTTTTTTTATCAGATATCCCAGGTTCTTCTTAATAACAATATTTTTAATAACAATAGCTATTTTAAATTGTTTATCAGCATATGAATCTTTAAAAAATAAAGCTTCAGGATCGCTTTCTTGCACCCGAATCACCTTTAAACCAACAGGTTTAAAGTTGATTACAACAACTAACAAGTTTAATTGAATCATTATTTTCATCTTTTAACAATGAAAAGTTCATTTGAGTAGTTAAGGTTTTCCAATCTCCAGAGCCTTGAACATCGACGACGAGTTGCAAGTCTATCAGTTACATTTCCGGGAATGTGCGATGGAATTACATAATCTAATTCCGCCATGCCCGTTCCATCATCGGACTACAAGACAAACGGTGATGCGACATCGTTACATGGTGGACATCCCACCCATACGCACAAAACGTTTTGGGAATACTTTCATTATGCGTACGGCTAAGGAGTGGAATTCCCTGCCGGAGTCTGTGTTTCCCGACAGCTACAACCTAGGAGTCTTTAAGTTAAGAGTTAATAGGTTACTTTTAGGTAAGCGTGCTCCATCTTCGACCACATCATCACTTACCATCAGGTGAGATGATGGCCAAACGCGAGACTATTATCAATAAAAAAAAAAAACCTTGATCTTCTTTAAATTCCAAAAGGAACAAATAAAATGTGCTTTTAAATTATTGTTATAATATTTATAATTCACCTCTCAACACCTCTCCTTACGGGGTAACCTTATTCGATAACCTTATTCGATAGTGTACTTATTCTACCATCAATTTTGATTTTTGTGCTATGAAAAGTCGAAGGATAGGTGATTATTAATTTATTACGAAATAGCCCACACTTGAACCCGATCACACCTGATGGTAGGTGTAAGATAAGGTCTACGATCGAACGAGCGAGCCCAGAAGATGCATTTCAAGCAATTTTTCTTGAAATCCACCATCCTCTCGCCTATCATTAGAGCTTAAAACGGGATATTTACCATGTGTATTTATTGTTTTGAGTTTCCGATATTTCGGCACTGTTGCAAGCACCATGATCACGGATGAATTGAAGTAATTGCGGGTGGATACATGGTAAATATCCCTTTTTAAGTTCTTTTGATACTGTTAGTGACCATGCCAGCTTAAAAACTTATATCCTTTCGCCTGTTTATAAGCTGTCAGATATAGTCTGGAAAGACCCATGATGCAAGACAGGGTGGAAAATTCCCCCCAACCTCTTATAGTTGATGAGGAATCGGGAAAAGAATCGGAAAAATGAGAAATAAAATTTCTGCAGTTTCAAAGTTTCATTTTTGGCGCAGCCGTAAGGCACGTACTGTCTTTTTAACCGACTTCAAAAAAGGTGGAGGTTCTCACTTCGTCTTGAACTTTTTTTAATGTGTTTTACCTCACAACTCGAAGACGGCTGGACCGATTTGGAAAATTCTTTTTTGTTGGAAAGGGTGTACTTTCTAGTTGTTCCTATTGTCATCACGTTAGGATCTGATGATGAAATCATGGAGTAATCGACGGAACTCTTCAAATATAGGCACACCTATAGCGTTTTGGGTATTTGTTGTAGTACCTTGTGCAGTTGCGCAATTTTGTGCATTAAAAGATGTATTTGATGAGCTACATGATGATGAGTCACTCGAAGAACTACTGCTGCTGCTGGTGGAATCACAACGATGGCGATTGGATAAGTCAACTTTTTTTTTGCTGCGTCATCTACAATTAAGGTTGCTTCCTCTAAGTTTGACCTCGCATCCCCTGAGCTTAACGTTGCGTCCATATCTAAAAAAAACCGTTTTCATAAGTTAAATATTTCATTTTAGTACCTACAACAGAAAAATTACCACACACACGAAATAGCTAATAGTACAGTACTTGAGTTTACCAAGCGTTAAAGAGTAGATAGGTATTCGTGGCGGCGGCAGTTTCCCTACTAAATAGGTAGTTCTTTATTATGGTTAAATATACAAATAGATACCTGCACTTGTCCCTGCAACAGGAATATCCGAATTTTCTGTTGTCAATGCAAGATTAACAAGTCCTTTAGATCGCGATTCCATCTGAAAAAATAAGTATAAATAGGTATTTGGTTTAGCATTAACAACGTAATATTTAGGAATATTACTGCTTAAATTATTATTTTTTTGTTCAATAACGGAACATCAGCAGATAACTATAACTTGGTTTTTGTATTAGAAAAAGTTTCATCATCTACAATGTTGTATCATAAGATAACACAAAGCAATATTCTCATTGTTTCGGCAACAGCGTGACATGAGCATTTATAACAATTAAAACATGACACATTTTTCTAACAACACTGTGTCAAATCCACATATCACATTATAAAATAAAAAATAATAATTGAATTAAAACATACCTTTGCAACCAAAAAGTGATATCGTCGTGATGTCACGTTTTCGCTGAAATTTGAGAGCACCTTCCTCTCCACGTGCTTAGTGACAACTGTTTTGTTTCGTTGTTGAAACAAATCTCCACGCAGAAAGAAACAACGCGATATCGCGATCTGACACCGTTGCGCTGTCTTTTTCACTCATAGATTCGCTATTACACGCACAAAAGATACCACGTTTTTTGGAAAAATAAAATTGATCACGGCGGTTTTAATTATCAAATAAAAAAAAATATGAATTTTCGGACTTATCACGTTATTGAAGCAAAGAGGCGATATGTGGAATTTATTATAAATTTACCAGATACCAGAGACCAAAATTTTCAAATAAAGAAGAACGAACAGAATTGTCATGTTATTGGCAAGTGACGTGAAAGTTATTGACCCTTGTAGTGCTGTGACACGTTTGTTATGATTGGTATTCAAGAAATATATGAAACCGATAATTTGGTATCAATTCTTTGAGTCACTTATTTTGAGCTGAAACTGTGCATAGAGACTCCATACCAGATGTTGTCTTCAGCCCTTTTGGATAGATATGGGGTTTCCGTTACACGTTGTGTAAAAGCGTAATACCACTCACTGATTAATCACGAAATCTCAGAAACTACAAGTAGTAGTGATCTCAAATTTTGCATGGGGGTTCCTTTTAGTACGTAGATGCTTGCTAAGACGGAATTTTGCGAAATTCCCACGGGATCGGTATTTACACGGTAATGGTATTTTTTTTTTAATTTCTAATTCTTACGCTATTTCTACTATTAAACTCCGGAATTTGCTACCCCTTGACATCAAGAAGGCTGGGTCAAAATTTTCTTTTAAGCATAAAATTAAAAACCACTACTTAAGGGGCTGTTATTCTTAGTTTGGTCTTCGTCATAATTATTATGAGCTCTCTTAATCAGAAAGATTATTATAAAGCACCGTATTTATTAGTTTATTATTTTAGCATATATAAGGTTCCGGAAAAAGTCTTTTCGCATTATAGTATGTATGAACTTGTAATAAAATCTCCTTGGCTATACTATATATATATTTGTATCTGGCTGGTTTTGGTATCATTGAATGCTTACATTTTAAAGAACATAATTCCAAATTCAAATTAGGAAAATGTGTGATTTTCATTTGTTTTTCGTACTGTCAAGATGAGTGAATCTAATGAAGAAATTCGATACATTTTAAAATTTTACTGCAAAAAGGCAAAAATGCATCGCAAGCCGCGAAAAAACTTTGCGATGTTTATGGACCTAGTGCAGTCTGTGAGAGTAGCACAAATTTGGTTTAAGCGTTTTCAATCCGGAAATTTTGATGTTAAAGATGCACGTCGCTCTAGTCGCCCTATTACGGATAAATGGATGCCATTTTTGAAAAAGTGGAGCAATATCGGCATATCAGTAGTTACGTCGTAGCTGAAGAACTGGGAATTGACCACAAAATAGTTTTGGCTCATTTGAAAAAAACTGGGTACACAAAAAAGCTCGATATTTGGGTACCTCACGAGCTCACTGAAAGAAACCTAATGAAGCGTGTACTCATTTGTGATTCTTTATTAAGACGTAATGAAACCGAACCATTTTTGAAGAAGCTGATAACTGGTGATGAAAAGTGGATCATGTACGACAAGAACATGCGAAAAAGGTCGTGGTCAAAGGCCGCTCAGGCTTCACAGACTGTGGCAAAACCCGGGTTAGCTCGCAACAAGGTGATGCTGTGTGTGTGGTGGGATTGGAAGGGCATTATTCATTATGAGCTGTTACCATCAGGCAGGAGCATCGATTCTGAACTCTACTGCGAACAACTGATGAGATTAAAGCAAGAAGTTGAGAGAAAGCGGCCACAGAAGGGGTGTGGTTTTTCATCATGATAACGCTAGACCTCACACATCTTTAGCCACTCAGCAAAAATTAAGAGAGTTTGGCTGGGAGGTGTTAATGCATCCGCCGTATAGTCCTGACCTTGCACCTTCGATTTCCACTTGTTTCGGTCTCTTCAGAATTCTTTAGGCAGTGTCAGGTTAACATCACAAGAGGACTGCCAAAACCACTTGTCGCGGTATTTTGATCAGAAGTCCCAAAATTTCTATAGCAATGGGATCATGTCCCTACCTACAAGATGGCAAAAAGTTATCGAACAAAGTGGTAACTACATACTTTAGTTAAATGTAAATATACTTTATTTAAATTTTTTTTTGAATTTTCTTAAAAAATGCGACGGAACTTTTACCCTAACCTATTATATGTATTTTATGAGTATTCCATTTTCTCGTACACCTACCACAATGTCTTTTTTTTAACCCAAAGGTTGACTGGTAGAGAATGCCTTGCTGCATTAAGTCCGCCCATGTAACACCATTGTACATAAAGTTTAAATAAAAGGAGAAAGAAAGATAAAAAGGAATTTTTAGATAAAAAATATTGATGGTTGATGCCTTCTTCAACAAACTTTAAAATTTTGCATGCTATGTTTTATACTAGCTAAACATGTCTGTGCCATAATTATTGTATGTAACACCATTGTATACCATGTTTTACGCAAATAAATATATTGTATTGTATTGTAAATTAATTAATAAAAACTTCCCACGCGAACGAAATCGAGAGCAACTGCTAGTGATTAATAATTTAGCTTACTACGTTCCTACTGTTGGGGCACAGGCAATTCTCTGTGAGAGGGAAGAAACCACAATCTACCACGCGGGTTCAGCGCGGATTGATAAATGTCACATCATGTCTTCGGATTTTTAGGCCTAAGTCCTATCGGTTTTCTCGCGTTGTTTTCCAACATCAATTTGAAAGCAATAGTTATGATATAAACTACACAAAGTAATGTGCCTGACTGGAATCAAACCCATGACTTGCAACTACTATCTCGTTGGAGTAGATTCAACTAAGATATTTATTTTACTTTATTGTTCAATCTTAATTCTGTATCATTATTATTCCGTCTTTATTTAGTTGTCTACAATGTATGGTAATTTCGTTGTTAAATATTTACTACTTGTTATCATTTATTCTTTTTAATTTTCCTCTTTATTATTTTTACTATTTTATATTACTACTAGCTGTGCCCGCGACTTCGCCCGCGCGAAATAGTAACTTTCAGCAGCATTTTTAATTTCTTAAACTAATTATTTTGAAAATAAAACTCATACATAATTTGAATGTCATATTTATTAATATCTAATCAAAAGTCTAAAAAATAAGTTTCAAGCTTCTAGCTTTAAAAAGACGTAATTTCCATACAAACTTTCATGCCCTATTTCAACCCCGTACAGCCCTTTTTTGCATTAAAAGCAGCCTAAGTCCTTTCTCAGGCTCTATACTATGTCCGTACCAAATTTCATTAAAATCGGTTCAGTAGTTTAGGCGTGATTGCGTAACACACAGACACACAGAGTTACTTTCGCATTTATAATATTAAAGGATAATAATAAGGATAATAATAATAAAGGTAAGGATTAAGTATTAACCTATAACTTGTATGTGTGGTATGTAATAGCTGTAAGTGCAAGTTGGTGATTAAATAAATAAATAAATAAAATAAAATAAAACTCTCTAATAGGGTCCGTTACCACTGGGCCATGACTGTTCTTATCGCGTTATTATTATGACATTTTTCAATTATTTGTTTCTCTAAAGCCTGAATCTCTCATCCGCACTAACCAGAGCGGTAGGAGTCATGAGACGATTTTTCAGCCGAAAATAAGTTATATTCACTGATAGGTAAACTTCATTTGTATTAAAATTCTTACAGTATTCGCCAAGATACCTCGTTGATCTGTGGTAATATCCTTAGATTTCAGAAATTCATTCGAAATGTTCAAAATGGATTACTAGAAATCTCTTTCAAGGGATTACCGATTACGAAAATGAGTTTAAAAGAAATTAATATTTTTTGCACATGTTTAAAGAAACGCTGTAAATGTTTTCGTTCAATTTAGAAAAGCAGCTTATGGTGTATTTTAAAAATGAACTCGAAAATGGATAATTCATTTAAACTTACAAAGTTTAAGATTTCCAATTTAAACAGCTTTATTTAAGTAAAATAAGTTCATCTACTTATAATATAAAATTTAAGTCCTCATAAAATTGTTTAGGAACAAGGGTAGTATTTATCTAACACTGGGACAGTGGGATTACGTACTTCTAGCTCCTCTTAATAATTAAAAAAATAGTGAGCAAAAAGCTGATGCCGTCCATTAAATATCATTTAAAAAAACTTACTTTTAAATAAAAAAATCACGTAAACACCACTAAAACACAACACTTCACTTTGAAAGCAAGAAAATGTATATAAAAAAAGAAAAGTAAAATA
Organism: Tholera decimalis; assembly: GCA_943138885.2. NCBI lineage: Eukaryota > Metazoa > Arthropoda > Insecta > Lepidoptera > Noctuidae > Tholera > Tholera decimalis. The sequence continues at coordinate 4,426,654 of OW964572.2, forward strand.
CGGATGTCGGTTTACGTTGCGCGTGCGCCGGTAGCCACAAGATCAATGTCAACCGAACGCTCCTGATTCGCTATTTAAATGATCTAGAATCAAAGCAATAATATGATCCGCGCAAATTGAAACCGAACAGCAGGGATTGTAAACCTTTTGACCGCTGGGACTGACATTAACACTGTATTTTTTGGAAACCCTTTTTTACATGGTGACTTTTAGAGATGTTATATATTTGTAATTTTTCTATAAAAACAACCTATAGAGTTTCTAGATCTTGTAACAACATGGCGCTTGATAAGTTTACTTTAAAATTGTATAGAATTCCAAGTAACTATAATAGTTATTGTTTCCTGCCGGTTCTTCTACATACTAATCGAATAATTCCAAACATACACTAGTATCTGACTTGTAACATATTATTATGTATCCATGTAGAGCGCAGGCCTATGTGAAATAAAATATTTGCTTTTTTTTATTAGGTTGCGTTGAGGATAAAATTGAATATTGATAAAATTATGTTTTCTTCACGAATTCAGTCATGGGTCAAGAGAACTAAAGTTCTGTATTATGATAATTATTGCCTGTGTTTGCATGCTGTATCATAGTCTTCACATTGTGTATGTAGGGTGCCACTGACACCCTTTGGATGTAATACGATCCTGGAAAAACATCGAAAGTGATGATTGATTGATTTTTCTTTCGTATTAATTAAATTTTGTAGTTTTTTTAAGAAGCTATGTTATTATAATCCTCTAACGCGTATATTGGAACGTAGCATAACTTTCAACTTAAGAAAGCGCCTACGATTTTGAATACTAGTACTACACGATTCTCAGTTTTAAGTCAGAATTAATTGAATTTTTATTTTTATTTGCCGTCAATTTAATTTTGTGAAAAGGTTCACTATCCCTGCCGTATAGTTTACAGATCTACCTACTAGTTCTCGTGGTTTCGCTTACTTTTTCTTTTGATTTTATAAAATTGTGTAATGTTTGAAATCGATGGTTTCCCTTTGGATTAAGAGTAAAAGTTTGTTTGTTAATGGCGTATGAAACAGACCATTTTAGTATTATGGTGAATGAGAGCTGTGGTTTACCATAATACCGTATTATTTTTAAATCCATAGAAACTCATTCAATAGATATAAAATAATTTAACTCAAAACAATAATTGTTAACCGACTTCAAAAAAAGGAGGTTTACAATTCATCTTGAACTTTTTTTTTTTTTATGTATGTATGTTACCTCATAACTCGGAGACGGCTAGACCGATTTGAAAAATTCTTTTTGCGTTTGAATGAGTATACTTTCTAGTTGGTTCCATTGTTACGAAATCAGGATCTGATGATGGGATCCTGGAGAAATCGAGGGAACTCTTCAAATATTATAGGCACACCTATAGCGTTTTGGGTATTTCTTATAGTACCTTGAGCAGTTGCTTCCGAAAAGTACCATTTGGTGAAGTTGAACTGATGATGAAGACCACAGATGGCTACTGAAATTCCTCAATAATAAGTATTTCGTGGATTGCGATTCGATTACTTGAGTACGGATGTTAAACACTTTATGCTCGTCACATTACATATGGTGATGTAGAGCTGATGGTCAAGTACCAGGAGAACTCCTCAAAAATTAACGGCTATGCATCGGGAAAAGCAATATTTTGTAAAAGGTAATAAGTTGTTGACAATATGGCTTTTGTAACTAGATAAATTACAAACCGACCCACTAAAAAGCGTGAAAAAAAACTTTTTAACAAAAAATAGAACCGACTTCCATATAAAAACACTACAAAGGCAAAAATAACTTTAATTTCGGAAGGCGGTGTCTTTAGTTTTGTATATATTTTCGTTTTTGACACCGCCTTCCGAAATTAAAGTTATTTTTGCCTTTGTAGTGTTTTTATATGGAAGTCGGTTCTATTTTTTGTTAAAAAGTTTTTTTAATAGTCAAACTTTTTGTTTGTAAAAGATACCTAATCGCTGATGTACGAACCTAACTTATTTTGTTTTACTGAAACTTACACTATTGTTCAATTTATACTAATATATTATACAATTTATACTAATATATTATAAAGAGGTAAAATTTATTCCAATCCAATAAAAAAAAATTCATTGGTAGTAATGAGCATTGTAGGCTATTAATATGCATCGCTTACGAGTATGTAAAGCCGCGGTGTGCCATAATTTTGCAACGCAACATTGAGATACATGCATTTCAAGTAGGGGGTTAATTTTGGGTGACGGCAAAAAAAAAACACAAATATTGCCGTGTAAAACATCAAATGAAAAATATTTTTTGAGTTGTTTATGAAAAGGAGATTGCCCACATTGTTAGGGAAGATTGGCCCTAGTGGAAAGTTGATGTGCCCTGAACATTTTTAATTTATATTATAGAGTAAACACCGTATTTCCATTATTTAAAACATTTTAATTTGTTCACTCTGGTCCATAAAATATCTGTATCTGTTGTAAAAATTAATGTTTTAATTATTACAAACTAGCTTCTGACGGCAACTTTATTCGCGTCGGAATTCTGAGATAAAAAGAAGATAGGAGTGTGAAAGAACCTTTCCCCCTTCCAAGGGCGGAGGATATCCATGAATTTTTTTTTTTTAGAAAAAGACTATATGCATGTACCTTTGTAAAAGTCACAATTCGGTAGAGTGTGTGATGGAATTTCACAATCTAATTCCACCAAGCTCGTTCCATTATCGGACTACAAGATAAACGGCGATGCGCCATCGTCACATAGTGGACATCCCACCAATGCGCACAAAATGTTTTGGGAATACTTTCATTGTGCGTATGGCTTAGGAGTGGAATTCCCTGCTGGAGTTTGTGTCTCCTATTAGCTACAGAAGAGAACAAGTTATCTACTTCTAGGTAAGGGTGCTTCATCTTCGACCACATCATCGCTTACCATCACGAGAGATGGTGGTCAGAGGCGACCGTATTTTCTATTAAAAAAAAAGTACACAAATAAGTATATGAGACAACATTGTGACTCCGTTGTGCAACGAATACGCAATTTCTTCCGCGCAACAAGTTTTCAAAGGCGTTATAAGATATTGTAGCATGGCAATGTTACAATACAATAGAACTCCTGGCGTGTAAGGATAAAATATCATAACCCTTGTCAAGTTTTTAATATAAAAAAGAATAAAATCATCGTTGATTTCAACATTCTGTTTTTTCCAATGTAGTGATTGGGAAAGAGAAGACACGGTTGGTAGAGTGGTTGAGCGATTGATTGCTACGCTGCGTGTAGGGGGTTCGATTCCCGCGCCGAGCCAATAGTTTGTATGGCCTACAAATATTTGTTCTGGTACAGGAAACAGGAGAAACAGTCAAATGCGTAAAAAAAATATGGTATTAGCAAATGCTGTCAAACATTTTCAGATGGAATGCAATGCGTATGCGCCGACAGTTGTGCTATAAATAAAATAAGCGGTTCATTTTCATTCGCAGCGCAGCGGTTGGCGAGTCAACATCTTCTTCATCTCCAAGTTGCTCCGTGGATGGGCAAAACACGTGACGAGTATCTAAAGTTTGGTTGACAAATGCATTGCATCAATTTCTGGGTATACATATATTTGCAGATGATAGAGCGGTGCTGCACACTACATGCTTGTATGAGCCACCGGTGTTTGGGGGAATGAACACTAATGTTGTTTAGTAGTTTTATAGGTCCTCCTTTTGACCACGGCAGCGGCCAATCTCAGTGGAGATCAGCCATCTGCGCAAGAGATATTATAGTCCACAAATATGTGCACTATAATGTCTCAGGTACAGACGCCAGCACATGAAGCTACCCGAAACTGTAAAATTTTCCCAATCCACCTTGAACCTAATTTCTTTAACGATAAAGTTGGAAATCTATTAAAGAAATTTGACAGATTGTTGTAGCTTGATGTGCTGGCGTCTGTACATCGCAGGTACAGGTACACTCTGTTCGTTTACTCTCATAGCTCGATGGGATGGTGATCAGGCACGATCAGAAAGAGAGCAAGCGATCAGGAGCAAGGGCTTATCGTGTTTTCCGAGGCATGGGGGTATCACACCACTAAATTCTAGAGAGAAAAAAAAAATCGAGATCGAGGTCAAGAGTGGGCCCACCGGCAATAAAGAAAAAAGAAAAAAAAAAAAAAATCTTCCAGACTCCGGGCAACTACAGTAAAATTTCTATGAGAAAAATCCAATAGCACTTTTTTCCCGACCCGTGAATCGAACTCGATACCTCTTGGTCAGCAGTCGCACTTACCACCTACCTAACCGTACCGGATACCAAAATAGTAGTGTAACTCCGATATGGAGTTCCCAAGTAACGTCTGATTCCTTTCTGTGTATGGTATTTGTTATACATATTATTAAAAGCCCGAGGCCCTATACATCGATCTCTTTTGTGTATCTATACTTATAATAAATCTGTAGAGAGGTCAATTCTGTACATGAAATATATTTCCAAAATAACTATCAGGGGGTGATTAAGGATCGATACTCATGCCAAAAATGCAATCAGTTAAATTTTTGTCTGTCTGTCTGTCTGTCTGTCTGTCTGTCTGTATAACCGTTATAGAAACAAAAACTACTCGACGGATTTTAACGAAACTTAGTACAATTATTTTTCATACCCCTGAGCGGGTTATAGTATACTTTTCATCACGCTACAATCAATAGGAGCAGAGCAGTGAAGGGAAATGTTGGGAAAACGGGAGAAGTTATTCCATTTTTTAAGCTTCCGTCGCGTGTGCAACCTTAATGGTTAAAGCTACACAAATCATTTCATGACGGAAATGTTCTCCTTAAAATTATATAAAAAATATCCCGCGACAGCATATGTCTAACTTTTATGGTTGACTCACAATAACACGTGTAACTCCCGATAGCTTAGCAGTTCGAAGCTTTCTGATTATAATATTTGTCTACTCTTACGTTTATAACAGTCTCAGTCACCCCTAATTGAAAAAGTTAACATTATTAACTATTCCATAAAAAAATTGGCCAAGTGCGAGTCAGACTCGCCCATGAAGGGTTCCGAAGTAACTATAATATAATATGCAAAAATATTTGACGAAAAAAAAACCTTACAAATTTCTTAAAACTAGCTTATTTACATTTTTTACAACTGCGCCAAATACATTTGTTTTGAAAAAAAAACCTTACAAATTTCTTAAAACTGGCTTTTTTACATTTTTTACAACTGCGCCGAATAAATTTGTTTTTCATTGTGTTTGTATGAATTACAAAGTTATATTTGCGGTTTTAGAAAATATGCTGTATCTCAAAAACTGCTTAACTGATTTCGTTCAAACTAATTTTGGTTGAAAGTTTATATTAAGATCTACAGACATATATTTTTTTTAGATTTTTCACTCCATTATTATAGAAGTTAGAGGTTGTGTCCGCCACACACACATTTTACCACTTTGGAAGCTTATATCTTTTAAAAGATTGACTTTATGGAAAAGTAATTTTAGAAACCCCGATGTCGTTTTTAAAGAACTGTCTATAGATACCACACATGCATCGATTTCATGAAAAAAAATATTTTCAGGTTTAGTTCCATGTATGGGGAGCCCCCCTTTATTTTAAATATTTTTTAATTTTTTTCTCAAAATCGGAAAGCAGTTCACAGAATACATCTACCTATCAAGATTCACATGTATAGTCCTAATAATTTCGGAATAAAATTGCTGTAACAGACGGACGGACGGACAGACAGACAGACAGACAGACGGACAGACATGTCGAAACTATAAAGATTCCGTTTTTTGCCATTCGGCTACGAAACCGTAAAAAGAATCATATAAATCGGTATAGAAACACCAAAGTTATACATGAAATACGCTTATAATAATAAGCCATCGCGCGTGAATACTGAATCATGCTATAAGGATTATTTTTGAGAATCGGTCGCCGCGCTCGACGCGTCTCGCGGTCGAAGCATTCTCTAGGTACTTAAGCCTCATGTGAACGTGATCTAAACAATATTACCAATACATTAACTTACGCTGACGGAGTCGCGGGCACAGCTATATTGTATCATTACGCTAAGGCCAATAGGAGCGGAGCGCCAATGAAGAATGCTTCAAAATCGGGGTTAAATTTAACGTTAGCCCAAAGTAACTATTCCACGCGGACGAAGTCGCGGGCAAAAGCTAGTTTTACATAAAAAAAAAACTTTTTAGCAAAATATAGAACCGACTTAACATAACTTTAATTTAGGAAGGCGGTGTCAAAAAAAAAAGAAAATACAAAACAAATGACACCGACTACCGAAATTAAAGTTATTTTTGCCTTTGTAGTGATTTTATATGGAAGTCGGTTCTATTTTTTGTTAAAAAGTTTTTTTTTTTTTCACGCTTTTTAGTGGGTCGGTTTGTTATTTATTATATACTTTATTGAACACCTCACAATATTTCTATGGATACAAAAATTTAGACTAGTCTACAATGGGCGGTCTTATCGCACAGGGCGATCTCTTACAGACAACCTTATCTAGTTACAAAAACCAAAATGTTAGCTATTTATCACCTTTTACAAAATATTGCTTTTCCCGGTGCAGAGCCGTTAATTTTTGAGGAGTTCTCCTGGTACTTCACCATCTACTACTTCACCATATGCATTGTCACGAGCATAAAGTGCTTAATATCCAAATTCAAGTAATCTAATCGCAATCCACGAAACACTTATTATTGAGTAGTTTCGGTGGCCATCTGGGGTCTTTATCATCAGTTCCACTTCCCCTAATGGTGCTTTTCGAGAGCAACTGTACAAGATACTGTAAGACATACCCAAATCGCTATAGGTGTGCCGATAATATTTGAAGATTTCCCTCGATTTCTCCATGAGTCCATCATCAGATCCAAACGTGACGACAATGGGACCAACTAAAAAGTATACCCTTTCAAACAAAAAAAGAATTTTTCAAATCAGTCCAGCCATCTGCGAGTTATGAGGTAACATACATAAAAAAAAGTTCAAGACGAATTGAGAACCTCCTCCTTTTTTTTGAAGTCGGTTAAAAAAATTGGCTTACGAACCGTCAATGTTTTTTTTTTCCATTTCCTCTATTGATAGAAAAGTAAATTAGGTTGAAGGCCTAGCGGAAGCTGTGACGCCTGATTAGATTTGTCGAGTGCTCCAATTCTGAGAGCACGGAGAAAAGAAACTTTATCCGGAGTAGGACAAACTCCGTCAGTCAGGTTAATATTTTCGCTTCGACCTTGAGTATGGCTTGTTAAGTACAAATGAAATCTCCAGTATTTTATTCAAATACTAGTAGAGGCGCGGGGCTTCGCTCCCCTGGACTTTATTGCGATAAAAACAAAACCCTTCTTTTGCAGTCGGGTAAAAAGTAGTCTTAAAGCTGCCTCAAGCTTACTTCCGTACTAAATTCCATCCAAGTCCACCCAGTACTTTCGAAGATTAATGCGTTATAAACTATTCCGCTTTATAAAAATGCACCCGACGATACAGGACAAATTCTTAGTGTGGGGCAATTCATTATACGTACAAATTAACATCTTTCCGTAAGTTTGAGGACTCATTTTTTTTTTTAGCTAACATCTGAATAAAGGAATAGTTTTATAAGAATCTGCCAACATTAAAAATAATAAAAAATATATTGCCTGTTTTACTCATTTTTAATACAAATTACACTTTAAAGTTAAGTGTTGACTCGAAGAAAACAAAACAAAAATTAAAAATATCCAGGGGACCAGGGCCAAATAAATTAGGTCTAAGTAGCAGATGGCCCCACCTATCCACCATTTTCGTATGTTCAACGTTCTGACAAACACCCTGTATATGAGTAATACCGAAATAAAGAATTAAGAAATTGACAATTGATTTTACTTCTTACTAATATTATTAATGTAAGTTTGTGAGGATGGAGGATGTATACATAGATGTATGGATGTTACGGCCCATACGCACGAAACGTTTTGGGAATACTTTCATTGTGCGTACGGCTAAGGTGTGGAATTCCCTGATGGAGTCTGTGTTAGATGATGGTCAGACGCGAACCTATTTTCAATAAAAAAAAATCCAGGATCCCGGACGAATGTCCATATTAATATATATGTATACATATGTTTAAAATTATTGACGCCGATTCATTTTACCTATAACACATAGTTATCAGGATCACTGCAGTTATCAAGAACCGTGCATTTTGTTCACGGAATGAAAGGTACAAAACCTTTTTTTTGAGAAACGTTTCAATAAGAGCAAGATCTGAGTATTTCATCTTGGAAGTTTAAAGAAATAGGCTGAGATAAGAAAATACAGTATGGTTAACATACTGTATTTCTTCTACCCTTTACAATTTCTGCATCCTAGTAAACTTAGTCAATATAATTATGGGAAATTAACATGTTACTCTATACAGTATGTTAACTAACAGAGGGCATTCCCGTTAACCCGCAATAGTATAAGCACATCAATTTGATCGCCGCACACGCGACCCGTCATTCATAATAAATTGCGACGTTGCCGTCCTTCAAGTAGTAGTACGCGTGTACAGAATGTTTCTTTTATGTATCAATTTAAAATTTTAGTGAATATTTAAATATTAGAAAAAAAACATTTTGTTTTCGAACGGTAATATTTTTTTAAGCATGTATGGATGCTATACTATTGTGGGTTATCGGGAACGCCCTCTGTTAGTTAACATACTGTATAGAGAGTAACATGGTAATTTTCCATAATTATATTGACTAAATTTACTAGGTTGCAGAAATTGTAATGTATCGGAATAATTGAAGTCGTCTTACTCATAAATGATGTTGATTTTTACCTACACCTTTCGTTATTCCAATTTTACCTTTGCTATCAAGGAAGTTATGAAGTTTTTATTTATTAAAATGCAACAGAAAAATGTACAATGGCGGACTTAATAAAAACAATACAAAAATAGTTAATCTAATTGTATGTGCTTAAAAAGTCTTATTCATACTAATATTTCTATGAAAAATTTAATTTGTACATCATTTATTCGGATAAAGACACATACAATACAAAATTTATATTAAAATAAAGATTATTTTTATAAAAAAGAAAAACAAATTCTCTGAGCATATCCATACCGAAAGGGTTACCAACTCAGCCAACTAGTGTTTATGATGCAAGTAAAAAATCTATCTACCCCGTTCACTACAGATAAGTCATAGGAGCAAAGTTACGGGAAAATCCAAGTCTGTGATGAAGTGGAAACAACTTTTACTTGCTCACAACTGCAACATAATCCGATAGATTTTCCCTGTATCACGTTACACTTGTATTTTCTATACACGCAACTTAAGGGTCAATGTTCGGAAGTCAATGGCAATGCCAGGCTACATTATGAAAGTATGAATAAAATATAGAGCGTAATTTGCGAGGTTTGGTAAAGAAATGAATGGAGAACTATGAAAGAAAAAAAGAAAGGAAATACTCAAGCAATATTACTAGGCAATTGGTACTTTGTATGGGTAATGATAATAAATAAACGAAACAAACGAACTCACGACCCTCGTGAAAGCTGAAAAAGATAAGCAAATCAAGTATCTTGACTTGGCACACGAGATTGTCGACATGTGGGATGTGAACTCGGCAATCATTGTACTGATAGCACAATCAAACATCTCAGCCAATGACTTAATAGCCAAGAGCCTCGACCAACACCTCAGGAGGCTCTCGTTAGGCGGTTGGATCAAGGGCTTGCTTGAAAGCGGTACTCCTCGACACGGCGCGTATCGTCAGGAGGTTCCTCTCTATGGAGCCCTGACCGCTTGTAGCTTGGACCCTGTTCCCGATACCGGTGGGCTACTACTTTTTAACCGACTTCAAAAAAAGGAGGTTCTCAATTCGTCTTGAACTTTTTTTTTATGTATGTTGTTACCTCATAACTCGGACACAGCTGGACCGATTTGGAAAATGCTTTTTGCCTTTGAAAGGGTATACTTTCTAGTTGGTCCCATTGTTACGAAATCAGGATCTGATGATGGGATCCTGGAGAAATCGAGGGAACTCTTCAAATATTATAGGCACACCTATAGCGTTTTGGATATTCCTCATATTACCTTGTGCAGTTGCTTTCAAAAAGTACCATTTGGGGAAGTTGAACTGATGATGAAGACCAGAGATGGCCATTGAAACTACTCAATAATAAGTATTTCGTGGATTGCGATTCGATTACTTGAGTACGAATGTTAAACACTTTATGCTCCGCAATACATACGAGTATGGTGATGTAGATCTGATGGTCAAGTACCAGGAGAACTCCTCAAAAATGACATTATAGCTTTTGTAACTAGATAAATTACAAACAGACCCACTAAAAAGCGAAAAAAAAAATTTTTTAGTAAAAAATAGAACCGACTTCCATATCAAACACTACAAAGCCAAAAATAACTTTAATTTAGGAAGGCGGTGTGAAAAAAAAAGAAAATCAAAAACCAATAACACCGACTACCGAAATTAAAGTTATTTTTGGCTTTGTAGTGTTTTGATATGGAAGTCGGTTCTATTTTTTGTTATTCTGTTTTATATTTTCAAATGTTTTTTTTTTTATTATTAGAGAATATTTAAAAATGTAATTTATATGTATATATCGGAAATAAAATAATAGTTAGATTTAAATTATTAAAGTAATAAAATTATTAAAGGTATTAGTAAAGGCTAGTCTCCTTCGTCTTACATAAGTACTATAAGTATTATTCAATTATATGTGAAAAACGTATATCATCTGCTTAGTCTATTCCCAAATATTTCGGGGGGAGGGGGCTGGGGGGGTGGGCTTCCAGTCTAAGCGGACGCAGCTGAGTACTATTACTTTACTTTTAACCGATGGGAGCAAATGTCAGACTTCTACTAAAAACCCACTGTTCCTTCAATTGCGCTTACGTTTCGGGACTGCGGTATCTTGTTGGAACACATCCGCAAACCCGGCAAAGACACTATCGGGCCCCGGGCACTGCTCACTGAACAAACACTACCACACAATAGGTATAAATAACGGACAGTCCCCTATGCAGGGCATGCATGGGGACGGAGGAAACGTTGGGACACGTGCTTCTAGAGTGCACGGAAATCACCGACATACGAAAGCAAACCCTCGAGTCATTGAATTCCCTTACAGACATCCTGAATAGACCGAGAGACCTGATCTGCTTCTGGAGGGAGGTTGGCTGGATGGAGTATCCGCCGTTGACCCATGCCTGGTCCTTATCGGACGGCGAGCTACCCCTGTTCGCCGCCCGTAACTAGTGATGTACATAGAGCACTGCTTATCTGACCTACAACCCAGCTGACCATCACGTTATCCCTTAGCAAAACTTGTGTCAGATTTTCTGGCTTCTGTCTATCCGAAACGACTGTCAAAAAATTACAAATGACATCGGAAACCAACGGAAAAATGCCAATTGTCACGTATCCAATCCAAATGCGCACACCTTCATTAGGGATGATGTACGCGGGGGTGTGCCAAAGCTCACCTAAATTTTCAACTCCGATAATTGGAAATCCGAAAATGATCTTCCTAACATTTTTCATCCTAACAATCACAATTCCTAACTACTCTGTCTCTAATGTTCATAATTCCGAAGTATTCAACTTCATAATGTCAGTAGCAATAAACATCTATTATACTTTTATTTGTTTTCCTATATTTTCTCAACATAACCATCTTTTACACTATTATTCAAATCTTTTTCGTTTAGATTTCTTTCGTCTTCTTTAATTTTATTTATAGCGATGTGTACCTGCAAAGATATCCGTAGGTTAGATTAGGTAAGAACTGTCCCCAACTACGCGCGAGCCGAGCGAGCGAAGCGGGCGGTGCCGCGGCAGCGGCCGGCGAGCGCTACCTCGACATAATATATTTTTTATTACACTTGGTAAATGTTTCTTTCTGAGTATGAGTGAAAATATTATGGTAATTATGTTTAGGAATACAAGCGTTATGATAAAAAACAGTAGGAGTTTAAATATATTTACATTAATGATATTATTTTTTTTTTAAGAGGGGAATATATTTATTTTAAACAATAATGGAATATACACTTAAATAAAAACCCTAAACTACATAATCATATACATCTAAAAATAAACTAAAATATGGCGTCCAGAAATTCGTACGCATCGCTGTCCACTGGTAATGTGCCCAAAAGACTGGCGGCATTGCCACGCTGTATGGCAATGCTTAACCGCTGTCCAAGGTAAAAGCCAGCCTTTGGGTCACGCGAAGTGTCAACTAGGCGTTTGGATAGATCTTTAAATAATCTGTGAGCACTCGGACTCCACGACCCCAAGGTTTCAACCCCAAACGGCTCGAAAATATAACTACCAACAAGGTTATTATATTTCCGCCGCTTGAGGTTTTCAGCAGCCGCAGCGGCAGCGCCAGCACAGCAAGACGAGCTAGGAAGATGGGATGGCGCAAGAGTATCGACACAAGTTGCGTCCCACACTAAAGGCCTACCCATCTTCCAAGGAAATAAAGACATGCCGTCCGGTCTTTTGCCATCGTCGCGTGCCAGGCCATTGGGTTCTAATACAGCTGGAACGCCGACGGTGACAAGAGCTCGTCGGATGATGTCGTTAATATTCGCGTGCCGTGCTATGCGACCCGCACTGCGGCCGCATGAAAGGCCGTGGTGACCGAGGCTGTTGACAACTTCGCCGCAGTGGCAGCGATGAGCAGAACAACAAGGAGCACCTAATCGAAGGGAAGCAGCGAGGCGGAAAGTAGTATCATCGAACAAGGTGCCTATGTTCGACGACGGTAGTGCATGAAGCCAGAGACCCGACTCCCATTCACTCACAGCCAGCAAGCGCGCACGCTCTGCAGCCGAAGCAGATGTGGCAATAAGGTCACTCTGAACTGCTTTACAGAGCGGCTCATCCCACCGCCTCTGAGATGATGGGTTATCGGGTGGATGGATGATATGATAAAATGAAAAAAAAAAAAAAAGCTAAATAAATAAATAAAAAATAAATAAATAAATAAATAAATAAATATGAAATAAATAAATAAATAAATAAATTCATAAATCATATATGATATATATGATTTATGATATTATTAATTACAATTTTCGGAAACATGAGTGTTATGAACATCGCCGGTAGCACTACAAATAGTATGAATGAAAACTTTAGGATGAAAAATTTTAGGAAGAGTGATCATTCGGATTACAAATCATTAGGAAGAACGATTTTGGGTAAAGAACTTTAGGTGATCCAATATGGACCCTGTACGCGGTGACAGTGACGCAGCAGTCATGGTGACAAAAATCACTAGTGCGCGCTATCTCTAAAGCTTTGGTTTCCTAGGAAAGCGGTGCCGTCATATAGCGGCCGTAATATTACGGACGCAAAAAGGCGGCCGTCTTTACGGTGACGACATGTGGAAAGTTCCACGGCTGTTTTAACACAGTCTGCTTCATCGCTATCAATGAAACGTTCACGAAACCTTCTGACACCGACAAGACGGCCGTCATGCAAATAGCGGCACCGCTTTTTGACGTTACCTTGTCAGTTACCGCTCTCTAGGAAACCGTGCCATTTTGTTTACATAGACAACGTTCTAGTGACGTCATTCACCGCTGTATTACGGCCGCTATATGACGGCACCGCTATCCTAGGAGACCAAAGCTTTAGATCACCTATCCGAAGACCGAACTCGGCGAGCTCTGTTAATCGTCTTTTTTTATTCAGTATTCTGCAGATGTTGTTTTGTTTTAAAATTGCTACGGTGCCTAAGTAATAGGCTCACAGGTAAATTAGAGTTAAGCAAAGCTTGTTTAATGGCCGTCTGTGGATGCGCGTGTGTGATCAATACCGTGATCCCTTCTTACTCGAAGGTGGAGCCCGCTTACCAAGAAATAACCTATTCACTCTTGACTTAGATCATCCTAATTAATTTGTTTTGGCTGACATAAGCAGATCTTTAATCTATTGATTAGGTCAGAAAGGCATTTGCTTCATATAACACACCTGAATTCAAAAAGACTGGGAGTTTAACAAGTTATTTTTAAATATGTAATGAATAATAGTTACCTTGAATGCAGCTCAGCCATGGTCAGATCATTCTCAGGTAGGCTGTGTTCCCAGTCCAGCACTCCATCGTAAAGCTTGCCCTGGCATGGTCTGGAGGAGGTATATTCAGCAGGACATGGATTTCCACTACACCTCTTGCCCACTATTTCTACTGGGAAACCTCGCACAAATTGCCTGAAAGTTATTTGATGGTTTTTGTAATTAGGAACTTAATTTAATTATTTTGGAAAACTACAAGAGGCACTCTTTCTTATAAATGAGTTATTTTAAACTAGAGATGTGACGAATGTAGGTTCAACCGAATACCAATGTTCGGCCGAATATTCGGTCCAAAATGGTTCAATTCTGCGCGTTAAACAGGTTTATACCTACACGCGCTTGGCGCTCTGCAAGAGCGACGTAAAACGAATTGACTTAAAAGATCGCAATGTGTGGAAATTTTTTAATGAATACGAAAGTGACAAGACAAAAGTATAGTGTACATTGTGTGGTTTAACTCTTTCGCGTGGGGGAACAGGGCGTAGTTATTCTACCTCGGTATTAAAAAAATCACTTAACGCTGAAACATAAAGAACAAGCAGATACGCTGCAGCCTAACAAAAATCAACCTTCAACTTCGGGTATTAGTTGTCAAATACATACAAAACAAACACAGTAAACTTTAGAGAACACGATAATGACGAAATGGGATATCAATGATCTTAGATCTCTCGAAATTCATAATGCTATTACTGAAATAATACCATCCGACAATCAACCGATATCAATAGTCGAAGACACTTTTTTTTTGCACTTGGTGCATACATAAAGTTAAGATTGTACTAGTATCTAACCCACTTTATATTATAAATCTTATAAAATACATATATTATAAAAATCAATGGCTGTTCGTTAGTCTCGCTAAAACTCGAGATAGGCTGGACCGATTTCATTAATATTTTTGTGTTATGTTCCCTGTCATACAGGGAAAGTTTAAAAGGTGAGAAAACATCGAAAAAAAATTTTTTGTAGCTGTGCGAATTTCGCCGTGTCAGTTAGTACAAAAAAATGCGTGGGTCGAATGGATGGATATATATTATGTTAGGTACTTCGCAATAAATACAGAACATATTATATCAAATATGGCAAATATTTATATATGTATTTTATAACCTAGATCAACACATAAAATACGTTATAATCCTATCTAAAGTTTAAACATAAAAATTACAGGTATAAATAAGTACTGACAACATTTATTTTTTTATTTTATGTATAAATTAAGTCTCCTTTTTTGGTCCTAAATAGTAGGGTTGGACGGGGCACATTAACAAACATAGATGTGCCAGTGTCGTCATGCGTTTCATGCCCCAATAGTCAAGAAGCACTTAGTCGAGGCAGGCCTTAGAGCTTGCTGTCGCCTCCTTCTGCAAAGCAGTCATGCTAGGAGGCTGAACGCATGAGGAAGAGACAACTTTCTTCGGAAGACGCCCCGGGTGTCGGGGATTGCGAACTGATCTCCGGCCACCGTTAGACGCGGGCATGCGCAAGTCGAGCAGGAATATTTCATGCCCGGTAAGGACCAGGCCCGGGTCAGCGGTGTGACATCTTCCGTGCGTGCTTTAAAGAGCAATCAGAAGCATTGACAAGGCCTGATAGGGGTGCGATAATATTCGAACGAGATACCGCAGCCCTGGTACACAGTCGATAGAAATCTAACACTCCCTTCTGCTCCACCGACAAAGAGGGAGTCGTTTGATGGTTTTCCCACCCAAATGTGTACCAAAAAAACATATTTTCTTTCTTTCTAACTACCAAAGCATCACCATATAAACGACAAAACCTAAGTGATATACGAAGGTCACCGATAAAGTGGATTAGAAAATTTGGAGCCGCGACAATTTTACATACATATGGAATTGGCTCTAGATAGAAATTGAAAATGTATGAGTTTGTTGTCATTCGGAGATGTAGTAAAATTGGAATACGCATTTGAGAATAGAGATATAGGTATAAGTAATTCAAAATAAATGTTACAGTTGTGTATTAATCTAACAAACCAGCCTACAAACGAGCAATTTTATAGATAGATCTATACTAATAATATAAATGCAAAAGTATAAATGTTTGTTACTCAATCACGCTAAAAGGTTAGAACCTATCCATATAATTATATAGTTTTTTTATTGTTCAAAGGCTCGTGTTTGACGAAAATCTCACCTGATGGTAAGCAAAGATGTGGTCGAAGATGAAGCACGATTGGCTAAAAAAAGTACTTACTCTTGACTTAAAGACTCCCAGGTTATAGCTATCAGGAAATCTATCAGCCGGCAGAGAATTCCACTCCTTAGCTATACGCATAATGAAACTATTCCCAAAACGTCTTGTGCTTATGGGTGAGATGTCCACCACAAAACCATGGCGCATCGCCGTTTGTCTTGTAGTCCGATGATGGAACGGGCTCGAGGAATTAGTTTGTGCAATTCCATCGCACACTCCCCGAAATGTAATCGATATAAAACCGATATACTTGAACTCGTCGGCGATGTTCATGGCTCTCGAGCTTTAACTCGACTTGTACATCGATGCCAATGAATGGCTTGGCCAAACAAACTAAAAACGAATACACAAAACAGGTTTAGACCTTTGGCCGTGGATGTGGTTTATTTATTTATTATTATTTATTATAATACTTTATTGTACACCTTACAATACACTTAAGGATAAAAATAATAAAACTAGTGTACAATGGGCGGTCTTATCGCACAGGGCAATCTCTTACAGACAACCTTTGGATGGACAGAATTATAAGAGATAGATTTAGGGCTGTCAGTGTACAACATCATACTAACCAAATATCATAATATAGAAAAACATACCAAAAAATATAATATATAAATATATACTAATACATATCAAATTCATAATAAAGAAAGAAGGGGAAAAAAATTATAGTGAGAGGTAATGCTCCTTTACCATTCTTTTGAACGTAGATAATATTTGAGCACGCCTCACATCTATGAGTAATGCATTCCACAAGCGGGCCGCTTGTATAGTGAAAGACTTATCGAAGAAAGAAGTGGAATGCATACGGAGACTTAACTCTAAATTTTCCGATGATCTCAAGGACCTTGAATGTGTGTCACACAGAAACCGAAAACGATCTTTAAGATAAAAAGGAGTGAAAGGATTAAATAGCACATTATAAAGCAGGGAAAGTAAATGAAAATTCCGGCGAAACCTAATAGGAAGCCATTTGAGCTTAGTACGAAATTCAGAAACATGGTCATATTTGCGCAAGCCAAATATAAACCTAATACAGAGATTTTGAAGTCGCTCTAGCTTGTCGAATTGGTCTTGGGTCAAATCAAGATAGCTGGCATCAGCATAGTCCAAAATAGGAAGAAGAAGAGATTGTGCAATTGCAATTTTAGTGGTGATGGGAAGAAAGTTACGCAGGCGTCTCAGGGAGCCTGCAGAGGCAAACAGTTTACGACTGACTTCCTGCAGTTGCTTCGTCCAAGACAGAGTTTTGTTGATGTAAATCCCCAAGTTTTTCACGGCGTGACTGAACGGAATAACGGTGTTATTAAAGGAAACTTGGGGAAGTGTCGACCAATCGATCTTAGAGATAGTCCCGGAACTACCAACAATAATGACTTGGGTTTTGGCAGGATTGATTTTAAGTCCAAACTCAGTGCTCCAATCATTAATTCGAGCAAGGTCCACATTAATAGTCTCAATGGCATCAGATAAATGTACGAGGGGGGCTTGCGTGTAAATTTGCAAATCATCAGCATACAAGTGGTAGAAGGAAGATAGTCGTTGAGTGATAGCATTAATAAAAAGTACGAAAAGTAAAGGAGATAAAACGCCACCCTGCGGCACACCGGCAGAGGTGTCACACCAAGAAGAGAAAGAATCCTCAGTGCAAATACGCTGCCGGCGACCGAACAGGTAACTACGAAACCAGTTAATTACCGAAGGAGATATGTTAAAAGAGCATAGAATGCCAAGCAAAATGTCGAAGTCAACTGTATTAAAAGCATTGCTGAAGTCAAGTAGTGCGAGTACAGTTAACTTCCCCATCTCCATGCCTGACCTTATATCATCTGTAATATGAACGAGTGCTGAGGTAGTGCTGTGACCAGGTCGAAAACCAGATTGGAAGGGATTTAAAATATTTTTTTTAGAAAGGAATGCGCTGAGTTGTTGATGTACAAGTTTTTCAAGGACTTTGGATAGAAAAGGGAGAATAGAAATGGGCCGGTAGTCAGAAAAGGATGCAGGATGCGATTTCTTTGGTAACGGAATAACTTGAGCGTCTTTCCAGGCTTGTGGAAAGATACTACTAGAAATGGAGCAGTTAAGGATATAAAGGATGGCCGAAACAATGTGGTCAAGGATAGGAATGATCATTTTACGACTGACACAGTCACTACCAACAGCGTCGGACGTAATAGACATAATACTCTTTTTAACATCACAAGCAGTGAATTGACTTACGACAAACGGAGAATAATCAGGTACCGGAAGGTTTGAAAGATAATTTAGAGTAGCAGCTTTAGTGGCCCTATCTAATATAGGCGAAGTAGAAAAATGACTATTAAGTAAGTTGAAATCTAAGTCCTTAGGAATTGTTTCATGAGACTTTTTCCGATACCTAATGATTTGAGAAAATTCCAGACCTTAGCTGGATCACCATTCTGAACCGAACTGTGGATATATTGGCGGTTTGCATTTCTACACACCTTGCTGCAGAGATTTCTAATTGACACATATTTTTCCCTGTTGCTGTCATTGGGTTGAATTTTGAACTTAAACTTGGCAGCTGCTTTCTTATTAATCAAACATTTTATTTCATCAGTCAGCCAAGGCGCTGGGAGGTGCTTTACTCTTACAGCTCGAACAGGCGCATGCCTGTCGTAAAGCTGAATAAGGGAAGAAGTAAAAAATTCAACCTGCTGGTCGACCGATGAAGATTCAACCAGAGGCGCCCAGTCAATGTTGTTGGCATCCTCTCGAAGCTGATCAATGCTCATTCCACTAAAATTGCGAAGGAGAAGAGTTTTGAACCTATGCTTGGGAGGACGAATTTTATAATATGTGAAAATTAGGTCATGATAGGAAAAAGCGTCTGCCGAACATTGGCCATGCTTAGCGACATGATCAAGAGATGAAACAAAAATAAGGTCAAGTAGTGAAGGAACTGAGTTAGGAAAATGGTGAGTGGCATCAAGATTAAGAATAGAAAGATTGGTTGACTCAACAATGTGGAGAAGAGAATGAGAACGGGTGTCTTTTTTAAGGAGGCACGTATTAAAGTCACCCATTATGATGCTATGACTGTAAGAGGGAATTAAAGTTTCTAATATGCGCTCAAAAGAAGAAAAGAAATCTAATTTTTGAGTGGTGTAATTCAACTTCCAGGAAAAGATGTTCACCGGCGCTCGGTGGGGTCGGCTGTGAGGACATGGTAATAATGGAAAACGGGATATAACTTCTCAGATAAATAGCCACACCGCCACCACCACCGACCGCGCGATCGTTCCTGATAAGTTGAAAACCAGGTAGAGAGTAAGAAGAAGAAGGAAGACAAGGTTTTAACCATGATTCAGAAACTAGAATTGCATGTATATTCTTACAGTCAAAACTGGCCAGCATTTCGGGAAATGAGCCGGAATACTCTGGGCGTTAATGTGGACTACATTAAAGTTCTTGGACACATCGGAAAATAACGAAACCAGGGTTACGCTTAGGGAAGGAACACTTTCAAAGCTTTCATCATTACTATCTAAAGAATAGAAAGTATCAGTATCACTGCTGCAGCCAGAGCTGAGCATAATATAAAAATAAATATATATATATATATATATATATATATATATATATATATATATATCAATACCTAAAACAATAATTAACGCGATAAACTATAAATTTACGTCCACCTGCCAGTTGTGTATAACACGAGAGTGAAATTAAAAATAACTTAAAAAAAAAAACAATTTAGATTAAGTAGTCCAGGCACATAATAGCAAAAAAAGACAATTTCATCAACAAAGCAATAAACACTAGATAAAAGTTGGAGCGTGAAACGGAGCTAAACTAAAAATAATGTTTAAGATATTCAGTCCATAGGTATGGAACGCGGACAAATGTGACAGATATGACATATATTAATTGACAGTGACAGATGACAAAATTATACAATAAAAATATAATATCAAATATGGTACCTACCTACGTAAACAAATGGGAAATTTACAGGTTAGCGAAACAGTAAAGATGTTAAGAATCAAATACTGAAACTACCTACTTAAAAGCAAACAAAATTTACTAGTGCCTAAACTACAAATACCTGAAGAAAAACAATAACTACAATCACTTCCTGGCTACAACACGCTTGATCTTAGCAGCGACTTTCCCCACTGTGACCGGTTGAACAGCGACACTTGTCTCCGGCTGTCCAGAGATCTGCTCCGACTGGGCCGCCACGCGCTCAGACTGCTGCGAGATCTTATTTAGGTCAACTAAGGAAGTTATTCGATGCCGGGATCCTTTTGAGTCAAGGACGAACACGGTGCCTTCCCTAGTCCAACATCGGGTTACACCAAATCTGTCCCGCGCTGCCATGAAAACGGTGTGCCTTGTTTTAGTGAGGAACTCTGAGATAGTGATACCGGACCCTTTTAACTGAGTCTTTGCAAACCAGATTTTATCCCGGAGAACCAAATCATGCAGTTTGACTAATATTGGCCGAGGCTTCTGAGTCGTGCTGCGCCCCATTCTGTGACACCGTTTGATGCCAGACACTACTAAGTCAAGCTTGAGATGCTTCTTAACAAGCTGTGTCACCAACTGTGCAGTCTGCTCCTCCTGCTCCTCGGCCACACCATGCAGCAGCAAGATTTTCCGCCTCCCACGCATCTCCATATTGTCAAGGCTTTGGGCAAGAAAACCAACCTGCTGCTGGAGAGTACTAAGTGCTTGAACCATAAATGTTCGGAAAGTAGCAAACTCTGTTGCCAAACTTGAGGTGGTGATTGGTGTTGTGCAAGGACTTTTTTGCAATTCCTTCTCAAATTCTGTCATCCTCTCATTGAATAAATTGCTCGCGTCAGATATAGTGCGATTGATTGCTTCCATTTTGATGATGTGATGAAGTTATTATATTATACTTGTGATTAGGAGCTGCAAACACTTCACTGGCAGGTAGATACTACTAATAAGTAATATGTAACATTAAAGTGAAAATCTGGTAAATATTTCTATTTTTAATGTAAATTACAAATGCAGAGAAAAAATTTTGAAGTTTCACTTTAGACTACCCACAATTTTTTTTCTAAGCTCAAAGGTTTTGCAGTCACTTGTGAGATGGCCCAGCAAACAGCTAGCTGCAGAGTCAATTAAACGCAGAGCTAAAATTCATAGGCGATGATGTGTTTCAAAGCCAGGCTCATTGATGATACGTTGCTTGCCTGTCAGTCTTCTTGTACAGATTGTACGTAGAATTTGCAGGAGCTCTACGACCTCCCTCTATTTCACTCTTAGTCGATATACCGTCTTGCCGTACTAAGCGCTCTACATTTATTGTGCGCACAGCCAAGGTGTGGAACTCTCTGCCGGCTTCTGTGTTCCCTGCCACATATGACACTCATTTACCTATAGCAAGAGTGAACAGGCATCTGGGCTCGCTCGTTCTATCGTAGACCTCATCTATTGCGTACCGTCAGGCGTGATCGAGGTCAAGAGCGGACTCATCAGTAATAAAAAGTAGGCTTGCTTGTTATATTCCCTACCTATTGTTTTTTTAGACCACACCTCAAACCAAAACCCCGAGACTATAACCACCCATCTTGCTTTTCTTAAAGAATTCATTAACACATCCACCTTTTAATCCCCTTATGAGTTATAAGTATGTACAGACGCCAGCACATGAAGCTACCCGAAACTGTCAAATTTTACCAATCAACCTTGAACCCAATTTCTTTTTATCATAAAGTTGAAAATCTATTAAAGATATTTGACAGATTGTTGCTTGATGTGCTGGCGTCTGTACTAGAACACAGATTAAAATATATGTTTTTCATCATATATATGAGAATAAATAATTTAACTTGGGCCGACGAAAATATTCTAATTGGTGAAGAAAAACTATATGTGACGCTTGTCAAAGATGACTGACTGACTGACATAGTGATCTATCAACGCACAGCCCAAACCACTGGACAAATCGGGCTCTAAGCATGGGGGTTCCTTTTAGTACGTAGATGCTCGCTAAGACGGGATTTTGCGAAATTCCCACGGGATCGGGATTTACACGGGAAAAACTTCCCACGCGAACGGAGTCACGAGCAACTGCTAGTTATAATCATCAATTCGGTATATATCCGTAATTGAATTTTTTTTCCTTACAACGAAAGTAATAATGTCTGTTATCAGATTATCAAGAATCATATTCCGAGCAATAAACATTCCTTTGTATACTTTGGCGGCCATGAGATAATAAGGGAGATATTGTGAAAAATCGCAGGATAATGTTCTTACTCGAACCTTATTAATATGAATCTATGTGGCAATAAATACATAATTATTCACTAATTAAGTAATTACTAACATATTATTATATACTGCTCTCATCTTTGGGATGGATCTGCGAAATACCAACTGGACGCGCTTGAGTCTATCGAGAAGCGGGCCAAGAGACTCATTGGCAACGATGCACTGGTCGAGTCAAAGCTCCAGAGCCTTGAACATCGACGACGAGTTGCAAGTCTATCGGTTACATTTCGGGGAGTGTGCGATGGAACTTACACAGTCTAATTCCGCCAAGCCCGTCCCATCATCGGACTACGAGACAAACGGTGAAGCGCCATCGTTACATGGTGGACATCCCACCCACGCACAAAACGTTTAGGGAATACCTTTATTGTGCGTACGGCTAAGGAGTGAAATTCCCTGCCGGAGTCTGTGTTTCCCGACAGCTAAAACCAAGGAGTCTTTAAGTCCAGAGTGAAAAAGTTACTTTTAGGTAAGCGTACTCCATCTTCGATCACATCATCACTTACCATCAGGTGAGATAGTGGTCAAACGCGAACCTATTTTTATTAAAAAAAAATATATATATTACTAGTATTTGCGTGTTGCGCGAGGTGCAAGCACCTCGCGTGCTTATGAAAAAAAAAAAAATGGGGGGGGGGTGGTTTAGTATTTGCGTGTTGCGCGAGGTGCAAGCACCTCGCATGCTTGTGAAAAAAAAAAAAAAAAAGGGGGGTTTGATGGGGGAGATGGGGGTGTTTAGTATTTGCGTGTTGCGCGGAGTGCAAGCACCTCGCGTGCTTGTGAAAAAAAAAAAAAAAGGTTGGGGGGTGATGGGGGGGGGGGGGGTTGCAGAAGTATTTTGACTAAAGCATTGCCCCTCTAAATGAATCTGAAAAAAAAATGTTCCAAGTCTCTTAATTTCCGAGATCCGCCTAAAGGGGGTGAGAAGTGGGCGGGGGGGGGGGGGCGACTGAAAAATGGTTTTTACTTTACCGAGCCTCCTCTACACGAATCCGTAAAAAAAAAAGGGTCTCGTAGTTTCCGAGATACGATAGGGGGGGGGGGAGAAGGGGGGTGAAAAGGGGAGGTTTGGCACTTTTCCCGTAGGTTTGAGAGTTACTTGTTTACGAATCTGTCAAAATATACCCACCTCCCCATCCACCATCTGGGAGAACAATTATGTCAGTGAGTGAGTGGTAATCTAGCTTTATATAATATAACTAGTATTTGCGTGTTGCGCGAGGTGCAAGCACCTCGCGTGCTTGTGAAAAAAAAAAAAAAAATGGGGGGGTTTAGTATTTGCGTGTTGCGCGAGGTGCAAGCACCTCGCGTGCTTGTGAAAAAAAAAAAGGGGGGTGATGGCGGGGTTTAGTATTTGCGTGTTGCGCGAGGTGCAAGCACCTCGCGAGCTTGTGAAAAAAAAAAAAAAAAAAAAAAAAAGAGAGGGGGGGGGTGATGGGGGGGGGGTTGCACAAGTATTTCGACTAAAGCATTGCCCCTCTAAATGAATCTGAAAAAAAAAATGTTCCAAGTCTCTTAGATTCCGAGATCCGCCTAAAGGGGGGGAGAAGGGGGGCGGGGGGGGGGACTTTGAAAAATGGTTTTTACTTTACCGAGCCTCCTCTATACGAATCCGTAAAAAACAAAAAATACGGTTCTCGTAGTTTCCGAGATACGATAGAGGGGGGGGAGAAGGGGGGGGAAAAGGGGAGGTTTGGCACTTTTCCCGTAGGTTTGAGAGTTACTTGTTTACGAATCTGTCAAAATATACCCACCTCCCCATCCACCATCTGGGAGAACAATTATGTCAATGAGTGAGTCAGTCAGTCAGTGAGTGGTAATTTAGCTTTATATAGTATAACTAGTATTTGCGTGTTGCGCGAGGTGCAAGCACCTCGCGTGCTTGTGAAAAAAGAAATTGGTATTTGCGTGTTGCGCGAGGTGCAAGCACCTCGCGAGCTTGTGAAAAAAAAAAAAAAAAAAAGAGGGGGCGGGGTGATGGGGGGGGGGGTTTGCACAAGTATTTCGACTAAAGCATTGCCCCTCTAAATGAATCTGAAAAAAAAAATGTTCCAAGTCTCTTAGATTCCGAGATCCGCCTAAAGGGGGGGAGAAGGGGGGCGGGGGGGTGGACTTTGAAAAATGGTTTTTACTTTACCGAGCCTCCTCTATACGAATCCGTAAAAAACAAAAAATACGGGTCTCGTAGTTTCCGAGATACGATAGGGAGGGGGGAGAAGGGGGGTGAAAAGGGGAGGTTTGGCACTTTTCCCGTAGGTTTGAGAGTTACTTGTTTACGAATCTGTCAAAATATACCCACCTCCCCATCCACCATCTGGGAGAACAATTATGTCAATGAGTGAGTCAGTCAGTCAGTGAGTGGTAATTTAGCTTTATATAATATAATGAGAGGAGCTCGTAGCTAAATAATAACAACCGCACGGGTCGACCTTCAAGGTTAAGCAACGCTTGACGAGGTCAGTCCATAGATGGGACTCCATGTTAACATATCGAGATTCTTCCGTGCCTCGGAAAGCACGTTCGGCCGTTGACTGTTATTTATACATATTTTATACTAGCTTTGCCCGCGACTTCGTCCGCGCGGAATAGTGACTTTCGGAGGCATTTTTAATTTTTTGGGCTAGTGATTTTGAAAACAAAACTCACACATAATTTGAATGTCATATTTATTAATATGTAATCAAAAGCCTAAAAAATAAGTTTCAAGCTTCTAGCTTTAAAATGACTCTATTTCCATACAAAATTTCATCCCCTATTTCAACCCCTTGCAGCCCTTTTTTCGCATTAAAAAGTAGCCTATGTCCTTTCTCAGGCTAGAGCCTGAGAAAGGACATAGGCTACTTTTTCTAGAGACTATGTCCGTACCAAATTTCATTAAAATCGGTTCAGTAGTTTAGGCGTGATTGCGTAACACACAGACAGACAGAGTTACTTTCGCATTTATAATATTAAGTAAGGATATGTTACTACTAGGCAAGCGTGCTCCATCTTCGACCATATCATCACTTACCATCAGGTGAGATGGTGGTCAAACGCGAGCCTATTATCAATAATAAAAAAAAAAACAGTATTTTCGGGTGACCAGAAATCAGATAATCTGACACTGGTCTTGAAAAGGGTTAATTGTTTACTCAGCTACTTAGTTGTGGAGGCCTGTTAGGCAGTCGCTCTATGTAAAACACTAGAATTTAGCTGTATCTGGTTAAACTAGAAGATGGCCCTAAAATAGGGAAAAAGGCTAAGTAGATGATGATAATGTTTAGTAATATAACATACTTAGACTATAACGTTCCTACCGCTGAGACACAGAGCTCCTCTCCATGAGAAGAAATGGGCTATAATTAGGGTTGCCATCACCAAATTTGCCGGCCCCAGACAAAGACTTATAAACCCCGGACATGTGGGTAAAATCACAGTTTTTCCCCGGAAACCGTAGAAAAATACATTTTTGAACTTGAATCTAAAAACAACGATGTTTAATTACGGTTTTTATTTACTTATAAAGTGATAACATTGTAGAGCCTAAGAACTTTTTTAATAACAGTCCCTTCCTTAACATAAACAATGTGATGAAATACCATAGGAAAATAATAATAGAGATCGTGCTTTTTGATACCCGTAAGACCAATGTGTGTCCGGGTTTTACCTGGACACTTATTGGGAAAATCCCCCCGGACGCCCCCAGACGCTCTCCAAACTAGGACAAATCCGGGAAAACTCCGGCCATGTACGGTTTTTATTGTGCTGGTAATCAATGTGTTTTCCTAGTCTCTATCGAGGAACGATAAATCCAAAAAACACTACCAAGCAACTACTATACTCATATTTTTCTCGATTAGTTGATCTCCATTAAACACATTGTTACTGTGAGATTATAGATATAGGATTATAATATTGCAACATATTGTGTAGAAGTAATTGGAATGGTACATTAATGTTAATGTATAAAGAGCGCCTCTCGCCGTCAAACGTAAAAGTTAGGCGAGTTTAGATTTAAGTGGTACACCTCTGTATGTAATATAATTAAATAAATAAATAAAAAAAATCTTTGAAAGAAATTGGAAGCTAGCATCGAAAATCCCAAAAATCAAAACACAAAATAAATCCATCGTACCTCTGAATAACTCTTTCCAACGAAGTAATAATTCAGTGGAACTACACTAAATAAATCTATCAATCTCCCATAACTATAAAACTCACACACACGCTCCAATACTTTACGTTTCTTAGCAAATCAGTACACAACTAACCTTGAGAGAGGTAAACCCAACTGGGTAAACGGTAAACAAAATCTAAATATAATACCAATTTCAAATGGTACCACTCTAAATTATACATTCCGTAACGTAGGTGAGTGAAAAATGTGTTACCGCAGCGGAAACTTTCATGAGTACAGGTAAACAGTACGTAAATGTGGGTTTCTATGAAGTGATGGGCTGTGAATCAGGAGCGGATATTTAATATAGATCCGAGTATTTCGAATACTTCTAGGTGGAATCACACGGACTCAAAATATTGCAGATAGATAAAAAGGCACGCTTGGAGGGAATAAGTGAGGTGATTTTATTTTAACGCTATCGTTTATTAGTTCAAAAAACATGAAATATAGTGATTGTTTTGAAAGCTTGTCAAATTTTATACACAATACCAATATTTATCATATTATTATACAGAGGCGTGTATAAAGTTATGTTTTAAAAACGTAACTTTTCATTCTTTCCACTCGATGACAGCTAATGGAAGTGTCATTCAACGTCATCTTCAACTAAAGAAAGTATTTATTTGAGACTTCGAAGAAATACCAATTCCACCTTCATAGCTCCAAAAGTTTTGAGTATGAGTGGGAACTCATCCTCAAAACTTTTGTCAAGATATTTCCGTAACAACATTCGTGTACCAGCAATCAGCTAAAACATTCTATACTTCCATTTTAAGAAGTAACAATTACACCGAAAGTGAAAAGAGAGCATTAAATACGTATTATTTCCAACTGGTTGTAAAAGCCAACCAGGGAATGAGGACGGAAATAATTACTGAAACATGCTGAGACGATGGCAAGCCATGTTTCGCTAGAAATAGGAGTCACGTTACTTAAGTCTGACTCATTACCAAGATCTGCTATGGTGAAAATACTTGTTTTTGAAAATTAAAACGAAAACTTTGTGTCTAAATTTTTGTCAATAAAGCTCTAAAAATTAAACATCGTATATACAGGCGAAAATAAAAAGAAATTAAAGGTCATCGAAAAATTCGTCAACATCGCTATCAATGTGAAAAGTGCACAGAACACTGGCCGCATTGCCACGTTGAATTGCAATGCTGATTCTCTGTCCAAAGAAAAGGCCAGCCCTCTGGTCACTTGTGGAGTCGACTAATCGTGTGTCGCTGCCACGAAAGAGTCGATGTGCACTCGGACTCCATGGTCCTAACGTATCAACCCCAAACGGCTCAAACATATAGCTATATATATATTTATGCCGTTGTCTAAATTTTTAACTTAATGTCTCTCTGCTGTTTTTGCTGACTGAGTAATATGTTATTTTTTCTTTAAAATGAATAAAATATAAGGCTTTGAGAATCATTATCTGCTTAGCCTTTTCCCAGCTATGTTGGGATCCATGTTCTTACAGTCTAACTTAATACAGCTGAGTACTAGTGTTTTATATGGAGAGACTGCCCTGTCTATATTCTACCACCCAGCTGTGTAATACCCTGGTATTGGCCTTGGCAACATTTCTGGTTTCTGACTACCTGTAACGCCTGTCAAATAATATGTAAAAATGACAGCCAGGACGTTGGTCCTGGCTGTCATTTTTACAATTTTGGCTTAATGTGCTTTCCGATGCACGGGGAAATCCCGATATGTTAAGATAGACCAATCCAAAGGCCGACCTCGGCAAACTTTGCTTAACCTTCGAGATCGACCCAACTGGTTGTTATTATTCGGCTACGAGCTCCTAAAGATAATAACAATAAAAACAAAAAAAAAATAGACCAAACACATCAGTGAATGGTCACAAAACAAGAAATTACACAAAACGCGAGACAAGTGCGTAATTGGGAGATATCTGTCATTAATCTGAGTCGACAGCTCCAGATAATGTGGAGGGAAGCTCACGATAGTAAACTGTATAGACTTATACAGGAAAGCCAAATCAATAAGATTTTCCTGCCTCTAAGCGTGAGCACTTTTAATTGCGTCAGTGTCTACTATACTATATATTTCCTGTATTTAATAGCTGTGAGTCCTCCATACTTCTTAAATAAATAAATACATTAATAAATTGTATAGTGATGTTTATGTAAGAGTTGAAGCCAATACCTTAACCCATTAGCGCCCTCTGTACTAAATAAACGACACCATTTGCAACCCTATTTAAAAATTTACTGCATAATTATATTTAATGAATTAGTTTCGCAAATTGTGGATAGATGTCATTAATAGCTATACTTACAAATAATTTTTTTCATTGCATTGCATTATTTCATGTATTTTATATATACACACATCAAAAGTGTCTAGGGATCAACATATATTTTTGCAATAACTTTTCTCCTGATTGATATTAATTAAAATTTTCTTTAAGGATTCATCAAATAAAGTGTTTTCGTTTGTCACAGTAACGATAAACCAAGTCACCTTTGCATTAATAAAGAAATTTGCCATTTTCCTAATAAAGGGATTTTTGACATTTGAACCACTAACATTAAAGTTCGAAAAAAAGACTGAAATAACAGTTTTCTTTAAAATTTTATTGGGTAACTTAAACAATTAATAATCCGTGTTTCTACCGCGAACACTAACAACACAAGAACATCGGTTTGGCATACTCAAAATGAGTTCATCCAAATCACGCTGTGGAATGGCCGCCCATGTTCGTTGCAACAACAAAAAAAGGTCTTCTTGCGACTGGATACCCTCCATATTCGGCAGAGCTCTTCTCTGTAGCATATCCCATGCATGCTCAATCGGGTTCAAGTCTGGCGACTGAGCAGGCCAGAGCAGGACATTGATGTTAGCTGCGGCGAGAGTCTGTCTTACAACTCTTGCGGTGTGCGGTCGTGCATTATCATGCATTAACTGAAATAAGGGACCGATTTGCACTTGTAGAGGAACGATGACGTCAGATACAATCGTCTCAGCATAAATTTGAGCGTTGAGGTTGCCTCTGATCCAAATCAACTCAGTTCTTCCGCCGATCCAAAGACCCGCCCATACCATGATGGTTCCACCACTATAAGGATGGACTTCCTGGCAGGATTTTAATCGCTGTTGGCGTCCAGGGGTTCTCCAGTGTCGTATACGTCTTGTATCCGGTCTCATACCAAAACGAGACTCATCAGAAAAGCACACGAAACGCCATTGTTCTTCTGCCCAATTTCTGTGTTCAAGAGCCCATTGATATCGAATCCTACGATTGTGCATTGCTATAGGTGGTACCCGTAGCGGTCTTCAGGAATGAAGGTTCACTTCATGCAAGCGGTTTCTGACTGTTTGGTCGCTAATTAAGTTCTCTGAAGAGTGATGAAGCCTCACGGCTAACATCATGGCGGTTATTGTTGGAGCTCTTCGAGTTAAGATTTGAATGTATCGGTCTTGTCTCCGTGTGGTGCAGCGATACCGTCCTCCATGGCGCTCAGCCACGGTACCAGTGCTTCGGTAACGTGTCCAAAGTCGACTGATAACACTCTGACTTGTATTCAGAGCTAAAGCCACAGTACGTTGCCGGGAACCAGCTTCTATCATTCTCACGGCTCTGAGCATTTCTTCCCTGCTTAAATGACGTCGCCGCTCCATAATAACGTTGGTTTTAATCATAAACAGTTTTCTTTAAAATTTTATTGGGTAACTTAAACAATTAATAATCCGTGTTTCTACCGCGAACACTAACAACACAAGAACATCGGTTTGGCATACTCAAAATGAGTTCATCCAAATCACGCTGTGGAATGGCCGCCCATGTTCGTTGCAACAACAAAAAAAGGTCTTCTTGCGACTGGATACCCTCCATATTCGGCAGAGCTCTTCTCTGTAGCATATCCCATGCATGCTCAATCGGGTTCAAGTCTGGCGACTGAGCAGGCCAGAGCAGGACATTGATGTTAGCTGCGGCGAGAGTCTGTCTTACAACTCTTGCGGTGTGCGGTCGTGCATTATCATGCATTAACTGAAATAAGGGACCGATTTGCACTTGTAGAGGAACGATGACGTCAGATACAATCGTCTCAGCATAAATTTGAGCGTTGAGGTTGCCTCTGATCCAAATCAACTCAGTTCTTCCGCCGATCCAAATACCCGCCCATACCATGATGGTTCCACCACTATAAGGATGGACTTCCTGGCAGGATTTTAATCGCTGTTGGCGTCCAGGGGTTCTCCAGTGTCGTATACGTCTTGTATCCGGTCTCATACCAAAACGAGACTCATCAGAAAAGCACACGAAACGCCATTGTTCTTCTGCCCAATTTCTGTGTTCAAGAGCCCATTGATATCGAATCCTACGATTGTGCATTGCTATAGGTGGTACCCGTAGCGGTCTTCAGGAATGAAGGTTCACTTCATGCAAGCGGTTTCTGACTGTTTGGTCGCTAATTAAGTTCTCTGAAGAGTGATGAAGCCTCACGGCTAACATCATGGCGGTTATTGTTGGAGCTCTTCGAGTTAAGATTTGAATGTATCGGTCTTGTCTCCGTGTGGTGCAGCGATACCGTCCTCCATGGCGCTCAGCCACGGTACCAGTGCTTCGGTAACGTGTCCAAAGTCGACTGATAACACTCTGACTTGTATTCAGAGCTAAAGCCACAGTACGTTGCCGGGAACCAGCTTCTATCATTCTCACGGCTCTGAGCATTTCTTCCCTGCTTAAATGACGTCGCCGCTCCATAATAACGTTGGTTTTAATCAGTAGTAGGGAAACAGTAGCACTAATAATGTCTTCAATGCGTTGTATGTTTTTATAGGGAAAATATTGACAGCTGATTTTCATCTTTTACTCGAATTTGATTAACAGTTCCTGTTTCAAATTATGAAATGCAGCAAAAAGGATCCATATAAATTTATAAAATCATAAATTTATTACAAAGCCACATCTCAAACTTAAGAAATCCGCATAAAAATGCTTGATCCCTAGACACTTTTGATGTGTGTTTTTACAAATAAATCTCCATGAAATGGCTAGATAACATGTAAACGTAACCTGAATAACGAAATACTATGCAATATTTTATAATCTGTAAAACTTTTATGTTGATTTATTTGACTGTCGTTTTTTTAGTACAATGGGCACAAGTAATGTATTTTTTTACTTTATGCAGGCTTATAAACAATGGCGTGTTTTAGAGCTGTAAACAACTTCGTTGGCCTTGAAGAAGCTTTCAATGCTATAGTGAAAGAGGATAGTGACAATGAATATGATGTAGTGATTGTACCACCTGATCCAGCCGTTGTTACTGACGAAGTAGAAGGTGAAGATGATTTTTCAAACTTCAGAATTACCGCGATATGTACCAGGGACGTTAGAGGTGATTCTTCGACGTGTTAATTCTCCTAAAACATCCGAATGGGAAGACAGTGATGAGGAACCTTTGTCTAACAAAAGACAATGCCAAGACCCACAGGACACAATCCTGGAATGGAGGCAATGTGCACCAACTTACTCTTTTTCTTCAGAGTTACCAAATAATCAATTTTTATCAAGGAAAACAGCGTAATAGAGCAACTTCGAAACATTTCACCTGTAGAGATGAGGTTCACGATCTGATTCTACGGAATACATTACTATATGCAGGACAGAATAATAGCCACAGCTTTTATATGGACATAGATGATTTACGTAACTCGAGTTGTGAAATTGTTGTTAGCAAAAATTCCAGCAGTACCACAAGAGCACACAGTATACTTTGACAACTTATTCACCAGTTGTGATTTACTGAAAGATTTGAAGCAGTCTGGGTACAAGGCAACTGGGACAATATGTGACAATAGAACTAAATATTTTCCGCTACTGTAAAAGACATGAAAAAATCAGCAAGAGTTGAATATGATCATAGGTTCGACAAAAATAACGAATTATTGCTTGTTAGATGGAAGGACAATAACGTATGTACTATGACAACTAACTTTGATCGACAATCGAGCCTATTGGTAAAATAAAACGCTGGTGCTCTCAAAGGAAACAGAAGTTAGACGTGAGCATTCCACACTCATACCAGAGCTAAAATAAAAGCATGGGTGGTGTAGATGAGATGGATGGTTCTATATCATTATACCGCGTGAATATTTGTGGTAAAAAATGGTGGTGGTCCTTTTTCACCTACATGTTTGATATGTGTATATCTAATGCTTGCCGACTACATGTGTTGACTAACAATGAGCGCTTCGATCTATTGGCTTTTAGAAGACATATAGCACGCCAGTACCTCCATAATAGCAAGAACAAAAGCCGAACAAAGTTCTGTAGTAGCAGGCCCAAGTCCCATCAATAACAGCCACTCCAGGAAGCCAATCCAGGGAAGCTACCCAAACAGTTGAGATGTGTGTTGTGCCATACTCGCATAAAATGGCAGTGCGTAAAATGCCAAAAAACTCTGTGCATCGATAAAGATTGTTCTTCGATTTTTCACACATAAGTGCCCAGTGTACTTTAAAAAGTACACCTTAAAAACTAAACTACAATTTTTTTTTATTTCATTTTTATTTCTTAATGCGTTTGTTATAGACCTAAGTAATCCCTTAATAAAGAAATACCTAAATAAATGCTATTAGTTTCAATTTGGGCGTAAATGGGCTAAGACATAAAGAGTAGTCCACGCCTCTGTATAGTTGTGTGTATACTGGATAACTTTACATCTTATACTTATTAGTATCAGCGCTCGCCCTCGTTATAGTAATTATGAATTTAAGTTTTGAGGATTAAGGACTTTTAAGGTGCAAACTATTCTAAAAATCTTTAGAAACCGCTTTTCAGTTTCTTTATAATAATGTGTTAGTGATACATGCTAAGTAATCTTACGACCTCTGAGTTTGTATCAGTATTTTTCTCAGTGTCAGTTGAGAAACACTAGTTATCCACAGAAACTAATTTACGACGTGTAAAAGTATTAATTATAACCATTTTTAACACGCTTGTATTAGGTCGACCTGTATGTAACTAACTATGTAATGAAATCTAAGGTAACTAATTTAACCATCTTCCAAGGGTCGTAGCGTAATGAAAATTGGCAGCTGTATGTAGTTCTGATGAAAATACAATAATATGGTACTGTCGAACTGATCTGATGATGGAGCCGGAAGATATGAACTGGAACTTCATGATGGAAAATCGTATCATAGCTGTTTTGGATTTCTTAGAAATGTCTTGTAATGAACTTTGATCACAATTAGGTTTCAAGGTCTGATGATGAAGCCGGAAGATAGGCACTGGCATTCCATGATGGAATATCATATCATAGTCGAGTTTGTACTTGTGAGAAAGGCCATGTAATGGACTTTGAACACGATCAGGTTTCAAGGTTATAACAAACCTAAAGAAAATCTGTTATCAGTTTTCTTAACCTTTTTGAATTACCGCGCAATCCATAGATTTATTATTAGGTCGATCTGTAACGAACTAAATATGCAATAAAATCTAAGAATCTGAATTAAACGTACTTCTAATTGTTGTATCATCATGAAACTTGGCAAATATATGTAGATTAGACGACAATAGAATATTATGGTACCAGCTGGTCTGACGATGGAATTGGAAGGTGGCTGATGGAACCTTGGATTGCCTACTAGTAAACATTTCTAATTTCTGCTCATTACATTAGTCTTAAATGCGTGTTTTGGTTTTTTAAACTATTAATTTATTTTCAAAATAAACATCTTTTATCGTTATCTGTCCTAATTTCATATAGCGGAAAAGTTTGTTTGTTTGAACGCGCTAATCTTAGAAAGTACTAGATGGATTTAGATGAAATTTGGTATGAAAGTAGCTTGAAGCTTGAGGAAAGTTAAAGGCTATTTTTTACCCGACTACAAAAGAAGAAGATTATGTGTTTATTGAGAAAAATTTCACGGCCGTTCTGCGCGACTACTATCATTTAAAATTTAATTTAAAATGTAGGTAAGTCACGTCTACTAGTCTACAAGCTTAGTTTCTTAACATTATAAAACGTGCCCGATTTAAGATTATAAATATTGCGAAACTTAAATAAAATCCTAGATAATAAAGGTAACCTATTCATAAAAACAAAACACGATCAATATTCCAATATCCAATTTGTTTATCCAATATTGAGATACTATTCCGAAATATACGAGCTTCGGATATTAAACCACTTTCTATGCAAGGCTTTGCGGATATTTTATTGCGTAATTTTCGGATATTATACACACAACACTAGAAATTCAATGTTTAAAATTTCACGAGCATTCTGATGTTTTTTCTTATAGATATTTCTTATGTGAGAGGATACTGAGCCATGTTTTACGGGCCACCATAACAATAAATTGCGAAGATACGTCGTCCTGATATGATTTATTGGCGTTGCTTTATTTTGAAATCAGTGAACATACGACTTTCCTACAATCATGGATCAAACGCAGGTTAAGATGGTAAACTAATAAGAGTAATATAGTAAAACCTTAAGCCTTTCTATAGGTAAATAAATAAAATAATATATTGGTTCCTAGCATCTATCTGCGGTTTAACTTGTGTTAAACGTAGCCTATGTCACTGTCCAGCCCTTAAACTATCTCTATACCAAAAATTCCATCGATCCGTTGTCCCGTTATGGCGTGAAAAAGAACAAACGAACATTTTAGCACTATAATAATTACTACGAATAATCCGCAATTAGCACCCCAATCAACAGTGTGTAGCTATACTATCATTGTTGTCTGAATAATTAGATAGATAGAATATACTTTTCGTACCACTTGCTCAAAAAAGTGACATTCTATGCCACAAAAAGCGAACATAACAATAGTCATTTTTAATCTGTTAAAAACAGGGAAAGAAAATTGTACTGAATTTCATTCATCCTCTAGGGGGAGAATGTGATTTTTTGGAATACTTACCGAAATTTATACTGAACTACATCTGTGTTTACACCATTGAGTTTGTATATAAAGCATTATACATCTTTTTGAAAAAGGAATATGCATTTATTATGCAGTTATGATTATTAAACAAAATTACGAAAACCGACGAGGCCGTATGAGCTTGATGCCTTTGCTTTTCCGACAAAAAATATTAGTCTAGGAATTTGCCGCGTTTTTGTTTTCTTCAAATACATAAACGTTAAGTTTATTAATAAATGCTTATCTCATATTATTATTGTGTTAATTTTTTTCGCAAATGGTACGAAAAGTAGAGTATTTTCCTCGGTGATAAAGCTGTCTTAGTCTTGGGAGAACTTAAATCCCTCGCTACACTCAGGACTCGTTTTAAATCCCTCGCTTCGCTCGTGATTTAAGTTTTTAACACCCTCGCTACGCTCGGGAGTAAACCTCGAGTTCTTCGTTACGCTCGCGATTTAAATCGTCACCCGCGACAGAAGACACTGCTTTATCCCCTAGGTTAATAATCTACTATTATCGTACACCAATAATATAAACAAACCATTTTTTTTCCTGTCTGGATAATCATCAAATGACTCCTCCTGCTGTGGGTAGAGTGGAAGGGAGTGTCAGACTTCTACTGACTAAAAACCCACCCTGATCCTTCAGTTGCCCTTGCGTTCTGGGGCTGCGGTATCACGTTACAACATTACCGCAACTCCATAAGGCAGTAGCCCTATTGGGCCTAGTCAATGCTGCTGACTGCTCCTTAAGGTGCGCGCGGAATACGGCGCGCCGCCGACGCGGGCCTGGTCCTTACCGGACGGTGAGCTACCCCTGCTCTGCTGTCTACGGTGGCCGGAGATAGGCACGCGATTCCCGACGCCCGGGGCGTCTCCCACCGCGGCTGGGGCGTGAGGAAGAAAGCTCTCCCTCACGCGTTTAGCCTCCTCCTTCGCTAGCATGACTGCTTCGCAGAAGGAGGCGACTGCATCCCATTCCCCCTCACCCCGCACCATGGCCTGAACCAAGGCCGGACGCAAGAGATCTTCGCCGCCGATCGCCTTCAGATATAAACACACCAGGTGTTTATATTATTAAGATTAAGAAAATTGTGTAACAGCTGTTACACAATATTGATTAATCTATGGTTACAATTGTTATTTTAAAAACCAAAGGAAAGGTGAGGTGACCCCATCAAGTATTTCTTAACCTAACGGGGTTGCCTATGTTTTTGTGATGCATGATCATATTTCATTTTATTCTCTTAGGAAAACTTACAGCTAGGATACAGATAGTTGAAAAATATTGAAAGAAGGACATAATTAGAAACAATAAAACTACTTTTTATATCATTACTAGCCACTGATTTGAAAACCACTACTCTCTGTTACTAGCAGACGCGCGTTGCTTCGCGAACCCCCATAAGAGGGAGCCCGTGGACTTTAAACCGTTACTGTGAAATTTCATTCAAATCCATCTAGTACTTTCAAAGATTAGCGCATTCAAACAAACAAATTTTCCCGCTTTATAATAGGTTCAGTGGCAAAAAAACTTAAAATTTTGTTGGTTTTTTTTTGTTTTTAATTTTGTGGATAATTCTTGATAATACATTAGGGCATTATAAAACGACATTTTAAACGCGAAACAATGCCTGGATTCGAACGAGCGGCAAATTTGAATTAAAGAACCACGGAATCAGTGTTTCTTTATAAGTACAATGATAAAGTCTTTTTGTATTAAACAAACAACTTTCTCTTCTTAGAACACTTAAGCATAAAAAGCCATGTGTTATTCCAGGATGTCAACTATTCACTTACCAAATTTCATTGAGATCCGTTCAGTCGTTTTTGCGTGATAGAGCAACAAACATACATACATCCTCAAAAACTTTCGCATTTATAATATTAGTAGGATTATAAACACATTACATAATGGTAGGTATCATAATAATGAATACTTAGCAGCGACACATTATAAAAATGTAACTTACAAGTATAAATGAAGATGCTTATCCAGCGCAGCATTGTATTTTAAATATGGCATTATTAGAAATGGTCATTATTATGGTCATTATTATAAATACTAGTATATTAAAGCATTATCTTTTGAAGACAATTATGAAAGAGAAAGCCTTTTTCGTGAAAGAGACATATAAAGGCGAATACACATCAGTTGCGCATACCTCAACGTAGGGCTGCCATCACCTAAATTGCCGGCCCCAGACAGACTTCAAAAACCCGAACATAAGTACCCAAAAAAATACATTTTTGAAGTTGAGAACAAAAGCAACGATGTTTAGTTATTGTTTTGTTATTATTATAATAGTCTTTCTTTATATTTAACCAACATAACAAAAACAATGAGATGAAATAACTACAGACCTGTTGGTATAGTGGTCAGTGGCCCTGACTGCTATGCGCAAGGTCGTGGGTTCGATTCCCACCCAGGACAAAATGTTTGTGTGATGAGCACGATTATTTGTTCTTTGTCTGGGTGTAATTTATCTATAATATGTATGTATTTAGAAATATATATGTATGTTTATCAGTTGTCTAGTACTCATACCACAAGCTCTGCTTAGTTTGGGACTAGATGGCTTTGTGTGAAAGTTGTGGAATATTATTATTATTATATTATAAATACCACAAGAAAGTAATAGAGATATTGCTCTTCAGCACCCGCAAGACCAGTTAGTGTCCGGGTTTTATCCGGTATTATTTTCAGTAGTAAGTATTTTCAATAAGATTTATTGATACACCTTTTGCATTGTTTTAAATCCTCATTAAAAGGGCTTCAAAATAATTAATACTGCCATTAGTTATCTTCATTTATTGTAGTCTCATTACCTCCACGTAACAGCACGTAACCTGGGGAACTTTAAATCTCTATTGAATAAGTTACTTCTAAGTAAGCGACTGTCATCGTCGACCACATCATAACTCACCATCAGGTGAGATGATTGTCAAACGCAGGCCTCAATCGATAAAAAAAAACGTAGTCTTTCTTACTATGTTCACAAAGACTAAACATTTTCTATTTATACCGACAGACAGACATTTATGAATGTTGATGCTATTAATTAAAGTTGAGAAATGTTTTCAAAACATGACAGAGCTGTTTTTAAACATTGCTTGTTTTACGTCAAAGTCAATATGATTTGTGCATAGTATCTAACTGTGGTAAATGAACTGGAAGTTTAAAGCTATTATGTTTTCTGATTAATAAATTAATTAAATTTTCGTCAACTTTTTTGTTTAAAATATTAATTAACATTTTTTTAGTTGTCCCGGTCGTGTCACATTAGCACCCCACCAAATTCAGAAAGTGAAAGAGCTAAGTCCATATTTTTAAACTTACTCTTTGTATTATTTTTGCTAGTATTATACTAATAATAAATATGATATACCTTTTTAGGGTTCCGTAGTCAACAAGGAACCCTTATAGTTTCGCCATGTCCGTCTGTCTGTCCGTCTGTCCGCAGTTTAGCTCAAAAACCATTGGTACTAGAAAGTTGTAATTTGGCATGAGTATACACGTTAATGATGCCAAAATAGTGGTAAACTAAAATT
The DNA here is from genome assembly GCA_943138885.2 of Tholera decimalis. NCBI lineage: Eukaryota > Metazoa > Arthropoda > Insecta > Lepidoptera > Noctuidae > Tholera > Tholera decimalis. The sequence continues at coordinate 4,465,856 of OW964572.2, forward strand.
TTGAAAAAAACAATTATTTAGGGTACCTCCCCTACATGTAAAGTGGGATGATAATTTTATTTTTTCGTCCTTCCCATAGTGTAGGATATCGCTGGATAGGTTTTTTAAAAATATTAGGGGTTAGGAAAGACCGTTTTTTGATTAAGCAAACCGTTCGTGACTTATCAAGCTTTAAAGTACCAATTTTCGTTAGAGTCAAGTGTCCCCCCACCCTATCAACTAAACGGTTGTAGTTAGATATTCAAGTGACACGGCAGTAGTACCTATATATAACGAAGTTTTAAGGAAAACTATCACACATAAGTGGGCTTTACAAGTTTACGAGTAATAGTCGACCAATTGTATTTGACTCGAAAATTTCGAATAACTCCATAGAAATGTCGATAGATGGCGCTAAGCGTCAGTTGTATCGCGCTAGTTTCATATTTAAATAAGTTTTATAAAAAAAAAATTAACAAAAAAACCGACTTCCAAAAAACCACTAGGTACAATGTGAAAAATAACTTTATTTTCAGAAGATGGTGTCTTTGGATCTGTATTTTAGTTTTTTGCCACCGACTTCCGAAATTGAAGTTATTTTTCACATTGTAGTGTTTTTTGGAGGTCGGTTTTTTTTTGTTAAAAGTTTTTATTTCTCGCTTTTTAGTGGGTCTGTTTATAATTTATCTAAGTTACAATAGCCTAATGTCAACTTGCTTATCACATTTTACAAAATATTGCTTCTCCCGATGCAGGGGCGTTAATTGTTGAGGAGTTCTCCTGGTATTTCACCATCAGCTCCATTTCACCATTCGCATTGTGACGACCATAAATTGCTTAGCAACCATTTTAAAGTAATCGAATCGCAACCCATGAAATACTTATTATTGAGTAGTTCCGGTGGCCATCTGTGATCTTCTTCATCAGTTCCGCTTCACCAAATTGTGCTTTCTGAGAGCAAATGCACAAGTTACTATAAAAAATACCAAAATCGCTTTACTATTGCCTTTAAAATTTGAGGGTTTCCCTCGATTCCATGGGATCCCTTCATCAAATTCTAATTTGGTGACAATGGTACTACCTCAAGAGCATACCATTTCAAAGGAAAAAATAATTTTCAAACTCGATCCACAATTGACGGAGAACTTTCCGTGCAAAATTGTCGAATCAGGTGAGGATTTGTATAGGAAGTAAATTAGTTAGGTAGTCACGTTTGGCTTTTAGTTAGAGCATGGTACGAAATGATCAGTCAGCGAATACGACACGCACTTGGCTGTTATAAAAACTACGAAACCCTACACTGCGCGTGGCCCGACACGCACTTTACCGGTTTTTTCTTAACTCTTTAATTTGATACCCATAAGGTAGTACACGAAAAAAAAAAACTCTTTTTCTCTATATATAATGGCTTCGCACATCCGCCGTGTTCGTCAAATTTGACCTATCTAAGAACACTGGGTCTGCTGAGACGAATCTAACGATACCTCAATTATGGGAATCCGTTCAGCGATTCTGGAGATATGAGGTAATAAAGAATATTACATACATACATACAAGATACGCGCGAAAAACTAGCCATTACGCAGTTGCTCTCGCACAAGGGCAAATTAGTTACAGATATAGCGACACAGTCAGCGAAAATATAGAACTCCGGGCTACTACTGAGAAATTTGTAATAGAAAAACCCAAAAACACTTATTGCCCGGCCCGAGAATCAAACCTAAGACCAATTGCTCTGCAGTCGCACTTGCGATCACTAGACCAGCGAGTCAGTTATCATATACTTGTATCGGCGATATTTTTTGCTTGTATCCATAAACAAGCAGAAACTGAAATACGTAAAAGGAATGACCTTGTCTACTGTCCATAAAGTCAGAGATAGAAAGTCTCCAAACTTATTCAGATTCAGACCGGCCTCGAAACACCACTGAAAAGAACTAGCGACGCCCATCACACTAGAGAATGGCAATACGGTTGTTTTGTTTTTAAGAAAGCAAGTTGGTCCATTTATCGAGGCTAAGGCTCAATTAGCATCAAAAAAGTTGGGAATTTTGGCAAAGGTGAGACGGTACTTCACACCGGAACAGCTGCTCAATCTGTATCAAGCCCAAGTTCAGTCGTGTGTACTGCTCTCATCTTTGGGATGGATCTGCCAAATACCGGACGCGCTTGAGTCTATTGAGAAACGGGCCAAGAGACTAATTGGCAACGATGCACTGGTCGAGTCAAAGCTCCAGAGCCTTGAACATCGACGACGAGTTGCAATTCTATCGGTTTTCTATCGGTTACATTTCGGGGACTGTGCGATGGAATTACACAATCTAATTCCGCCAAGTCCGTTCCATCATCGGACTACAAGATAAACGGCGATGCGCCATCGTTACATGGTGCCTGGTGGACGTCCCATTCATACGCACTAAATGTTTTGGGAATACCTTCATTGTGCGCACGGCTAAGGAGTAGAATTCCCTGCCGGAGTCTGTTTCCCGATAGCTATAACCTAGGGGTCTTTAAGCCAAGCGTAAATAGATAGATAGATATATATTCTTTATTGTACACCATAACAGCAAAACAATAAGGACTTTACAACTAAAAAAGGTGATACAATGGGCGGTCTTATCGTTAAAAGCGATCTTTTACAGACAACCTTTGGATGAATTTGACACAGGAGAAAATAAATACGCGGGTAGTCCACGGTGTACTACTTATCTTTATAAAATATAAAAACATTCTCAAAACATAGGTATACATATAATTATAAAAAAATGAAACAAGCACATACATAATAACAAAAATTTAAGAAGAGAGATAAAGATCCTTTACCAAGTTTTTGAAAGACGATAGGGTTTGTGCTTGTCTTACTGGCACTGGTAGAGCATTCCACAGCCGTACTGCTTGAGCTGCGAACGACTTACCATAGAAATTGGTGGTGTGACTCGGTACCGCGAGCCTTAAGTCTTCTGATGATCTCAGAGATTTTGCATGTGTGTCATGAAGGAACTTGAATCGTTCTTTAAGATAAATGGGGGTTTTAGGATTAAACAGAACCCTGTAAAGCAGAGACAAGATGTTTAAGTAACTAATGGGTAAGTCTTTTAGGTAAGCGTGCTCCATCTTCATCACTTACCATCAGGTGAGATGGTGGTCAAACGCGAACCTATTATCAATAAAAAAAAGAAAAGGCCAACTTATGACGCTTGGTCTATAAAAGAAACATTATAGTTATTAGCTGCGACTGCAAGTATTAATGCAGTCAAGAAAGAAAATATTTTTATTTGCACTGTCACAAGACACAAAATAAAATGGCATTTTTTTACAAAAATACTTTTTTGAAAAAAAAAAAGATTGCTAGAATTTACATGAGTAGTAATCTTGTTAACCCCTACAACTAAGCTAAATATGCTTGTGTCTGGAGTCGATTCACGGCAATAGTGTTACGGGTGAGGTACGAACCCACAACCTCTGGATCCCAGTTCCAACACCTTAGCTATTAGCCTATTGATGCTTCAAATAACTACAATACTGGTACTGGATACAATATGGGTACAACCAGAGAGAGAGCCTCAAGTGTTTCCCGCTGCTGGGCAAAGGCCTCCCTATATTCCTTTCAAACCTCTCTATAAACTTCCCTTTCTCCCTTTTATAAACTTTGGTATATCTGCAGAATAACTATGTGTAATGGGGCAATAAATCTTTCAAAAATAAAGATAACTCTTAAGTTTATTTGATTTTATAATTTAATTGGAATAACTAAAATATAATTATGCTACAGAAGATAAAAATTATAACTATGTACTATAAATTGTTGAAATATTATGTTATTGTTAACAATTTCAAGCTTTAAGCATTAAGGGCCTATACTACCTCAAATGGCTTAGCATGATCCTCCATTATGTCGAAAATACTGCAGCAATAATTTTGAAATAAATATATGGTAAAGTTGAGGATTAATAACTAACAAATGAGTCATAGTAACTTGTAAAATAAAATAAATTGAAATTGAATTGAATTAATATTAGGTACTATGTTTTATGAAAACACGATTCCATAAAATTATCTTGATAGAAAAAAAATCTTAAGTTACCTCCAAACGGAACAATAAACCGCTGGTATTCAAAAATAACTTCAAATTAGATAATGAAACTTTGCATATTGTCATATATGGAGTAACGTAGGTACCTTCAATACTTGTGAAATTTTCTTTTATTAAAAATATTCGCTAAGTCGAGGGTAGGTTGTTTTTTGACACATTCATTTGTACAGTGCTATGCTACTCAGCGCAATAAACTGATTTACCAAAATCTCGTGTTTTAATGGACATAATAGTGGCGACGAGTGTAAATTGTGAACTATGGAGCGTAAATTAGTGAAATTTCATGAGTTCAATGTGAAAACAGACAATTGGGACAGTTACGTAACTCAACTCAATTATTGCTTTGAAGCTAGTTGAATCGTCCTCGATTCGGTCAAAAAAGCTAACTTTTTTACGATTTGTGGTGCTCAGACTTTCGATACTGTTCTTGCATTAATCACCCCAAAAAATTCAAGTGAAGTGACTTATCCGGAAGTTATAGATGTGTTGACCAAACATTATAGTCCAAAACCAAATGAAATATCAATGTCATACAAATTTTACCATCGTGATCAAACAAAGGACGAGACAGCGACAGAATATATTGCTCAGTTAAGAAAAATCAGTACCAACTGTAATTTTCCAAATCTGGAACGCATGTTGCGGGACAGATTAGTATGTGGCATGAGCGATCGCAAACTGCAGTACGAGCTGTTGAAGAAAGACAATCTCGGGTACAAGGACGTCGTTGACGCCATGGTGTCTGCAGAGTCCGCGGGGAGGGACGCGCGCATGATGCAGCAGGCCGAGCGCACGGCCACGCTGGCACACGCCGATACCGCCGCCGCGCCGCCCCCGCCTGAGCCGATGGATGTCAACGCGTTAAAAACAAAAACAGACATTCGTCTTTGCTACAGATGTGGTGATCGTCACGGTGGTGAATGCCGTTTTATCAATGCTGTGTGTCATTTTTGCAAAAAAAAGGTCATATCGAGAAAATCTGCACAGCTAAAAAGAATAGTACCTCAGGAAAAGTAAACCACTCTGAAGAGGTGCAGTCTGACGCGCAGCTGAACGGGATTTACAAAGTGGAGGGCGCGAACACGTGCGTTCCTGCCTACAAGCCACGCGTGTTGCTGAACGACGTGCCTGTGGACATGGAAGTGGACTCAGGCGCCGCTTTCTCACTGGTCAACGAGCGCACGTGGGCGCGCCTACAATCGCGCGCCGGCGCCGCGCCGCGTCCCATGCACACTCGGCTGCGCACTTGGAACAACTCACAGGTTTCGGTCATTGGACAAGCAACGGTCTCGGTCATGTATAAGGACATTAAAACTAAGTTATGCGTAATAGTGGCTAGAGGTTCAGGGCCAAACTTATTGGGACCTGATTGGTTTGAGCCCCTCGAAATTTCTATAAAATTGAATAAAATTTTAGATATTGATTTGTCAGCAACGAATGCATTATTTATCAAGTATGGGGAGGTTTTCAAGGACGAACTCGGTACTTACCGGGGAGACCCCGTCGCGATTCATTTGAAACCGAATGCAACGCCTAAGTTTTTGAAAGCTAGACCAGTACCGTTCGCTATTAAAGCTAGGGTTGAACAAGAGATAGATCGATTGGTGGGTGAAAATGTTTTGCAACCCGTATCATATTCAGAATGTGCCACTCCGGTAGTCCCAATAATAAAAAAGAACGGTGCGGTCCGTCTGTGCGGCGATTATCGTAGTACAGTAAATCAGGCTACGGAAACCGATACTTACCCGATGCCTACAGCTAGTGAAATTTTCGCAATTATATCTGGAGGAAAATTTTACACGACATTAGATCTTGATCGCGCATACACACAAGTGGTCGTTACAGAAGACACGTCTCGCCTTTTAACACTAAACACATGTAAAGGTCTTTACACTGTACATAGGCTAGCATTCGGCGTGAAAGCGTGCCCTGGCATCTTTCAACGGCTGATGACAGCGTTGCTGGCAGGAGTGCCTGGTGTGGCCGTGCTGATTGATGACGTCATCGTCAGCGGCCGCACCATGGCAGAGATGACGCAGCGTCTTGATGCAGTATTAGGACGTATTGAGAAGGCAGGTTTACGTCTCAATAAGGACAAATGTAAGTTCGCGAAGGAGCGAGTGGAATATTTGGGTTTTGTTATTGATGCTGACGGGATTCACCCGGCACCGAGTAAGATTGAGTCCATACTCAATACTCCAGAACCTAAAAATGTTCATCAATTACAAGCATTTCTTGGGTTATATAACTTTTATGAGAGGTTCGTACCCCATAAGACCACGATATTAGAGCCTCTACATAGACTGCTCGACAAATCGCAGAAGTGGGTGTGGACTGACCGAGAGCAGGCCAGTTTCAATACTGCTAAGCGTCTACTATCTTCTGATCTCACACTTGTACACTATGACTTGAACAAGCCGCTGGTCCTCACCTGCGACAGTTCAGAGTACGGAGCGGGAGCTGTCTTGTCCCACATCATGGAGGACGGACATGAGCGTCCTATTGCCATGGGCTCTAGGACATTGCATTCGCACGAGCGTCGTTACTCGCAATGGGATAAAGAAGCGACTACTATAATGTTTGGAATAAATAAATTCCAGAATTACTTAATGGGTAGGTCTTTTACGATAATTACGGACCATAAACCATTGTTAGGAATTTTTGATCCCAAGAGGCCCATACCTCATGTTTTATCACCACGTTTAACACGAATTGCTTTAATATTAACTTCCTATAGTTACGACATAAAACATAAACCAGGAACACAGATAGGTCATGCTGATGGACTGAGTCGCTGGCCGCAGCCTGTTCCTGAACAAGCTGAACCACAGCTCTGTGACATACTGTTAATGGCAGAGGCCCCTGATGACTTTCCGATTGATGTGGACAAAATAGCACACGCTACAAAACAGGACAACGTTCTCAATCGAGTAAGTCATCACATTCTATGCGGTTGGCCAGCCAAAATATCAGATGATCAGCTACGTCCATACTGGCTGCATCGGACTGAGTTGTCGTTGCACGAGGACTGCGTCCTCCTAGGCTGCCGTGTAGTAGTACCTCCGCCGCTTCGTGAAGCAGTGCTGCATGCTCTTCACAAAACACACAGTGGCATTGTTCAAACTAAATCACTTGCCAGAAGTTATGTTTGGTGGCCACAGTTAAATGACGACATTGAAACTTTGGTACAGACCTGCAATAAATGTTCTGAAAACCGGCACATGCCACCAAAAACTAGTTATGAGTGGGTGATGCCAGGGAAACCTTGGTCTAGGTTAAATATGGATTTTGCTGGACCTTTCCAAAACAAAACCTTTTTGATTATAGTTGACGCATATACGAAATGGCCAGAGGTGTTCATTGTCAATAATATGACTTCAGCCACCGTCATTAAGCACTTGAGAATGATTTTTTCTATCCATGGATCATGTGAGACATTAGTATCGGATAACTATACTCCTTTTGTTTCTTCTGAGATGAAGACATTCCTAGAAGCTAACAAGATTAAAAACATTACTTCTGCACCTTTTCATCCATCCACCAACGGTTTGGCAGAACGTATGGTACAGACAGTTAAAGATAAACTTCGTAAAATGGACGGTATGTCCTGGGATGTTAAAATTTCAAACATGCTCTTAGGACTAAGGGCAACCCCATGTGCGGCTACTAACAAAAGTCCAGCAGAGCTTTTGTTTAACAGACGGATCCGCACATTGCTAGATACTATTAATCCACATGATCTGAAACGTAAAAGGAGGGAAAATCAAATCGTAAGAAATAGTCAAAAGAAGAACAGACACACAGATGTAGGACAGAAGGTTATGTACAGGAATTTTAGCAGTGGACCTCGTTGGTTACCAGGTACTGTAGTAAACAAAGACGGTCCAGCCAGCTATCGAGTTGAAACTGGAGATGGAACGGTAGTCAGTAGACATATAGACCAATAAGTCAGACAACAGAATGTACTAAATTCCGAAAGACAGGTTGCTAATGAGGAATTAGGTCAGACTCAAGAAAGGGACACAGTAGAACAAAGTTATGGGGAAAGACAATATCAGGAAATGGATCAGGATCAATCAGATATACAGGAAAGTGAGCAAATTACAGAAATACCCAGTTCAGACAAATGGGCTGAAATGTTAGGTATTCCTACTGATGGGTAGTGGAAAAATTTCGGACAGAAAAGAAAAGAAAAAAAGATATTTTTCCAATATTTTTCCGATATTTTTCCAATACTTTTCCGATATTTTTCCATTTCAAAAAAGCTTATTTTAATACATATACAAGTTAATTATGTGTACACAGTAACAATATCAATATTATTACTGCTAGTAATAACATGTTAAATTAGCAGGACGAAACGAAAAACAAGTTTTTATCTATTTTTGCAACACCAATGTAATTCACATTAGATATGAGCGCCGATGGTCAATCTGTCGGCGGCGGCGCGCCGACTTTTTGAAGTCGGCGGCGGCGGCGTCGTCAGCGCAGCGTGACCTTTCTTTAACTACTTTAATTTAAGAGAAGAAATAAAACAATAATTTACGTATCATTAAGATTTATTATAATTTTGACGAGACAAATTGAATTGACAAGATAAACTAAAGAAAAAGAGAAAACCAAATTAACATTAAAAGTGTGATATTTAGTAACTTATCTGTAAATTAACAGGAAATTAGGAACATGAAACCGTTTTAATTACGTTATTAATAAAAAAAACCTATTAAATAATCAACAAGGACAGTATATTTTCATCTAAAACTCAAGGTACTTACATATAAATATTATACATATTAAAAATAATTCAAAAATTGTAAACATTATATAAACTTTAACGAACACTAATTGACAAGATAAACAATAAAAAAGAAAAAATCAAATTAACATTAAAGTAGTGTGATATTCAGTAATTTATCTGTAACTCAACAGGAAATTAGGAACATGAAACAGTTTTAATTACGTTATTAATAAAAAACTATTCATACTATTCATATTAAAAACAATTCGAAAATTGTAAACATTATTTAAAACTTTAACGAACACACAAGTCAGATAAAAGATGAAATACCAATTAAATTCAAATGTCGGTTTCTCGTTTGCAATGGCTATAGTTGTCATGAATAAATATTATTCGGTTTACCCTTAAGGGATTTAAGCGAGACCTCTTTGCGGTTATTACCTGCCCTGCAACAGACAAAACTCTTTCGCTTGGGGTACTTGTCGCCGGTACAAACAATATTGCTCGAGCCAAAGTTGACAGCCATGGAAAGGAGATCTTTCTGTCTTTCCAGAACATTAATACATCACCGTCGTATGGCTGAAGATCTTTGACACTAGCTGTGCTAAAATACTTCCAGCATTCATTTTCAACCACGCTGTCTATTTCACTTTCACTGGATGTACTGCTGTGCTTATCAACCGAAACCATCAAAAAATTAGACGGTGCAGGCGCGGAACTCGGTCCAGGTGTTGCATCTCTTGTTGGGTCAATAACATCCTCCTTTTTCAAAATATTCTTTAAAATTTTTATCAAAAATGCTACCTTATTGGTGTCTTGATTTTCCATGTAAATATCGATTACTTTAATTGATTAAAACCTACAATCTAATAAAGTAGCCGCTACAATAGTGTCTGTAACAGGAAAGCGATGTTCCAAACATTGCAACATGTTATTTTTTAGTCTAGTGACAATGACAGGTTCCTCGTCGTTACATTCTTCCAGCAACCTTCTAATTTCTGATTTACAAACCAATGCTAAATTAATCGTGGTTTGTGATTCAGAACTTAAACATTCCACTGTCGTCTTGAATTTATCAAAGAATGATGTCAAGCTGGTAATTAAATTGTACTCATTCTCATCTAGTAAAAGAGCACTGTGACTTATATCAATCAACATGTCTCTAATGGGTCAGCGATTTGCATTGTGGCTGATGCTTGTTAGCATCATAACCATGCTGTGCCATCTCGTTGGTGTACTCGTCTTTATAGTTGGTGGGGCGCTGGTTCCAGATCTTGTCGAAACCTCGTCTAGGTCAAAATCATTCGATGAAGTTTCGTCATCTTAGTGGTTTATATTTTCCCCAATACCACGTTGTTCCTTGCTGGCAGCGGCTTCTAGATGAGAAGCTCTATACCTCAAGTGCTTGACTATTTTCTTACATTTATTAAGAAGGCAAAGAACCCCATCAGTGTTCTAAATACCATCCAAGGTGACTAATTTATGCAAAGCATGGCCCAGGCAAAGATGATTTTTCATATTCAGTAAATCAGCAGCTCTTTTCATATTATTGCCAGAGTCAGTCACAAGGACAATATATTTTTCTGCAATCTGAAATTTCCGCAAAATTCCTTGAATTTCGTCTTTAATCTTTTCACCTGTATGTTTTCCAATAACTTGTTGGGTAGCTAGTGTGAATTTCAAAAGTTTCATCTCATGAGAAATATAATGGAAAGTGCAGGTTATATAATTGTGACGTCTAAATTGGTCTATCCACAAATCTGTTGTTAATGCACCAAATCTTAAATTTCGATTTTTAATAATACTCTGTACATGTGTTAACATACTGTTATATACATCTTCTAGCCCCTCTCGAGCAATATTATGCCGTGAGGGTAGATCGACATCAGCCACAATTATATTGTATTTTAAGAAAAATCAATCATGGCTTCATAATTAATGCTGTCGAATGGCAATAGTGATCTGGCAAACCATAGTGCTAGATCGCGCGCTAGCATCCACTTGTCTTTTTTCCACCAGTTTCACCACTTTTTGTGACTGGTTTTGATTTTCTCTGTACGGAAAAAAAAATCCTTAATGTTGGCTACTTTTTTCTATTTTCAGTATCTTCTAAGTTATGTTCATCCTTTAAATGACGCAGTAAATTGCTCGTGGCTATATTTTTACTGTAGGCCTTAATGAATGCTCTGAAACAAAATTAAAGATTTCCGTTCAAGCTCCCAAAATCCTAATATAAACGTAATATACCAAACCTCACGGAAATAAAGAGCAACACAATATAATACATAGGCAATTAAAAATATGTCAGCTAGTAACATTTTATAGTTAAGAAACAAACAAAATATGTACATATATTAGCTATGTTAGATAAAAACAAGACCATAAGAAAATCATAGAATACAACTTACTTATTAAATAGCTTTTTTAACCAGGTTATTAACCTCGTAAAAAAGCTATCAACATAGGTAAGTAGGTACCAATTTAATTATTTTAATAGGAGGTACATAAACTTACTTGGAAAATTGCACATCGCCATCTTTTTTTTTATTAAAAATAGGTTCGCCTTTGAACACCATCTCACCTGATAGTAAGTGATGATGTGGTCGAAGATGGAGCACGCTTACCTAAAAGTAACCTATTCACTCTTGACTTAAAGACTCCTAGGTTATAGCTATCGGGAAACACAGACTCCGGCAGGGAATTCCACTCCTTAGCCGTACGCACAATGAAGGTATTCCCAAAACGTTTTGTGCGTATGGGTAGGATGTCCACCATGTAACGATGGCGCTTCGCCGTTTGTCTCATAGTCCGATGATGGAACGGGCTTGGTGGAATTAGATTGTGTAATTCCATCGCACACTCCCCGAAATGTAACCGATAGAAAACCGATAGACTTGCAACTCGTCGTCGATTTTCAAGGCTCTGGAGCTTTGACTCGACCAGTGCATTTGTTGCCAATGAGTCTCTTGGCCCGCTTCTCGATAGACTCAAGCGCGTCCAGTTGGTATTTGGCAGATCCATCCCAAAGATGAGAGCAGTACTCCATACACGACCGAACCTGGGCTTGATAGAGAAACTTGGTCGTCCAACACTGTTCGTTTTCTTCCCTCAATATTAACAACTAACTGACCAAAATAGGTCCAACAAAAACTGTGTTTGTTTGCTGATAACTTGGACAACACAGAAATTGAAATGTCAAAGAGTTTCGTTTTATAAACGTCTACGCCGCCATTTTGCCAGCATTTATTATCGTACGTTCGGTTTGGTCAGCGTGTTAGCTTAAACTGAACATATAAAATGTACTCTGTGAACTGAACGCCGCCCGCTTGGGGTCGGCGCGCCGGCGCCTGGGGACGGCGGCGGCGGCGTGGGGGGAATCACGGCGGCGGCGGCGCGCCGGCGCGGCGCTTATATCTAATTCACATACAGGGAATTCCCCGTTTGAGTTATTAAATGCCAGGTAGGTGCTTTTTAGGGTTCCGTAGCCGAATGGCAAAAAACGGAACCCTTATAGTTTTGTCATGTCTGTCCGTCTGTCTATCTGTCTGTCTGTCTGTCCGTCCGTCCGTATGTCACAGCCATTTTATACCGAAACTATTAAGATTATACATATGAAACTTGGTAGATAGATGTATTCTGTGAACCGCTTTCTGATATTAAGAAAAAAAGTAAAAACATTTAAAATAAAGGGGGCTTCCCGTACATGGAACTAAAACTGAAAATATTTTTTTTTCATGAAACCTATGAGTGTGTGGTATCTGTAGACAGGTCTTTAAAAATAACAATGGAGTTTCTAAAACCACTTTTTCATAAAGTTAATTGTTTAAAAGAGCGTATATCTTTTCTAGCGTATGTATTTCTTTTCTCCAAAGTAGTAAAATGTAAGTCCCCCCCTCTAACTTCTATAATATTGGAGTGAAAAATCTAAAGAAAATAGAAGTTTGTAGAACTTAATGTAAACTTTCAACCAAAATTAGTTTGAATGAGATCGAGTCAGCAGTTTTTGAGATACAGCATATTTTCCAAAACCGCAAATATAACTTTGTAATTCATACAAACACTATGAAAAACAAAGTTTTTTTTTTTATTTCTTTAAATATTTAGAGACTTATAACGCACAGCGTATGTCAGTCCCATCGTACCCTAAGACAATTATTACCTAGCAAACGAGATCAATGGATCAAGGCAATAAAGTCGAACAACTTTCTCGCTTCATCGGAAGAAAAACAAAGTTATTTGGCGTAGTTGTACTAAATGTAAATAAGCTAGTTTTAAGAAATTTGTAAGGTTTTTTTTTTCGTCAAATAAATATACATACTATATTATATAATTATAGTTACTACGGAACCCTTCATGGGCGAGTCTGACTGGTACTTGGCCAATTTTTTTTATTTAATACTAGTACTACTTCTTAAAGGTATAGGTTAGAAATAGGTGGTAATAAGGACAAACTCGTGTGGAATCTGTACGAAAAACAAAATAATAGTGTATCTTATGAATATTGTAGCAAAACATTTCGTTATGCTAATATAACAGGTAATGCGGTCGCACTATTTGCAATAAATGTCCACAACATGTGAAAATTATAATAAGTTCGAAAACATCGCGAACTTTGCCGGAAGGAGCAGATGACATCAATAGTTCGCCTTCTATTTCATCCTATCAGTCATATTCTGCAGGACCTACAGCACAGTTTCTGAGAGATACGTGTCCAGCGCGCGTGCTGGTGGAACAGATCCGGTCTCGCCGTGAGGCCATGGTTGGACGCTCTGTCTCGGGTGATGCCAACCTGGTCAAGTTTAATGCAGCTAAGACCCAGAAGTGTCTCTTCTCCACAAGGCTCCAAAAAGAAGCCGGCTCCTTTCCATGGTGTAACCATGCTGTGTGATGCCAACTTGATCAAGTTTAATGCAGCTAAGACCCAGAAGTGTCTCTTCTCCGCAAGTCTCCAAAAAGGAACCGGCTCCTTTCCATGGTGTAACCGTGCTGACGACTGATCGTATTGAGCATCTTGGGGTAACATTGATCCTCAATTTTGGTTCGTTCATCGAGGCTAAGGCTCAACTAGCATCAAAATGTTGAGAATCCTAGCAAAGGTAAGACAATACTGCACAACGGAACAGCTTCTCAAGCTCAAGCTAAATTGTGTATGGAGTATGTATGTACCCTCATCTTTGGTACGGATCTGCCAAATATCAACTGGACGCGCTTGAGTCTAATGAGAAACGGACCAAGAGACTATTTGCCAACGATGCACGGGTTCATTCAAAGCTCCAGAGCCAACATGAACATCAGCGACGTGTTGCAAGCTTATCAGTTACATTCCGTGAAGTGTGAGATAGAATTGCATAATCTAATTCCATCAAGCCCGTCCCATCATCTAACTACAAGACAAACGGTAATGCGCCATCGTTACATGGTGGTCATCCCACCCTTACGCACAAAACGTTTTGGGAGTACTTTCATTGTGCGTACGGCTAAGGAGTGGAATTCCCCGCAGGTGTCTGTGGTTCCTGATAGCTATAATCTGGGGGTCTTTAAGTCAAGAGTGAATAGGTTACTTCTAGGTAAGCGTGCTACTTCTTCGACTACATCATCACTTACCATGATGATGGTGAGACGCTTAACCAACGCGAGCTTATTATCAATAAAAACAAGCTAGTTCGATAAATGAGAAAATAAAAAGGTTTTTTTTAATTACGGGAAGCCCGCTCTTGACCTAGATCTCGCCTGATGGTAAGCAATAGATGGGATGGGTCTACGATGGAACCAGCAAACCCAGAAGATGCCTATTTAAAGCAAGAGCTTTAAAGGGTAAAAGGTCATAAGTGACAGGGAACACAGAAACCGGCAGAGAGTTCCACGGCTTGGCTGTGCGCACAATATATTTGGAGAAGAAACGCTTGGTACGACAAGACGGTATATCAATCAAGTGCGCCTGGTAGACCGGTAGTGGAAGGGAGATGGAGGGATCAGGTCATGTAGTTCCTGCGCACACTCCCCGAAGTACAATCACTAGAAAACCGAGAGACAAGCAACTGTTCGTCGATGAGCCGGGCTATGAAGCTTGTCCACTAGCGCCTCGTCACCTATAAGCCTTGAAGGACATTGATAAATTGATTGCTTTAGCAACCATAGCATCCGGAGCCCTGATAAGTTTGGGTGGAGCATCCACAATGGAAAAAGTTTTTCGTGCTTTGGCACCATCGTATCAGTTCCCAAAAATTATGAAGAACGATCTGCTCACATTATTGAGGAGATTTATTGTTTGTAGGTACAGATGCAAGAGGAAATGTTGACCATGATTCCCTTTTTACAAATGACGATTCGGATTCATCTTGAACTGAATAGATGTGACTTTTCCTATTCATTTTTACGGTTCCGTAGTCAACAAGGAACCCTTATAGTTTCGCCATGTCCGTCTGTCTGTCTGTCTGTCCGCGGTTTAGCTCAAAAACATTCGGCACTAGAAAGTTGTAATTTGGCATGAGTATACACGTTAATGACGCCGAAAAAGTGGTAAAATAAAATTTTGAAAAAAACAATTATTTAGGGTACCTCCCCTACATGTAAAGTGGGTTGATAATTGTTTTTTTCGTCCTTCCCATAGTGTGGGATATCGTTGGATAGGTCTTTCAAAAATATTAGGGGTTTGGGGAAAACCGTTTTTTGATTAAGTAAACCGTTCGTGACTTATCTAGCTTTAAGTACCAATTTTCGTTAGAGTCAAGTGTCCCCCCGCTCTTCCAATGAAACGGTTGTAGTTAGAAATTCAAATGTCACGGCAGTAGTACCTATATATAACGAAATTTAAAGGAAAACTATCACACATAAGTGGGCTTTACAAGTTTATGAGTAATAGTCGACCAATTGTATTTGACTCGAAAATGTCGAACAACTCCATAGAAATGTCGATAGATGGCGCTAAGCGTCAGTTATATCGCGCTAGTTTCATATTTAAATAAGTTTATAAAAAAAATCATTTTAACAAAAAAAAAAACGACTTACAAAAAACCACTAGGTACAATGCGAAAAATAACTTTAATTTCAGAAGATGGTGTCTTTGGATCTGTATTTTAGTTTTTTGCCACCGACTTCCGATATTAAAGTTATTTTTACATTGTAGTGTTTTTTTGGAAAGTCGGTTTTTTTTTTCAATTCCCATTGGTTCCAGCTGAGGCTGTTACAATTCACAAAAGCCAGCGTTCCATTAGAAAAAGTTGTTGTACATGTGAAGCCCGGTATTTCAAGGTCAATGTTATATGTTGGTTGCTCACGTGCCCAGGGGCGGATTGTGAATTTGTGGGGCCCTGGGCTAAAACTGCTTGGGGGCCCCTTAATTATTCAAATAATTGTCATTTCTTGACAAGAAATTGTTTTCTATATCTATTTGATGAAAACAAGGTACAGGATTAAAATGGATTCAATTGAATTAATTTAATAGGAGCTCGTATGTATATATTTTTTTTTTGTACTGGGCCCGCTCTTGACCTCTCACGTCTGATAGTAAACGTCATATGAGGTCTATTATAGGACGATAGAGCACAGAAGTTGCCTGTTCACTCTTACTTTAAAGGCTGCAGGCGGGTCTTATGTGGAAAGGAACATAGAAGCCGGCAGAGAGTTCCAAACCTTGGCCGTGCGCACAATAAATGTATAGGAGAATCGCTTAGGGCCAATTTCACCGATCAAATAAATCGCGATCAACTGAACATAAACAGCGTTTTAGTTTTAATCTAAGTTTAAAGTTTGGTTTGGCATTTCACCACCAATATTTAAACTAGTTTAGTGCTAAACGCAGTTATTGTACTAAACGCCCAATTTTGACCGTTTAACGATCTAAACGCGATTATGTGCGCCACCATCTGGTATTTTATAATGTAGCGCGCCCTTTTTTTTACTGAAGATAGGTTCGCGTTCGCTTCGGCTATATTGTGTTGAAGAAGTGATACTGTTGTGATATTACCTGTTTTGAATCACATAATTACGAATATTTTGAGATATATAATGAGAAGAGTTTACTCATTGGCCTTTGAAGAAGATGAGGATGAATTTGTACTTCGACGACCAAGGTGGATTCGCGAAAGAGAGGAACACCATATTCAATGTACTCTGTGATCCACGCTAAACGAACACTGTTTTTATAACCTCACTCACTGTAGCAAGTTGTCAATTGACTTGACAACCGAAGGAATACGTTTTGTTTCATGTATTTTAACACAACTATTGCAATAGTTTTGACAAGTTTCAGAGCAAGGACCAAACGCAACGCGAGGTTGCCATTCTAATATGCCGTAAACTCTGTTTTCCTAAACGCGATCAACGATCGTGGCGTTTTGCTCTGTGAAATGCAATCGATGTTAAACGAGATAAAATCTTGATAGTAAACGCAATTAGTGTAAACGCAGTTTTACTGATCGCCGGTTTAGAGACGTTCGGAGAAATTGGCCCTAAGTATGACAAGACGGTATATTGACCAAGTGAGGGTACCAACCCT
Source organism: Tholera decimalis (assembly GCA_943138885.2). NCBI lineage: Eukaryota > Metazoa > Arthropoda > Insecta > Lepidoptera > Noctuidae > Tholera > Tholera decimalis. The sequence continues at coordinate 4,483,163 of OW964572.2, forward strand.
GTAGTACGTCTGGTAGATCAGTAGTGAAAGGGATATGGAAGAATCAGACCTTTATTAAGTACTAGTATAGTCATTTATATAACTACAAACAGGTATTTGCTCTTCACTAATCCTTTTTTAAATCATAATATATGGAAAGAATTGACAAATAATTTAGACAGTCACTCATTCAACTTTTTTGTCGTATATTTCTTTTCGATATACGACATCTTGGTGTAAGAGCACTCCGCTTCACAGCTAGAGATTGTATATGTCAAAATAATTATATTTAAGATGGTATAGCAATTAGTGAAAACAAGAAAATCTTTATTTTCAAAAATAACATTACTTCTTCTTCACGTCAGGTGTATGTGTATATGAATATATCAGATATTTACCAATGAAATTGCCGTTTTTCATGAAATAAGTTAACGTATTTTTTTTATATTTTTATTTCTATTAATCAAAGTTAAACACCCTTGCAATCGAGGCATCTTTTCCAACGCAGTGGTAGCTTATAATGATGCCCTTTTTGAAGAAATCAGTTGGACGGGAGGTAACAAATTCTTCAAAGGCATTTTTACTGCCCCTCGGGTGTTGATTTTTTTTCTCGCCAAGAAGTTATCCAAATTCAGGTCAAAATAGAAGTCTGCAGGCGCAAGGTCTTTTTAGTACGACGGATGGCGGAGAACTTCCAACCCCAGCTCTTGTAACTTCTAGACCGTCTGCTGTGTAGTATGCGGTCGCGCGTTGTCGTGCAGGAGAAGCGGAGTCGAGCGATTGACCAAAGGTGGTTGGAACTGTGCGAGCTTCTCAATCGTTGTGTTCAGTTCTGCAGTAATGCTCACCCTGTTTGGTAAGAAGCTGTGATAAGTTAAACCGAGGTTAGGCCACCAAATATCACCTTTCATCAAGCCATCACTTTTCTAGTGGTCAGTTTTTGTTTAGGGAATTGTTTAGATGCTAAACCAGGATCCAACCAATTTGCTGAGCGCTGCCTATTGTCGAACAGGATCCATTTTTCGTCGCAGGCAACAAAATTCTTTCGTTTGTGTGCCCGTTGCGCAGTGCAATACGTCTTGATGCGTCCTTCACGCTGATGGTCACTGAATTCATGGGGCAGACGTCAAGCTTTTTTACCTTGCCAAAGCTGCTAATTCAGCTGTAGATTGAGTAACACCAGCTCCCACAATCGCCTTTAATTCGTAATTGTTGACCAAAGTTTTTGGACGACCACGGGGTTCATGTTTCAGGTCGAAATTTCCAGATCGGAAGCGAGCAAACTAATAACGGGTGGTGCATTCGTTTGTAGTGTTCGTTCCGTAAACGTCGTTGATGTTGCGGGCCATAGGTACAAGCGGCAAACAAACAAGAATTCCATGTTCAAAATAAAATTAATTTGAAGCTAAAAAATACTGAATACCTGATCATTGATAACTTTGATAAGCGACAAGGGAATTCTCTGCTTCGTTCTCGATAGTCGCACATATGGATTGATCGATTATGTCGCTGCCAAAATGTTTTAATTTTACATATTTCCGATTTATTATATATATATACAGTGTAAACTCCATGTAACATCACTCTATTTAACGACAAACTCCCTTAAGCGTCGAAATCAATTGGCTTTGGTTGTTTTAGCTTGTCTTTCATACAATTTTTCACTCTACATAGCATTACACCCACTCTCAATAACGACAACAATTGAGTAATAAAAAGTACATTTTAAGTTGCTAAAATTAGTAAAAACTGCGCAGCTGTGTACGATCTATTATCGCTTTATTATCCTAGCCCGCAATAAACTCGACTGTCGGCATCATGCATACCGAACTTTCTAAGAAATTCGTTCTTTTGTTTACAAATTGGGATTGCTTGTACGTGTAGACTGTTGTTGACCATGACTTATAAGTAGGAGTCATGGATTATCTATATCTATACCTTATCATATTCTTAGTTGCTCACAAACTTTCAAACTGTAAACATGACTAATAAAAGAAAATCACTGTGTATTGACGAAAAAGTTTTACTGATACGCGCAATAGAAACGGGAGAGAAGATAAGTGATGTTGGCAAACGCTTTGGATTTAGTCGCTCTACCGTGTCCACAATATGGAAAAATAAAGAAAAAATCCTCCACGCTGAGGGCGAGGGAAAATCTTCCAAAAAATGAAAGAAACCTATATACGAAGATTTGGATCAAGCTGTACTATCATGGTTTCACCGACAGCGCCAGAATAATATGCCTATCTCGGGGCCGCTCGTGAAAGCTAAGGCGGAGAATTTTGCTGGACTTTGTACCAATTCTACGAGTGATGAGGTGGAAACAGAACCTGAGTTTGAAAGCGACGACGACCTTCCATTAACTGAGTGGATTCAACAGTTCAACATGGCAGGAAATACGGTAAATCTTCAAACCTACATCGAAGTAGACAACCGCCTGCTTACAACGGGTTCACTCACAGACGAAGAAATTTTGGATTCAGTGAGAAAAACTGAGGATCAAGAACAAGGCGATGAAGAAGATGAGACGGATGATCCTGAGCCTCCGCCGAGCATTAAAGAAGCTCTGGAAGCAGCTAAATTATTGGAAAAATACTTCCTTTATAACCAAGATGCCTCAATATTGCTAGATATGAATAAAATAAGTAAAAAAATACAACAAAATTACTGGTGCAGCAAAAGACGTCAGACAAAAATAACAGACTTTACGCAATAGCGTTCAAATAACATTCTTTTTTATGCACATAACTACTAACAATAGTCGGAAATAAACTTTTTCTTTTTCTAATTCTGATGTTTCTTCTCTCCATTTAACGACAACTCTCTATAACGCCATAAAATGCACAGTCCCTTCAGTGTCACTATATAGAGTGTACACTGTATATATATATATAAGAATTTATATACATACATATACATACAAATATATATATATATATATATATGTATATAAATTAAAAAGTACTTATCGTCTATTTTTAATGAGCACTGGCAGGGGCCCCTTAAATCCACGGGGCCCTGGGCTGCAGCCCAAATAGCCCATAGGTAGATCCGCCCCTGCACGTGCCACATGTGCAGGTTTATTTATCGTTACTGAATGTTTTCATCCTCCACGTCCACCCTCCGACCAAGATTCAGTCGTAATGGAAATGGAAAAGCTGCGTCGCAACTCGCAATCCTCTATCGATTTTTGAGGGAACCCCACAGTTCATACCAAATTATGTTCCATAATGTTCAATCCTTACGTGCACACTTGAAAGATACTGTAAGCTCAAATAATGGCTTCGGATATCTAGACTTCGGATGGCTAGACTTAGCAGTAGAAACGTGGAGCTGTAATCAAGATTCTTTTTATATAACTAATTTTAAGGAAATAATTAGAACAAATGGCCCTAACCAGTCTAGTTCAAACCCAGGTTTTGGTGTGTGTGCATGGGCAAAATATTATACTTAAGACATTTCTGGAGGTGACCACTGTGAAGCAGTAATTTTCGAAATAAATGCAGTGAAGATTATAGCTTTTAATAGATCATGCAAATGTCCCAACAGTCGTGCAGTAGGTTTTGTAAGTAATTCACTATCGCATAACAGTCCTTGTATAATATTTGGAGATTTTAATGAAGACTATCTCCGTAACGACAACACTGCAGTTTTCAAATTAATACGTGACGCTGGTTACCAGTTTTTATTACAAACACTTCCCTCTACACGCGGTGTTACTCAAATAGATCATATTATTTTTTCAAACTTCCCTTGTGAAGTTGGATTTTATAATTCCTTCTTCAGTTACCATCGCCCTATGTGGGCCCGTTTTTAGAGTGAATTCAAATGAATATGTTTTTGTTTATTTATTATTTTGCTATATAATATCAAACACAAAGCTCCCCCAGCAAACTACTTCCTCAATTTTATTTTTTTGTGACGATTGAGTAGTGTAGCTCTGTGTCCTGTATTTAAATTCAAAACACCGGCTATGACAAGTTTTATACAAATCTCCAAAAAAAAATAAAACTTTCCGTGCAAAATGGTCGGATCAGGTGAGGATTTGTGTACGAAGTCAAATTAGTTACGATCAGTCAGCGAATACGACACGCACTTTGCTGTTATAAAAACTACGGAACCCTACACTGCGCGTAGCCCGACACGCACTTGACCGGTTTTTTAATTTATAGTAATATGTATGGATGTGTACATGTTTGCTGTATATTTTCATTTAAATTTAAAAAATATCAATAAACCATTTAATTCATAATTTGATTAACTTCCCTTGGTAATTTATTATGTTTATTTTAAGTTACCACTACAAAATACATTGATATAACTATTTACTGTAACGTCGAAGCACTGCTAAGACTACCAGCATTTTCACGTTGTATGGCAATGCTTATTCTTTGGGCAAAGAACGAGCCAGCCCTCTAGTCACGCAAGGAATCGATCAGCCTGCGAGACGCGCACTTAGGCCGTATGACTCAAGCATTTTGACCCTTATTGAAAGTAAAATTATACATATAAAAATAGTTTTCATTACTTTTCCATACTTTTATTTTTCCGAAAAATAAAAGGAAAAATTTCCAAGTTTGGAAAAATTTCCGAAAATTACCCATCACTAGGTATTCCATTGGAGTCAGAACCTAGTTTTTCAGGCGGTAAAGTTAGGAATAAACTTGCTATCCATGGAAAAACTCCCTATACTAGACCAGCTGCAAATTATAACTTTATGTTGTAATTAATAAAAACACATGTTTTGAAACCTAATACTTTTTCATATTGTCAAAGGCATATTTATATAAAAACTTTTTACCAAAAAATTAAACCGACTCCCAAAAAACACTGCAAAGTGAAAAATAACTTTAATTTCGGTAGTCGGTGTCTTTAGTTTTGTATTTTCGTTTTTGGCACCGACTTCCGAAATTAAAGTTATTTTTCACTTTGCAGTGTTTTTTGGGAGTCGGTTTAATTTTTTGGTAAAAAGTTTTTATTTCACTCTTTTTAGTTGGTCTATTTTTAATTTACCTAGTTACAAGAGCCTAATTATCAACTACTTTTAACCTTTTACAAAATATTGCTTTTCCCAATGCTGGGCCGTCAATTGTTGAGGAGTTCTCCTGGTACTTCACCATCAGCTCTACATCACCATATGCATTGTGACGAGCATAAAGTGCGTAACATCCATATTCAAGTAATCGAATCGCAATCCACTCAATACTTATTATTGAGTAGTTTCGGCGGCCATCTGTGGTCTTCATCATCAGTTCCACTTCCTCAAATGGTACTTTTTGAGAGCAACTGCACAAGTTACTATAATAAATACCCAAAACGACATAGGTGTGCCTATAATATTTGAAGAGTTCCCTCGATTTCTCCAGGATCCCATCATCAGATCCTGACGTTTATGAAAATGGGACCAGTATCGAAGTATACCCTTTCAATCAAAAAAAGAATTTTCCAAATCGGTTCAGCCGTCTTCGAGTAATCGATGATCATACATAAAAAAAAAAAAAAAAAAAAATATACGCGTCGAATTGATAACCTCCTCTTTTTGTCGTCGGTTGAAAAATTAGGATTAATTGATATCTTTAAGTTTAGTAATATGTGGTGAAGGGTTAAAATATGTAACTTTAATTTTGTAGTATGTTATTAAGTTTATATTTGTTTTTATATTATTATTATGTATTACATGCTTGGGGGGAAGGTATGTCATATATGGAGTAACGTAGGAACCTTCAATACTTGTGAAATATTCTTTTATTAAAAATATTCGCTAAGTCGAGGGTAGGTTGTTTTTGACACATTCATTTGTACAGTGCTATGCTACTCAGCGCAATAAACTGATTTACCAAAATCTCGTGTTTTAATGGACATAATACATATTAATTGAACTAACTATAAAGCAGGTCTTATGTTATTTACTTTTTTTTAATTACCATTATTTTCACCGTAAAAAGAAATAAACTAAATTATCCGTGTCTTGGAGTCTTTTCCCTGCCACCCTATCTCGCTTGCTCGTGTGATGGTGGCCAGTAGTGTGCGAGCGAGATAAAGAGTGAGAAGTGCTGAGGTAGTATAGGCCCTTAAGTACTCATACTAAATATTCTTTGAGGAGGAATGTTAGTAATAGGAAGCTTTTTTGACTGCGATAATATTCTAATGAGACACAGCGGACCCGGACCACAATGGCAACTGAAAGAATCGGGTGGGTTTTTAGTCAGTAGAAGTCTGACACTCCCTTCCACTCCACCCAGAGTGGAAGGAGTCATTTGATGATTTTCCTACTGGAAAAAATAAAACCGACTTCCATATCAAAACACTACAAAGCCAAAAATAATTTTAATTTCGGTAGTCGGTGTTATTGGTTTTGTGTTTTCTTTTTTTTTTCACACCGCCTTCCGAAATTAAAATTATTTTTGGCTTTGTAGTGTTTTGATATGGAAGTCGGTTTTATTTTTTGCAAAAAAGTTTTTATTTTCGCGCTTTTTAGTGGGTCAGTGAATTTTTCCAAATCGATTCGTAAATGACGGAGTTATGCGCGAACAAAAAACGCAATGCAGAGTAAACGAAAAGATCATCAAGGTAAATTATTTTTTTCGACTTTTTTTTGTTTTTCAAAAACGGCTCGTCCGATTTCGATAAAATTTTCATGGGACCATTTGGGAAGTATACCCTTTCCAACAAAAAAAGAATTTTTCAAATCGGTTGGCAAGCGACAGAGTTATGCGTGGACAAACATAAAAAAAAAAAAAAAAAAAAAAAAAAAATACAAACATCCGAATTGAGAACCTCCTCCTTTTTTAGAAGTCGGTTAAAAAAAGGTAGTTTTTGAACACATCCTAACTGTAGCTACATATCTGTGGTTGACTGATTCTGACTCTTTTTGGTCTCACTCTCGGTAAATATGGGTATCCAATTCAAAATAGGTAAAACAAGTATTATAAGAATTAAGTATGGTTTAATTGAATTGACAAAACTTTTCTTCTTTGAGTCTTTTGTTGTTTTATCAAAATTTTTGAAAAATACTAGATAGGAAAATACACATTTGTAATTATGGGATAGTTGTTAAGCAATGTTATGTTAAAAATATTAAAATCAGCTATTAAAACATCAAGAATCAACAGTTGTGGTAGCATAGGTAAAATAACATTAAGGGCAGTTTTAATATGTTTGAATCATTCAGGATTACATGAAATGTACTACATATTTTATATCTTTTGCAATAAAGTAATTAGCTTAAGAGTAATTAAGATCCTTGTAAACAGTAACTTACTTATTTAGAGTAATGTTTAGTATGGATTTAGGTGCTACTTTGTGGAAACATGACATATTAATTAAGTAATTTTCAATTTGATTCAGATATTAAAATTTTTATTTAATCTCTTCATTTCAAATTAATCATTAATTTATTAGCAGTGCATAAATGTGAAATTACTATCATATAATTATACATCATCTATACTAATATTATAAAGCGGAAAAGTTTGTTTGTTTGTTTGCTTGAACGCTAATCTTCGAAAGTACTGGGTGGATTTGGATGAAATTAGGTATGGAAGTAGCTTGAAGCTTGAGGAAGATTATAGGCTACTTTTTACACGACTACAAAAAAGGAGAGTTATGTTTTTATCGTGATAGAATCCACGGGAGCGAAGCCCCGCGTGAGTACTAGTCATACATAATTGTATGTATTACTTACTTACAATTATATAGAATTAAAAGTTTAAATTGATTAATATTTTAGACCTCTTCTTTTTTAATGATTAAGATTTTAAGCCTTATCCCATTATCTGGGGTCAGCTCTTCTAGTCAGCCTTATCCGTGGCTTGTGACCGAAAGGTCACAGGTTCTAACCCCACCCATTACACTATTGGCGTGAACCCACTCCAGACACAAGGATATTTAGCTTAGTTGGAGGGGTTAACAAGATGGCTAGTAACCTGAATTCTACCCACATTGTTAGTTCTCTTAAAAAGAATAAAATGCTTGCATAAACATATCGACGGTTAAAAGGAATTAGGGTATAAGCGACAAAAAAGAAATGTTCAGGAAAGCCGTTCAAAGTTTAGAATTTTAGAAAAACTGATGTATTTTTTTATTAAAACATTGTGCAAACTAAAACAGTTTTTAATTTTCCAATCGGGAAATATGACAAAATAAAAAATAATAGAACACAAGAAACAGTCGGCTTTCAAAACAATACCAGTCCAAAATGTCGCTTAGTTATACATACCCTATTTCTTTCTAACTGTCAAAATGTACATACATAAGGTACAAATTGTGATACACATACATACAACCTGAAACTCAACACTTCATAGATGTTGACTTGCTGACCATGCAGGCTTCAAACAAATTATACTGTATCAAAAATATTTATAAGTTAATTTTTGTAAGGATATAACGGAATCACTTATTCTTACTATTAAACTATAAAGCTTCCCTAGTTAAAACCTTGGGCAATTGAAATTAAGTTTAAAATATCAAATAACTTTTGTTGAAATTGGCTAAAAAACATGGAACAATCTAGAAATAACCTTGTTAAAGACACTTCAATTCCAACAAATTAAACCTATCTTTAGGCATGGCATGCTAAACGCAATTAGAACAAGAACCGTTTACCATTTCCAATTGACGTTTAACGTAAAAATATGCGTGAAAAATTAGCGAAATTGTCGCGTAACCTTGCCATAGAAATGGTTTCATAGTGTGATGACCTAAATGATGGGTACTGTATTGTAGTTACTTTTAATATTCATGTGACGTCATACACAAGAGAAGACTGGAGAAAGGAGTATATTTTTATGTAGGTACGTAAAATAGGCCCACCACAATTCGTAACGTAGTTACCTTGACTATTTACGTCTAATTTTTACATAGCATGTCTAGATAACTGAAGTAATATAAGCACAGGGAAATAGATATACAGTATATTACGTAAAAACTCACCCCGATATGAATCCAATCAGATACCAGTCAGTTGTCACCGCACATTTTCACTTTGCACATTTTAAGCTGTCTCCGAAAGGCTTCTTCTAATCTTTGTACATTGCGTTGAAATCTTGCTGCACACTTAACAGGCTGGTTCAGAGTGAAAGAAGCTGTACTTAGAGCCATTTTCGTAAAAATCGACGGCTATCTGAAATCGATTAACGGAACAATCGATATCTTGTATAAAAAAAAAATGTTATATCGATATCTAGTACTGAATCGTTCAGTTGTTTGACATCATATTTTATATAATTAAGATGCGATTTTATTTGTTTCAGTGAAAATCATAAAATCATTGAATGTCTACATGTTCATTTAGGAATTACATAGTTAAATGTTCTTCATAACTCATCGAAAGAGATGAAATATTTTTCCTTAATTATTAAGCGAACTAGGTGATACTGTCTGTAGCTGTACTCAATTTAGGTAAGTAAGTACATAGTCATAACGTAAGAGAAATTTAAATAAAAATGATTTTTATTCTGTGCATGATTATTTATTTTTGAATATTTATATGTTCAATATATCTGAAATTAGAAAAATCTAGTTCAAAATTATGGGACAGAGTATTATTTTCTTTTCCATGATTGAGTTTGCATTTGTATAAAAAAAAATCTGGTACTAGATCAGTCCTCGATATTTTGTGCACTGAATTTTTAAGACGTATTTGAAAAAAACCACTCCAACATCGTTTCTTTACACTTTTACGCAGGTAACCTATGCCCCGACTTTATAAATTATAAAGAAAGAATGATTTAGGATTATAAAGTCAATAATATGTTTATTTTAAGATAAGTATATAATTCCAGTTGAATACTTCGTATTCTGTTTTAATTATAAGTTAGTTCTTTAGCATTACTTTTATTACCTATATTATAGAGATGAGTCGTATCTACTAGAACAGATCCGAAGAATAGGTAATTTTCGATACTAGGCGGCACCTATTCTCACTTTGACAACACCTAGTATCATGAAGTATTGCGAAATCCAACTGCTCTTAGGCTTCATAGCACTAACGCGTAATTGCATTCCATTCACTCAACACGTTATAAACCTGCTTTACCGCTCATTCATGTTTGTCAAAATCATTCGTTTGTCAGTCACTTTTTAAACCCTAATTCAAAGTACATAAAAGTAACGCAACGCGCACGCGTGTTGTGCAAGAATATATATTCTGTCCTTTTTTAACTACGCTATTCCGTAGTCTTCCCATCTTTATCTTTCAATACTCGAGACTAGTCAGTAATCATTCGATCCGAGAATACTCGATCCGAAAGAGTACCAACTAGTCTCGAAAAGACTAAGTAAATAGATACTTCATAATACTTAGTCTTGTCGAGACTAGGTGGTACTCATTCGGATCGAGTATTCTCGGATCGAATGATTACTGACTAGTCTCGAGTATAAAGTCCAATTACTAGGTACCAACCTAGTCTTATCACTGATTGCTGGTGCTAACACCCTAAGTTCAATAGAAATATCAAGTACAGGAGAAGTGGCAACGAGGTGAGTCCGTGAAGCTTAAAGACCGTCATCGTAAAATTTAATCAAAATACCGTGTTCATTTGTTGTTTAGCAGTTTCCTGCAAAATTAGTAGCCACAATAAAAAAATTACTTGGACTAAGTACATGCACCATGACCACATTCGATAAGTAATAATTGATACTAGGTGGACTAGGGACTAGGTGGACTAGGTGGACTAGGTGGAATAGGTATCTGGATCACGTATTTTTAAATACTAAGAATAGGTGCACCTAGTCCCAAATTTACCTAGTACAACCCATCTCTACGCATATTATCGTAATATCGTTCACCGGGCCAACAATATATAGCTGTTGTGAAGTGTTGTGTTATGTACTTATGTATTAAGAATGTTTTTTATTAACTATCCGTCAGAGTTCTTCTGTGACAGACACGATTGAGCTTATGGCAAAAGGGCTTCGATTTCAAACTGACGTTTGGGATCCTAAAAATAGTAAGCTGCATATCTGTGATTGGTAAAGACACTACTATCAAGTGTTCTATTTGAAAGCGCAACACAATGCGCAACACATTTTTGAATCGACAACCGCCAATGCAACACACGCTCGACGGATCGCTAATTACCGACGCAATCTTATATGTTACAATATTATCAGTGACGTAATATAGTGCGATTGACTTTTATCTTGTCAATTTGTTAATTACATTAAATAATTAGAAGATTAATTTGAGACTGTTCATGTTTCTGACGCAAGTAAATTACGGAGCATTCCGATATAGGTAATTCTGAGTTTATACATATGTATATATGATAATTGATGGCTATTGCTATCTGTTTGTTTTTGTTTTGCTCCACCCTGCGGCGAGCGAAAGAGTCTGTCAGACTCTAACTGACTAAAACCACCCAATGTACCCTCATACACTTGCACTGAGGACTGCGGGAACACTTAAATATTCTTTAGTCCAGCCCCCGACTAGTGCCGACGAGTTTGCGGACCCCGTCTGGTCAAGAGATTCTCATTGACACTTATTTTGGCGTAGCGTGGACTGATAAAGATGAGGTTGGAGTCGCACGGTGGAGCGAGGCGAGCAGGGGGAAAGAGATTGGGGATATATGCGTGGTGTGAGATATTGAAAAGCAAAGTTATTTGAAAAAATATTTTACTTTTAGTCATCTGTGGTAAAGTCTGGGGGCATCCCATTTAAAGGAGCCTACTTGGAGTGTGAGTGTTTTTCTCTGAGCTATGGCCGTCGGCGCGCGGCGGGGTCCGACTTTGCCTATGCTTAAATACGCCACTGACCACTGAGGTGCGGCCGCCTGTACTACCAATCTTCTTGCTGGAACTGAAACTCTATCGCCAGTGACAAAGTAAGCCATGCCTTGAACCACTTTATCACAATGGCGTCCCATTTGTAGTCGCCGAACGTATGAGTGCAATAAACAACATAAATCAACAGTATTTATATCCCGTTTACATTGATTTAGCACTCGTATGCTATTCCGGGTTTGCTAAGCACATTTACGTGAGAAATGTTCTATTACAATGTTAACTGAAATGAAGCATATTTTTGTTACAAATGGTAAAGATTTGCGTTTGATTGTGATGAATGAGAAGGCTTTGAATTGTCATGAAGGTGTGAATGATCTTTGCATGAAACAAAGTCGATTCCCGCCTTTGTACGCTTATCTAAATCTTTCACTCTGCGCAACCGATTTAAATGCGGTTTTCATTAATGGACAGAGTGATTCATGCGGAAGGTAATGTATAATACATTCAGATTAAACTAGAGAAAATCCAAGAATTTCAAATATTTGTAATGTGATAGAATAGAATATACTTTATTGTACACCAAAATTTAAACACACCTATTATTCTATGGATATAATGGCGGTCTTATCGTCGATGTCGTAAATCAATGTCTATCCCTGATGGTAAGCTATGGATGAAGATGGAGCACGCTTACCAATAAGTCATTCACTCTGGACTTAAAGACCTCCAGGTTACAGCTATCAGGGAACACAACATTATTTATGGAGATAAATGGCAAATATCTGTGCCTTAACTAAAGGCAGAATTATCTCAGAGTCTCAAAACCGCAGGGCACTTAAAAATAGACAACATCGCCCCACTTAAGGTACCGATCAAGATCAATATACAAAACCAATTCATAAACTATAGCTTAAGAATTTCTTCCAGTTTAACGAACGCTTTCTACTGTTTCTAGCTACGAAGTTTACGGTGGAAGCTTGGGCGGAGCCCCGCCATGTCCTCGTGGATGCGATCGGTGGCGGCGACGTCTCGCGTCCGGCCTTGGTTCAGACCCTGGTATTGAGCGTGCGGTAATGGAATGCGGTCGCCTCCTTCTGCAAAGCAATCATGCTAGCGAAGGAGGAGGCTGAACGCGTGAGGGACGATTATGTATCAATGATCGCGATCGCAAGACGATCTCTGGCCACCGTAGGCGCGGGCTGCCGAGCGGCAAGCAGGGGTAGTTCACCGTCCGGTAAGGACCATGCCCGAGTCGATGGCGCATCGTGTTCCACGCGCGCCTCAATGAGTAGTCAGCAACATTGGCGGGACCTAATAGGGCTATTGTCTCCTAGAGTTGCGGGAATATTCTAACGAGATACCGCGGCCCCGGATCACAAGGGCAACTGAAGGAACAAGGTGGGTTTTTAGTCAGTAGAAGTCTGACACTCCTCTCCGCTTCACCCAGAGTGGGTGGAGTCATTAGATGTGTTTCCCATCGCCAAAAAAAATCTGACGGTAGCATTATCTCAAAGCCTCAAAACCGCAGGGCACTTGAAACAAAAACAACTTTACCTCACTTAAGTTACCGACCAAGATCAGTATAGAGAGCCAAATCATAAGCCACTGCTTAAGAATTTCTCCCAGTTTATCCAACGCTTTCTACTGTTTCTAGCTAAGACTTGGTTTACTTCAAATGGATCACGTATTGCTAGAGATACGTAAATACAGCAATTTCGTTGATAATCGCTTATCTACGTGAATGATTGAGGAGATTAGAAAATGGCGGGTTTTGATTTGCATGTGCGCGAGTTATTTTCTTATGAAAAATTTTTACTTAATGTTCAACAAGTCACAAATTAATATGGCAAGGCATGACACTGTTAAAGGTAGCTATTTTATCAGATCCTAGCTTCTGCCTGCGACTTCGTTTGCGTGGGAAGATTTTTCCGTGTTATTCCAGGAAGTCAGCTATCTACTTACCAAATTTCATTCCGTAGTTTTTGCGTGAAAGAGTAACAAACATCCATACATCTATACATCCACCCTCAAAAACTTTCGCATTTATAATAAGACTAGCTTCTGCCTGCGACTTTGTTCGCTTGGGAGGGTTTACCCGCGTAAATCCCGATCCCGTGGGAATTCCTGGATATAAAGTAGCCTATGTGTTATTCCAGGAAGTCAGCTATCTACTTACCAAATTTCATTTCGATCCGTTTTGTAGTTTTTGCGTGAAAGAGGAACAAACATACATCCTCACAAACTTTCGCATTTATAATATTAGCAAGATACGATTTTTAATTAAAAAGGTTTTATTTTGCTTTAGCTGTTCCCGTGACTTCGCTCTTGTGTCTATCGGTATTTGATACGCGGTTTTTCCCGTTTTTTCCCGACTCAGTGGGAATTCCGGGATGAAGAGTAGCCCGTATGTTACCCTCGGTCAGCCGTACCAAAGATTAGCTCTGTAAAAAGTTCAAGAACTTTGTATGTGTTTTAGTATCGTGTAAATAACTGAGGTCAAAAATGGCCCGAAAGGTTTCGAGAAAAGTATGGTAAGGCGCGGCCGTGCCTTTTTCTTTTGCTCGTCTTGGCGGGGGCACTACTGTACCCCCAGATGCACTTTTTCCCTTTTTATTACATTTTACTATTTATATTTATTTCAGGTATTTTTAATACAGAACATTAGATAATTTTAATTTACGAATCCTTTGTTATGTTATGTTAAAAATGCAATGTGGGTAGAATTCATATCACTAGTAATTCTGTTAACCACTCCAACTACGCTAAATATGCTTGTGTCTAGAGTAGGTTCACGGTAATAGTGTAATGACAGGCCCGTTGGTATATTGGTCAGTGGCCCTGACTGTTATGCGCAAGGTCGTGGGTTCGATTTCCACCTAGGACAAATGTTTGTGTGATGAGCACGGTCATTTGTTCTTTGTCTGGGTGTAATTTATCTCTAATATGTATGTACTAGCTTTTGCCCGCGACTTCGTTCGCGTAGGAGGGTTTTCCTGCGTAAAATCCCGATCCCGTGGGAATTCCGGGATAAAAAGAAGCCTATGTGTTATTCCAGAATGTCAATTATCTACTGATCAAATTTCAATCAGATCCGTTCAGTAGTTTTTGCGTGAAAGAGTAACAAACATCCATCCATCCTCACAAACTTTCGCATTTATAATATTAGTAGGAAGTAGGATAGTAGGAAGTAGGATAGTAGGAAGTTGGAAGGAAGTAGGATTTAGAAATATATATGTATGTTTATCAGTTGTCTAGTACCCATACCACAAGCTCTGCTTAGTTTGGGACTAGATGGCGTTGTGTGAAAAAGTTGTGGAATATTATTATTATTATATTATTATTATTAATGGGTTGGGTTCGAACCCGTGACCTCTCGATCACAAGTCCGACACCTTATCCATTAGGCTATTGAACATCTATTAACGCTTGTTTATATCGTGATAGTCCACGGAAGCGAAGCCCAATGAATAAATAAATCTTTAAAAATAACTACTGAATGAATATTATTTCTGCGATTTGCGATTCTGAGATTTTCTGAAAATTATAATACTAAATTACTCGCATCTAAAATCCACTGAACATTTAAATGTCAAATCACGCAATGTTTTCTTTATCGATTATAATCCATGTTCGGTCCTTCAATCAGCCAGTCAACGGTAACTGGTGTGTCCGAACAGTCCACGGTTTGTGGAGCCCTAACTACGTTGCTTTACCAACAATAGGTAGCCTCTTAGGCTTCAGCACATCAATAAATAATACTAACCACTTACCTGAGCTAGAGACGACAAGCTACGACCTTTCCTGAGATCGCGTCCGTGTGGTATGTGTGAAAGTAGGTAATTGAAACTTGTAATGTGATCAAGTGTTGATGGACGGCGGTTCCCAAAAGACGCAAGCTTCAATGTGTGGTCCAGGCCGGGATGTAGCACAAACTTCGCACCAGATTGGAGCAGCTATTTATCACCAATTCACAATTACTTTCCGCAAAGTCGCGTGTCAGACAGGCTGACGCCATTCGGCGTTATTGTTCAAAATATCCCAGGTTTTTCGTCAATTCGGGATTCTAGATTTCAATTAATCACTAATCACTACCAATTTGTATGTTAACCGCGCAGATTCAACAGGATTTTAATTACAAACAATGAATCAATCTCAACAAACAAGGCAGTTAGTTTTTACAAAGAAAAGGATATGTCAAGTGACAAGACAGGACCACAGATAATTAATGCCATACCAAAAATATACGTTCGGTTCCACATATCGGACGGAACAATCCATTTTCATTTTTTGGGCTCGCTCGTTCAATCGTAGACCTCATCTTACACTTACCATCAGGGCCCCAAGTCTGCTATTTTTATAAATTCGTCATTTCATCACGATCCCATTGTCATTTTGCTAATAGTTCGTAATCTACTAAATTCATAATGGTTGGTCAGTGGTCAGTAGTCTCGTATTAGAATGACATTGCCGTATTGCCATTATTATAAAACCCGTTAGTAGTAATGATTTTCGAAAAACTATCCCTAAATTTGAACATTTATTCATGCACGATTTTATTTCTATTTAATTTTACATATTATTACGTTCAATGAAGTGTCAGTGGTTGACCATTGGAAAGCCATTATATTAGTAGATTACCAAACTTGTCAAAATCAACAATTTTGAAATCAATGATAGACTATTTTGTCACTATTGTAATAGCAGACTTGAGGCTCAGGTGTGATCGAGGTCAAAAGCGGGCTCATTCGTAATAAAAAAAAATCGATTCGATATCGATTTTATTCGTTAAAACGTGAGAAGGCGCCGATTTAAATATATTCATAAAACAGAAATGGGTATCATCTGTAACAAAATTATAATTTTACGTACATACCTAGAGTATATAATTTTGTTATTTCTCATTAAATTATAAAATATCGTGTCGATAAACTGGAGAATTTTATTTAGAACCAGGTTTATATATTATTAAAATAGTAAAATTTATAGCTTTGGGCTTAGGCGAGTTGTACACTGTTGTGCGAAGCGACACTATATCGAAAATAAATTGATATTTAAAATCTATATATGAAGCGGTAAAGTTTGTTTGAATGCGCTAATCTTAGAAAGTACTGCGTGGATTTGGATAAAATTTGGTATAGATATAGCCTGAAGCTTGATGAAGGTTATAGGCCACTTTTAACATTTTACCCGACTGTAAAAGAAGAAGGTTCTGTTTTACTAATAATTTATATTTCGCATTCCCGCGGTTTGATATATTCATTACATCATAGTCATTCACTAGTGTAGTCATTCACTACCAGGGAGATAACTGAATTTACATTTTTATAAACAAATGTATTTTACTTACTACGTAGATCTATCGCAAGAAATAGCGTATTTAACTACAGACAAATAAGTACCTAATTATAATATGCCTGTGATTTAAAATAACTATGTTTTTTATAGTTATTTCAATGATACTAAAGTACAAGCGATGTAGTAGTGACGTCTCTCGCAATTAGTTCTGTCATTGTTTATCATTGCTTATAAGAATAATCAATGATAAACAATGACAGAAAAAAAAGCTTAAGCTTAGCGTCTTCGCTAAGTTTACGCTTTTTAGATATTTAGAAGATATTTTTTTACAACACCGAGTCTGTTCTATCGGCTTTGATTTTTTAAATAAAAATCTAGCCATATCGCATAACACAATTCTATTGCTACACGAATCTATAGCTTAGCCAAACAGTACGCGACGAACCTTACTTCAGAATCAGATTTAAAAATAAGCTCACTAAAATTTATGTTTCCCTTCAAATAGATTTCTTTATATTACTTTGTACCTACTAGGATCATACGCTATGTTTGGCTGGGTGGTGGGTAATGTATTAACATAATAATGTACTATTTAAAACTAGAGAAATAATAAGTTAAAATCGTTGAATTATTAACACGAAGTACTAAAAATCATGCGGTATTTCTGGTTTCTTCGAATACCCGTAAAGAGTGTCAAAGATATACCATTGACAGCCGGCAGCTTAAGAGGAGGCTCCCTAAATTGTATGTAATTTTGTTTTCTTTCCATGTCTAGACCAGTTTCGTAATTGGAATATTTTCGCTCGATTCATTTTTTAATCGAAAATCATGTCTTTTTAAAGATTATTCAAGATTACTCGGTTTTTATGTCTAAAATTAGTATTGACAGTAATAAAATATAGTTTATTATCCAAATATAGGACATCTTTTTCTCTAGATCAATTATCACTTTAGTTATAAACGAAACAAGAATTGTGACTTACGACATTATTAGTTTCGAACCAGAATATGGTAAAAGAGCGCACGCAATATTCAACTTTATTACTGCTGCGTTAGCGTTTAGCATACAGCGGCAGTTTCGAAACCGAACATTGTGAAAGAGTGCACGCGATATTCAACTTAATTACTACTGCGTTAGCGCTGCCTGGTCTTAATTTGCTGCCACCCATCCACAGACCGACCCCGGCAGCGTTGCTTAACCTTGAACCGACCTGTGCGGCTGTTATTATTTGGCTACCAGCTCCTCATACTTATACGGAACCCTAAAACAATTCAGTCTTGTGAATAATATTTCGTTCAGCCATCAATAGTTTTATATATAATACTAGCGACCCGCCCCGGCTTCGCACGGGTGCAATGTTTATATTAAATATAGGCAGCGTTTGCGAGAATCGTTAACGTACGGCAGTTCTTTCGACGCCTTACTCCACAATTTTTACTACCACGAAAAATCCTATCTATTTTCCGGGATAAAATATAGCCTATACGGATTCGGAAGAATCCCTCTAAGTAATGGTAAAAGAAATTTTGAAATCGGTCCAGTAGTTTTTGAGCCTATTCAATACAAACATACAAAAATACAAAGGTTTCCTCTTTATAATATTAGTATAGATATGTAATAAAGAAAATATTTTCAGTTTCATGGCTCAGTATAAAAAGACTATCAAGTTTTCGTACCAATCCCGATATTTGTATTGTTTGTAATAAAAATATGTATCGAAACATTTACTTGTAAGCAAGTGTGTAATATGTTTTCTGAGATTTTTTATTACTTTTCTGAAAATTTACACATCTTTTACCATTTTTTCCGGGTGTGAAAATCCTCGAATCACGTCTCCCACTTTGGGTGGAGGGGAAGGGAGTGTCAGACTTCTACTGACTAAAAAACCCACCCTGCTCCTTCGGCTGTCCTTAAGTTTCGGAGCCGTGGTATCTCGTTAGAACGTTGCCGCAACCCCGGCAGGACACATCTTTTTACCTGTTATATAACCTAAGTGGCACTGGCTTTTAGTCTAAATGGATGCAGCCTATTCGTACTAATTTAACACTAGTTCCAATCGATTTCATACGCATGCAAATTTTGCCAGGATAAAATTGGGCTTACGTATTATCCCTGACTATATACCTAATCTATCTCCGTGCTGAATTTCATCCAGATCAGTTCAGCCTTTTTGGCATGATTGTGTAACAGAAAAACTCATTAGCACTTTTTTTACCCGACCCGGGAATCGAACCCAATATTCTCAGGAAACTAATCGCCGTAACCATAAAGTTGCCTTAAGTGCTCCCCTTAGAACCTCCTTTAGTCACAGATTCTTTATTTTCCTCGGTCCCTTTCTATATAATAAATTAAACCGAATTCTTTCCCTACACTCTTTGAATAAATACAATCTTAAAATCACTCTACAAGACTGGTTACAAAGTCAATCTTATACTGCTACGGAAGCTCTCTTTCACGTGTTAGTTTAATCGGAATCCACCACAATTTTTCTCTCCACCTACACACACACACTCAACCACCCTTACACACATGCACACACGCACACATACGGTCAGCCACCGCCACACACACACATATACACACGCAAACACCCACACACATACACACATACAGTCAACCACCGCCACACACACCAACAAATTTTATTTTAGCATTATTAATTATTTAGTTTTTAGTTTTATTCTGTTTCATAGTGTTTTTTTCTTTTCTTTGTTTTATTATTTGGAAAATATACTTCGTGTGATAACTGATGTATAATATGTTACAATGAATAGGTGGGGACCTGGTGACCTTTATTACAGGTGTTTACAACCTACCACAGGCACCAGCGATCCACAACCAAAAATCAATTGACTACTTCTTTTATGTAAAATATTGTTTGTATTTTTTTGGCTTGTGGTGAGAAATAAACACTTTTTTTTTAAACTTTACATTGTTAGTTCTCTTTGAAAAAAAAAATGAACTTTATTAATTTCTGCTACAAAATGGCGGTACTGTAAAGAATAAATACTGCAAAAAATACATATTAGGCCACGCACCATTCACATAGAGGCTCTAATTAGATTCCCCGCTGGAATCTGTTGTTCTTGATAGCTATAACCTAGGACTCTTTAAGTTAAGAGTGGTTAGGTTACTTCTAGGTAAGCTTGCTTCATCTTCCACCTAGTCATCGCTTACCATCAGGTGTGAAGGTGGTTAAACGCGAGCCTACCAACAATGAAAAAAAAAAATACAGAATTTACAGCTCTATGTTTTAGAGCTTTGTAGTTTTCTGTCCCAAAACCCATCATGATTAATTGAATCAATTCAAGCTCATTATTTTTATTAATAGCACCGAAATTATTATTTAATTCCTGATTTTTAAATAATACACACTATGCAGTTCATGAATTTTTGAGTGACGGATTAATTTAAACCTATATAAATTAAATCGGAGAAACATTGAATTGTTTACATGAGACATATGCGTTTTTATGCTTATTTCTCTTTAATTACTACCTCTTGCATGCAAATAATTTTTTTTACGCTTCGTGGAACAACATAGCGCCCTAAAATGATGTTGCCAACTGTATACCTATGTTATATAAATAATAAATGTTTTTTTTTATTATTGATCACAATTTTTTCGAAGACTTGCTTATCACCGTGGCCTACCTTATAAAACCGAGCCTTTTTCGATTCAATAGGACATCTGAGGTACCAAGCAAAATAGACTTCTATTACAAATTATTTATTAGAAACTCACACACCCACATATCTAACATGTCAAAACAATTAATGCATAATTCACCAGTGTATAGTTCTCGTATTTGAATGTTATATTCAAGTGAAAATCCAAACTAATTACTAACCACAAGATTTAAAATGTGGCAGTTATCATCACATAGAACATTTTTGGAAGGTATAATGGATCGAGGTGATGTATTGCCGCTCCTCATTACCGCATATATAACAAGACTTTGAAAACGATTATCTTATTTGTATTGTTTTCCAGGTATTGTCTGCGGTGTCTTCGTTCTTCTACCTGCTGCTGATGCTAAGTACAGGAAAACAATCAACCACTACCCTCAAGATACACAATTTTTCGCGACTGACTTCTTCGTGAAAGGATGCAAGAACTTCATTGATAAATGTCCTAAGGCTTACAAGTAAGTACCCACATATACTGGTTTTTGCCATTGTCTTTCGGCTATTTGTACGTGCAAGGGGACGCCATTATGTCACTTGATAGGTGGTTGCTGAATATCAGTTCTAACGATGATAGGGTTTGTTCGATCCCAATAATCGCCTTCACCCCTTACCTATATCTTCAAAAATAAACTTAAAAAACATGTCCGGACAATGTAACATAACGCCTCCAACATTCCAAGAGTGAACGCTACTTAATAATTAATATTCAAAAATATCAATACTTTGTATCTCATTTTAAGTGAACCATAATGTTCTTATGAGAAATAAATGTCTTTAAACCTACCTTACCTGTACCTTTTAAAATGGTAGGTTTAAGTTCCCATAATGTTGCAATGCTTGTTGAATTTTGTGTCAGTTGTGGTAAGATTGGTAGTAATGGACCCAATTTGCGAGTTGAAGGTTCAGAGTTCAAACCTAACCAGGCACATTACTTTGATTTACTGCTCTCATAACGTTGACAGAAACCGGTTTGTCCTAAGTCTTAAAAATACGAAGACATGCGTGCGACCTGTGGTGAATTACAACCCATTCCGTTTTATTGAGAGGGGTGTGTGCCCCAGCAGAGGAAACTAAATATCGACGCCTTAGAGTGAAAACCTCGTAAGTGAAAAAGGAGTAACTTTTCAGGAGGAAGAAAAATCTGCGTGCTATAAAATTTTTGTACGGTTTCTTATGTTTTTTTTTTATTAATTTATTTGTAAATTTAACCCGTTTTTATATCCAGAACTGTTCGATATTATGTATAATATGAAAAATATTGTACATAATATCGAACAGTTCAGAAATGCATAATCCATGGCCTGATTACGCTAAGACGACGCGATGCGAGTGTTTACGAGGTTCTCACTTACTTTCATAGATAGCGTTTCGAGTATCGAATGAACATATTAGTGAGATCAGGATGTGCGTTCCTAGGATTGCTTCTGGAAAAGCAATAAAAATAATTTGGACAAAAATGTACTCCCGAGGTTTTCACTCTAAGGCGACGATATGTACCTATAGCCTAATTATTTTATGTATATATGGTAAGACAATTTTTTTTTTTTTTTTTTTTTAATCTAATTTTATTTAGGGGCTTTTATCAAAGACATGTCAGCCCCATCGTACCCTTTTACATAGACTGACTTACTAACACAGTATTAGTTATATTATATATAATATTACTTAGAGTTATATAATAGCTAAAGAATTTGAGTTATTTGTGTAGGACCATAATTAAATGGCACAACTTCTTAATAATCTCCGAAGATGGTAGAGATAAGATTGATTGGATTATTCCCACATCAATTTTATTTATTTTATAATCCTTAAAAAATAACTCGCGTTCTACTCCGTTCCGAGCACACTCCATCAGCAAATGTTGCACGTCTTCTATTTGATTGCAAACTGTGCAATTGGGAGAATCAGCCTTTTTCATAAGAAATGCAAAGTTTGCCGATGGATAGTGCCCAGAACGGAGTCTTAATATTAATTTGACATAACTTCTATGTAATGTTGTGTCCTCGAACCAGGGAACACGAGATGGCTGACTTTGAATGGTTTTGTACCAAATGCCTTTATCCAGAGAAATTTTGTGAAAATGTTGCTTCCAGGAATTAAAGCATGTAGATTTAATTTTATTTGTATATTCCCAATAATCCGGTACATAATAAATCATAAATCCATCCACTACCGCTGATTTGGATATACGGTCAGCCTCCTCGTTACCACTTAGTCCGATATGTGCTGGAACCCATTGCAATCTACATTCTATATTATTGTTTGTAAGTATAATTATGATTTTTAAAATATCATACGCTATCGATGTACCTCTGCTGTAGCCAGAGGCGCATCGAGCGATATGCTGGAGTGCGCTTTTGCTATCTGAAAAAATTACCACTTTATTTAAATTTTGATTTAAGACATAATTTACTGCTTTGTAAATTGCTATGAGTTCCAGCGACATAATTGATATATCACAATTAATCTTATACCCAATTCTTTTCCCTAAACTCTGGTCAAATAACCCTGCTCCTTGTCCCTGAGTACTTTTTGATGCATCGGTGTAAATTTTATGCCATCCGGAATATATTACGTTCAATTCTACTACAATATCACTTAGTATTACACTTGGGTTATAATTACGTTTAGCGGTGCTCAGACTTTTAAGTTCAATTTCAATGAATGTATTTTTAATAAAGGATGTCCAAATTTCTAAACTAAAGATTTTAAGGTATTCTGATGATGTAATTTCTAAGTGCCTAACATCATTATATACTTTCACTAGTAATGGTATTTTTTTGTTTTGCCAATATGAAGTATGACAAAAGTCGCTCAACTCGGATATAAGATTAATTGTGACATTATTTGACCACGACCGACTTTTTAGACAATATTTGTAAGCTATATATTCCCTTCTTAAGTATAAAGGTGAGATACATAAATCTGATTCCATAACATGAATAGGGGAGCTTTTAATGTAACCTCCTATTATTCGTAGGGCCTGATTTTGCAGCTTGTCTAATTTCGATAAATGTGTTTTAGCACTACAGTCATAGAGAAACGAACCATAATCCAATCGACTTCTGATTAGGGAGATGTATAGTTTACGTATATGTTTAGTATGTATACCCCAAGAGCTCCCCGTTAATAGCTTTAATATATTCAAAAACTTTGAGCTTTTCGCGATTGTTTCATTTATATGTTTACTCCAACGTAAACTTTGGTCTAGCCACATACCTAAATATTTAGTAAATGGTGAAAATGTTAACGACTGTTCATTTATTTTAAGACAAGGTAGTATTCTGCGTCTACCCCTACTAAACACACAATATGTAGACTTATTGGAACATAATTCGAGTCCAAGTTCGGCCAAAGACGTAACAATATGATCTAACGCATTTTGAACATATATTTCACATTTCATAATATCTCTATCTTTAGTATATAGAACGAAATCATCTGCATACTGCGACACAACTACTGTATTAAGATGTTGTTGACATACTTTATATGTAATTAAATTAAATAGTAGCGGGGATAAAGGGTCTCCTTGAGCTAAACCTTTATTAGTTCATCGATCTGTTATTAAATCACTGAATTCTGTTTTGATTTTTAGATGTCTCTCATTCAAAAATGACCATATATAACTGCAAAATTTTGATCCAATTTGAAGTTCATCCAAAATTTTAACTACTTAAGACAATTTTGTTTTTGGTAAGATTTATTTTAATAGCCGCCAAAAGAAGATTAAAAAATTAATACTGTTAGTACTCTCTGATCTCAGCGTGTTCATTGTAAACACCGTGTCAAATAAAAGTCTGAATAATAAATCTATATTCCGTTTTAATTATAACGGTAATCAATCATCTTTATTTTTTTATATACTTTTGATATTTTTAATGCGCGTCTGTTCGAACAGAATAAACAATTAGGATGTTCAAGGAAATTCATCCCGTCAGGTGGTACACTGAGGCGAAACGTCTTCTTTGGAAACAAAACTTTGACGTAAATATGACATTAACGTCAACTTGACAGATTTCAAAAAACTTAAGCGTTTGACAGGTGCCTGGAACCTGACGCCATATTGCGGCTACCTGGTGAATGTTTTTTAAGAAAACTCTTTGTTTTACATCTACATTTAATATTATTATTTGACAGAGAACAACTTATCTGCGCACGTAGTTACGATGGGGACTTCAAAAATTTCGGAAATTACTGTGAGATGCAGTACGAAAACTGCAACACCTGGAAAAGTAAGTTGTCTTTTTTATTATTCTCAATAATATACAGGGTATTTAGTGAAACAGTAATAAAATTTCAGTTGGACAAAGTAATTGTGGTTGAAAAAATTCTTCTATTTGATACAAAAAAAAAAAAACAAAACATCAATTAAATATTGCATTTTGAAACAGTCCAATTTATTGTATTACAGGTTATTCCTTAAAAGAACATTTCACAGTTCACTTGTATTTAAAGATTTTAGTTTAAAAAAAATTTCGTTTAAATCTAATGACGCAGCATAATTTAATATAATTACAAACTAATCAGATGTGGGTAGGTGTATCTAAGATTCCATATCATACCTGACCAGCTAGAAACCAAGGTTCCCTCATATTTCTCAACTATTTAAATCGTGAAACACACTTAGACCAATAAAATTGATAAGTACACTACTGAATATGTTATGTTATTATGTTTGTGTTCGATTACCAGTAAAGTATCGGAGATTGGTGTTATTAATAATCTTGAGTACTACCACTCACCGAAATGTTATTAGAACCTTATTAAAAACTAGCTTGTGCCAGCAGCTTCTCCCGCGTGGGAAGTATTTCCCGTGTAAATCCCGATCCCGTGAAAATATCGCAAAATCCTTTCTTAGCGGATGCCTACATCATAACATCTACCTGCATGCCAAATTTCAGCCCGATCCGTCCAGTGGTTTGGGCTGTGCGTTGATAGATCACTATGTCAGTCAGTCAGTCAGTCAGTCACCTTTGAGTTATATATTGTATATTTAGAAGTAACCGTGAAGTTTCTTGCCGGTTCTTCTCCATAGGAAACGCCCGATTTCGAACCGTACTGTAGATTCTGTCGTTTTATAAATTCCTATGTAAGGTTATTGAAATAAAATATTTGGAGTTCGAGCTTGATTAAGTATATTCCACACTGACTCACTGCATAGATAGGCGAATAAAGTTGGAACCTACTGACTGCAGATAATATGCGAATGAGTAACCGATTTAGGCTTTGATATCACGCCGTTCCTTAGATGTCAGTTAATTGTAAAATGTTCATTAATATTTATTTAGCAGTATTATTTAGTAACTACCCTAAGGATAAAACCGAAACAAACTAAGAGTTTAAAATCTCTCTTAAAGTCCTTACAATTCATATGTTAACTATGTAGGTTTATATCTGTGGTGTTCTTTCTGTTCTTCTTTTCGCTCTTTGTTTTCTTCTTAGAAACACAGATTTGAGCGGAACTGTCCACACCACAACCATTTGTCAGTTAGGTATCAGTTATCGTGAACAATACTAAAGTATATTGATATTTGGATAACCAATTTGTATACAGTTCACATAACTAGCAATCTTGTTAACACCCTCCAACTAAGCTAATGCCTTGATCACACGTACCGAGCAAACGTGCGAGACAGTGCTCTCGGCCGAGTACTCTGTAGGTATAAACATGGCGCCGAGTGCTCGGCCGAGCACTCATACGGTCGGTACGGGCACGGTAATATTATGTATACAGTATTCCGACTTCATACAAACGGACGAAGCGCGAGCTATACCTACGCGCCTCGATCTCGGTGTGCGCTCGGTTTGATGACAGTCGCGACCGGCGCCGACTATGCCGCAGTGACGAACGGACGGTGTGTTGTTTTTTTAACAATAACCGCGCGATTTTTCGCTATAAATAAGTTTAAGTACATATTTCATATGACGAGTAGGATATATTGTGCTGTTTTTGGTTGCATGAATTCGTCAATAACGCATCCAGAGATAACTTTTTTTAGATTACCTGGAAACTTTGGTACCTAAGACTAAAATAATTTTACTTACTAGTAGGTATGTACATAATGTGTTTCTTTTTAATGGATAAGTATTTCCTTTTATCTCCCGAAAAAAAGATGTCTGGATTAATAAATAAAGTGAATAGAGTAAAGGAAAGTGATTGACACGAGTGAAATAGGTAGTTATAGGCGGTTCATGAATCATGATACGGTAGGTACGCTTGTGTTAAAACCTCGGGGCCCGGGACATGTGTGTTTTGTTTTGTTAGGTTGTATAATTCAAAGTAAAGACGTGGTATTTTATTATTAATAAATTAAAATGCTGCAGGCGAGCAGCCCTATCGCATGTTTACGTACCGCGCGGCTGTAGGCATTTATTTCTAAGATACGGCCGAGTTACAATACTGTATGCTAATATTACCGTGGCTCGGGCAAACGAAGCGGCGAGACAGTAGCTCGGCTCCCGTTCTACATACTAGGCCGAGTGCCCACCCTCCCGCTTCCCCGCACTGTCTCTCTCGCTCACTCGGCAGGTCTGGAACGTGCACTGTCTCCGTGTCTCCCCACTCGGCCGACGTGATTGTTGTTCACTTCGCTTCGTTCAAATCTTTTTACGATCCATCGTGTCCGACTTGTAGTCTCATTAGAACTGAACTGACTGTACTAATTTCAAATGATGTGTGAACAGCTACTTGCTTATATCACTGTCTCGGCCGAGAAACATTTTACTGTCTCGCCTGTTTGCTCGGTATGTGTGATCAAGGCATAAATATGCTTCCGTCTGGAGTGGGTTCACGGCAATAGTGCAATGGGTGGGGTTCGAACCCGTGACATCTCGATCACAAGTCCGACACTTTAGCCAACAGGCGATGGACGTTTAATTACATTAATCGGATATTCTTGCTTAATTTTTTTAAAATTTATGTTAGGCTCGATTTCGACCTCCATTTCACCTGACGTGGTTGAAAATGAATCACGCTCGCCAGTCACCTATAATTAACCTATTCACTCTTGACTCTACCCTTGACTCATGGAAGAGTAGGTAATAGGTAAGAATACAAGTTTTTTGTATCCTTACTCACAAATACATACTCTATTGATAGGTGAATAAGGTTAAGCCCTGCTAAATGTAGACAGTACTAGATAACCGATTTAGAATATGTCATCACGCCCAGGGCCGGATTAAATATGTCGTGGCGTCTACGCGATCTACGGGGCCCCTTTACCTTAATGTAACTTCCATAAATATATTTTCTATTTAATTTTTTTTTTTAATCTGTATTCTGATTGGGACCATTATTTATTATATTTCCATTTTCCTTGAAATCTCTAAACCACTTATGTTAATTATATTCCCTGGGTCTAAAAAACAAAATACTTTATTCTATTTTAACCAGTGCTTTCTTACCTAGCTCGGTTATATCCTAGGTACACGTTGAGAATTAAATTTGGGAACAGTCATTTTGTCTCGGGCTGCTGGATACCTACCCGAGCCAAGGCCTCTACCCGAACCGGGGCCTCTAGGCAATTGTCTAAACTGCCTTATGGATAGTCCGGCACTGATCACGCCTTTCCTTTGTGGTTTGGTAATTGGTTCTTACTGCGTGTGCGTATGACAGTCGCTTCTATCACGTAAGCTGAAAAAATATGAAATTCTCCTTTATAAACCAAAACACCATCAATCCTGAGGACAAAGGCTCCATTTTGACGACGCCATTTTTGGAGATAATCAAAATAAAAATATTTTCTCATTAATAAAAATGATAAACCCTTCAAATAAATATGAATTTGCTTGAAATTGGAGCGCGAAGCAAATTGTACAGAGTTACGCGTTCCGATACGTTTACATTACGATCCGATGTTATTGGTGTTCGTACTCACCATGTATAAACGTACTTACTTTTGTTTTTATCTCATGACTAGTAATCTGCTGTGTAATATATTTGACTTTATGTTGAGACATTAGACTTGGTGTCATCATTTATCTATTGTATATTAATAAGTGAAGCAACGCTGTACCCTTTTCTACGAAAATTACGTGGTCAGATGAGTATAAAATTTAGCATAGTTAAATTTTATACGGAGGAAGTGTGCAGTAACCGAATATTTTTATATAATAATGCATTTGGGCAGCCACTTGTAAATATAATTATGTAATAATATGCTAATATTAAAATTATATAATATGCATGGATACTCATCTAATACTTAGACAATAAATATAATATTGCAAGAAATAAAGTGTAAAGGGGTGAATTTCAACAAGAGATTTTTATGTGTCATTTCGGTGGGATTTTTTTATTCCAATGCTATCTACATATTTTTAGTGACAAATAAAACTTTAGCCTATTTTATAACATTGTGCGTGAGTGGACATCAAATTTCATCAAAACTTACATAAATATTTAAGGATGAATTTTTAAGAGTCCACTGAAATGAAAAGTGACTACCGAAATGATAAAAATTACCACCGAAATGATAGACTGTGTACCGGAATGAAATAAATTTACTGAAATGATACAGCTAAGAACAACCGTGCCGGGCAGCCAGGGTTCCGTACTTTGTTAGGTTTGATTTCCACAAATTTTAGATAAACACTGAGACAGGACAGTGCACAGTTATTTTAATATCAT
Organism: Tholera decimalis; assembly: GCA_943138885.2. NCBI lineage: Eukaryota > Metazoa > Arthropoda > Insecta > Lepidoptera > Noctuidae > Tholera > Tholera decimalis. Next base: position 4,512,490 of record OW964572.2, read on the forward strand.
CATTAATATACAGATGTTACAGTTAGTATTACATATATCATTGATATTGATGTAATGTAATGTTTATTATGATATGAATGAATTGTTTCTTTACTTTATAAACTTTGGTAATTTTTCGGGTTGTTGTTGTGTGAAAATGTTGGAAAACTTTATCGTAAATACTGGTACCTAACCATAAATAAATATTTATATTTTTTTTATTAAAAATAGGTTCGCGTTTGACCACCATCTGACCTGATGGTAAGTGATGATGTGGCCGAAGATGGAGCACGCTTACCTAAAAGTAACCTATTCACTCTTGACTTAAAGACTCCTAAGTTATAGCTATCGGGAAATACTGACTCCGGCAGGGAATTCCACTCCTTAGCCGTACGCAGAATGAAGGTATTCCCAAAACGTTTTGTGCGTATGGGTGGGATGACCACCACGATGTAACGATGGCGCTTCGCCGTTTGTCTCATAGTCCGATGATGGAACGGGCTTGGCGGAATTAGACTGTGTAATTCCATCGCACACTCCCCGAAATGTAACCGATAGAAAACCTATGGACTTGCAACTCGTCGTCGATGATATTTTTTATAATCACATTATCGTTGAGCGGAACAAATGTGTATCTAAAGTTCTTGTGCTAACTACATACATGTATATATTTTTTATATCTTACACACAAATATTACACAACAAATACACCCGAATAATCTAATCTACACTCTAGGTAAAAGTACATTACAAAACTATGACTTTGTATTTGACACAAGAGTCTCTAAAACTTTATGGTTTTATTATTTCGGAGCCACCGAAATGAAACTATTTTGGTCCCCATATTACTGAAATGATAAACTTACTTTTTTTGCGGGAAACCGCAAGACGTTGGGACCGATGCGTTCGCGTAGAGAGCTTGAGCTGGACTGATCCGAAGTGAGGAAAGGTGAGAAAGACGTAACAACGCAATGTTGACATGGCTATTCTACTAAAACTTACTGTCCTTTGAAATGATAACTTTTTTCAAGACAAAAGTTGACTGCCTGTCAAATCCATGAGAAAAAAGATAAACAAACAAAAACAGTTTTAATTGATCGAATATATTATAATTTAATGATAACAAAATCGATTTAAATCCATATTACGAATGTATTTGCAGGGGAAGGTATTTTATGAGCGGAATTGGTTTCAGGACAGGCCACCGTGATGATAAAATAACACTTTATAAATTTTTTTTTGGTATATTAGTGGGTAGAAATCAATGATTTTTTTTTTTGCCAATGTAGAGAAGTACTTACGTTGTTGAGAAAAAAATATAAAATTAAAAATCAGCTCATTTCACTACCGTTCTCAGGGCTGCCGTGTATTTTTTTTGCTTGGGCAATTCACCCAAAGATTGATGGGGGTTTGTTACTCAATCACGCCAAAATGGCTGAATAGATGTGGATGAAATTTCACTACGAAGTTTTAATTTTATTGATATCTAGTTGTTGCCCGTGACTTCGTTGGCATGAGTAGTTTTTCTAAAGGCTTATATATATATATATATATATATATATAATACCAAAGTTTCCGCTATCTTTTTTACTTTTTACATGTTCCTTTATTTTTTTATCAGTTAATTACTTTAATAAAAAAAAGATATTAAGAAATTAATCACACTTTTTTTTCTGGTGGGAAAATCCCGCTCTGGGTGGAGCAAATATTACTTAGTTTTTGTGGTTTAGGTTCTGGGTGTTGTAGGTATTTGGAAGGCGGTTTTTGTATTGAAATAGTCTTGTTTGTTTTATTATTATTGCCAGTATAAACAGGTTAGTGAGCAGTTGATTCGCGAGCAAATCGATGTTGTCCTGTTGAAAGAAACTTCATTCAAATTCGGACCCCCTTTTTGTCAAGTTTCCAAATATCCTATGTGCTCACTTACATCACTTCATGAATGGGGGAATTTCCAAAAGTCCTTTCTGCTCACTTACGTCATTTGACAAACCTATATACTAAGTTTCAAGTGAATCCATCGAAGAAATAGAAAGATTCGTATAAACTTTGACCCCCTTTTTAACCTATTTAGAGGGGAATTTCCCATAAATCCTCTCTTATACTCCCTTACACTCCTCAAGGAACATACATGCCAAATTTCAGTTTCTTGCGCCTAGTAGTTTCAGCTGTGCGATGTCTGTCAGTCAGTCAATAACGAAAGTGTTTTATATATATTTATTGATCGATGATAGTAAGTGATGGTAAGTGATGATGTGGTCGAAGATGGAGCACGCTTACCTTGAAGTACCCTATTCACTCTTGACTTAAAAACCCCTAGGTTATAGCCATCGGGAAACATACTTCTGTAGGGAATTCCACTCCTTAGCCATACGCACAATGAAAGTATTCCCAAAACGTTTTGTGCGTATGGGTGGGATGTCCACCATGTAACGATGGCGCGTCGCCATTTGTCTTGTAGTCCGATGATGGAACGGGCTTGGCGGAATAAGAGTGTGTTATTCCATCGCACACTCCCAGAAATGTAACCGAAAGAAAACCGATAGACTAGCAACTCGTCGTCGATGTTCAAGGCTCTGAAGCTTTGTCTCGACCAGTGCATCGTTGCCAATGAGTATGTTGGCCCGTTTCTCGATAGACTCAAGCGCGCCCAGTTGGTACTTGACAGATTCATCCCAAATATGAGAGTAGTACTCCATACACGACCGAAACTGGGCTTGATACAGATTAAGTAGCTGTTCCGGTGTGAAGTACCGTCTCACCTTTGCTAGGATTCCCAAATTTTGAGATGCCAGTTGAAGTACATTTTGATTCTGCAATACACGTTGACTTCTTTCAACCCGGAAAAATGCGCGATAACTCCTTACGGCAGAAATTGCAAGCCTTTTACTAGAATCGACTTGCAGTCCAAGGGGATGTAGCTCTCAGTACCAATCTTACCTCCACAATCCAGCAACAGTAAAGGAGTAATTTAAAAAAATACGGAGGAGTAATAATAGACACTAAATACCATCGAGACATAACAAAAATAAGTTGTCTCCAAGATGGTAGATTGAAGGTAATTGTCGCAATGAGCATCTTCACTAAATGGATGGTTATCTAGTTAGTAGAAATTTTCTATTGTATTTATGTAATTTTATTCTTCTTCATTTAAACAACGTGTTACTTAAGGGTACATACATACTAAGTGCACAGCTTCTTTGGATGACAACAAACTATGTATATGGCTGGGGTTTTGTAATCGTATGTCTACTGTGTGGAACTTATTAGAAATTTCAATACATTGATACCAGGATACCAGAGACCAAATTTTTCAAATTAAGAAGAACGAAGAGAATTATCGTGTTATTGGCAAGTAACGCAAAAAGTTGTAGTTGTAGTAGTGCTGTGATACATTTGTTAAGGTGTGCTTACACGGGCAACTAAAATTGCTCAATCCCGGTCAACATTCGTCAACTGTGACGTCACGACTAAATCAAGCAATTTAGGGCAATGGCAACAAGCATCAACTTGGTAAAATGGTTTGCAACATCAATATTGAGCGATAAGGGGCAACTTCAAGAAACTGGGCAATACTTTCCTACACGAGAAATTCAGTAGTTTAGATATTCAGCGAGCGATCGTTAAAATTGGGACTTTTGCTAGCCCACAACGAAGGATGCAAGTGAACTACATCGATAAAGTTAACAATCTTTTCATTATTCAACGAAGAAGAAGGCGCCAAATTAAATCGATAAAATGTCACATTTCACAACAGACAGAGGCCGATCAGTGCACAGACACCGCTGCACTTCAAACAAGTGCAAACGAGATAGATATAAAAATTGACAGGAATTTCCATGCCCAATGGATATTTGGCAATTCGTATCAGCGAAATGGAGTGAAATGGAATATATGGAACAATTAGGTGCAATAATGCCGAAACAATTGCCGCATTTAATTGAAATTGCCAAGCAATTATTGTTAAAAATATTGCCCGTTTTAGCGCACGTTTATGATTCGTAATCTTGGTTAAGTAAGTACCTAGTTAAGAGTTGGAAGCGGTTGTTATCCCCAAAAATAAATAAATAAAAAAATCTCCATTCTACCAATGTCTTGACGTGAATTCGAAGATAGATAGATATACTCTTTATTGTACACCATAACAGAATTAAATAAGGACTTATAAACTACAAAGGGTGTTACAATGGGCGGTCTTATCGCTAAAAGCGATCTTTTACAGACAACCTTTAGATGGATTTGACACAGCAGGAGAAAATAAATTCGCGGGTAGTCCATGGTGTACTATTTACTTATATACAATAAATAAGTAATAACCTACATACTCAATACACATATACATATACATACATAAAATAACAAAGCTGAGATATATAAAAATAGTAACATATTAAAGAGAGAGATAGAGATCTTTTACCATGTTTTTGAAAGAAGGAAGGGTTTGTGCTTGTCTTACTGACACGGGAAGAGTATTCCACAGTCGTACTGCTTGAGCTGCGAACGACTTACCAAAGAAATTGGTGGAGTGACTCGGTACCTCTAGCCTCAAGTTTTCCGATGACCTCAGAAATTTGGCATGTGTGTCATGGAGGAACTTAAAACGTTCTTTAAGATAAAAGGGGGTCTTAGGATTGAACAGAATACTGTAAAGCAGAGACAATATGTGTAAGAACCTTATTCCTTATCGTCCCAACGGGTTGTCTAGAAAAGTGTCTCGAAAAACATATACTTTTGAAAGTTTCATCCGGCTAAAGTATAAAAGAAAGATAAATGTTACTTAGTTATAATATAGTTGAGAAGTTCCATCGAGCGACAACAGGATAATATGTTTGACCTTTTCCTCACTTCCTCCTATCCTATGATGTCACTGACCGCTGAAGTGAGCACTGAAAATGGGATATCTCTCGAGCCGCAATCATTATAACTCGCTAAGTTTTTAATGGGTTAGAATTTAATATGCAATGGAAGGTTTACTCAAATCTTTATAATTTAATTTTAGTAAAAATTTAATTTTAGTAATAATTTAATTTCAATAGATTTAAGTTAATTTTGTAATACTATTTTTTGTTTTAATGTTATTAATTATGTTGAATGCTGGTTTTCCTGTAATTGGCGACTGTATAAGACTAAGGCTGTTTGTTACTTATACCCACGAAATGCTATATACAGAAGCTGTTGGATGACCTTAATAATAAATAAATAAATAAGTTTTAGTTATGGCAAAAAAAATACGAAATAAATTAATAGATTTATTTTACTAGTTTACTGACAATAAAATATTCTAATGAGATACCGTGGCCCCGGAACGCAAGGGCAACTGAAGGAACAGGGTGGGTTTATAGTCAGTAGAAGTCTGACACTCCCTTCCGTTCCACACACAGCGGGAGTAGTCATTTGATCATCTTTTTTCACAGAAAAAAGAAAAGTTGTTCTTACGAACTTTCGTCCCTACCTTAGTTGATCCCGGGTCTTCATGCCAAGTTTCATCAAAATCGGTTCAGCGGTTTGGCTGTGAAAGCTTTCCGGACAGACCGACTATCGCGTTTATAATATCAGTTTGGACAGGTTTTTTTTTCATTACGAATGAGCCCGCTCTTGACCTCGATGACACCTGATGGTAAGTGTAAGATGAGGTCTACGATCGAACGAGCGAGCCCAGAAAATACCTATTCACTCTTGCTTTAAAGGCTGACGGGTCATATGTGGCAGGGAACACAGAAGCCGGCAGAGAGTTCCACACTTTGGCTGCATAGGATAGGCATGTGTGGAGCTACCTATAATGTTCCCCATTTCTGGCACATATGCCTCTGCTCCTGGTAACTGATGGTACAGCCCAATAACAACCCAATCTTTGCCCGACCCGGGAATCGACCCCAAGACCTCTTCCTCAGCAGTCGCACTTGCGACCTTTAGGCCAATGAGGCAATATTAAATATAGGTAGTATAGATAATACTAGCGCCGGAATATAATGACTATAAATAAATTCCCACTATAAAATATCAATAAATAAATATAATATAATATAATATTCCACAACTTTCACACAACGCCATCTAGTCCCAAACTAAGCAAAGCTTGTGGTATGAGTACTAGACAACTGATAAATACATACATATTATAGATAAATTACACCCAGACAAAGAACAAATGATCGTGCTCATCACACAAACATTTGTTCTAGGTGGGAGTCGAACCCACGACCTTGGGCATGTTCATGAATCAATTAAAGTACTTTCAATAGTCATAACAATAATTCGTAATGGTCCAGTCTAGACGAAACTAGACAAAAGTGTCGACTAATGACCCTCTATTGGTTATAAAAGAACGATAAAAATTATTGTTAGTTTAACCGCTGCTGTCTGGTATTGACTGGTTATGTTTTGCGTTAATTGTCCGTTATCACAAAATAGAAATATTCTGAAAATTCGTCACATATTATTTTATACTATTATTTTTAAATTATTATCCATTATCATCACATAGAAATATTCTGATCATTTGTCATGTATTATTTTATACACTTAAATTAAATATATTACCTAGAACCAATGTAACATAATTAGGTAGTCGAAAAATATATACGCAATAACGCAACTCTCTCCACTGCTAAGTGCCCAAAAAACTGGCAGCATTGCCACGTTCATTTTATAGCTCACTTTATTTACAAACAAGCTTTACATTGTTAGTTCTCTTTGAAAAAAATAAATAAACATTATCAATTTCTGCTACAAAATGGCGGTACTGTAAAGAATAAATACTGCAAAAAAATACATATTAGGCCACGCACCATTCACATAGAGGCTCTAATTAGATTTCCCGCCGGAATCTGTGGTTCTTGATAGCTATAACCTAGGACTCTTTAAGTTAAAAGTGATTAGGTTACTTCTAGGTAAGCGTGCTTTATCTTCCATCCAGTCATCGCTTACCATCAGGTGTGAAGGTGGTTAAACGCGAACCTACCAACAATAAAAAATAAAGAAAATACAGCTCTATGTTTTAGAGCTTTGTAGTTTTCTGTCCCGAAAACAATCGTGATTAATTGAATCAATTCAAGCTCATTATTTTTATTAATAGTACCGAAATTATTATTTAATTCTTGCTTTTTGAATAATATTCACTATACGGTTCGTGAATTTTTGAGTGACAGATTAATTTAAACCTATTTAAATTTCATCGGAGAAACATTGAATTATTTACATGAGACATGTGCGTTTTTATGCTTATTTCTCTTTAATTACTACCTCTTGCATGCAAATAATATTTTTTACGCTTCGTGGAACAACATAGCACCCTAAACTGATGTTGCCAACTGTATATACCTATGTTATATAAATAGGTAATAAATGTTTTTTATTATTGATCATAATTTTGTCGAAGACTCGCTTATCACCGTGGCCTACCTTATAAAACCGAGCATTTTTCGATTCAATAAGACATCTGAGGTACCAAGCAAAATAGACTTCTATTAGAAATTATTTATTAGAAACTCACACACCCACATATCTAACATGTTAAAACAATTAATGCATAATTCACCAGTGTATAGTTCTCGTATTTGAATGTTATATTCAAGTGAAAATCCAAACTAATTACTAACCACAAGATTAAAAATGAGTATCTACATTTGAAACTCATTTCAATTTAATTAAAAAAACCCTAGTTGCTTAAACAAATACTACTATACTACTCTTATTCCTTCTCTGTCCATGCTGTAAGATTGTGGAACTCACTTCCGCCTAGCATTCGTGATTTAAAAACTATATCTCTATTCAAATGTCGATTAAAAGAGCATTACCTTTCCTCTTAACTGTGTTAATTATTTATGTATATATTTATATTATATGTTTATATATTCTAACATTATGTATTTATTTAAGTATATGTTATTTTTATTGCATTGTAAGTATGTGTAAGTATATTTAATATTTTAGTTTTAGTTTAAGACTTCACATATTCATATTTATTTCTCTTCTTGTTCTCACACACTATTGTCTACATTTCTTTTTCACTTCTCCTTTCGCAGGTCTGCTGGAAGAAATTTCTTAAGAAATAAGCAGTACCTTTGTACTCAGATATTATAATTATGTTTATCTTGTATTGCATCATGGCGTAACAAATTTCTTATTTCATATATACTAAGTATTTCTATACATAATAAAAATATATACAGACGAAAATAAAGATAAATTATAGGGCATCGAAAAATTCGTCAACATCGCTATCAATGGGAAAAGTGCCCAGAACACTGGCCGCATTGCCACGTTGAATGGCAATGCTGATTCTCTGTCCAAAGAAAAGGCCAGCCCTCTGGTCACCTGTGGAGTCGACTAATCGTTTGCCGATGTCACGAAAGAGTCGATGCGCACTCGGACCCCATGGTCCTAACGTTTCAACCCCAAACGGCTCAAACATATAGCACCCAATTAGGTTGTTGTATTTGCGCCGTTTGAGATTTTCTGCACCTGCAGCTGCCGCCCCAGCACAGCCCGCCGTACTGAGAAGATGGGATGGCGCAAGGGTGTCAACACAAGTAGCATCCCACACCAAAGGCCTACCCAACTTCCAAGGCATTATAGTCATCCCGTCTGGTCTCTTCCCATCGTCCCGTGCCAAGCCGTTGGGTTCTAAAACAGATGGTACTCCAACGGTGACAAGAGCCCGACGAATGATGTCATTTATGCTGGCATGCCGTGCTATCCGACCAGAGCTTCTGCTGCAGGAAAGGCCATGATGTCCGAGGCAGTCGACTGCCGCACCGCATTGACAGCGATGTGGAGCACCGCTGGGAGCACCCAGACGTAGACATGTAGCGATCCGGAACGTGTTATCACTTAACATAGTACCTAAGTAGTAAGTGAAGGTAATGCTTGTAGCCAAAGGCCCGACTCCCATTCACCCACAGCCAACAGGCGCGAGCGCTCAGCAGTATTGGTTGGCGTATTTAAAAGGTTATTCCGTACCAAACTGCAGAGCGGCTCGTCCCATTGTCTTTGGGAGGACGGGTTCTCGGGCAACGCTGTATTCGGGCAAGCCATTTTCCAGGTCAAACACGGCACCTCGTAGCTAACCTGAGATTGTGTTAAAATTTTCTTAGTTAAAGTCTCAGTGCTGCGGACCGAAGACAGAAAAGCCGGTAGACTTATACTGGAAATTTTGCGGATGCCAAGCCCACCAAAACGAATGGGTAGTGTGGCTTGTAGCCACGCTCGGTCATCCAGAGCCACATTTAAAATTGAAGTAAGGGTGTTTTTTATAATAAGGTCAATTTTGTCCAACAACTGAGATTGCTTCCATAGTGGAGAAGAACGGAGGAAATAAATAAAATTTGGACCAAAACAACAATATCTTATGAGGGTGTAAGCCGAATGTATGTTAATTTGGAAAAATCTTTCTGAAATGTCATTAAAATGGTTAATTTTGCTATCAATAAAAGAGGGAAAACTTTCTTCTAAAATTGGGGAGCCTAAGAGGTGCAATGAACTTTTTTGCAAGATTTTGATATCAGGGGCTATTGTATGGAATTTGTTTAGTGTCGCTTGTCTGTCAGTATTTTCACAGATATAGAGTTCACATTTCGAGAGGTTCAGGTCAAGGCCGATGGATTGGAATTGCTCTTTCAGGAAAATAAAATCTTTGATTACGGTGTCTACTTCACCTCCTAGAGTTCCATCGTCTAAATACCACACGTTAAATTTAGAATTTAGTTGTCGAATGATTGGATGGATAGCCAAGCTGAAAATGACTGGTCCGAGAGGGTCACCTTGTTGGCATCCAACTGCTGAATCCAGAACGTGGTCTTTATATAATAATTTGGAGGGGTGCCTGTAGCACTGCCACATAAAACCGTAAATTTCAGGTAATTCTTTTTTAACTTCTGCCAACAAAGTGTCCCTGTTCACAGAATTAAAAGCGTTTTTAACGTCAACCTTGAGGGCGACTTCACCTTTACCTGAGGTCAAGTATGTAGACAAGGCATGTAGGGCAGCCTCACAGCCCCCTTTGGAACCAAAGCCCAGCTGCAGGGGCTGGAATTTATGGCTAAGCGCTTCACTATAATATATGCAACATATCTTGGCTGCCATACGCCTGTAAGTGCAACCGACGGCAATGGGACGAATGCCGCCGTCCTTCTTGTGCAGGGCGCATAGGTTGGCCCCGTACAAGACATCAACGACGGCTTCGTGTTTATCTTAATGTATTTTACTGTGTGTACATAAATAATAAAATAAATAAATAAATAAATAAAATTCAAAGTATGCTAAAATGTAAATATTTCATTACATTATTTTAATGATGGGTATTTTACCTATTTAATGGACTGTACTTCCATTAAATATAGGGAAAATACGTATTATTAAAATAATATAATAAAATATTTACATTTTAGCATACTTTGAATTTGTTTAAATGAGGGTAGCCCATGGCAGACATGCTTTTAGTAAATTCTCTTTCATGGTATTTTATAATGGTTTCGTTCAATAAATAAACAGAATAAATACATTTTCTGGTAAACCAATTAGACTAGAATATTGTTTATCCTTATAAGCTGATTAATCATTTAGTTGTGGTATCAGTGAAAGATATTTTAATGATGAAATTACATTCTATACTACCTAACAATTAAAACTCTGCTCATTAAATAATTTTCATAATAATTAGGTGGAAGTATTTTAAATTCTCTTATTTGGAATCATCTATTCAGCTTTTACCTTACTACATATGTTCAGGTCGGTTTCCAGTATAACAAAATCTATATATTTTAGATGACCGGCTGCTTATCTGACGATAGGCTTTGGCAAGATAGGTGTTGTAGTGGCTTCTGATTACCGGTAACGACGGTTACCGATGTACCACTAAAAGCCGGAACCAACGACTTATCCTGCTTTCTGCGGAATATATCACATAAGAATCTCAAAATGTTAACATTGTTACCTATCTACGAAAGATGTTGGTCCGTGTTTGATCAATTTTGGCCCGATTATAGAGGCTAAGGCTCAATTAGCATCAAAAAAGTTGGGAATTTTGACAAAGGTTCAAAATCAAGCCCAGGTTCGATCGTGTATGGAGTACTGCTCTCATCTTTGGGATGGATCTGCCAAATACCAACTGGACGCGCTTGAGTCCATTGAGAAACGGGCCAAGAGACTCATTAGCAACGATGCACTGGTCGAGTCAAAGCTCCAGAGCCTTGAACATCGACGACGAGTTGCAAGTCTATCGGTATTATATCGGTTACATTTCGGAGAGTGTGCGATGGAATTACACAATCTAATTCCGCAAAGCCCGTTTCATCATCGGACTTCAAGACAAACGGTGAGGCACCATCGTTACATGGTGGACATCCCGCCATACGCACTAAACGTTTTGGGAATACTTTCATTGTGCGTACGGCTAAGGAGTGGAATTCCCTGCCGGAGTCTGTGTTTCCCGATAGCTATAACCTAGGGGTATTTAAGTCAAGAGTGAATAGCTTATTTTTAGGTAAGCGTGCTCCATCTTCGACCATATCATCGCTTACCATCAGGTGAGATGGTGGTCAAACGCGAACCTATTATTAATTAAAAAAAATTGGCCAAGTGCGAGTCAGACTCGCCCATGAAGGGTTCCGTAGTAACTATAATAATATAATATAATAATTATGTATATTTATTTGATGAATAAAAAAAACCTTAAAATTTCTTAAAACTAGCTTATTTATTTACATTTATTTATATTTTTTTATATACATATTATCTGGTAATTATTGTTTAGTTATAATAATCGATTTTGCATTTGATTTAATTTATATTTTTTTGTTATTTAATTGCATTATGTAATTTACAGTTGAATTACTTTTGTGAATTAAATTATTGTACCTTTGCATGCCTTCTGGTAAAATATGGCTGAACTCACATTGTACCCTTACACCACATGTTATTGTACTACCCATATTTGCAAAATAAAGTATCTTATCTTATCTTATCTTATCATTTTTACAACTACGCTAAATGACTTTGTTTTTCATAGTATTTGTATGAATTACATAGTTATATTTGCGGTTTTAGAAAATATGCTGTATCTTAAAAACTGCTGAGCCGATTTCGTTCAAACCAATTTTGGTTGAAAGTATACATTAATATCTACAGACATATATTTTTTTTAGATTTTTCACTCCATCATTATAGAAGTTAGAGGGGGGGTGGATACATTTTACCACTTTGGAAGCTTATATCTTTTAAACAATTGACTTTATGAAAACGTGGTTATAGAAACCCTGATATCATTTTTAAAGACCTGTCTATAAATACCACACACGCATAGGTTTTATGTAAAAAGATATTTTCAGTTCTAGTTCCATGTATGCGGGCACGCCGCTATTGCGGCGGTAAGACCCCTTTTTGAGGAGTGGCTAGATCGGCGTCACGGCGTCCTGACCTACCGCATGACACAGGTCCTCACCGGACACGGAAGTTTCGGGAGGTACCTGTGTCTGATGGGGAAGGAAGAAACGCCTGGGTGTCACCACTGCGAGGATCGCCCTGAGGACACAGTAGAGCATACGGTGCAAGACTACCCCGCTTGGGCAGAGCACCGACGTGTCCTCACGATGGCGATAGGCGGAGATCTCTCGCACCCGGCATTGGTCGAGGCCATGCTGCGGGGCGAGAGGGAGTGGGAAGCGGTCGCCTTCTTCTGCGAAGCAGTCATGCTACCGAAGGAGGAGGCGGGCCGTGTGAGGGAGAGGATGGCGTCCTCCCTCCAGCCCAGCCGCAGTGGTAGACGCCCACGGCATCGGACGTCGGCCGACGATCTCCGGCCACCGTAGGCGCGGGCATGCGGACAGCGAGTAAAGGGCAACTCGCTGTCCGACCGTGGACCATGCCCGGGTCGACGGCGTGTTGTGTTCCACGCGTGCCTCAAAGAGCATCAGCAATATGACGAGGCCCCCCCTGTAGAGGGCCGAAGCCTGCCGGGGTCGTGGGACTTATCCCATTACCGTGACCCCGGAATGTAAAGGGTTATTGAAGGAACACCGTGGATTTTAGTCAGTAAAAGTCTGACAGTTCCTCCGGCCCTGTCCGGGGTGGGAGGACTTATTTGATAATTTTACCACGATAAAAAAAAAGTTCCATGTATGGAGACCCCCCTTTATTTTAAACATTTTTTAATTTTTTTCTTTAAAATCGGAAAGCGGTTCACAGAATATATCTATCTACTAAGTTTCTCATGTATAGTTTTAATAGTTTCGGAATAAAATGGCTGTGAGATACGGACGGATGGACAGACAGACATACAGACAGACAGACAGACAGACAGACAGACGGACAGACATATCGAAACTATAAGGGTTCCGTTTTTGCCATTCGGCTACGGAACCCTAAAAAAGATGTTCAGTGTTTTCGAAGCCCGTGAATTCCTAGTTATTTTTCAAAAGTTTAAATAGTTTTTTTGCTTTAAATGAATTGTTTAGTTAAATATTATCTTTTTTTGTACATTTTTGAGCGTACCTACGTACTTATTATAAGCATATTTATTACTAACATTAACTGTTTCCCGATAGCTATAACCTAGGAGTCTTTAAGTCAAGAGTGAATAGGTTACTTTTAGGTAAGCGTGCTCCATCTTCGACCACATCATCACTTACCATCAGGTGAGATGGTGGTCAAACGCGAACCTATTCTAAATAAAAAAAAAAAAAAAAAAAAAAAAAACTGTTCATTGAAATTTAACCATTGAAAACATAACGCAGGCTTCTAATACGGCTGTTAAATTAATATAATAATTGTAACGTACAATAAATACACGACAAGGGCTTCTCAAAGGGAACAATATAAATTCTATTTATATCGAATAAATAATTAAGATATCTTACTTCTAACTTTGGTATGATTCAAACAGAACTTTGTCTGAATAGAATTTTAGTAGTTAATAAAATGACGGTTGTATTTAAATTGATAGCAAAGATGAAAGGTTGGTTGGGATACAATGCCGGTTTTAATCAATGTTCGCACGAGCTCACTTCCGACTCCAGCAAACTTTGAAAGAGAACAAAAGTTCAATACCTTTGAAGTAAAGCTAGTTGACCTTATCCTTAGTCAACTAAATTAATAGTCAATGCCATCGACATCTTGTTAAACAACTCGGGTCAATTTCGTAATTGAATGAAGCGTCACCTAATGGCTAAGGTAGCGGCGGTAATGGTAAGGACTTTTGAAAGAGAGGTCGCAGGTTTGAACCCCACCCATTACACTTTCGTCGTGAACCTTCTATAGACTCAAGCATGTATAGCTTAGTTGAAGGCGTTGACAAGATTGCTAGTAATATAAAATTGAAATTGAAAAAATAAATAAATTGAAAAACACTTATTCGGAGATAAACGCACACAACAACACACAATAGAAAGTTACAAAGTTACAAATGCATGTCCATACCGAAACACACATACAACATAATGGTTCTCTTGAAAAAAGAGTTAGGTACTCAAAGGTACAAATATGGACATGATTTTAGGGTTTCGTACCCAAAGGTTAAAAACGGGACCCTATTACTAAGACTTCGCTATCTGTTCGTCCGTCTGTCTGTCACCAGGTTGTATCTCATGAACCGCGACAGCTAGACAGTTGAAATTTTCACAAATTATGTATTTTTGTTGCCGCTATAACAACAAATACTAAAAACAGAATAAAATAAATATTTAAGGGGGGCTCCCATACAACAGACCATGATTTTATGCCATTTTTATAGAAAATGGTACGGAACCCTTCGTGCGCTAGTCCGACTCGCACTTGGCCGGTTTTTTGTAGTAATTACATAGTGCTATTTTTTATTATATTGGTGTATACTGTCCTCTCATACTAATAAAACTATAGTATGGAAACATTGAGAAAATCAATTATGTTTTGAAAGGAATTACCGTGTGGAGTTTCTTGCAAGCTAACCAGCCGAATAGCTTCTGACGTTTATGTAAGCATATGTGGAAAAAAATATTTTTGTATTTGAGTTTGAATAACTCGCTGATTGTTGAAATTAATGACATGTAATGATTTTTGTTCTTAAAGCATACACACAAACGTACACTATAAAACAATGTCTTGAGATCTCAGGATTCTTTTTTATAGTGCAATAGCTTCTTTAGCGGTTTCAATCGCTTGAAGAATTTTTCTGTCTAATCGTTTGTCCTTATCCAAAGTTACATCTGTTTCTGTACTAAATTTCATATAAATAGGTTAAGTGGTTTAGACGTGAACGTGTAACTGAAACACAGACAGATATCGTTACTTTCGTATGTATACTATGGTTTTTTATTGTTTATTGATTTTAATAATTTAGTTCGTACCAATAAGGTGAACTTTTCTAGTATTCGCCAACTGAGTCGGATTCGGATTTCAGTCTAACGGGTTATCAGCTGAGTTCCAGTATTTCACAGTCATGGATTTTTTGCATATCTGACTTCCACAACCCAGTTATTGGGTCACATAATATAACTTGGCAAAACTGGTGTCACATTTTCTGGCTTGTACCTACCTGTTACAACTTAACGAGACTTCCGAGGCTCCGATTAATTCAGTATGTTATGGTGGTCAGCCATTGAAAATTAGTAAAAAAAAAAGACTCAAAAGATTTTCAATTTCAGTAACCAACCTAAATGTGACGCTGGATAAATGCCAGAAAATTTTTAGAATTAAGTATGCAGCAGTAACAATTTCATAGACAAGTATATCTCTGATTCAGCCTACTGTTCTGCTTGGCTGGACGCCAATGAAAATTGGATAAGCCAGAGAGCTGCTTTTTTCTAAGGTAATAAAAGAGGTTAATCTTCGTTCCCGTGTCTCTGGCTGTTATCCGCGTAACTTTTGATACATTAGGTCTAATCGTACATATAAACATTGAAAGGATCGCAGTGCCAGTGTTGCCAATTGCTAGGGTAGTGCTAATATTGATAAAAGAGCACCAAATAATAAAATCGTTTAAAATATAAAAAAAAAGTTTTTATTGAGAATAATTAAGTAGTTATTACAAAATTAGATCGTCGTCCGAATCAGAGTTGGAATCATAGTCTAAATTCACGGTTGCTGTGGTGGCTGTTTGAGAAGTTGAGGGACCGGGTGTTCTTGTTTCACTCTCCACGGAAACAGCTATGCTATACTTGTCGTATGCAATTCAGTGTTTCTAGTAGAATTCGGATACTCGACACGCATTTCCATAGATTATTAATTAGATGTGGGTTCTGAAATTTAAATGGGTTTTTTTTTACCAACGTGCGTGATAAATTGAAAACTTTTAAAAATGCACTGTCATGGAATGTTGAGCGCTAAAACATCAAGAAATATACTAGATCTAGTGCCGAAAGCACTAAGTTGGCAACATTGCGCAGTGCTATACAAATATGCGAGTAAACAAAGGGAAGGTTATCGAGTTGCTGGTTCGTAGAAGTAATATAGGTAGTCGCTTATCGTGAAATGTAGCCGCCTCGTTGGATAAGTAGTTGCTTGTGCGACTGCTGAGCGAGATGTTCCGGGTTGGATTAATGAGTGTAATAATTGTAAGTATGTGAACTATGTAGGTTGTATAGAAATCGTCATAACAAAGTTATATTTGCGGTTTTAGAAAATATGCTACAACTCAAAAACTGCTAACCCGATCTCGTTCAAGTTTACATCAATTTTCTTTGAAAGTTTACATTAAGATCTACGGCATATATTTTTTTTTCAACATTTTACCATTTTGGAAGCGTATATCTTTTAAACGATTGACTTTATGAAAACGTGGTTTTAGAAAACTCAATATCATTTTTAAAGGCCTTTCTATAGATACGACACACGCATAGGATTCATGAAAATATTTACAATGATTCTTTTTTCTTAAAATCGAAAAGCGGTTCACAGAATACATCTACCTACCAAGTTTCATGTGTAGAGTCCTAATAATTCGGAATAAAATGACTGTGACATACGGACGGACGGACAGACAGACAGACAGACAGACATGACGAAACTATAAGGGTTCCGTTTTTTGCCATTCAGCTACGAAATCCTAAAAATTGGCCAAGTGCGAGTCGGACTCGCCCATGAAGGGTTCCGTAGTAACTATAATAAATATAATATACTTAATATATTTATTTGAAAAAACAAAAACAAAAAACCTTACAAATATCTTAAAACTAGCTTTTTTTACAATTTTTACAACTACGCCAAATAACTTTGTTTTTCATAGTATTTGTATCAATTACAAAGTTATATTTGCGGTTTTAGATAATATACTGTATCTCAAAAACTGCTGACTCTATCTCGTTCAAACCAATTTTGGTTGAAAGTTTACATTAAGATCTACAACATATGATTTTTTTAGAGTTTTCACTTAATTATTATAGAAGTTAGAGGGGGGACACACATTTTACCACTTTGGAAGCATATATCTTTTAAACGATTAACTTTATGAAAAAGTCATTTTTGAAACCTTAATGTCATTTTTAAAGAGCTGTCTATAGATACCACACACGTTTAGATTTCATGAAAAAAAAAATATTTTCAGTTTCAGTTCCATGTATGGGGAGCCCCCTTTATTTTAAATATTTTTTAAATTTTCTCCTAAAATCGGAAAGCGGTTCACAGATTACATCTACATACCAAGTTCTACATGTATAGTCTTAATAGTTTCGGAATAAAATGGCTGTGACATACGGACGGACGGACAGACAGACGGACAGACATGTCGAAACTATAGGTAAGGGTTCCGTTTTTTACCATTCGGCTACGGAACCCTAAAAAGCACGTATACCTGCGCACATACTTGTGCACTATAATATTCCTCCACCGTTGGGTACTCTCCGCTAAGATTGCCCACCATTGCTGAAATCGTGATAACTATTATTATTATAAAGTATAGTATAGTATAGTAAGTATAGTAGAAATAGAATACTTCAATAACAATATAAACGGACTTCAAAAGTTCCGGTCTGATAGAAAGGCGATTAACGCATCAATACCACAAGGAAGTGTTATTGGATGTCTCTTGTTTCTCATTTACATCAATGATCTCCCAAAATTTATAGCAGAAACCGGACCTTGCGTTTTATTTGCGGACGACATCTCCATTCTCACCCAATGTCATAACAACACGAACCTAAACAGTACCCTTTTTTTTTTATTTTTTTTTTAACGTGGTAAAATTATCAAATAAGTCCTCCCACTCCGGGCAGGGTGGGAGGGACTGTCAGACTTTTACTGACTAAAATCCACGGTGTTCCTTCAATAACCCTTTACATACCGGGGCCACGGTAACGGGATGAGTCCCACGACCCCGGCGGGCTTCGGCCCTCTGCAGAGGGGGCCTCGTCATGTTGCTGACGCTCTTTGAGGCGCGCGTGGAACACGACGCGCCGTCGACCCGGGCATGGTACATGGTCGGACAGCGAGTTGCCCTTTACTCGCTGTCCGCATGCCCGCGCCTACGGTGGCCGGAGATCGTCGGCCGACGTCCGACGCCGTGGGCGTCTACCACTGCGGCTGGGCTGGAGGGAGGACGCCATCCTCTCCCTCACGCGGCCCGCCTCCTCCTTCGGAAGCATGACTGCTTCGCAGAAGGAGGCGACCGCTTCCCACTCCCTCTCGCCCCGCAGCATGGCCTCGACCAAGGCCGGGCGCGAGAGGTCTCCGCCTATTGTCGCCGTGAGGACACGTCACAAAGAGGGGTCTTACCGCCGCAATTGTGGCGTTCCCGGTCGTCGGTTGCGACAGTCGTTCCCTCCATACTGCCCTGAGATCGCGCCGGAGCTCTTCCCGCCGCGCCTCGACTTCTCGAGGCAGCAGGGATACGCCCCGGCGCTGCGCCTCCACGCGCCATTCATAGACGCGCCGGAGGGCAGTCGCCTCCAGATCCCAGGGCAGCAATCCGGCAAGGAAGTTGGCCGATTCGCCGGCGATCGTGCGGTATCCCCGGATCATTCGGATAGCCATGACCCTCTGGCATGCGACCAACTTGAGTGGTCGCGTCCGGATGCACAGGGCCCACACTGGGGACCCGTAGAGGGCCATGGACCGCACGACGCCAGCGTACAGCCTTCGGCAGGAGGCGTTTGGCCCGCCGAGATTAGGCAGGAGTCGCCTGAAGGCGGCTGCTGCCCGGTTCAGCTTTGGGGCCAAACTCAGGAAGTGCTCCCTGAAGTTCCACCGGCTGTCGAGGACGAGTCCCAGGTACTTCATCGTCCTCCCGACGCCGATGCGAACCCCCTCCACCGTTATGTGGGACTCGGACCGTGGCGCGTTCCGACCGCCATGAAAGCACATGGCCTCGGTCTTGTGCAGCGCCACGTCGAGTCCCAACTGCCGGATCCTATGAACGACTGTCGCAACCGCTTGCGTCACCAGGTCGGCCGCCGCCTGGTGCGACTCTCCCTGCGCCAGGACGAGCGTATCGTCAGCGTAACATACTACGCTGACGCCGTCAGGGAGGTCGCCGCGCAGCACCCAGTCGTATCCGATGTTCCACAGGGGCGGCCCCAAGACCGATCCCTGTGGGACACCGCACGACATCTCTCGCCGGTTCCACTCTCCCCGGTGACCGGGGTAGATGACGGCTCTGTCCGTCAGGTAGTCCTCGACTATGCGACGGAGGTAGGTCGGCACCCGGTGATACCGGAGTGCCTCCCTGATGCAACTCCAGGGCAGGGTGTTAAAGGCGTTGGTGATGTCCAAAGACACCGCCAAGACGACCCTGCCCCGGGATACCGCGTCCCCCGTCGTGAGGGCTCTCATGCGCATGATGGCATCCACCGTCGAGCGCCCCCTGCGGAAGCCAAACTGGCACTCCGCAAGATCCGGGCCCACCCGATTCAGGTGCCCGAAGAGGCGGTCTGCAATTACTCTTTCCAAGAGCTTGCCCGCCTCGTCGAGCAGCACGACGGGCCGGAATGCGGACGGAGAGTCCGCAGGGCGCCCGGCTTTCTGGATCAGGACCAGCTTTCCCGTCTTCCAGCGAAGCGGAAACTGGCCCCTCTCCAGGCATGCGCTAAAGAGCCCCCCTAGTCGAGGCCCGAGAGTCTCCGAGGCCAGGACCCACGCTTTCCCTGGCAAGCCGTCGGGGGAAGTCCTGGGGCGGTATTTTTGGCCTTGAGCCGTTGTACCGCCACTCTCAAGTCTACCTCGGTCACCTCTGGAGCGTTGTAGACGTCGTCGTCGCTGTGGTCCGCGTTTGCGCCAGCTTCAGGTTCCGTCGGAGACGGAGCCATGGGCGGGGGAGCATGCTCCCCTCGCGATGGGAACAAGGCGCTCACCACGTCCTCCAAGAACTGAGGCTGGAGACTCTGCGTCAACGGGGGAGCCCAGGGGCGGAGCTTCTCTCGCACCCACTTGTAGGAGCGGCCCCATGGGTCCCCGTCTAGAGTCGCCAGCATCTCCTCCCGGGCCAGTTCCTTGGCCCGCCAGATCTCGTCTCGGAGGACGGCCTTCGCTGCCCTGTAGCCCTCGTACAGCTCCGCCTCTACAGTCGCCGCATCCGAAGGTCGGGTGCGGCGCCTGCGGAACCTGGTGTACCGGCGTCGCGCCGCATCGCTTCGCGCAGCGCTGCTAGCTCGCTCGACCACCAGTACAGCTGACGCCGGGCGCGTCCTTGCCGGACCCGGGGCATGGCCACGTCGCAGATCTCCGACATGGCCTCCCGGAACCACTCTGCCTCGTCGTTTATGTCGGCAGGCCTGTCCGGGGGTGACCCCCAGGCCTGCACGATCGAGGCTTCCAGGAATAGCTCCCGGTCCATCTGCTTCAGCGCCCATCGCGGACCACTCAGGTCCCGTTGGACCGGCGCGTCTGGGGTCTGGGCGGAGACGTCGAACCGGATATACCGGTGGTCGGAATAGGTCTCCACCTCCTCCACAATGCGCCAGTCGGTGACGCGCGGTGACAGGCAAGGGGTGGCGAACGTAACGTCCACCACCGACTCGCCCGTAAACCGCACGCACGTGGGGACAGAACCCCGGTTCTCGATCACCAGGCCCTGTGCATGGGCCCAGTGCTCGAGCATCCTGCCCCGCCTATAGTCCGTGGACCGGGAACCCCAAGCCGGACTTTTGGCGTTGAAGTCCCCGAGGACGAGGGCGGGGAGGGAACCGAGGGCGACGACGACGTCTCCCAGCTCCGTTAGGGAGTTCTGGAACTCGGCGAGAGTTCGGTTCGGGGAGAAATAAACGCCTACCACAGCGATCTCCCCGAACCGTGCTGCGACGATCCCACGCCCTCTCTTGATGCGATCGAGGGGCGGGGTACCGGCGGCGGCCGACGAAACGAGGGTCACCGAGCCGTCCAAGTCCGCCACCCAGTCATTCCTGGGCAGGACAAAATACGGCTCGGCGACCACGGCGACGTTGATCAACCACTGCGCCATGCTCTGGAGCAAAAGTTCCTGAGCAGCGGCGCAGTGGTTGATGTTCGCCTGGAGGAAGCGCAATGGGGCCATTAATCGGGATCCATTGCAGCCTCCTCCAGGGCCCCTCGCGGGGGTTCAGCCACGACGGCGGCGGCAGTAGCGACGGCGGCGGCAGCGGCGGCGGTGGCGGTGACGACGGCGGCAGAGGGCCTACCTCTGCGCCTGGCTTTGGTGGGTGGGGCGCAGGACTTGCCCCCAGCCCGTTAATGAAATTCTCGGTAAAATAATAACCTGGATGAACGAGCACAACCTTGAAATCAACTTTTCAAAGACTACTAAACTCATAACTTTCCATCCCCACCAAAAAATCCTCTAAATGCACTCTTTTCTTTTAATAACCATAAAATAGAAACAGTCAATGAATTCAAATTATTAGGCATAACATTCAACAGATCAACAACAACATCATAACATACAACAGATAGATAGTTGCAAACCCCATTTTATAGAACTAAATTATTTTAACTTTGCCTTGTATATATATACTTGAGTTATGCAAATTCGCTCATAAACACCAAGACTTTTACACTAAACGGGAAGACATTCAAACAAGATACACACTCCGATACAAAAACCGACTCAACCTACCATCATCCCGCTTAAAAATATATTCAACAAGTCCTTCAGTCATGTCAATAAAAATATACAATATGTTACCCGAATCAATAAGAAAAGAAAAAAAAAGCTCCATTTATTTACAAATAAGTTTAAATAGTAGATTTTACAACAAGTGCACAAAACAAACCATTTTTATCCGAGACTTTTAGCAGCCCGAGCCGAAGGCGAGGGCTGATGCTGATAGTAATGTCGAGGATAAAAATGGTTTTGTGGACGAGTTATAAACTCTGCTTTTCACTTCTAGTGCGAGGAAATAAAACAGTAGTATAACATAACATTTCTTTAATTAAAATTCAAAGTAAAATTAGAATAGTTTTGAATACTGAAGGAAATTGTTTTTTCTTTTCTCCAATTTACAAAATTATCGTAAAGTTTGAGATATTTTTCCCGAGACTTTGGCGGTAATATCTGTTGCACAACTGCATTCATTTCCATAAGCGTATTAGGAGAGACTGTTAAATCCTCTTCTTCACTGGACATTTTTAACAATTTTAGCAAATTGAAGAAATTAATAAATGCACGAAAAAAGAACAAGAGCTGTTTCCCGCCGCTTTATGTTTTTTTTTAATCTTACGACATTGATATTAGGCTGCAGACCTATACAGCCTACTATTAAATTAAATTTGTAATAATAATTTTCTTAAATCAACTAGCCTACCGTACTTGAATTAAAATTTTAATATCTATTATATCTTAAAAAACATATAAGGCAAATAAATTAAAGTAAATATTATATAATAACAAATACATTTAAATAATACATTTATGAGTAGATACGTTAATGCCCTTGTGCACAAAATTTGATTTTGTGCAGCCTATACCCTGCACAAAGAAGCACTTTCAGAGCATGAGAAGTGAAAAATTTGTTTATCACCTAAGCCTACATTGTGGAATGCAATAAAGAATTGAGTATTGGGTATTGAGTAAAGTACAGGTGCGTAAATGCATCCGGTTAGACTGAAAGCTGACTCCAGTATACAAGGTGTAACGGAAACCCCATATCTATCCAAAAGGGCTGAAGACAACATCTGGTATTGAGTCTCTATGCAAAGTTTCAGCTCAAAATAAGTGACTCACAGAATTGACCCCAAATTATTGGTTTCATATGTTTCTTGAATACCAGTAATAAAAAACGTGTCACTGCACTATGAGGGTCATCACTTTCCACGTCACTTGCCAATAAAACGATAATGCTCTTCGTTCTTCTTGATTTGAAAAATTTGGCCTCTGGTATCAATGTATTGAAATTTCTAATATGCTCCACACATGTAGACATAGGATTACAAAACCCTTGCCATATCGTTTGTTATCAACCAAAGAAGCCGTGCACTCGATATGTATATACCCTTTAAATTACACGTTGTATTTGGAAATATTCGCAGATGTCAATATGTCGTGTGTGTGTGTCTATTTCTGGACAGTTTGTAGGTGTATGAACACTAGTTATACTTCTTTAAAACCTATATTAACTATCAATTTCTTTTACAGATTGGCACGTGTTCAAACGAGAAAGATGTTAAATGATTTAAATACTAATAAAAGGAAGTATGAAAACTTGAGTTTAATTTTTGATCAATATTGATAAAGTATAGTAACCATTTATTATAAAACTTATTTATTTATTTAATTAGGTTAACCAACAATTATAACACTACAAAATCACAATTAACAGAAAAACATTAAAACATGTGAAAACACAGATGAAGTTAACATATTTAAAATACATAATTATTATTATTTTATCGCACACCTTACAATACTTCTAAGGATAGAAAATAATAGTACTGTACTATGGGCGGTCTTATCGCACGAGGCATACTCTTGCAGACAATCTTAATATCATTTATTTTCAGGAACCAGACCCATACTTAATACAATACATATAAATATTACATTAACAATACACTAAAAGATAATTATACCTTAAGACAAAAATAAAATAAAAACAATCAAAACATGGCATTATAATCAGCCTACATACGTCTCGATGGAGTCGCATGCAATCGGAGCCAGTATTCGAGTACAGGGCTATCCCATTTGTCCACCAATGTTTTCAGGATACTGTTGTGGCTGGTGCGTATTCGACTCAATAAAGAAGCGCACCGATTCCTAATGATAGCATAAAAGTCGTCAATTCGCGCCTTTGTATACCGGAATGTGCGGGTGTGTAATGTAGTATACCGGAGGCAATACAAAACCGTGGTAATCCCAACAGCACCCTAAAAGCATTGTTGTATTGGACCCGCAGGGCGCTGAACGCCCTTTGGGTAAAGCTGGTCCAGAGGCTGCAGGTGTAGAAGAATTGGCAAAACGCCCTGAAGAGGGTAATTTTACTTCTCATTGAGCATGTTTTTGGATATTTTTTACACATTAGTTATAACGAGGGGTGAAAGGCTATTTAGTTTAAGCGACATCTAGGGCGATATTGAGTTATATATATATATATTCGGAATCAGCGAATTTTTCTCCGTCGAATGATGCCGGATTCATTAAAATCAGAGCACTTTTTTGGCGTTTGAAACAATACTATTTTTGGGTTGTTTCCAAAGTGGCAGTGTATTAACCGACGTGGATTTTGCATTTTTTTTTTAAATTATGTACTTGAACCATACAATCATATTAAAAACCGTGACATAAACCAGTTACCCTTTCCCAGATAAATAATTCAATAAGAGTTAAAGCGTTTTTCCTGTTTCTAATTGTTATTAAGACGTAATTTGAATCATTTTGACTTCCACCAATTACACCATTAAACGGAATAGCTCTAAAACGTGTCTCTAAATTTAAGTACCTAGGACACATAGTAACTGAGACCCTTAAAGATGATGCAGATATCGAGCGGGAGCGAAGGGCGTTGTCGGTTCGTGCTAATATGTTGGTGCATAGATTTGCAAAGTGTACAGTAGACGTAAAAGTGACACTGTTCAGGGCCTACTGCCAAAGCTTTTACACCAGTGCTCTATGGACCAGCTACACGCAACGGGCCTACAACGCTCTTCGCGTACAATATAACAATGCTTTCAGAATTCTGGTGGGGCTCCCACGTTTCTGTAGCGCTTCAGGCATGTTTGCTGACGCAAGAGTTGACGATTTTTATGCCATAATGCGTAAAAAAGCAGCATCTCTGATGTGTAGGATCCGGGGGAGCGCCAACGGAATTCTGAAAATGATATCAGAAAGGCCAGAGTCTGCAGTGTTAGGAAGGCTTATTCAGCTTCACGTGAAGAGATGACGCAAGGTTTTTAATTATATTATTTTTGTTTATCTGCCTATATTATTGTTATTTTATTTTTATTTTATGACATTAATTGGATTTTTTTTTTTTATTGGATTTTATTTATTTTTATTAGTATGAGAATAGACAAGAATGACATGAACACTAACATAGTTTATAAGACCTTTGTTACTAACATTATATGGACAATTTTGTAGTCTGAAATAAATGTATTCATTAAATCGTTTGTCCGTCACCCAAATACAAGATGGAGCGTCGCTTAAGCTCTTTCAGCTGCATCTATTTTCCACGCAGAGTGCTACTTAAATCAAGTAGTTGTTTTGTTTTAGATATTTTGTTTAGTTGTTAAAACATTTAGTCCTATTATTTTTTTAAATCCATGTCGTTTAATACAGACGATAAAATGGAATGATGAATATTGAAACATTTTTCTAGTATTAATAAAAATACGAGTCGGTCTTTCAATCATTAAATTTTAATATGATACATTTCATTGATGTCATATGATACCATATTTATTTCATCTCCCGGCTGTTAAAAATCGTGATCATTCAACTGGACTGCCGCGCGCGGGCGCTTCAAACGAACTCCAGAGTGCATCGAGGAGTGACGTGACGCGCAGTCACCGCCAGTGTTTACTTAAAACGCTCTTCGAAATCTCTGTCTCTTCTCCGCAAAAAGGAGCCAATTCCAACCGGCTTCTACTTTCCGCGATGTAACCGTGCCGATAACCGATTGTATTGAGCTTCTTGGGGTAACACTTACTTCCACCTTCAATTTTGGTCCTTTTATCGAGGCTAAGGCTCAACTAGCAGCAAAAAAGTTGGGAATCCTAGCAAAGGTGAGACGGTACTTCACATCGGAACAGATGCTCAATCTCTATCAAGTCCAGGTTCGGTCGTGTATGGTGTACTGCTCTAATCTTTGGGATGGATCTGCCAAATACCAACTAGACGCGCTTGGGTCTATCGAGAAAAGGGCCAAGAGACGCATTGGCAACGATTCACTGGTCGAATCAAACCTCCAGAGCCTTGAACATCGACGACGAGTTGCAAGTCTATCGGTTTTCTATCGGTTACATTTCGGGGAGTGTGCGATGGAATTACACAATCTAATTCCGCCAAGCCCGTTCCATCATCGGACTACAAGACAAACGGCGATGCGCCATCGTTACATGGTGGACATCCCACCCATACGCACAAAACGTTTTGGGAATATTTTCATTGTGCGTACGGCTAAGGAATGGAATTCCCTGCCGGAGTCTGTGCTTCCTGATCACTATAATCTGGGAGTCTTTAAGTCAAGAGTGAATAGGTTACTTCTAGGCAAGCGTGCTCCATCTTCGATCACATCGTCACTTACCATCAGGTGAGATGGTGGTCAAACGCGAGCCTATTATCAATATAATAAAATATATTTTTTTACTTGGATTATGTTACTTATTCTATTGAGTAGGTAGTTAAATTATTATATTTATATTGAGAACATCTTTAGAAGATGATAATGCTGATGACAATGTTCAACTAATCCCAACAGCGGATGATCATCCAATACGAAAGAAAAACAAACGGGTTGGATTAAAAAAAAGCTACCTTGACTTTTTAAGTGAACATGAAGATTTTGCCTGGGACTCAACGTCGTGGAAAGAAACAGACGAGTCTTCAAGTGATCAAGATGATCAAGTACCAACAAAGAAAAATAAAACAAGCATAAAAGATAGAAAAGTAGGAGATGCAGGATTAAAAAAGAAAAGAACAAATAAGAAAAAGGTACGAAAGGATGCTAGATCAAAGGGCGTTCAATATGTTAAGGCAGATGGTTCAACTGTTAAAGAAAGAAATATCATAGATAGATAGATAGATATATTCTTTATTGTACACCATAACAGTAAAACAATAAGGACTTTACAACTAAAAAGGGCGGTCTTATCGCTAAAAGCGATCTTTTACAGGCAACCTTTGAATGGGTTTCACACATTGGAGAAAATAAATACGTGGGTAGTCCACGGTGTACTATATATCTATATAAAATATAAAAACAATAAATAACATTGTCAAAACACATATATACATATAAATTAATATAAAAAAGAAACAAAGACATACATAATAAAAACAATTTAAGAAGACAGATAAAGATCCTTTACCAAGTTTTTGAAAGATGATAGGGTTTGTGCTTGTCTTACTGGCACTGGTAGATCATTCCACAGCCGTACTGCTTGAGCTGCGAATGACTTACCACAGTAATTGGTGGCGTGGCTCGGTACGGTACGGCCTTAAGTTTTCTGATGATCTCAGAGATTTTGCATGTGTGTCATGAAGGAACTTGAATCGTTCTTTAAGATAAGTGGGGGTTTTAGGATTAAACAGAACACTGTAAAGCAGAGACAAGATGTGTAAGTTCTGACAAAGACGTATTGGAAGCCACTTGAGTTTCGTACGAAATTCGGATACTTATTATCTTAACCTTCTCGCTTAATGGAATAGCAGTGCCGTTGAAAATAACCTGAGGAAGCTGCGATCATT
This sequence comes from Tholera decimalis, assembly GCA_943138885.2. NCBI lineage: Eukaryota > Metazoa > Arthropoda > Insecta > Lepidoptera > Noctuidae > Tholera > Tholera decimalis. The sequence continues at coordinate 4,540,244 of OW964572.2, forward strand.
TTACCTTAGGTGTCAACCTGGAACTACCAACCTGACCCAATGACCTGGGTTTTTGACGGGTTAACCTGCAAACCATGTGCCTCACTCCATTCGCAAACAGAAGCCAAGTCCTGCTTTATGATATCAATACCAGCATGCTAATCTGTATAGGGAGTTGTCTGTAAATTTGCAAATTCTATTTAAAAAAAAAACTTCAGTCCTCCTACCACCTTTATGCTGATATAAAGGTGGTAGGAGGACTGACGCTTTTTTTAAATAGAATTTATGAATATTGCGAAGCCACCCTGAGGAACACCGGCTGAAGTACTACACCAAGAAGAACAGGACTCATCTATGCAAATAACTACGAAATCAGTCAATCACTGTTGGAGATATGTCAATAGATTTTTTTAGATTTTTTGTTGTGATTTTTTTTCTAAAATTTCAAACTTTAAATGGCTCTCCTGTAAAGTTGCAAAAATGTCGCTTAAACGAAATAGCCTTTCACCCCTCGATAAGCACTTCTGTTTTCAGCTGATTTTCTTTATTCAAGATAGGCTCGCGTTTGACCACTATCTCACCTGATGGTAAGCGATGATGTGGTCGTAGATGAAACACGATTGCGTAGAAGTAACTTTTTCACTCTTGACTTAAAGACTCCCAGGCTATAGCTATCAGGAAATACAGACTCTGGCAGGAAATTCCACTCCTTAGCCTTACTCTTTATACTTAAATTATTATTTATTTTAGTCAGGATGTATAGAAAATCCTAAATAAATAATGATTTTTTTTCCTGCTTCAGTCAGATCAGAAACGAATAGACATTTGTAATTTCATAATCTTACCGGGAAATCTTACTTTAACTTTTGACGAACAACATGCAACATAAATATACAAATTAGAATCTTGTTTTCCCGCTGTAAAACTGTATCTAAACATTTCCTCGAAACGCTATTTAGGGATCATAAAATATATTTTAAAGACGACTGTTTTTGACGCAAAAATGAACCCTATTCTTTGTCTGAAATAAAAAGGTGTATCGCAAAAACACGTCCCCATATTAAATTCTGAGCATGTGCAGTTTTTGAATGTGAATGCTAGCATATCAGCCATGTCTGTGGGCTTCCACGATACATTTTAGTGTTATTTGTGGTCTTCAAATGCCTTTACACTGGCTTTACATTTGTTTAAGAAATCTGAGATAATACAGAGTGTTTCATTAAGCGTGTCCTATCTTTAAATTTAAATAAAACAAAGTGTGTGTGAGATATCATCGAATTTTTTTTTTTTTAAAGATGTAGTGATGCCATAATGGCATCAATACATCTTTCAAAAAAAATATGACATCATTCAAGTGTCCACCACGGCTTCTCTGGGTGAAGCGCATGCGAGATATCCAATTTTCTATGACTTTTGCGCATAAATCAGGCTGAATTCGACCTATGGTATAGGTTATGTTGGCTTTGAGGGCCGCTGTGGTTTGTAGTTTATTCGCATAGACCTGCAACTTAAGAAAACCCCACAAGAAAAAGTCTAGCGGGGTTAAGTCACAAGATCTGTGAAAATTACGGTCAGTTGCTAACTGCTCCAGTGACCATTCAGCGAACACACGTCGTTGTTTATGGTCGTTCACCTTCAATTCCTGGGTGAGTTGAATTTTATACGGGTGCAGGCCCAAGTCTCGACGCAAAATTCGCCAAGTTGTGGTCTGTGAAAGGCCGAGTTCTTGTGAGCGACGCGAAATCGACTGCCTCGGATCCTCCTGCACACTCTCACGGACAGCGGCGATGTTTTCAGCAGACCTTGCGTTTCGTTGACGTACGGGTATTGGTCGATCATTTACTGAACCAGTGGACTCAAATTTATCCACCACACGACGAATAGTCCTCTCGGTAGGACGATTATGGCGACCGTAAAATGGGCGAAGCGCGCGGTGCGTTGCCCGAACAGAACACTCATTTTGATAAAACAATTTTATCATTTGCACGTGTTGTTGAATGCTATAGCTATCCATGATGATTTGGCAAAATAGAATGAATAAATGACAACCAATTTGACAGATGTAGCTTTAACAAGATGGCCGCTACTAACTGTCAAAGTTCGGACGTGCCTATTGGAAGACCCGTTATTTATGTCAGCACTAGAGTGAGTGTCCAGAGATAGAGGTTTATTATAACCTAGTTCAGGTAAAAAATATTTGTTATATTTTGTTCTAAGGCCCTAAATTAAAATAATTTTTAGGTACATACGGTTATTCGATCTGTTTCGGTTACCCATTGCTTAAATAATGTTGTAAAATTTTCTAAAACAAATTCATCTATATAGATCTATATATGTATGTATTAATACGTGATAAAAATTTTTGAACGCCACAAAAATATTCGCAGTTCATATAGAGAAGGAGCGCAGAAAGCTATTTTTAAAAGGCATTCAAAGTTTTTTTTTTAATTATGGCTGAATATGCGTTCTCTATGCATTTTTATGCAAATAAATGACTTTTTGTTATGATTAAACCCTCGATCAGGTTATGATTTATTAGTTTTTCCGGTTTGATGAAAATTTGTACAGTAGTACACTAATATAGCCCTCCCCATTTTAATTAAAGCTCGTAAAGTCCTTCCAAAGGTGGTCTAAAAGATATCGCTCTCAGCGATAAGATCGCCATTGTAACCAATTTATTTTTTAGAAATATTTTTATTTAAGTGTGATTCAATTGTTGGTGTATAATAACGTATATTCTATCTATCTGTCTATCTATCCATAATAACTGTCAAAGATGATGATGTGTGGTTATGACTGCTGGGAGCAATGGATAAACGCGCTGTCTGAGGCACGTAGGAATCTCGATAGTGTTAAAACGGACTCCCATCCATGAATCAAGCTCGGCAAACGTTGCTTTACCTTAAAGATTGACCCGTGCTTTATTATTAAGCCACAAGCTATTGTGTGGAGACGGAACTGATATCAAAACGGAACAGTGACATGGCGCCTTCTCGTTACGAGTAAAAATTGCTGCATATTGTGCAATGTTCTCAACTTCTCAAGATCTTCAAGTAGATTTAGGTTTGAAACAAAATTTAGCACACACCGTTCCATAGTTGCAGAGCCCAAACAAAACACAGCGCTATTTTTGTACCGACGAACGTGGTAAATTAAATGTTAAGAGATAAATTCTGATAGTTTCTGGTAAGGTAATTAAGATTCCGACCACCGAAAACATTGAATTTACGACCTGCATGTACGGAGTTTTTATGCAAAATGCGGACACCCACAGACGGTAGTCAAATTGCTACAGGGTACCATTCAAACTTCGTTGATATACCGTCTTGTCTTACAATGCATTTCTCCTCTGCGTAGATCTCATCCATCAATGGATCAGCGATGGATGAGATCTATCTCATCGAGGTCAAGAGCGAGCTACTCCGAAATATGAAGCTGCTAATAACGCATCTTCTTGAATTATTTATTGCAATGTTTTGAACAGAAAGTAGATGGAATTATCCAGAAGAATTTCATATGCATTGATTAATGATAACTAATGGATTCTAATTTCCTTAATTAATTATGAATTTAAATTTAGGACTGGTGCTAATCATAATTTGAACAAATCATGTACTTTTTTAAATACACAATCCAACTATAAAAATAGTTCTGGGGTTGCGGGAATATTCTAACAAGATACCGTGGCCCCGGACCAAAAGTAGAGTTGTTATTAGTACAAAGCCAATGACGATTTTCTCACTGACAAAAAAGAGGAGTGTAAGAAAACGTAAGAAAAATAATCAACAAGACGACATAATTTTGTCCTCTCTCATATAAAGGGTTGTAAATCCGCAACCCCGGCAGGCAACGGCCCCTTGTGGGCCCCGACAATTTTGCTGACACTCTGAGGCGCGCGTGGAACACGACGCGCCGTCTACACGGGCCTGGTATCAGTCGGGCGGCGAGTTACCCATTGCTCGCAGCCCGCAGGCCCGCCTACGGTGGCTGGGAGTCACCCTGTGACTCCCGATGCCCGGAGCGTCTCCTGCGGCAGCTGGGGCGTAAAAGATCGACCCGTGTGACTATTATTATTTAGCCACGATTTCTTTATGCTGCCTACTTCATTCGAGTTCAAATATTCAGTTTTTGACAGAAATAAAACTAGATAAGCGCCATATCTCGCTAAATTAAATACTTCAGTAAAATTTTATTGTATCAAATGTATTTTATTTATTTATTTATTTAAACTTTATGTACAATAGTGGTACATGGGTGGACTTAATGCGACAAGGTATTCTCTACCAGTGAACCTTTGATTTAAAAAGACCACAATGTGGTTGATGTACAAGTAAAATAAATGTCATTATCGAAAGAATAATAAAGTACAAATAGGTATATAATTATGTTACATTAATAGACTAATAAATACGGTGCTTTATAATAATCTTTCTAACTAAGAGAACTCACAATAATTATATTTATTGCGAAAACCAAACTAAGAATGACAGGCTTTTAAATAATGGTTTCTCATTTTACGCATTCAGACTCGGCCTTCTTGATGTCAAGAGGTAACATGTTCCAGATTTTACTTTTTGTAATTTACTATACTATAATAAAGTATTTAATATAGGTTTTTACTAATCTTTGGGGAGATGCCCGTTCACCCGCGTTTGTAAATACAACAATTAATCGTAGCGAAAAGCAGGTAAGCTCTTAATTGATGGGATTTTGAAAATATTAATTCATGACTAAAAAAATAGAAGCTGTGCAAGAAAATATACGAAAATGAATTACAGGAAAACCTATAAAGATAACCTTTGTTTTTAGTAAGTGGTTACAAAAATAAGATTTGCCCGAGAAACCGGTATTTTTCGTTATCTGATGAATTTATTACCTGCCTTTAATGGTCCGTCAAAACAAGTTCTTTCAGAGAGTATGTACTCTTTGAGTAAAAGGCTCGTCTAGACGTTACTTTATATTGCTTTCACATTTTTATTAGTTCGTAAATTTATGTGTGGCATTGGTACCCTGGGGTTTAGAACATAAAAGGAAATTTGACTTTAGTTTGTGTCGCAATTTCTTTTAAAAATACTACTATTAACTAATGTAGTTACTTTTGGTGTATGTTATATACTTGAAGTACCTACACTGACTTTCCCCTACCCTCTTTGTTTTATGTTCTTAAAATGGTCGTCTGGAAGATATCGCTATCAGCAATAAGACCGCCATTGTAACCATGTGTGTTTAAATTATTGGTGTACAATAAATAGTCTATCTATCTGTCTATCTTAAGTTAAGAGAAGAACGACCATGTCGATTGAATTGTTACAAGTTATTATGTATTTGGTACTACGAAAAAAGTAAAAACATCTCGATATTAGGACGGTCACCAGTCTATTTGCATTGAAGCGAAAGTTGAAAATTATTTGCTTAAGAAATAGCAGATTTGTTTCAAAATTTCAAAAACTAAGCATCAATAGCCTAATGGTTAAGATGTTGGCCTTCTGATCGAGAGGTCACGGGTTCCAACCCCACCCATTACACTATTAACACAATCATTAACTTTTCAGACACAACCATATTTAGCGTAGTCTGAGGAGTTAACAAGTTTGCTAGTAATGTGAATTTTCCCTTTAAAAAAATCGAGTTATTACTAACAACGAATACAATAAAACATACCTACTAACATATATTTCTATTTACATAGATATTTACTATATAGGTATGCATTATTATAATATATTTTACGTACTTTTTATTTTATTTATACAGGATGTAACGCTGAGGGGAAGGTCAACTGTACAGGGACCTCAATAACTAACAGTAATGATGTCCTATTTAAATATGAATTAAATTGAAAAACATTTATTCGAATAAAAACACATACAACAGCAATTGTTCAGCTCATATTTATGTGGGACCTTGTGATTCACTTATAATACTTAAAAATTACAGCTCTATAAGATCTATGCTCGATTTTTTTCAGAAATAAAATCATTACAAATAAAGACTAAAATAAAATAGGATATATTTATACAGGTTGGCCCGTTTACAGTGGTCCAAAGATTTTTTTCAGCTTGAAAGCATCATAAGTGATCATTTAAAACATACTTTAGTTAAGCGAAAACTTATGGTTTCGAAATTATATTTATTTTTATCATCTAGTAATTAGTTAGTAGTATTTACACTAGATGAGCCTATAGCGCGATAGGTAGATTATTGCACTATGCTTATACCAAATTTCATTCGATTCGGTCCAGTACTTTTCATAACAGAGTGGTTTTGAATCAAACATATTGAAATTTCTAATTCAATTCTAATTTCTAAACCATAAGTTTTCGCTTAACTAAAGTATCTATTAAATGATCACTTATGATGCTCTCAAGGTGAAAAAAATCTTTGGACCACTGTAAACGGGCTACCCTGTATAAAAAATATAGATTTTTTATTGCTGATAGGCTCTTGATTCGCCACCATCTCACCTGTTGTCCAAGATGAAGTAAGCTTTACCGGAAGCACTCTTGACTTAAAGACCCCAGGCTATAGCTATCAAGAAACACATACTCCGGAAAGGAATTCAACTCTTTAGCTGTATGCATAATGAAAGAATTCACAAATAATTTTCTGCGTATGGGAGGGATGTCCACCATATGACGAAGAATCGGATGTACTTAAAACCTTTCCTTACAATAAATGACCATGTTAATGAACTTGAACCCTCTAAACGACATTGAACGATCACCGCACTGCCAAAACAGTCGGCAGGCGTCAGAACATAAATTCTCACTTAAGGTCTTTTAAACGAAACTTAATACTCCTACGCATACATTCAATTACTAAGAGCAGATATTTTATGACCGCCATTTCACTTAGATCAAGTAGCGTGAAACAGCGGACGGAAGCATAAAATTTTTATATATACGGACAAAAATTCCGTAGAAATGTGCATAAGCAAATGGATAAGTCTGGAGTTTTATGGTGTAGAAGACTAGCTCTTCCTCGTGGCTTTATTTGCTTTGAAATATGTGAGCGATGGAATTGCACAAACTAATTCCTCCAAGTCCATTCCATCATCGGACTACAAGACGAATGTCGATGCCTATTCGCATCGTCACATGGTGAACATCCCACACATACGCACAAAACTTTTTGGAAATGCTTTCATTATACGTACAGCTAAGGAGAGGAATTCCCTGCTGATCTGTGTTTCTTGATAGCTATAACCTACGGGTCTTTAAGTCAAGAGTGAATAGGTTTCTTCTATGCAAATATGCTTCATTTTCGACCACATCGTCGCTTTGCATCAGGTAAGATGGCGGTCAAGCGCGAGCCTACCAACAAAAAAAAAACATTTTTCCCCGAGATAAAAAGTAGCGGCCCTGTATATTATTCTGATGTATCTATACATTCATAAATATAGCATTGAAGTGACTATCTGTTAAAAAAAAAACATTTTAATTCTCCTGTTTATCAGTGCTCTGTTACGACTGAACTGGTCTTAATTGGTTATTGAGTGATACTTTTTTTAGAAGTTATTAGGTTTTACCTCAGTAGTAGCCTAGAGTTTGGAATTTGACGGAGTGATACCCCCGTGCCTTGGAAAGCACGTTAAGTCCCGGCTGTCATTTGTACATCTTTGACTCTCGTTACGGGTAGTCAGAAGTCAGAAAATCTGTCACTGATCCAGCCAAGGGGTATTGTGTTACCCAGCTACTGAGTTCTGGAGGTCATATAGACAGTCGCTTCATGTAAAACAGTTATACTCAGCTGCTTGATAATAGGCTCGCGTTTGACCACCATCTCACCTGATGGTAAGTGATGATGTGGTCGAAGATGGAGCACGCTTACCTAGAAGTAACCTATTCACTCTTGACTTAAAGACTCCTAGGTTACAGCGATCAGGAAACACAGACTCCGGCAGGGAATTCCACTCCTTAGCAGTACGCACAATGAAGGTATTCCCAAAACGTTTCGTGCGTATGGGTGGGATGTCCGACATGTAACGATGGCGCATCGCCGTTTGTCTCGTAGTCCGATGATGGAACGGGCTTGGTGGAATTAGATTGTGTAATTCCATCGCACACTCCCCGAAATGTAACCGATAGAAAACCGATAGACTTGCAACTCGTCGTCGGTGTTCAAGGCTCTGGAGCTTTGATTCGACCAGTGAATCGTTGCCAATGAGACTCTTGGCACGTTTCTCGATAGACTCAAGCGCGTCCAGTTGGTGTTTCGCAGATCCATCCCAAAGATGAGTGCAGTACTCCATACACGACCGATCCTGGGCTTGATATGTTTTTCATGAGATTATACTTTATGGTATTTGTATGATATATCGTAGATACTCCATTGAAATTATCTCTTTTATGTCCAATTCCTACTTATGAATTACATTTTTAAATATTCTCTAAAAATAATATTTAAAAACATAAAAAATAGTAGTCCACCGGTATCGGGAACTGGGTCCAAGCTACCAGCGGTCAGAGCTCCATAGAGAGGAACTTCCTGACGATACGCGCCGTGTCGAGGAGTACTGCTTTCTGAAGCAAGCCCTTTATCCAACCGCCTAACGAGAACCTCCTGAGGTGTTGGTCGAGGCTCTTAGCTATTAAGCCATTGGCTGAGATGACTATCGATACAATGATTGACGAGTTCACATCCCACATGTCGACAATCTCGTGTGTCAAGTCAAGATACTTGATTTGCTTATCTTTCTCAGCTTTCACGAGCTTCTCGGCATGCGGGATGGTTATGTCGATAATCATGGCACGCCTCTCGATTCGGTCCACCACCACTGTATCAGGCTTATTGGCTACAATAGTCCTGTCAGTGATGATGGACCGATCCCAGTATAATGTGACATGGCCGTTATCGAGAACTGAGTTGGGTACATACCTATAGTACGGCACTTCCGATTCCACAAGAGAATATTTCAGAGCAAGTTGCTGATGAATTATCTTGGCTGCAAGGTAGTGCCTGTGCAAGTACTCTCCATTAGAAAGACGAGAACAACCAGAGATAATGTGGCGGATTGATTCACCCGGACGGTGACATGCCCGACATATGTCAGCCGTGCCATCCTTCACAATAAATTTCCGGTAGTTGTTCGTCATGATAACTTCGTCCATAATTGCACAAACAAAACGTTCGGTTTCCCCAAAGAGGTCACCGAAGCGCAACCAAGCTACGGACACCACCTGGTCTACGTCTACGTCCATTAAAATAATTATTATATATTATGTTTATATATTACAATTAAATTTCACTTGAAAATACATAAATGGTAATTTGCAAAGGTTTATTCTTATGGAAAAGACAGACAACAGACTACACAGTTAGTAACAGCTCTCAAAAGGTTGCAATTTACAGTGTTCCAGGTATTTTCTAAGTGAGAAACTTAAAGAGGTACCATCTACTTAAATTCTCATTAAAAACTAAACTTTATGAGATTCTTCGCATTCAATTTTCATGAACAAGAACATTGTAAGAAACTAGTAAACGACCCGCAGGAAAATCGAGAGAAAAATAAATTTTAATATTGCCTAAAATGGCAATATGGCGGTCCAGTTGTAAAAAGAATCAGTTTTTAATTAAACCTCTGTAGGGACGCCAGACAAAAAACAATAAAAAAACCAAAAGGCCAACGTTAATATGTGGAACGTTCTTAATTTAAAAAGAAAGTAAGCCGTATTTTTAAGAATGAAATAAGGTTTACTTACTTCCACTGGTAACTATTTATTGTGCGTACAGCCAAGCTGTGGAACTCTCTGCCGGCTTCTGTGTTCCCTGCCACTTATGACCTTTCAGCCTTTAAAGCAAGAGTGAATAGGCATCTTCTGGGCTCGCTCGTCACATCGTAGACCTCATCTATCGCTTACCATCAGGCGAGATCGAGGTCGAGAGTGGGCTCATCTGAAATAAGAAAAAAAAAATTGTCATGTTTCTCCAGCCTTTATGACAAATTATACAATTTACGTATATATTCATACTAGTACTCACGCGGGGCTTCGCTCCCGTGGATTCTATCATGGTAATAACATAACTCTCCTTTTTTGCAGTCGGGTAAAAAGTAGCCTATAGCCTTCCTCAAGCTTCAAGCTACTTCCATACCAAATTGCATCCAAATCCACCCAGTACTTTCGAAGATTAGCGCGTTCAAGCAAACAAACAAACAAACAAACTTTTCGGCTTTATAATATTAGTATAGAGTATAGATTATTTATTGTGTTAATTTTATTTCTGTGGCTCCCGATCTCACCGGATGAGTATTAGTGTTTCACATGTAGCGACTATCTGACGTCTTTGATCTAGTAGCTGGGTAACACGATAACCTTTGGCAGATTTCCTGGCTTCCGACAACCCGTAATTACTACCCACGGCCAATGGCTTAACGTCCTTAACGTCCTAGAGGCACGAGGCACTGCCACCACTGGGAAATTCCCATTAGAAAAACGCAATAGCACTTTTTGCCTGACCTGGGAATCGAACTCGGGTCCTCATGCTCAGCGGTCGCGGTTGGGATTACTAGACCAACGAGACACTCAATAGGGTTAGATAATATACAGAAGTTAATAGTATGACTGAATAAATATACTTACAAAAATAAATTTTGAATATTGTGCAGACTGAACCTTCTTAAATTATATTTGTATCGCATTTCAATAAAATAGGCCTAAGTCAGTGCGTCGTAAAATCATTTAATCACAGCTTCCGTTAGCACCCTGTTGGTAAATTACTAGGTTTATTAACCTACCAAATTAAGTATACTGTTCAGTTTTTGTGAACCAGCTCAAGTATACCACAATCAAGTAACAATTTCTTCCTTGTACAAATCTATTTATAGGTAGGCTTTTTTTTCCTCAGACTGTGGGTGAGCGAAAGGAAGTGTCAGACTTCCACTGACTAAAACCCACCCTGCTCCTTCAGTTGCCCTTGGGTTTATAGGTAGGCTACGAAAATATAATAATAATAATAGTTCTTCTGACCGAATTCGGCCGCGGAGGCTTATATCAGCGGAAATAAGCCATCTGTGCAGGAGATAGTATAGTGCACAAGTATGTGTGCAGATACAGGTGAACTCTGTTCCTTTACTCTCATAGTCCGCTGAGACGACAACCCCGACACGACCAGAGAAAGATCGGGCGTAGGACCAACGGCTTAAGAGGAGGCTCCCTAAATTGTATGTAATTTTGTATTAATATTCTAAAACAATCACGCATACAATCAAAATGGAACTTTAGTCTATGATTTATTGGATCTTTTCTTTCCATGTCTAGACCAGTTTCGTAATTGGAATACTTTCGCTCGATTCATTTTTCAATCGAAAATCATGATTTTTTTTAAAGATAATTCAAAATTTAATCAAGATTACTCGGCTTTTATGTCTAAAACTAGTATTGACAGTAAGAAAATATAGTTTATTATCAAAATATAGGACATTTTTCATCTAGATCAATTATCACATTAGTTATAATCGAAATAAGAATTGAGACTTACGGCATTTAGTTTCGAACCCGAATATGGTAAAAGAGCGCACGCGATATTCAACTTTATTACTGCTGCGTTAGCGTTTAGCACACAACGGCAGTTTCGAAACCGAACATGGTGAAAGAGGTCACGCGATATTCAACTTTATTACTGCTGCGTTAGTGTTTAGTATATATACAACGACCTAACCGGGGTGAATGGGGGCGGAGCTTGCGTGAAAATTATTTTGCACTGCCTGGTCTTAATGGCTTTATGAATCACGGGGGTATCACACCGCCAACTTCTAAACTTCAGAATTCTGTCGAGAAATTCTTAATAGAAAAACCCAATAGGACTTTTTGTCCGACCCCGAAACTTTTTGCTCAGCAGGTTAAACTCGAAACCGCCTCAAACACAGTTAGAAAAAGGACAAGCATGTCTGTATGTATCTTTGGGAAAATCATCGAATGACTCCTCCCGCTCTGGGTAGAGCAGAAGGGAGTGTCAGACTTCTACTGACTAAAAACTCACCCTGTTCCTTCAGCTATTCAGCATTTCGGGGAATGTGCGATGGCATTACACAATCTAATTCTGCCAAGCCCGTTCCATCATCGGACTACGAGACAAACGGCGATGCGCCATCGTTACATGGTGGACATCCCACCCATACGCACGAAACGTTTTGGGAATACCTTCATTGTGCGTACGGCTAAGGAGTGGAATTCCCTGCCGGAGTCTGTGTTTCCCGATAGCTATAACCTAGGGGTCTGTAAGTCAGGAGTGAATAGGTTACTTTTAGGTAAGCATGCTCCATCTTCGACTACAACATCACTTACTATCAGGTGAGATGGTGGTCAAACGCGAGCCTATTATAAATAAAAAAAAAGCTGCCCTTAAGTTCCAGGACCACGGTATCTCGTTAGAACATTCCTGCAACCCCGACGTGTCTATACAACGTGTAATTTAAAGGGTATATACATACCAAGTGCACGGCTTCTTTGGATGATAACAACAAATAGTGCCCTCTTACGAGTAGGTATTTAGTGCTAATAGGTATTGAAGAGACATCTGCATTATGTCCCCAAAAACTAATGATATATACAACGTGTAATTTAAAGGGTATATACATACCAAGTGCACGGCTTCTTTGGATGATAACAAACGATATGGCAAGGGTTTTGTAATCCTAAGTCTACGTGTGTAGAAATACAACTATTACAAATTCCAATACACTGAAACCAGAGACCGAATTTTTCAAATTAAGAAGAATGAAAAAAGTTATCGTGTTATTGGCAAGTGACGTGGAAAGTTATTGACCCTCATAGTGCTGTGACACGTTTGTTATGATTGGTATTAAAGAAATATATGAAACCGATAATTTGGTATCAATTATTTTGAGCTGAAACTGTGCATAGAGACTCCATACCAGGTGTTGTCTTCAGCCCTTTTGGATAGATATGGGATTTCCGTTACACGTTGTATATACCTATAGTTACTTTCAAAATAACAAACCCAAATAAATTTCAAAAGGATTTCAGTCTTATTTCTTACAATTCCAAACCACAATACCGAAGGATAGTCGACTAAAATAACATTTATATTTATAGTCGTCACTACTATTCCCAGGACGAACAAACATTCTGAGAACAATGTGAAATAAATTGCAGTTTCAGAAGAGATAGGAAACAAATTATATTTCTTCGCTGCACTTAAAGAAAAAAGCTGTAAGTTAGCAACAGACGGCGCCTGAAGGGAATAAAATAAACTACGTGATTTTGTTACTGATTTCAATTTCTTTTTAATTTCAAATGAATCATTATGCAAGGGAGCAAACTCTGTTTTTTATTGTCGTTAGGTTAGCGTTTGACTACTATCTCACCTGATGGTAAGCGATGATGTGATCGACGGTGAAGCAAGTTATAAATTACTTATTTAAACCTAACCATTATGATTTGTCCATTAAGTTCCGATTGCCAATTGTGGACTTCAAAAGAAACGTTCACTTTTGAGTTTGTTTCGGAGTTTCATTTTAGGGCAGTCAGTCATCTTGGACAGTGTTCCTTCAGCTGCCCTAAAGTTCCGGGGCCGCGGTATCTCGATAGAACTTTTCCGCAAACCCCGGCAGGCAATGGCCCTGTGAAGCCCGGTCACTGGTGTTGACAGCTCTTTGAGGCGTGCGTGGAACACGACGCGCCACCGACCCGGGCCTGGTCGACCGGACGGTGAGTGACCCTTGCTCGCCGTCCGCAAGCCCGAACTAGGCCGCTTGCCAAATCATTTTTTTTTTATAAAAAGATTTAGACTCCATACCCATTTTATTCGTGTATACGTGGAATCTCCACTCGACATTAATCAGCAATTGCTGCTCCACAGATTCCAACCTTAATAGCATTAAGTCTTAATTCCCAAATCTGAGAAGAAAATATCTCTAAGACGTGTTCTTATTTCATTGTATTATATAGCTTAGGCGTGAAACGTGCGTACTTATGTCCTTATGTTTTTGTAAACGATTCCATTTGTAATCAGATTTTACAAACTTCGTCTTTCGTTGCTTTCGTCACCTTTCGCTGTGATAAAAGTTAATACGTGTGTTTGTTTATATGGCATGATTTCAACTGCTTTTAGAGGAAAAGGGGATGATTGCCCTGCCTTGCAGTGGCTAAATACACGTAATGATTGGACTTGAAGTTCATGTATTAAGTGTATTGAAACATGCTTACACTGTCTAGCTAGACAGGACCGCTCAAATCTGTGTGTTCCTTTCCTCAAGAGATTACCACAGACATGAACCTTCATGCTTCACATATGATTTATCTAGCTTAAATTAAAACACAAAATGTAGGTAGTTCAGATCGGCTCTCAGATCGGCAATTTGGTTTTAGACCAAAAAAGTCAACTAGCCAGGCAGTATCCCAACTGACAGACTATATATAACTAGCAGTTTAGATAGTGGTATGCATTCCATAGGGATCTTTTTAGACCTTGCCAAGGCGTTCGACACTATTTCTTATTCTATATTATTACACAAGCTTGAAGCTCTGGGAATATTAGGAATTCAACTAGAACTTTTTGCTGATTATCTTAGAGACCGAGATTAATGTGTGAAAATTAGTCATTATGTAAGTTCTGACCTGAAAAACAGTTCCTTTGGTATACCACAAGGGTCAATTTTGGGTCCGACACTATTTCTAATTTATATAAATGACCTGTGCAACCTGAATCTCCAAAACGGTACCATTATTTCATATGCGGATGATACGGCTCTGGTATTCTCAGCAAAAACAAGAGAAGAGGTCTATGAACACGCTCAGTCGGGATTTAATATCGTATCAAATTGGCTTTATAATAATATTCTAACCTTAAATAGAGATAAAACTAAATATATCATATTTTCAATAAAGAATAACAACAAACTAATTACTAATCAAAACATTTACGCACATAACTGCACAATCTATAACGCTGACTTTGCATGTACTTGTCCCACTTTAGAGAAATCAGACAATATGAAATATTTAGGTGTCACTCTTGACCCTTACCTAAATTTTCGTAAACACATCGACTTATTATGCAATAGAGTACGTAAATTAATATATATATTTAAAAACTTACGTTACGATACTATACACGTATAGATTTGATGATAAAAAATATTTTCAATTTCAATTTTAGCTTCAGCTTCAGCTTTAGTTTCAGCTTCATCTTCAGTTTCAGTTTCAGCTTCAGTTTCAGTATAAGTACGGCTTTAGCTCAGCTTCAGCTTCAGTTTCAGCTTCAGCTTCAGTTTCAGCTTCAGTTTCAGTTTAAGTTTTAGCTTCAGTTTCAGCTTCAGCTTTAGCTTCAATTATACCTTCAGCTTAAGTTTCAGCTTCAGTTTCAGTTTAAGTTTCAGCTTCAGCTTCAGTTTAGCTTCAGCTTTAGCTTCAGTTTAGCTTAGGCTTTAGTTTCAGCTTCAGTTTCAGCTTCAGCTTCAGTTTCAGCTTCAGTTTCAGTTTAAGTTTAAGTTTAAATTTAAGCTTCAGCTTAAGTTTCAGCTTTAGTTTCAGTATAAGTACAGCTTCAGCTTCAGTTTCAGTTTCAGCTTCAGTTTCAGCTTTAGCTTCAGTTTCAGCTTCAGTTTCAGTATAAGTACGGTTTTAGCTTCAGCTTCTGTTTCAGCTCCAGTTTAAGTTTCAGCTTCAGCTTTAGTTTAAGTTTCAGTTTCAGTTGTAAAGACCTGTCTTTAGATTTTATACACTTTTAGGTTTGATGATAAAAAATATTCTCAGTTTCAGTTTCGGCTTCAGCTTCAGTTTCAGTTTCAGTTTCAGTTTCAGCTTGAGTTTCAGCTTCAGTTTCTTCAGCTTAGTTTCAGCTGCAGTTTCAGTTTCAACTTCAGCTTCAGCTACAATTTTAGTTTTAGTTTCACGTATAGGTTTGATGATAAAAAATATTTCCGTTTCAGCTTCAGCTTCAGTTTCAGTTTCAGCTTCAGTTTTTCAGCTGAAGTTTCAGCTTCAGTTTCAGTTTCAGCTTCAGCTTCAGTTTTAGTTTCAGCTTCAGCTTCAGTTTAAGTTTAAGTTTCAGCTTCAGTTTCAGCTTCAGTTTCAGTTTAAGTTTCTGCTTCAGTTTCAGTTTCAGCTTCAGCTTCAGTTTCAGTTGCAGCTTCAGTTTCATTTTCAGTTTCAGTTTCAGCTTCAGTTTCAGTTTCAACTTTAAAGACCTGTCTATAGATACTATACACGTATAGTTTTGATGATAAAAAATATTTTCTGTTTCAGTTTCAGTATCAGCTTCAGTTTCAGCTTCAGTTTCATTTTCAGCTTCAGTTCAGCTTCAGCTTCAGTTTAAGTTCAGTTTCAGCTTCAGCTTCAGTTTTAGTTTTTCTTTTATTGTTCCATGTTAACATACACGAAATAATTATATGGAACTAGTTAAAAAGCATGCAGTAATTTAATAAAAAATTAAGTACTAGTACAAATGTCACAGATAATAAAAGACGATTATTATAGAATTTATTTATTTAAGGTCAACCAACAATTGTTTACACATATCATTACAATGCGATTGACATATGCAGGTGTAACAATTACTTATAGGTTAACAATTACTTATAGGTTAAAGGTTGTCTGTAAAAGATCGCTTTTAGCGATAAGACCGCCCATTGTATCACCCTTTTAGTTGTTAAGTCCATAATTTTGTTTTTACTGTTATGGTGTACAATAAAGGATATATCTATCTATCTATCTATCTAACACCACATGGACAGAAAATGGATTAAATGTGTACACAATAAATTATTTTTACTACTTTTTACAGTAATTTTGGTTAGTTTTGTTCTTAAGGTTAGATTAGTTAAGCACAATACAATTATCACAAATTCAATGCATAAATAATATGGATGTCTAAAACTATTTCATAGCCAACCTTTTAATGTTCAATTGTGAAATAGCAAATATCACCAAGTCTGTGAATTTGTACGCAACTGCGATTTTAAATTGCAGGTCGTGTCACATCCAAATGGCCAGGCATTACAGTTTAAAAATATATCTTACGGGTACATAATTAATATTAAACCATCTTTATAAACTTCATATTATGTAAATATTTTAAATACAAATACAATATTATGTTGCATCAATATAATATGTAACATAATATTGTAGGTAATTGCTTTTGTGAGTTACGACTGTGCGCACGCCAAAACCCGTTTCAGCATATTTTTTATGAAATTTGTAACATTTCAAAGACAATATTTTGAATTGTCTAAAAATCAGCGTACGACTTTTTATTTTTATACGCCAATATAATAAAATAATGAAAAGCGGTGGTTACGTTTCCGATTTACGGCTTGTAGTTCAATGGTTCAAACCTAGTCAGTCACATGACTTTCTGAAATTAATATCGTTACCACTGCTCTCAAAACAGTGAAACAAAACATATTTTTTATTTTTAATAGGCTTTCATGAGGAAACCACTTGTCCTAGGACAAAAATACAAAGATATGTACCATCCCCCAACCCACACTGAGGCCCATTCACTCTAATAAGCAGGTGTGTGTCACAGCCGATCGTTAAAATCCTACTAATATTATTATATTATTTTAATATTATAAATGCAAAAGTTTGTGAGGATGTATGTATGTTTGTTGCTCTGTCACGCAAAAACTTCTGAACGGATCGCAATGAAATTTGGCAAGTAGATAGTTGACATCCTGGAATAAATAACACATTATCCCGGAATTCCCACGGGATGGGTATTTACGTGGGAAAACCCTCTTACGCGAACGAAGTCGCGGGCAAAAGTCCGTAATATAATAAAATAATTATTATATCCTAAGTTATTTTATCGACTAAACTTTGGGTCGTGCGTGTATCAGAGTTATTTTACTACATCAAGGGCGTGTCGTAGGCGTCTATTGTGACCTTTAAGTTAGTTAGAGCGGAATGGAGTGTCAGACTTATACTGACTAAAAACCCACCCTGTTCCTTCAGTTACCCTTGTGGTCCGGGGCCGCGGTATCTCGTTAGAACATTCCAGTTACCCCGGCAGGCTTGCGTTGTAACCTAGTGTTTATAAAAGGCGATGATCTAATAAAATTCCATTGAAAAAGGCCTAATAGTAGTTTTAACTGCCATAGGGCAGTTAAAAGAAACCGTTAGGAAACAGTGGTCTCGTCAGACTTGGCGCGGACAAAAAAGGTTGGCGTATAAAAGACTGTATCACTGTACCAATCTGGAGTAGTCGAAGATGTACAACATGTTTTGTGGAGTGTATCCGAAATGAGACTTTGCAATTCCATTTACTTAGTTTTAATAAATATAATGTTGGAGAGTGTAATTCCAGTCTAGCCTATCCTTTATCGGACCAGGCTAGAATACTGTACAAACTGGCATTATTCGCTCTAAGTTCATGTCAGTTTTAAGTTAGACCTAAGATACTGGTGATGTTACAGGGCGACGTTATCGCGCAGCGATAAAGCCCTTAAAATTAAGAACAAAAAAAAGTAAAATAAAATCACTGTACTAAAATTTCATCAACATCAGTTTAGTAGTTTAAGCTTGAAAGCGTAGCAGAAACACAGAGTTACTTTCGCATTTAAAATATTAGCAGGGAAGTAGGGTTTGGGAATTTGGTTAACACATTTACAAATCATTCTTTCATTTTAAATTTAAACTCTGTGAGGCCGATTAATCTTGGATAGATTTGGATCCATTATTAAGGTTAAATAAGTTAGACAGCGTATCAATTACAGTGGCAACGTTGGACGTTTCAATATTATTATTTTTAGATAAAGTATTAATTAGCATGATTATTAAATTTAAAATTTGACTCTCATTATTAGTTGTTTTATTTTGGAATGCAACACCATTCCCTGACACAGAAACTTCATTATTGATTAATGCTTGATGAGCTGCGTGGTCATAACCCTTAGTTGTTTTTGGGGTATCCCGAGGTTTAAGGAATACCGTTTTTCTATGTGAGGAGACAACTGATGTATTACGTGATTGGGGCGAATTTTGTGAAGAAAAATAATTTTGAGTGGTATGTCATGGGGCAGATGTTACCACAACTGCATATAATTTTGAGATTGGTGGATGTAGTTTCGACGCTTCAGCATACGACACGCAGCTATGGGCCATATAATGCTTAATTGATTTTTGTCTTTCTAATTCTGGACAATTTTTATTGATGGCGTAATGAATGCCACCGCAATGACAGCATTTACTATTTCTTTCGTCTTCAATACTGCAAGTGTCAGCAGAATGCTTCTCCCCACACTTGAAGCACTGAGGGTTCGACCTGCATTGTACCTTTGTATGGCCAAAACGACAACAATTGAAACATTGAATTGTTGGGAATGTATACAATTCCACTGGCATGGAATTATAACAACAAAACACACGTTTTGGTAAAATTTGTCCATCAAAAGTGAGCACGACTGTTTGGGATGGTTTCCACACAGGGGACGGTTCGTGTACTTTATAGTTTAGACGCCTTGCTTTGATGACTTTCCCGCATCCAGCGGGAACCGATATATTTTCCACTATTTCCTCCGGAGACCATTCGGTAGGTACGCCTTTAATAATTCCAATACGGCATACATTTATCGATGGAACAAATGCTTTCAATTTCTCTTTAGCCAAACTGGGTGGGTTTATAGTCAGTAGAAGTCTGACACACCCTTCCGCTTAACCCAGAGCGGAAGAAGTCATTCGTTGATTTTTCTACCCAGAAAAAAAGCTGCCTAGTTAAACTTATTATTAACCGACTTTAAAATAGAGGAGGTTATTCGACTGTATGTTTTAATTTCTTATTTTCCCAAATCGTTACACCGAATTCAAAATCTTTACTAATAATATTATCAATACGAAAGTTTATAAATCTACACACATACATAGATGTACGGATATTCGTTACACAATAACGCCAAAATGGCTGGATCAATCAGAATGTAATTTTGCATTGCACAGAGATTATAATCGGGAATAGCACACATGTCACGCTGAAACAGTGTACAATTCCTGTGGTTCAGATTTATCAAAATATCCGTGAACGCAGTCGCGGGCATCAACTAGTTTATAATACCTATATTTTCATTATTTCCTTCCGTGTTTGAATGACAAATAACAATAATGTAGGTGGGCAAAATAGAAAATGTGTTACAAAATTTATCTGAATTTGCTGTGATGGATAGACACCGGGAACTCGGTTCAAGTCATTAGATAATTTTCCCATCATTATTTTTAACACAAACGTAGCGTTTGCCCGCAATCTCACCTGATGGTAAGTGATGATGTGGTCGAAGATGGAGCACGCTTACCTAAAAGTAACCTATTCACGCTTGACTTAAAGACTTATAGCGTTCAGGAACACAGACTCCGGCAAGGAATTCCACTCCTTAGCCATACGCACAATGAAGGTACATATTCCCAAAACGTTTAGAGTTTTACTTAGACCGACTGTCTATCTGATCTCCTCAACCCTGTAGCTAGGTAACACGACATCCCTTGGAAAGACTGGTGTCAAATTATCATGCTCCTAACTACCAGTAAAAACTTTTTTTTTTTTAACTTGGTAAAATCATCAAATAAGTCCTCCCACCCCGGGCAGGGCCGGAGGGACTGTCAGACTTGTACTGACTAAAATCCACGGTGTTCCTTCAATAGCCCTTTACGTTCCGGGGTCACGGTAATGGGATAAGTCCCACGACCCCGGCAGGCTTCGGCCCACCAGTAATGAATTTAAAATCTACAAATAACAGCTGAAACTAACGGCTTGACGGCTCCGAAGCACGGAGGTTTCTCGTTATGTTATGTATCATGGTCACCGATCAGCGGACCAACCTTGAGAAGCGTTACTTATTCTTGTGCAGAAACCCGTGCGGCTGTTCTAGCCTCGAGCTCCTTTTTTACATGGAAATATCAAAATTTGTAAAGTGTGTATTTGTATTGATGGGCTCGCATTTGTCCACTACCTCACCTGATGGACATAATGTGGTCGAAGATGAAGCACGCTTACCAAAGTAACCTATTCACTCTTTAACTTAAAGACGAGGTTATAGCTATCAGGAAATATATTTTGCTATTTAAGTAAGTGGGCCTCTATCTACAACGTGTAATTTAAAGAGTATGTACATACCAAGTGCATGGCTTTTTTGGATGATAACAAACGATATGGCAAGGGTTTTGTAATCCTAAGTCTACGTGTGTAGAACTTATTACAAATACCAATACACTGATACCAGAGACCGAATTTTTCAAATTAAGAAGAGTACAACAAATCATACAAACAGGCAAGTGACGTGGAAAGTTATTGACCCTCGTAGTGCTGTGACATTGGTATTCAAGAAATATATGAAACCGATAATTTGGTATCAATTTTTTGAGTCAGTTATTTTGAGCTGAAACTGTGCATAGAGACTCCATACCAGATGTTGTCTACAGACCTTTTGGATAGATATGGGGTTTCCGTGACACATTGTATAATTCAAAGTTTTTATTTGAATAACTTTTTAGGGCATGATGCTAATCAGCTATGAATGTTAACAGCTATAAGAGCTCCTCTTTTTTAGTGTACTCTATATAAAATCTCGTCGAATCCCGATATAAAAGTGCGGCACGTGCCTTGAAGGTTTTAACACTTTTGTCACTGAAAAGCTATCGGCCACGTGTGGATGTTTTTACGTCCATTTTGTCACACCTATGAATAGGATAGGTACCTATTCATTCTCAAACCGGATTTCAGTTATATTCGCCTCTATCTGACGTGCGTCTAGTGAATTTACTGATAGTATTACTCACGTTACGGTAGTTTATAGTAGGTGCGTTTTTTTTGTTTGGGTGCGTATATCACCGACGCGAAGTTGGCGGTGTGATACACAGAACAGATAAAAGAGGTTAGAAAGGAAATAGTTCCTGATTTGTATGAGAACGCATGACGCCGCTTGTCTCCCACTCTTTAGCTCCACTACAAGCAAGAGTCCCGTTACGTATGCGAATTACGCACACAAATAAATTACACCCACCTAAATCGAGAACTTGCTACTGATTGTAACTAAACACTGTCGATAAACATAGCGGCGTGCATCACGGCCAATCAGGGCAAAGGACGAAGGAATGGTTGAAGTGTTGAGGACGCGACGCATGTAGTACATTGTAAGTGGACTTGGTCATTGCGTGGATTAAGCGAGTACACATCGGGCAATGTGTGTTTTGTAACTTGTTGCAATAATGTTGTTAATGTTTGGAATTTCATAGTGATCAGAATATTTTTATGTTTTTTACAAATAAAATTGTAATTAAATGTTATTTTCGACTTACCGGTGGAAAGATATACCTTCTCGCTCTATACTTGCGTTCTGACTTTTTGTTTTACAGTTTATAATTGCACAGCACGGCATTTTAAAGCAGAGCTCTGTGTTTCGAAGTAGTCCGAAGCGCACTAAACGCGGTGAATGAATTAATCGATCGAGTTATGATTTTCGAATCATAAATGTGGCGCGCTCGCCACGCACACATTGCCATTCCAACCAAATTCATCTATTCCGTGGTGTGATATCCCCTCCTACACCTGATCTCTCTCCGGTCGTTTCGGATTGCCATCCCATTGCACTATGAGAGTAAATGAATAGAAAGTGCATCTTTACTTGCAAATATACCAAGTAGGTATGTGTATGAGTGTGCACTATAGTATCCTCTGCGCTAATCTTCGCTGATATTAGCCGCTGTGGCCAAAATCGTTCAGGAGGACTCTACTATGACAGTGCTTTTTGCCAAATTTTATGATTACAGGTCTACGAAAAGTACCCTGAAGATTTTGTGTTGCTTGTAAAATTGCAAAATACGCGAAAACATATTAACGGTCATGTTCGGGATTGGGGTTAGGTAGAGATAAGGGGTGAGACAAGAGATGAAAGTCAGTGTATTGTCTGTTTCCACAAATATAACATTAAGATTAATTTATACTAGGTTGAATGGTGAACGATATGGGATGACGAGTCACGCGCACGGTATGTCGCCGAATTACGTACTGAACTATTGCGGTGTAAGTGCAATAATATATATGATGGAAACATACTGAGCGGGTGGCGCAATAATGATGACCCAAGTAAACGTACTGTACGGTGGTTGACCCGTACAGGTCATAACTTTTGATCGCATAGACTTACATAATTGATTTTTACAGTTGAAAGAAACCTTAGATATCTGATACAAATTTCAGTGTTTACCTGTTCCGTTTTCTTTACCCGTTCCTGAGAAAAAGGGTTTTGACAGGCATCCCTTCCATACACACAAAACGTTTTGGGATATTTTCATTGTGCGTACGACAAAGGAGCGGAATTCCCTGGCGGAGTATGTATTTGCCGATAGCTGTATCACCTGAGGGTCTTTAAATCAAGAGTAAATAGGTTAATCCTAGGTACCTAAGCGTGCTCCTCTTCGGCCACATCATCACTTATCACCAAGTGATGTTAGTCAAACGCAAGCCATTTATTATCAATTAAAAAAAGATGGAAGGACTGACATTCGGACAACAATGAACAAACTGATCTTTTAAGTGATCAGTTTTGTTTCAGGGATAGAAAACCCTAAAAACGTAAAAAGTTCTGCAAAAAATAAATTCTTGACAAAGAATAAGCAAGAATAAATGGAAAACTGGTCCAAACAGTATTTGTGTGTGTAATTTCCTAAAACAATAAATGGAAACACTTCCTTTCATTCATTTTCTATATAGAACAATTTTTGTTCGTACAAATTTGATTTCCCAGTTTTGGCTAAGACTGTTTTACGGTATTATTGTACCAATAAAATGTCCTTTAGGGTACAGACAAACCAAGGTTACGGAAATGTTCTAACGAGTTGTCACGGCCCCGGAACGCAAGGGAAACTGAAGAAAAAGATCCCTACTGACTAGGGACCCAGTTATTAGATAGTTTTCCGACCGAAAAACTAAAAGGTAATCCATGATGTTATATCTTACTATATATAATATTATAAAGCGGAAAAGTTTGTTTGTTTGTTTGTTTGCTTGAACGCGCTAATCTTCGAAAGTACTGGGTGGATTTGGATGTCATTTGGTATAGAAGTAGCTTGAAGCTTGAGGAACGTTGTAGGCTACTTTTTACGCGACTGCAAAAAAGGAGAGTTATGTTTTTACCGTGATAGAATCCACGGGAGCGAAGCCCCGCGTGAGTACTAGTTTTATTATATATATTATATTAAAAAAAAACATATTAACGGTCATGTTCGGGATTGGGGTTAGGTAGAGATAAGGGGTGAGACAAGAGATGAAAGTCAGTGTATTGTCTGTTTCCACAAATATAACATTAAGATTAATTTATACTAGGTTGAATGGTGAACGATATGGGATGACGAGTCACGCGCACGGTATGTCGCCGAATTACGTACTGAACTATTGCGGTGTAAGTGCAATAATATATATGATGGAAACATACTGAGCGGGTGGCGCAATAATGATGACCCAAGTAAACGTACTGTACGGTGGTTGACCCGTACAGGTCATAACTTTTGATCGCATAGACTTACATAATTGATTTTTACAGTTGAAAGAAACCTTAGATATCTGATACAAATTTCAGTGTTTACCTGTTCCGTTTTCTTTACCCGTTCCTGAGAAAAAGGGTTTTGACAGGCATCCCTTCCATACACACAAAACGTTTTGGGATATTTTCATTGTGCGTACGACAAAGGAGCGGAATTCCCTGGCGGAGTATGTATTTGCCGATAGCTGTATCACCTGAGGGTCTTTAAATCAAGAGTAAATAGGTTAATCCTAGGTACCTAAGCGTGCTCCTCTTCGGCCACATCATCACTTATCACCAAGTGATGTTAGTCAAACGCAAGCCATTTATTATCAATTAAAAAAAGATGGAAGGACTGACATTCGGACAACAATGAACAAACTGATCTTTTAAGTGATCAGTTTTGTTTCAGGGATAGAAAACCCTAAAAACGTAAAAGGTTCTGCAAAAAATAAATTCTTGACAAAGAATAAGCAAGAATAAATGGAAAACTGGTCCAAACAGTATTTGTGTGTGTAATTTCCTAAAACAATAAATGGAAACACTTCCTTTCATTCATTTTCTATATAGAACAATTTTTGTTCGTACAAATTTGATTTCCCAGTTTTGGCTAAGACTGTTTTACGGTATTATTGTACCAATAAAATGTCCTTTAGGGTACAGACAAACCAAGGTTACGGAAATGTTCTAACGAGTTGTCACGGCCCCGGAACGCAAGGGAAACTGAAGAAAAAGATCCCTACTGACTAGGGACCCAGTTATTAGATAGTTTTCCGACCGAAAAACTAAAAGGTAATCCATGATGTTATATCTTACTATATATAATATTATAAAGCGGAAAAGTTTGTTTGTTTGTTTGTTTGCTTGAACGCGCTAATCTTCGAAAGTACTGGGTGGATTTGGATGCCATTTGGTATAGAAGTAGCTTGAAGCTTGAGGAACGTTGTAGGCTACTTTTTACGCGACTGCAAAAAAGGAGAGTTATGTTTTTACCGTGATAGAATCCACGGGAGCGAAGCCCCGCGTGAGTACTAGTTTTATTATATATATTATATTATAATAACTAATAAAGTACAAACTCAATACATTTATATATATAATATAAGAAGGAAAATGTTGTAACCATATTTTGTGTAAAATTTCGTAAATGGGCGGGCGTTTACGTAAATTTTAACGTCCAAAAGAGACCAAGAGTCAGTTAACGATCCTGGGTTTGAATCCGCAATCTATAAATTCATAAGTCATTCCTGTAATCTCTGGGCCACGGCTTCTTATTAAAAATAAACGTATAAAAAGAATTGTACATAAATAATAGTAAAAAAGTAAATTTCAAAAATAGAAAGAGTAAGACTTTGTCATATACCTATCTACAAACATATATGTAATTTGGATGATAAGGGTGGACCCTAAAACATAAATATTTTACAGATACCGTACCTTTGTCACAGACAAAAGGAATAACTCGGGTGCTCCTTGCCAAAATTTTAAAGCCTTTACATGCTTAATTTAAATTGCTTTGGTTTAATTAAATTTGACATTTTTGCTTTTACTTAGGTCTTTTCACGAATAATTCGTGAAAAGACCTTATAAGTAGTTGATATCGTATTCTAAATTATTTATAATACGATATCAACTATAATAATAATAATGTATTAAAAACTTTATTCATTTATAGGAGTTGTAGTACAACGAGGAAATACACTTAACTTTTGTCTAATTTACATTATAGAGGCACATTAAATATATCACTTATTGCACTACATATAATACAAAAGTGTCATACTGCTTTCCTAGCTAGGCTAGTTAAAAGCCTGTGATAAGGATAAGCAGTTGCCACCCCTCCCCCAGTTGGGTTAGGTTCGTAAAGTAACTTAAGAACTAAGTGTAATATTTCAAAGTTTACAAGCAGGCACTACAACTTAAAAGAAGTAAAGTAACAAAATAGTGGTTTTGTTGGTGGTGTGTGTTGTAACTACTTACATAATTATTATACTTAAGGGCCTATACTACCTCAGCGCTTCTCACTCTTTATCTCGCTCGCACACTACTGGCCGCGGTCACGCGAGCAAGCGAGGCAGGGTGGCAGGGAAAAGACTCCAAGACACCGATAATTTAGTTTATTTCTTTTTACGGTGAAAATAATGGTAATTTAAAAAAAGTAAATACCATAAGACCTTTATAGTTAGTTCAATTAATATGCAAAGTTTCATTATCTAATTTGAAGTTATTTTTGAATACCAGCGGTTTATTGTTCGATTAGGAAATAACTTTGGATTTTTTTTCTATCAAGAAAATTTTATGGAATCGTGTTTTCGTCAAGCATAGTACCTAAAAGTAATCCTCAACTTTACAATATATTTATTTCAAAATTATTGCTGCAAAATTTTCGACATAACGGAGGATCCTGCAAAGCCATTTGAGGTAGTATAGGCCCTTAATGACTGCCTCGTTGATCGAGCGGTCGCAAGCGAGCTTGAAGTATCGGTTTCGATTCTGCGGTAGGAAAATTGCTATTGCGTTTTTCTAAAAGAAAATTTTCCATCGTAGCCCGGAGTTAGGAAGTTGGCGGTTTAACACCCCCAGTCGTAAAGCACGTTAAGCCGTAGGTCCCGGCTGTTATTTGAATATATTTGACGGTCGTTTTGGGATATCGTGTTACCCAGCTACTGAGTTTGGTAGGTCAGATATGCAATCGCTTAATGTAAACAACACTAGTACTCAGCTGTATACAGCTAGACTGGAAACCGACCAAAATGCTAATCAGATGACTTGCGTATAATATACAACGTGTAACGGAAACCCCATATCTATCCAAAAGGACTGAAGACAACATCTGGTATGGAGTCTCTATGCAAAGTTTCAGCTCAAAATAATTGACTCACAGAATTGACCCCAAATTATCGGTTTCATATGTTTCTTGATTACCAATAATAACAAACGTGTCACATCACCATGAGGGTCATCACTTTCCACGTCACTAGCCAATAACACGATAATTCTCTTCGTTCTTCTTAATTTGAGAAATCCGGTCTCTGGTATCAATGTACTGAAATTTCTAGTAAGATCCACACATATAGACATAGGATTACAAAACCCTTGCTATATCGTTTGTTATCATCCAAAGAAGCCGTGCACTTGGTATGTATATACCCTTTAAATTACACGTTGTATAAATAATATTTAATTACTATGTACAGCAAGAGGTGTTAAATAAGACGGACGATGCGCCTTACTAAGCCCATAATAGTAATACTAGTGTTTTGATCCTAGTACCACCAGTAGGTTATGCCCACATCTTTCTACATACTATAACAAAAACTAAATTTTAAAAATTCAAACAATTGTAAACTTTGCAACCCCAATGTGAAATAAATATCATTACTTTACGTATTCTCGTCCATCAGAAATCTAATCAAATTTCAGAACCTACAAGCATTGGATCGTGCCAAGATACTCCGTGTCTAATCGACCACAACAAGCAATTGACCTCTCCATATTATAGCCGTTTGCATAACATCCAGCAATTTGGTACCTAGTATATCTCCTTAATTTGGATTGTACGGACTAGACACTATGTCTGAGAAGTGTCCGGATTCAAGATAAGTTTCAAACCTAGGGAAGATGGGTAGATTGATAAATAGAGATAAAATATTATTAACTAGCTGCTGCCCGCAACTTCGTTCGCGTGGGAGTACTTACCAAATTTAATTAAAATCCATCCAGTAGGTCCGGAGATTAGCGTGTACAAACAGACAAACTGACGGAAGTTATTTTTATTTTTTTGCCGTGTTACCGTTTTTTAACCGACCTCAATTATTATTTTCGTATAAAATTTAAATGTACTGACTCTCATTATCACCTGCTTAGCCTTTTCCCAAGCCTTTTCCAAATGTCAGCTCCCAGTCTAACCGGACGTCGCGGAGTATTAGTGTTTTACATGACCGTCTATCAGCTGATCTCCACATCACATCTACTACGAAGGTGTCCTTCAGGCGCCTTGGCTTTGTTTTAAGAAACTGTCGTGATTTCCAAAACCTTCACGTTATTGCAATGGGTGGGGTTCAATCCCACGACCTTTCGATTACAAGCTATTGACGCTTTATAATTCTTCTTCTTTCTCCTGGCTTTTATCCCGTTTCACTTGGAGTCAGCCCTCCTAATATTCTTGCGCCACTCCGCACGGTTGTGGGTTGCCTCTTCTGTTGTGTAAGTATGGACCATGTAATTTTTATAGTTTGCATCCAGGTCATTGGCGGTCGTCCACGGCCTCATGTTTTTTCTTCAATCGTCATTACTCTTTTTGTCATGTGGTTATCCTCTCGTCTCATTACATGTCCGTACCAGCGTAGTCGGTTTTCTCTCATGTTATCGTAAATCGTAGCAATTTTAAAAGTCCCTCTGATATAATCATTTCTTATTTTGTCCAGTCTTGTTACTTCTCCCAACCAGCGCAGCATTTTCATCTCAGTGGTATGGACTTGTTTTACAATACGACGCTTTATAATTATAATAATTAAAATCTCCAACCACGACTTATAAAAATCATACAAACGATAAAGTCACCTCATATGGGGTACGGACCTCGCCTTAAAGCGTCATTCAGAGAAATTTCATATAGAAAATACAGAAAGGTAATTTAATTTACCCATAAATGTACAATAGGATTTTTTGTGGGTTAAAAGTGTAAAGTAAAATAGCGAGCAAACTACATGAATGAAATTCTAATTATGAGTGAGTTGTTTAATAAGATTCATCTTACACAAACATTTTGCCTTAACAGTTGTTTGTCCACAATCAGTGCATACCCACGCGAAATTTAAATACAACAATACTACAAACCAAATAATTACACTAAAAGCAAAACAGCTGTTACTGAAATTCTATTAATAAATTAAATGGGAGAGTATTTATGTAAATTTAATTACGAAGTCAAGAATATCAGATGCAATCTTGGAAGATTGTCCGTACTAACTGCTAATAATGAATACAATAATGTAAACTGTGATAAAACTATAATACAGAGAGTTATATTTCGGCGGTCAGGATTTTAGTTAAAAAAATATTCATTTATTACAATATTAATTTAATTATAAAAAAACAGGATATTAAGCCGGTGGCTGATACCAGACTGAATATAATGCAAAGTAAAATAATTCTATTGAGTTTCCGGTAAATGCATAGTTGGAATACGACGAATGCTGACGGCGACCCCATACTCAGTGTAAACGCGTGTTACTATGCGAGCCAACTAAGAATAGGATCGCGCTTTCTGCCAACTTCACACGATAGCAATACTTATCTGACAGATAAGTACTGCCAGCAATAAAAGAAATACGAATAAGAAATATTATATTTTTTTATTCATAGATTTAATTATTATAATATATGTTCATTTTTATAAAATATTATTTCTTGAATTCCATAAATACGTCACGGCCATGAAGTTTTACGCTCTCCCCCATACAATTGCGACCTAAATCCAATTGAATATATATGGCACTTGATGAAAAGACGAGTATCGATAAAAATGTAAGCCAGTTAGCCAGTGAGATCGAGGCTCTGACAAGAAAGGCTGTAGCATCAATTATAGTTGATGACTGGAGACGGGAGGTGAATCACGTCAAACAGTTTGAAGCAAATTATGCTGAAATTGAGAGGCTCGAAGACGATGACTTTAATTTCATTATAAATACAGGTAACTATAATATTATAACTAATGTAAAATTAACTAGAAAAGTAAATATTACGATTACAGTTAAACATGATTAATTTAAATCATTTTTTTTCTTGTTACAGGCGAAGATAGCAGTGAAAGCGAAACCAATGAATATGATTCAGACGAGGATGACGCTGTGTTAAGTGATGTAAAGGAAATACTATCTGATTGAAACTGAAAAATAATAATAAAATTATTTTTATTAACATGCTTTTTTTCATATCCTACTCATGTATAACTAATTTGGCGTAAAATTGATTAGAAATACCAAAAAAGTGAACATTAAATAATTAAACTGAGTATAATTTCTTTATTGATTTTTCTGCACACCGTACGCTTTGGTAATGAAGTTCGCGAGTATTGCTGAACAAAATGGCGTCTTGACAGCGCTATTCTTAGTTGGCTCGCATAGTACGATGAGTTAACTAGAGTGTGTCATAAATATTTAAATGGCAATATCTTAACAAACGATTAAGGTCTAAGAACTTACCCATTGTTAAGATTCTCAAAAATGATTATAAACTTAGTTCCCAATAAGGAATTTGAATTTGCTTTTTATATTGCTTTTGTAGGATTTATCAAGAGTGGAGCGGAAGGCAGTGTTAGACGTCTACTGACTAAAAACCCACTCTGTTCCTTCAATTGCCCTTACGTTTCAGGGCCAAGGCATCTTGTTAGAACATTTCCACCATCCTGGCAGGTCCCACAACCCCGGCTGGACCCGCAACTCTGATTGCTAGGGTTTTGAACATTTTGAAGTGCATTTTTGTAATAATGATTAATTAATAGAGTGTCCATGGAGTTTCTTTCACGTTCTTCTCCATAAAGTTCTACGCCTTGGAAAGTGCTTCATTGGAGTAACCTTCATTATTTTGAGTCACGAAACTTAGAAAAACAAACTGTACATGGTTGCGTGTTAAATTAATTAATCTGGATTTCTCAAAAGAACTTTCTATAGTTCATAAGTATGCGATTTGTAATTTAATCATTATTTTGAATTGCTAAACGTTTCCACACTAGGATTTTTCCTGTATCATGATTGCATTTTTACAAACATACAGAGCCGCAACTTGGAGTTATTTTATATGGGTGCGCCTACTCTTGACCCTGAACACGCCTGATAGTAAGCGTTAGGTGAGGTTTACGATGGAAGAGAGAAGATGCATGTTCATTCTTGTTTTAAAGGCTGACAGGTCATATTATATGTGAGAACACAGATGCTGGCAGATTCGATCCACACCTTAGCTGTGCGCACAATAAATGTAGAGGAGAGGCGGATGGTATACTGCAGTACTTCTGGTAGACCGGTAGTAAAAGGTATATGGAGAGATTAGGTCGTGGAGCTCTTGCACAAACTCTCCGAAGTATAATCTGTAGGTCATACAAACGTTCCGGTGCGAGAATCTAAGTCATACAAACGTTGCGGTGTGGGAATCGAAGTCACGATACACAATGCAGCAACCAATCTCTCAACCACTTTACCAACCTTGTGGTCAAATTAGTCGTCGTCTAATTACCTACGAAGCACGTAAAGAAAGATGATACGACTAAAGGAAAACAAAAACACACCAGGGGAAATATCTACGATTAGCTGGCCAATTAGAAACTCAGTTAAGTGTAAACCTAAATATTATGCTAATAATTATTACGCTACTTTCTAGGCACATACGAGGGCGACACTGAAATTTATTAGAACTGGTCACTTGTAAATGATATAATGAAATAAATTAATAGTTTAAAAAACCAAAAACACGCTTTTAAGACTAATGTAATGAGCAGAAATTAGAAATGTTTACTAGTAGGCAGTCCTAGGTTCCCTCAAATACCTTCCAATTCCATCGTCAGACCAGCTCGATGGTACCATAATATTGTATTGTCGTCTAATCTACACATAATTGCCAAGTTTCATGATGATACAACAATTAGAAGTACGTTTAATTCAGATTCTTAGATTTTATTGCATACTTAGATCGTTACAGATCGACCTAATAATAAATCTATGGATTACGCGGTAATTCAAAAAGGTTAAGAAAACCGATAACGGATTTTCTTTAGGTTTGTTATAACCTTGAAACCTGATCGTGTTCAAAGTCCATTACGTGGCCTATCTTACGAGTGCAAACACGACTATGATATTATATTCTATCATGGAATGCCAGTGCCTATCGTAGTAATCGTGGTCAAAGTTCATTACAAGACTTTTCTAAGAAATCCAAAATAGCTATGATACGATTTTCCATCATGAAGTTCCAGTTCATATCTTCCGGCTTCATCATCAGATCAGTTTGACAGTGTATTGTCATCAGAACTACATACAGCTGCCAATTTTCATTACGCTGCGACCCTTGGAAGATGGTTAAATTAGTTACCTTAGATTCCATAACATAGTTAGTTACATTCTAGTCGACCTAATAAAAGCGTGTTAAAAATAAGTTCAAATTTTAAAAATAAAACTCTTTGCCAATATTATTGTGTATGTATTTTACTCATTTGTCATTTGTTTACGATTTGGCGGCAAATTGAAAATTGTCTCTGTCACGTCAGCATGAATTTAATGCAAATTTAATGCGAGAAAATTTTCGTACAATGAAATTTTTAACCGAATTCAAAAAAAAGGAGGTTCTCAATTCGTCTTGAACTTTTTTTTATGTAGGTTACCTCATTACTCGCAAATGGCTGAAACGATTTCGAAAATTCTTTTTTGTTTGAAAGGGTATACATTCTAGTTGGTCCCATTGTCGTCATGTTTGGATCTGACGATGGGATCATGGAGAAATCGAGGGAACTCTTCAAATATTATAGGCACACCTATAGCGTTTTAGGTATTTCTTATAGTACCTTGTGCAGTTGCTCTTGAAAAGCACCATTTGAAGAAGTGGAACTGATGATGAAGACCCCAGATGGCCACCGAAACTACTCAATAATAAGTATTTCGTGGATTACGATTAGATTACTTGAATATAGATATTAAGCACTTTATGCTCGTCATAATTCAAATGGTGAAGTAGAGCTGATGGTGATGTACCAGGAGAACTCCTCAAAAATTAATGGCTCTGCACCGGGAAAAGCTATATTTTGTAAAAGGTGATAAGTAGTTGACATTATGGCTTTTTTAACTATATAAATTACAAACCGACCCCACTAAAAAGCGTGAAAAATATTTTTTTGCAAAAAGTAGAACCGACTTCTATATAAAAACACTACAAAGGCAAAAATAAATTTAATTTCGGAAGGCGGTGTCAAAAAAAAAATTTATGACTTGCGATATCATATAAGTCAACAAGAAAGTTATGATAGACTTCGATTGGCCTTTCACGATGAAGCCCCATCTCGTGCTACTATTTACAACTGTTTTAATGAGTTTAAACGTGGTCGCCCTAATCTCACCGATAATCTGCGTGAGGGCCGGCCTTCTACGGCACCGACTGAAGATAATATCAGTGTTATGCGACGTCTGATAGAGACTGACAAAAGAGTGACTTATCAGCAGAATCGGAAAAGCTTAGGCATCGGTATGAGTCAAGTGCACAAAATCCTCCATGAACATTTAGCAGTCAGGAAGCTTTGTGCCCGGTGGATACCTCATAATTTGACAGAGGCCAAAAACTCCGTCGTGTTGATTGGTGTCGTGAAATGGTTCAAAGATTTAACGGAGGTGACTCAAGTGCTGTGTTTGACATACTTACGGGTGACGAAAGCTGGGTTTATTGTTATGATCCTGAAACCAAAAGACAGTCTGCTGTCTGGGTGTTTCCTGCCAAGGAGTTGCCAATTAAAGTGAAGAGAGGTCGAGAATGGGAAAAAATATGGTTGTTCGGGACTACTAGAAGCCAGCCAACGTTAACTGGTATGTCCGAACAGTCCACGGTTCGTGGAGCCCTAAACGTTGCTTACAACAATAGTATGGGGCTCTTGGGCCCGTCAATATATAATGCTAACACTTACCTGAGCTGTAGACACCAAGCTTCGACCTTACTGAGGCCACGCCCAAGTGTGGTATGTATGTAAGTATGAGTAATTGAAAAGTGTGGTGAAAGTCAAGTGTTATGGACGGTCACAAGGCGCCGGTCTCCAGATGGCGCGGTCCAGATAGCATCACAGCACAATCACTTGTTTCCAGCAAATCCGCGTGCCATGCAGTGTGGCGACAATACGGCGCTATGTTCCAAAATATCCCAGGTTTTTTGTCAATTCGGGATTACAATTTCAATCAATCGTTAATCGCGACTCAATTATCAGTTTCAACAGGCGATTCAACACGATATTTCTATTACAATAAAATCAAAGTCCCAAGGCGGACATTTTCCAACAACGGAAGCAAATTCTATCTGTCAAGTTAAAAGGTTATGTCAAGCCCACAGATAATTAATGTTGCCAACCAAAATATACGTTCGATTCCACATATCGGACGGAACAATGGTGGTCTCGTTCTTTGGAAGGACAGGTCATTCTCATTACGCAATAATTGTTTTAAAGGATCGAAAAACGTTCCTGCAGAGTGTTACACTAACAACTGTTTGCCACTTGTTTTGGAAAAAATTCGGGAGAAACGACCTCGCAGTAGGATCCTCCTTCACCACGACAACGCCTCGTCGCACACCGCCAAGCAAACAATCGACTACTTGGCGACGTCAGACGTGGAATTACTGGGGCACCCGCCCTATAGCCCTGACCTCGCACCATGCGTTTTTTATTTATTTCCAAAAAATAAAAGAAAAATTTCGAGGAACATGTTTTATGGGCGTCGAGGAAGCAGTGGCTGCGTTATAAAATGCCGTCGAAGAGGCCCCTAAGGACGAGCGGGTAAAGTGCTTTTCTCAGTGTTTCCATCGGATGCAGCGATGTATTGATGTAAATGGACACTATTTTGCAAAGATATAATAAAACTAATAACTTGCTAATTTTTTACAGTTTTTGATTTTCTAAGAACTTTCAATGTCACCCTCGTATTCGTGTTTGCTTGTGTGCGACAACAAAAGTAGTTTTTTATTTTATTTTTGAAAAAAGTTATCCACGTTATTATTTAAGTGCCGTACATTTTCACTTATAAAACCTTCTCCTGATAATAACGAACACAGCTAAAATAGAATTATCCAAATCGGCAAATGCTATCGTTTCGTAGTTACATAACTACATGCGTACATATATTTCGGCAATTTATTTTTATTTATACCTAACTATATCTATATGTAGATAACCGTTTTGACATTGACAGCCAATATTCAATATACTAAAGCAAATGTTGGAACATTACACTAAAAAAAAGAGAAAAATACCAATTAGAATTCTTTACATGAAGATTGTAAAAAACATAGAATAGGTTTTGAAGAAACAATGTATAGACTTTTGCAATCCGCTTTCGAAATAAACAAACAACAAGCGTCAATAGTTTATTGCCTAAGGTGTCGGCCTTGGGATCGAGAGGTCGCGGCTTCAAACCCCACCCATTACACTATTGCCATGAACCCACTCCAGACACAAGCATATTTAGCTTAGTTGGAGGGGTTAACAAGGTTGCTAGTAATGTGAATTCTACACACATTGCAAGCTCCCTTTTTAAATAAAAAAAAAAACGGAAAACTTTTTATAAAATATTATTTACAACATGTATCGTAATTAACGCACACCCCCAAACACCCCAATTAGAAAATTATATTATTACCATAATACACACTCTGAATTTTTAGTTTTACTTGTTTAAACAGTTTTTTTAAGACTTTAACTTCCTATATGTTAATTTAATTTTTCTGTAAGGTGTACTGAATGACGGAATTTATATAAATCTGTATTTAATAACCCTTCCTTTGCAGTCGGGAAAAAGTTACTACTTTAATTTACGGTCCATAGTTAGTTTGTTTTTACTATACAGGGAAAGCGTAATTTGTAATTTACGTAGATTTAATTGCTTTGGGATATAAATTTCGATATTACTTTTATAAAATAAAAAAAATGTTAAAAATCGGTTCAGTAAACGATTCTGAAAAATCTAATTTCAGGATGTGCATTAATTATGTTACAGGTTGTATACTATTGTAATAACATAACAGACAACCAACGTTTTATATAGGAATCGGGACAAGAAATATGCAAGCTCTAGCCGAGATCTAGAGGCTTTAGAAATGCAATTAAACCGATCTAGGAATAGTTCTGATAGATTTCCTCGGAGACTGCTTAAGCTTTATCAATACCTGAAATATCATTGAAGTAAAACTTGCTAGGGCTACGGGAATGATCTAACGAGATGAAACGTTTTAGGAATACTTTTGTTGTGCGTACAGCTAAAGAGTATAATTCCCTGCTGGAGTCTGTTTCCTGATATTATGATTACTCTGCTATAAGAAGTGGGGAGTGTCAGACCTCTTCAGTTGGATTTGCTTTCCGAATGTTTTTTTTTTTTGTTTAGGCTTGTGTTCTGTGGTATAATCTGATGGTAAGAGATGATGTAGACGAAGATGAAGCACGCTTACCTAGAAGTAACCTTCTCACTCTGTACTCAAAGACCCGGTTACAGCTATAAGGAAACACAGACTCCGGCAGCAAATTCCACTCTTTAGCTTCAGTTCATTATCACGATATACGAAACTTCGAAATCTTGCTGTGACGAATTATTTTATTAAGATCGCGATGTACAAAACTTCATTGCAGAAAGTCACAATTATTGTAATTGCTTAATAATCCTTCAAATTCGTAGTTATGCTCTTCTTTCTTTTATCAATGTTATTCTAGATTGTGACAACTGTCAATAATTAACAAACGAAAGCGTGTTTTCTGAAACACGACTGAATCTCAATATGGACTACCCGCGTATTTATTTTCTCCTGCTGTGTCAAATCCATCCAAAGGTTGTCTGTAAAAGATCACTTTTTGCGATAAGACCGCCCATTGTAACACCCTTTGTAGTTTTTAAGTCCTTATTTAATTATGTTACGGTGTACAATAAAGAGTATATCTATCTATCTATCTATCTATCTATCTATCTATCTATGTTAAGATGGTCACCCATCCAAAGGCCAACCTCAGCAAGTGTAGCTTAACCACGATTCACGAGCTCCTAGAGTTCGAAATAGTAATAAATTATATTTATTTAACAACTAAATAAATATCACTTATTTAGTCAGATTTTGCTAAAAAAAACTCACAAAAAATTGTGGCGATGATACCAACATCTCAATATACTCAAAGTCTGCTATGAAATCTGTTTGCAGTAAATTTTAATTAATGAGCTCTCGTTAAAAGCTGGCAAACAACAAGTTAAATAACATATCAGCTAATCAGCGCTCATGCTGCACAAGCCACCATGTTGTAACAGCTGGGAGGGTTGTCTGTCGTAAATATGGGACTTGAAGCAACGAAGAATAGATGCGGTATGCTCTTTTTTCGATGGGAAAATCCTCTGCACCGCAATCCGCTCTGGGCGGAGTGGATGGGAGTGTCAGACTTCTACTGACTAAAAACTCACTCTGTT
Source organism: Tholera decimalis (assembly GCA_943138885.2). Lineage (NCBI taxonomy): Eukaryota > Metazoa > Arthropoda > Insecta > Lepidoptera > Noctuidae > Tholera > Tholera decimalis. The sequence continues at coordinate 4,577,876 of OW964572.2, forward strand.
ACTTTAACTGCCCTTATGTTCATGAGCTGCGGTATCTCATTAGAACACATCTGCAACCCCGGAGATGCGGTTGTTCTAAACTAAGGAAATCGCCAAATGAAAGGTCTTGGTGTAATTTATTATTAAATCTTTATGCAAAACAAAAGGTACCTACAATGGCAGACTTAATGCCTTAGACATTCTCTACCAGTCAACCATGAAGATGGTGAAGAGATATCATGACAGGTGCATACAAAGTAAACTAACAAACAGAGGGTTACTTCCACAAGAAGTATATCCCGCCTGGTCGAATCTAAATTAGGGGAAGGTGACATTAGCGGAGCTGCCAGGATACTTTTCAGTAGTGATGTGGTGGCCCCGTACTCTCCAGATACTCTCGCAGCTCTGGAGAGCAAACACCCTGCCCCAGCGGATGGTCTTTCCTTTCCCGACCCCCCCAATCAGGACATAAACACCCTCACCGTTACAGGTCAAGAAGTGATCACAGCCGTTTGTTCCTTCAGAAGCTGCTCTGCTGGCGGCCTCGATGGGCTGAGTCCGCAGCACCTGAAGGACCTACTCAGCTCAGGCGCCGGCGAGTCTGGTGAGTTGCTTTGAAGGAGCTAACGGCTCTGATTAACCTTATGCTCTCGGGCCAGGTGAACGAAGCCGTCACCGATATCTTGTACGGGGCCAATCTATGTGCCCTACGCAAGAGGGATGGCGGCATCCGCCCCATTGCCGTGGGAACTACCTACCGTCGTATGGCAGCCAAGATTTGCTCCAAATTTAATGGTGAGGATATTTCGACCAAATTTCAGCCCCTGCAACTGGGTTACGGCTCCAAAGGGGGTTGTGAGGCTGCCGTACACGCCTTGAAGACCTATTTAAATTCAGGTAAAGGAGAGGTCATCTTGAAGGTTGACATCAAAAATGCTTTTAATTCAGTCAATAGGGACACTTTGTTGGCAGAAACTAAAAAAGAAGTACCACAAATTTTTAGTTTTCTTTGGCAATGGCTCACTAACGTAAAACATGGATTAAAAATATTTCATGTCAATATCAGGAGCATAGGGAATAACGTTAACTTTAATAGTCTTCTTTTATTGTTACATAGAATTAAAGTGCAATTCGACATAATAGTGTTATCGGAATGTTGGCTCCGGAAATGTCCTTTTTTGCCCACCATTCCTGGCTTTATAGTATCATCCTCTGACCACCATAATCAAAACGACGGAGTAATAGTCTACTCTAAGCAAGAGTTGCAGTTCACTATAGAGAAACCAACACTTGCTGACGCTAATTGTCTAGTTCTCAAGCATCGAAACGAGGTTGCAATTATAGCAGTCTACCGGTCTCCTTCAATCCGTAACATACAAAACTTTATTAGTAGTCTAGATATAATGTTACATACTTTAAATACTTTTAGATCTGTTATTCTAGTAGGAGACTTGAATATAAACATATCACCACATTGTTCAGATCCAAATACAGATATGTACCTTAACGCTATTGCGTCGCACGGATTGCTTCCCGCTCACCTTCTTCCTACACGCAATGATAGCTGCTTGGATCATATCATTATTAAAACTCACAGACCTTCAATATCATTAGTTCTCGACTCTTTTATCACCGATCATGCGCCAGTTATAATATTCTGCGATCTCAGTCTTGATATTCCCAAAGATCCCCGTCCACAATCACGACGTATAGATGTAGAGGCCTGTGTTGGGATGCTCAAAACTACGGACTTTTCGGTTGTTACAAACTGCTTAGACGCTGACTACGCTGCGTCTAAACTAGTTGATATGTCTCGTCTATAGTAGATAAAAAATTCTAGTTTCTGTGCTGTTCCGAGTAAGAAGAGAATTATTAAGCCCTGGGTCACACCTGGACTCTTAAGGTGTATCCGTAACCGTGATAACATGTACCGTAAAACTAAATTAGATCCATTCAATGAAATTTTGAAACATAGCTATATCAGATATCGAAATTTTTGTAACAATCTTTTGAAGAAATTGAAACAACAGTACGAACGTAATGCGTTTGAAAAACATCGCAAAAATCCGAAGGCCACCTGGAATGTTATAAAAACTATTACAAATCTTCAAACGAAAAAATCTCCTGCTACGGAGCTGTTAACCATTTCTACCAACCCCTCTCGATCACTTGACGTAGTAAATGAATACTTCGCAAATGTGGGTGAAAACCTAGCCTCTCGGATATTAACGAATATTTCTATGACGCCAGCCAACAGTGATAATACTAGCCCGTATCCTAATTCCATGGCGATTTTCTGCACAGATTGCGATGAGATTGAACGTTAAGACGTTAATAAGTTCTTGGCCTCAAACTAAATAGTGCTGTGGGTTGGGACGGCATCCCTGCTACCCTGATTAATGCTGCCAGGGATGTTCTTGTACCGATCATTTGTCACGTGTTTAACCTCGCTTTATCATCTGGAGTTTTTCCAACGGTCTTCAAACGGGCCTTGGTCCATCCCATATACAAGGGTGGAGACGGAGGCAGTGTCAACAACTATAGACCAATTTCAGTTCTGAGTACCTTCTCTAAACTACTCGAAAAAGTAATTAACAAAAGACTGCTTGATTATCTTAAATCGCATAATATACTCGCTGACAATCAGTACGGGTTTAGAGCTGGTAAAAATACAGAAGATGCTGTTTTAGACTTATTAAATACAGTGGCTCAGAATTTGAATAACAAAGAAAAGACTATTGCAATTTTTCTCGACCTATCTAAAGCGTTTGACACTGTCTCTGTCCCCCTTTTGCTCAAAAAACTTGATCATATTGGTATTAGAGGCATATCCCTATCATTATTCAATAGTTATCTTAATGGCCGGTCGCAGATAGTCAAAATTGATAATCACATCAGCAAAGAAATGTTTCTAAGATATGGAGTCCCGCAGGGTAGTGTCCTTGGCCCAACTCTGTTTCTAATATATATTAATGAGCTATGTAAACTCACCTCTCCTAACGGTAAGATCATTACGTACGCTGATGATACAGTAATACTGGTGAATGGCAGAGATTGGACCGAGACTCACCTATTAGCAGAAAATGCCTTACGGGATACAATGAAATGGTTATCACAAAATCTTCTCACATTAAATTTGAATAAGACCAGATTTATAACGTTTAGTCCTAAAATTTCATCCCAACCTGCTTCTCATTTTAGCCTTGTAGCTCACACATGTAATTTAGCTTTAAATGCTAGCTGTAGTTGTACCAAAATAATGCGCACAGACCACATTAAATATCTTGGTGTCCTGATAAACAGTGCATTGACATGGAGTGAACATGTCAATGCGCTGGTTACCAGAGTACGAAAACTTATTTACGTTTTTAAAAAATTAAGAAATTCTGCTGATATGTCCACCCTTAAGACTGTCTATTTCGCGCTAGCTCACTCCATCGTCACATACTGTGTGGCAGCTTGGGGTAATGCTGGGAAATGTTTGCTACTGCGCCTGGAGAGGGCACAAAGAGCTGTGCTCAAAGTTATGGCACGCAAGCCTATTCTTTTTCCTACTAGTGAACTGTACGCCTTGCTGAAATTACCTACAGTTAGGCATTCCTTTATCCTAAATACTCTTCTCCGAAAACAATCCGAACTTACCTTTGATCCCAATTTGAGTAGACGTAAACGGAGGTCCGACATAGTCTGTCAGACCCAATTGGCTCGCAGTCGTACAGTGCGTCGTCAATACAAGTTTTGTGCTCCCTCTTTATATAATAAAATAAATAGGGTACTCAACATTTATCCCCATACTTCCCGAAACTGCAAAAAACTCATCAATGAATGGCTGTACACGCTTACGTATGAGGAATTAGAAAATCTTGTAAAATTATAGAGGCTACACAATTTCCTTCCATACTACAACTTCCATTTATAGCAATTATCCTATATTTTATTTTATTAAACTACATTTACACACCTAGCACGCACCTATACACACACATCAACATCCACACACAGAATTCTCACACTACAACATTACACTACAGTCACTCACTCACGCTTCGCATATTCTCAAGCATCCACTCAAAACTCTAAACACACAAAGAAATACAATAAATGCATACTCATGGTTTTAATAGCAACAAATATTTGCTAAATGCTTAGTTTGTAAGTTATTTCTTTTTAGTTTAGCAATATTTTTATCTTTTTTGTTTTGTATTTTCTGTTTGGTACGCTGACTCTTAAATTCTAGAGGAGGGCGTTAATAGCTACAACACAGTTTGTAACTTATGTAGCTATTATCGTTAATATAATTATGTAACATGTGTTTTTTGTTCCAAATAAAGATTAATTTAATTTAATTTAATTTAATTTAATGTTACAGACATCCAACCAAATTGCTTTATAAGGAAAACCTTTTGGAATCAGCTGTTGGTTGCCAACAAGGTGATCCCCTCGGGCCAGCGATCTTTAGTTTAGCCATTCACCCAATCATTCGACAGCTAAATTCCAAATTCAATGTTTGGTATCTCGATGATGGAACCGTGGGAGGCGATGTAGACACAGTATTAGATGATCTACAGTTTTTAATAAATCAACTCCATTCCATAGGATTGGACCTCAACCTTTCGAAGTGTGAACTATTCATATCCCACAGTACTGACAGACAACTGACACTTTCAAAATTCAACGCAATAGCCCCAGATATCCAAATTGTGGAAAAAAGTTCTCTTCGTCTTCTTGGGTCTCCAATTTATGAGAATTCCTTTCCCGATTTCGTCAAGGAAAAAATACAAAATTTTAATGATATCTCGGACAGATTATACCAAATTAATATGCATTCGGCCATCACCTTAATTCGTTACTGTTGTTTTGGACCTAAATTAATTTACTTTCTTCGTTCTTCACATCTATGGCATCATCCTCACCTTTTGGAAAAAATGGACCAAATTAAACGCCAAACTCTGACAGGAATTTTAAATGTGGCTTTGGATGACCGAGCTTGGGCACAAGCTACTCTTCCCATTGGTATGGGTGGTCTCGGCATCCACAAAATTACTAGTATCAGTCTACCGGCTTTTATGTCCTCGGTACACGGCACTGAGAAATTAATCAGGAATATCCTAGCTCCGTCACTGGTTGATTTCAATGTGCCGTTCTTCACCGAGGCTATAGATACCTGGAAACTCGCTTGCCCGAACCTAAATCCACCCGACAATCCATCATCTCAGAGGCGGTGGGATGAGCCGCTCTGTAGAGCAGTTCAGAGTGACCTTATTGCCACATCTGCTTCGGCTGCAGAGCGTGCGCGCCTGCTGGCTGTGGTTGAATGGGAGTCGGGTCTCTGTCTTCACGCACTACCGTCATCGAACATAGGCACCTTGTTCGATGATACTACATTCCGCCTCGCTGCTTCCCTTCGATTAGGTGCTCCCTGTTGTTCTGCTCATCGCTGCCATTGCGGCAAAGTTGTCAACAGCCTCGGTCACCACGGCCTTTCATGCGGCCGCAGTGCGGGTCGCATAGCACGGCACGCGAATATTAACGACATTATCCGACGAGCTCTTGTCACTGTCGGCGTTCCAGCTGTATTAAAACCCAATGGCCTGGCACGCGACGATGGCAAAAGACCGGACGGCATGTCTTTATTTCCTTGGAAGATGCGTAGGCCTTTAGTGTGGGACGCAACTTGTGTCAATACTCTTGCGCCATCCCATCTTCCTAGCTCGTCTTGCTGTGCTGGCGCTGCCGCTGCGGCTGCTGAGAACCTCAAGCGGCGGAAATATAATAACCTTGTTGGTAGTTATATTTTCGAGCCGTTTGGGGTTGAAACCTTGGGGTCGTGGGGTCCGAGTGCTCACAAATTATTTAAAGATCTGTCCAGACGCCTAGTTGACACTTCGGGTGACCCAAAGGCTGGCTTTTACCTTGGACAGAGGTTAAGCATTGCCATACAACGTGGCAATGCCGCCAGTCTTTTGGGCACATTACCAGTGGACAGTGATGCGCACGAATTTCTGGATGCCATATTTTAGTTTATTTTTAGATGTATATATGTAGTTTAGGGTTTTTATTTAAGTCTATAAAGTGTTAAAAATTTATGTTAAAAACTAATAAATTATTTATTTGCATCAAAAAGGATTACAATATTACTTAAAAACTAGCACATACAAAAAAGTATCAGTAAATACAATATAGGATCATCTGCAGCCGAACTAGGTAAACACCTGTATCTCGGCCTACAGCGCCAATCCTCTCAGTCTATGACATTGCAATTTTATTAAATCAGCAAGTACAGTCTTTCTTTAAACTTAAAAAAAAAACAATTAAAAGTAATTAATACTTTATACAAATAATTATAAAATTAATTTATTATATTAATTAAACTATGCATAGAGACTCCATACTAGATGTTGTCTTCAGCCCTTTTGGATAGACATGGGGTTTCCGTTACACGTTGTATATAAAACAGTGTTGGCACAGTGGATGCAGGCACTACTATTTATTGATTATAAGGTCGTGAGTTTCACCCACAGCGGGTGGAGTCATTTTACAGATTTTCCCCCTGAAGAAAAAAAGCTTTTGATTCACATCCATAACATTTAGTAACTCTCCAAAATCGACGCTGTACAATGTTTACATACAGATATCGCTCGCGTCTGTTTCGTATTCTTCACAAGTGTAACACAACGATGCCTGGTAACTCTGAGTTTTAGTTCATAAGTACAATGAAGTGTTATGAACAAGTTTCAAGGTTCTTATATGAAGAATTGTTTATTGACGTCGAATTTATAAACATGCTTGTATTTTGTTTAGGAGGAGTTTAGAGCAACTTGTTTTTACTGATATTAATTAGGTAGCTCGCGGCTGAATTTAAGAAATTCTATTATAAACCTTTATTATTTTATAATGTAATATAATATAAAATAAAATAGAATTTGACAATAAGCCCCTAAGCTAGTTGTTTAAAACGCCCCAATAATTGAATTGTGTTAAAATACCTTGTTACGTGTTATTATTTCAGATAATGTTTCGGAAGTATAAAAGAACGACACAACGAGCATCATGGAGTGCGGACGACTTAGACAAAGCCATGCGTAGTGTTCTAAGCAAAGAAATGGGTGTTAATGAGGCATCCAGAAACTTTGGCATACCGTCTCGAACTCTAAGACGACACATTTTATCAGGAAAATCAAAGGGCCCTCTAGGACGCAAACCAGTATTTTCTGTAGAACATGAAAAAAAACTGGTTGCCCATATAAAGAAATTGGAAAAAGTTGGATTTGCCCCTGACAGAAAAGATGTAAAAGAAATGGCATTTCAACTAGCTAAGAAACTTAATATTAAAAACCCATTTTCAGCAAGTTCAGAATCAGCTGGAAATGTATGGTTTTCGGGATTCATGGCTCGCAACTCTGAAGTAAGTCAAAGAAAATCAGAAGGCTTGTCACTTGCTCGAGCTTATGGAGTTAATAGAAAAGATGTACAGGAATTTTTTGATTTACTAGCCAAGATCTACGAAGAAAATGATTTTGCAAATCACCCCGAAGATATTTTCAGCATGGACGAGTCCGGCATACAGGTGAACAACAAGCCAGGAAGAGTAATTGCCACAAAGGGAGCCAACGATGTCAGCCAAAGATGAGCCAAAAATGTGTCTCACTAGCTCTGAAAAGGGTGAAGACGTAACGGTGATAGCTTGTTGTAATGCTCAAGGTAACTTCCTTCCCCCTGTTTTAATTTATAAGGGTACTTACAGCAAACCACAATTTTCCGATGGTCTTCCTCCAGGATCACAGGTTTTCATGAACAAAAAATCTTCTTATATAAATACAGATCTCTTCATGCAATGGTTTGAAGAAGTGTTTCTGCGTCACAAGAGTCCTCGGAAAACATTGTTAATATTAGATGGTCACAGCTCGCACAGTAACAATATTTGCCTACTGGAAATGGCAAAAAAAAATGATGTTATTCTTTTGTGCCTTCCAAGTCACACTACGCATGCCCTGCAGCCTCTTGATAGAGCCTTTTTTAGACCATTGAAGGTATACTTTGCCCAGGAAGCAAAGACATGGATGGTCAGGAACAAAGAGAAGAAGTTGACACGCTATGACGTGTCTAAGTTAATCGGACGAGCTTGGGGCAAAGCTGCCACTGTTTCCAATGGCGTGTCAGCTTTAAAATCATGTAGAATTTATCCTTTTGATCCGAGTGCTATTCCTGATAACTATTTTTCACAATCTGATTCGCTGCGTGACCAAAATTTAGTTGTTGAAGATGAGGATGGGACGTCAAGAGAGTCTCTGTCATTACTTCATGATTATGAAAATAGTGCCTTTGATACAATCCATTCCTCACCGCAGCAGGTTGTAAATTATTTAGAGCCTAGGACATTAGGATCACCACCTGTCGTTGTGACTGAGTTCCAACCTGAGCCAGGTCCTTCAGGACTACATCTAACTAATCCAAATTACGAAGATAGTTTGATGGAAGCTGAATATTTATTGCCTGTGCAAGATGCTCCTGTGACAGAAGAGTTTGGCCAAATGCCAAAAACACCACAAAAATATCCGATACAATTTCGTATCGAGAGTGAGGCGTGTCCGACTATTGCGAAGTCTAATCTTCTTGATTTGATTGAACAAACCCCTGAAAAGCAAATAGGATCTACTGAGTCTGAAGCAACACCATCAAAAGTTTTGAATGAAATCCATCCAGTGCTTAAACTTCCAGTAGTATTGTCTAAGAGAAAACAAAAAGCTGTTATTTTAACTTCTGATGAAAATATAGAGAAACGAAAAGTAATTGCTGATAAAAAGAAACCAGCACCTGGAAAATTAAAGCAGGCTAAGACCACAAAAAGAATTAAAACAGTGAAAGAAAAAGATGGTGTAAAAAAAAAACAAAATGGGGGTATAAAGAAGTCAATGAAAGGTCCTGTCAGAAATAAGAATAAGAAAAAAGTAAGCTGGTCATCGTCTTCTGAAAGCAATGATGAAAACGAGGTCAGGGTAGATACTTCTGAAGAAGAAATCTCAAATGAACACGACGACGTTAACAGATGTGTAGAATGCATAGAAAATTATTATGACACACAATCCACTGAAGATTGGATTCAATGCCCGTCTTGTTTAAGATGGTTGCATGAATTTTGCACTATGTATAACCCAATGTGTAATCGTTGCGGACGGAAAGCCAAAAAGGAAGCTGTTAACAAAAATAGAGTGTAAGTTTTATTGTTTAATTTTAAGATGATTGATTAGAAGTAAAATTTATTGTTTAATTTTAAGTAGTGTTGCCCAAACGAGAGTCTCGCAAGAGTCTTGCAATTAGCGATTAACAGACTCTGTTACATTGTTCTGAGATCTCAACTACCGTTTAATAAATAGCAATAGGATAATCGCTAATTGCAAGACTCTTGCGAGACTCTCGTTTGGGCAACACTAATTTTAAGATGATTGCCAAATGAAAACTTATAAGACTGATTGAATCACAAACGGAAGCCGAATTTTATGTTATTTTAACTTGTTGTTTACTGATGGTAGTTTACTTGTTATTTTGTTTTTCTTTATAATAATCTATTTAGTTGATGTAGGTACAAAATAATTTTTATTCAAATGTTTATTTAAAAAGTCGGATTTGATAAAGAGACTGACTAAGTGCCTTATATTATTTTAATTTAGATTCGAGAGATAATTTTTGCCAAAACAATTGTTAATATAGTTAAAAATATGAAAAAATATATGATTCATATACTGGGGCATTTTATAATAAGAGTGAGTCGTATTAGCCAACGACCACATTACAAAACGCCCCACCTTAGATTAAAAAAAAAATGATTAATATCATTGTATCCTTAGTTCCTATCAAGATTACTACTTGTGCCATTATTGTCAAAAGACTAAATATTGTTCCAAAATAAAAAAAATGATTATATCTTGTAAGATTTTTTATTTATTACAATTTAAAAAAAAAGTAGGGCGTATTACCAAGTTTTACCCTAGTAGCTTAACTAAAAACTTCAAGCTTAACGCTAGGGGGAGGTAATAAACTACTTTTTACTCGACTTCGAAAGAAATCCGGTTTTGTTTTTATCGTAATAAAGCCTTCAAATTTCAATCTTACTAATAAAAATTGGCCAAGTTCGAGTCAGACTCGCCCATGAAGAGTTCCGTAGTAACTATAATAATATAATATAACATGTATATTTAATTGACGATAAAAAAAAAACCTTAAAAAATTCTTAAAACTAGCTTATATACATTTTTACAACTACGCTAAATAACTTTGTTTTTCATAGTGTTTGTATTAGAAAATATGCTGTATCTCAAAAACTGCTGACCCGATTTCGTTCAAACCAATTTTGATTGAAAGTTTACATTAAGATCTACAGATATTTATTTTTTAGATTTTTCACTCCATTATTATAGAAGTTAGAGGGGGGACACTCATTTTACCACTTTGGAAGCTTATATCTTTTAAACGATTGACTTTGTGAAAAAGTGGTTTTAGAAATCTTTATATCATTTTTAAAGACCTGTCTATAGATACCACACACGCATAGGTTTTATGAAAAAAAATATTTTCAGTTCTAGTTCCATGTATGGGGTCCCCCCTTTGGCTTTTTAGACGAACTTTATGAAGAGGTGGTTTTAGAAACTTCAATGTCATTTTTAAAGATCTGTCTATAGATACCACATACGCATAGGTTTCATTAAACAAAATATATTTTTAGTTTCATTTCCATGTAGGTATTTAAAACATTTTTAATTTTTTTTTTCTTATAATTGAAAAGCGGTTCACAGAATACATCTACCTACTAAGTTTCACATGTATACTCTTAATAGTTTCAGAATAAAATGGCTGTAACATACGGACGGATGGACAGACAGACAGACAGACAGACAGACAGACAGACAGACGGACAGACATATCGAAACTATAAGGGTTCCGTTTTTTCCATTCGGCTACGGAACCCTAATAAATGCGAAAGTTTGTGAAGATGGATTCAGGTATAGATGTATGTATGTGAGGTATTCCTCGAAGCGCTACCATTTTGGAGCGCACCTAACGAAGCGCTCCTTTTTTATTCCTCGAAGCGCTCCTTTTAGTAGCGCTCTCGATAGCAATTAAAAATATTAAAATTTTATTCCTCGAAGCGCTCCCACGCTTACAAATATGGAAGACCATGAAGTAAACAAATAATTATATTTTTTAAACTCATCATCATCATCGAACTTGCTTAACCAAAAGTATGAAATTGACAGAAAAATATTTTTTTTGCTTTCGGCTCTATAATGTGTATTCAAAGAGCAACTTGTATTCAAACCTTATCATATGTAATTATTAAGCAATGACTTTTAATACAACGAAACAATCTGTGTTTTTTTTTAAATTAGTACATAGAAAATAACAATTTTTCAACTGTTTCTCCCCACTAGTACTTAATGTGATTTTTACCCGTTCTAATTATTATGAATCAGTTATTATTTATATAATTAAACAATACCAAACAACAAAACAAAAAGAAATTAAATTAGATATTTAATAATTATTTTTTTGTGTGAGTATCGTGATTTAATATATAATAGTTACCAGTGTTAAGAGTAGTAAAAATTCATATTAATAATCAGCAAAAAAGTCTTATATACATTCATTGACTAAGCAGGCTCGATGTCGCCTTACATTATGTAATGTGCCTTCTCGCTTACTCACTTGTTTTGGATTGGATTGCTATAATGTAAGCCGTCATGTTGACGGGTGTTTTTGCTGTCATATTACATTTTCATAACGTTAAATTCATTTATATTTTTTTTAATGATACGTGTATAAAACTGTATTTACGATAACACCACACAAAGTAATCTTGTAATTATTATTTAGGTCCTGCTGCAATGTGATTATTATACGCATATCATTTATATTACATCTGTGCGTTTTATTTATTAATAACATCCTCTTTGAATACACGTTACTCTTTGAATACACATTATAGTGCCGAAAGCAAAAAAAGTATTTTTCTGTCAATTTCATACTTTTAGTTAAGCAACTTCGATGATGATGATGAGTTTAAAAACTATAAATATTCGTTTACTTCATGGTCTTCCATATTTGTAAACGTGGAGCGCTTCGAGGAATAAAATTTTAATATTTTTAATTGCTATCGGGATCGCTACTAAAAGGAGCGCTTCGAGGAATAAAAACGAACCTAACGAACGCACCTAACGAAGAGCTCCTTGCGCTTCGTTAGGTGCGCTTCAAAATGGTAGCGCTTCGGAGAATACCTCATGTATGTATGTTTATTACTCTTTCATGCAAAAACTATTGAACCGATCCGAAATAAATTTGGTAAGTAAACAGTTTACATTCTGGATTAACACAAAGTTAGTTTTTACCCCGGAACTCCAACGGAATCGGGATTTACGCGGGAAAACTCTCCCACGTGAACGAAGTCGCGGGCAGAAACTATTCATATCATAATAATGTGAATGTTTGTAAAAAAAAGATGGGTGGATGTGGAGAGATAGAATATTTTTTTTTGTAAGCCTGATGTTGCCTGATTTTGTATGTCTAGCAACTAGTTATTTTATGTAACAATATATGGATTACGTTGTGAGCAGTATCTTTGTTACATCTAACTCTTAAGCTTCTTTGTTAATTTTTTAAATGCTTTGTTGTTTGTGATCCCTAATAAAATTAAATTAAATCTGCAATAAAACATAGGTTCTTTGAACGAATTCAGGGGAAGCAGCTTAGCTTGACAATTTGGTCTATGCCAGTTTTAAATGTACATTGTTACCTATTGACTTGTTGTAATAAAGATTTGTCACTTTAAAAATGTCTATATCATAATTAAAACTTTTTAACAAAAAAATTAAGCGACTTCAAAACAAACAACAGCACTACAAAACGAAAACTAACCTTAAAGTTTTTTTTTAATTGAATGTATAATTCCGTTTAAAATAAGGGCAGGTACCTACTCATATGGCATTTCGGGGAGTGTGCGATGGAATTACACAATCTAATCCCGCCAAGCTCGTTCCATCATCGGACTACAAGACAAACGGCGATGCGCCATCGTTACATGGTGGACATCCCACCCATACGCACAAAACGTTTTGGGAATACTTTCATTGTACGTACGGCGAAGGAGTGGATTTTCCTGCCGGAGTCTGTGTTTCCTGATCGCTATAACCTGGGAGTCTTTAAGTCAAGAGTGAATAGGTTACTTCTAGGCAAGCGTGCTCCATCTTCGACCACATCGTCAATTACCATCAGGTGAGATTGCGGTCAAACGCGAGCCTATTATCAGTAAAAAAAAAAGTCGGTGTCAAGCCATAGCAATAGTTTTAATAGGCTTAGTCGGTTAAAAGGCATTGGTTGACGTATCTACACGTGTATGTAGTTTGGTATACATAGGAAGATTCTATAGATAGGTTTACTTCTTGGGAATGTAAATATCAGGTCATGTTTAATTAGTTGAGTCTCATGCATGAAATTATTTGCCATTAATCGCTACAATCAACTCTGAGCTGCTTCTGAGAATTGAGCTACATTATGGGAATTCTATTACAACTGCTGATACAATATTCTATTTGTTTATATATTGATAGGAAACTAAAGCTTACTTTACAAAGTCAATGGCTTACGAATCTTACCTACCAGAAAACAAAACAGTAGCTGGGAAGGCTTTTTGACTTGTCAGATAACACAAGTATACACTACACCACACATACACACTTACATTAACACAAATAGGAGGCAGTACCTATATCTTATTATTCCATTTATTACCTTTTAAAAAAATTATACAAAAAATCATTTAAAATTTAAAAAACTTTAGCCCAGCGGTATCGGCACAGGGTCCAAGCTACCGGTGGTCAAGGTTCCAGAGAGAGGAACCTCCTGACGATACGCGCCGTGACCAGGAGTACTGCATGTTTTGAGTATGTAGTTTATTAAATATACATAAATAAATTAATCAATTATGTGTTGTATATAGGTAAATAGAACAACGTGATCTACCCGCGTATTTATTTTTCCTTCTGCATCAAATCCATGGGTTGTCTGTAAAAGATCACTTTTAGTGATAATACCGCCCATTGTATCACCCATTTTTGCTATTAAGTCCGTACTTGTTTTGTGTTATAGTGTACAATAAAGAGTACCTATATCTATCATCTAACTTCGCCACTTCAACGGTCCTAATGGTGGCGGCGTAGAGTTCTTTTTGGCTGCAAGTTGTTGGGATAAGATGGCAGGATAGGAGATAAACCATATCTTGCATTGCAGCTCCACATCCACATTTTATTTTTGGAGCCAGTTAAAGCATTTCCAGATGGACCATGGAAGGTTAGATCCTGCAGGAAGATGCTCACTTGGTGGTAAGTAGTAAGCAAGAGGGAACAGGTATCTAAGCATTCCTGCTAGGATACCCAAACTACAGTTGAGTTTGTTTCCGTGTTTCTTCTCAGGGTAATCAGTCAGGAAACACCGGCCTCATCTAGTTTTAATTTACGAAAAAAATTACGTGTAGAAGCGTTATTTAATAATCAATTTGCAAAATAAAGATAATTTATTATTATGTACAAATTTGTTTTATTTTGGTACAATTTAACTTAAGTATTTCTATATTTAATAAAAATATATACAGACTAAAATAAAAATAAATTATAGGGCATCGAAAAATATTATTATTATTATATTATTATTAATTATTTTACTTTAATATTTAACACACACAATTACGTAAACTGTCATAGAATACCGACGGTTTACGGGTGTCGGTTGGGTTTCCTAGCAGGGGACGCTGCAGATTTAAAAACACTGCGTTAATGGTGACCACCGTATTGGTTTCTGTAAAATAAAAATCACCCACACCTCGAAAGAAAGTTTTCCCCCGATAAGACAAAAAGGTGGAGTTATTTCTACATAAAAATCTAAACAAGATTAATTTCGAGTTCATCGTCCAACTCACTAACTTTCTGCGTAGTAATAAAAGTAAAAATAGCTTGTAGTTCTTTTTTATAGCAATTAAATGTGTAAAGTCGAGAAATGAAGAAAACCATGTGTAGAGTGTAATGGCTGATTCACCTTGGTTAAGATTAATTTAAAAGTCTTTAGGATATTTGGGTCAGGAGAGTCATTTTGCGATGTCATGTGACGTATACTAGAAAAGTGTAACCTTTTTAGATAATGTGACAACAATAGTATCAAAACAAGTTCCTACTGCCTCGTTGGTCAAGTGCAACAACTGCTGATGTGCACGTGGTCTTGGGTTCAATTCCCGGGTTGGGCAAAATGTGGTATCGTGTTTTCCTGTAAGTAATTTCTCGGTACTAGCCAGAGTTTTCAATTCTATCGATTTTCTATCGATTACATTTCGGAGAGTGTGCGATGGAATTACACAATCTAATTCCGCCAAGCCCGTTCCATCATCGGACTACGAGACAAACGCCGAAGCGCCATCGTTACATGGTGGACATCCCACCCATACGCACAAAACGTTTTGGGAATACCTTCATTGTGCGCACGGCTAAGGAGTGGAATTCCCTGCCGGAGTCTGTGTTTCCCGACAGCTACAACCTAGGAGTCTTTAAGTCAAGAGTGAATAGGTTACTTCTAGGCAAGCGTGCTTCATCTTCGACCACATCATCGCTTAACATCAGGTGAGATTATGGTCAAATGCAAGCCTATCAACTATAAATAAATAATAAAGGAGAGGCCTTTGTCCCGGCGCGGCGCGGTCAGGCGGTGCGAACGTTATCAATTATAGTCTCAAATATAATATCAATTATACTATCGGTCAAAATGTGGTATCGTGTTTTCCTGTAAGTAATTTCTCGGTACTAGCCGGAGTTTGCAAGTCTATCGGTTTTCTATCGGTTACATTTCGGGGAGTGTGCGATGGAATTACACAATCTAATTCCGCCAAGCCCATTCCATCAACGGACTACGAGACAAACGGCGATGCACCATCATTACATGGTGGATATCCCACCCCTACGCACTAGACGTTTAGCCTTAGCTGTACGCTTAATGAAGGTATTCCTATATAATACCTTCATTAAGCGTACAGCTAAGGAATGGAATTCCCTGCCGGAGTCTGTGTTTCCCGACAGCTACAACCTAGGAGTCTTTAAGTCCTGAATAGGTTACTTTTAGTTAAGCTTGCTCCATCTTCGACCACATCATCACTTACCATCAGGTGAGATAGTGGTCAAACGCGAACCTATTTTCAATTTAAAAAAAAGTTTATTATTTGGTGGTGTGATACCCTGTGACTCGGAAAGCAAGATGTCATTTTGAACATCTTTGACAGTCATTACGGGTAGTCAGAAGTCAGGAAATCTGGCACTGGTCTGGCCAAGGGGTATCCTGTTACCCAGTTACTGGGTTGTGGAGGTCAGATAGGCAGTCACTCCATGTAAAACACTGGTAGTCAGCTGCATCCAGTTAGACTGGAAGCCGACCCCAATATAGTTGGAAAAAGGCTAAGAAAACGATTAACCAAGTCTCTACTAATATTACAAATAATGTGAAAGTAACTCTACCTGTCTGCCATACTTTTACGTTTTTTTTAGATTGGACTTCGGGGAGTGTGCGCAGGAGCTCCATGACCTGATTCCTCCATCTCCCTTTCACTACCGGTCTACCACGGCACGGCTGGGTACCCACACTTGGTTGATATACCGTCTTGTCGTACCAAGCGCTTCTCCTCCACATTTATTGTGCGCACAGCCAAGCTGTGGAATTCGCTGCCGGTTTCTGTGTTCCCTGCCACTTACGACCTTTCAGCCTTTAAAGCACGAGTAAATAGGCATCCTCTGGGCTCGCTCGTCCCACCTTAGACCTCATCTATCGCTTACCATCAGGTGAGATCTAGGTCCCATCAGTAATAAAAAAACCTAACCAACTTTGATAGAATTTGATACAGAGATATACCTTGAAGGACATAAGCTGATAAAATATTTTTACTCCAGCGAATTCGCGGGCTCAAGCTATTATTCTACATTATGTAGATATTTACATAACACAAAAATACTAGAATAAGTTATACGGCACAGTGGTTGAGTGATTGGCAGCAGCACCGCGTTTTACGGGTTAGATTCCCGCAGCTTAATAAATGTTTGTATGGCCGACAAATAGTTGTTGTGGGTAATGTTTTATAAAAATGCGCTACCGAAACAGGAGAAATTCTAAGTGTATGCTGAGGGTTTTTAACTCAATCAGCCTAAAACGTTGACACTCCTGGAACACAAACCTACACTCTATTAGAGAGATTGGGCCGTAATCCAACACACAGTTTGATGACCTAGGACAGAATTCTGTCCTAGGTCATGCTGGTAGCCTTACGATATTTTCCGTCACCGTTTTGAGAGAAATGGTGATGAAGAAAATTGAAGTATTGTGCGTGCCTGGATTCGAACCGGGACCTACCGATCGTACCTGTAACCACTAGGCTACCACTGCTCATAAAGTGTTTTTAAATTTAAAAGAATAGATAAAATACACTCATACATACACACATCACCCAAATATTCACACACATCCACACTATTCAGATACACTTACACATACACTGTAAATGATAATAACAATCATGTCTACTTTGTATTTAATGTGCCATTTAATGTGTAATATGTGTGTACTTCATAATTGGCGTAACTTTTAAGTAACTGTGTTGACATTTGTACCTGCAAGCTGTGAAACTACCTTTTATAAATAAATGATTAAAAGAAAAAAAGTTGAGTATCGTGTATTTGATACAAAACAATTTTGACAGAAACATCTTGTGCCACTAACCCTCACGAACATACGTACATATCCGTTTTTCAAGTACTCTTACCTTGACTGAAATGTTACCATAAAACCAAACAAACTCTCCGTTATTAGTTAAAGTTCGATCGCTTTTAAAATAACAAACGTACGTGTTTTTTTCCTTTAGATATTCTGTTTCCGAGAACGCTATTAAGAATACAAACATACATTTCCGTTTTTTTACTATGTACGATTTTTCTGGACACGGCATGAAAGATAGGTGAATTTGTTAAAGTTTAGTTTTGTTAAAATGTTTTAGAAATAGAAAAAGATGTTTGTACAGTTAGTCTGCCTTAGTTTTCCTAGACTGCGAGCTTCGGAATTTAATGGTACGCTTGGAACTAATTTTGGTCCGAGTATAAGGGAGATTTTGAAGAGCTCCAATATTACTTTGATGTTTCAACACAAACTACCCTACTTTGTCATGATTATTACCGAGTCTCTGAGCTTAGTTGACTGGCGGAGTTTGTATTAACTGCAGCAGCTTAGACTAGACTAGATTAATTTTAAACTCACGCCGTTTTTTTCAAAAAGTACTTACCTCGAAATTAAATTTCCTTGTTCTTTTTAGCGTATCGACGGCAAAACATTTTTGGCCCGAAAATCGGCTACGCAAACTCTGCTCGTTGGTGCAGACATTAGATTATCAAGTGTACAGGTTACAGGGCATGCGGAGAAAGAGAAGGTGGCTAATTGACTGAAAACCAACTAACATCTCCGTAACTAATGATGCTGCAATCACTAAAATGGTTTTTTAACCGACTTCAAAAAAAGGAGGTTTTTTTTATATATGGTTATCTCATGACTCGAAGGCGGCTGGACCGATTTGGAAAATATTTTTTGTTCAAAAGGATATACTTTCTAGTTGGTTCCATTGTCATCATGTTAAGATCTGATGCTGGAATCATGGAGAAATCGAGGGAACTCTTCAAATATTATAGGCACGCCTATAGCGTTTTGGGTATTTTCTATAGTACTTTATGCAGTTGCTGTCGAAAAGCACCATTTGGTGAAGTGGAACTGATGATGAAGACCACAGATGGCCACCGAAACTACTCAATAATAAGTATTTCGTGAATTACTTGATTATGGATTTAAGCACTTTATGGTCGTCACAATGCATATGGTGAAGTAGAGCTGATGGTGAAGTACCAGGAGAACTCCTCAAAAATTAACGGCTCTGCATCGGGAAAAGCAATATTTTGTGAAAGGTGATAAAAGTAGTTGACATTTTGGCTTTTGCTAACTAGATGAATTACAAACCGACCCAATAAAAAGATAAAAAGAAAATTAGGAAAAAATAAAACGACTTCAATATCAAAACACTACAAAGCCAAAAATAACTTTAATTTCAGAAGGCGGTGTCAAAAAAAAACAAACCAATAACGTAGACTACCGAAATTAATGTTATTTTTGGCTTTGTAGTGTTTTGATATGGAAGTCGGTTTTCAACCGACGACAAAAAGAGGAGGTTATCAATTCGACGCGTATATATATATATATTTTATGTATGATCATCGATTACTCGAAGACGGCTGAACCGATTTGGGAGATTCTTTTTTGATTGAAAGGGTAGAAATATACTTCGAAATTGGTCCCATTTTCATAAACGTCAGGATCTGATGATGGGATCCCGGAGAAATCGAGGGAACTCTTCAAATATTATAGGCACACCTATGACGTTTTGGGTATTTATTATAGTAACTTGTGCAGTTGCTCTCACAAAGTACCATTTGAGGAAGTGGAACTGATGATGAAGACCACAGATGGCCGCTGAAACTACTCAATAATAAGTATTGAGTGGATTGCGATTCGATTACTTGAATATGGATGTTAAGCACTTTATGCTCGTCACAATGCATATGGTGATGTCGAGCTGATGGTGAAGTACCAGGAGAAAGTCGGTGAAAATGAATGAATGAAAATACAAAACTAAAGACACCGACTACCGAAATTACAGTTATTTTTCACTTTGCAGTGTTTTTAATTTTTTGGTAAAAAGTTTTTTTTTCCACAAAAGTTTTTATTTCCAAAAATTTTTTTTTAATATGCCTTTTCATATTTAAGATTATTTTTTTGTGTCGGCTAACATACTGTGACTACCCGGAACGACTGTCATAGATGCCAGCACATAAAGCTACCCGAAACTGTCAATTTTTCCCAATCAACCTTGAACCTAACATCTTTAACAATAAAGTTGAAAATCTATTAAAGAATATTGACAGATTGGTATAGCTTGATGTGCTGGCGTCTGCACAAAAAACAGCCGCCACCAACGGCTTAACGTACTTTCCGAGGCATGGAAGAATCTCGATATGTTGTTATGATCACCCATCCACAAACTGACCTTGACATTTGTTGCTTAACCTTAGTTCATGCGGCTGTTATAATTTAGCCACGAGCTCCTCTGTTACAGCCATGAATATAATATCTAAGTGGTCCAAACAATATTATTTGCTCTAACAATTTCATATGCAACGTTTGAACTACTATTAACGAACCACTTAAAACATCGTACAAAATTAAATACCTAAACAAAACTTGTAACCACAATGAAATCTGGCACGTAACCAAGTTTGAAAATTGCAGCGGCGACGGTTATTAAAAATATTTTCTACTTAATATTTCAACAATGTTGAGCTTATAAATGCAATTAAAATTTTTCAGTCGTTGACTAATCTGAGGCGTCGTCGGTTGGAATATTTAAATCGGCTGATATTTTACGTCAACGCATTATTGAATATATTTTTTGAATAAATTATAGCATTTTCATCTCATTATTTTCTTATTAAGTTTAGCCTTTTTTAGGGTTCCGTAGTCAACAAGGAACCCTTATAGTTTCGCCGGCTGTCTGTCCGTCTGTCCGCGGTTTAACTCAAAAACTATTGGTACTAGAAAGTTTTACTTTGGCATGAGTATACACGTTAATGACGCCAAAAAAGTGGTAAAATAAAATTTTGAAAAAAACAATTATTTAGGGTACCTCCCATACATGTAAAGTGGGATGATAATTATTTTTTTTAGTTCTTCCCATAGTGTGGGATATCGTTGGATAGGTCTTTCAAAAGTATTAGGGGTTTGGTGAGACCGTTTTTTGATTAAGTAAACCGTTCGTGACTTATCAAGCTTTAAAGTACCAATTTTCGTTAGAGTCAAGTGTCCCCCTCTATCAACTAAACGGCTGTAGTTAGAAATTCAAATGTCACGGCAGTGGTACTTATATATAACGAAATTTAAAGGAAAACTATCACACATAAGTGGGCTTTACAAGTTTACGAGTAATAGTCGACCAATTGTATTTGACTCGAAAATTTCTAACAACTCTATAGAAATATCGATGGATGGCGCTAAGCTTCAGTTGTATCGTGCTAGCTTCTTGTGACGATTGAGTAGTGTAAGCTCTGAGTCCGTATTTAAATTCAAAACACCGGCTATGACAAGTTTTATACAAATCTCTAAAAAAAATTAAAACTTTCCGTGCAAAATTGTCGGATCAGGTGAGGATTTGTATAGAACGAGACATGTTTATAATAACAAATAGAGTCCTGTCTCAAATAAAAATGTTCACTATCACAAGTACTCAACACGCAGGAACTCGAAAACTCAACTGAACGCGGAATAAACAATGCAAGTAAACACTAATGAGTTGTTAAGTAAACAAATAACAGACGCCAAACAGATCGCAAGGATACGATACTCTTTGGACGACTGTGACAGATCACAGGATGACAGTTCAGTTAGAAATGCCAACTGTTTAATGTTGCCAGGTATTTTTTTTTTTTTTTTTTAGCATGGTTATTATAAAACGATGGTTAGTTTTAACCATCCAGCCAACATTCATATTCTACTAATAAGTATTATTCTACTAAAAATGGCAATGATTACTTCAATACCGCTGTTTTGCGTTTAGTTATTGCTACTTTTACTTCTGATTTAACAAAATATTTATTTTTATTGTTTTTCCGTTTTCCCACAAAATAAAGAAAAACTTTAATCAGGAAAATAAACTACTTTACTTGATCTATAAAATGCATATAATTTAGTTTAGGTTCGTTTCTCAAATAGAGCGACACTGACACTGCCGATCTTCTTTGTTAGGTAGTCATGTTTGGCTTTTAGTTAGATTATGGTACGAAACGATCAGTCAGTGAATACGACACGCACTTGGCTGTTATAAAAACTACGGAACCCTACACTGCGCGTGGCCCAACACGCACTTGACCGGTTTCTTAGATTTATTTAGATTAGTGATGGCGCAGTGGTTGCAGGCACGACTTATGAATTGTAAGTCGTGGGTTACAAGTAAAGCGAACACAAATTCTTTGTTTAACTTTCATCATCACGACTGCTTTCTAAACGGTGAAAGAAAACGTCTGAACTGAAAAGACCTAGAATGATTTTTTTTTCTGGGTGGGAAAAAACCACCCTTCTCCTTCAGTTGCCCTTGCATTCCGGGGCTGTGGTATCTCGTATCCTGCACTGAGTCCACGTGGTGAATTACCTACAGCTCATTCCCCCTAATAACTCCCCCTCATTCCATCTCTGGAACGGATCTGCCAAATACCAGATTGATGCACTTGAGTCTATAGAGAAACGGGCCAAAAGGCTCATCGGATACGAGAAACTGGTCGAGACAAGGCTCCAGAGCCTAGAACATCGGCGACGTGTTGCAAGCCTATCAGTTTTCTATTAGTTACATTTCGGGGAGTGTGCGATGGAATTGCACAGTCTTATTCCACCAAGCCTGTTCCATCATCGGACTACAAGACAAACGGCGATGCGCCGTCGTTACATGGTGGACATCCCACCCATACGCTTGAAACGTTTCGGGAATACTTTCATTGTGCATACGGCTAAGGAGTGGACTTCCCTGCCCGAGGCTGTGTTTCCTGATAGTTATAACCTGGGAGTCTTTAAGTCAAGAATGAATAGATTATTTCTAGGCAAGCGTGCTTCATCTTCGACCACATCATCGCTTAACATCAAGTGAGATTATGGTCAAACGCAAGACTATCAACTATAATAAAAAATAAAGGAGAGGCCTGAATCTCGGCGCGGCGCGGTCAGGCGGTGGGAACGTTATCAAATACTAGCTTCCGCCCGCGACTTCGTCCCCGTGGAAAAAAAAAATCCCCCGATTTTGAAACATTCTTCATTACTGCTCCGCTCCTATTGGTGTTAGCGTGATGATATATAGCCTATAGCCTTCCTCGATAAATGGGCTATCTAACACTGAAAGAATTTTTCAAATCAGAACGGTAGTTCCTGAGATTAGCGCGTTCAAGCAAACAAACAAACAAACAAACAAACAAACTCTTCAGCTTTATAATATTATATAGTATAGATATAAAAGTCTCCAGTCTCATGGTAATGATAATGATGTTTACTTATTTTACAAATGGGTTATAAATAACACTTTTAAGTAAGTACATGTCTTTTTTTCGTAGGTAAATGTAAACTAGATGAGGCCGGTGTTTTCTAACTGACTACCCTGAGAAGACATACCGAAATGAAGTCAGAGGTCAACGTCTCTATTCAGGTCAACAAACTGTAGTGTTAAAATCATATGAGAACCACGTAGGTTTATGTCAGTGGAGCTTTTTCGAGGAAACAAACACACAGATTTGAGCAGGCCCATCCAAAGAGAGCAAGCATTTGTTAGTTATCACGTAGCTCAACCCAAATAAAAAAATAACTTTAACGAGTACACACTTTGTTATTGAACTCTTTTTTCGGAAGAATTGACTGATTTCTATGTTTTTTTTCTTGTGGATGTTTGGGGTCTGAAAATAGATCGCAGGCTCACCTAGTACCGTTATACGAATAGGTGGCCTGCCTTATCTTCGATCAGATCACAAAAGATCAGTGGACAAACGAACGCCTATGTGTGCACGACAGCAACGTAATATAGCGCCGCCTGCTATTGTTAGATTTAAGTACGTACCCATATAAGGTAACGACGAGGTAGGACGGTAGATAGTGACGGAGCCCGCTGCCGCTTTACCTTATATGGTCAATCGCTTCACGCATTGCCATTGGTCGATAGCAAAAATATGGCCAATTCGCGCCCCCGCGGATCGGTGCATATAAAAACCCCAAACCCTGGCAATGCGAGGGCAGTCAACCGAAATTCTCTTCCTAAGTTTACTCGCTACAATTTGTATTACCTGAATATGTAAACTATAAATAAGGCCATTCTATGTATCTACCAGTTCGGAATTTCAATTAAATACAGTCCACTCGCTACACTAAGAAAAAAAAAAAAAGAGGTTAATAATTGTAATGTTGATTTGAATAAATTTTATTCTGTTATTTTATTTGAAGACTCCGCGTGTAGCACCCGTAATTAAACTCACGAAAACATTTGTGCCGGTACAGGCACCAAACCCGTCACACGTAGCGCAACAGCCGATCTCTCAACCACTGCGCCAAACAAGTCATCAAAGTCACTCTATTAACAGCTATCTAAAGACCTAATTTATGTGGTGTGAGTGACCATCTCTGGCCCCAAACACTATGTCAATATATTTACGTCAATGACAACCCATTGTCAGTATAATGGCCACCTTAATTTGACACCTACGTTGGGCATTGTGTTTCTACTTTATCTTTACGCTCTATTTCCTTTATATGATGAGCAGAGGTTCATGGAAGATTTTGCCGTAGAAAAATGGGTGACCAAAAAAGGTATTGTCTTTTGTCAAGTTTATTTTTATATTAAGTAAAGATCCTTATCGTGTGAATCCGAGAACACTAGACTCAGACTAAGTTTTTGGATTTTTAATTACAATGTTCATTAATAATTTTCTTTTAAGCGTAAAATTAGAAACCACTACTTAAGAGACTGTTGTTCTTAGTTTAGTCTTCGTCATAATTATTATGAGCCCTCTTAATCAGAAAAATTAATAAAGCACCGTATTAAATAGTTTATTATTTTATCATATATCTGTATTTTATTAGTATGATATATATTATTTCATTCCATTTTCCTGTACACCTACTAAGTACAATGTGTTTTTTTTTTAATCCAAAGGTCGACTGGTACAGAATGCCTTGCTGCATTAAGTCCACCCATGTAACACCATTGTACATAAAGTTTAAATAAATAAAATAATTGCTCTATACTGTCCTCTCACACTTATAAAAACTGTATGATGAAAACATTGTGAAAATCATTTAAGTTTTGAAAAGAGTAACCATGGAGTTTCTGACTGGTTCTTTTCCATAGGAAACGACCAATTCGAACATAGATTTGAGTGGAACTGTCCAGTCAGTGCAAGTTTATGGCAATTGGTCGAGCTTTACGAGTATTAAATACGAATGATTATTCTTACTGCCCAAAAGTGGTATTCAATATTAATATTTAAATAATATAAAATAGCACTCTTGGCCCGACCAGGGAATCAAACCCAAGACTTCATGATCAACAGCCACACTTGGGATCACTCAACCAACGAGGCGACCTGCGAGGGAGTTATTTTATTTTGTTTGAGAATACCAACGATTAATAAAGGTTTCTTACACTTGTCTTTAGTTTTGTATTTTCGTTTTTGTCACCGACTTCCGAAATTAAAGTTATTTTTCACTTTGCAGTGTTTTTTGGGAGTCGGTTTAATTTTTTGGTAAAAAGTTTTTATTTCACTCCTTTTAGTTTTTCTATTTTTAATTTACCTAGTTACAAGAGGCTAAATGTCAACTACTTATAACCTTCTACAAAATATTGCTTTTCCCAATGCTGGGCCGTTAATTGTTGAGGAGTTCTCCTGGTACTTCACTATCAGCTCTACATCACCATATGCATTGTGATGAGTATAAAGTGCTTAACATCCATATTCAAGTAATCGAATCGCAATCCACTCAATACTTATTATTGAGTAGTTTCGGCGGCCATCTGTGGTCTTCATCATCAGTTCCACTTCCTCAAATGGTATTTTTTGAGAGCAACTGCACAAGTTACTATAAAAATACCCAAAATGTCATAGGTGTGCCTATAATATTTGAAGAGTTCCCTCGATTTCTCCAGGATCCCATCATCAGATCCTGACGTTTATGAAAATAAGACCAATTTCGAAGTATACTCTTTTAATCAAAAAAAAAAAAATTCCAAATCGGTCCAGCCGTCTTCGAGTAATCGATGATCATACATAAAAAAAAAAATATACGCGTCGAATTGATAACCTCCTCTTTTTGTCGTCGGTTGATAAAATTAAGGGGGACGCCCCATACATAGAACTGAAACTAAAAATATTTTTTTCATCAAACCTATACGTGTGTGTTATCTATAGACAGGTCTTTGGAAAATGACATTGAGGTTTCTAAAACCACTTTTTTAAAGACAATCGTTTAAAAGATATAGGTACGCTTCCAAAGTGGTAAAATGTGAGCCCCCTCTAACTTTTATAACAATGGAGTGAAAAATCTAAAAAAAAATATACTATACATCTTAATAAAAACTTTCAAAAAAAATGGTTTGAACAAGATGGGGTCAGTAGTTATTGAGATATAGCACATTTTCTAAAACCGCAAATATAACTTTGTATTTCATACAAACACTATGAAAAACAAAGTTATTGGGCGTAGTTACTACGGAACCTTTCATGGGCGAGTCTTACTCGCACGTGGCCAATATTTTTTATTGTTGATAGGCTCGCGTTTAATCACCATCTCACCTGATGGTAAGCAATTATGTGGTCGAAGATGTAGCACATTAGCCTAGAAGTAACCTATTTACTCTTGACACAAAGACTCCCAGGTTACAGCTATCAGGAAACACAGAAGAAAGTTGTCTCACCCACACACGTTCAGCCTCCTCCTTCGCTAGCATGACTGCTTCGTAAAAGGAGGCAATTGCATCCCATTTCCCCATGCCCCGCACCACTCACTCGGACCCTAAATATAGAAAGAAGTGACATACGTAGGCAACATTATCACGAATCACTCGCTCCTGGAACTGCTGCCTACGTATGAAAATGATAATGTAATCTAAGTCTACACCCCTTCATATCCACGTATAACCCTAACCAAGCAAAGAAAAATTCAGTAATTTTATGGAAATTACCTTAAGATTTCATTCGCTTGGAGTCGAACCTCTTGTGTCATGGGATCCGAGCGCTAGTCTGTTTAGCAAGGAATTTTTTTCACCGACTGATCGATTCTGCGAGACAGACGGTAGTTTTATCCTTCGCCCAAAATAGTAAGCATTGCCACCCATCAAGACAATACGTGGGCACGTTTCCTTATTATAGCTGTTATTATTTTGTTTATTCGTCATATAAAAATTATCCATGAATTTGTTAGTAGTTGTATTATGATATTTTTCATAATTAACACACACAATGCAACATAAAATGATTAAAGGTGTAATTAATCACAATAATACTCACAATGAATTAATTCTAAATTAAAAACACAATGTTGATTCATCCCAGATTCTACTAGCGGTTCTATCGTGAAGATGTAGTTTGACGCCTTTTGCGATTTCTTTATAAGTTATTCCGCCGTCACGTCAGTTTAGTTATTAGTATTTAAATTGACTCGGTTAGTTTCCGAATAACTTAAGCAATCAGTCATTTTAAAGAAACTCTGACAATCTATTTTTCATAAATAATACAAATTATAATTGGATAATCAAATTAGCAATACATATTTAACAAAAACAACACATCAATACAATCCTCAGATAAAATATCGACCACACTCAGCTAACACAAAAAACTTGGCGCTTCTTCCAGAGAATACACTGTTGAATTTAAATAGCTTGCTAACAAATCTGTAGGATAATTGTAAAAGATAATAAATATATTATTCGTTCTACTCGCTGAATGATGTTGATAATTATCTGTTGAATATGTTATATTATTTCTATGTTCTATACTACGCTCATTAGTATCTGACCTTACATAAAATGTATTGTTTCTCATGTTAATGAATACCAGTTCTAATTCTTATGAGAAATAAAGATTCTTGACTGCAAAACATTCAGCAACGGTTTTTAAAACATATGTTCCATTTTTTAAAGTATGAAAGAGGTCGTGAGCTACTAATTTCTTTTTTTATTCAAACCGGCCGTGATTACAGCCAGACAGTTACTATCCACGCTGGGACACAAACATTCATTTTATGCTCGAAATATTTTGAATTTAAAACATTCCCATTCAGATTTGGTACCTATTCTGTCGAGCGACATAAATTGGTATATTTATTTTTTTGGAACAAATGGGGTATTGATGAAATATTAGAATGTATAAAACAAGTTGATTAAATACTGCGAATTTGTTGGGGTAGGTTCAATATTCTTGTGTAACTATGGTTTTGTTTATTGAAGATTTAATTCGCTTTCAATAAAAGTTTAATTCGAGCACTATTATTTTACAAGGAGTGACTAGATATTAATACAGCTTACTAACTGAGTAAGACGATTCCTTGCATCATCACCATTTAGACGACATAGTTGGTGCAATAATTGTTGTGTGATTGGTTGCTGCGCTGCGTGTCGTAGTTTCGATTCCCGTCCTGGAACTTTGTAGGGCCTACACATACCTGCTTCTACTTTGTCTAGGTGTTCAAAAAAATGCTACCACAATGCAGGATAAAATGTTAAAGCGGGGCAATGGTCTAATCTTTCGTTTTCTTATCGATTTGTAACACCTACGGGTGTTTAAGAAGTGCGCTGATGTTTCTCTGAAATCGTTATTTCAAAATCTTTGCTTTAAAAGCACTCTTGTGGCCTTGTAAAACAATATAACAGTAATAGTGGATGGGCGGTAATGCAACGTATGCGACTTAGAAGTTTTCGGTTACACAATTGACGGGAACCGGCGCTGGTTGGAACAAAAGATAAGAGTCCAGCGTCGTATAGGAAAGGCAGCACTAACCTTGATAATCCAGGATATTCAGGACTGCCAGCACTCTGATCACAGTTCACCACCACAGTATAACCGTTCTTCTGCTACGA
This sequence comes from Tholera decimalis, assembly GCA_943138885.2. NCBI lineage: Eukaryota > Metazoa > Arthropoda > Insecta > Lepidoptera > Noctuidae > Tholera > Tholera decimalis. Next base: position 4,606,614 of record OW964572.2, read on the forward strand.
ATTGGTCGCACAAAACGACACGACCGTTCGACTGCGATTCGATGCGTGTGTGCTCTAACGCGACTCGACAGCCATTGAAGGTCCGATCGTCCATCGGAAGATCCAGACGCGATCGATTTTTCTAGAGCGGTATAGTCTCTCTCCCTCACTCTCGAATAGACGAAGGTCTAGTGCAAGGGAGAAAGGATAATATGCGGAAGGGGAATGTCTAACCAATTAGCGATTATGCGTGTTGCCAATAATTAAAAATATAAACGAAAAGAATCGTATATCAGCGCAACCATTCCCCCGGGCTTGAAGGGATGCCTTCAAGAGTGAGGCAAACCACAAGAAAACGAATCTATTCGATAATTACTATCCTATAACTACGAAACTAAATACCTAATAACTAATATTAACCTAACCTTAAAGACGAATTAAATAAACTACTGGTTAGGCAATGGGCAAAGACGCACCACGGGACGCAAGTAGGATCCGGTGGTTGTCTTAACCCGAACGATACGAGTGACTCCGGTTGAGTCAGGGAAAATTTCCTCCACGACACCCAAAGGCCAGTGTAGTGGGGGCGAGTTGTCGGATATAAGAATCACGACCGTGCCGACAGAGACCGGATCGACCGGCGTGTTCCATTTGCGGCGAGATTGCAAAGTATGGAGATATCCAGTTCTCCAGCGCTTCCAAAACGACTGTACTAACTTATCTAGTAGCTCGTGTCTAGCAGTAAGAGTTCTCTCGTCTATTTCCTCGGCAGGCAAGTATTTCAGAGGCGTGAGATTCAAAAAGTGCGCTGGAGTCAATGCGAGCGGCTCTGAAGGATCACTAGAGAGTGTCCTACAAAGAGGTCTAGTGTTCATTACCGATTCTATTTGAATAAGAACGGTACTTAATTCTTCAAACGACAGAATAGTATCGCCTATGACCCGATATAGGTGTGACTTTAAACTTTTAATATTAGCTTCCCAATTGCCGCCAAAGTGACTAGCCGTCGGGACATTGAGTGACCAATCTATTCGATTTATAGCTAATGTATGACCATATTCCGAATTATGGTACTTCGAACAAAGAAATGCGTGAAGTTCCGAGAGTTTCCGTTTAGCGCCTATGTAATTAGTCCCGTTATCGGAATAAATTCTACTAACCGGGCCACGCCTTGACAGGAACCGTTTAAAGGCGCCCATAAAACTAGCTGTGCTAAGATCCCCAGCGAGCTCTATGTGCACCGCGCGTGTAGTCATGCAGACGAACAGACACACGTAGGCCTTGGTGGAGCGAACACCTCGACCGCGAGACATCGTAACCTTAAACGGACCGGCGTAGTCCGTGCCCGTGTGGACGAATGGCTTAGCGGTTTGAACGATACGACAAGAGCGATGATCGGCCATCTCAGGAAAGCTCTGCTTAGGGCGCAGCCGAAAGCAGGGAAGGCACTTATGGATCCTATTCCTAATTAAATTGCGCGCAGAAAGGATCCAATACTTCTGACGCAAGAGCGACATTAGCAGGTCGGGACCTGCGTGACAGTTCAATTTATGATGATAATCGACTAACAAATTCAAAACGAGGTCCTTGCTTGGAAGCAGAATGGGATGTTTCCCATCATAACTTAAATCCGAGTTTCTTAAACGGCCTCCGACTCTAATGAGTCCGTCTTCGAGAAACGGTTTTAAGTGTCGAAAAGCAGGACTACAATGTTTGCCTTTCCTGAGTTTAACCAACTCAGTGGAGAAATAAAAGCGTTGAAGCTCGCGAAGTATGAGCAATTCAGCGAAGTTGTAATCCGCTGCCGCCATGCGGTAACCAATAGGCAACAGTTTAGCGAAACGACAAATGTAAATTACTACTCGAAGTAATTTACTCCAAGACGAGATACGATCGACCAAAGAAAGAATAGTAGATCTTTCGGTTGGTGTAGCGGAGAGCAACGAATGTTTCTTCTCTTCGGGCACTTCGCATACCGAAGAGGGATTGAAGGGGACGACAGGCCACTTCGAAACGTCTAAGCTGGCCCACGGAGGACCACTGAACCAAAGCGGATGATCAATGATTTGGGAAGGTGTGAGCCCACGTGACAGACAATCTGCGGGATTGTCCGTACCGGACACGTGATACAGGTTTTGTGGCGATAAGTCGTCCTGTATTTTCGAGACTCTGTTGGCCACGAAGGTGTTCCACCGATGGGGCGACGAATGTACCCAACAGAGAGCGACTGTTGAATCCGAAAATGCGAATATGTTGCGAAATATAATGCGGTTTTGACAAGCGACTACGACATTTTTTATGAGTTGAGCTAGCACAAGAATAGCGCACAGCTCCAGACGAGCAAGAGAAACGACCTTTTTAGGGGAGACCTTCGACTTAGCGGTCAACAACCTAACGATATTGCCATCACTATTTTGAACGTGGAAGTAAATAACCCCCCGTATGCTTTCTCACTGGCGTCCGCGAAAGCCAATATAGTAACCACACTATCGCCGACGATACCAACGTGACGTGGGATCCTTATATTACAGAGCAAGGGAAGCTCTTCTTTGAAGCGAATCCACAGCCTGACTATATCTTCAGGTGGAGTATCATCCCAGTCACAATCAGACAGCCAAAGCTGCTTGATTAGAAGTTTAGCGTACAGGACAACAGGTGCGACAAATCCCATGACGTCCCATATTTTAGCGACACACGACAATATTGTACGCTTAGTACAAATCTGAGCGGGAGTATTAATTTTCATGCCGAAGTTGTCCGACGTAGGTGACCAACACAAGCCCAGTACTTTATGTTGGTCGGACTCATCGAATTCCTTGACAACTGGCAGGCGGTGCGAGGGTGGGATCGAATCTAATACGACTTGGGAATTACTGGTCCACTTAACTAGCTCAAATTGACCAGCCTTCATGAGACCTATCATTTCCGAAGCGGTGGAAATGCCCTCGTCTTCCGTGCGAACGGAATGGACGTAGTCGTCCATATACAACCCCGCAGCGACAATATCTTTGGCCTGAGGGTAGGAGTCACCCTCATCCTCAGCCAACTGCTTAATAGTTCGAAGTGCATGAAAGGGGCTAGACTTAAGCCCAAAAACGACACGATTAAATTCATAAACCTGTAAAGGTTCTTGCGGGGAAAAGCGATACAAAATGCGTTGGAAACGCCGATCAGATTCTCGGACTCCAATGCTGAGAAACATCTGACGAATGTCTGCGGAAAGCGCTATCGAAAACAAACGAAAACCAATAATAATATTGAACAAGTTCCCTTGTAGGTTCTGTCCACCATACAAGAGATCATTAAGCGAGATGCGGGTAGTAGTTTTACAACTACCATCGAGAACGACACGAAGTTTGGTTGTGACCTTATCATCTCGGATCACACCATGATGCGGAATAAAATACGAACTTCCCGCCGAATCAGGATTCGTAGATGAAATGTAGCCCTTTTCTAAATATTCCCGGATGACACTGTCATACGCGACCCTTAATTGTGGAGAAGCTTGCATCTTCCTTTCCAAGCAGTAAAACCGCCGTTCACTTGCTTGGCGCGAATTGCCAAGGGATTCGACATCAGCCTTGAAAGGCAAAGCTACTACGTAACGTCCCTCACTATCCCGAGTGGTAGTGCGGGTGTAAAATTCCTCACACAATTGGTCGTCCGGGCTGAATACCGGGGGAACACTCACTTCCTCTAATTCCCAGAATTTCCGGACAGCAGAGTCTAATGTGTCCGCGATACAGCAATGCGATACGGTCGAATTACCGTCAGTACATGCTGGTGCGTCACCTACGATCACATAGCCAAGGACCGTTTCTAATGCGAGTGGCGATAAATTCGAAGTCGATCCTTGAACTCTGTTCGACAAAAGCAGGTGCGGAAAAATCGAAGCGCCGATCAATACGTGAATCGGGCCTGATGAATAATATGTATCGTCTGCCAACGGTAAGTCTTCGAAGTTAGACAGTCGCGAAGTGTCGACTGTCGCGGTTGGCAGACGTTCGGTAATCCTATCTATTACCAACGACTCAATATCATAAGTTATATTATGATCGAAACGAGAATGAATTTTAAATTGTACGGAACCTTGAATGGGTTTACTCGAACCTCCTATACCCCTAACAGTGGAACAAGTAGGTCTATTATTTATGTTTAATCCTAAACGTTGACAGCAATCGCGAGTAATAAAGCTACTCTGAGACGCGCTGTCCAACAATGCACGAACGCAATGTTCGTGACCACGAGAATCTAGAATAACGATACGTGCGGTACCCAACAACACAGTTCTAGAGCCTTTATAAGGGCCGACTGCACTTGAGCATAATGCTACATCCGAGTTCGCGGGAATCGAACCCGCGCTCGGCTCTTCGACTGAGCGTGACGGCGACATATTTGACGCAGGCCTATTTCCAAAACATAGCAATGTATGATGTTTGTACCTACATTTTTTACATGTAGACGTCGACTCACACGCAGACACGCGATGACCACTACTTAAGCAATTTATACACAAGTTGTTTGACTTAACGAATTTAAAACGTTGATCGGGGTTATAACTCTTAAAAACCGTACACTTATAAATGTAGTCATGGTTTTCCTTACACAAACTACAAGCGACTGGTTGAGAACTGGACACATATGCGTTACTTGATTTACGATCTAAAGGCCTTTTATTAGTATTGACTCGAGCAACAGGTATCGAAGTTCGTTCTAAAACCTTTATATGATCACTAACGAAATTAACTAAATCGGAAAACAATGGGATTTCGGATCCATTCGACTTTAATTGATAATTGGATTCGAACGTACGAACGGTGTCTGGGTCCAGTTTTTTAAGCGCGACATGCAATAATATAAAATCAGCCAGGTCACTGACTTTTGTATGTTTTAAAGCAACTACCGACGAAGCGAACTTATCAATAAATAATTCTAAACTACTAGGGGTACCTGATGTAATAGATTTAAATTCAAATATTTGAGTTAAGTATGAAGTTGCCGATTGTCGACTATCTTCATATTTTTTACAAAGCAAATCGAAAATGAGTGGGTAATTATCCGCAGACGGGTTAATACCAGCGAAAATTGTACGAGCTTTATGTGTTAATTTACCTAATAAATAATATAATTTCTCACAGTCTGTTAGAGAAACATTATTATGCACGACATTACGATAACTAGCGACGAATAATGGCCAATTCTTAATATCTCCGTTGAATTCGGGTATTTCAATTGGCGGCAATCGAGGTGACCTTTGGACCTCACTATGAGAGTGAGCCGTCAGGTTCTTCTCAGCCCGTAAAATGCGCCCTAAAAGGTCTTCGAACGCAGAAAGCAATTGATAATCTACAACATATTCAGGGTTTAATTTTAGCTCATGAATAACAATTTCATCCAAAGCACTTTCAAAATCCACACGTAGTGATTGTACTAACGAGATGTCGCACAAAAATGATTCCTTAACGCTTTCATCCGAATGAATGTGTTTTATTTTATCTGCAATACTCTGCATGCGAGCAAAGATACGATCTCTCTTTGCTATCAATCTTTTAAGAGTAATATCGGTCGGTGCCATATTTATGAGCTATGAATATCAAACTAATTATTATAAGAAATATTTAGTAACTACCCACCGTTTTGCGAAATAACGGCCGGGTGCGCGACGCGGTCTCGAGTAACCTTGACTCGACCGATTGGTATTTTACTTTACAAGTAACGATAATTAACTACTAAGCGGGGTTGCGAAATTCCTTACTAATCGATTATTAGCTAGGAAGACACGAAAACGACGTAATGAATTACGATGTACTTACTTGCCACGCGTTGGCAAATAAGTATCTATGCGGGGTTGACTACGAAATACGAATACGAAACTACGATATACCTAGCGAATTCTAGGGAATGGCTGTGCTGATTATTATCCGACTCGGGAAGGACCATCAAATGGATGGGCGGTAATGCAACGTATGCGACTTAGAAGTTTTCGGTTACACAATTGACGGGAACCGGCGCTGGTTGGAACAAAAGATAAGAGTCCAGCGTCGTATAGGAAAGGCAGCACTAACCTTGATAATCCAGGATATTCAGGACTGCCAGCACTCTGATCACAGTTCACCACCACAGTATAACCGTTCTTCTGCTACGAATTGGTCGCACAAAACGACACGACCGTTCGACTGCGATTCGATGCGTGTGTGCTCTAACGCGACTCGACAGCCATTGAAGGTCCGATCGTCCATCGGAAGATCCAGACGCGATCGATTTTTCTAGAGCGGTATAGTCTCTCTCCCTCACTCTCGAATAGACGAAGGTCTAGTGCAAGGGAGAAAGGATAATATGCGGAAGGGGAATGTCTAACCAATTAGCGATTATGCGTGTTGCCAATAATTAAAAATATAAACGAAAAGAATCGTATATCAGCGCAACCAAATAGTGTATCGTAAAATAACTTTGTATTTCAAAAGAAAATCGTGTCCGCCCACTTTAACATCGCTTTAACTGTCAGTGGCACTATGACGTAAAACTTTTGTAATATAAACTTAACACTCTAGTCTTTTACCAACTGTTTTAGAGTCAGCTTCCAGTCTAACATAATGCAGCCGAGTACTAGTATTTTATATGACATGTTAAAGCGAGAGTCGTTCGATCGAGAAAGAGGGATGAAGCTATGCACGCTATATAGCTCCATCTCACTTTCTCGCTCGAACGACTCTCGCTTTAACACGTCATGGTATGGCCCCTGACCGCCACATACAAGAAGCTGGGCAGCATGATACCCCTTGGTAAGACTGGTGTCAGATTTTCTGACTTCCGACTACCCGAAATCACTGCCATATGAGGTCAGATCAAACTCAAACTCAAAGTGTTTTATTTCACATAGGCCTACATGGTTACTTACAAAACGTCAGCAGTTAGGGCACGGTTCAAAATTGGTCGTTTTCTATGGAGAAGAACCGGCAAGAAACTCCACAGTTACTCTTTTAAAATATCATTCTTAAAATGTATCCATAATACAAGTTAATTAGGTGAGAGAGGACAGTATAGAACAATTAATACAACACAATGGAATTATAAATAAAGTCTACAGTGTTCTCCCATTCACAAAAAAGCTTTATATTATGTTAAAATAAACTTGATCAGATCTAGAACTCGAGCAGGGCATTGCTCCCGTGCGTTACGATAAAACATAACCTTCTTCTTTATTTTTATTACGAATGAGCCCGCTCTTGTCCTCGATCACACCTGATGGTAAGTGTAAGATGAGGTCTTCGATCGAACGAGTGAGCCCGGAAAATGCCTATTCACTCTTGCTTTAAAGGCTGACGGGTCATATGTGGCAGGGAACACAGAAGCCGGCAGAGAGTTCCACACCTTGGCTTGCATAAAAGTAGTAGTAAAAAGCAGCCTGGAAGCGGTCGCCTCCTTCTGCGAAGCAGTCATGCTTCCGAAGGAGGAGGCGGGCCGCGTGAGGGAGAGGATGGCGTCCTCCCTCCAGCCCAGCCACAGTGGTAGACGCCCACGGCGTCGGACGTCGGCCGACGATCTTCGGCCACCGTAGGCGCGGGCATGCGGACAGCGAGTAAAGGGCAACTCGCTGTCCGACCATGGACCATGCCCGGGTCGACGGCGCGTTGTGTTCCACGCGCGCCTCAAAGAGCGTCAGCAATATGACAAGGCCCCCCCGTAGAGGGCCGAAGCCTGCCGGGGTCGTGGGACTTATCCCATTACCGTGACCCCGGTACGTAAAGGGTTATTGATTCTAGTCAGTAAAAGTCTGATAGTCCCTCTCACCCTGCCCGGGGTGGGAGGACTTATTTGATAATTTTACCACGCTAAAAAAAAAAAAAAAAAAACCTAGTAACCCACCCTGACAAGCGTTGCTTAACCCTGAAGAATGTCCGTACGGCTATTAATATTTACCCACGAGCTTCTAAAAACAGACTGTTAAATATAAAAAAGCAAGAGTGAATAGGCATCTTCTGGGCTCGCTCGTCACATCGTAGACCTCATCTATCGCTTACCATCAGGCGAGATCGAGGTCAAGAGCGGGCTCATCCGTAATAAAAATATATTATTATATTTTTGTCGTCGCTTCAGAAGCAGTGCTGCTAACAATACAATATAATACCCCCTTTTTCCTCAATTACCAGCAGCTGATGCACTTTTCCGCCAGTTTTAATTTTTCTTATTAAATAATATAATAAATATTTATATTTTTATATTTTATATATATATTCATAATATAATAAGCGTAATATTATGAATATATATAGAAAATAAAAAATATAAATATTTATTATATTATTTTTTATTATATTTATTATTATTATTTTTTTCACTGTATTCTGTCCAGTTTACGGCGAAGCGCCATCGTTACATGGTGGACATCCCACCAATACGCACAAAACGTTTCGGGAATTCCTTCATTGTGCGTACGGCTAAGGAGTGGAATTCCCTGCCGGAGTCTGTGTTTCCCGATAGCTATAACCTAGTAGTCTTTAAGTCAAGAGTGAATAGGTTACTTTTAGGTAAGCTTGCTCCATCTTCGACCACATCATCATTTACCATCAGGTGAGATGGTGGTCAAACGCGAACATATTTTTAATTTAAAAAAAAAGGTAAAAAGTTTATATTTAATTTTCTGTGTGCTGCTTGGTTTATTTACTTTGAAAAGGTCTTAGTAAAGTTTAAAAATAGCTGTTTTGTTAATTTATTAAAAACTCAACATTACAGTGCTTTCAACTTTCTTGCGCGAACTTAAAATACCAATCTTTGATTGAAAAGAAAGTGCCCTGCACATAAATTCTCAGAGAGCATTGTGATCATACCTGCGTCTCAACCAGAGTAAATGTAAATAGTGCCCTCTTATGAGTAGGTATTTAGTGCTAATAGGTATTGAAGAGACATCTGCATTATGTCCCCAAAAACTAATGATATATACAACGTGTAATTTAAAGTGTATATACATACCAAGTGCATGGTTTCTTTGGATGATAACAAACGATATGGCAAGGGTTTTGTAATCCTACGTCTACATGTGTGGAACTTATTAGAAATTTCAATACATTGATACCAGAGACCGAAATATTCAAATTTAGAGGAACGAAGAGAATTATCGTGTTATTGGCAAGTGACGTGGAAAGTTAGTGATCCTCGTAGTGTTGTAACACGTTTGCTATGATTGATATTCAAGAAACATGTGAAACCAATAATTTGGTATCAATTCTTTGAGTGGCTTATTTTGAGCTGATACTATGCATAGAGACTCCATACCAGATGCCGTCTTCAGACCTTTTGTATAGATATGGGGTTTCCGTTACACGTTGTATAGGTTCCTATGTATTAGCTATAGGTACCTACATAAATAGTTATAGGTTTTTCCGCCACCGAAAACTCGAATTACAAAAACACATTAAAAACTGTTAAGAAACTTTTAAAGGAAAATCATGAATTGCGTAAACTTCTTTCTAAAGTATCATTTATAACAGTGTCTACTGTGCTTGTGATTCGCGCGACGTTTTTAAAGCTCTAAAAAGCACAAAAGATACGTATGGAATAAAACAATATAATATCATAGTAAAATTTTATTCAGTGTCAAAATCATTAAGGCATACAAATTGTTTATTAGAAATGCAGTCAATAATTGGCTACTTATACCGTCAGAGTATAAATGTATTTAAATATCCTACTAATATAATAAATGCGAAAGTTTATGAATATGTATGGATGTTAGTTACTCTTTTACGCAAAAACTACTGAACCGATTGTGATGAAATTTGATATATGTATAGCTACAGTCCTAAAATAATAATTTTTATCACAATATACCCACGGGAACAAGACTTACGCGGGTGAAACCGCGGGCAAAGCGCTAGTATCTAATAAAAGTATACAGAAAGTAAAAATTAGTACCTACCTATTTTTATTTTAGGTAAAGATCGAATATCTCCGCTAAAAACTACTCAAAACTAAAAAAAACTCTTTTATTACGATATAATCATGTTTGAGAGCTCACGGGTTTGAACCCCACCCATTACACTATTGCCGTGAACCCACTCCAGACACATATTTAGCTTAGTTCGGAGGGGTAACAAGATTGCTAGTAATTTGAAGTTTCTACATTCCCACATTGCCAGTTCTCTTTAAAAAAATGTAATTTTACTAACTTAGGATGTAAGGTGCTTAAAAAAGATCTAAAAATACCTAAACCTATTTAAATCTATACATAATATAAAAAAATCCCCAAAAGCTGTCTGTCTGTATGTTATTGTTTTTTTTTTTAAATCTACTGAACGGATTTTGGTACGGTTTATACTAAAATATAAATAGTACATATTTATGGTTTTATGTAAATAGTCTGAAATATAACAATTAATGTTGAAGTGATCGCACGATCCGCGTTCCGCCTGCTCGTGGTATACCGACGTGCGGATGATGAAGCGTGCGATTCGCAATAAGCAGATTGGTAGTTGATTTGATATACCTATAATTATGTTGAGATTGAAAAATTCAAGACACTAAGAATCAAATAGGTAAAAGAAGGAAACTTACACAACGCGTGCGAAGCCACGGGTAAAACAAGTTATCTTTATTAATTAGTCTTGTCTTTTTTCTGTCCCGTGCCGGTCTCAAATAAACATTTTTCTTTCTTGTTTCGATTGATCACATGCACTCAAGGAAACGAGGGATGCCACGAACACGAATAAGGGCGTGGTTCTCATATATCCATCCCTCGTGATAAATGACATTTTTTTTAAGGATGGGAATACATCCGATGACTGTCTCCCGATCTGGGCAAAGCGGGAGGGTGTTTCAGACTTAGTAAAGTAGAATAAAAACCATCCGTGTTTTGTCATATGCCCTTCGTGTTCCGAGGCCGCGGTAATTCTTTCGAACAATTCCGCAACCCTGGTCCAGGTCCACGATCCCGGCAGACTGCGACTATCCACGGCGATGAGAAGAAACCTCATGTTTTGTGGTTAATTTCAAATAGTGACATTTTGAGCTGACATAGTATCTTTTACCTTTGTCGCTCTGGGTGGAGTGGATGGAAGTGTCAGACTTCTACTGACTAAAAACCCACCCTGTTCCTTCAGCTGCCCTTGCGTTCCGGGGCAGGGGTATCTCGTTAGAACATTCCCGCAGCTCCGGCAGGACAGTATCGATCTGGATGTTTATTTTAATCTAAAGCTATATGTTTGCAAATAATATTATCAAGTGTGTTGTTTTTCAATGATTCATTCGTTCCATGAGTGCGGTGATAAGCTATGTCTGTTTGCAATTTTAGCGATGCCGAGCACTGGATGATAAAAAAGTGACTCACTCCCTAAGGTTGACTTTTAACCCTACCGAAATTTATATGCAATAAGGAATAGGCACTGAAATTCTTAAAAATCGTGTATGAAGTGACTAATAAAATATTCAGTTACAGGCACAAGCGTGGTACCCGCGCAATTTGTATGAACAAGTTTCAATCGCAAGTCAGCACGGGTTATCGTTTATAAAACGAGGTAATATTTATTTCTAGACTATACAACGTGTAATTTAAAGGGTATATATATACCAAGTGCACGGCTTCTTTGGATGATAATAAACGATATGGCAAGGGTTTTCTAATCCTATGTCTACATGTGTGGAGCATATTAGAAATTTCAATACATTAATACCAGAGACCGAATTTTTCAAATTAAGAAGAACGAAGAGAATTATCGTTTTATTGGCAAGTGACGTGGAAAGTGATGACCCTCATAGTGATGTGACACGTTTGTTATTATTGGTATTCAAGAAACATATGAAACCGATAATTTGGGGTCAATTCTGTGAGTCACTTATTTTGAGCTGAAACTTTGCATAGAGACTCCATACCAGATGTTGTCTTCAGTCCCTTTGTATAGATATGGGGTTTCCGTTACACGTTGTATTAGGTCATTATGAAAGTTTTAAGAAGGTATGCGTAAAAATATTTCGACATCGAAATTTAAGGGGGTGTCCCTAGTGTGTATAGGTGGGATGTCCACCAAGTAACCGTTCCTCTTGTAGTCAGGTGCATTTTCTGTTCCTTTACTTTCATAATCCGATGGGATGGCGATCCAACACGACCGGTGAAAAACTAGGCGCAGAACCAGTAGCTTAACGTGTTTTTTGAGGAACGGCGGTATCACACCGTCAACTTCCAAACTTTGTGCTACTACTGAGAAATTTCTTATAAAAAACCCTATAGCACTTCAAAGCACATTGAACCCGAGACCTCTTGCTTTGCAGCGGTGCTTGCTACTACTAGGCCACTGAGGCAGTTACAAGATAAAGTTTACAATGTAATACGTAGATAAAAGCGGTCACAAGACGCTCTAGTTAGGAAAAAAAGTTTATGGCGTGAAATAAAATTTATAGATAGGGACCAAAGCTCCACAAAACGTTTGAGTTCAAGATTTTTCAGCATGAATTCCGATCTCATGAAAACAAAATAGCTTGTAATTTGCTTTACAGCCTCCTTTATCTTTTACGGAAAGGTTTCTTAAAATCAGTTCAGCTGTTCCGGAGATATCAGCATTTAAAGCAAGAGTGAACAGGCATCTTCTGGGCTCGCTCGTCCCATCGTAGACTTCATCTGTCGCTTACCATCAGGAGAGATCGAAGTCAAGAGTTGGCTCATAAGTAATAAAAAAAAGCGATGGACAGACCGACAGATAGACAGAATAAAAAAAAAGGTTTCTTTTTCTTTTAGAAAGACTCGCATTTGACAAGGATCTCACATGAAACACAGAATTCGGCAGGAAATTTCACTCCTTAGCCGTGTGCACAATGAAAGTATTCCCAAAACATTTTGTGCGTGTAGGTGGGATGCTGTTTTGCAGATGCAGTTAAGAGCGACAACGATGTACTCCGATAACGATGACGTTGTGTGAATAATCATAAAACCTATTGTAAGAAAAAGACAATGCTAGAAGCACAATCCTGATATACATGCGTCACATTATATACCAGATATTCACACGATCCTCTTTAAACCCGCCATAAAAGTACTTCGAACAAGCAATAATGTTTAAGCGTAATGGCTCAGCACACAATAGCTGCACGCCATTCATTGCCGCATCTGAGTTAGCGTTGCGCAACGAAGTAAGAAGTAAAACATTAATGTATAGCGAAGTGTTACCAGGATGGGCCATTGTGTGGATGGGTAGTGTAAGCTGTGTCGAAAAAAGTCGACACAGCTTATTTATTACAGCAGCTAATATTCCGGAAATCTTGTGAAAATTGTACCACTGTTATACAGCAGAATACAACGTGTAATTTAAAGGGTATATACATACCGAGTGCACGGCTTCTTTGGATGATAACAAATGATATAGCAAGGGTTTTGTAATCCTATGTCTACGTGTGTGGAGCTTATTAGAAATTTCAATACATTGATACCAGAGACCGAATTTTTCAAATTAAGAAGAACGAAGAGAATTATCGTTTTATTGGCAAGTGACGTGAAAGTGATGACCCTCATAGTGATGTGATACGTTTGTTTTTATTGGTATTCAAGAAACATATGAAACCGATAATTTGGGGTCAATTCTGTGAGTCACTTATTTTAATCTGAAACTTTGCATAGAGACTCCATACCAGATGTTGTCTTCAGTCCTTTTGGATAGATATGGGATTTCCGTTACACGTTGTATAGGTATATCTATACAACAGTACAATATTTTCAGTAAATTTGGTGTCACATTGTAACATCAAATCTTTCTGCAGACACCAATAAGAAATTGCACAGGTATCTACAGTTTTATCTTTATAAAAAATGCTGTTGCATTGTCGATTTGTGTCTGTCTACGGGTGCCTATATCCCATGATATACAACGTGTTATTTAAAGGGTATATACATACCGAGTGCACGGCTTCTTTGGATGATAACAAACGATATGGCAAGGGTTTTCTAATCCTATGTCTACATGTGTGGAGCATATTTGAAATTTCAATACATTGATACCAGAGGCCGAATTTTTCAAATTAAGAAGAGCGAAGAGAATTATCGTTTTATTGGCAAGTGACGTGGAAAGTGATGACCCTCATAGTGCTGTGACACGTTTGTTATTACTGGTATTCAAGAAAATTATGAAACCGATAATTTGTGTGAGTCACTTATTTTGAGCTGAAACTTTGCATAGAGACTCCATACCAGGTGTTGTCTTCAGTCCTTTTGGATAGATATGGGGTTTCCATTACACATTGTAGACACATACATTTAATCCTATAGCCTCGTGTCCCATACACGAAGCTTTTGTTATTATTTACAACGTGTAACGGAAACCCCATATCTATCCAAAAGGACTGAAGACAACACCTGGTATGGAGTCTCTATGCAAAGTTTCAGCTCAAAATAAGTGACTCATAGAATTGACCCCAAATTATTGGTTTCATATTTTTCTTGAATACCAGTAATAACAAACGTGTCACTCACAATAAAACGATAATTCTCTTCGTTCTTCTTAATTTGAAAATTCGGTCTCTGGTATCAATGTAGGTATTGAAATTTCTAATATGCTCCACACATGCACACATAGGATTAGAAAACCCTTGCCATATCGTTTATTATCATCCAAAGAAGCCATGTACGTGGTATGTATATAGCCTTTAAATTACACGTTGTATATTAACGGCTCTAACTTATCATTTAATTTCATTCAGATTTGTTCCTTAGTTTATGCGAGAAAGAATAACAAACATCCATCTATCCGTAGTAATACGTAAGTAAGATTCAAACTATCTTCCCTTTAGGCGTCTCCTACACCTATAGAAATAATTTGCACGACATTACATACCAGATTTTCTCACGTCCATCTTGAAGTATGTCATAAAAGTACTAACGACACGCAACAACACTCACATATAATGGCGCAGCATACAATAGGTGTACACCATTCATTGCCTCATCTGTGTACCAATACCGCGACAGAGTAGGAAGTGATACATTAATGGATGTCGAAGTGTGATCGGTATGGGCCATTGTGAGGACGAGAAGTCATTTTGAAATTGACCTTGGAGATAGGGAAAATATCTTAATCCAATTTTTTACGCCTTTATAGTATATTTGGTTAATACATTATTAATGTATTAATATACACCCAGAGATCAAGTTCTTAAGATTTTTTCAGTAGATTTTTTGCCAATAGAAATATTGTGAAGTATTGATTGCTAGTTATGTAAATTCTACCCATATTGCTAGAACTCTTAAAAAAACCTACAGGAGACAATGCAGAATTTAAAAGTAATAAAAACCATCATGTATTTAAAATAAGGAATAATGGAAGGAAAATTGGAAAAAAGTTTTATTTTTCTTAAATAAATCTCTCTCTCTATTTCTCTCTCTCTCTCTTCGGTATAATAATAAAAGGAAACATATTTGTCACTAAACGCCTGTCTACATATATCTTAATAAATTACAAATAAACAAATTTATTTAAATAAAATTAAAGTTCCGGCGATACTTACACTCAAAGATCCGATGCAAAAAGACGACACGGTTAGTGCACTATTGGAGCGATTGACTGCTGCGTTGAGCAGACTTAGGCCTCCCCCAAGTATCGCCACATCGACTAATCCTGTGAATCCAGCAAATCCTCACGATCTTAAGCAGGCCATGGTTGCACTCCTTTGTAATGCGGCGACAAAAAGAAACTTGCCGCTCTAATTGGAGCAAAAGGGTCTGTCAGATTCCTACTGATTAAAAATTAACCCGATTGCCCTTGGTTTCTGTGGCCGCGGTATCGTATTAGAATATTCCCGCAACCCCGGCGAGCAATGGCCAAATCTGGCCCAGTCACTTGGCTGACTGCTTTTTGAGTCGCTACTTTTAGCTAAACATGCTTCTATCTTGAAGATGTTTCAACGTGGCGTTTACACTGAATTAACTTTTCGTCGCCAACAACTATTTGTTTTGCGAGCAACAAGTCAAATAAAAAGAGAATTAAATAGCCATATATATGGGCCTTAATATATTCTACAAATAAAATAATCCTGCTTTGAACTAAAAACACAAAGCCTACAGCAAATACAAACATACTATAAAACAGCTGTCAAACCAAAACAAAAAAAAATACTGCTAAAAATAAACAACAAAAATGAACATCCCAAAAAGACAACCAAGATTAATTTTACTAATATTTCAAAACAACCCGACACAACCGCCTAGAGCATAAATGAAGCGACATTTTGTTTCAATTCAAAATCAATCAATTCTTTGTATACAATCATTCAAATCTTTGGAAAAAAAATGTGAATTATTCATCAATCAAAATATAACAATGAAAATATAAATGAGCGTTACCAACAGTCGAATTTGTTCTAAGCATTGTGCCAACGTATTACACTCCGTCACAGATAATTTTCAGGTTGGCTGCCGCTTCAGTTCGCTTTCAGCAGCCGTGGCGACCTCACGTCTTTTCAGAGCGCCACACTTACGAAACTTTCAGTTTAAAATATAATTCTTCTACGACATTTCCCAGTGCTATTTACATAAACTTTAATAAAACCCGCGTAATTTTCAGCTGTTAAAAATCACATTTCGAACAGATAAAAAAAATACTAGACAACTTTTTGTTTTGTTTTTATTTTTGTATTACGAAAGTTTTTGTTTCTGGATTTTTTTAAGTGGTGCAAAGTTAAGTGCAGTGTTTTTTTTTTCTGGTGAAGGTGACATGTTAATCAGTCAAAATAGGTGATAAACATGTTTTTGGGTCTGAGCAGCCTGTGTGTGGAGGTTTGGAAGTGAACTGGACGTTATGTTATTACCATATCAAGCGCATATTAACTATCCTGATGCCTTTTTACGATGACATTGTAAGTAGATTTTATTAATATTTAATTTAATGAAAACTTTAAACATTTTTTTTTTGTATTTTTATGTAAAACATTGGATTTATGGAATAACAATCATGTATTTCAAGAAAATACGTGCCTAAAAAACACTCGTCGTTTTCCACTTTCATTTTTCAATATTTTAAACATCTTTTTAAACGGTTTTAGAACGTTTAGTTTTATTGAGGAATTGAACATTTTGCTCTTTTAATTAACGAATTTAATAGTGCTTTCAGTCTCAATGAAACCGTTTATTAATTTCCTGTGCTCTTTAATATTTTATGATATAATAAAAACCGGAGAGCTACTCTACAGTTATGAAACATTAAAATGAGTATTTATTCTTTTTCAATTATCATTGAAGGCAAAAAATTCAATGATACTTAAATGGAATTAATTACTTGTTTGGAATCGCCAACAGAGTGAACACAATTAAATGCTACATTTAAATCCTTATCTAAACCTTAATTACAAAAAAAATAGAAAACCAGAGACAGCCCAGCAAAAAATCACGAAAACTGGAATGAACATAGGCATGTTTAGTTTTGAGTTTTCTTTTATTGGTTTTGTTTTCTCTAGAATATAATTATACCAACGATACATCGATATTTTTTGATAAACATGACATGAACAGATAAAAAAATAGAAGATAATATTTTGGGGGATTTTTTAGTTGTACCTAAAAATTCGTACTAGTGTAAAGAAAACACGAAAAGGTGTTTTATGTATAATAATCTAGGCAATATTTTACTCTACCAGGTAAATAATTTTAATTACTTTGTAGACATAATATTCTATACTGAATGTTCAAGCGAGTCTATATAAACAATGTGTCTATAAGTAGGTATACCTTGAAGGTAAAAAAGTCTGAGTTGCTGTAGAGTTTGATACGCATATCTCTTCTTAGCTAAAACATTGGGCAGCGGTAACAAGTGAGTCTTAGCGATTAGGGACACAGTTTTTTTGCAATGTTTTCTGTTCAAAAAGTCGTATTACTCGGCCTTAATGAATAATTGAATCTTTAATACGAAATTGCGGATCCACTTTCTTCACCAATAAGCAGAATTTCCCCATTTAATTTTCATTTGCTTCTTAAGTATATATGTATGTATATGTATATGTATTTATATAAGTAAGTATTTATTCATATATATTATTTATGTAGATTCCTATTTATGATACTTCGATTTTATGGTATTAGGATTTTTGTGTTATCACTGTTATTATCATTATTTTTGCCAATATAATTTTCACGTACATATTGCACCATCCACTCTATCTCTTCACCACTCTGGTAGAGAATGCCTACGGCATTATGTCGGCCTTTGTACCTATGTCCATAAAGTGTAAATAAATAAATAAACTTCGTTTCCAAGAATAAACAACAAACTAAAATACAACATCAATATCAAAAATTCATCTTGTTAGCTGGTAAAGTTCCATAAATTCAAACTTACATTGTGCGTACGGCTAAGGAGTGGAATTCCCTGCCGGAGTCTGTGTTTCTCGATAGCTATAACCTGGGGGTCTTTAAGTCAAGAGTAAATAGGATACTTCTAGGTAAGCGTGCTCCATCTTCGACTACATCATCACCATCAGGTGAGATGGTGGTCAAACGCGAGCCTATTATCAATAAAAAACATGTTTCTGAAAAACCCAAAAAGCCTTAAGACTTTTCAACCAGCCCTTTCGAAATTGCTTTAAAATGGCTGTAAGCACAATCGCCCCATAATCAAAGGAGTTTTTACCCTAAATGAAATTCGAAATTATACATACGTCGTATGAAGTTTTCCACAGCCGCAACAGGAGCGCCAACAAAATATGTTGAACATAAGTATGATTGTCAGACTAATTTATTTATTTATTTATTTATTTATTGGCCTATCTACAATTGTTACACTGATTATTCTTATATTTCATGCAATATGTTACAAACATAGTGTACAATATGACGCGATAGACACAGCATGCAAAAACAAAATTATAACATCAATATAATACTAGGTAGTGCAGAAATAACGCTAAGAACAACTAGTTCATAGTTTATACAGTAGACATAGAAAAAAAAAACAGTACGGTAGATTATTTTTGATGGACTTTGATTTAAATTATTATTTAAATTATGACTATCAAATAGGCGGTAGATATTATATTTATTTATTAATTTATTTAATTAAGGTTCACCAACAGTTGTTACAGATAGGAACATACATGTATTAATGTCTTAAATCTAACTGAACAACCAATTACAGGCAAACACCACACGCAGTATGCTCTTGGTAATATAATTTCTTAATCTACACTAATAACAACAGACAAATTTGGTTGCAATTTTATATACAACGTGTAATTTAAAGGGTAAAAACAAACGATATGGCAAGGGTTTTTTAATCCTATGTCAACACGTGTGGAACTTATTAGAAATTTCAATACATTGATAACAGAGACCGAAATTTTCAAATTAAGAAGAACGAACAGAATTATCATGTTATTGGCAAGTGACGTGAAAGTTATTGACCCTTGTAGTGCTGTGACACGTTTGTCATGATTGGTATTCAAGAAACATAATATGAAACCGATAATTTAGTATCAATTCTTTGAGTCACTTATTTTTAGCTGAAACTGTGCATAGAGACTCCATACCAGATGTTGTCTTCAGCCCTTTCGGAAAGATATGGGGTTTCCGTTACGCGTTGTATATTAGGCGGATAAACAAGGTGTAACATTATCAAGCGCAATACCTCAGACACCCCAAGTAGAATATTAAATTATAAGTCTCAAACAACATCCGTAACTAAATAAATTGAAACCATACTGAGACATTATTTTATAAAACAGTTATCCTTACTAAACGCAAAACGTATGTGCGTCATACAATATCCTTACGCAGACGCATGCACTTATGCAATGTTAGCGGCCGATACGCACACGAGCGCATTTCCTTGAATTAAGGGTTGTATTCATTTGTTATGATACTGTGTATGCATTTTAAGTTAAATGAAAGATTTTTCCGGCAATACGTAACACCTATTTTTTATGACGGGAATTGATTCAGAAGCCGATTCTGAACAAACTACTTTCAGGAATTGCGTTTATTCTGTTACACGTTGTGTAAGTCGGCATTTGCGGGAGGGAATATTCTATTGCGATACCGCGCCCCCGGACGCAAAGGTAATTGAAGGAACAGGTGGGTTTTTCTACAGAAAAACTCTAAAAATCACTTCCTCTTTATCTACAGCAAGAGTTGTCATTTAGTGATTTACCAATAACTTATAAAAAATAAAGATTTTCCACAACCGCAGCGACAGCACTAAGATTTAATGATGAACAAATGATTACTGGGCCGATTTGAGCAAAACAATTTTTGATTTTGATTGTGAATGCCACATAAGCTGTTAATACACGTAATATTCTAATAGTTATTCAGTTGCATGTATTTATACTACAAGTCAACCAGTTGGAAAAAAGGCTAATAAGATTTCTCGGTCCGGATAGTGATGAAAATATAATAATTGCCGTCATAAAGGTTATATTAGGCTATGATGATAAGATCGGACTAGGAAATACCACCCACACGCAATATCAATAGGTCACGCATGGAGCTCTGGTTTAGCATACAAATGGCACAGCGCTACGTGAATGGCAAAATAAATATGAATAATAAATTAAACGTATTGTATTGTACACGAGAGCAGCGGTGCCCTAGTGATTAAAGCCCAGACTTGCGAGTCGCAGGTCGTGGCTTCGAATCCAGGAATATGACTTTGTATAATTTATATCATCACTAAACATCGTAAAATTAACTTTACTTAAGTATAATAAAACTCGACTTATTCAAGTACCTATAGATAGATAGAATATATTTTATTGTACACCAAAAATTGAATCACACTTAAATAACAATATTTTACAAAAAAAATGGTTACAATGACGGTCTTATCGCTGAGAGCGATATCTTCCAGACAACCTTTGGAAGGACTTTACGAGCTTTAATTAAAATGAGGAAGGCTATATTAGTGTTCTACTTTACAAATACTCATCAAAACCGAATAACTAACATAACATATAAATATAATTATATAAATACAAAACATAAGTACATAAAATATGTAAATATATAATGTGTTCTTTAACATCTTGTAGTTTTAACAAAGGAATAATCATAAGTTTTAAAGGAATATTATTGGCTACCGAGCTTTTAAAAACAGCGAGTGACTGAGCTTGTCTTACTGACACCGGCAATCCATTCAACATCCCAATAGCCTGCACCGTAAACGATTGGTCATAAAATTTTGTGGAATGTGTAGGCATCAAAAGTCTCAAATTCTCTGATGATCTCAAATATCTAACATGTGTGTCATGAAGGAACTTAAAACGTTCTTTGAGATAAAAGGGAGACGTTGGATTGAAAAGAATACTGTATATGCTACTAAATTTCATTCTACTGCGAATGAGACTCATCTAAGCTAATTTTAAGTGGTACATCGTAAGGGGATTAGCATGTCCTAGGAGTAAAATATCGGTCTAAAATGTCGGGGCTGTCATTACCTGTCAGGGTTGCGGGAATGTTCTAATGAGATACTGTGATCCCGGACCACAAGGGCAACTGAAGGAACAGGGTGGGTTTTTAGTCAGTAGAATTCTGACACTCCCTTCCACTCCACCGACAGCAGGAGGAGTCATTTGATGATTTCCTCATCCAGAAAAAAAAGGTTTATTTTTTTATCGTAACAAAGTCTACGGGAGCGAAGCCTGGCGCGACTGTATATACAACGTGTAATTTAAAGGGTATATACATACCGAGTGCACGGCTTCTTTGGATGATAACAAACGATTTGGCCAGAGTTTGCTAATCCTATGTCTACATGCGTGGAACTTATTATAAATTTCAATACATTGATACCAGAGACCGAATTTTTCAAATTAAAAAGAACGAAGGGAATTATCGTTTTATTGGCAAGTGACGTAGAAAATGATGACCCTCATAGTGATGTGACACGTTTGTTATTATTAGTATTCAAGAAACATACGAAATCAACAATTTGGGGTCAATTCAAAAAAAAAAAATCTGTGAGTCACTTATTTTGAGCTGAAACTTTGCATAGAGACCCCATACCAGATATTGTCTTCAGTTCTTTTGGATAGATATGGGGTTTCCGTTACACGTTGTATATAGTATAGAATAAAATTAATAATGTTGTAGAATATTAATGAAATACTTTCTTTGTGCTTAAAGTTATATGACAGAGGACAGTAATATAAAAAAAATTAATTTGTGGGTAATAAAAGTTAATATTCCTTGGGAATTTGCAATGTCACTTCTAAGTACTTTGTTAGTGAGTCTTTACTTCTTTATCTTTTTTATAATAATTATTTTATTCTGGTTTTCATAGCAATAAAACCTACACAATGCGGAACAAACAACTTATCTGTTCTTTCTTCTTTGCTTGTTTTTTGCTGTTCCCAATTGATTATCGCTTACACATACGAATGTTAAATGTTGAGGTTCGGGTATTTTCGGTATAATTCGGTAGTAAGCAATCTATCGGTTACATTTCGGGGAGTGTGCGATGGTATTGCACAGTCTAATTCCACCAAACCCGTTTCATCATTGTACTACAAGACAAACGGCAATGCGCCATCGTTACATGGTGGACATCCTACCCATACGCACAAAACGTTTTGGGAATACTTTCATTGTGCGTACGGCTAAGGAGTGGAATTCCCTGCCGGAGTCTGTGTTTCCTGATCGCTATAACCTGGGAGTCTTTAAGTCAAGAGTGAATAGGTGACTTCTAGGTAAGCGTGCTCCATCTTCGACCACATCATTGCTTACTATCAGGTGAGATGGTGGTCAAACGCGAGCCTGTTATAGATAAAAAAAAAATACATTATTTTAAGAAGAGACCAAAATGATGGAAATTTTTATATACGAGTTTACAGATAATATTATTATAATATAATAAGCAGCACATTTGTGTAAAGACAAACAGCATAAGACCACTTCTGTCTGTATTTGTTCTTCTTTTTAAGTGTTATTGTGCGTATAATAAATAAATTAGCTGCTAAAATTTTTATTACTTAGCTGTGTCAGACAATGAAGAGCTGAGGCTAAAAATAACTTGGATATTAGACTCCATTCCTTCTCCCGTCATCTCGCCAATTTTTTTCAGAATGGGTTCACTGCGCAAATATAAATGGTGGGGTTCAAACCTGCGACCTTGCGATCACAAGGTCAACACCTTATCCGTTTCTCGTGTTTTTCTCGCTTTCTCGCGAGATTCTCGCGTGAATGTGGAGCGCGCTTTAGTACACTATTTTGTGTACCTATAGATTCCGGTTTGAAAATTTTAATCCTACGTCAAGTGCATAAGAACAACAATATTATGCGCGCTCCACATTCACGCGAGAATCTCGCGAGAAAGCGAGAAACATACGAGAAACGTGAGTGTGGAACCGATTTCTTACGAGAAACGTGAGTGTGGAACCGATTTACATCGGTTCCACATTCACGTTTCTCGTATGTTTCTCGCTTTCTCGCGAGATTCTCGCGTGAATGTGGAGCGCGCATTACATTTAAATCTATCAATCTTGCGAATATTCTGTGGTTAAAGAACAAAAGCTGCGAGGGCTGATCTGAAAGGTTAAGCAACGTTTTCCGAGGTCGGTCCGTGTATTGGTGATGATCTTAACATATTGTTTTTCTTTCGTGCCTTGGAAAGAAAGGCACGAAGGAAACTCGATGTAGAGGAGGGTAACTCAGTATTCAGAAGCCATAAAATCTGAAACGGATCTTACTACGGGGTCTCGTGTTACCCAGATTCTGGGTTGTGGAGGTCAGATAGGCACTCCCGCTTCTTGTATAAATACTATTACCTACTCAGCTGCATTCGGTGAGACTGGAAACTGACCCAACATAGTTGGGAATGGTCAAGATAGCGGCTACAGACACACGCGAGAAGTCTCGCCGAGAAGTCTTGCCGAGAAATTGCGTGAGAACTGGGAAGGCATCTACAGTCATGCTACCTTCTCATTCGCATTCTCGATCGTTATCCGGAATGGATGACAGTGCAGCGGCTTTGGTTTTGTGTGCATTAGCATATTATAATCTTGTGAATACTAAAATTAGAAATAAAATAAAATAACAAAAAAACCACCTAATTTGTAATAACTTGGTGACCACAGACAGTAGATACATACGGCACAACAACACAATCAATATCACGGTTTCACTGAGACCGAACAAGAATGTAATACCGTTCTCTTTTCTCGCCCGAGAAACCCAGAAGCGGGCAAAAATACCGACACCGATCGGAGAACAGACGAGCGCGAGAACGAGACGGCAAGAAAGCGATCACATTCACGCTTCTCGGGTGTTCTCGGGGGTTCTCGGCGTGAGTCTGTTGGCGGCTTTATATTTTCTCGCCCGAGAAACCCAGAAGCGGGCAAAAATACCGACACCGATCGGAGAACAGACGAGCGCGAGAACGAGACGGCAAGAAAGCGATCACATTCACGCTTCTCGGGTGTTCTCGGCGTGAGTCTGTTGGCGGCTTTATATTTTCTCGCTCGAGAAACCCAGAAGCGGGCAAAAATACCGACACCGATTGGAGAACAGACGAGCGCGAGAACGAGACGGCAAGAAAGCGATCACATTCACGCTTCTCGGGTGTTCTCGGGGGTTCTTGGCGTGAGTTTGGAGGCTTAATAATAATAGTTCTTCTGACCGATTTCGGCCACGGCAGCCAATCTCATAATTGATTAGCCATCTGCGCAGAAGATATTATAGTGCACAAGTATGTGTAGGTACAGATGCACTCTGTGTCCCTTTACTCTCATTGTCCGATGGGACGGCAATCCGACACGACCGGAGAGAGATCAGGAGCAGGACCAACGACTTAACGTGCTTGCCGAGGCACGGGGTTAATCATACCAAAAAAAAAAAAAAAAACTTCCAAACTCCGGGCTACTACTGAGAAATTTCTAACCCGGCTTGCCCGACCCGGGAATTGAACCTGAGACCTCTTGATCTGCAGTCATGCGTGCTACCACTAGGCCACTGAGGCAGTAACAACATAAAGTTTACAATGTACGATATACATAGATAAAAGCGGTCACAAGACGTTCTAAGTAGGAAACAATGATATGGCGTGAAATAAAATTTACAGATAGGGACCACTCCACAAAACGTTTGCATTCAAGATTTTCCAGCAGGAATTCCGGTCCCATGAAAATAAATAGCTTGTAATTTGCTTTACAGCCTCCTTTATCTTTTACGGAAAGGTTTATTAAAATCAGTTCAGCTGTTCCGGAGATAAATCCTTTACAGCAAGAGCGAACAGGCATCTTCTGGGCTCGCTCGTCCCATCGTAGACCTCATCTATCGCTTACCATCAGGTGACATCGAGGTCGAAAGTGGGCTCATAAGTAATAAAAAAAAAAAAACGACGGACAGACAGAATAAAAAAAAGGTTTCTTTTGCTTTTAGATAGACTCGCATTTGACTGGGATCTCATCTGTAACACAGATTCCAGCAGGGAATTTCACTCCTTAGGCGTATGCACAATGAAAGTATTCAAAAAAAAACATTTTGTGCGTGTAGGTAGGATGCCAACCATGTCACAATGGCGCATCACTGTTTGTCTTGCAGTCCGATGATGGAACGGGCTTCGCGGAATCAAATTGTGTAATCCCATCGCACATTCCCCAACATGTAACCAGTAGAAAGCCGATAGGCTTGCAACTCACTAAATAAAATTACTTGAAAAAATAGTTATTTTGAAATGATAGAAAGACATTTTATTTACCTTAAGTAAGTATGTATAGAAGATACCTAATGGTTCTCAAAGACATTTCATAAAGGCTAGTTTTTAGTCTTGAGGATGATTTTTATGCGTTATGTTAGATTGTATGTATCTAAGACGATATAGTTTATAAAATTAACAATATCCGTTAAATATTTCAATAACTCATTATAAAAAAAATGATATACTACGACGCCGAAATGCAAGGATAACCGAAGGCACGGGGTGGGTTATAATTCAGAAGAAATCTGCCACTAGCTTTCATTTTATCTAAAGCCAGAGGAGTCATTTGACGATTTTCTCCCCTAAAAAAACTAGTAAAGAACACGTGCATAAACAAAGTAAATTATTGATTTCAGACATATTAATGATCCGCAAATATAGTCAGAAAGTATAATACACTTACCTATCCACACAAAAAAAACTGATTTTATTTTACCAAGTCCTCACGAAGCTACATCGATAGCCATCCCACACACATAGCTATAAATATCTTAAATCGAAATAGACGCCAAATTATAAAATCGGATTTAAGATTTTTCTCTGGCTGTGAAGCTAGATAGCGCCTCATCCTTTATAAATTATGTAACCACATTGGGCAGTATACAGAGTTAATACGACAGAGGGGCATGAAATTACACTACGTATACTATGTTTAGTGCTAATTTGATACAGTTAAAAAATAAAAAGAGGCATAAATTTTTTTTTCAAACAAACTAAATAGCTTACAAGTCAGAGTTAAACACAACCACCCTTTGTAAATAAATGTGACTGACCTTAAATACCTAGGTAACAAAGTGGCAACGTAGCACGGCGTGTGTTATCTCTTGTCTTGGTCAGATTTATCGCTTTAAGGTGCATCTCATCAAAATAATTTGCGACTAAACTACTTCTCCTATTTAATTGATTTTTGGTACAAAACTTGAAAATGGTACCTAGTATACGCAGTTTAAAGGAAAGCCCCTCGGTCGTATCAACTCTGTATAAGGTACCAGACATATAGATTACTTTTATAAGATCTCTACCCTAAAGGTTAAAGTTTGAATGAGATACTCATATTTCTTCCCTTTCTGCTGAAGTAACGTTCCAGCGAACAAGGATAGGGAAGGTACATTTCACACTGATAGACGTGCCATTTTTAAGGCTTTACTCCGTTTAATTTGCTTAAATAGAACATTTATAAGGTTTTTAATAATAATTAGACTTATGTATCTAATTATCATTATAAAATTAATATATAAAATTGAAGTAAATGATTGTGATTTTTAAATAACTGTGTTTTCTCTAGTGATACGCACTAAAGACTCACTTTTTTTAATGTTTTGACTGTCTGTCTTTCTGTTTGATATCGGCTAGACTTTTACCGGAATTACCACGGAATCGGGCTTATTTCATAAATACAACGTGTAATTTAATGGGTATTGACATACCAAGTGTATGGCTTCTTTGGATAATAACAAACGATATGGCAAGGGTTTTGTAATCCTAAGTCTACGTGTGTAGAACTTATTACAAATTCCAAGACACTGATACCAGAGACCGAATTTTTCAAATTAAGAAGAACGAAAAGAATTATCGTATTATTGGCAAGTGACGTGGAAAGTTATTGACCCTCGTAGTGCTGTGACACGTTTGTTATGATTGGTATTTAAGAAATATATGAAACCAATAATTTGGTATCAATTATTTGAGTCAGTTATTTTGAGCTGAAACTAGGCATAGAGACTCCATACCAGATGTTGTCTTCAGCCCTTTTGGATAGATATGGGGTTTCCGTTACACGTTGTATAATACTACTATACAACAAATATATATTCTTATTCACTTGAGTATTCAAAATACAAACTACAGGCTACTACTACAAAATCGCTTATAGAAAAACACAACAGCTCTATTTGCTCGACCCGGGAATCGAACCTAACAACAGTTGGTCTTGCAACCACAAGACCAACGAAGCAGTTAGTAGTGGAACAGTACGGACTAGTAATAAAATAAAGTCAACCTACTGAATTTCAAGTAAATTCATTGTTCTTCAAGTGTTAGTAGCAAATACTTGGCCCTCCATCTCTATCTACGTTTCTAGTCAAGATAACAGATATAAGTGGTACTTATCTCAATTCTCAGGTCATTTGATATGTACTCACGTTTTGTTTGGAACGTTCTATGTTCAAGTTATAAAGCTAGTATTTACAACATGTATCGTAATTAACGCACACCCTCAAACACCCCAATTAGAAAATTATGTTATTATCATAATACATACTCTGAATTTTTAGTTTTACTTGTTTAAACAGTTTTTTTTAAGACTTTAACTTCCTTTAACTGAGTTTCATTTTTCTGTAATGTGTACTGAATGACGCAATTTATATAAATCTGCATTTAAAAAGGTACTACTTTAATTTACGGTTCATAGTTAGTTTGTTTTTACTATACAGCGAAAGTGTAATTTACGTAGATTTAATTTATTTGGAATAAAAATTATCGATATTAAAAACGATAAAAATTAAAAGTAAACGATTTTAACAGTTCTTATTCTAATTCTTATTCCTAACATAGCATAAGGTTAAATTTTTACTAACACTCTATGGACTAAGTCTAAAATAAATGATTAATTTAATTTTTAATTTCAGGATGTGCATTAATTATGATACATGTTGTATGTAGTAACTCTCATTATACAACGTGTAATTTAATGGGTATATATATAGGTACATACCAAGTGCACGGCTTCTTTGGATGATAAAAAACGATATGGCAAAGGTTTTGTAATCCTAAGTGTGTGGATCTTATTAAAAATTTCAATGCATTGATACCAGAGATCAAATTTTTCACGTTTGTTATGATTGGTAGGTATTCAAGAAACATATGAAACCGATAATTTGGTATCAATTCTTTGAGTCACTTATTTTATTGGAACAATAACAATTATTTTGTGCTGAAACTGTGCATTGGGACTCCATAAAATATGTTGTCTTCAAGCGTTTTGGATACATATGGGGTTTTCGTTACACATTGTATATAAATTACATAAATAACCGCCCGAAATAAAGTTTTTTGTAAATATTAACATAGGTGTAACTAAACACTAATTTAATACTAATTAAATTACAACTCATGTATAGCTCATTCAAATAGCATTTCATTACAGTCTTTCTCTAAACGCTAAAATATTTTTTTTCATTCCACTAATAACTAACATTAAATTTCAATTTATAATCGACAGGATCGATATAAAAAAACTTTCAATAATATAAAGCAACATTATCATACATCATCATTGGTAACATAACTTACCGTTTCGCTAAAAAACCTTTCACGGACCTTTGCTTAGAAATTAGAATACGTCTACAAAATTGTTCGTTGTTTAAAGTCCAAAATCCAACATCTTAGCTTATCTATCTGCTTGTATCTTAAATATTCAGTCTGCCAAAACAGTTGATAAGGGTTATCGAGAGTAGATTAGAAGACATCATTATTGTTTGAATGTAGTTAAACTCGACACTAGTTGCCGCTCAGTGGTAAATTTTCTACTAAAACTCATTTAATTTTTGGATTGAACATTGTTATGAATATAGTAGCTAATCCTGCAAACGGTGTTTTTCCAAATAAATTACTTGTACAGAAAGAAATAGCCTACGACTACGACATATTCACAGACCTACCAAATATACAATCCAAATCCTACCATAGACCATCAATCCGTTTCAGAGGATTTCGATAACAAACACTGTAAAATGAGATTTTGATATATAAGTATAGCTTTTGCCCGCGACTTCGTTCGCTTCACGTGGGATATTTTTTCGCGTAATTCCCGATCCCTTGGGAATTCTGGGATAAAAACTATCCTATGTCCTTCCCAGGGTATTAAACTATACCCATGCCAAATTTCATCTAAATCGGTTTAGTGGTTTAGCCGTGAAAAGGTAACATACAGACAGATAGAGTTACTTTCGAATTTATAATATTAGTATGGAAGTATGGATTAACTTTTTACACTCCTACTAATATAATAATAATAATATAATAATAATAATATAATTTATTGCCACAAATATACATACATCATTTACACAGATTGACAAGATGCTAACAATGCTGCAAAAGTCTGTATACAGATATAGTGAGCCCTGCCTCTCAAGCTAGGATATCCTGTATTTTGAGAGACAGTTTTCCGCTTAGAAATAAGAATCATACAACTGCGGACTTGTGCCAGCCTATTGTTGTTGTGAACATACAGATTTACATATTAATACAATCTAAGAAAGAAGAGAAGTAAATTAACAATAACTTAAAATATTAAATAACTTAAGATAATTAAATAAGTAATATTACCGCAAAATGTGTGTGAGTGTATGGAGATGTGTATGTGTGTTTATGGTGTGTGTGTAGTGAGTTTTTGTATGAGAGTAGTGTGAGTGGTGTTTTTACAGAAGTGCCATGTTTAGGCAATGTACTTGAGTAGTGATTCAGTTTGTGCATAGTCCTGTTTAAGTAGCCATTCCATCACCCTAGCTTTCAACTTAAATTTGTTGCAGTCGAGAATATTTAGTTCGTTACGAATTTTCTTGTATATGAATGTGCTTAGTGTAAAGAATTGGCGCTTAGCAAAAGCGGTCTTATGTTGTGTACCCGGGGGGATATTTTTTCGTTTGTTGGGATCGGACAGAGGAACGCTGGAGTGTCTTCTGAGAATGGATTGCAACACGAAAAGCTTTCGAACTGTTAGTACATTACAATCTTCGTAGAGTAGGGTTGTTGGATAGCGATAGGGTCGTCGTAACATAACTTTCAGTATTGCTCTCTGAGCTCTCTCCACTCTCAGAAAGTGTGTTATAGCTGCACCACCCCAAACGGTGATGCAGTACCCAAGAACGGATTGACAGAGAGCATAAAACACCATCTTTAACGTTTCAGGGCTTGCTGAGACCCTAAGTGACTTGAAGATATGTATGAGTCTCAGTGTTCTCGAAGTTAGGGTATCAATGTGTTTATTCCAGCGTAATCCGGCATCTATTTGAACACCAAGGTATTTAACGTGATCAGTACGTGTGAGTGTTGGACATTGGCATGACGATGACAGCTGTAAGCAAGTTTGTACTATAATTGAAAAATTGTGGTCTGGTGCGGTACACTGACGGATGGCGAATGGAACATATGATGTCTTGTTACAATTAAGGGTAAGCAGGTTAATATTAAGCCATTTAATTATTTCACAAAGTGCCCATTCCGCTCTACTCTTAACATCATGCCATGTTGAACCGTCGACAATGACTACGGTGTCATCTGCATATACAAAGATCCTTGAGTTGGGGAGGGACATTCTGCATAAATCATTTACATATATCTGAAACAACATAGGCCCCAAAATGCTACCTTGAGGCACACCGTAGGACATGATTACTTCATCACTGAAGTAATTATCAATTTTGGTTCTTAGAGTACTTTCTTTTTCTTCAGATAATCTATGAAAATTTGCAGTGCTATGCCTCTTACACCGATCTTTTCCAATTTGGCAATAAGTATGGGAACAGAAACTGTGTCGAATGCTTTTGAAAGGTCAAGAAATATTCCTAGACATTTAGTTTTCCTATCGAGATTCCCAGCAACCAACTGTGATAGATCAAGCACTGCGTCTTCAGTCGAGACACCAGTACGGAAACCATACTGATTATCTGCTATAATCTTGTATTTATCCAGGAATTTCTTGAGCCGGTTGCTAAGAATCCTTTCCAGAACTTTGGAAAGAGCTGTCAAAATCGAGATGGGTCTATAATTGTTAACACAGCTTCTGCTCCCACCCTTATGGATTGGGTGCACAATCGCTTTTTTAAGTGCGTTCGGAAAAACACCCTTCCGGAGACAGCTATTAAAGATATGCGTCAAGGGTTTTAACAGTGTCAGACGGTTTGTTTTCAGTACAATAGGTGATATGCGATCCCAACCTACAGCACAGTCATTACGCAGCTGCAAAATAAGAGACTCCACTTCATTTTCGTCTACATCTAGCAGCACGAGGGAGTTAGTGGGAGATATTTGGGTGATATTACTGGATACCTGGCTGTTCAATCTTGCAGGACACTGACCCTGTGACAAAATTTTATCTGCTAAGTTTTTTCCCACAGAGCTGAAAAAGTTACCAACTTCATTTATAGAAGCTTGAGGGCTGTCACTTATTTTCAATAATTCAAGAGGACTGGTTTTAGTTTTAGCTGTGTTAGTAATAGTTTTTATTGTCTTCCATAGGGCCTTGGGATTATTTTTCACTTTTTCGATTATATTCCTTTCGTAGGCAGTTTTTAATTTCCTAAGTAGGTTATTGCAAAAATTTTGGTAATGTGTATAGGTTAGTATATAATACTCAATAAAAACTTTAATTTTCATACACCTCTGTTCACCTATTTTTCATAACAGCAGGCACAGTTTGCATCACGTATACATTAAATTATGAGTTTAATAAACACGTTTGTTTCACCTAACTCTATGAAGTTTAACTACCTAATTTATTTAAGCTTGAATTATAGCTTTTTGCCGAAAACGAAACATTCTTGAGGTAAAATAATATAGTACCATTCTCATGTTTAAAAACATTTGTGTCAAGGGAAAACCAGGTTTACCTTTTCTCTAATAAATCGTAAGAATTACTATCTTGACCTCGACCTTCAAGAATATTGAGGAGATCGTGGCTAAAAATAACAGCTGCACGGGTAGATTTTTGGACTACAAGACAAACGGCGATGCGCCATCGTTACATCCCACCCATACGCACAAAACGTTTTGGGAATACCTTCATTGTGCGTACGGCTAACGAGTGGAATTCGTTGCCGGAGTCTGTGTTTCCTGTAACCTGACAGGCCCGTTGGTATAGTGGTCAGTGGCCCTGACTGCTATGCGCAAGGTCGTGGGTTCGATTCCCACCTAGGACAAATGTTTGTGTGATGAGCACGATCATTTGTTTTTTGTCTGGGTGTAATTTATCTATAATATGTATGTATTTAGAAATATATATGTATGTTTATCAGTTGTCTAGTACCCATACCACAAGCTCTGCTTAGTTTGGGACTAGATGGCGTTGTGTGAAAAGTTGTGGAATATTATTATTATTATATTATAGCTATAGCCCGGCGGTGTAAGTCAAAAGTGAATAGGTTACTTCTAGGTAAGCGTGCTCCATTTTCAAACACATCATCACTTACCATCAGGTGAGCTGGTGGTCAAACACGAGCCTATTATCAATTAAAAAAAATTAAGCAACTCTTACCGTGGACGGTAAGTGAATGAGATAACCATTTTAACATACCGAAATACCTACGTGACTCGAAAAGCAAGTTAAGCCAATGGACATGTCTGTCATTTGTTGATCTTTGGCAGTTGTTAAGAGTAGTTAAAAGCCAGAAAATATTGACGAAAGTTTTTTTTTCTGGGTGGGAAAATCATCATATGACTCCAACCGCTGTGGGTGGAGCGGAAGGGAGTGTCAGACTTCTACTGGCTAAAAACCCACCCAGCTCCTTCAGTTGAATCATGGTGTCTCAGAACAATTCCCGCAACCTCGCAAAGCCTTATCGGGCCCCGTCTATGTTGCTAACTGCTCTTCGAGGCGCGCGCGGAACACGAAGCGCCTCCGTCTCGTGTCTGGTCCTTACCGGACGGTGAGCTACCCCTGCTTGCCATCCGCAGACCCGCGTCTACGGTGGCCGGAGATCAGCTCGTGATCACCGACGCCACCCTGCTACTTAATTACCCTTGTGTTCCAGCGCTGCGGTATCTCGTTAGAATATTCCCGCAACCCAATCTGACGCCAGTCTTGCCAAGATGTATGCGTAGATGTAAAACATCCCATTAGACTGGAAGTAAATCCTGACATAGTTGAAAAAAGTCTAAGCAGTTTGATGACCTTCGGAAAAGTTAATGTCCTTGAAAATAATCTTATTTTTATTCACCTATATTACATTCCCAATGCATGTAATTCAATATTATTAGTTTACCATTTTCAAGGAACACAAGACGCCTCTCAATTATTATTATTATATCTAACGAACTATTGAGGAATAACATCTAAGAACTTGGCCTTCTTCTATTTATGAGGAATAGCAAGGATAAATATTATGATTGGTTCGTATCATATCTTGTATCAAAGCTAGAAAATCATTGAACCCATTGAATCTCTCAATATTTTTGGTGTATTTGTAGTATCTAAATGGGGACACATTAACCTAAGTACGAGATTCGAGTCCGCAAAGAAGTCGGAAATTATCAACAGGACGATTTACAGTACAAATTGAATGTTTTTTCCAAGCTATATCAAAATAAATACATTTCATTTCTAGGTACTTAAAAATGGAATATTGGAAGTTTTTTCATTTCATCATCGGTCTACCATCATGGGTGGGATGGAGATTCACCGATCGCCTTGATCGGTGAATCGGTATCTCATCCATACGCAAGGAATGCTTTCATCATGCATATAGCTAAAGAGTCGATTCCCTGCCGGAGTCTGAGCTTCCTGATAGATTTAACCTAGGGATCATTAAACAATGAATACAACAAACAAACAAACAAGTTATACGGTGATCAAAAGCGAACCAGTCTAAAGATATTAAAAAAAAAATAATTGATGAGTTGATTGCTTTTATTGTAAAAAGGTTTTTTTTGTGCTACAGTACATTTGTATATTTGAGTTGTTGTTCGAACTCAGACAAGCACATTACTTTGTGTATCTTTACTTTTCTTTATCTTTACTTTATGCTCGTCACAATGCATATTGCTATAGCTGATGGTGAAGTAACAGGAGAACTCCTCAAATATTAACGGCTC
The DNA here is from genome assembly GCA_943138885.2 of Tholera decimalis. Lineage (NCBI taxonomy): Eukaryota > Metazoa > Arthropoda > Insecta > Lepidoptera > Noctuidae > Tholera > Tholera decimalis. The sequence continues at coordinate 4,641,056 of OW964572.2, forward strand.
TGCATCAGGAAAAGCAATATTTTATAAAAGTTGATAAGTAGTTGACATAATGGCTTTTATAACTAGATAAATTATAAACCAACCCACTAAAAAGCGTGAAAAAAAAACTTTTTAACAAAATATAAAACCGACTACCATATCAAAACACTACAAAGGCGAAAATAACTTTAATTTCGGAAGGCGGTGTCAAAAAAAAAAATACAAAACTATTGGTTTTGTATTTTTTTTCGATAGTTCACCGACTATCGAAATTAAAGTTATTTTTGCCTTTGTAGTGTTTTGATATGGAAGTCGGTTTTATTTTATGTTAATTTTTTTTTTAAGTTAAGAAACCACGTGTATCAGAATAAACGCAATTCCTGAAAGTAGTTGGTTCAGAATCGGCTTTTGAATCGATTTCCGTCATAAAAAATAGGTGTTAAATTTTGATGGAAAATTCTTTCATTTAACTTAAAATGGAAACACAGTATCAGGACTAATTAACACAATCCTTAATTCAAGAAAATGCGCTCGTGTGCGTATCGGCCGCTAACATTGCATGAGTGTATGCGTCTGCGTAAGGATATTGTATGACGCACATACGTTTTATTTATAAAAAAGTCTTGGTTTGGTTTCAATTTATTTAGTTACGGATGTTGTTTTAGACATATAATTTAATATTCTAATTGGGGTGTCTGAGATATTGCGCTTAATCTGTAACACCTTGTATATTTTTATCAAAAACAAAATAAGCCAATTTCGTTGGATTAGAAGCTTATAAGTGTTTCTTGGAAAGTCTGGTCTGGGTTATTATTGCAATTTAGATATTTTTATCTTAACTATAATTAGACATCAAAATGTACCTAGTGTCAAACAAAGTCGAAAGAACATATCACCCTTTTTTTGGGAAAATCATCGAATGGCTTCTCCCGGTCTGGGTTAAGCGGGAGTTTCAGACTTCTACTGACTAAAAACCCACCCTATTCCTTCAGCTGCCCTTAAGTTCTGGGGCCGCGGTATCTCGTTAAAACATTCCCGCAACCCCGGCGGACAATGGCCCTATGGGCCCCGTCGCTGGTGCTGACAGCTCTTTGAGAAGCACGTGGTTACACTCCTGTGGACGAATAAAGAAAGATAGGCTCTCTAGTCGTAACCAACCAACCAGACGATCCATGACCGACCACTCCACTAGGACTGTACGACTAAGAATAAGTATCAAACAAAGTATTTAGCTTTGACTAAAGTCTAGTTTACTACAAATTTACTTAAAAACTAATGACCGCACGCTAAGGGCACTCCCTGTGGAGTACGGGCCTCGGCATAGCGGGGTCATTTTGGGAGGGCAGCAAAGGGACAGGCTGGGTCATATTATTTTCGGGAGTATTTATTGCTACTGGCTCAGCATCGCGGGCTGGCTCGTTTGGCAAAGGTCGGGGAGGATTTTCATTACAAGTACGCGGACGTCGCGATGGGCCTCGTCGGCGAGGCCGGAATAAGGAACGCGTTCTGTATTTGTGTTTTTTAAGAGTGCTGGTTTCCCTACTGCTCTCTTGTCGGATGGTGGTGGGGTCGTCAGGCTCGTCTAGGATGTTACGCGGGCGACGAACCCGAGAAATCTTGGAGGGTCTGTATCGGGCGGCCGATACGATCAGGGGGTTAGTGTGGGTCTCAGCAGAGGTGAAGTAACGCACTGACATGCGTTTCAACACTTGCTTTATGGTCGGGAGTTTGAGGTCTACGTGGAGATCCTCGTTCCTACAGAACCAGGGCGCGCCCGTGGCCTTTCGGAGAAAACGGTTCTGAACGACTTGCATCCTATGGATCTGATTGGGACTGGCATGAGCAAACACCGGACAGGCATACGTCATGATAGGACGTATGCATGTCGTGTATATTCGGATTTTACATTTAAGGGAGAGCTTGCTGTGTTTATTCAGCAGGGCGTGGAGCCTACCGAGAGCGAAAGCGGCTCGCGAGCGAACCGACTTTATGTGCTCACTGAAGTTGAGAAACTGGTCGAGGATCACACCTAAGTATTTGGCTCGCTTCTCCCAAGGGATTGGCTTGCCGAACATAGTGATCGGGCGTGGGGGGGTGAATTTTTTATGCTGGCGAGCCCTGCGAAACAGGACTGCTTGACTTTTGTCGGGATTTACCTCAATCCTCCATTTCCTAAACCAATCGCCTAGTTCGTTGGCTGAGGTCTGGAGGGTATGAGCGATGCTAACGGGATTATGTCCCGAGTAGTAGATGGCCGTGTCGTCGGCAAACAGGGATAACTCTACTGGGGGCTTTTTGGGGATGTCGCTAGTGAATAGCGTGAAGAGTGGGGGGGAGAGCACGGCGCCCTGAGGGACGCTGGCTCTGATAGGGCGGGGAGTGGAAAGCGCTCCTTCGATACGATATCTAAAGGAGCGGTTCGACAGGAAGTCTCGAATGATGAGCACGAGACGGTCCGGCACACCTAGTTGGTAAAGCTTATAAATTAAGCCATTGTGCCAGACTTTGTCGAAAGCCTTTGCTATATCAAAGAATAGGGCCCCCGTCACCAGACCGCGTTGAAAACGGCCGCTAATGTGCTCTACGATGCGGTGGGCTTGATGGACACTGGAATGATGGGCTCTAAAGCCAAACTGTTCGTTAGGGATTAGGCTCTTGGCCTCGACAAAGTCCTTGAGCCGATTAAGAATAATCCGCTCGTAGACCTTGCCGAGGGCGCTGAGCAGACTAATGGGTCTATAGCTAGTCGGGAGGTTCTTGGGCTTTTTGGGTTTTGGGATACCTATCACTATAGCCTCTTTCCAAGCTTGTGGAAACAAGTTGTTGGACAAGGCGCCATTGAAGATGGCAGTCAGTAGGACTATTATCGTACGTGGGAGGAGTTTAAGTGCCCTAGTGGTCAGTCTGTCAGTCCCGGGAGCTTTCCTAGGTTTGAGTTTCTTGATGATCTCCTCCACCTCGTCTTCCGTGACGGGGGGGAGGGGAGCATCAGGGTCCTCGACAGGGGGTAGGGCAGATCTACGTTCGACCTCAGCATCCACGTGGGCAAGGTGGGCTGGGTCGACTGGTTGGGAGCTGGGAGAGCACTGTGCCTCCAGGCTGTCGGCTAGGCATTCGGCTTTGTCTTCGTCGTCGAAGGCAATGCTTTTGTCTGGGCGGATAAGGGGAGGCATTGAGGCAACCTCAGTGGCGCGCATATTCCGCTGAAGTTGCCAGAAGGCATGGTGGGTGGGTTCCAGTTCGCTCAGGGTCTTGTCCCAGCCGGCTTCACGCCACTCTCTGATGCTGTTACTTACTTTGCGCTGTAAGTACCGCATGAAAGTTTTGTTATTCTGGCAGGGGAAAGCTCTGTAGGCACGGACTGCTGCGTTCTTCTCAGTCAGCAGGGCCCGTACATCGTCCGGGAGTTTCCGGCGCCAGTGCTCTGACACCGGAATCTCCTTTGAACAGTCGTTCAAGACAGATTGCACGTGCTCCGTGAGTGAGTCGATCGCAGCCGTCGTGTCGGCGGCGGACTGGATGTGGTCGGGGATCTTGTCCAGGTGAGGCGACGTGTTGGATTTCAGCAATTCGCCTACTTTCCTCCAGTCAGTGATCACCTGTGTGGGAGGGGGACTACAAAATCAGTCTTCTTGTCAAGATATAATAAATATTAATTGTCAGGCGCGTTTAGTCCTTTAAATCTCAGTGACATAAACGAATGCATTCTGTTTGTTTCTGTTTTTTTTTTAAAGCGCGAAAAGGAAGGAATTCTGTTGAAATGGGGATTATTTATGGCTGTTTTTTTTTTCCCGCGGGGAATATCATAAACTGACTCCCTCTGCTCTGGGTGAAGCAGAAAGAAGGTCAGATTTTAACTGACCTGAGAGGGTCATAGAAAGCCATTACCTGCCGGGGTTGAGGTAATGTTCTAACGAGATACCGTGGCCCTAGAACGCAAGGACAGTTGGAATAATAGGGTGGGTTTTTAGTCAGTAGAAGTCTGACACTCCCTTCCTCTCCACCCACAGCGGGAGAAGTCATTGGATGATTTTCCCACCGAAAACTAAAATATAAAACCAAGTTCGTCCAAGTTGCTAAAAACCTTATAGGTAGAACTGCGAGAAACCACTCTAAACAAAAATAGTTTTTCTTGCATTCCGGAGCAACGGTATCGTGTTAGAGTGGACCCGCAATCCCAGACTACCTAATTGGCGTGACCGTTATAAGGTTAAATTTGATTTAGAAAAGATATAAATAAATGCTTAGGGGGCGTTTCCACTTAGCAAAGCTAAGGTTAGTGAGACTTAGCCGTTGCTTAGTCTGACCTACGTGGGTTGAAATTCCGACAGATATTTTTCTTGGATATTCTGGCATCTTAAAAAAATACAAGAAGTTATACAAGAAGTTTAGATTCATTTGAATTTTGTAAGTCGGTGTCTAATAACCAGAGGTCGGAATTAGGTAGTTATTTATGTACTTGCATCGAAATGTTGATATGAATATGGATCTTCCCGGGATTTCTCCGGGACCATCCCGTGTGAACAACAATATTATGTAAATTTGGCAATGTCGCGCGTGCAGTGGTTTAAATTGTAAATAAATTTTTATATAATTAATTACGGGATTTTTCTGATCTTTTAAATTAATCCCGGGATTTGGGGCATATCCACTTTATTCTTTCGTTGTATGAAATCAGTGTAAGTACATAAATAACTCTACCTAATTCCGACCTCTGATAATAACAACGAAAGAAGAAGTGCTATGATAGTTTACACTGAACGATGTATTATGATTTATTGTTTTTATTTTACAAAGCAATTTTTAGGGTTCCGTAGTCAACAAGGAACCCTTATAGTTTCGCCATGTCCGTCTGTCTGTCCGTCTGTCCGCGGTTTAGCTCAGAAACTATTAGTACTAGAAAATTGTACTTTGGCATGACTATACACGTTAATGACGCCGAAAAAGTGGTAAAATAAAATTTTGAAAAAATAATTATTTAGGGTATCTCCCATACATGTAAAGTGGGATGATATTTTTTTTTTTCGTTCTTCCCATAGTGTGGGATATCGTAGGATAGGTCTTTCAAAAATATTAGGGGTTTGTTAAGATCGTTTTTTGATTAATTATACAGTTCGTGACTTATCAAGCTTTAAAGTACCAATTTTCGTTAGAGTCAAGTGTCCCTCCCCCTCTATCAACTAAACGGTTGTATTAGAAATTCAAATGTCACGGCAGTAGTACCTATATATAACAAAATTCAAAGGAAAACTATCACACATAAGTGGGCTTTACAAGTTTACGAGTAATAGTCGACCAATTGTATTTGACTCGAAAATTTCGAACAACTCTATAGAAATGTCGACAGATGGCGCTAAGCGCCAGTTGTATCGTGCTAGTTTCTTGTGACGATTGAGGAGTGTAGCTCTGTGTCCGTATTTAAATTCAAAACGCCGGCTATGACAGGTTTTATACAAATCTCTAAAAAAAATTAAAACTTTCCGTGCAAAATTGTCGGATCAGGTGAGGAATTGTATAGGAAGTCAAATTAGTTAGGTAGTCATGTTTGGCTTTTAGTTAGAGCATGGTACGAAACGATCAGTCAGCGAATATGACACGCACTTGGCTGTTATAAAAACTACGGAACCCTACACTGCGCGTGGCCCGACACGCACTTGACCGGTTTTTTTACTAAAGTACATTTGTATGCACCGGCATCTACAGAACCTCCACATTTTTGCAGTTGGTTATAAACATATCTCCGCATTAGGTTTCCATTCAGACCTTGGGTGGGGGAGGGAAAGGAATGACATCAAATGAGTCCCCCGCTCTGTGCGGAGTGGAAGGAAGTGTTGGACTCCCACTGCCTAAAAACCTACTCTGTTCCTTTAATCGGAGAGATTATCTTCACCCAGGCATCCATCTATATAAGGTGTATCTATTCGAAATATTTTAAGGGATATACCTATAGCTGGTAAAGAAACCATAGCAACAAAAAAAATTACCTAGGTATATTATTTAAAAAATTGAATAATTTAATATTTCTTGACACACGTAATAAATACCGGTTCCTTCTTATTTTTTGACATCCAATACGCCAGTTTACGTTGGTGGCGGTGGTATTTGAGACGATGCGTGGCTTTTATGATGATTAAAGAGAGTTTTACTCTTTTATCATATAAAAATTATAATAATTACGTAAAATAAAAAAAAATTGCGATTAATTTTTTTTTTCGTGTTTATAGTTTCTTTACCAGCTATAGATACCTACGTCTCTTAAAATATTTCATGTATGAATATGTAGCTGCCGCACCTGTAATAAACACATCTGCACGCGGCAGCGCGCGCGCATACTAAGCGCGCCGCTTGCCGGCCACCGCAGCCCGGCCAGCGCGCAGCGCTGCGATGGACGCGACCCCTACGGACGGAATGTGGAACTTAATAATGAAATACTGTTGTCTCATTGGCTAGATGTTTTTTGGGAATATTTACCTCACATTAGGCGCCAAAACGTTAGGCTATAAATATGCATCTATTTTACCTAATAAACCACTGCTATTCAGTACACCGTTCGATACAGTTCTATATTCACCTGGAGTTTTACTTGAACACCCTACACGCGCTACAAATAGATACACCTTATATACATAATACTAGTACTTACGCGGGGCTTCGCTCCCGTGGATTCTATCACGGTAAAAACATAACTCTCCTTTTTTGCAGTCGCGTAAAAAGTATCCTATAACCTTCCTCAAGCTTCAAGCTACTTCCATACCAAATTGCATCCAAATCCACCCAGTACTTTCGAAGATTAGCGCGTTCAAGCAAACAAACAAACTTTTCCGCTTTATAATATTAGTATAGATATATAGTATAGATTAGTAAGAATAGACGATATTTGTGTAATATAACAACGTATGCCTGATTTCATTTAAAAGTGTAATGCATTTTCCTCAATAATAATTCAGTTCACACAGCTAAGACACGGACTTCCTGTCCGTGTCTTAGCTGTGTGAACGTCTCTTTCAGAGCTCATAAGGCCGTGCGCGCACTGCCTGCGGTGGCCGCAATTCCGGTAGTTCTACCGCACCGGTAGACTGACCGCAGTGCGCGCACTTCTATGACACTCCATACTTCACAAATTTTGCGGTGCGGTAGAACTACCGGAATTGCGGTGCCGCAAAATTTGTGAAGTATGGAGTGTCATAGAAGTGCGCGCACTGCGGTCAGTCTACCGGTGCGGTAGAACTAACGGAATTGCGGCCACCGCAAGGCAGTGCGCGCACGGCCTAAGCCGTAGATCCACCACGATAGCTCTGTACGGGGTAGACGATATCGCATGTTTTGAGATTTTACTCGTATCGACTATCTAACCCAGTAGCTGGGTAACGATACCCAGAGAGATAAACAAGACTGAAAACAGATTTTGTGGCTTCTGACTGACAATCTGAAACTGTCAACTATCAAAGATGTACAACTGACAGTCGGGACTAACCGATTAACGTGCTTTTTGAGGCAAGAAGGAATCTAGATATGATAAGATGGGCACCCATCCACGGACGACCTTGCCAAGCTTTGCTTAACCAGGAAGATCGAACCGTGGAGCTGCTTCTATTTAGCCATGATCTCCTCTATGTCATGTCAATGGTAGTGTGAAGTTAGACTTATTATATATTATTATTTAATATAATATTCCACAACTTTCACACAACGCCATCTAGTCCCAAACTAAGCAATTTAAACATTGTGGAGATCTACATATAACTAAAAATTTGATAATGTTTTAAAATTATTTATTTAAAATTAATAATGTATATCTTTTTTATTTAATTATAGAATTTTTTTTTATGACAATTTTATTTTATTCATTTTATTGTTTTCTTTTGACATTTTTATTACATTTAGTTCTTTTTTTTTTTGTAATTGTCATTTTCATTTTAATTTATTCTTCGAAAATAATATTTGGTGTGTGTGTTTCTGATTTTGTTAATCTTATATGAGTTAAGTTACTTGAATTAAATGCATTTTATTTTATTTATTTATTTAAGCAGAGCTTGTGCTATGAGTACTAGACAACTGATAAACATACATATATATTTCTAAATACATACATATTATAGATAAATTACACCCAGACAAAGAACAAATGATCGTGCTCATCACACAAACATTTGTCCTGGGTGGGAATCAAACCCACGACCTTGAGCATAGCAGTCAGGGCCACTGACCACTAGACCAACAGGCCTGTCAATATAGTATAGCTTCTGTATGAAAAACATACAAAAAGTCTGAAAGAGAGGATAAAACGAGTATAAAACAAAATGGCTACCGGAATATCCGCAAATTGCGAACCAAAGGTGTCTATTAGCGCAACAAATCACGACTAAAGTCAATTGTAGGTCAAATAAACGTTGCCCCAAGGTGATCATTAGACGACCAACCTGACATTAGTTTAATTTGGTCAATTCGTTCTCAATTACACGACCTATCTGGTGTCAGTTGCATAGAGGTTACGTGATATCGACGAAATTTTCCTTAGTGTACCGACCTTCTTTGTAAACCTGTATTTTTCTCTTTTTGTTGTTTGAATAATATTGTCTTTTACTGCCATTAAAGTAATTGTCCTGTGTTGTTGCATTTTTTTCTGATTCTGACAGGCAATTAAGAGCAGTAGATCGTGGCCTTAAAACCAGGCAGGCACATTACTTTCTGTTATTTTCATCATCACCACTTCTCAAAACGGCAAAGAAAAACATCTTGAGGAAAGCCATTACTTAGGACTGAAAATCTGAAGACGCTTCGTGCGATTGGTGAATGTAGCATACATTCACCAAATCACACTGGGACAGGCCCATTCCTGCTCGTAAAGAGGAGGTTTGTGTATAGGCTGATTTTACATGTATAACATATTCTTCCATTATTAAACTCAGTGCCTATTTATGCGAAATACATAATATAACGATTTCCAGAATTTATATAAAAAAACCACATCCAGTATAAATATCTACTGATTATAAAATTCTAATTCTAAATTATCCATATAAAATTTGAATGAATGCATGTCCAATGTCCATCTGTCTTAGATAACTAGATACGAGTCTATTGGATCGATTTAATTAAATCCCGACATCTTTAGATGGCCATCCAGACACAGACTAACCTTGACAAGTTTTGCTTACCTTGAGATGATGTAAAAGTTCGAAATGCTGCATCAAAGGTGTGGAATATTCCACCAACATTAGGAGTACTGGGCACTCTCCATACATTCAGTATCTGAAAGACGCCACAGGTTCTAAACACGCGGTTGCGGACATTTTCTAACGAGATAGATAGATAGATAGATATATTCTTTATTGTACACCATAACAGTAAAAAACATGGACTTAACAACTAAAAACCCAAGTGCGAGTCAGACTCGCCCATGAAGGGTTCCGTAGTAACTATAATAATATAATATAATATGTATACTTATTTGAGAAAAAAACCTTACAAATTTCTTAAAACTAGCTTATTTACATTTTTTTCAACTACGCCAAATAACTTTGTTTTTCATAGTATTTGTATGAATTACAAAGTTATATTTGCGGTTTTAGAAAATATGCTGTATCTCAAAAATTGCTAACCCGATCTCGTTCGAACTAATTTCGATTGAAAGTTTACATTAAGATCTACAGTATACATTTTTTTTTAGATTTTTCACTCTATTATTATAGAAGTTAGAGGGGGGGGGGGGGCACATTTTATCACTTTGGAAGCTTTTAAACGATTCACTTTATGAAAAAGCGGTTTCAGAAACCCCGATTTCGTTTTTAAAGACTTGTCTATAGATACCACACATGAATAGATTTCATGAAAAATATTTTCAGTTTTTGTTCCATGTATTGGGAGCCCCCCTTTATTTTAAATATTTTTTAATATTGTTCTTAAAATCGGAAAGCGGTTCACAGAATACATCTACCTACCAAGTTTCACATGTATAGTCCTAATAGTTTCGGAATAAAATGGCTGTGACATACGGACGGATGGACAGACAGACAGACAGACATGACGAAACTATAAGAGTTCCGTTTTGTGCCATTCAGCTACGGAACCCTAAATAGGGTGATACAATGGGCGGTCTTATCGCGCTAAAAGCGATCTTTTACAGACAACCTTTGGATGGATTTGACAAACCGGAGAAAATAAATACGCAGGTTGTCCACGGGGTACTATTTATCTATATAAAATACAAAAACAATAAATAACGTTCTCAAAACATATATATACATAAGTATAAATATTAAAAAAAAAACAAAGACATACATAATAACCACAATTCAAAGAGAGAGATAAAGATCTTTTACTGAGTTTTTGAAAGACGATAGGGCTTGTGCTTGTCTTACTGACACCCTGACACCGGTAGATCATTCCACAGCCGCACTGCTTGAGACGCGAACGACTTACCATAGTAATTGGTGGCGTGACTCGGTACCGCAAGCCTTAAGTTTTCTGATGACCTTAGAGATTTTACATGTGTGTCATGAAGGAACTTGAATCGTTATTTAAGATAAGTGGGGGTTTTAGGATTAAACAGCATACTGTAGAGCAGAGACAAAATGTGTAAGTTCCGGCGAAGACGTATTGGAGGATACCGCGGCCTTGGAACGTAAGGGCAATTGTCGGAGCAGCGTGGGTTTCTAGTCAGCAGAAGTCTGACAACCCCTTCCACTCCTCACGGCGGGAGGAGTTATTTGATCATTTTCATGAAAAAAAGGTAATAGACACGACTTCATTAAATTTTTCAATAATATAACCTACAGTGTCTTATCTTATCTATCTGTGTTATGCAAAATATTACTAGATATGTGCGGTTGAATGTTAAGACCTGTGGGAAACATGCGATACGTACCATATCTCACTGCAAATTGTGAAATAATGATTTGAAGTTCACTCATCGCCACCGGAGTTGCGGGATATTTTTACTAAATACCGCGGACCCGAAACAACAGGAAAAAAACAGGGTAAGTTTTTTGTCAGTATGCATCTGACACTCCCTTCCACGAGTAGTATTGTATTCTTTTTTTTTATTCAGGAAATAATAAACTCACATAATTCTCGGACCATGGGGCCTGTGTGCTCACAGCCTTTGTAAAGACATATCGAAAAGGCTCGTTGACGCTTCCCGCGACCCAACGGCTGGCTATTTCTTTAGTCAACGACTAAGCATTGCCATACAACGAGGCAATGCCGCCAGTATCTTGGGTACGTTGCCAGCCGACAGCGTTGAGGATCAATTTTTTGATGATTTATTCTAGTTTGTATTTTAAGTATTTTCGTACATAATTATGTAGGTATATTTGCTGAAATACTTACTTATGACCTTTCAACCTTTAAAGCACGAGTAAATAGGCATCTTCTGGGCTAGCTCGTCCTATCTTAGACCTCATTTATCGCTTACCATCAGGCGAGATCGAGGTCAAGAGTGGGCACATCAGTAATAAAAAAAAAATAGAATACGTTAAAAAAAGGAAATAATTAATTATTATACTAATTCAGCCGTTCCTACTGCTAAGATACAAGCGTCCTCTCTATGTGAGAGAATGGGCCATAATCTACTACTAATAGAGGCTCAGTGAGGATTGGTGGATATCACATGTCTTAGAATTTTTAGTGCTAGTTTTCTCACGAAGTTTTATTCACCGCTATGAGAGCAGTGGTAATACACAAAGTATAATGAGCCTGACTAGGCTTGAACCCACATTGATAAGTCGGACTCGTAACCACTAGGCTACGGGCCACCATTGCTCATTTCATGATATACTCCCTGAAAAAAAGGATCCACGCATCGATTTTCACGTAAAAATAAGTTAATAATACTAGTGACTTCCAAATGTAATGCTTGTTGTGATTGGTCCGAGAGACATCCCGTTGACTTCCATTTGACAAAGCATTAAAGTAAATAGACTATCTGAAACCGAGGGACGTCATCAAAACAGAAATAAAAAAAAAATTAGCTCACATGGGATTCATTAAAGCGAGTAGGTATATGGGACATTCCTTACTGAAACCTAATTTTATTGTTAGTAGGCACTGTAGGATGACTTCAGTGTTTGGGATGCGAATCGATGCTTAGTTATTTATTTATAAGGGTTCACCAATGGGTTTTATGTTTTAGAGGAAAAATTATCAAATGACTCTTCCCGTTTTGTGTGGAGTGCATGGGAATGTCAGTTTTCTACTGACTGAAAATCCACTATGTTGCTCACAGTAGATGTACAGTTGCTCTTGACATCCGTTGTATCTTATTAAAACACCCGCAACCTCTATAAAGAAGTAAATTCTTTTGTTTTATTTGAGGCCGCGAGCGCAAAAACGGCCTAAGTAACATTTTATTAAAAAAATATTTAGTGGACCTATCCTCTTCAAAAATCTCTTTGTAGAGTCCACTAACTAGTTTTTTTTTTATAAAATTTTACTTAGGCCGTTTTTTGCGCTCGCGTCCTGATGATTTTCCATCTTTCTTTCTTTCTTTGTTTCCCCAGCATTCAAAAGTCGATCGTAAGTTAAAGACAAGCACAGTACTATTATTTGTAAACATCCTCACCACTGCTGTCAGAATGGTGCTGGGAACATCGTGAGGAAACGTTGAGGGAATGTTCTAGAACCGAAAAATCCGATGACATGCAGAATCCACACTGGGCCCTCGTAATGAATACTCTCCAGTTGAAAACCAGCGTCAGGCATTTACATTGCATCAGGTATCTGGCATTTTGCTGAACTGGGCTTATTTACCAAAGCCGTGAGGCACACACAATGCTATTTTTATTTACACAAGTTTTGATAACTATATTTTCGAGCCTTTTGGGGTCAAAATTCTCGGACCATGGGGCCGTGTGCTCACAGCCTTTTTAAAGATATATCGAAAGGCTCGTTGACGCTTCCCGTGACCCAAGGGCTGGCATGGCCATACAACGAGGCAATGCCGCCATTATCTTGGCTACGTTGCCAGCTGATAGCGTTGAGGATCAATTTTTTTGTGCTTATTCTAGTTTGTATATTAGTTAGTTTAAATCTATGTATGAAAAGACTTACATGAATAAAAATATCCATTGAAGTTTCTAAAAAAATAAGTTATTGATTTTATTTCTTGTATTTTTTGTGTGCCCTAAATTGGGTCTAAGAAATTGGTTTTCTTTCTATTCCCTCTCACAGAGAGGGTGCCTGTTATGTTACGTAAATGTTTTATGAATCAAATTTCTTAAATAATATGATTTCAGAGCATTTTATGAAATGCATGCCCTTCGTTAAGTTATTGAATTTTCCAAGAAAACTAAAAATGTCTGCAGAAAGTGGATTATTTTCAAGTAAATAAAACGCTTCACAATATGCTGACTGAAGATTTTTCGATAGCAAGATAAAAATATCTCTGAAGGCAGACGATGATAGATAAGATTTGATGGGTAACAATTTGTCTAACTTGTACTTTATGTGTGTGGTGTAAATTCTATTCTTGTGTGCATTGTTTACCTGTAATAAAGTTATGTTAGGTTTTGTTTATAATATTGTTATGTATATTTATTTTGTGTACTATTTCGTATTGTAATGCATTTCCAGTAATAAATAATGCAAAACCTCTCTATCTTGTTTGATACGGAAACTGCTTTTAGAATTGATGAGCGCAATATAAGCAAATAAAAAAAAATCGCAAAGAGAATAAGTAATTCAGTCAAATCCAAAGTAACAGACTGGCTACTACAGAAAGACTATGCGTACACAGAGTCTCTACTTACCTACATCACCTAACACCAATATTCAGTTTCACATACACTTTCATTAGGAATTACAGATACAAGCGCTCATACTCACTCTAGGTCCACGCTTCCTTTTACAAAGATATACGCATGCATACACACACATACACAAGCACACACACATACACAAAAAATCACAAGGAAGCATAAACATAGCATAAACTTTAACATATAAGTAATTATTATACAAACCGATACAATATATGTACATGAGTTAGACGTAATTATATATAAATAGTTAAGTAGATAGGCAACGTCTACTTGTTATATGTAATCAAGCTCAAGAATTACATGGCTGAACACTGTCTCCTAAGATACAGGCTGCCCTGCCTCCTGGCAGGGTTTTATACATTTTGTACAGATTTTAAAAAGTGCTTCTTTTATCATTCTGTTCCCTTGTCTAAAATGTACTATTCCTCATTTACTTATACGTGTCTTTTTTTATTAATCTGTATGTTTTGTGAATAAACATTTATTATTATTATATTATTATTATTCAAATTATTTACGATACGATCGGCTTAGAGGTTACGTACGATTGGCTGCTGTGCTCTTTGTCCCTGGTTCGATTCTCATACTAAACAAATGCTTATAACTTTAAGCATGAATAGTCTAAGGTTTTGGACTTGTGATCGAGAGTTCGCGGGTACGAACCCCACCCATTATCTACACTATTGCCGTGAACCTTATCCAGACACAAGCATAAAGTTGGAGGGGCTAACAAGATTGTTAGTAATGTAAATTCTACACACGTTGCTAGTTCTATCTTTATAACAAAAAAAAAATAATAGTTTAAAAAACAGTAGAAAAACACACTTTTATAAATGCACGTAAAAACAAAAATATACTTTTTGCCAAATTATTCCCACGAGTAAATGGTCGATCCCCCCAGAGGATTTGAAAGTGACATCTATAAAAAAATTAATCTATGGATTACGCGGTAATTCAAAAAGGTTAAGAAAACTGATAACGGATTTTCTTTAGGTTTGTTATAACCTTGAAACCTGATCGTGTTCAAAGTCCATTACGTGGCCTTTCTCACAAGTGCAAACACGACTATGATACGATATTTCATCATGGATTGCCAGTGCCTATCTTCCAGCTTCATCATCAGACCTTGAAACCTAATCGTGGTCAAAGTTCATTACAAGATTTTTCTAAGAAATCCAAAAGAGCAATGATACTATTTTCCATCACGAAGTTCCAGTTCATATCTTCCGGCTCCATCATCAGATCAGTTCGCCAGTACCATATTATTGTATTGTCATCAGAACTACATACAGCTGCCAATTTTCATTACGCTACGACTCTTAGAAGATGGTTAAATTAGTTACCTTAGATTCCATTACATAGTTAGTTACATACAGGTCGACCTAATAAAAAGCGTGTTAAAAAGAAAATTATAATTATGGCCTTCAGGTACTTGTAGTAAATTCATTGTTGCAATCAGCTAAATCTAGAGTTGAGACAATTGCAAAAATGAATTTAAATGCTTGTTAAGTTCCTACAACGCAGCAGGAATTCGTAGAGATTACCAAGGTATTAAAAATAAAACATTTCAAATGTACTTAATACTCATAATTATACATTTGGCTTGGTGATAAGACTTTTCCTTAAGTTGACGATAAGGTATCTTGAGTTTATCTCAAACTGTTAGTTGGCCGTGACATTTATCTATAATCTGAGCTCGCCACAGTTTATATCTGGACATAGGCTGAGCGAAAAATGCATCAGATATTCCACTTCTTTCGTTTCATCTGATCCTGGTACCATTTTAAGGTCATTGGTCAATTTAAATGGCTTAACAATATCAAAAGAGTAACGGTGGAGTTTCTTGCCAGTTCTTCTCCATAGAAAACGACCAATTTCGAACCCTGCACTAACTTCTGACGTTTTTTAAGTGCCCATGTAGGCAAGGGCAGATCCAGGGGGGAGGGGGGTCATGGGGTCATGACCCCCCCTGGGCTGGGTCCAGGACCTAGGTGGACCACTTTTGTTTTTTTACGTGGTACAATCATCAAATAAGTCCTCCCACCCCGGGCAGGGCCGGAGGGACTGTCAGACTTGTACTAACTAAAATCCACGGTGTTCCTTCAATAGGCCTTTACGTTCCGGGGTCACGGTAATGGGATAAGTCCCACGACCCCGGCAGGCTTCGGCCCTCTACAGGGGGGGCCTCGTCATATTGCTGACGCTCTTTGAGGCGCGCGGGGAACACAACGCGCCGTCGACCCGGGCATGGTCCATGGTCGGACAGCGAGTTGCCCTTTACTCGCTGTCCGCGTGCCCGCACCTACGGTGGCCCCGGAGATCGTCGGCCGACGTCCGACGCCTAGGTGGACCACTAATTAAAATTTTTAAACATTGTTACAAGATTATACTCCAGTTTCTGTCGTTGTAAACGAATATCGGCAGTGGATGGCCAAGTGGCAGCGGAGTCAGGAAATACAAATTATAACTTCTTGTGACTTGACCACGATTATGTGACCCCCCCTGGCACCAAAGCTGGATCGACACTTGCATGTAGGCCTATGTGAAATAAAATATTTTGAGTTTGTGTTTGAGCCGAGCAGGTCGATATTCAAGATTAAGCAATGCTTGCCGCGGCCGGTTCATGGATGGGTGGAATGGTGGTGGGACGATCTTTACATACGTTACGGTAAGCCGTTAGTCCCGGCTACAATTTGTACATGTTTGACAGACATTACGGGTAGTCAGAAGCCAAAAATTGGCCAATTGCGAGTCAGACTCGCCCATGAAGGGTTCCGTAGTAACTACGCCAGATAACTTTGTTTTTCATAGTCTTTGTATGAATTACAAAGTTATATTTGGGGTTTTAGAAAAGATGCTGTATCTCAAAAACTGCTGACCCGATCTCGTTCAAACCAATTTTCCTTGAAAGTATACATTAATATCAACAGCATAATTATATTTTACAACTTTGGAAGCGCATATCTTATAAACGATTAACTTTATGAAAAAATGGTTTTAGAAACCTCCATGTAATTTTTAAAGACTTGTCTATAGATACCGTGTGGTATTTATAGACAAGACTGTTTTTTTACGTATTTTTTTAGGTTTCATGAAAAAAAAATACCAGTTTTAGTTACATATATGGGGAAATATTTAAAATAAAGGGGGGCTCCCCTTTATTTTAAATATTTTTTATTTTATTCTTAAAACCAGAAAGCGGTTCACAGAATACATCTATCTACCAAGTTTCACATGGTATAGTCTTAATAGTTTTAGAATAAAATGGCTGTGACGTACGGACGGACGGACAGACAGACATGACGAAACTATAAGGGTTCCTTTTTCCGCCGTACGGCTACGGAACCCTAAAAATCTGAAACGAGTCTTGCTAACGGGTATTGTATTACCCAGTTACTGGGTTGTGGAGGTAATTGTCAGGTAGTTGCTCCATGTCACTAGTACTGGGCTGCATCCAGCTAGATTGCAAGCCGATTCTAACATAGTTGCGAAAAAAACATGATGATGATCATAGTGAATGCTGGCCTCAACAAATATTCATGGGTCAGGATCAACTTAATCCGCTTATAAAATAAGACTAAGGCTGTTTGTTACTTATACCCACCAAATGTTGTATACAGAAGCTGTTGCATCACCTTAATAAATAAATAAATGAAATGACACCCAGATACTTAGTAGCGTGAGCCGAGGCATACATTTATTAATGTTTATTACACGTAAAATCTTGGCGTAAAAATCGATGGTAATTATAGTTTTGAAGCGTTTGGGGTCAAAACGCCTGGGTCATGGCTCATGGGGTGTGAGTGCGCGTCTTATTTTCAAGGGCATTTATGTCGCTTGCTGATAAATATGTAGATACTTTGCGTCACCAGAGGGTTGGGTCGTTCTTTGCCCAAACAATCCATTCTAATATTATAAATGCGAAAGTAACTCTGTCTGTCTGTCTGTTACCGTTTCACGACAAAACCGCTGAACCAAGTTAGATGAAATTTGGCATGGGAATACTTGAGGACCCTAGGAAGAACATAGAATAGTTTTCATCCCGAAATTCTCAGGTTCGGGTCGATTCATGGGTTAAAAGTTGGGATCAAAAATCTATTTTTTTACGATAAATATACCCAAGTGGGACATCAAATGAAAGGGTAGCTCTTTCACAATTTAACAGGCAAATGTTAGTTAAAATACTTCAATAATTGTTTGCTTTTCTTTTTGGCGTTGGCTGTTTATAACTATGCCCGTCCCTGCAATAAAGTGTCGCGCCATGATTTACTTCGATGGTTTAGTAAACAACCAAACGTTTCTAAGTAAAGGTTTTCCCAAGAAATGTTTTTGTGTACTAAAACATTGACGTCATGGCACCGATAATCTATAGGCTATCGTGAACGACTTTATTTTCGTCAGATAGATAGATATGTCTGTCTGTAGTGGTCTAGTGGTCTGTCAGTTCCATCATCGGAATTCAAGCACAGATTACTAAATAGTTACTTCGTAACAGATACATCACTCTCATACAAAAGCGAAAATACCTACGCTATAATAGCCTACAAAATCTTAATAATAATACCAGCTGTTTGCAGCGAGAAGAAATGTACCATAAGTACGCATACAGAGAGTTGAGATTGTATTGCCCGCCGCGCGACCCACGTCATCGAGCGAATGTCCTAGGGTTGTATAATGATGATATTGGTAATAAAACGAATATAGAAAAACAATTATTTTTTATGTGTTGATCAAATATGTTTCAGTTTATAAAATTATAGATGCATTTTTTCCTTCCCTGAATTCTCGATTATTAAATTTTAGTGTAGAAAATATCCGAAACCGCGTAAATAATTTTAATTTTAATAAAATTCCGCGCAAATAAATTATCAAAAGGGAAACAGGAGCAAAGCGAAGGAAAATCAATTGTTTTTAGGTCGATCCATTATGACGTTATCAAAATATATTTAAAAATGCTCAGGCAGTCGTGCGGCAGGCCACTGTCGGATGTACCGGCGGCGATACACGAAGCGGTAGGCATATAACGCGTGGCCTTGAGTGAGTGACGGACGCCTGCTTCAAGAAAACCAGCGTTGCGACGTCATGGTGCCCATACGAATAACTTTTTGGGAATACTTACATTGTGCGTGCTGATGCCTGTAACCTAAGAGTGAATAGTTTATTTCTAAGTAAGCGTGCTTCATCTTCGATCACCTCATCGCTTAATGTAACGTGAGATGGTGGTCAAACGAGAGCCTGTCAACGATGAAAAAGTTCACACAAAAATAGTTTGTTTGCCAAACGACTTACTGGCACAACCTTTGAGTCGTGGGTTCGAGACCAGGCATACACATTACTTTGTCTAATGTACATCATCACCACAGGTAAGTAATACAGTATGTTAACTAACAAAGGGCGTTCCCGTTAACTCGCAATAGTATTAGCACATCAATTAGATCGCCGCACACGCGGCCCGTCATTCATAAATAATAATAATAATATATTTATTGAATCCAAGTAAGTACAGATGAAGTAGAAATCTTAAACTAGGAACTATGATGAAATATACAATCTTATTGACTATAATTATGGTAAAAGGTGATGTACATCTGCTAACAATATACGTACACTGCCTCTTAAACTAGGGTATACCTGTATTTCAAGAGACAGTGGACGGCCATAGAGATTTTTCATTTTTTTTTTGTGTGGACTCTGTTGATCTACTTACAATTGTACATAAATAAAAGAAAGATATGTTAACTTAAATATGAACAAAATTTTGTGAATAAAGAAGCTTAAATTAGAATATATGGGTGTGTATATGGGGGTGGGTGTGTGTATGTGTATGGTAATGTGTGTTTATGTGTGAATGTTATACTGGGCTAGCAAGTGTGAAGAAGCGTGTTATTGTACGTGTGTGAAAATATTTATATATATATGAGTACACGTAAGTGTTTGTCGCTAAGTTACGAATGTTAATAAGGATTCTGTGTGATTATAATCTTGTTGAAGTAGCCACTCTGTAAGTTTACGTTTAAGTTTCCATTTTGTTAGATCAAGTATGTTCAGTCGTTTATGAATTTTCCGGTAAATGAATGAGCTCAGTATAAGATACTGACGTTTAGCAAAGGTTGTCCTGTGGGGAGTACTGGGAGGGATATATGTGCGCTTTTTTGGATTGGAAGGGGGTGTGGAAGAATGTTTTTTAAGGACTGAGTTGAGCACAAAGAGCTGACGTACTGTGAGAACTTTACAGTCAGCGTACAGTTGGGTTGTTGGATACCTGTAGGGTTTTCTAGTCATCACTTTGAGTATGGCTCTTTGTACTCTCTCTAGTTTGAGAAAGATAGTTTTGCTCGCCCCTCCCCACACCGTAATGCAATATCCAAGTACCGATTGACACAGACCAAAGTAAACCATCTTCAGAGTGTCGAGGTTTGCCGATTTCATCAAGGACTTGAAGATGTGTAAGAGGCGGAGGTTTCTGGTGGTAAGAGTATCAATTTGTTTATCCCATTTAATTCATTATCTATTTGCACACCTAGATATTTCACGCTAACTGTTCTAGTGAGATTAGGACAGGAACACAACGTGGGCGAAATATACGAAGTCCCGCATGAGTGAGCAGTGATTGAGAAAGAGTCTGGAGCTGAGTTATTATGTCTTAACGCAAATGGTATGTAGCTGGATTTATGTAAGTTGAGTGTTAGTAGGTTAGAGTTTAGCCATGCCATTATCATATTTAATGCAGACTCTGCTGTAGTTTTGACACTTTCCCAAGTAGATCCATTTACAATTACTGCCGTGTCGTCTGCATATGTAAAGATTCTGGATTTAGGGAGCTTCAAGTTGCATTGGTCATTTATATAAATTTGGAACAAAGTAGGCCCCAGGATACTTCCCTGCGGGACGCCAAAGGGTACAAATTCTTCGTCACTGAGGTGAGTATCAATTTTAACTCGTTGAGTGCGTTTCCTCAAGTAATCTTTAAAAATTTCTAAAGGAATTCCGCGCACACCAAGCAGTTCCAGCTTAAAGATAAGTAAGGGAACAGAAACTGTGTCAAAGGCCTTGGATAGGTCTAAAAATATGCCTAGGCATTTAGATTTGCTATCCAAGTTCTTCGCTACATATTGCGTCAGATCAAGTACCGCGTCTTCTGTAGATACTCCTCGCCCGAAGCCGTAAATTGCGACGTTGCCGTCCTTCAAGTACGCGTGTAGAGAGTGTTTAACAATTTAACATTTTTAGTGAATATTTTAACTTATAGAAATATATTTTGTAATGGTAATATTTTTTTAGCATTTATGGATGATATTCTACTGCGGATTAACGGGAACGCCCTCTATTAGTTAACATACTGTATATGATATAATTACAAAATCTTTGTTTTATTGATAATAATATGATGGTAAGTGATGATGTGGTCGAAGATGGAGCACGCTTACCTAAAAGTAACCTATTCACTCTTGACTTAAAGAATAAGATCTCTAATACTTACAAGATATAACAACTGAATCTATAATTTTATTTGGTATAATGGTCAGTTAATATAATAAACGATTGATATAATTTTAAAGCAACTATTTTTTGTAAGCATAACATACATTGAATATAAGTTTCTGTACCGGACTTTAATAATAATATTTAAAGTCCGGTACAGAAACTTGCAAATATAATATAGCCTGTACGAAAAACAAATAGTCGAGTCAAAGGTTGAGCTTGAATTACCTCCCAAGTGAATACAGAACTTGACACCCACATAGATCTCGATTCTTTTGTCGACCAAGTCGAGAACGACGCTTTATTCAATGCTGAACTTGACGCTCATTTCACAAGTATGTGTTCGATGTGATAATTTTAACGTACTGACTTCTAATAAATGGTAAGTAACTAATTGGTAAGTCTATAAAAAATATATCATCGTAGTTATATTTAAACTAAAACACAGCATAAGAGCAGTCAACAGCATTGACCATGGGCAAGGGCCATTGCCTGCCGGTGTCGCGGGAATTTTCTAACAAGTTACCGTGACCCTGGAACGTTAGGTTAGTTGAAGGAACAAGGTAGGTTTTTTGACAGTGGAAGTCGGACACTCCCTTTCACTCCACCCATAGCTAAGAGACATTAGATGATTTTCCCACAAAACAAAAAGCATTCCAATGCTGCACGTTGTATATACAATTCACGAAGAATTTATTTTTTTACTAAAAATGGTGCCAAAACTTTTTTTTATTGGACACGGAAAATTTTACGGGGCTCTTCCTTATGGAGTGAATATTGAAGTGGGTAGATTATAATGATGCCACCAGCTTTGAATTGCCTCGCTGAATTACTAGAGCCTTTGTGTTTAAAAGATTTAAAAGCCTTATTTTTAATTAAAGGAGTTTCTGACCTTTTGTTTGAAATTACTGTGAAAATAATTTCTGTTTTTGCTAGCTTTGTGTTTTAGTATTCTTGTTATATTATTTTCATCAACGTGCTTGACATCTCATATACAACGTGTAACAGATTAAGCGCAATACCTCAGACACAAATAGAATATTAAATTACTAGTACTCACGCGGGGCTTCGCTCCCGTGGATTCTATCACGGTAAAAACATAACTCTCCTTTTTTACAGTCGCGTAAAAAGTAACCTATAACAATCAAGCTTCAAGCTACTTCCATACCAAATTGCATCCAAATCCACCCAGTACTTTCGAAGATTAGCGCGTTCAAGCAAACAAACAAACTTTTCCGCTTTATAATATTAGTATAGATAAGTCTAAAACAACATCCATAATTAAATTAATTGAAACCAAACCTAGGCAGTTTTTTTAAAATAGTTATCCTTACTAAACGCAAAACGTATGTGCGTCATACAATATCCTTACGCAGACGCATACACTCATGCAATGTTAGCGGCCGACACGACAAGCACAAAATTTCCTTGAAATAAGGGTTGTATTACTTTGTCATGATACTGTGTTTCCATTTTTAACCGACGACAAAAAAAGGAGGAGGTTATCAATTCGACGCGTGTATATATATTTTTTTTATGTATGTTCATCGATTACTCGAAGACGGCTGAACCGATGTGGATAATTCTTTTTTTGTTTGAAAGGGTATACTTCGAAATTGGTACCATTGTCACCAAAGTCAGGATCTGATGATGGAATCTTGGAGAAATCGAGGGAACTCTTCAAATATTATAGGCACACCTGTAGTGATTTGAGTATTTTTATAGTAACTTGTGTAGTTGCATTCGAAAAGCACCGTTTGTGAAGTGGACTGAATGAAGACCACAGATGGCCACTGGAACCACTCAATATATAAGTAGGAATAATAAGTATTTCATGTGTTCCGCTTCGATTTCTTGAATGTGGTTATTAAGCACAATATGCTCGTCACAATGCATATGGTGAAGTGAAGCTGATGGTGAAGTACCAGGAGAACTCCTCAACAATTAACGGCCTAACATTGGGAAAAGCAATATTTTTTAAATTAAAATAAGTAGTTGACATTTAGGCTCTTGTAATTAGGTAAATTAAAAATCGACCAACTAAAAAGAGTGAAATAAAAACTTTTTACCAAAAATTAAACCGACTCCCAAAAAACACTGCAAAGTGAAAAATAACTTTAATTTCGGAAGTCGGTGCCAAAAACGAAAATACAAAACTAAAGACACCGACTACCGAAATTAAAGTTATTTTTCACTTTGCAGTGTTTTTTGGGAGTCGGTTTAATTTTTCGGTAAAAAGTTTTTATAAGTTAAATGAAAGATTTTTCCATCAAAATTTAACACCTATTTTTATGACGGAAATTGATTCAGAAGCCGATTCTGAACCAACTACACTGAAAAAAAGAACAGTTACCACAATCAAGATTTTGTTTAGATTGATCATGTAACTTGTTTGCATCTGAGCCTATCAAGCACAATGATCACAGCTATCAATTTTATTTGATTGAGGGATCTTGAATGGAGTTATCACAAAACCTATTTGCAGCAATCACGTTAAAACAAAGTTGCTCCAACCAAGATTATTATGTATTTGATAAACACAATCAAGGAACTTATTTAGCGCAAGATTTGATCAAGTTGTATGATTAATACAATTAATTGCAATGATAGATGCTATCAAATCAAATCAACTTAATAAAGTATCAATCTTTATTGAAGTAAACAAAATGCTTGATTGACACAACTAACTTACTTTGTTACAGTTATCATTTTTTTAACTTGTCTCTTTCTACAGTGATGTCATGTTAAGGGTAATCGAGAAACTAGTTTGAGCGTTCAATCATTTGAACTAGGATTGCTGCAATCATGTCGTGATGATCAACTTAACTAATATTTTGATTAATCTAAACAAGATATCGTCAATCAAGCTAAAAAGTCACTTGATTGGCTTGCATTTATTTCAGTGTACTTTCAGGAATTGTGTGTATTCTGTTACACGTTGTGTTTATAATATAAAAAACACTCTTACACGTCATTTTTTTTATTAAATGTTACTAGATGAGACTGGTGTTTCCTAACTGACTACCATGAGAAGAAACACCAAAACAAATTCACAGGCTACAACATCTCAATAAATCAATATTTATTCAGTACTTTTTTTAATTTTAAATAAAAAAAAATTACTGTATTAACAGTAAATTTATTTTTTTAACTTAGCTAAAATTAAGAACTAATGAAGTCACGCTGGTGGCACGAAAATCCAGAACTTCTATACAAGTCCGTGGCGGTGAAAAGGTTAATTTTGTGCACACCTACTGGTATTGAAGTTGAAAGGTGGCTCAGTGGTTACAGCCACAACTTTCGTGTTAACTTTCTTCTTGGTCGTGGGTTCGAACAGAGGCAGACATATTTAGGGTTGCCACCCGTACTTTATAATAAAGTATTGTACGTTATTTCAGGTACTTGTACTCTATACTTTATGAGAACAATAAAGTACACGAAAATACTTTATTTCGCATGATTCTTTGGGATTTCGAAAACTTTAGTTGTAAAGTCGTAATAAACAAAGCGTCTCTGATTTTGATAAAAAAATGAATTACTTATTTACTTTAATTTTAATATAGACTGTAAAGATGCTGGGCAATTGTTTAGTAGAGATACTAATTTGATACAAACTGCAAAAAGTAATAAGAAATATGTTTTTAAACATAACTAGGTGCCCAGCCCGGCTTCGCTCGGGTGCAATTTTTCTTCCGGTATCATACAGTTTTCTCTCCAAACCCTATCCAGACAATTATTAAGAACACAACAAAAAAATTATTAGTTAAATAAATGCAGCTGTTCTGAACGAATGCGCTTACGTACATATACATTGTTCCTTCAACTAGGCTCAAGAAAATTGGGGGCTCATTTAGATGTCAGTGTATACGCTTTTACAATAAACTTCCCAGTCATGTGCAAGAACTAATAATAAATTTAAATCATTTGTGAAGCAGAAACTTTGCCAGAAAGCTTTTTATTTTGTTAAAGACTATCTTGCGGATAAAAATGCTTGGGATTGAGCTTCTCCAATTACATCTGTTTTGTTTGATTTTTTACTCATTTCTTTTTTTATATAATGATTATTTCATATACATTTTGACATGACAATATTATTTCCTTTTTCAATTACTATTAAATTAAATAAAAAATGGTAAAGTAAAAAAAGTATATCCTATGATATACTTTTTTTACTTTACCATTTTTTATTTTGTTTGAACAAGATGACAATATCATTTTCTTTTCAAGTAATATATTTTATTTTTGTAAAAGCACAACAGTGAATGTGATAGCACTGTGGGATAACAACGAATATTATGAATAGATTACCGCACTCTTTGGCAGTTTGAGCGCTTTATACGGCCCACCCAAATGTCCTTACTTTGGTATTGTTCGTCAAATCGTTGGAGCTCCTTAAGATTCTTTTTTTATTATTATTACTGATGGGCCCATTCATGACCTCAATCCCGCCTGATGGTAAGCGATAAATGAGGTCTAAGATGGGGCGAGCGAGCCCAGAAGATGCCTATTTACTCGTTCTTTAAAGGCTGATAGGTCATAAGTGGCAGGGAACACAGAAGTCGGCAGTTAATTCCACAGCTTGGCTGTGCGCACAATAAATGTGGAGGAGAAGCACTTAGTACGACAAGACGGTATATCAACCAAATGTGGGTGGTACCCAGCCGTGCGTCTGGTAGACCAGTAGTGAAAGGGAGATGGAGGAATCAGGTCATGGAGCTCCTGCGCACACTCCCCGAAGTACAAGCTGTAGAAAACCGACAGGCAAGCAACGGTTCACCGATGAGCCAGGCTATTAGCTTGTCCACCAGCACCTCGTCGCTTTTAGCTCTGCGCTCGATCGAGTCCAATGCAGCAAGTTGGTACTTTGCAGAGCCATTGAGCTACGCGATATTTGACAAATGCTTGCACTGTTTGGACGGGCCTGCTCAAACCTGTGTGTGTGATTCTGTTCTCTAAAGGGCGCCACAGACATAAACCTATATGGCTCTCATATGATTTCATCACAACAGATTGTATGGACCTTAAAAGAGACGTTGACCTCTGAGTTTGTTTCAATGTTTCTTCTCAGAGTAGTCAGTTAGGAAACACTGGCCTCATGTAGTTTACATTTACGGAAAAAAATGACGTGTAAAAGTGTTATTTATAACCCATTTGCAAAATAAACATCAATTAATTTTTAGACATTCGGCAATTAATTTTTAGTAAGCAACCCGCCCTGGCTTTGCACAGGTTCTTTACAGAAAATATAAAATAGCCTATGTTACTCCGAGGAGATGTAGCTTTCGGTAAAATTGGTTGAGTAGTTTTTGAGTTAAATCGTAACAAACAAAAAATCAATCATCTTTCCTTGTTATAGGTACATAATATTAATTTAGATGATAGGGATTAATACCGTATTTGTGTAAATACCTTTTACACTACTGCTTTATAATTGCCAATTTTTTAAAGTATTAAAATGGACATAGGTAGGATGGTATCTTTAATATATAGACATAAGCCATTGCGGACTTTTTTGTAGGCATATATAAGATTCCACCATACATTAAATATACTACATGTTTATGTTGTATATCAATGTATGGTAAAGGTTTTTCGGACTCCTCCGGCTGGGAAGCGAGGTGCCCGGTCAAATCACGGTGACACGAAATTAATTTCGTTGCGCATTATTTTGATTTTGCTATATCTCCTAAGGTATTCATTTAATTTGGATAGAGTAAAGGGAAAAAATAATTTTCATGAAATTTTCAAGCCAACTAATGTACTTAAAATTATAAGGATTAATACAGTATTTTTGTAAATAGCTTTCAAATTAGCGCTTTATAATTGCCCATTTTTTTAAGTATTAGAATGAATGTATAGTATGTTATCCGTAAGAGATAGGTATATGCCATTGCGGGCTTTTTGTATACATTTTTAAGGTGTACAGTACTGTAGTACATTATTTTGATCTATCTGGTACGGTTAAGCTAGCACTAGCAATGTAAGCGCAAAAAAAATGTTTATTAAGACATCACATTAGAAACCTCTAAAATTATCATTGTTTCTCTACTATATTATGCATGTATTATACATACAAACCTTCATCTTGAATCATTCTATCTATTAAAAAAAAGCGCATCAAAATCCGTTGCGTAGTTTTAAAGATCTAAGCATACATAGGGACAGACAGCGGAAAGCGACTTTGAAAATAAATTGTACTTTATTTTGATGCTATGTACTTTTTTTTTCTTACCTATTTTAACCAATGTACTTTAACTGCACAAAAAAAAGGTGGCAACCCTAGGCATATTACTTTGTGTTATTTCCGTCGTTACCACTGCTTTCAAAACGGTGAAGGAAAACTTCATAAGGACAATACACAGTTAGGAATATTACACAGTTAGAGAATTTTTAGATGATAAATCGTTTGCAAAATAAAATTTTCAATAACATATCGATGGGTCCTATGTATATGGGCCAAACTAACAATTTGGCCATTTTGACTTTTTTATGGTAAACGCATCTTATCGATATAAAGAATTATGTGAGCTATTAAAAAAAAGATTTCTGCATAGAAACACGATTTTTTATTACAGTATAACGGCGTATGTGACATGATTTTTAAACGTACAAGGTCCTAATAGTAGTTAGAGACTTATACGCGGGGAGTTGCCGCGCGTTTATTTATTGTTTGGACCAATCAGCTGATTTGACAATACATTGAACGGAGCAACGGCCGCACTGTGATGAATACAAATTGTAATTGTTGTGTTTTTGGGTTACAATTTAGTTTAATAAGTAAAAGATGACATCCAATTATCGCGCTAAGTTGTCTAGAAGTCGGAATTTAGTGAAAGAAAAAATATTATCCCACCTGCACATCACAGTTATTATGAAAATTTAGTAGCATCTAATGACATTGCGACAATTAATGAAAGCGATAATGAAGATAATTAATGAAGACTTTTTAAGAATTAGCACGGGGAAGCACTTGCTGTTTCCCTTGGCATCTCCAAGGCTTTTGACAGGGTCTGGCACGATAGCCTTATTGCTAAGCTTCCTTCTTTCGGTTTACCCACTCAACTTTGCGTTTTGATTGAAGACTTACCGAGAGATCGGTCCATTCGAGTGGTCATTGATGACGGCTAAATTGCCAATTGCCAATTAGCTATTAATTTCGGGGTCCCTCAGGGGTCGGTTCTCTCAGCACAGTTGCTGAGAGATATGTGTCCAGCGTGCGTGCTGGTGGGTCAGATCCAGTCTCTCCATGAGGACATGGTTAGGCGCTTGAACTTGTCCTTGAAGGCTGTCTCCGAATGAGGTGATGCCAACTGACACACCCGACTGACAGGCCCGTTGGTATAGTGGTCAGCGGCCCTGACTGCTGTGCGCAAGGTCGTGGGTTCGATTCCCACCTAGGACAAATGTTTGTGTGATGAGCACGGTCATTTGTTCTTTGTCTGGGTGTAATTTATCTATAATATGTATGTATTTAGAAATATATATGTATGTTTATCAGTTGTCTAGTACCCATACCACAAGCCCTGCTTAGTTTGGGACTTGGTCCAGTTTAATACAGCTAATACCCAGGCTTGTCTCTACTCCTCAAAAAGGAGCCAATTCGAACCGGCTCCAACTTTCTGTGCTGTAATCGTGCCGATAGCCGATCATATTGAGCTTCTAGGGGTTACACTAACTTCCACCCTCAATTTTGGTCCATTTATCGAGGCTAAGGCTCAACTAGCATCAAAAAAGTTGGGAATCTTAGCAAAGGTGAGACGGTACTTCACACCGGAACAGTTGCTCAATCTGTATCAAGCCCAGGTTCGGTCGTGTATGGAGCTACTACTGCTCTCATATTTGGGATAGATCTGCCAAATACAATTTGGACGCGCTTGAGTCTATTGAGAAACGGGCCGAGAGACTCATTGGCAACGATGCACTGGTCAAGTCAAAGCTCCAGAGCCTAGAACATAGACGACGAGTTGCAAGACTATCGGTTTTCTATCGGTTACATTTCGGGGAGGGTGTGATGGAAGTAAACAATCGAATTCCGCCAAGCCCGTTCCATCATCGGACTATAAGACAAACGGTGATGCGCCATCGTTACATGGTCGACATTCCACCCATACGCACTAAACGTTTTGGGAATGCCTTCGTTGTGCGTACAGTTAAGGAGTGGAATTCCCTGCCGGAGTCTGTGTTTCCCGATAGCTATAACTTAGGGATCTTTAAGTCAAGAGTGAATAAGTTACTTTTAGGTAAGCGTGCTCTATCTTCGACCACATCATCACTTACCATCAGGTGAGATGGTGGTCAAACGCGAACCAATTAACAAAAAAAAAATACTAATGTTGATTCTGTTGATTTTATTACTTAATTATACTACACAGATTTTTTTTTAGTTTATTTACACAAGATAGGTTTTTAATTTTGTTATTTTTTTTGTAATTTTATTGAGAAAATAATAATGTGAAGTAGGTACATTATTTTGTTAATCAAACTAAGATCTTTAGTAAAAGTTTCGTTCTTACTTATTATTTTTTTGTTTTTTTTTTTCATAAGTGTAGTTTTAAGGCTACTTCAATTTTTATTTCAATAAATTAATAAAACTATTGCGTGTTTTTTAATTATTGAAATGATCTAACTGAAAACTGAGTTAGTAGGTAAGCCGATTGTAAAACGTATAAGTGTCAATGTGACATAAATTTCTAAATATCTAAATAGCTTATATTCTAATTAATGAATTATCAACTACTTCAATTGTTACTTGATTTTATGAGTAAAAAATATAAAAATATATAACGTATGCTAATTAACGTAATACGCGTATAATGGCCAATATGACACATTGGCCCTTTTAAAGTGTTTTTAGAGAAAAATAATTTTAACAAAAACTAACGTAGAAGGGCCAATGTGACGTAAAAAAAGACCGATATATGTATATATAAAATACTATAGTACAAATGAGGAGGATAGTTGTCTTAGCAAACAAGCAAAGATTCGTAAACTTCGGTTTTATCAATCTGAAGTTATAGTAAATAGAAACTTTGGAAGCCTCTGCTGTAAAGTTGTAATTTTGCACTTTGGCCCATATACATAGGACCCATCGATATATTACAAATATACAACTACAAATTATAAACAATATACAAATTTGGTCTGTTTTTGCAATGTTTAGGAACATAGATTATTGCGTAATTATTAATTTGACATCAAAATATACAATAGACATATTTTTGTTTTTATGACATTTGTAATCTGACATTGTTTTTTAATTAGTTTTTATTTAGTTTCTGACATGTTTCATTTTATTTTAAGTATTGACATTTTTGTATATTATACTATATAAAGCTAAATTACCACTGACTGACTGACTGACTGACTGACTCACTCATTGACATAATTGTTCTCCCAGATGGTGGATGGGGAGGTGGGTATATTTTGGCAGATTCGTAAACAAGTAACTCTCAAACCTACGGGAAAAGTGCCAAACCTCCCCTTTTCCCCCCCCTTCTCCCCCCCCCCCCCCTATCGTATCTCGGAAACTACGAGACCCGTATTTTTTTCTTTTTACGGATTCGTATAGAGGAGGCTCGGTAAAGTAAAAAATATTTTTCAAAGTCCCCCCCCCGCCCCCCTTCTCCCCCCTTTAGGCGGATCTCGGAATCTAAGAGACTTGGAACATTTTTTTTTTCAGATTCATTTAGAGGGGCAATGCTTTAGTCGAAATAATTGTGCAACCCCCCCCCCCCCCATTTCCCTCCCCCCCCTTTTTTTTTTTTTCACAAGCACGCGAGGTGCTTGCACCTCGCGCAACACGCACATACTAAACCCCCCCCATCACCCCCGCCCCCCCCACTTTATTTTTTTTCACAAGCACGCGAGGTGCTTGCACCTCGCGCAACACGCAAATACTAAACCCCCCCCATCACCCCCCCCCACTTTTTTTTTTCACAAGCATGCGAGGTGCTTGCACCTCGCGCAACACGCAAATACTAGTTATACTATATAAAGCTAAATTACCACTGACTGACTGACTGACTCACTCATTGACATAATTGTTCTCCCAGATGGTGGATGGGGAGGTGGGTATATTTTGACAGATTCGTAAACAAGTAACTCTCAAACCTACGGGAAAAGTGCCAAACCTCCCCTTTTCCCCCCCCTTCTCCCCCCCCCCTATCGTATCTCGGAAACTACGAGACCCGTATTTTTTTCTTTTTACGGATTCGTATAGAGGAGGCTCGGTAAAGTAAAAACCATTTTTCAAAGTCCCCCCCCGGCCCCCCGTTTCTCCCCCCCTTTAGGCGGATCTCGGAATCTAAGAGACTTGGAACATTTTTTTTTTAGATTCATTTAGAGGGGCAATGCTTTAGTCGAAATAATTGTGCAACCCCCCCCCCCATTCCCCCCAGCCCCTTTTTTTTTTTTTTTTTTTTCACAAGCACGCGAGGTGCTTGCACCTCGCGCAACACGCAAATACTAAACCCCCCCATCTCCCCCCATCACCCCCCCCACTTTTTTTTTTTCACCAGCACGCGATGTGCGTGCACCTCGCGCAACACGCAAATTCTTTTTTTTTTCACAAGCACGCGAGGTGCTTGCACCTCGCGCAACACGCAAATATTAAACCCCCCCCATCTCCCCCATCACCCCCCCCCCACTTTTTTTTTTTCACAAGCACGCGAGGTGCTTGCACCTCGCGCAACACGCAAATACTAAACCCCCATCACCCCCAACTTTTTTTTTTTTTGTTTTTTTCACGAGCACGCGAGGTGCTTGCACCTCGCGCAACACTCAAATGCTAAACCCCCCCCCCATCACCCCCCCCCATTTTTTTTTTTCACAAGCACCCGAGGTGCTTGCACCTCGCGCAACACGCAAATACTAAACCCTCCCATCTCCCCCCATCACCCCCCCCCCCCTTTTTTTTTTATTGTCACAAGCACGCGAGGTGCTTGCACCTCGCGCAACACGCAAATACTAGTTTATTTTGTATAATACTAAATTTAAGTCCAATTTCATAATTCTTGTATTCTTCTTGTTTTTTTTTTAGCATGAATTTCATATACGTATAATAGTGTAAGCCGACCAATGGCTCATGTGTAACTTATTTTTTTATGGGTTTCAGACCTGAATGAAATTAATTTTATTTTTGTTTATTTATAATTGTTAATATATAGCTAACGATAAAGACCAATAAAATAATATATACTTATACATAAATAGTTAATAATAATTGAAATTCATAAATACTGTAATATAATTTATCTTAAAGCTGAAAACTTAAAAAATCGTTTATAATATAATTAGCGCTCTTCCTCTCTTCAAAATTTTGCTGTGCCCGACAAGGTCCATATTGATCTAATTTGTATGAAACCACCCATGTAACACATATGGAATGCATTAAATAATTGAGTAATGAGTATTGAGGAAGCCTGCATGCCATTGGACCAACCCGCATTGGGCTAAAGTGGTGGACTAGAGCATATTCTCTCTCAATGAGATGAAGCCTTTGTCCCAATGGTGGGATTAGGATCCTGTCAACAGAGAAGAAAATATAACGCACGCTTTCTGAAATTAAAACTGTATCAGGAATGCGACAAATTGAATATTCTCTAGAAAACAAAATCTATGTATTTCGTCAGATTATCAACAAAATATTGGAATCGTATTTCTTTTTTTGTCTCGTAAACATAAATAATGACGAAAGTTTTAATGAAATATGCTTTCAAACTTCCCAAGATTTTGATACACAAACAAGACGTGACTTTGTGCTTTTATATTTATAATTTTGTATTTGTTTTATGTACATCATTTTTTTTAAATGTATCTGATGAAACCAATAGTAATGTAATGTACCTCAACCTAGGAAAATACTGAATGAGCAGAATTTTACAATTATAATTTTCATAATTATGAAACTTGAGTATATATACAACGTGTAACGGAAACCCCATATCTATCAAAAAGGACTGAAGACAACATCTGGTATGGAGTCTCTATGCAAAGTTTCAGCTCAAAATAAGTGACTCACAGAATTGACCCCAAATTATCGGTTTCATATGTTTCTTGAATACCAGTAATAACAAACGTGTCACAGCACTATGAGGGTCATCACTTTCCACGTCACTTGCCAATAAAACGATAATTCTCTTCGTTCTTCTTAATTTGAAAAATTCGGTCTCTGGTATCAATGTATTGAAATTTCTAATAAGCTCCACACATGTAGACATAGGATTACAAAACCCTTGCTATATCGTTTGTTATCATCCAAAGAAGCCGTGCACTTGGTATGTATGTACCCTTTAAATTACACGTCGTATGTATTTATTTTGTTATTTATGTAGATTTGTATAGCCTATTATGTACTTTTTCTTACATCTGCTCACGTAGGTATGTATTGCACCTACCACGCTATCTCTTCACCACTTACGGTTGACTGGTAAAGAAAGTCCTATGTACCTATGTGCATGAAATGTAAATAAATACTGGTTTAAAAACTAGTCATATGTATTAAAAACTCATAAAAAAAGTACAAAAACTGCCTAGTTGATCTAATGAAAGCATACGCGACTGCTAAACATTGGATCTCGGGATCATTTCCTGGGTCAAGAAAAAAGTGCTAATAAAGTACCGACTTTATACAGATAGGTAGGTACCTAGCCCTTATTTTACACAGAATTAGACGTTCAATGAAATGGTCTTTAAAATTATTTTTCACTTTTTAATGCAGTCATTTTTTTGTTTGTTTTGTTAGGGTTCCGTAGCCGAATGGCTATAAACGGAACCCTTATAGTTTCGTCATGTCTGTCTGTCTGTCTGTCTGTCCATCTGTCCGTATCACAGACTATTTTGCGAAACCATTAGGACTATACAGCAGTAGCGAAGGCTCCATACAACTCGATTCCTACCGGCTTCATTAATTATTTATTAATTATTAACAACATTCTAATTATTTATTAATAATTATAATTATTTATTAAATAATATAATAATAATAAACTAATACATTCGTTCAGACTGAAAGCCGATACCCACACAGTTGGGAATGGGCTATATAGATGATGACGTATGTATTATACAGTGTGTTAGGTTAAACGAGGGACTTATTGAGGGAGGGTATTCAGTATTCGATTCTCGTCCCAAATATGTTAAAAACCTATAACCTAAATTTTTTACGTAATTGTCCAATATAATACATTTATCATGTACACTGAGCCGCAAGAGGTGAATGAACTTGTAAACAGTACCTAAAGTAATCACGTGGCAAAACACGGCCCGACGCTCCCAAAAAGGAAGCTCGTGTGTAAACTCCGACCCCGCGGGAGTCCCCCCGAGGACTTTTGGTATGGTTCTGTGTGTTATTCATCAGTGTTTTTTTTTTGTTCATATTTTTATTAGTATCTTGTAAGCATACACTATTGTAGGTTTGAATATATTATGTCCCTCGTTTAAACTAATATACTGTATATAGAATATGTATAGATAGATTAGACTTGAACCCATCCCCAAACATTATTGTATAAAAGCTTTGCAAATTGGAAGCACTTTAGATAATAAATACTTGATGACAAACGCAGTCACCTAAAGTCACTCGAAACAACTAACAAGCAGACTTATTAATTAAGATGTCAATTGCCCATGGAACTGTGCCAACAATTCAAGTTAAAGTTGATTAATTAAAACCGTAGCTTCAACGTTTGAACTGTCAAGCCATCAAGCGTGGTTTGCATTTAAAGTCAAGAATGGCAAGGAATTTTGTTTATCCATACTTCCGTAAAGATTTTTTTATTGAAAATAGGTTCGCGTTTGACCACCATCTCACCCGACGGTAAGTGATGATGTGGTTGAAGATGGAGCACGCTTGCCTAAAAGTAACCTTTCCACTCTTGACTTAAAGACTCCTAGGTTATAGCTATCGTGAAACACAGACTCCGGCAGGGAATTCCATTCTATTAATATTATTTCTTTTTTAAGAAGAAAAACTAGCAATGAGGGTAGAATTCAGATTACTAGCAATCTTGTTCAGCACTCTAAGGTCCGTATTACAGAACGTTCATCAAGGTTTGAGCTTAATTCGCCCCATCTCAGTTTAAATATAGAATCTGCACTTGAGCATTGGTCTTATTCCAGAATGGTAATAAAACTACACTCACATTCAAATCGAGCCTCAAGCAGAGAATATCTAATTGTCTATGCATCAGTCTGTTTTCGTTTACGTATTATTTTCTTCGTCTCCGCTGTTCCGATCTACGAATGATCGTAAATAATTCAATTTACTTTAATACCAAATTTTTAAGTATAAAAAATATGTATTGCACAAACATATGTATTGCACGGTTTCAATATAGAAATTATTTTTTAAGAATTTGTAAAAGCAAATTCTTGAAGGTAAAAGGTGTTAAGGCAATATTTTCTAACATATAAAAATATAGCAAGAGTAACTTGTTCGTGGAACGGAGTGGATCCTAAATAATGTCTGTGACAGTGTTGTTTTAAAT
This sequence comes from Tholera decimalis, assembly GCA_943138885.2. Classification (NCBI taxonomy): domain Eukaryota; kingdom Metazoa; phylum Arthropoda; class Insecta; order Lepidoptera; family Noctuidae; genus Tholera; species Tholera decimalis. The sequence continues at coordinate 4,676,763 of OW964572.2, forward strand.
TGCTCATTAATCATATAATAAGTAATATTCATATAAATAATGGTTTGGGAACAACGATCAATAAAAATATTAAAAGGAAACAAAGTTATTGTTAAAACAAAACAAAAATGCATATCGCACCTTTGGGAACAAAGGGTCACTACTGCAACTTTTTGCAAAAATGACTTAAATATGCAGAAAAAACCGCGATAATCGACTCCATATCCTCAGCAAAAACGGTGACAGTAGCATGAATAACATCGGTTTGAGGGAGGGAGTGTCGTTACATTATTTCGCGTAATTGGTCCGTTTGCTTGAAACATAACGTCTCATCCTGTCAGTAGTGTTTTAACAGCCGAAGTGTGACCTTGCGCATTTGTGACGGTGAGGCACTACGATAAGTAATGACTTTTATTTTACAAAATTAATGTCACTTATGGAAAATAATCACGTTTTATTACCAAATCTTGGTATTTGTTTGCTGCAAACATAACGTCACTTCTGTTTACAAGTGACATTATTTTTGTAATGATTAGTATTTATATTAAGGCAGAAAGTCATTTTGATCATCATTGTATAGAAATGGTTTTTTTTTGCTTCACTTTTGAAGCAAAAAAAAAACATTTCTCACCGTTTATTACCATCAAAACAATGAATATCTTTATACTCATTGTTTTGATGGTAATAAACGGTCATTTATGTTTAAAAATAAAGGTGTATAAAAAAAAATATTTTGTTTATAAAATGAATAGGTTGTATTTGTTACAATGACTTTTGTAAAAATAAATATTACAAACATAATGCCATTTTACAACTGATGTGACGTTAAAATATCAAGCGAGAGATTATTATCGTTGAAAATTAAATGGCCCTTTTAGGTAAAACTCACGAATGAATCCAATCAACCAAAAAAAAGTTTCACCAAATCGTACTTTATGTTCTCATTAAATTAAACATTTATTTTTATAACAAAAAGACACTTTCTATCTAGCCAATCTTTCTTAGATAGATGGTTTTATATTTACATTATTATTTAGAGCTGATCTATTGAGTAATTGTTTTGTTTTGGATTTCAGATTTATGATTAACCTGTATTATTATGCAGTAAATAAACTGCAAATAAATACTATTCAACATAAATTCCTTGTTCGGGGGCATACACAAAGTGCGGCTGATAACGCCCATTCTTATTACTTCAAAACTTCATACGAGGGCAACTGGATTGAAGTCAATCGTATTCATACAGTAACACGAGCGTCATAAGCACAAGAGTCCAACAACCTCACGAAGTAACATTAAAGCAGGCTTATGACAGTAAAATCCTCTTAAGTGCTCGAAAGAAGGCAGATATTCAAACCATAATTAACACCAACATCATACCGAAAGTTTATGAAACTATTTACAACATAATATTTTGATATTTCTTTATTTTATAATTAAACAAGTGTGATGCGAGTCGTACTCGTACTTATTGCTATATTTTTAGCAGAGCATTTGATAAACAGCATGCTACTGTCATTTTATCTATACTATAACGATTATATTTATGATATACTATTCAGTATAATTAAGGTTTTATCTGACAGTAACTTGAAAGCCATTTTCTATAGTTTGGAGCAAATGCCTTGAGCTTGTGGTGCCTCCAACATACAAGTTGGCCAATATATCGTCCACACGGGTGTCGGTGTGGGACCTCTTTCAAAATGTATGTTATTCTTTTTTAATTTTGATGCCATTTGTTTATTATACAAATAAAAAATAAAAAAGATATCATCTATTTCATTTAATAAACCTCTATTTTATCAATAAATATAGTATTTTACCGATTCTTCTTCTTTTTCTGCTTGTTTTAGTTTGTATTAGGTTCCAGTTAAATATATCTTTACTAAAAATAAACGTAAATCACCCGTATCAATAAAAAATACGTACTTTCATGAAGTTATTATTTTTTAAAAAGGTCAGTTCTGCAATATGACAGTTAGCGATTTGTAACAAAAAGTCACTTTTGGTACCCTTTCCTCAGTTTATGGCTTGTTTCTCAGAAACCCATTCTTGTATTTCTTTTCAAATATTCACGATTGTCCGTGAAGAAACTACGGATTTAAGAATGTAAGAATCGCGTCAATACTCTAAAACAGTATAGAGTTAAAAAAAAAATACATGAAAAAAAAATCGAAAAATGCTCCTCCTGTAAAGTTGGAAAGCATGCAGTAGTGACCCTTTGTTCCCAAAGGTGCGATATGTATTACCAAATCTTGGTCAATAGATGGCAGTATTACAAATTGTCAAAAATCTTCATCTTGTGAAAATCTATACCATTTCTTAAAATAATTATTAGCAAAATTGTATGGGCCGTTCACATGGAACGCTGAAGTTCTGTTTTTCTGTTCAAATCATCGGTGAAAAATCATTGTTATAATCTGTTTAAGTTAGAAAACACGGGATTCATCTCGTAACTTAAAATGGCAAAAAATTACGTGTAAAAGTGTTATTTGTAACCAATTAGCAAAATAAAATGTGATTTTATCATAATTCGCCAAAAATTACCATTTTTATATCAAATAATAAACTGAAAAGCAAATAGTTAACTGACAAGGAAATCTCTGCTCGAGCGTGGTGTCGACCATACTTGGGTGATGAATCTACAACTGAGTAACGATCTAGAATAAAGACGTACCCGGCTGAACTATGATCGATGAATCTATACTTGAGGAACATTCTAAAATTAAATCTCGACTCAAAACTAGTTTTAAACAGAGATCAGTGCTCGAGTTTCGTTCTGTAATACGGGCCTAGCTAAGCTAAATATGCTTGTGTTTGGAGTGGCTTAGGCCTTAGGCTACTGACACTTAAATGGGTCAGTCTGTGACGCTTTTTCGCCTGACCCGCTGCTTTCAGGAATGGATTTGATTAATCAATCGCAGAAAAAGAAAGTAACAATAACATCAACTATTATACGTGTGGCAAAGTTTATTAAAATAAGTTAAGTGTTTTCCTTTTATTGATACCTAGCAGTTTGCTGGGGCTTCGCTAGCATGGATTGATCACGGTAAAACATAACCTCCTTTCTTCTTTTTCCAGTCGCAAAATAGTTATAACCTTTAAGCTTTTAGCTTCCTCAAGCTCCAAGCTACTTTCATACCAAAATTCATCCAAATCCACTCAGTATTTTCGAAGATTAGCGTCTTCAAACAAACAAACTTTTCCGCTTTATATTATTAGTATAGATAGGCTCGCGTTTTACCACCATCTCACCTGATGGTAAGCAATTATGTGGTCGAAGATGTAGCACCGTTAGCCTAGAAGTAACCTTGACTCTTGACATAAAGACTCCCAGGTTATAGCTATCAGGAAATAGACTCCGGCAGGAATTCCACTCCTTAGCCGTACGTACAATGAAGGTATTCCCAACACGTTTTGTGCGTATGGGTGGGATTTAGATGAGAAAGTGTAACAAACAGAAAATGAATAAAAAAAAAAACAAAAATATTTACTATCTTAAATTAAACTTACTTTATTGATCGAAGACAATAAGAAGTGTGGGCAACACTAGGATTCCTTATGTAGTGGGATTTAAGCTCTGTGTTACGTTTACAATATACCTAATACACAAATTATATACACAAATGTGGCAAAATTTAGGTATTTTTATTAAATTGAGTCATTATTTTTATGAAAACCTACTCATAAATTAAATACCAACAGCTGAGATAAAATAATTTAAAAAAAGAAACTTACTCACAAGAGATGTAAAGTTTCAAAACAAAAGTTTCGTAATTCGAGTATTCAGAACTCCTGAGTAAATTATGGTACAATTATGGGGTTGAACAACCTATACATGATACGATAAAATACAAGAATTATTACTTAGCCTCCAGTTTGTTTTGGCAAAACCAAAATAATATAATATTCGAGGGTATCATAATCAGTCAAGAGGCAATAATGTACTTATATATAGATCGAGGAATCCGATAAGAATGCTTGTAGTGTTTTATTGTTTGGAGATTTCCTTTTATTTGATCTTGGTGTACAGTATAGGTAGTACGTATACGAGTTTATATTATACATACACATTTTTATAATTATCCATGTACTGAACTAATTGTAACGTTAATTAATCAAATCTTGTCTTTGTATGTAAGCAAAGAGTGTCTAAATCATGATCTAGACGTTCCAGAGATTTGCTAGGGTTGCAAGAATGTTCTAACCTTGGCCCCGGAACGCAAAGGCAGCTGAAAGAACACGGTGGGTTTTTTAGTCAGTAGAAGTCTGAGTCTCCCTTCCACTCCATACAGAGCGGGAGAAGTAATTTGGTGATTAAATCACCACGACGAAAAACCTCCCTGAGATTACCTCGAAAAATAGTCAGACAAAATAAAGAGTTTAGTTATTTAGTACCGTGTAAATAACTGAATCTCAAAATATTTTATTTCACGTAAGCCTACATGCTACGTACTTATAAGAAATCAGACTCTGGTGTCGGTTTCGAAATTGGTCGTTTCCTATGGAGAAGAACCGAGAAGAAACTCCATGGTTACTCTTTTCAAAACAAAATTGATTTTCATAATATATTCATAATTTAAGTTTAATAGGTATGAGAGAGCAGTATACATATTCAATGTTATTTTCTCAAGGAAACTTCCGAATATTAACCAAACTTTAGCAACACGATGAAAGTTTATTGAGCTAAAACTTATATGGTCCTTGCATAATTTAGGGGCATAAAGTCCAAGCTTTAACCTTGTAAATGTCATCTAAATCAGATTTGAAGTTACATTGGCCACCCACTATACAATACTTACCCAACAATTACTAACACGCAATACTAGAATTATGGCTTTTTATAATATTAACCTTTAACTACCGACCTATACGTCTCACAGACGTATTAACTTTTAATTTTGAAATATTTCTAAAATCACGCCACCTTCAGCGTCACCCTTCCCGCTACCTTCCTCCCTCCACGTCGCAAGCTATCAGTCGACGCTGCGCCCGCGGCGAGTGCACACGTCTCCGTATTGAAGCGATCGACGTCTCACAGACGTAAGTACGGTGTTTATGTACTAAATTTCGTACGTCTCTTGGTCGTCACCTCGGTATTCATGTGTGGTAGCTTATAGTGTCTGATTGACGTCACATCGGCTTTAAAATTATACTTTTAATTGCAGAATGCCTAAAAGGAGAAACATCACGTCTAGTGAGCGGAAAAAACCTGCAAATGATGATGGTTCAGTTCCCGAGAAGCCTCCGAAACTGCAAAAACAGAATAGGCGTTTAGAAGATAAAGAGATATGTGAAAATCTCATAAACGAGAGTGACGACAATTGTAGTGATTTTGACGACGATGTAGGCGATCCTGATTTTATTTTAGAGAGCGATCACAACACGGAATCCGAACAATCCGATGAGGATGATGTTGAGGTCGCGTATCCTCATGTTGAGGAAGTTTACTCATGGAAGCCAGGACATTACAGAACAGATCGAAGAAGAGACAATGGTCAGAGAGGAACAGCATGGCGCAGCAGAAACTAGAATTGAAGAGATCGGAGAGGAGCAGTATAGCGAAGTAGAGACGCGAAATGACCAGGGTAGTGAAGATCTTAGAACAGACCAGGAGCCAAATGAAGAATCAACAGGAGAGCTGCCGCGCTACTTTTACGGGAAGAATAGGTACAAATGGACATCGGCGGAACCATCCCGAACAAGTCGAGTACGCGCGCACAATATTGTCAATGCACCATCTCAAATAAGTCCGATTGAATTCGGATCTTTCACGGAATTATGGAAACTAATGTTTAGTGATCACATGATTGAAAAGATAGTAACTTATACAAACAAGAAAGGCTTTTTTTATTGGGCTATTGTTTTCATGTGTTACAAAGACATGTGCAATCTGTCCCAGTCGGTTGAAAAGGCGAACGAAGTATTGTTGCTGCAAATGCAAGAAACCAATGTGCCTTACTTGCTGCCTACAAATATGCATTGACTGCAAACGTACGTAGTGAATGTACCAAATATTCGAGATCTGTCATTATTTTTATTTTTTAACTAAGAAGTAAGATTTATGTTTTATTTTGATGATAGTTTATAGAAGATAATATATTTTAAGTTCATTTGTTGTTAATTACTTAATTTTAGAGAAAAACGAGACTGAAGTAAGTCCTTAAAATTTAGTGCCCAATAATTGTGATCTCTCGAATAAATGTCGATTTTACCTGAAAAATAGCGTGTATTTTTTTTAATTCTGTAGTTTGTTACCTCAAACACCAAACCTTTTAATGTATAAAATAGAAAAATGTAGCATGCGAATACACATTTTATTTCAGTACTTAAAGTTTGACGTCTCTCAGTCGTCACGTCGGCGTAAGTGCTACGTTTAGACCAGGTCGGCAGCTAAAGGTTAAGGGTGCTGTTATGAAATATCGTGCGTACTTACCATTTAACTTTATTAAGTAGAGAAGAGACTTGTTACTGCTAGCGGTTTTGTCCGCTAGAAAAACTGAAATTCTTCATACATTTTCACAGAACATCATCTTTACAAACGTATTTTATTTGTTTTGATCTATGATCGCGGTTAAGGTTAAGGGTCAATTTACACCGCCGCGGAATGGAATGGAATTGAAGCGTCAATTTCGCCTCATGACGCGAGAAGTCGCGCGAATTCACTGGAATGCTCGAGTATTCTCGCGCATTCCAGCGAATTCGCGCGACTGCGCCTTGCTTGCTTGGCACCGCACTGCTGTGACCGACCCAACCGACTCCCCGTTCGCGTCACTTCCCGCGGATTCCACAGACGGCGCTGACAGTAGCTAGGGAAATTCTCGAGAATGCGCGAGGATTCCACGGAAGACGCGCGACCTTTTGTGGCTCCTAGTTAGTTTGTATGTTATACAATTAACATAAAGTTCATTATGCTATGTACAATTTCGTTGCAAAAAGTCGCTTCCATTCCATTCCGCGGCGGTGTAAATTGAGCCTAAGAAGTTAGTCCCGGCTGTCATTTGTACGTCTTTGAAAGTCGCTACGGCTAGTCAGAAGCAAGAAAATCTGTTACCAGTGTTGCCCAGTTGCTCAGCTACTGGGTTGTGAAGCTCAGATAGGCAGTTGCTTCATTTATTTATTTATTAAATTACCACGGTTATGTTTACAACCAATGACAGTAACTAAAATTAAAAGAGACAATTATAACACATACTAAAATATACAAAATAAACAAAGTAGGTATAGTAAAATTTTAAGTGAAAACATAAATTTTAACAACACTTTCTTCTCACAGTACATCTGACACACCAATAAAATCTTCATCCATCCATCCGCAAACAGATCTCTTGTTGGATAAGAATACAAGAGATCATTAAGCGCGGCCAGAGTGCTAGGAATTGGCGACTTAGCACGTGCAACAGTACATACGACATGGAGGCACGGGAAACAGCCTGTGCTTTTTGGCCCGGCAGGAATTGTCTGGGACAAAGAAGCGCGCCAGCACATGTAACAGATCAGGAGCGTCAACAGCGCCACGGAGCATCTTACAGGCTATTGTGAGCTGATCTAGAGCTCGCCTTACCTCTAGGGAGTTGTATCCGAGGCAACCCAGTACGACCTTTGTCGGATAGAGGTAAGGATAGTAGCGGTGTTTCTTGAACTTTATCTAATAAAAACTTTTTACCAAAAAATTAAACCGACTCCCAAAAACACTGCAAAGTGAAAAATAACTTTAATTTCGGTAGTCGGTGTCTTTAGTTTTGTATTTTCGTTTTTGGCACCGACTTCCGAAATTAAAGTTATTTTTCACTTTGCAGTGTTTTTGGGAGTCGGTTTAATTTTTTTGTAAAAAGTTTTTATTTCACTCTTTTTAGTTGGTCGATTTTTAATTTACCTATATAACTAACTTTTTATAGAGAAACAAGCAGCTTAGGCGAGACTTGGCTAATTTTTTACAGGATGTTTTTGGTGGGATTTCACTTCTTTTTGCAGTAAGCTATTTTTTATTTGATTAGTTTCTTAATTATTCAGACTCCAGTTTCATATTCATTTATAAGAAGAGGCTCGTCACATTGAATAACTTTTATCAAGGCGCATTTCCATATCTCCCATAGTTCAGCTGAGCTCTAAGGGTTCTTTATCAGATACTTCAACCTTCAATTTTTTATACACATCAGTAGAAGGAACTCGTCTTTCTGAATAACTTTTGTCAAGGCGCATTTCCATATCTCCCATAGTTCAGCTGAGCTCTTAGGGTTCTTCACCAGATACTTCAGACCTTCAATTTTTTATACACATCAGTAGAATGGGCTCGTCACACTGAATAACTTTTGTTAAGGCGCATTTCCATATCTCCCATAGTTCAGCTAAGCTATTAGGGTTCTTCATCAGATACTTCAGACCTTAAATTTTTTAATTTAAAAAGAAAGCGCTAACCACACTCAATAAACTTTGTGAACATAGCATGTCGATAATTTCAATAGTTTGGCTGGTCTGTTACGGTTTCTCTTCAGGGTCGTAAGATACTCCAGATCTTCCATGATCCTAGTTTTGATAGTTTTCCCTTCATATAGGCACAAAACTTATGCTCTATGCCAAATTTCAGCTCTCTAGGTTTATGGGAAGTACTAGTTCTATTTTGATGATCAGTGAGTCAGTGAGTCTATATAATTATGTCGAAATAGTACAACTTTGCTTTTGCATAACTTAGGAAATAAACAAGCTACAAACATGAAATTTTGTGGTTTAGCGTGTGCGTTTAGTGTGTGCTGGTAGCTTACTAGATAACGATAAATTCAGCGTTCTAAATCTATCCAGAGGTCCCCAAATAGGGGCCTGGAAATACGCCGAAATGGTTCCAGAAAAGGATGGTACGGCAGTGTTTGCTTTGCGCTCGACTTGGCGGAGGCACTGCCGTGCCCCCAGATTCAGTTGTCATGATACTGTGTTTCCATTTTAAGTTAAATGAAAGATTTTTCTGTCAAAATTTAACACCTATTTTTATGATGGAAATCTATTCAGAAGCCGATTCTGAACCAACTACTTTCAGGAATTGCGTTTATTCTGTTAAACGTTGTATACATATAACCGACTTATTTCTGCCCGCGGCTTTGCTCACTTGAAAAGGTTTTTTCAGCGAATTTAAAGAAGCTAATATCAGTAATAACGTAGCATTCTAATAGCAAAATAATTTTTAAAAATAAATGAGTAGTTTTGAAGATAACATACATACAAACTCATTCACAAGCATTATAATTATAGGTATACGTATTATACCGATTTATAATATTATGAGTAATAGATAAATAGCAAAATAGCGGTAAAATTAAAGGCTTTTGAGCGTAGATTTAACCACACTGCAGAAGAGCTTCTAGGCTCTTCGGTGGTTTAGGTGTAAAAAGTTACAAACAAACAAACGGAGTAAACATTTAATTTGTGTGAGATTCGTGATCATAAAAATAATTTTGGTAATAAAAAGTAATAAATACTTCTACGCACCGCGTAGGAATTTCTGTAGGAATTTAGTTTGAGCTTTGAAATAATTGTTTTAACTGATGAAAAGATTATATAATAATAGGCAAAGAACACGAAACGGGTTTTCCTACATTTTGAATTGCGTAAAATAAATTTTATGAGAGCAGAAGGTATGATTCAAACTCATTTATAATAATGAAAGTTATTAAAACTATTTAGATAACAAAGTTTCTCAAGGAATCACCCACTTAGTTAAAAAGTAAGAGCTATTTGCAATTTGTTTGTTAGTTTTGTAGAGGATTTTTTTACTGAATTCATAATTAGCGTCTGTTATTGTAATGATTACATTAAATCTTTTTTGTTGTGATTATAGTCAAGTGACTCGGTGTGCAAAGCTAAAAGGGTCATAGGCGACGAGGCACTGGTGGCCAAGCTTCACAGTCTGGCTCATCAGCAAAGCGTTGCTTACCTTACAGTGTTCTACAGATTGTACTTCGAGTGTGTGCAAGAGCTCCACGCCTGATCCATCCATCTCCCTTTCGCTATCAGTCTACCAGACGTACCGCAGGATACCATCCTCACTCAGTCGATATACCGTCGTGTCGTACTACGCGCTTCGACTCTACATTTATTGTGCGCACAGCCAAGGCGTGGAACTGATTGCCGGCTTCTGTATTCCCTGCCACATATACCCGACAGCCTCTAAAGCAAGAGTGAACAAGCATCTTCCGTGCTCGCTCGTTTGATCGTAGACCTCATCTTACACTTACCATCGGTGTGATCGAGGTCAAGTGGGCTCATTCGTAATAAAAAAATGTACTTTGTCTTTTTCTGAACTATCTTTGGGTGAGCTTCCAGTCTAACACATGCACGATGCAGCTAACTAACAATATTTTACATAGACCAGACGTACGGCAGTGCACCATCTATATTTCGTTGATTTATCATCTGGTCATACTAAACGCTTTTCCTCCACATTTATTGTGCACACAGCCAAGGTGTGGAACTCTCAGCCGCTTTCTACCACATTGTGCGTACAGCTAAAGAGTGGAATTACCTACCGTAATCTATATTTTTAGATACCTATAAACTGGGACTCTTTAAGTCAAGAGTGGACAAGTTACTTCTAAGCAAGCGTCCTTCATCCTCGAACAAATCATCGCTTAACATCAGGTGAGCTGGTGGTCAAACGCGAGCCTATTAAAAATTAAAAATAAACATTCTATAACCCTCAGCTTTTTAAACAAGAGAGAACAGGTATATTCTGAGCTCACTCGTTCATTGTAGACCTCATCTATTGGTCACCATCAGGCATGACAAAAGCGGGCTCAATATAAAAAAAAGAATGTATCAACTATAATAATCTTCCAGTGTCTATAAAAATATTTCCAATTTTTTTTCATATTACTTTCAACATCAATAAACATATTAAAATCTAACTAAAACCATAAAAATAATTTAAAAATACCTCAGATCCGAAATCAGAATACTTCAACAAATTATGGCAAAACGTTTACATTAAACGTTTCATATACCAGAACGTAAACATTATTGTTAACGTTAATAACTCACACATAATATTTTCTTACTTATTGTTCTGGGTAATGTCTACAGCAGATAATTAATTTGTTTTGTTAAGCAAAATCTATATGAATAAAAACGAATTGCCGAAATGTATAAACGAGTATAACCTCTGAACGATTGCTCCAAATTTGATACTTTTTTATTCTGTTAAGACAATTTTATGTTTGAAAGAAACTTAAAAAATAAATGTAACAGCTTTTTTTTTAATTTCCCACCCATTCTTTTTCCGGGTGAGAAAATCATCGAATGACTTCTTCCGCTCTGGGTGGAGCAGAAGTGTGTGTCAGACTTCTTTTGATTAAAAACTCACGCTGTTCCTTCAGCTGCCCTTAAGTTCCGGGGCCGCGGTATCTCGTTAGAACACTCCCGCAACCCCGGCAGGCAATGGCCCTATGGAGCCCCGTCACTATTGCTGACAACGCGCCGCCAACCCGGGCCTGGTCCTTACCAGACGGTGAGCTACCCCTGCACGCCGTCCGCAAGCCCGCGCCTACGGTGGCCGGAGATTGACTCGTGATCTCCGATGCCCGGGGGCGTTTCCGCGGCGGATCCCACCCATACGCACAAAACTTTTTCGAGTAGTCATGCTGAAGGAGGCATGCTGTTACCTTAGAGTTGATGTTTAAGAGAGACAGATTTAGAGACGGTGGACAAACGCGAGCCTATTATCAATAAAACAAAGTATTATTACGCCATTGAACTGCGATAGGCCAATTAATTTGGACTGAACGAAGTCTGTTAGAATTTCAAACGGGATATTAGGAAGAACGGCTACTAGCATCCAGTAGAATACCAGCGTCAGGCATATTTTCCTGGCACACGCTGAGCTAGACTCCCATTTGGTGCAATTCGGAGACACACACCGCACCGATTTCCGTGGTATCCTGTCTATGGTCAGTGCCTTAATTTCGGTATCATCTGTGCGAGACAGATGTCGGAAGCAAGTTTTGTTGTTATTATATAACGGATTGTTTTAGTGCTTTCTCCAAAACGTTACATAGGAGGAAAACAATTTAGATTTGCTGTTTATGAATAACATAATATCTATACTAATATTATAAAGCGGAAAAGTTTGTTTGTTTGTTTGCTTGAACGCGCTAATTTTCGAAAGTACTGGGTGGATCTGGATGCAATTTGGTATGGAAGTAGCTTGAAGCCTGAGGAAGGTTATAGGCTACTTTTTACGCGACTGCAAAAAAAAAAGTTATGTTTTTAAAGTGATAGTATCCACGGGAGCGAAGCCCTGCGTGAGTACTAGTGTTATATATTATTAAACAGGTCATTGTGCGCAAAGCCAAGGTGTGGAACACTCTGCCGATTTCTATGTTCCCTTCCACATATGCCTTTAAAGCAAGAGTGAGCAGGCATCTTCTGGGCTCGCTCGTTTCATCCATCTATCGTTTACCATCAGGTGTAATGAGGGTCAAGAGCGAGCTCGTCCGTAATTTAAAAAAAAAATTGCCCAGGGCGAGTCAGACTCGCCCATGAAGGTTTCTGTAGTAACTACGCCAAATAACTTTGTTTTTCATAGTATTTGTATGAATTACAAAGTTATGTTTGCGGTTTTAGAAAATATGCTATATCTCAAAAACTGCTGGCCCGATCTCGTTCAAAACAATTTTCTTTGAAAGTTTACATTAAGATCTACAGCATAGTTTTTATTTTTATTTTTCCCTCCATTATTATAGAAGTTAGAGGGAGGGCGACACATTTTACCACTTTGGAAGCGTATATCTTTTAAACCATTGACTTAATGCAAAAGTGATTTTAGAAATCTCAATGTCATTTTTAAAGACCTTTCTATAGATACCACACACGCATAGATTTCATGAAAATAAAAATACTTCCAGTTTCAGTTCCATGTATGAGGAAAAATAATCGGAAAGTGGTTCACAGAATACATCTACCTAGTACCTACTAAGTTTCATGTGTATAGTCCTAATAGTTTCGGCATAAAATTGCTGTGACACATGGACGGATGGACGCGCGGGACTTCGCTCCCGTAACATGTACAATAATGTATATAATAAAAAAAAAAAATACTAAATAAGTTTATCTTACTAAAGCCTCACAAAACTTTACCTTTTACCAACAAAACATGTTCATTTTATTAAGAGGACCTTTACGCCCGGAGGAGCATCATTTTCACTGTCCTTTGTACATTTCAAGTAAAATAAAATCCTTTGAAAAGCCATTGTTGAGTACAAAACAGTTTTATGTGTATAACTATGCCTATGCGAAAATATAAAGGATTGTGTTCCAGTATGTGGGTTAGGAAATTGTGGAGAAATTCAATGAGCTTGCGCGAGATAAGCCTGTTAAAGTTGGTGGAATAGAATTCATGTGGTATTATAATACACGGGTTGGGTATAGTGGTTCAATGTAAGACTGAGAAGATTTTATGTTCACGTTTTGGTATCGAAGTAGTAATTATTTTAATTGGGCTTATTTTTCCTTTTTTTATTATTGACAGGCTGACGCTTGACCTGATGATAAGCGATGATGTGATCGAAGATGAAACCCGCTTGCCTAGAAGTAACCTTTTCACTCTTGACTTAAAGACACCCTAAATTGGTAATAGCTATCAGACATACAGACTCCAGCAATGGGAAGTCCAGTCTATCAATGTAGTCCCAAAACGTTTTGTGGGATGTCCACCATACAAATTCCATGCCATGTAGCTAATTAAAATAATTAATACTGATTTCAACATTCATATTTATGATATTCAAGTGACCCGGCCCGGTTTCTCACGGTATCTTTCCGCTAATTCAAAAAAGCCTTAATAAATTTGAAATCTTAAACCTTCCTAATGAATCACTCTATCTTTTGATGGATACATGAAAATCTGTTCAGCAGTTTTTGAGTTCACTGCAAATAGACAGACCCGGCGGGAAACTTTGTTTTATAATGTGTAAAGCCCACATGTTGGCCGAGCGTTGTCGAGTGAAGGCCAATACCAACATGTAGACAGTATATTTGCCTTGTCTTGCTATCGCTCGGTGTCACTTGCCTAGTTGGCCGAGTGAAGGCCAGCGCCAACGTGTATAGAGCTCATTTGGTGCAACTTGTCTTCGCTCGCCGTTGCTCGTGATCACTTGCCTCATCGGTGTCGGTTTTTGGTCACAAATCAAAGGCGCTCGCCTGCGCTCGGCCAACGTGTGGGCAGCTCTACAGACCCTCTTCTACATTGGTCGTCTGCATTGGCATTCGACGAACTTGTCAAACGTGTGGACATTATTTCTTGCCTTGTATCTATTTGCGAGCGTTGGCCTACGCTCGGCCAACATGTATTAAGCTTATTATAGTATATTTGGCTTAAGCATGTTACGTAACTATTGTGTAATACACTAAAGTTAGATACATTAGGCAGTGCGTTATTGTTATGTTTTAACGAGATACCGCGACCTGTGGGTTTTTAATTAGTAGAAGTCTGACACTTCCTTCCGCTCCACCCAGAGCGGGAGAAGTCATTCGACGATTTTTCCACCCGGAAAAAAAAACAGCGCGTGCTGTAGCGTGAGGATACCTATATACTATGGACAAGATGTCTTGATACTTTTGTATAACAAGTTTAGTTTCACGGCACGATTGACTTCCGCGTTACCTAAGGCAAGGGCAAAACATGGACAAAACCGACTATTACAGCGAAAGCTAAACAAACATAGTCAATTCTCACCGCACTAAACATCGTTTGGAAGCCTAAGACAATCAGAGTCGTAATAACACCCTCCGTCCAGAATCTAGACAAAACAGTTTAAACCTAGACATTCAATAAAACCGGACCGAGTTGTAAAACAAACGAATAAAGTAAACATTGAATGAAAGGAGCTTGTGGCTGCCGGCTTCTGTGTTCCCTGCCACTTATGACCTTTCAGCCTTTAAAGCAAGAGTAAATAGGCATCTTCTGGGCTCGCTTATAACATCGTAGATTTTATCTATCGCTTACCATCAGGCGAGATCGAGGTCAAGAGCGGGCTCAACCGTAATAAAAAAACAACAGCCACACGATCGATCTTCCTGGTTAAGCAACACTTGCCAAAGTCTGTCCGCGGATGGGTTACCATCTTCACATATAACAAAATCATCAGTGTACAAAATCACACTGTAACGTTCATTATACTTAATAGCGAAAGCATGCATTAATTTCTTGGGGAGAGGATGGCGTCCTCCCTCCAGCCCAGCCGCAGTGGTAGACGCCCACGGCGTCGGACGTCGGCCGACGATCTCCGGCCACCGTAGGCGCGGGCATGCGGACAGCGAGTAAAGTGCAACTCGCTGTCCGACCATGGACCATGCCTGGGTCGAAGGCGCGTTGTGTTCCACGCGCGCCTCAAAGAGCGTCAGCAATATGACGAGGCCCCCCCCCGTAGAGGGCCGAAGCCTGCCGGGGTCGTGGGACTCATCCCATTACCGTGACCCCGGTACGTAAAGGGTTATTGAAGGAACACCGTGGATTTTAGTCAGTAAAAATCTGACAGTCCCTCCCACCCTGCCCGGGGTGGGAGGACTTATTTGATAATTTTACCACGATAAAAAAAAAAGCATAAGGATCACTGATCAAATAGCTATGTCAAATCAAAAGTACCTTTTGTAAATCCTTCTTATATTACAAATACCAAATTTTGTGAGGAAATGTTTGTTGCTCTTTCACACTAAAACTAATGAATGGATCTCAATAAAATTTGGTAAGTAGATAGTTGACATCCTGGAATAACACATTTGGCTACTTTTTATTCTTGAATTCCCACAGGATCGGGATTTATGCGGGAAAAACCTCTCATGCGAATGAAGTAGCGGGTAAAAGCTAGTGCTCCTTATTAGTTTCGTTCCACTTTTATGTAAAATCAATTATTATTAATATATATAGATAGCTAAATATACTCTTTATTGTACACCATAACAGAATTAAATCAGAAATTAACAACTACAAACTAGGACTTGGTGGTTGCAAAGACAATGGGTGGTTTTATCGCAATATGCGATCTTTTAGAGACAACCTGTAATCCGAATGCCGAGATAAAAAGATAGGTGTAGGGAAAGATAGGATACCTATAGCTGGTAAAGAAACTATAGCAACAAAAAAAATATCTAGGTATATTATTTAAAAAATTAAATATTTCTTGACACACGTAATAAATACTGCTTCCTTCTTTTTTTTTGACATCCAATACGCCAGCTTACGTGGGCGGCGGCAGTGTTTGAGACGGTGCGCGACTTTTATGATGATTAGAGTTTTTCTCTTTTATCATAATTATGAAAATTATAATAATTACGTAAAATAAAAAACATTGCGATTTTTTTTCGTTTTATAGTTTATTTACCAGCTAATAGATACGTCTCTTAAAATATTTCGCGTATGAATAGATACATATATACAGGATTATTCGAAATATGTCCCGATCCTGTTAAGAGCGTGTAGATGAGGTCATTAACTAACAAATCAACCCTAATTTTCTAGGCCTAAAGTATACCATTATCGAGAAAACATTATTTTTTAAATATCAAAATAAAATAGGCCCTTATCTCTTTTAAAAATTTATAAAAAAAAAAACGAAAACACGTTTTAGCATTCTTATTTATTAAATAGCTAAAGAATTAAGTTGCGCATAATAAAAAAACATAAAACAATTAAAAACCTCCGTAGTTTTGAAAAAAAGAGATCCTATACTTATTTTATTTTTATGATTTTTGCAACGTCTTATGAAATAAATATTTTTTTTCTCCTAAAAATCACTAATCTATTTTGACGGCGGAACATTTTATTTGTTAGTTAATGACCTCATCTGTTGCCCTTAACAGGATCGGGACATATTTCCAATAACCCTATATAAAAAAAAAAGATTTTTGTTTTAGTGACGTGTAAATAACTATAGCCACTTCAGAAAACATACTTATTTTGAAATCACAGACATATACTTTAATTTGTATACATATAATTATGTAGTCTTAAGAGTGAATAGGTTACTTTTAGGTATGCGAGCTTCATCTTCGACCGCATCATTGCTTAACATCAGGGCCCCAAGTCTGCTATTTTTATAAATTTGTCATTCCATCTCGATCCCATTGTCATTTTGTTAATAGTTCATAATTTACTAAATTCATAATGGTTGGTCAGTAGTCTCGTATTAGAATGACATTGCCGTATTGCCATTATTATAAAACCCGTTAATAGTAATGATTTTCGAAAAACTACCCCTAAATTTGAATATTTATTCATGCCAGATTTTATTTCTATTTAATTTTACATATTATTTCGTTCAATGAAGTGTCAGTGGTTGACCATTGGAAAGCCATTATATTAGTAGATTACCAAACTTGTCAAAATCAACAATTTTGAAATCAATGATAGACTATTTTGACACTATTGTAATAGCAGACTTGAGGCCCAGATGAGGTGACCGCCCGACAGAAACCAGGCTCGAGTAGACGGCGCGTCGTCTTCCACGCGCGCCTCAGGTAGTGTCAGCTAAATTGTAGGGACCGTTATCTGCCAGGGTTGCGGAATTGTTCGAAAGAGTTACCGCGGCCTCGGAACACGAAGGGCATTGATGGAACACGGATGGGTTTTAGTCAGTAAAAGTCTGACACACCCTCCCCCCTCACCATTGGATAATTTCCCATCCTTAAAAAAAACCGGGTTTGATTACATTGGAACAGAAACCTACATATATCTATTCTTAGTTATGTCCCCCACTACATTCGATCATTTGGACGGTTATAGTCTGATATTTATAGACAATATTTCAGGGGTTTCTTCCGTTGTCATGGTAGTCATTGAATTGAAGTTCCTTCGCAACAATAAATCGATACAAAACTCATTCTTTGTATAATGTTTCATTGTTCGTGAGTTTTTAAGCCTTATTTTGTTCGGTGGGAAAATCATCTACTGACTCCTCCCGCTGTGGAGCGGAAGGGAGTGTGAGGCTTCTACTTACTAAAAACCCACCCTGTTCCTTAACTACCCTTACTTTCCAGGACTATCTTGTTAGGACATTCTCGCAATCAACTTTTTAAGCCTGACTGATTACGTAATGTCATAACACCTACATGATCTTAAAGGATCCCTTTTTTTTTTTTTTTTTTGGGGTGGGAAAATCATCGAATGACTTCTTCCGCTCTGGGTCAAGCGGAAGTGTGTGTCAGAATTCTACTGACTAAAAACCCACCCTGTTCATTCGGCTGCCCTAAATTTCCGGGGCCGCGGTAACTCGGTAGAACTTTCCCGCAAAACCCCGGCGGGCAATGGCCCTATGAGGCCCCGTCGCTGGTGTTGACAGCTCTTTGAGGCGCGCGTGGAACACGACGCGCCGCCGACACGGGCCTGGTCCTTACCGGATGGTGAGCGACCCCTGCTCGCCGTCCGCAGGCCCGCGCCTACGGTGGCCGGAAATCGGCTCGCGATCCCCGACGCCCGGGGCGTCTCCCGCGGCGGCTGGGGCGCGAGAAAGAGAGTTGCCTCTACCTCGCGCGTTCGGCCTCCTCCTTCGCTAGCATGACTGCTTCGCAGAAGGAGGCGACCGCATCCCATTCCCTCTCGCTCCGCACCATAGTCTGAACCAGAGCAGGGCGCGAGAGGTCGCCGCCGCCGACCGTTAAAGGATCCCTTGGTTTTTCTTTTAACAACACGGTTGGCGCAATGGCTGAAAGATTGACTGCTGTGTACCGTGTGCTAGAATCGAACCAGTGTTACTGGTTCGATTCTAGCACACGGTTGTAGCAAATGTTTGTATGTCGTACTAATAGTTATTTAGTCATCCCGTGTTTGGATTTTGTTTGTTAGTGTTTAGTATAGTAGTTGTGTGTGTGTTTAGTGTATTATGTTTAGTAGTAGTTTAGTATTGTATTTTTTTCTTGAGTGCATTTTACTCAAGATCGATATACAAGAATATACAACGTTTTTTTTTTTTTTTTTTTTTTTTTTTTTTAGGTAGGGCCACTTGTAGATCAGCACACTAAGGCTGTGAGTCTACTTAACCGGACTTTCCTGTGGTGACCTCTAATAAATTAAAGGCCCCCAGCCAGGGCTTACAAACTAAAATATACTTAAAAACTAATGACCGCACGCTAAGGGCACTCCCTGTGGAGTACGGGCCTCGGCATAGCGGGGTCATTTTGGGAGGGCAGCAAAGGGACAGGCTGGGTCATATTATTTTCGGGAGTATTTATTGCTACTGGCTCAGCATCGCGGGCTGGCTCGTTTGGCAAAGGTCGGGGAGGATTTTCATTACAGGTACGCGGACGTCGCGATGGGCCTCGTCGGCGAGGCCGGAATAAGGAACGCGTTCTGTATATGTGTTTTCTAAGAGTGCTGGTTTCCCTACTGCTCTCTTGTCGGATGGTGGTGGGGTCGTCAGGCTCGTCTAGGATGATACGCGGGCGACGAACCCGAGAAATCTTGGAGGGTCTGTATCGGGCGGCCGATACGATCAGGGGGTTAGTGTGGGTCTCAGCAGAGGTGAAGTAACGCACTGACATGCGTTTCAACACTTGCTTTATGGTCGGGAGTTTGAGGTCTACGTGGAGATCCTCGTTCCTACAGAACCAGGGCGCGCCCGTGGCCTTTCGGAGAAAACGGTTCTGAACGACTTGCATCCTATGGATCTGGTTGGGACTGGCATGAGCAAACACCGGACAGGCATACGTCATGATAGGACGTATGCATGTCGTGTATATTCGGATTTTACATTTAAGGGAGAGCTTGCTGTGTTTATTCAGCAGGGCGTGGAGCCTACCGAGAGCGAAAGCGGCTCGCGAGCGAACCGACTTTATGTGCTCACTGAAATTCAGGAACTGGTCGAGGATCACACCTAAGTATTTGGCTCGCTTCTCCCAAGGGATTGGCTTGCCGAACATAGTGATCGGGCGTGGGGGGGTGAACTTTTTATGCTGGCGAGCCCTGCGAAACAGGACTGCTTGACTTTTGTCGGGATTTACCTCAATCCTCCATTTCCTAAACCAATCGCCTAGTGCGTTGGCTGAGGTCTGGAGGGTATGAGCGATGCTAACGGGATTATGTCCCGAGTAGTAGATGGCCGTGTCGTCGGCAAACAGGGATAACTCTACTGGGGGCTTTTTGGGGATGTCGCTAGTGAATAGCGTGAAGAGTGGGGGGGAGAGCACGGCGCCCTGAGGGACGCCGGCTCTGATAGGGCGGGGAGTGGAAAGCGCTCCTTCGATACGATATCTGAAGGAGCGGTTCGACAGGAAGTCTCGAATGATGAGCACGAGACGGTCCGGCACACCTAGTTGGTAAAGCTTGTAAATTAAGCCATTGTGCCAGACTTTGTCGAAAGCCTTCGCTATATCAAAGAATAGGGCCCCCGTCACCAGACCGCGTTGAAAGCGGCCGCTAATGTGCTCTACGATGCGGTGGGCTTGGTGGACACTGGAATGATGGGCTCTAAAGCCAAACTGTTCGTTAGGGATTAGGCTCTTGGCCTCGACAAAGTCCTTGAGCCGATTAAGAATAATCCGCTCGTAGACCTTGCCGAGGGCGCTGAGCAGACTAATGGGTCTATAGCTAGTCGGGAGGTTCTTGGGCTTTTTGGGTTTTGGGATACCTATCACTATAGCCTCTTTCCAAGCTTGTGGAAACAAGTTGTTGGACAAGGCGCCATTGAAGATGGCAGTCAGTAGGACTATTATCGTACGTGGGAGGAGTTTAAGTGCCCTAGTGGTCAGTCTGTCAGTCCCGGGAGCTTTCCTAGGTTTGAGTTTCTTGATGATCTCCTCCACCTCGTCCTCCGTGACGGGGGGGAGGGGAGCATCAGGGTCCTCGACAGGGGGTAGGGCAGATCTACGTTCGACCTCAGCATCCACGTGGGCAAGGTGGGCTGGGTCGACTGGTTGGGAGCTGGGAGAGCACTGTGCCTCCAGGCTGTCGGCTAGGCATTCGGCTTTGTCTTCGTCGTCGAAGGCAATGCTTTTGTCCGGGCGGATAAGGGGAGGCATTGAGGCAACCTCAGTGGCGCGCATATTCCGCTGAAGTTGCCAGAAGGCATGGTGGGTGGGTTCCAGTTCGCTCAGGGTCTTGTCCCAGCCGGCTTCACGCCACTCTCTGATGCTGTTACTTACTTTGCGCTGTAAGTACCGCATGAAAGTTTTGTTATTCTGGCAGGGGAAGGATCTGTAGGCACGGACTGCTGCGTTCTTCTCAGTCAGCAGGGCCCGTACATCGTCCGGGAGTTTCCGGCGCCAGTGCTCTGACACCGGAATCTCCTTTGAACAGTCGTTCAAGACAGATTGTACGTGCTCCGTGAGTGAGTCGATCGCAGCCGTCGTGTCGGCGGCGGACTGGATGTGGTCGGGGATCTTGTCCAGGTGAGGAGACGTGTTGGATTTCAGCAATTCGCCTACTTTCCTCCAGTCAGTGATCACCTGTGTGGGAGGGGGGCGGTTAGGGTCATAGGGACCCGATCTCGGAGTTAACTCCAAGATCACCGGTCTATGGTCAGAGTCAAGTTCGTCTACCGTCTCTAAAGAGTGCAAACGTAAGTTCACATTCTTCAGGAGGGCAATGTCGAGTACGTCGGGCAAGTGGGATGGCTCGAACGGATAATGAGTAGGCCGCATAGGACCTATGATATCTATGTGGAGAGGTGTGCAAAGGTCGTATAGTACCTTCCCACGGGGGTTGGTAATACGACTACACCATGCGGGATGTTTGGCATTGAGATCCCCCGCTATAAGGACGGAGTCACTCATGTCAAGAAGGGCTGTAAGGTCGCTTCGTAGTGAGGCGTTTATCGAAGAATTTGAATCTACGTCGCTGTGCGGTGGGAGATACGCGGATACTATTGTGATAGTGGGATGGCCCGTCATGCCTAGCCGGCAAACGGATACCTCTAAGTGGGCAAGGGGCGGCGGATCCATAGGGATGCAGTGCAGGGAGTTCCTATAATATATTAGAGTGCCACCTCTGTGGCATCTAGTCCTATCGTTCCTAACTAGCCGGTAGTTGGCTACCTTGGGATCCCTAAGGTGGGGTTTGAGGAAGGTCTCTTGGACCAGAAGGATGTCGAGACTATGATCGCGAAGGAAAGACGCGATCTCGTCCCGTTGATTAGTGATGCCATTGGCATTGAAGTAACCTAGCTTTAGGGATCGGGGCTTTAATCTCTTACTAGCCGTGTTATACATTATGGCTGTTTAAAAAGGTTATCAAAATGACTTTTGACATCGGGATACTGATGGTATACCCGAATCAGGGAGTTGATGCTAGTGCAGGCCACGACCTCCTTTGCCATTTGGATGGCGCGGGGGGACTGGAAGAAACTGAAGGTATTTCCAAGGATGAGGAACGCATCGAGTTCCGGCTCTACCGAGCGAGGGAGTGACTGGGGAGGAGGTGGGGGCTGAGAAGCCACAACAACCGGAGCGGAGGGCATGATGGGTTGATCCATCAGCCCAGGGACTTTCGGCCTTAGTGCCGGGAAGTTTTGGGCGTGATTCGCCGCCGTCCAAGGAGTTGGACGCTGGGGACTGAGGGTCTGGGGGAGCTCAGACGAGAGTGTAGGACACTCTCGTCCCTGGCGTGCGCTAGCGCGCGTTGCCAGTTTAGGGGCGGAGGTTTTCGGGGCTTTCGGACAGCCTCGGTAGTTGGCGGGGTGGCCGGATTGCCCGCACAGCACGCAGCTGGGCGGGTCTGGGCACTGGGACCTATCTTTTGGGCGACTGCACTCCGCGGTGCCGTGATCGCCCAGGCACTTTACGCACCGGGGTTTGCCGAAGCAATTCCGTTGCGCGTGCCCATACAACTGGCAACGGTGGCATTGGCCTACCGTGCCACTCTTGTGTGGCTTCTCAATTAGGATTCCTGAAAGACTGCATACAGTCTTCAGCGCAAAGATGGGGTGGGGACCTTCGGAGACGGGGTGGCAGATGACGAGGACGTTGTTAGACGCCCTGCCACCTCTGCCGTGCATACGGTGCACCTCAATCACCGGGATGTTCTGTGACTCTAAGTCGCAGACGATCTCGGTGGTGGGGATCTCACTGGGGATCCGGCAGAGGACCACCCGAACGGGCTTGCTCTCGTGGAGCGTATAAGTGTGGTGGGGGATATTTCGAGCCTTGAGTAGCTTCGAAAGCGCGCGGTGGTCGTTAGCTGTCGCTAACCCTACTTTTATGCCGTTCTGAACGGCGCGGGCATTCGTGTAGGCGATGCGTTGCTCGCCACACGCTTTGGACACGTTTGTCCAAGCCCCCTTGTCATGGATGAAGATGGGTGGGGGAGGGATGGTCTTGCGCACTGAGGCGCTGACGACTGGGGTTTGGGTAGGGCTGGGCCTAGTGGCCGAGGAAGAGGAGGGCTGGCTCTGCACTAAGCGTGCTGGCTCGGGAGGGGAGAGTTTCTTGGCCTTAGGGGCCTGAGTGGAGGACGAGGCCTGCGACCTCTTCTTCCTCTTTCCCTCGACGAGGATAAACTCGTCGGAGGAAGAGGTTTGGTCGGAGGAGTGCTCGGACTCCGCTCGCTCCGAGCGCTCAGAGTGTATGCTCTCTGCGCGCTCCGAGCACTCGCCTTCCGAGCCCTCTTTTTCTTGTTCCTCCTCCTCAGAGTCCATTTCGACGTCTGGGGGGGAGGGGGACCTATCTGCGTTGGGCGCGGGGGTGGGACCTAAATCTGGCTGTGGGGCGGGAAACACCGCGGGGGGTAAGGAGTCAATCTCCTCCTCATATTTCCTTTGTAGGGCGGGGTTTTCAAATAGGATCTTTCCTAATATATCGGTTGTTCTATTTAACCGAACCGTTAGGGAATCTACTTTGGACACGAGATCCTCAATCCTGTCCTCCATATTGGAGGCGACAGAGGTGGGCATCCTAATCTCCTAACCCTAACATAAGCGCCTCGAGGAGACACGTCAAACGTGAGCTCCCCGAGCAGACGGTCCCCAAAGAGCCCTGCCCCGGAGTTTCTCCTAACACTTCGCTACCGAGAAGAGAAACCCAGACAAACTCGGTAGCTGTGTTGCCGTCTGATGTGGCCTGAGGGGCCCTATTTGCCTAACCCTCCGGGCGGGAATGACCCGGAGGTGAGTTCGCTCCCTGCGGGGATAGCAGGGAGGTGTGTGCCTAATGGTGTGCCCTAAGCTTGTAATCCGGTCGCCAATCTCAATGTGCGTACCGGGCCCTATTGGGTCTAGTGCGAAGGGGTAGATACACCCAACCGACACTAGGTGTGTATGCTGTGAAGAGAACTCAGTAACTAGGTTTGACTAGGAGATCCCCCAAGGCCAAAACCTAGCACTCGACTCCAATTGACTGCTTCACCCTGAAGGGGATCAGCGGGTGCGGCGGGTCAGCACCCCCTTGGTATTGTTGACACCGTGAGGTTTCCAACCAAGGACCACGAAACTGTGGTTTTACCCTGAAGGGGCCAAACCAAATTGTTTTGACAATCTCTGTTAGAGAAGCACGATATCCTTCACCGCCTCGAAAAAGGCGGATCCGGACCAGGCGTCGTAGTCGGCGACTACGAGTGACGTCACGGCGGGCGTGACGAACGGAGCGATGACTCAGGCACGGAACGATCGAGAGCGCGGAGCGGCACGACTGTCGCGGGCGAGCGTCGGAGCAGAATGAATATACAACGTGTAACGGAAAGGATATATACATACCAAGGGCACGGCTTCTTTGGATGATATCAAATGATATTGGAAGAGTTTCAACTCAAAATAAAATACTGTAAACTTTGATACCAAATTTTCGGTTTCGAAAGTTTCTTAAATTGAGATCATAACAATCGTGTCACCGCACTACGTAGGTCAATAACTTTCCACGTTACTTGCAAATATCACGATAAATCTCTTCTGTGATGTGCTTATTTCAATTTGTAAAGTTCGGTTTCTGGTATTAATATATCAAAAATTCTCAATACTTCCGAACATCTAGAGATAGGATAAAAAACCCTTCCAATATCGTTTGATATCACCCAAAGAAGCCGCGCCCTTGGTATGTATAAACCCTTTACGTTACACGTTGTATAAATGTGGAGGAGAAGTGCTTGGTAAGAGCGCTTCTCCTCCACATTTATTGTACGCACAGCCAAGCTGTGGAACTATCTACCGGCTTCTGTGACCACTTATGACCTTTCAACCTTTAAAGCAAGAGTGAACAGGCATCTTCTGGGCTCGCTCGTTCCATCGTAGACCTCATCTATCGCTGACCAGCGAGATTAAGGTCAACGGTGAGCTCATCCAGAATTTAAAGAAAAGAGTCGTAATGTGAAAACATTATTCAAAGTCAGTTTTCTTCATAGATTTAATAATAAAAAATACAGCTTTTAGTAAAGTTTTCGAGTGTCTTAAAACAAATTTTTAAGTCTGTTAAGTAAGAACTTCTATAATTGATCACAAGAGTCGTTTGTCATATTTTTTACAAGAATATTTACAAAATGAAATTTTAAAGAAAAGTTTTGTTAAAAGCAACCGTCCTTAGATTATTTTTCGTTGTTAGACTGATAAGTTTGTGAGAAATTGTTCTTCTAATTATTCTGAGTAAGTCCCTAAATAATAACTTTGAAAGTCATAGGTAGCAGTCAAGTGATACCATGCGAAGAAATCGAAATAATGTTCGGTTATATTCGAGAAATAATTTTATCCTTTTTATTTGCTGTAGATCCGATCTCTATCTCTCTTCTTAATTTGTTACTATTTTTATACATCTCCGCTTTTTCTAATGCATATATAAAATCTTTAACGTTTTAAATAAATAGATTGACTCGGCCATCGCATGAAAATGCAATATATCTCACAAGTAATACATATATAAATTAGATTGTTTAGTGCTATTGCCAAGTCAATCTATTTATTTAAACCATTAAAGTTTTTTTTATATTGATATGGTCCCTATAAGATGTTGTTAGGTTAGATAATTACGTAACAACTTAAGACAGAAGGTCCCTTAAGTAGGGACTGAATAAATTAATAGCCGACTTGGTATTACATGGATCTCATAACTTTTTACGGTAGAAGAACTGAGTTGCACGACTTGGTTTTTTTGACAAGTATTGTTGTTATGGGATCTCATTACTTTTTGTAGATAGTCGTGCTTCTATGCAAGCGTGCTCCATCTTCAACCACATTATCACTTACCATCAGGTGAGATAGTGGTCAAACGCGAGCCTATTATCATTTAAAAAAAAAGATGGAATTGAAAAATATTTTAGTTTTTCCTTGATTCATACACTAAACACTAATTGTATTCTAAATTTGAAGCTTCTATGTCTGCTAGAAGTGCCTTAGACTTTGAGGATCAGTCAGTCAGTCAGTGAGTGACAAAATTAAGAAACTTTGATTCGTTATAATTCTTAAACTACTAGTTCAAATTTAATGAATTTTGAAATATACCATGTCTATACAATGCCTGCTTGGTTCCTGAAAATTCAGGCTTCTAGTTTTATCCACAACGAAGTTATAGGTGGTCGAATATGGCCTGAACTGCTTCGAGAAAAGGATGGTACAGCCGTGCCGCTTTTTTGCTGGACTTGGCAGGGGCACTGCCGTGCCCCCAGATTGTAGTACAAACGTACCGACGACATAAACTTCAAGTCTAGATTTAGACTACTAAAACAAACAGGCTAAATTAAGGAGACGGTAAAACGGGATTAAAATACAAATTGGACGATTGAAATGAGATTAAATTGTTGAAAGCGATTAACAATTTATTTTAATGAATCCAGGCTTGAAATAGAATCAGTTATTTTCAGAAGAGTTTTAACATTAAAGTTTTTACAGCGATTCGTCAATCTAGCAGTTATTAGAGTAGTTATATAATAAGATGGTAGCTGACACACATTCTTGTCGACGTGGTGCAGTGGTTAAGGGATTGGCTGCCACGCATCGTGTCGCGGTTTCGATTCTCACAAATAGTCGGGTCGTTTTATATGCTTGTTAATGCAGTCAAGATATTGGAGTAATTCCTAGAGTGGAATAAAGTTTTCTTTAATTTTTAAACTAGCAGTCATGGTGGGCATAGCTCCCGTGGTAATCACTATAATAACATAACCCTCTATTTTGCAGTTGGGTAAAAGCATCTTATTACCTTCCTAAAGCTTCAAACTATATATACTTTTTCTTTACCCTTTCATTCCATAAGTTATTAGGTTATACATATTAAGTGTTAATTTAAATACATCGATTGATAAAGTATTAGCAGATGCGCAGACTGTTCACACTCGTGGATTTTATCACGATAGAAACATAACTTCCTTCTTTTGTAATCAGGTAAATAGTTTTCCTTCCTAAAGCTTCAAACTATTTCATAACAACTAAAGACCAGATAATGGTAACCAACCTACTGGGATATGCTTGGTTACCATTATCTGGTACCCAAACTAATTGGAAACTTTTGTGCAAGTTAATACATAGTATGTACTATATACATTGTGTAATGCTCTACTTTAGCTATCATAATTCTGTTCTTATTTCCTTATTTTAACCGTAGAATCAGGTTCTATGTTATTAACCACTGATTTGAAAACCACTCTCTGTTATTAACACAAGCTTTCACGAATCACGACCGATAGGCGCTACAAATATGCAGGTAGTACCTACATAAATACTGAAGTACGTACCTATAAACCATTGAAAACTCAAAATTTGTTTTTGTAACGAAAGATTATCAAAGTGCCACGAGAATATTCTTTATAAATGCGAGAGTTTCGCCTGGTTATTATAAGGAATCAGTATATTAGAACTAATGTGAACTTGTTAATAAGTAAATTAAATACCACCTTAGCACTATGATTTGACCTTTGTTCTTACTGCGTCCCGTGTGGGAATTAACTTGAGTTAGATATTAGAAATTGTAAAAAATTGGCCAAGTGCGAGTCAGACTCGCCCATGAAGGGTTCCGTAGTAACTACGCAAAATAACTTTGTTTTTCATAGTGTTTGTATGAATTAAAAAGTTATATTTACGGTTTTAGGAAATATGCTATATCTCAAAAACTGCTGACCCGATCTCATTCAAACCAATTTTTCTTGAAAGTTTACATTAAAATCTACAGCATATTATATATTTTTTTAGATTTTTACACTCTATTATTATAGACGTTAGAGGGACACACACACATATTTTTCCACTGGACTAAAGGATTGACTTTATATAAAAGTGGTTTCACATACGCATAGGTTACATGAAAAAATATATATTTTCAACCGACGACAAAAAGAGGAGGTTATCAATTCGACGCGTATATATATTTTTTTTATATATGATCATCGATTACTCGAAGACGGCTGAACCGATTTGGAAAATACTTTTTTTTAATTGAAAGGGTATACTTCGAAATTGGTACCATTTTCATAAACGTCAAGATCTGATGATGGGATCCTGGAGAAATCGAGGGAACTCTTCAAATAATATAGACACACCTATGACGTTTTGGGTACTTATGCAGTATGCAGTACCCTGCATACTGCATAAGTACCCAAAACGTTACCACTGGTGCAGTTGCTCTCAAAAAGTACCATTTGAGGAAGTGGAACTGATGATGAAGACCACAGATGGCCGCCGAAACTTCTCAATAATAAGTATTTCATGTGTTCCGCTTCGATTACTTGAATGTGGTTATTAAGCACAATATGCTCGTCACAATGCATATGGTGAAGTGAAGCTGATGGTGAAGTACCAGGAGAACTCCTCAACAATTAACGGCCTAACATTGGGAAAAGCAATATTTTTTAAGTAGTTGACATTTAGGCTCTTGTAACTAGGTAAATTAAAAATCGACCAACTAAAAAGAGTGAAATAAAAACTTTTTACCAAAAAATTAAACCGACTCCCAAAAAACACTGCAAAGTGAAAAATAACTTTAATTTCGGTAGTCGGTGTCTTTAGTTTTTTATTTTCGTTTTTGGCACCGACCGAAAAAGTTTTTTAGTTTCAATATGTTCAGTTAGGGACATTATTTTAATTAAATGGTTTTTGTTTTTTCTTTGCGGGAAATACCTACTTGTATGTTAGGGTAGATAGATAGATAATTATATTTTTATTGTACACCTTAACAGAAAAACAAATAAGGACTTAAAAGGGTGATACAATGGGCGGAGGTTATTATAAGCTAGCTAAACAAACTCAAAAGTCGAAGTCTCTTTTGAAGATCAGACAATCCTAACCGGTAAGTCATATGAGAACCATATGTATATGTGGTTCTCTTTTGAAATAAGAAACACACAGAATTGAGTTAACCAACATAGTTTGGAAAAGGCTTAGTAGATGATATACAGTGATACCCCGGACTTACGCGGTAGGTGGGACCGAGTGATGACCACGTAAGTCGAAATCGCGTAAGTCGCATTCGCGTAAGCCGAATTCGCGTAAGCCGGGTTCAAATTTTTCATATATGCAAATTATTTTCAAATATGACCAGAGACTAAGACCAGCAAAATTTTTGAATGAAACTTAATGGAAATAAGTTTGTTTTAAAATGATTTTAGAAGATTCGAAAGAAAGAAAGATTCGAGTCGCGCGGTGCTCCAAAAGAAAAATCGCGTAACTCTGAATTCGCGTAAAATGGGGTAGCGTAAGTCGGAGTATTACTGTACTCAACACTCAATTCTTTATTGCATTCCACAATGTAGGCTTAGGTGGTAAACATTTTTTTGTAGACAATCATGGACCCTGACGGGGACAGCAAAAGTAAGATATGTGGAGAGGACTTATCATTTAAGTATCTTATAATCTAACTTATCCTAAAAACCTAGACATTGACATTATTAAAAACATTGTTTTCGAGTTTCAAGGATTTATCATTTAAATATTCGTTGACACTATAGTAACATTTGCTCAATAATAACTTTTTTAACTTGTTTGTGAATAAATGCAGATTTCTTTTCTTATTGATTCGGGTAACATATTGTATATTTTTATTAACGGTAGAGTCATTAACCTCATGACATTGCAAACAGTTAATGAACCGAATTTTCAGTAAATATTTTCGCTAATAGAAGATAACGTCACTATGTTATTTTGAGTTGTATGTAAACACATGACCGGACCCCGTCAGCTGATAAAAGTGACCGTGATACCTTTATCAAAATACCTTTGATTATGCATATATTGTAACGAATATGCATAGGTGTAGCTTTTGTGGCACGCACAAGAGGAGCCGGAGGAGGAGGTACAAGAGAGGCTTCCTCAGCAGCCGTTAACAAAGGTCTTCCTGGAGACACACCACGAGGGCCCACGCCGCCAATTCCACCAACGCCGCCAAAGCCATTAACTTTTGCGGGACGGCTTGGCAGGCCACTCGGTCTGGCAGTAGGCTCCCAACAAGGCGTCTGGGCAGCAGGCTCTCAGCAAGGCGTCAGGGCAGCAGGCTCCCAGCAAGGCGTCAGGGCAGCAGGATCTCAGCAAGGCGTCAGGGCAGCAGGCTCTCAGCAAGGCGTCAGGGCAGCAGGCTCTCAGCAAGGAGTCAAGGCAGCAGGCTCTCAGCAAGGCGTCAGGGCAGCAGGCTCTCAGCAAGGAGTCAAGGCAGCAGGCTCTCAGCAAGGAGTCAAGGCAGCAGGCTCCCAGCAAGGAGTCAGGATAGCGGGCTCTCAGCAAGGAGTCAAGGCAGCAGGCTCCCAGCAAGGAGTCAGGGTAGCGGGTACTGCACTTCCTCTTCGTCAAAAGTCGTCGAGAACTAAACTCTTCTAAAAACTGGTCTAAGACTGAACTCCCGGAGATGGCCCCCAGCGCCTTTTATACCCAGCTCAGCGTTCAAAATCCATTCCATTCTCATTCTGTACCAGAATTCAAATTGTAGAGTCCAAAATAGTCCATCTTGCCAGTTATTTGATCAGCCAGTTATATTCGAGCATAATTTATTAAACCTCTTCGATAAAATCTGAGAGTGTGTTTTAGAAATTTACAATTATAATTTAAAATGCCGTTAATCAGTAGACAACCACAATATAATATACAATATTAAGCTAGTCCTATCGATAAAAGTGAATAACAATTATATAATAAAAGTATGAACAACCTTTTTAGTCTATTAGCCATTCAGTGACTACAAAGGAGAAATTACAGTTTGTCAGCCTTGACGTAAAAAATGTCATGACAAGAAAATATTTGTTTTGATGGATGAATTATGGATTATGATTACAAAGAAAACGTAAGTTATTTGGTATTTGTAATAACAAATACTATAATATGTACCGCAGTTTTATGCTGACGACCTCTGAAAGGGTCAGTGATATAATCACGATAGTTTTCATAATTTATTCCTTAAAACTTTATTTATTTATTAAAACCTTATGCAACACAAAAGTACAAACGAGGATTTAATGCCTTAACCCGATTTACACTTCAACAAGTACAGTAGCGAGTTAAGAACTCAGACAGTTAAGTAATAAGTAGTAAGTTGTAAGTAGCGTCCAAACGTAGGCGAGTGAGTAGTCATAAGTCCCGAGAAGAAGACTAGTCGCGTCGGTTATTGTTTTTTTCTCTGCTGTGATTGTTTAGTTCCTCCGAAACAGTTGTTTTAATCCAGAAAATGGACGTTGAATTACTGAATGCCAATTTACGTGCTATAGTGACAGAATTAGTATCAATACTTTCAGAACACATTGAAAATGAAATAAAATGAATGAAATAAATACGTATTCGCGGCCACTACCTACAAATTTATGGTCTGTACTAAACTCGCCCGTCTACATTCCAGCCAGTTAAGTTGGCGGGGTGCGGGAGACGCGAGAGAGGGGGCTACTTCGCACTGGACTCGCCGAAAAATAGGATCGCGATCTATTTAACTCAACTTAATCAACAACTTACTACTTAACTCGCTTTTACCGTTCAAACTACATTAACAACTTGACTCGCCAATGACGCAAGTTAACTCGCTACTGTACTTATTGAAGTGTAAATCGGGCTTTAGGCAGTTGTCTCACCGCCGACGATGAACGAGTAGCGAGTAGAGCTAGCATCTGAAAACGAGTTGGCGAGCAGCGAGCGTGTTGTTCCGATAGTTTAGTCGCTGAGCTATCAACTGGTTGGTCCCTCAGCGTGAGTTCTGACCGCCAATTGATCGTTGAGCGAGTATATCTTTGACAGCTCTTGTCGGTCAGCGACAAAACTAGTGAAGCGAGTAGTCGCCGGCAGTATGAACAGTCAGAGATCAACTCATAATATATGCATCTCTTTCGTTTACACGGAATGTATATTTCATTGTGCGTTTCTTGAGCGAGTAAATCGCCGATAGTTAGTCGTTTACTCGCCGACAGTCGGACCACTGCCTTATGTAATAAATAATAATGTTACGAGCTGGGGTTTGGGACAGAAAGAATTTACACCAATTAAACCAAAATTAACACTTTAATTAAATAAACACAAAATAAAAAGTAACACAGTTATTCGCACTACAATACTTGTCACTTGAACACTTAAATCGCACTGAAATTCACTTGTTGAGCTTCGATGATATCGCCTCGTATTTTATAATAAGACTGACTCAAAGAATAAAGTGACTCTAGAGGAAAAGAGTAACAACTCTGTGGTAAAATTTACATGAATGGAAAGTGAAACCTTAAGTTTGATGGGTCAACTAAGGCTCTAATAAATATACATACACTTACGTAGATATGCATACCTACTATGAGTACCTCGTCTTTATTTTATTAGGGTCACAATCAGGGTTTTGACCTAAATAAAAAAGAACACGTATGAAGTTCAGAATAATGTTAACAAAACAAATAACAGTAACAAGTAATAATTTTAACGGAATTAGCTGAGATAAACTCGGAATTTCGGGAAGCACATCAACATCGGGAAAGCCAGAGTTGACAATGGCTAACAATGATATTTGTTTGACAAGTTGACAAACAAGACAAGATGGCTGCCAAGTCTTTTTAACCCACCAAACTTCAGATGTCGCTGTCGTCTATTGAAATTGATGACAGTGTTAAGTGTGCCCTCCCTGGACTGACTCACCGCGTTCCTTTGCCAGCTATTTATACCGCGCTGTAGGTGTTCCAGAAAATTCATGTACAATCGACTCACTGCCAACACTGGCAAGAATGTTCCAGAAGCTTCTCGACATACTCAGTACTACTACTCGCCGCAAGGTGGCGTTAGTGTCTCGAACGTTCTAGAAGTTGATGTTTCTCGACATAATCAGTACTGCTACTCGCTGCCAGGTGGTGTTAATGTCTCCAACGTTCTAGAAGTCGATCTAAGTTTCTCGACGTATGTACTTAGCTAAGCGACTAGCGTAACAATAACATTAGCATGGTTCGATCTTCACGATTAAGCAACGATTGTACGTGCGTGGATAGGTGATAATCTCAATATAACGAGATTCTTCCCGTTAGTCTCACCTGCCATTTTTACGTCTTTGACAGTCGTTACGTGTATTCACTCATTTTCCCTACGCGGAAATAATATTTCTGTACGCGGCGGAGACGTGGACAGTGCGCGAGTTGGAAAAGGGGAAGATAGATGCTCTAGAGATGTGGTGCTGGAGGAAGATGCTTGGAATATCGTGGACAAAATTCCGCACGAACGTGTCCATACTTCAGGAGCTCGTCATTACGCAGCGTCTGTCGGCCCTAGTACAGTTGCGCATACTGCAGTACTTTGTTCACGTCACGTAGTCGTTCAAGGAAAGGTGGAGGGAAACAGGTCGCATAGCAGGTCACCAATGCGCTGGATTGATCAGGTGAAATTAGCTCTGGAAAGCGGCGTATCTGAGTGCGCCAAGCACTCTGCCAATAGGGACAGATAGCGAGAGATCATGCGGAGAGCTATGTACGCCTCTACCACCAACGCGGACGCCTCGACGTGACCACGACCGCTCTGTCAAGAGCGAAGTGACAAAGAAGACGTGTAGTCAGAAGCCAGGAAATCTGATACCAGTCTTATCAACGATAACCCTTGGTGGTTATTGTGTCACCGAGTCCTGCATTGTGGAGGTCAGATAGGCAGACGCTCTATGTAAAATACTGTTAGCCTCCGGTTAGACTGGAAACCAACCTCAATATATGTGAGAAAAAGGCAAAGCAAAATGTGATGATGAAGTCACAGGCTCACGGCAATAGTGTTGTAATGAATGGGTTTTGAACTCGCGATCTCTCGGTTACAAGGCCGTCACCGTAGCCATTAAGCTTCTATAGAATCTGTCAACGGGTATCTAATTGAGAAAGCTGCCAGGCACAATGAAGATTTTATATGTATATAACTACTGCTGGTCAGCTGACCGGGTAAATATTGTTTTGCCACATAAATTATTTCTAGTGAAAAATAACTAAACTCATAATAAAATTCATGAAAATCAGGCAAGCCATTTCGGAGGATTTTGATAACAAACACTGTGACACAAGAACTGAAAACGGGATATTTACCATATTGTGTATTTTTTGTATTGAGTTTCCGATATTTCGGCACTGTTGCAAGCGCCATGATCACGGATGAACTGAAGTAATTGCGGGTGGAAGTTTATGAGCAGACAAATCGGTCTACCCTCTTTCTCGTTCGTTTTTTGTTAGCGACACCGCTACCACTGTCACATGTATCACTAAACACTCGATTCTTACAATAATAACTTACATACCTAAGATAGAAGCAAAATCTTACAACATCAATTTACCTGTACATTATATAAACTATACTAAGCGATTAGTCCACTACCCGAGTGACCATAGGGCTGGCCTTTTCTTCGGATAAAGACTCAGCATTGCCACCCAACGTGGCAATGCAGCCAGTGTTCTGGGCACTTTTCCCATTAATAGCGATGTTGACGAATTTTTTAATGCCCTATAAATTATTTACATTTTTTTTTTTTATTATTGGTGGACTCACTCTTGACCCCAATTTCGCCTGATGGTAAGCAATAGATGAGGTCTAAGATGGGACGAGCGAGCCCAGAAGATACCTATTTACTCGTGCTTTAAAGGCTGAAAGGTCATAAATGGCAGGGAACACAGAAGCTGGCAGAGAATCCCACAGCTTGGCTGTGCGCACAATAAATGTGGAGGAGAAGCGCTTGGTATGTACGACAAGACGGTATATCAACCAAGTGTGGGTGGTACCCAGTCGTGCTATTTTAATTACTATATATAATAATACTACATACTGTCTTTGTCAAATAAATAAAATAATTAATGAATACAGAGAAATTGTACCAACATTCTTCAGTAATTAGAAGATGTCTCAAAGGCTCGTTCAACATACTAATTAGTGTTGCTTATTAATTTAGTTTTCGGCTAATTTTCTGTATGTATCTACATATTAATTATACCTTGAGCTTCGTTGGCAGAAAAAACTGAAAATAAAATAATAATAATTGTACCCGGAGCTTCGTTGCCAGAATATACGAACACAAAACACCCCTTTTTTGAGAGGAAATCATCAAATGATTCATCCTGCTCTAGATGAAGAGATTTCAAGCTTCTACTGACTACAAATACACTCTACTTCGGCAACTCCCTCGTCTTCCGGGACCGTGGTGTCTCGTTAGCAGATACCTGCAAAATCGCATTTGACAGGTTTGTCAAATGTCGGGCCCAGCCAACAGACAACACTATAAATGTACTGATTTCTCTTAGGATTATAAAAATAGGAACATTGTAATACAGGAAATTGATTATCATCTCTTTACTTTAAAAGCCGATTCGATAAATGATCTTTATTTTGCAAATTGGTTATTAAATAACACTTTCACACTTAACTTTTTTCGTAAATATTAACTAGATGAAGCCGGTGTTTTCTAACTGACTACCCCGAGAAGAAACACCGAAACAAACTCAGCGGTCTGTCTCTTTTAAAGTCCATACAATTTATACTGATTTAATTATATGGGAACCTTGTAGGTTTCAGTCTGAGGCGATCTTTTGAAGAAAGATGCTCAGAGATTTGAGTGGGCCTGTCCATACGGTGCAAGCATTTGTCAGATGACGTATGGCACAACTTAGAATAAGTAGCTTAACGATTTGACGAACAATAGCAAAGTAAGATCGTTTGGGTAGGCCATAAAAAGCACTCAAACTGCCAGGCAATCATGTTTAACTCGAATAAAATAACCTATATGGTTATCACCAGCCAGTCATTTGTCAAAATAACTCGTAGGAATAGCGGAGAAATTTTATAGTTTCTGAACTCTGTGGTATCCCGGGAAATAAAACGAATCTATACAAGTATTACAAAGCGTCAAAGTTTGTTTGTTTAAACGCGATAATCTTAGAAAGTACTGGGTGGATTCGGATGAAATTTGGTATAGAAGTAGGTTGAAGCTTAAGGTAGGTTACAGGCTATACTTTTTTCACTCCATAATAATGTTATGCTTTTATCGTGATAAAGGGAGCGAAGCCACTGCAAGTGAAATTATACTGAGAACTAACAAATAAACTAACATATTATTAATAAATAAAGCAGAACTAAATTAAATTATTAACAACAAAATAAGGTTTCTGAACACATAACTGATTTCATCGTGACAAAAGGAATACATTATTTTAATGTATTCCTATATGAGATCGAGGTCAAGAGTTAATTTAAAAAATTGTGTTCCTTTTGTCACATTGAAATTGGTTTTGATATGGCGTAGTATCATGATATTTTTTTTGGTAATAATTTCAATAACTTATAGAAGCAATTCGTCCGCCTATTTACGATATATATATAGAGTTTCTACATAATTATATCCATCTTCATGTTATCCATATTTTTTTACTTTATAACAGGCTCGCGTTTAACCACCATCTCAACTGATGGTAGGAATTAGATTAATACATATAGGTAAAAAAAAGTGTCGTTATTTTCACTATAATATTTTTTTTTTTTGGTTAATAAGACATGCAATGTTAGATTACCGCACTGTCTGGCAGTTTGAGTGCTTTATACGGCCCACCCAAATGTCCTACCTTTGGTATTGTTCGTCAAATCGTTGAAGCTCCTTAAGATATAAGTTGAGCTACACGATATTTGACAAATGCTTGCACTGTTTGGACGGACCTGCTCAAATCTGTATGATTCTGTCCTTTAAAGGGCGCCACAGGCATAAACCTACATGGCTCTCATATTGATTTGATTGTATTGTATGGACTTTAAAAGAGACGTTGACCTCTGAGTTTGTTTCAGTGTTTCTTCTCAGAGTAGTCAGTTAGGAAACATTGGCCTCATCTAGCTTACATTTACGAAAAAAAAATGACGTGTAAAAGTGTTACTTATAACCCATTTGCAAAATAAACATCATTATTTCATTATTATTTCATTATGCGAACCCATTTGGCCATTATCTCATCGGATAGTAAGCGATGATGTGGTCTAAGATGAAGCATACTTACCTAGAAGTAACCTTTTCACTCTTAACTTAAAGATAGTAACGATGGAGCACGCTGTTTGTCTTGTAGTCCTATGATGGAAGGAGTTGGTAAAATTAGATTGTGCCATTTCATTCTCTGTCGGTGAGACAATGTTGAATAGTAGATGCAGGTTGATCAATGAGACTGTATACTTATACAGTCTTGTCTTCGAAAACATTAATCCACTTGGATTAATGTTTTCGAAGGAAAACGATTTAATCTAAATAGCATAAATTACCAATCCATTTATCACTATCGAAAACATAATCACCATTGTCAATCAATTCACTTCCACTGACAATCTGTCTAGACGTAGAAAACTATACGAAACAGAATATTTTGTGAAAACACGCATAATTTTTTTTTGTGTGGCATCTCGCAAGTCGACCTCTGAGGTTGTCAGCTGCTTAACGGGGCTTGCTTGTGGTTGCCTTAATTAATAAATTAATTAAAGCCTCCAGCCAGGGCTTATTACAAAACTTACAAACTAGGCGACTACATGCTAAGTGCATCCCCTGTGGGGTACAGACTTCGACTTAGGGCATCGCAGGGGGAGGGCAGCTAGGGACAGGCTAGATCATATCATTATTATTATTAATAGGGAATTTAAAGCTATTGGCTCAGCGTCGCGGGCTGGCTCTGGCAAGGGTCGGGGCGGACTATTACGGGAACGTCACGGTGGGCCTCGGCGGCGAGGCCGGAACGGTTATTGTTTTTGTGTACTGTGCTGGTTTTACTACGGCTCTCTTGGAGCAGGGTGATTGCGTCATCGGGATTGACTAGGGTATGACTTGTTCGGCGAATCTTAGAAATGCGCGAGGGTTCGTATTAGGCGGCTGATGCGATAAGGGGATTCCTATGTTGGATTGCAGTTTCAAAGAAACGCTTGGAGACGCGTTTCATGAACTGCTGGATGGTGGGTATCTTGAGGACTACGTATACATCTTGAAATCTATGTAGAGAAGCTCATTTCGGACATAAAAGGGGGCTCCCGTGACTCTACGGAGGAATCGGTTTTGGAAGGTCTGAATCTTGTGGAGGAGGTGGGGCTTTGCATGTGCGAAAACAACGCAGGCGTAGGTCATTATGGGACGGATGACCGCGGTGAAAATACGCAGCTTAAACCTGAGTGATAATTTTCTGCGGGTGCCAAGAATGAAGTGGACCCTACCTAGAGCAAAAGCGGCGCGCGAACGTGCCTGCTTTA
Source organism: Tholera decimalis (assembly GCA_943138885.2). Lineage (NCBI taxonomy): Eukaryota > Metazoa > Arthropoda > Insecta > Lepidoptera > Noctuidae > Tholera > Tholera decimalis. The sequence continues at coordinate 4,715,273 of OW964572.2, forward strand.
TATGCTCAGCGAAAGAGAGATGTCTATCGAGGACCACGTATTTGGCTTGCTTTTCCCAAGGAATCGGCTTGCCGTACATTGTAATCGGACGGGGAGAGGGTGGGTTTATCCACCGTTTGGAAAATAAGACCACCTGGCTTTCGTCTGGATTGACTTCGATTTTCCACTTCCGGAACCATTTGCCCAGAGTGTTTGCGGAAGCTTGGAGATTGCGAGCAATGGCATCGGGTTTCCGACCGGTATAATAGATAGCCGTATTGTCGGCGAATAGGGCTAACTGGGTATTTTTATATTTGGGCATATCGCTAGTGAACAGCGTGAAAACGAGGGTGATAGTACGGAGCCTTGAAGAACTCCTGCGCGAATGGGATGGGGGGAGGAAATCTCCCCCTCAATTCTATAATGAAAGGTGCGATTCGATAAAAAGTCCTGTAAGATGGGCACGAGATGGTCAGGCACACCAAGTTGGTTATAGCTTATAGATCAAACCATTGTGCCAGACTTTGTCCAACGCTTACAAGCAATAAACTCTTAACCTTAGTTATATTGTCCTCGTCCTTAAAACAATCGTATAAAAATCGTAAAGTGAAATGCTTGAAATAAACTGTTGTTTTATTTTATTAGCACTTTTACGACTTTAGATAATTTTCGTGAACCATTAAGGTTCATACAGACAGGCTCAATACAACAATGCAACAACGATGAGAAAATTCAAATTAATTTATTTTGATGTAACAAGACTCAATTTTCCTTAATCCTAACAAAAAAGATTAATCCTAAGTCAGTACTTTATCTAAATTATAAGATTGGTTCGGAAACAGAAGATAAAAGCACAACATTGACGTGGAGAGCTTGCAGCAGTGATTCACGAACACACAGTCGAGCCTGCTCGCCACACAACGTAGGATTATGTTGGGGCTGGCCCGCACCCAGCGCACCAAGGAAGAGTATCGTTTTATCTTATCGTCGCATAGAAACAATTGACGCGAGGAAACATCTCTAATGTGCTACAGGAGCGGGACAGCCCCGTCAACACCCAGACTGCAGTACTGTACGAAAATCACTTTACGATTTACTTACATCAATATTACTTTAAAACTAGCTGTTCGCGTGACTTTGTTCACTTGGGATTCAATATTATCTATGGAGCTTTTCCCGATTAAATCCCGATGTTGTGGAAATTGGTAGCGTATATGTTGTCCTACAATTTCCTCTATCTTCCAGTGAAGGTTCCATTAAAATTTCTCATTTAAATCCCAGTTCAGCTGTTCCTAAGATTAGCCCTGTCTAACAAAAAGACAGACAGCGAAAAGTTTTTAAAGTTTGTTTTAGCATATGGTGCACACTCACATTTGAGACAACACAGTTATTTTTAATTTCCAGACAAATACTTCAAATAATTTATTTGTAGAAATCTTTGGATGTTGGTATATTAAATAGATTTAATTTCGATTATTTTAAAACGATTAGTGATGTGTCGGCATCGACCCATCTGTGAGGGCTCAAGCAGATTAATTTTCAAGGAAATTTTTGTTGAGCTGTATTCTAGTACGATTTTTAATGAGGTAACATGTTACTCTATGTAAGGAGTGAGTTCTCATTCAATCCTTTCAGTACGAAGCCATAATCTGCGCACAATTGGTTTAATGTTGGATGTTTGAAGGGCCTTTGAGTTATGTTTTAAATTTATATCATTATCTTAATCGTGATTTTTGGTGCAACTTAGATCTCAAAAAAAATTACTTGTCCTGTTTTACCCCTGGGAGCCTGTAATTGTATTACCTATATCCCACTAAAATAATTCTAATTTAGCTGTTGGTTTTCCTTATCTATACTTCTATACTAATAATATTATACAGAGGTAAATATGTTTGTACGACCCTACATACATTGGGTAATCTCCGAATCTAATGATCCTATTATAATTCTTTTGATTAGTAGTAAGGTGCACTATTTGTGAGTGCTATAGGCTGTAAATTATAATAAACTAGCATCGTGCCCCGGCTTCGCACGGTTGCAATATGCTTATAATATGCAAGTATTAAAAATATAAACCTTCCTCTGGAATTACTCAATGTATTGATGAAAACTGCATTATCAATCCGTTGCGTAGTTTAAAAGGCTTAAGCGTACACAGAGCGGGAGCGACTTTGTTTTTCACTATGTATAGATTTTTTTTTTCCATTTCGCCAATATGACTCAAAAGCATAAAGTAAATAAGATACCTAAGAAAGCAACAAGTAAGTCCAATTTATCAAGCGGTGTAGCTCCTAACTATCTCTCAGTTTCCTTAAATATTTTTTGAGTCAGTTTCTCATTCGTTTCAGCAGATTGTGAAAGCTCACACCCTCTCACGAGGTTTAAAAACTAATTGGTGTCTAGATCTAGCTTGATTGGAGATTCTCGATAGATACCTAGGTTTCAAAATTTCTAAAACTTCCGGTAAGTATTCATATTTCTTGCCCAATACATTTTTGTTATGCGTTTTCAGCACATGATTCGAAACGATTTTTTTTTATAAACGAAAGGTAACTCGAAATAAATATAGGTGTTTAAATGATTGCAGCAGTGGCATTTTAAACAATCTATACTTAAATTATACAGCGGAAAAGTTTGTTTGCGCTAATTTTCGTTGAAAGTGCTGAATAATTTGGTATAGTAGCTTGAAGCTTGAGAAAGGTTATCTAAGGCTACTTTTTACCCAACTGCAAAAGAAGTAGGGTTATGTTTTTATTGTGAAAAGGTCCACGAGAAAAAAGTCTCGCACGACTCCTAGTAACATATAAAACAAATTGCACAGTTTAAAGCTTTATGAAGGTGTGTTGGTAAAATTTGGGTTTAAGTGACTTCGAAAAAAGAGAAAGGGTCTCAATGTGTTTTTTTATTATGTTTGTTTTAAGATAAGTTATAAATCTGACACTCAAGTTATCAATTTGATAAAATTTTCTTTTTCTTTTATTTCAGCCCCAGTACAAGATGGATAATAATTCATTTGAGGCATGGGTCAGTACACTTTTTATTTTAATTATCACATTACTAATAGACTGCACGTAACATAAGCTTATAACACTTGAACGCACTAATATTTTACAATTTTATTTATTATTTATTACACCTTACAATTTTTCTATGGATACAAAAATTTAAACTAGTGTACAATGGGCGGTCTTATCGCACAGGGCGATCTCTTGCAGACAACCTTTGGATGGAAAAACTTAAAGGAGACAGATTAAGGGCTGTCAGTGTACAAACGTCATAAATAATATTAATTGAACATAATAATATAAAATACATACATACAATACAAAAGTCATAAAATATACTAATAAATATAACATGTAAAATTGAGAAAGAAGGGGAAATGTTATAGGGAGAGGTAATGCTCCTTCACCATTCTTTTTTTTTAAACACAGCTTCGTGTACATTGAGAGGTGTGGCTCTTGTGATACATGTTTTCCTAGTAGAAGTTCTAAGACAAAACTAATGTTTGTACGTACCTAAGTGAGTGAAATAAATAATTCTAATTTGTCTTCAACACTGGTTGGTAACGCATCCAAGATACTGGCAGCATTGCCACATTGTATGGCAATTCTTAGCTTTTGGTCAAAGTACGAGTCAGCTCTTGGGTCAGAAGAAATGTCAACCAGCCTTTTCAAGATTTTTGTGATTGGCCTAACTATAACTTCTGTGGTGGTTGGTTGCTAAACTGGACTTGCCTGTGTTGGTCTTAATTATAATAATTAAAGCCCCAGGGTATATATAAGTAACTTACAAACTAAGCAAGTACACGATAATGCACCCCTCGGAGGGTACGGACCTCAGCTCAGGGAGTCTTTTAGATATTTTTTTATGTACTGTCCTCATATAGAAGTAAAGCCATGAATGAAGGCCTGCAGGCTACGAGTAATGGGTAGCTCGCCACCCAACTGAAACGAGGCCCGTGTAGACGGCGCGTCGTGTTCAACGCGCGCCTCAAAGTGTGTCAGCAAAATTGTCGGGGCCCACTAGAGGACTGTTGCTTGCCGGGGTTGCAGAATTGTTCGAAAGAGTTACCGCGGCCTCGGACAACGAAGGGCAAAACCGAGTGGGTTTTATTCAGTAAAAGTCTGACACATCATCCCACTTCGCCCAAATCGGTAAACAGCCACTGAATGATTTCCCATCCTTAAAAAAACCCAACAACATTAACGCCGTTACAATTCTAGAGCGAAAATTGATTGTGTTATCAGTCTTATTTCTTAGGCAGTAGTGAGGTGTGATCTCGTGATGAGACTATTTATTGAGTTTTTGACTTCAATTTAGCAGTTAGTCCTATCAGAATTTATCGTTTGATAAAGGCGTTAAGTGACCGTAAATGTAGCGTAACCAGCACGATGTAGCCGCCTTAATGTGACAAGCATTGGCACAATCAGTCTTAAGCCCCTATTCAGTTATACTATTTTGTTATTGTAATTAAACAAAAATCTATTTAATATCTAAAAATCTGTTTCCCAGTATAAAATAAGTCTTTAAGCTAACATGCTCACTTACAGTATCGTTAGAACTTAAAACGCAATATTTGCGATGTGCATTTTTTGTTTCGAGTTTTTCACCCACAATGACTGTAGTTCATCCGTGATCATGGCGCTTGCAACAGTGCCGAAATATTGGAAACTCAAAATAATAAATACACATGGAAAATACCGTTTTAAGTTCTTGTGTCACAGTGTTTGTTATCAAACTCCTCCGAAATGGCTTGCTTGATTTTCATGAATTTTATTATGAGAAAATGTTTTAGGCTAGTTATTTTTCACTAGTAATCATTTATGTGGCAAAACAATATTTACCCGGTCAGCATAACTACTAAGTTATATACATATAAAATCTACATTGTCCCTGGCAGCTTTCTTAATTAGATACCCGTTGACAGATTCTATAGACGCCTAATGGCTATGGTGATGGCATTGTAACCGAGAGATCGCGAGTTCGAAACTCATACATTACCCTATTGCCGTAAGCGCACTATGAACAAAAGCATATTTAGATTTGATTTTTTTTTAATTTGATTTGATTACAAAGATTGCTAGTAATGTGAATTCTACCCACATTGCTAATTCTCTTTTTATTCTATACAAAATAATAAAAATAGGTACAGTGTCGCACCTGCATACTATTTAAATGTAACAAATTTTCAAATAGTATAACAGTAGGTAGCGCCTCTTATAAATTCTTACTTTATCTACTGAAGTGTTCAGATACTATCTTTAAGTGTTAGTAACAAATATGATATAGGACGAGCTCTAATCTTCCTTTCTGTGAATTGTGTTGAAATGTATTGTTATTTGAGAACAGCGTAACAACGTTACAATGATTCTCTTTGATTAAATGTTTTTCTTTGATTTAATTGTAATTTTTATTTTTAATAATCTGTGTGGATGTTTCAGGTAATTTATAATGTAACTAGCGACCCGCCCCGGCTTCGCACGGGTGCAATGTTTATATTAAATATACTATAGAATGTCTTTATATACATCGTTGACAGCCTTTTTGTCATTCGACATACATGTTCTCTTTAGTAATTGCGCTTGAAAGTGCGACACATAATTTACCATGGGAAAAACATTCAACGCTCAAATCTAAGCAACATAGGCACGCACGCCGTGCCTCCGCCGGCACCGCGCCGCAACCGCTATGTCCTTGCATTTTAAATCTGTAATATCTTCGAAACTATTTATTTAAATTATATTCTGTGAAGGCCAATATTAATTTATATTAAATGCACAATGTATCTATGGTACTTAATTGGATAAGGATTAATGCTGTATTGCTTAAAATCGCTTCGTAAAATATGCTAGTATTTCTCGTAAAAAGTAAAGGATAAAAAATGGTTGTTGTGGGTTATCTATAAGAGATAGACAGATTCCATTGAGGACTTTTTTGTTGACCTTTTTAAAGTGTACAATACTGTAGTACATTATTTTGATCTATCTCATAGGGTTCAGCCAGCGTTTGCAAAGCAAGCGCAAAAAAATGTGTTTATTTGCGACATCACATTAGAAACCTCAAAAACTATCAGTGTTCCTCTACCATATTATGCATGTTATATACTTAAATCCTTCCTATTGAATCACTCTTTCTATTGAAAGAAACTGCATCAAAATCCGTTGCGTAGTTTTAAAGATTTAAGCATACATAGGGACAGACACAGGGAAGCGACTTTGCTTTATACTATGTTAAATTAAGAAGATGTATCTGTGTTTAATGTATGTTGTGTCTATATGGGACTTTTTAATCCTTTAAATGTATTTTATTATTTTTTTATTTATTAATTACATCATAAAATTCCCGAGTTAATTTTTAGAGTTCCGTAACCGAATGGCAAAAAACAGACCCCTTATAGATTCGTCATGCATTTATTTAAATAACTACCCCACTAAATAATTATAGTATAAAAAATAGTAATAAAACTAGAAAATTTGTAGTTTCAGGTAGCTAGCAGTCATAAATACAGATCGGGACACATTTCATGCAATAAATTTGCGATACTTATGAAACAAAAAAAAACCTCCTAATTGTAAGTGAAGTGGTAGAAGCCCTACACATGGAGTGTGTTCAATTTGAGTCCTAATTAACTCTTTGGAGCCTTGAACTTGAACAGATACAATTTAGGCTTATACTACAGCACAGATATATATATAGACATCCGAGTATTACAGGCTTCTTGTCTCAACCGCATGGTGATAACGAGAAGAGTCTGTTCAAATTCTTGGCTAATTGTATAACGTAGTTTGAAAAGGTATGTATATAGATTCAGGGTAAGATGTAACACCTACGCGGTACAGTCTGTAACAGGCATGTTATTGAGCTCCGTAATCGTAACCGAAACTATCGGATATCCGAAATAAAAATCTAGTCGTAACCGTTACCGAATTCGTTTTAAAAGTTTCGGTTAATTTCAAATAGTGACGAAATCTAAATGAGACTTGTTATTGTTTCTGCTCGGCCTAGCTGATACTAGCCGTGAGCGAGTCTTGCATAGTTTGTTATTATTTCTATTGTTAAGTCATAAACAGTCAGTCGTTGTGGGATTAAATTACAATTTACGAAATTTTCACGAGTACCCTTTTAAGTCAATAAAGTTGAAAAAAGTTGTAAGTCCGAAATTAACGGATAATCCAAAATTGTTACATATCCGTAACCGTACATACAATGCCTTTAAGTTATTTGTTTCTAAGAATAAGTTAGAATTGTTTCTGAATGACGAGTTGTGGCCAGACGGCATTACATTTAGGCGTGTTGTGCGGTTTATGTACCGTAAGGGACAAGAACAAGTTATAGCTTGATAAAACTTTTCTTTATGAACAAAAATAATAACAAACACTGTAATGTCATCTCTTTTAACTGTAAGTCTGTTAAGCGATCGATGGAAAGTGTTAGAAAGTTATGTGATATGAGCGATATTGTATGCCTCCAAGAAACATGGCTTCTACCCCATGATATTCCTATTTTAAGTACCATATCAGATGAATTTGAATATACGGGTAAGTCAGCCGTTGACACAACTGCCGGATTGCTGATTGGAAGGCCGTATGGGGGAGTAGCCATTTTGTGGAGAAAAGGTGTTTTCGATACAGTCACTGTGTTAGAATGTAACAGCTGTCGCTTGGCGGCCGTCAAAGCTAGCATTGGCGGGCGCTCGATTATTGTAGCATGTGTGTATATGCCGACTAATTCGCCCGATAACTTGCATATGTTTACGGAAGTGTTAGGGGAGATCAGTGCAGTGGTTGCGGGCGGTGGGGTCGAGAGTTTGTTTATATTGGGTGATTTTAACGCACATCCAAACCAATTATTTTTTAGGGAACTTACTAGTTTCTGCGCAGATCAATCGTATGTTTGTGCTGATATTGAAAAGCTGGGAATAAATTCTAGTAGCTATACTTTTATGAGTGAGGCACATGGATGTAGGAGGTGGCTTGATCACTGTATAGTCTCTCTGTCAGCTTGGGCTGCAGTGAATTAGGTTACAATAAAAGAGGACGTATATACGTCAGATCATCTACCACTTTGCATTGAGTGTAATTTAAATGTAGTAAGACCTAAGCTGGTAACCATTCCTACTCCTTGCAATAAAGTAATTTGGGGGGAACGAAATGACTCGCAAATTGACAGATACCGTGAGCTATGTAACGGTAAGCTGCGTGAAATTGATTTTCCTCTGGAGTTTCAAGAGTGTAGCCATAGTTTTTGTAATTTAAGCGAGCACAAAACTATTCTAGATGAATTATATTGTAAAATATCATATGCATTGTGTGATGCCGCCGAGCAAACATACGAAAAAGTAGGGACTGTGGGTAGACGTGGGAACCACAAGACATTATGCGGGTGGAATTACCACGTAAGAGATGCACACCGGGAGGCCAGGCGTAAATTCGAAGTGTGGGTTTTACACAAACGGCCAACCTCTGGATCTATTTTTGAAGAAATGCGAGTGGCCCGTAACATCTTCAAGGCTCGGCTAAAATGGTGCCAAAAAAATCAAGAGCAAATAAAGATGGATATGATAGCAAAAGCAAGAGCAACAAATAATTTCGCTAAGTTTTGGAAGTCCACGAGTAAGCTTGATATTAAGCCTGGCCTATCTGTGAATGTAGATGGGAGGAGTGATCCGGGGGAGATTGCTAATATGTTCAAGGAACATTTTACAGTGCAATCTCCGCTGGGTCCCTCAATTGATATGAACAATGCTGGGCCTGAAAATCAGAGAGTGGATTCATTCATGTTCTTTTCGGCCAGACAAGTTGCATCAGTAATCAAAAATATGAACAGAGGCAAATCTCCTGGACATGACAGGCTCAGTATTGAACATCTCAAATTTGCGGGGGTACATCTGCCAAAGGTGTTGTCGTTGTTTTACACCATGTGCCTAAGTCACTCCTACTTGCCCGCAGGACTAATGAAAACACTGGTGGTTCCCATAATTAAGAACAGGACGGGCGACATATCTGATAAGTCAAACTATCAACCTATATCTCTCGCAACCACATTGGCAAAAGTGCTGGACGGTATGATTGATTCTAATTTGAAGGAATGTCTATCAGTGCATGACTCACAGTTCGGGTTTCAACCTGGACTGTCAACGGAAAGTGCCATAGTGAGTCTCAAACATACGGTCCAGTATTACACTGATCGTAGGACGCCGGTATACGCCTGTTTTCTGGATCTTTCCAGAGCCTTCGATCTGGTAAATTACGATGTACTCTGGAGAGAGCTTGAGGACAGGGGTGTATCGGCAGGAGTCCTAAGGATCCTACAGTATTGGTATGCGAACCAACAAAATGTTGTTAAGTGGTCCAATGCACAGTCTGAAACTTATAGGTTGGAATGCGGTGTGAGACAGGGTGGTCTGACGTCTCCTAGGCTATTTAGCACATATATAGATGGCCTAATCGTGGACCTCAGCAATATGCGGGTCGGATGTAGCGTTCATGGTGTAACAATAAATAGTATCAGCTACGCTGATGACATGGCGTTGCTGGCGCCGACGGCAAGTGCTGTAAATGAAATGCTGCGGGTCTGTCAGGCGTATGCTGCCTCGCACGGACTTGTTTATAATGTTAAGAAGTGCGAATACATTGTCTTTAAGGCCAGCGGTGAATGCCCAGATTTTATACCTGATATTACCCTAAACGGCTTGAACGTCAAAAGAGTGACGAAATTTAAATATCTAGGGCATCTTCTCACTGACGACCTTAAGGACAATGTCGATATTGAAAGGGAGCGTAGGGCATTGGCGGTCCGAGGTAACATGTTGGCCCGAAGATTCGCTCGGTGTAGCAGTCTTGTGAAAGTAACACTATTTAAGGCGTATTGCCAGTGCTTTTACACGGGGAATCTTTGGGTCAACTATACCAAAAAAACGCTGGATGACCTACGCGTTCAGTATAATAATATTTTTAGGGTGCTGTTGGGACTGCCACGATGGTGCGCGCGTCTGCTATGTTTGCGCAAAACCGAGCTGACGGCTTCCACGCCGTCATTCGCAAGAGAACCGCGTCGCTGTTGTCAAGGTTGCGGGCGAGTGGCAACAGCATTCTAAAAACTGTGGCGGAGAGTATCGACTCTCCGATTATTAAAGGTTTTGTGAGAAGGACAATCACTAACCATTAATTTGGGGATGTCCTTTTCACAATACTACTTGGTCTGTCTTCTTCTCTATTGTATTTTAACTACTAACACTAGTAATAAGTTATATTATTGTTTACTAACACGCTGGATCATTGTTGTCTGAAAATAAAGAATTATTATTATTATTATTATTATAAAACCAGTATAATATTATTCCTTTATCTTTATCCGTTTCTAAATCCGTAATTGCACATCCAACATCCTTGGTTAACAATACAAAAAAGCGAAAAAAGAATGAGAATAAAAAAATACTAATTTTCGACGTTTATGCTTACCGGGAAGAGCTTGGCTGGCTAGAACTTGGAGATTGGCTCAAGATGAGAAAAACCGGCTTTGAATGATGATAATGATAAATGTTTCCACTAAAAAACAATTGAAGCTGCAATTGCACATTAGTATGGAGACAAAATCGTCAAAGATTACCTATGGCTATTGGGAAAGATAACGCCAAAATGTTACTTAAGTGATTGATTTTAACCGTCACTTAAAAATGGGATTTTTTTTTTATTAATTGTTCAGAAATATCTTCGTCAATTACTAACCGATTTCCATTCTTTTTTCTAAATCATCTGGTCAATGACGATACAGTTGGCGCAGTGATTAAGCTATTGGCTTCTGCACTGCGTGTCTCAAGTTCAATTTCCGCACTGGAACAAAAATGTCTGTTTGGCCTATAAACAGTCGTTTCAGGTAGGTTACGTACGTTACATAGGTACAAGATATATTTCAAAAGTGGGGAGTTGTTTAGAAAGTTATCTAGAAAAAGGTATTTATCTAGATTCGATGATAAACCAATTAAGATTTTGATAGGAAATGTTAGCAAATCAAGATATTTTTTTTAGGTTTATCACTTCCGATATATATTTAAATATATCCGAAATTAAAGGTTTCTACTTACCAACGATATTTTTAACCTAAACCAATGTTCTGCGTTAATACATAAAAATAAATAGCACGGAATAAGATTTCCCATGCCAAGTACGTCTAACTTAAAACGTATGAAAATGTTCAACCGAATAAGGGATTCAAGTTTCGAGTGACTGCTACAAGCTGTGTGTGCATGCATATATCAAACTTCACCGTGGCTTAAATCTGCATTTGATACGGAAAAACTTTCGTGTAAGTTCGGCTACAGCTGCAAATGTCAGATCAAATTTTCTCCCATATTTCTACACTGAAATACACGATATTTCAATCGCAAATTTGACCACAAAAGCTTGGCAGCCATTTTGCTTATTTCGCACATAATCTCTGAGTTCCGGCCTTTCCACTCCAAATACACGAGATGGGTCCTTTTCGAATAATCTTTACGTATCTTTTCACGCGACCGACTCGCTGTGGGTTATCTTTTTCATCCCATGTCTGTACGTAGTATGTTTCGTATTGCTCTGATCTTCTTTTTTGTGAATTTTTGTTTCTTTGGTACGTATAATATTTACGAGATTTAAATACATGTATTTGTTGGACTACGAAATTAAAACGGGATATACCTACAAATAATACGAGTACAATTATAATTGTTAGAACAAAATTGTACTTTTCCTGTTTTATTAATGAAAGGTTCGCGTTAAGCCGGCTCTACACTTTGGCCAACACAGTGGCGAATGTAGTGGCCAATGACTATTCGCCAACGTGTAGAGGGGGTGTTTGTGCACCCAACATGCACAAACACGCCGTCTACACGTTGGCCAATACGCATTGGCCACCACATTCGCCACTGTGTTGGCCAACGTGTAGAGCCGGCTTTAGATCACCATCGCACTCAATGGAAATCGATGATGCAATCAAAGATGAAGCATACTTACCTACATGAATAATTAGCATGTTTATTCGTTTTTTTTAGGTTTCCAATATTTCAGCACTGTTGCAACTGTCATGATGAAGGATGAACTGAAGTTACTGCGTGTTGTTTATGAGCGGAAAAAATGTTAAATTCTTATGATGCTGTTAGTGACCATGTCAGTTTGAAACTTAGATGTATGTACTTATTTACATTTCCACAAAGCTCCAATAATGACATCGCATCATTGGAACGTTGTCGTATGCACCTGTCTATGAGAGCTTCAATGTTTTGATATATAAGCCACATACAAAATTCAAAAGATCATTAACAAAAAGACACTGTCGTCATAACTATTATGTTCTTATCAATTTGTCGTGACATTTTAGTTAAGATTAAACAAACTTTACTATACGTAGTTCCTTAGTAAATAATTAATCCAAACAACCATTAAGAGGTTATCTATTATTAACGCCTTACCATCAGCGCGGTGTATTCAAGTTTATCTTCTATCTATGTATTATTTACTGGAGCTTTGAGCATTAGTCTGAGTACAGAGTAGGAGAACGAACGCAAATGTGTGTAAGAGCATTATATATTCCATCTTATAATCCTATGAATTATAGTTATATGTATTTTAACCAAAAAAAGGAGGAGGTTTTCAGTTCGTCTTGAACTTTTTTTTATGTATGTTACCTCATATCTCGAAGACGGCTGGACTGATTTACAAAATTCTGTTTTTGTTTCAAAGGGTATTTTACTTTCTAGTTGGTCACATTGTCATCACGTTAGGATTTCATGATGGAATCATGGAGAAATTGAGGGAACTCTTCAAATAGGCACACCTATAGCGTTTTGGGTATTTCTTATAGTAGCTTAAGCAATTGCTCTCGAAAAGCACCATTTGGGGGAGTGGAACTGATAATGAAGACCACAGATAGCCACCGAAACTACTCAATAATAAATGGATGTTAAGCACTTTATGCTCGTCTCAATGCGTATGGTGCGGTAGAGCTGATGGTAAAGTACCCGTAGAACTCCTCAAAAATTAACGGCTCTGCATCGAGAAAAGCAATATTTTGTAAAAGGTGATAAGTAGTTGACATTTTGGCTTTTGTAACTAGATTAGAAATTGACCCACTAGATATAAACTGACCCACTAAAAAGCGTGAAAATAAAAACTTTTTAGCAAAAAATAAAACCGACTTTGCTAAAAAGTTTTTCATAGTATTTATATGCATTCTAGCTATTGCTCGCGACACGGAGAGGATTTTCAGCTGGGATTTTAGCTGGAAATCCTCTCACGCGGAATTTCGTGGAAATTCCGTTATAAAAGGTAGCCTTTGTATCATTTCAGTTTTTTACATACCAAACATTCAGATCTGTTCAGCATTTTTTGCGATATAGATTAACAAACTATCCATCCATATAAAAAATATATATAAAAGGTGTAACAGATTAAGCGCAATACCTCAGACACCCCAACTGAAATATTAAATTATAAGTCTAAAACAACATCCCTAAGAAAATAAATTGAAACCAAACCTAGACATTTTTTTTATAAAATAGTTATCCCTACTAAACGCAAAACGTACGTGCGTCATACAATATCCTTACGCAGACGCATACACTCATGCAATGCTAGCGGCCGACACGCACACTAGCGCATTTGCTTGAATTAAGGATTGTATTAATTTGTCATTACACTGTGTTTCCATTTTAAGTTTAATGAAAGATTTTTCCGCCAAAATTTAACACCTATTTTTTATGATGGAAATCGATTCAGAAGCCGATTCTGAACCAACTACTTTCAGGAATTGCGTTTATTTTGTTACACGTTATATAATAATAAAAATTTGGAGGAGAAAGGAAGTAGCATTGGAAGTATCTTACTTATATGTATCATGAATATCGTCGCCGTCATCTGCTGAGTGTTAGTGTTTTAAATTCGTTTCGATAATAAATGATGTGTTTAGTTTTATTTATTACTAGCTGTGCCCGCGACTCCGTCAGCGTGTAACTCCTTGTGTGTTATTAAGTTAATGTATTGGTAATATTGTTTAGATCACGTTCACATGAGGCTTAAGTACCTATAGAACGAAAATACTTCAGCGCAAAGCTTCCGGGTAAACTATGTTGAAAGTTGACCCGTCCGGCACGTGAACATAAAAATTTCTAGAACTGCTAACCCGGGAAAGAGCGACGTACAACTGACCATGCGAGAAACAACTGACACCGAGATCTACTCCAGCAACACGAAAAGTCTGCCCTTGAGCCTTATTAATTGTCATTGCATAACACACCGATACTGGGAACTGCGTTCTTTTAAATTGGAATGGAATATTATTTGGTATTATGGGAATTCTGGGAATAAAGACGGTTTCTCCTGCACCGCAACCTGTTAAAATTTGAGCCTCGATTATATTTTGTTGCAACTGGGTTACTTTTAGCCGAGTTCCATGGCAAAGTTGTGGTGGTTTTAAATTTCGGAGCAGAATAATAATCAGAAAGCTTCGAACTGCTAAGCTATCGGGAGTTACACGTGTTATTGTGAGTCAACCATAAAAGATAGATATATGCTGTCGTGGGATATTTTTTATATAATTTTAAGGAGAACCTTTCCGTCATAAATCATTTCTGTGTAGCTTTAACCATTAAGGTTGCACTCGCGAAGGAAGCTTCAAAAATGGAGTAACTTCTCCCGTTTTCCCAACATTTCCCTTCACTGCTCTGCTCCTATTGATTGTAGCGTGATGAAAAGTATACTATAACCAGCTCAGGAGTATGAAAAATAATTGTACCAAGTTTCGTTAAAATCCGTCGAGTAGTTTTTGTTTCTATAACGGTTATACAGACAGACAGACAGACAGACAGACAGACAGACTGACAGACAGACAGACAAAAATTTTACTGATTGCATTTTTGGCATCAGTATCGATCCCTAATCACCCCCTGATAGTTATTTTGTAAATATATTTCATGTACAGAATTGACCTCTCTACAGATTTATTATAAGTATAGATTATTTACTCGCGTTTGACCACCATCTCACCTGATGGTAAGTAATTTGGTCGAAGATGAAGCACGCTTTTGTTTTAAACTGACATGTTCATATCATTAGAACGTAAAGCGGAACCACCCACCATAATTAACTATAACTATATTGTTTTAAGTTTCCAATATTTCGGCACTGTTGCCGAACTGTTTATTTATTTATAAAAGGCTTAGAATACAGAAAGAACGGTAGCTTCACAGCTTGTAGGTACAAATGTCAAAATAGTTACTAAAAAGTTACGCCAATTATGAAGTACACAGATATTAGAGGTAGATTAAATACAAAGTAGACATGTCTGTTATTATTATTTACAGTGTATGTGTAAGTGTATCTGAATAGTGTGGATATGTGTGAATGTTTGGGTGATGTGTGTATGTATGAGTGTATCATACTGGCACTACTGGTATGACTGAGCACCCTGTCTCAAAAAAAGAAGATCATCCAGATCCTTGACCAAAGATACTGATTATCTCCTTCTTGCTCACGTGTTGTTACTCATGAATGAACCGAAGTTATTATGGTTGGATATTTATGAACAGAAAAATAGGTCTACCCTCTTACTTGTTCCTTTTTTGCAATCGAGATCATGGAAATTCGAATGTCAAATTTGTAATTTTTAAATAATTGTCGAGCATTGTTTATTCTTCAAGCGTAATTGGCCTAATGGCCAAGCCGTCGGTTTTGTGACCGAGAGGTCGTGGGTTTGAAACCCATTACACTGCCGTGAACCCATATTTAGCTTAGTTGTAGAGGTTAACTAGATTACCAGCAATGTGTATTTTACCCATATTGAAAGATTTCTTTAAAAAAAATCTTGGCTCCAGCTAGATTGCGATTTATAAGAGATTCCTACACATTTCAGCGTTCGTTCGCAATCGGTTGCTTGGTCTGTACACACACGGCATTAGGGAAACAACAGGACATCGATCGGTATAGTACAGGAAGCCTGCTCTTAACTGGGCTTACCCATCCTATCATTATGAACGAAAATTAGTGGGTCAAGTGTCAATGTATAGGTTCTATCGCTTTAGCTGTTGCGTCGTACTATGCGGAAGCGTTACTTAACCTTAAATCTCTTAAGTCTGTCTGTCTATCTGTGTATCTGTCTGTCTGTCTGTCTGTCTGTCTGTCTGTCTGTCTGTATAACCGTTATAGAAACAAAAAATACTCGACGGATTTTATCGAAACTTGGTATAATTATTTTTCATACTCCTGAGCTGGTTATAGTATACTTTTCATCACGCTACAATCAATAGGAGCAGAGCAGTGAAGGGAAATGATGGGAAAATGGGAGAAGTTACTCCATTTTTTAAGCTTCCGTCGCGTGTGCAACCTTAATGGTTAAAGCTACACTGAAATCATTTCATGACGGAAATGTTCTCCTTAAAATTATATAAAAAATATCCCACGACAGCATATGTCTATCGTTTATAGTTGACACACAATAATACGTGTAACTCCCGATAGTTTAGCAGTACGAAGCTTTCTGATTATAATATTTGTCTACTATTACGTTTATAACACTCTCAGTCACCCCTAATTGAAAAAGTTAACATTATTAACTATTCCATAAACAAGAATCATATAAATCGGTATAGAAACACCAAAGTTATACATGAAATGCGCTAATAATAAGCCATCTCGCGTGAATACTGAGTCATGCTATTAGGATTATTTTTGAGAATCGGTAGCCGCGCTCGACGCGTCTCGCGGCCGAAGGTATAAAATTTCGTTCTATAGGTACTTAAGCCCCATGTGAACGTGATCTAAGGAATATTACCAATACATTAACTTAATAACACACAAGGAGTTACACGCTGACGGAGTCGCGGGCATAGCTATTAACAATAATATTGTGAGGTTCCGTATTGCGATATTTTTCAACAGTATTATAGATTGACATAATTATTATATTTCCCTACTAAATTACGAAAGTTAATCTGTCTGTTACATCAAAATCACTGAACCGTGAGGAAGAACATAGGCTACTTTTTTTTACGAAAAACGACGGAAACGCGGACGAAGTCGCGGGCAACAGCTATCTATACTAATAATATAAGGCTGAAGAGTTTGTTTGTTTGTTTGTTTGAATGCGATAATCTCAGGAACTACTGGTTCGAATTGAAAAATTATTTTTTAATTAAATAGTCAATTTATAGAGAAAGGCTATAGGCTATATATCATTACGCTAAGGCCAATAGGAGCGGAGCGCAGATGAAGATTGCTTCAAAATCGGGGTTAAATTTAACGTTAGCCCAAAGTAACTATTCCACGCGGACGAAGTCGCGGGCAAAAGCTAGTATTAAATAATTTTTCAGATACAAAGCATTTAAAACACAATGTTCTAGCACTAAACGAACCCATCTCGTTTAGCACTACAACATTCAAGATATTTCCTATTACTTGCAACGAATTAGTAATTCGTTGATTACTTGTTATTTTTTTTTTTTTTTAAGTTTTGTGTTGAATCTGTAAGTTTAAGCAGCGCTCACCGAAGTCATTCCTTGGATGAGTGACTAATTAACAATTCAATTCCCATGTCGGATTAATAAGTATGTTGTCAGTTTATTTTTGCTAAATCAGTTTAAATACTTATTTTGCCACAAAATTATAATATATGGAGAACAGACCGTCATGATCTTTCAAACAACAACAAAATATAGCATAGTAAGTTTTGTTAAACAAAATCTGCAGTCATTACGGGTAGTAAGAAGAGAAGAAAGAAGCTGATCTTTCTAACGCCAGTCTAGCGAATATATCATGCCAATTACGGGGTTGCATGCCAATTATTGACCCCATAATTAGAGAAGCAGTCGCTCTAAATAAAATACTAGTAGGTACTCAGCTCCATCCAAATTGTCTGGTAGTTGACCTCTTCATAATTGGAAAACATAAGCAGAGGTATATTTCTTTTTAGGGTTCCGTAGCCAAATGGCAAAAAACGGAACCCTTATAGTTTCGTCATGTCTGTCTGTCTGCCAGTTTGTCCGTCCGTCCGTATGTCACAGCAATTTTATTCCGAAACTATTAAGACTATACATGTGAAACTTGGTAGGTAGATGTATTCTGTGAACCGCTTTCAGATTTTAAGAAAAAAATAATAATATAAAGGTAGGCTCCCCATACATGGAACTGAAACCCTCTAACGTCTATAATAATTAAGTGAAAAATTTAAACAAAAAACACGCTGTACATCTTAATGTAAACTTTCAACCAAAAGTAGTTTGAACGAGATCGGGTCAGCAGTTTTTGAGATACAGTATATTTTATAAAACCGCAGATATAACTTTGTAATTCATACAAACACTATGAAAAACAAAGTTTCAGTCAGACTTGCCCATGAAGGGTTCCGTAGTAACTACGCCAAACGTAGTTACTACGGAACCCTTCATGGGCGAGTCTGACTCGCACTTGGCCAATTTTTTATGTAATCTTGAAAATTACTTTGTTTCTTATGCGTCATGATAATTCCTAAAGTTAATAGATATTATTTATTAATCACTAATTTCTACATTATATAGGTATTATTAACACAACAAAATAAATTTTTATTTTATGCTTTTTAAACTTTTCCCCTACCATAGTTTTTGTGAGTTATTTCATTTGATACGCCACTTGGTTATATTTGACAATATTCAATTATTCATCCACACTTTCACTCCCCATAACTAGTAAATGGCTGAAGCGATTTTGATAAAACATGTCTGATTGTAATACACTCGTCGTGTTCTTTCATTTGATTTTCATTTGACTTTCATAGCCCCCCAACTTTTAAACGGCTTAACCGATTTTTATCAAACACGTCTAAGAACACTCACAGATAAGTCAACTTTAATACAAAATAAAATTGAAATCGCTTCATCCGTTCGGGAGCTATAATGCCACAGACAGACCGACAGACAGAGTTAGTCAAACTTATAACACCCCTCTTTTTGCGTCGGGGGTTAAAAAGCGATCAATTTTTTTTTCTGACTGTACTTCAGTGTCATCTTAGAGAGTATCTTGAAACGTAACGATGCCGATAGCAATAACAATGTACGCTCAAAACGTCGTACATTTCGGATACTTAAAAAATCCATTCTCATTTATGTCTACTACAGGAAAAACATTATAAGTTCAGTAAACAAACAAAGATATACTTTATGGCCCATAAAATAACGACAGTAATTCAATAACGTCACACTTCAGGTGATAACTGAATGATAAAAGAGATATGGACGTATAGGTGTGTGGCGTTATTACTATTAGTGTATGTTTAGAGAGAGAATCAGCGAAGGTTTTCTCAAATTTTTAACCATCAAACGGGCACGTATTTTCTTTTCTGGTGCGATTTAGTTAGAATTCACATTAGGTACTAGCAATCAAGACAAGACAAACGGCGATGCACCATCGTTACGTGGTGGACATCCCACACATACGCACAAAACGTTTTGGGAATACTTTCATTGTGCGTACGGCTAAGGAGTGGAATTTCCTGCCGGAGTCTGTGTTTTCCGATAGCTATAACTTAGGGTTCTTCAAGTCAAGAGTGAATAGGTTACTTCTAGGTAAGCGTGCTCCATCTTCTAGATTGGAAACAATTTATTTAGAACAAAAACAAAATCTCTTTCATAATCCGATTCGGACCCTGTAAGTCTTGTTTATATTTTCATTATAATTTAGATGTTTTTTTAGCAGCTATAATTGTGAGTCTTAAACGAAGTATGTAGTAATAACTTTTGTTCTAGTTTACCTACTACTAGTAAAATCAATCTGATTAGCAATGTACGACAATAGTCAGGCGTGTGTAGTCATTCCGACGTCTGCAACGCGACTAAAACAAATGCATTCTGTTCTGTTCTAGAAGAACAGAAAATGAGGGAATGCAGTAGTTTACGAACGTAGTGTACTTATTTATTTATGTCCACACAAGGCACTAAAAAGACAAAAAACTAAAAAAAAAATCATAAGAAAATCTTCCAGCAGAATTTTTTTATTTATTTATAATACGCTCGCGTTTGACCACCATCTCACCTGATGGTAAGTGATGCTGTGGTCAAAGATGGAGCACGCTTACCTAAAAGTAACCTATTCATTCCTGACTTAAAGACCCCTAGGGTATAGCTATCGGGAAACACAGACTCCGGCAAGGAATTCCACTCCTTAGCCGTACGCACAATGAAGGTATTCCCAAAGCGTTTAGTGCGTATAGGTGGGATGTCCACCATGTAACGATGGCGCTTCGCCATTTGTCTTGTAGTCCGATGATGGAACAGGCTTGACGGAATTAGATTGTGTAATTACATCGCACACTCCCCGAAATGTAGTAGTTGTTACGTCCTTATTTTCTTTTTATTAATTATGAGCCCGCTTTTGACCTCGATCTCGCCTGATGGTCAGTGATAAATGAAGTCTACGATGTGATGAGCGAGCCCAGACGCCTATTTACTCTTGCTTTAAAGGCTGAAAGGTCATAAATGGCAGGTTACACAGAAGCCGGCAGAGAATTCCACAACTTGGCCGTGCGCACAATAAATGTGGAGGAGAAGCGCTTGGCACGACAAGACGGTATATCAACCAAGTATGGATGGTATCCAGCCGTGCGTCTTGTAAACCGGTAGTGAAAGGGAGATGGAGGAATCAGGTCATAGAGCTCCTGCGTACACTCTCCGAAGGCAAGGAACGGTTTGCCGATGAGCCAGGCTATGAAACTTGGAGTTACGGTGTATAATTAAGATAACATCTATCTGCAACAGGAAAGCACTGCTTCTGAATTTTTTAGACATGATCTCCATACATGAAGATTCATTGACTAAAGCTCTCCAGGTTTCTCTGTTCGCGGCGTCCCTGATCACAGTACTAACAGTCATATTGGTAATTAATTTCCCAGCCAGTCCAGCGAGCTGATGGTCTACCGTTCGGTCATCCGTCTTCTTTTTACGACAATAGATAGCCTAGTTCGAATGCAGAAGGCTTCAAACATCACAAACCATACGGTGATATTTGTAAAATGATTTTTTTTTCTTTTATGTTAATATTTATATTATGTGTGCCAATTTACATTTATTAAACTATATACTAATATTATGTATAATGTATTTTTCGAGATCTTCGACTAACTCAAAATCGTACAACAAATTAAATAAAAACTTCCACATCTACCCATTAACTAAGAATCTACTATCATTATGCATTTGCTTTTAGCAAATGCATAATAATAGTAGATTCTTTGTTAAAATCACAAAATTATGTGGAGACTGAGAAGCTCGTGGAAGTGTAACTCATTCATCACATAGCCCAACAAAACTTCACAACTCACATTCCACGTACAACCCTTACACACCTCATTTACACTGACCCATACATCCACACATTCACCTTACATTACATTACTACTTCTAAACACATCCCAATTTCATTATGTCTTTTGTTGTTTATTTTTAAATTATAGCTTTTTCTGTTTAAATTATTTCTTAATTAACTTTTTGCATGGAACATTATATGATCATGTTTTCTGTATCCGGAGAAGGGCGTTGTTAACTGCGCTACAGTTTATACTTTTGCAGCTAACATCGATGCATCGTTTGACTTTTTGTATCTAGTCTTGTGTTTTTGTTTCTGAATAAACAATTAAAAAAAAAAAAAAAACTGATTTGTAATATGGACGGAAATATAATAAAGTGTGGTCGATTCGACTCGGCGCGACCCGTAGAAGGTTAACGGAGTCACAAGTCTATCACGGAATGGAGCAGTGAGACAATGCAACAAATCTGATAACGCGTTTTCAAGGTTTTTTAAAACAAGATGTATCTCTAATTTAAAATTTAATCTGGTTTACTTACTTGTTAATGTAGGTACTTCCCACACCCGGGGTTGCGAGAATGTTCTATCGAGATACTGTGGCCGCGGAACTTAAGGGCAGCTGAAGGAACAGGGTGGGTTTTTAGTCAGTAGAAGTCTGACACTCCCTTCCGGTCCACCCAGATCGGGAGAAGTCATTCAATGATTTTCACACCCAGAAAAAAATTAAAAAAAAATGGTACTTCCCACACACAGAGAGGAGGATAGGATAGGATCCCAATCCCTTTATTCACTATTTACCGTTTTCAAAAATATTTACACTTGATCATGAGTATTATTCAGTTTCGTGATCTAGTTGTGAAAGTGCTGTTTTGATGAAGGAACCATTTTACTTACGACTAAATCTTATCAAAATCGGTCAAGTGGTTTAGAGGTGAAAGTTTAACAGACAGACAAAGTAGTTTTGCGTTAATATAGCGTAGCATGCTTACCTTGTAAAACTATTCACTTTTTTTATTAAAGACCCCGATTATAGCTATCAGGAACATAGATACAAGATCCATCCACAGGAGTCACGATTATGTGAAACGCAGTATCTTGACATATTTAAAATGTATATTTTCATCGTCAAATTTTATTTTTCCTAGTAGCAGAGGAATACGGTAAAATTACGAAATTCATGACTATAATTTTATTCTTGGAAGCAGATTTCTCATTTTGACGCGTATTTGCATAAACTGTTACAATTTATCACTGTTTTACCGCTTGTCTTATCTAATGTTCGCCATTACGTCGCTTTCGAAGACCACCTCGTACAGAATAGGTCATTCGGTAGTTTCGCATATTTTATCTACCTATCTATAGATACATTTTGTTTTTCGAAGAAAAGTAACTAAATCATCAAATGACTCCTCCCGCTGTGAGTGGAGTGAAAGGGAGTGTCAGACTTCTACTGACTAACAACTCACCCTGTTCCTTTGGTTGCCTTTGAGTACTGGGGCTGCGATATAATGTTAGAAATTTCCGCATCTCCGGCAGGATTATATCTAAAACGTGTACCTAATTTAAAGGGTATATACATACCAAGTGCACGGCTTCTTTGGATGATAACAAACGATATGGCAAGGGTTTTGTAATCCTAAGTCTACGTGCGTAGAACTTATTACAAATTCCAATACACAATACCAGATACCGAATTTTTCAAATTAAGAAGAACGAAAAGAATTATCGTGCTATTGGCAAGTGACGTGGAAAGTTAATGACCCTCGTAGTGCTGTGACACGTTTGTTATGATTGGTATTCAAGAAATATATGAAACCAATAATTTGGTATCAATTCTTTGAGTCAGTTATTTTGTGCTGAAACTGTGCATAGAGACATCATCCGTCCATACCAGATGTTGTCTTCAGCCCTTTTGGATAGATATGAGGTTTCCGTTACACGTTGTATACTTACATTCATTATCATCATTATTTGCATAACCTTAAAGATTGACGCGTGCCGTTGCTGCACTGCTCTCAAAACGCTGACGGAAATCATCGTGTGGAAACCGACATGTCTTAGGACCAAAAAATCTAAAGACATTCAACAAAAAAAAAAGTAGACCACCGGCCCATTGCGTCTCGTAGAGAGTAGACTGTGTCCCAGTAGTGAGAGCGTTGTAGGCTAGTAATGTTATGTAACCTTCATTCACCAGTTTCAACTATAGCCCCAAGAGCGTCTGCCACCCGGACGTGGCACCAAAGAGAAAATGATGGCGCGGGCGGGCTAATTTAGTTTATTTTAGTGGACTGTATTTGCGGTGCGGAAAAGTTTGACAAGCGCTTGGATTTAGGTACACGAGTTGCAAGGGTGTTAGACAGTAGAATGCAACCCGATATTTTAGGATAGGAACACAAACCTTTTCTCTGAAGCCACGTGCCTAGTCGACACCGGTGTTCATTTCTTTAATCTTCTTTTTGCTGTTCTCACAAAAATTACATACTAAATTCAAACACAAATTGTTGTTACTTAGTCTGTGAAATACGATGAATCCTAGATTGTCAAAATTAAATGTTCTTGATAAGCGGAAGTCGGAAGTGTGGGTTTGCGATCCCACAAAATGGCGCGGTGAATCCACCAATCAATCGACTACGAACCCAGTTAAGCCACTGCAGGCACAATTTATCGATACGGGTTATTATATACCATACTAACACCGATTGCGAATACGATGATACTGAGCAAACCATTTCCCATATGCTTGCACCCTTGCACCCTTGAAGACCTGATGAACGCCACTGAGGTCGTGACTAGCGTGGCTGACTATTGGGCCCAACACAGTATTTAAACCAACGATTTACCATCGACTCGAAGAAAGAAAAAGACTTATACAACGTGTAACGGAAACCCCATATCTATCCAAAAGGACTGAAGACAACATCTGGTATGGAGTCTCTATGCAAAGTTTCAGCTCAAAATAAGTGACTCACAGAATTGACCCCAAATTATTGGTTTCACATGTTTCCTGAATACCAGTAATAACAAACGTGTCACAGCACTATGAGGGTCATCATTTTCCACGTCACTTGCCAATAAAACAATAATTCTCTTCGTTCTTCTAATTTGAAAAATTCGGTTTCTGGTATCAATATTCCACAATATATTCCACAACTTTTCACACAACGCCATCTAGTCCCAAACTAAGCAGAGCTTGTGGTATGGGTACTAGACAACTGATAAACATACATATATATTTCTAAATACATACAAATTATAGATAAATTACACCCAGACAATGAACAAATGACCGTGCTCATCACACAAACATTTGTCCTAGGTGGGAATCGAACCCACGACCTTGCGCATAGCAGTCAGGGCCACTGACCACTATACCAACGGGCCTGTCAATATATTGAAATTTCTAAAATGCTCCACACATGTAGACATAGTATTAGAAAACCCTATCCATATCGTTTGTTATCATCCAAAGAAGTCGTGCACTCGGTATGTATATACCCTTTAAATTACACGTTGTATACTTATGTATTAGGAACTAAAAAAACTATTGAAGAGCGTGTCTATAAAATGTCAATAAACTCTTATATCTGTCTCCATGTAATTTCTGTTAATAATAAAACCTTGAATTTATCCGAACATTATCCACTTGACCTAAAATCAGGTATTTTTTGTAAAATACGACGTTCTTTGACAATTTTGGCGTGTGGTCGCCTCATTTGCTACTAAGCCGAGCTTTTTGTTGATAATACGCCTCGTTTCGGAACTAATTTGAAATGAAAAAGTATTCTAATTTTCGTATTTGAATTTTTGCGGGTCAGATTAAAAGGTGGCTTTGTGAGACCAGATTATGGTGAATGGGTATTAGTAAATTATATTTTTTTCTTTAAAAGAAAAAAAATAGTAAAATATTTTAAAAGACAAGTTTTAAAAGTATTAAGGTTTGGAACTGAACTATAATTAGAATTCTGTACATAAAACTATGCTTTCATATGCACTACTGTTTAGTGCACGTTTAAATGCACGTAAAAACAAAAAGAATTATTCGCGCTTTTCCTTTTTTTGTAGTCTCCGTTTTCTTTGTGTTGCTGTTTCTTTTTTTGTAGTTTTTGCCTTTTATTCCCACGAGTAGCGAATAATTAAACAGTAGATCCCCCAGAGGATTTGAAAGTGACATCTACACTTCTGGACACATCTATTGGCCCACCTTAGAGTTTAGGTTTCGATGGCCCCTACCGAAATATGATTGCTAGATTGAACAAAAACTGTTGATGCAGTTTTAAACCTGATACATTTTACCATCTTTTTCGATCGTATAGTTTTAAATTTGAATTCAGAATACCATACGACATGGACCTACGCCTAACAAGTCGGATATGCGCCTTATTAAAGGCAATTAATTTTTGAATAAAAAACATGTTTTATCAAATAAAGGTTTAATTTAATAACGCGTGTTGCCTCCATGGGCATCTACCACAGCTCTCATACGATTAGGCATAGAGTTTATCAACCGCTCTATGAAATTTTGAGGGATCATCTCCCATTCCTCTTCTATGGCAGTTTTCTACTCCTGCATCGTCTGGGCAACTGGCTGACGAGCCCTAACACGCCTTTTTAGCTCGTCCCACATGTGCTCAATGGGGTTCATGTCTAGGCTTCTGGCTGGCCAGTCCATAACTGTGATGTTCACATCCCGAAGATATTCCCTGACGATGCCGGCCGCATGGGCTCTTGCATTATCATGCATAAAAAGGAAATTTGGGCCCACATAGTCCGCGTATGGTATCACGTGAGGTTCTAAGCACTCACGAATGTATCTTTCAGCATTTAATGTTGGCAGCCGTGGTCCTGTAACAACCTCAAGTTGAGTTTTGCCGCTCGCGGATATACCGCCCCAGACAGTCCATGAGCCACCGCCATAAGCAACCCTCTCTTCAAAGCAGCATTGTGCGAAACGCTCTCCCTTACGCCGGTAGACCTTCTTCCTTCCATCATTGCCATGTAACACAATTTTAGACTCATCAGAAAAGAGTACACGGCTCCAATCTTGCTGTGTCCAATTTAAATGACTGCGTGCGAAATGAAGGCGCGCTGTTCGGTGGGCTCGCTTTAGTTTGGGCCCATTAGCTGGCTTGTGTGGTACCATATCGCGTTCTTTTAACCTTCTCCGAACAGTTCGAGTGCTCACAGATACTCCGTGGAAGTCGCGAAGTTGGTTTTGTATCTCAATGGAGGTAAGGTGACGATTTCTCAAGCTGGTCGTCACGATGAATCGATCCTGCCTTTCAGTTGTGACCCGAGATCGTGGCCTTCCTTGGCGACGAACAAAGCCGCCAGTCTCTAGGTACCTCCGATAAACATTTCGGACCGCAGATCGACTTAAATTAAGTTGAGCACTCACGTTTCTTTGGCTGTGTCCGGCCTGAATAAGTGCCACAGCTTGGGCGGCGACTTCAGGTGAAGTATCCATAGATTATTGATAGAACCTCACCTTAATGTTAAGAATAAGTAATGTTTGTTGCAAAAGCAAAGATATCAATCACTTTTTCAAGAATTAAATCCAAGTAAACCAATAAAACCATATTTTCTTAGTATTCGATTGTTTGATATCAACAAACAGGCTCCAAATTGTCTTTTGTTTCTTTAAATTCTGTGTTCGAAATTCAAAAAAAGACTATTGAATGAAATTGTGAATGTGCCAGGTTCAAAACTGCATAAAAACTTTTTGCTCGACCTAATATAAAATTTTAGCTAGGACCAAACGAAACTGAAAATACAAGGTGGGCCAATAGATGTGTCCAGAAGTGTATATAAAAATCTATGGATTATGCGGTAATTCTAGAAGGTTAAGAAAACCGATAACGGATTTTCTTTACGTTTGTTATAACCTTGAAACCTGATCGTGTTCAAAGTCCATTACGTGGCCTTTCTCACAAATGCAAACACGACTATGATACGATATTCCATCATGGAATGCCAGTGCCTATCTTCCAGCTTCATCATCAGATCTTGAAACCTAATCGTGGTCAAAGTTAATTACAAGACTTTTCTAAGAAATCAAAAACAGCTATGATACGATTTTCCATCATGAAGTTCCAGTTCATATCTTCCGGCTCCATCATCAGATCAGTTCGACAGTACCATCAGAACTACATACAGCTGCCAATTTTCATTACGCTACGACCCTTGGTTAAATTAGTTACCTTAGATTCCATTACATAGTTAGTTACATACAGGTCGACCTAACAAAAATAACGATCAAAATCTCGCTCTGAGAAACAAGCTTTTGACAAGAAATCAATGTAATGTTAAGCAAAACTTGTTACCCATTTACACGATGGATTACAGTAAAATAATTAAATAATTACAGTTAACATACAGATCGACCGAAAAGCGTGTTAAAAAACGTACCCTTTAAGATACTCTACTTAATTTGAAACAATGCACTTTAGTTTCATTCATATTTTTAACCAATAATGCAGCTATAGCTGCAAATTAGAGATAGGTACTTTATAACACTTTCTGTTGAATCATGTTTGTTTGTTATTACAATGAAACGCTTAAAATTTACCTCAAATAATATTTATTATGTATTGTGAAACAGTTTTATCATGTTTGTTTGTTTGTTGTTACTACAATGAAATGCTTAAAATTTACCTCAAATAATATTTATTACATGTGTGGTGAAAATATTTAATAAATGTACAGGGAATGCGTTAAAATAGAACGTGTGTTTATTGAAAAGCTACTTTTTATAATCTTTGTATGAATGCATGAAGTGTATGACCAAATGATAATTATTTAGGTATTTGCAAATTGGTAATCCATACTTAATATTGTAAATGCGAAAGTAACTCTGTCTGTCTGTTACACTTTCGTTTTCACGCCTAATTCGCTAAACCGATTTAGATGAAATTTGGCATGGGAATAGTTCAAGACCCTGGGAAGGACATAGGATAGTTTTTAACCCGAAATTTCCACGGGCTCGGGATTTACGCTGGAAAAACCTCCCACGCGAACGTAATGGCGGGCAAAAGCTTGTAAAATAATACATTGATATGTCATGTATGCATTTAAAGTATAAGGCCGATGTTTCCTAATTGACTACTCTGAGAAGAAACACCGAAACAAACTCAGAGGTCAAAAGTCCATTCAATCCATAACGGCCAAATCTGTGATAAATATGTGTAGTTATCTTTTGAGGAAAATACACAGATTTTAGCTGGCCAAGTAGATACAATGGTGTCCTGTCTTCTATAAATTAAAAAAAAAAACCTAAATAGATACAGCATTCTATACTCAAATGTGTTAATACAAGAGAGAACTAATAAATAACCTTTGCTAATTTAGTGTTAGCACTAAAACTCAATACAAATTAGTACTGTGTGTTTATCTAGAATTAATGTGCGGTAATAAACCTTTCCGTCTTTAACTTTTATGTTCTAACATTATTATTATGTATCTGAGGCGCTTGTGGATTAATAATAAAAGCGGAATAGATCGATTTTCAAGGGTAAGCAATGCTTCCTGAGATTAACCCGTGCAACCATCTATTTTGACTGTAACTAATTAATAGTATATTTTCACATGCCTCTTATAGTTGAGATGTGTAAAGCACTACTTTAGTGTAACACCAATTGGACCAAATTGGACCATGTCTCTGACGAAATAATTGATTTAGGAAAAAATATTTCGAAAAACAATAATTTAAATTGATATAAGATACGTAAATTAATTAGAATGGACAATGATCTCAGTATAATAATTATATACTTTAACATGTTAATGATTAATATTTTGACTGGTTATTAATGTGAAATTATTCTGTGACACTGTTATTTTTAGGGTTCCGTAGCCGAATTGTAAAAAACGGAGCCCTTATAGTTTCGTCATGTCTGTCCGTCTGTCTGTCTATCTTTATGAATATCGAGATTCTTCCGTGCCACACAAAATACGTTAAAGCTGTTGAACATATACAAATGACAGCCGGACCATTTGTAAGTCTTTGACAGTGTTTGGAAGGCAGACGATCTGACACGAGTACTGCTAAAGGGTATCGTGTTACCCAGCTACTGGGTTGTCGAGGCTGCATTTTAACCGAATGCAGCTAAGTACTATAGTTTTATATAGAGCAACTGCCTATCTGAATAGGCAGTTGCTCTATATAAAACTATAGTACTTAGCTGCATTCGGTTAAACTGGAAGCCGAACCCGACATAGGAATAGAATAAGCAGATAATGAAATGTTCATCTTCGCAAGCATAAAGTTTTCATTATAAAGAACAAAGACAGATCCTGGCCTATACAACTTTTAAATCTATAATGGCATGGCCATTTATCTGTAATGTATAAAAATCTATACAAAAAAAATCTAAAATATAAAGTTTAATTTAATTTAATTCGAGATCTTCTCCAATAGAATTGATTTATTAATAAACAAATAGCTGACCGGAAATTGTTGAAAATAAGTTGAGTTTTCAGTATGCTGCAATTAAACTTATTAATCAGTTTTATATTTCAAATCTTTTATTTTTTCCGTTTTCTGCATTATTTTCTATACTAAAAATAGTAACTAATTGTGGATTGAATGTTTTCCGAATGCGGAGGTATTTAGTAGAATGCGAAGAAGTTCGTTCATTGTTACAGCAGTGCACCTTATTAGACAGAAGTAATTACTTTAGTGCTAAATGTTAGCGTGTAAAAATATGTATAGAGATCGTCAAATTGTAATAACCTCAAAATTCCATATTTGTATTTATGCTAGTACTTTTTTGTAAGAAGTTCTATACAATATTGAATGCTAAGAAACAGTTCTTCTTCTTATTGAACAACACACAATAAAATTATTTTCATCGCTGGCCGTGAGAATTTTATATTCAGCCAAAGTTACTATGGACACTTGGCATTGCTCTTTCCAAGTTTTATATTAAATTTCGTAGATATTTAGAACTTTGTTATAAAAGCACAGCAGAATGTTAATTCGCATATGGTGTTTGTTGTAAATATGTGTGCAGGTAACAATTAAAGGCAGCATTCTGCTCCGACGCTCGCCCGCGACAGTCGTGCCGCTCCGCGCTCTCGATCGTTCCGTGCCTGAGTCATCGCTCCGTTCGTCACGCCCGCCGTGACGTCACTCGTAGTCGCCGACTACGACGCCTGGTCCGGATCCGCCTTTTTCGAGGCGGTGAAGGATATCGTGCTTCTCTAACAGAGATTGTCAAAACAATTTGGTTTGGCCCCTTCAGGGTAAAACCACAGTTTCGTGGTCCTTGGTTGGAAACCTCACGGTGTCAACAATACCAAGGGGGTGCTGACCCGACGCACCCGCTGATCCCCTTCAGGGTGAAGCAGTCAATTGGAGTCGAGTGCTAGGTTTTGGCCTTGGGGGATCTCCTAGTCAAACCTAGTTACTGAGTTCTCTTCACAGCATACACACCTAGTGTCGGTTGGGTGTATCTACCCCTTCGCACTAGACCCAATAGGGCCCGGTACGCACATTGAGATTGGCGACCGGATTACAAGCTTAGGGCACACCATTAGGCACACACCTCCCTGCTATCCCCGCAGGGAGCGAACTCACCTCCGGGTCATTCCCGCCCGGAGGGTTAGGCAAATAGGGCCCCTCAGGCCACATCAGACGGCAACACAGCTACCGAGTTTGTCTGGGTTTCTCTTCTCGGTAGCGAAGTGTTAGGAGAAACTCCGGGGCAGGGCTCTTTGGGGACCGTCTGCTCGGGGAGCTCACGTTTGACGTGTCTCCTCGAGGCGCTTATGTTAGGGTTAGGAGATTAGGATGCCCACCTCTGTCGCCTCCAATATGGAGGACAGGATTGAGGATCTCGTGTCCAAAGTAGATTCCCTAACGGTTCGGTTAAATAGAACAACCGATATATTAGGAAAGATCCTATTTGAAAACCCCGCCCTACAAAGGAAATATGAGGAGGAGATTGACTCCTTACCCCCCGCGGTGTTTCCCGCCCCACAGCCAGATTTAGGTCCCACCCCCGCGCCCAACGCAGATAGGTCCCCCTCCCCCCCAGACGTCGAAATGGACTCTGAGGAGGAGGAACAAGAAAAAGAGGGCTCGGAAGGCGAGCGCTCGGAGCGCGCAGAGAGCATACACTCTGAGCGCTCGGAGCGAGCGGAGTCCGAGCACTCCTCCGACCAAACCTCTTCCTCCGACGAGTTTATCCTCGTCGAGGGAAAGAGGAAGAAGAGGTCGCAGGCCTCGTCCTCCACTCAGGCCCCTAAGGCCAAGAAACTCTCCCCTCCCGAGCCAGCACGCTTAGTGCAGAGCCAGCCCTCCTCTTCCTCGGCCACTAGGCCCAGCCCTACCCAAACCCCAGTCGTCAGCGCCTCAGTGCGCAAGACCATCCCTCCCCCACCCATCTTCATCCATGACAAGGGGGCTTGGACAAACGTGTCCAAAGCGTGTGGCGAGCAACGCATCGCCTACACGAATGCCCGCGCCGTTCAGAACGGCATAAAAGTAGGGTTAGCGACAGCTAACGACCACCGCGCGCTTTCGAAGCTACTCAAGGCTCGAAATATCCCCCACCACACTTATACGCTCCACGAGAGCAAGCCCGTTCGGGTGGTCCTCTGCCGGATCCCCAGTGAGATCCCCACCACCGAGATCGTCTGCGACTTAGAGTCACAGAACATCCCGGTGATTGAGGTGCACCGTATGCACGGCAGAGGTGGCAGGGCGTCTAACAACGTCCTCGTCATCTGCCACCCCGTCTCCGAAGGTCCCCACCCCATCTTTGCGCTGAAGACTGTATGCAGTCTTTCAGGAATTCTAATTGAGAAGCCACACAAGAGTGGCACGGTAGGCCAATGCCACCGTTGCCAGTTGTATGGGCACGCGCAACGGAATTGCTTCGGCAAACCCCGGTGCGTAAAGTGCCTGGGCGATCACGGCACCGCGGAGTGCAGTCGCCCAAAAGATAGGTCCCAGTGCCCAGACCCGCCCAGCTGCGTGCTGTGCGGGCAATCCGGTCACCCCGCCAACTACCGAGGCTGTCCGAAAGCCCCGAAAACCTCCGCCCCTAAACTGGCAACGCGCGCTAGCGCACGCCAGGGACGAGAGTGTCCTACACTCTCGTCTGAGCTCCCCCAGACCCTCAGTCCCCAGCGTCCAACTCCTTGGACGGCGGCGAATCACGCCCAAAACTTCCCGGCACTAAGGCCGAAAGTCCCTGGGCTGATGGATCAACCCATCATGCCCTCCGCTCCGGTTGTTGTGGCTTCTCAGCCCCCACCTCCTCCCCAGTCACTCCCTCGCTCGGTAGAGCCGGAACTCGATGCGTTCCTCATCCTTGGAAATACCTTCAGTTTCTTCCAGTCCCCCCGCGCCATCCAAATGGCAAAGGAGGTCGTGGCCTGCACTAGCATCAACTCCCTGATTCGGGTATACCATCAGTATCCCGATGTCAAAAGTCATTTTGATAACCTTTTTAAACAGCCATAATGTATAACACGGCTAGTAAGAGACTAAAGCCCCGATCCCTAAAGCTAGGTTACTTCAATGCCAATGGCATCACTAATCAACGGGACGAGATCGCGACTTTCCTTCGCGATCATAGTCTCGACATCCTTCTGGTCCAAGAGACCTTCCTCAAACCCCACCTTAGGGATCCCAAGGTAGCCAACTACCGGCTAGTTAGGAACGATAGGACTAGATGCCACAGAGGTGGCACTCTAATATATTATAGGAACTCCCTGCACTGCATCCCTATGGATCCGCCGCCCCTTGCCCACTTAGAGGTATCCGTTTGCCGGCTAGGCATGACGGGCCATCCCTCTATCACAATAGTATCCGCGTATCTCCCACCGCACAGCGACGTAGATTCAAATTCTTCGATAAACGCCTCACTACGAAGCGACCTTACAGCCCTTCTTGACATGAGTGACTCCGTCCTTATAGCGGGGGATCTCAATGCCAAACATCCCGCATGGTGTAGTCGTATTACCAACCCCCGTGGGAAGGTACTATACGACCTTTGCACACCTCTCCACATAGATATCATAGGTCCTATGCGGCCTACTCATTATCCGTTCGAGCCATCCCACTTGCCCGACGTACTCGACATTGCCCTCCTGAAGAATGTGAACTTACGTTTGCACTCTTTAGAGACGGTAGACGAACTTGACTCTGACCATAGACCGGTGATCTTGGAGTTAACTCCGAGATCGGGTCCCTATGACCCTAACCGCCCCCCTCCCACACAGGTGATCACTGACTGGAGGAAAGTAGGCGAATTGCTGAAATCCAACACGTCTCCTCACCTGGACAAGATCCCCGACCACATCCAGTCCGCCGCCGACACGACGGCTGCGATCGACTCACTCACGGAGCACGTACAATCTGTCTTGAACGACTGTTCAAAGGAGATTCCGGTGTCAGAGCACTGGCGCCGGAAACTCCCGGACGATGTGCGGGCCCTGCTGACTGAGAAGAACGCAGCAGTCCGTGCCTACAGATCTTTCCCCTGCCAGAATAACAAAACTTTCATGCGGTACTTACAGCGCAAAGTAAGTAACAGCATCAGAGAGTGGCGTGAAGCCGGCTGGGACAAGACCCTGAGCGAACTGGAACCCACCCACCATGCCTTCTGGCAACTTCAGCGGAATATGCGCGCCACTGAGGTTGCCTCAATGCCTCCCCTTATCCGCCCGGACAAAAGCATTGCCTTCGACGACGAAGACAAAGCCGAATGCCTAGCCGACAGCCTGGAGGCACAGTGCTCTCCCAGTTCCCAACCAGTCGACCCAGCCCACCTTGCCCACGTGGATGCTGAGGTCGAACGTAGATCTGCCCTACCCCCTGTCGAGGACCCTGATGCTCCCCTCCCCTCCGCCACGGAGGACGAGGTGGAGGAGATCATCAAGAAACTCAAACCTAGGAAAGCTCCCGGGACTGACAGACTGACCACTAGGGCACTTAAACTCCTCCCACGTACGATAATAGTCCTACTGACTGCCATCTTCAATGGCGCCTTGTCCAACAACTTGTTTCCACAAGCTTGGAAAGAGGCTATAGTGATAGGTATCCCAAAACCCAAAAAGCCCAAGAACCTCCCGACTAGCTATAGACCCATTAGTCTGCTCAGCGCCCTCGGCAAGGTCTACGAGCGGATTATTCTTAATCGGCTCAAGGACTTTGTCGAGGCCAAGAGCCTAATCCCTAACGAACAGTTTGGCTTTAGAGCCCATCATTCCAGTGTCCACCAAGCCCACCGCATCGTAGAGCACATTAGCGGCCGCTTTCAACGCGGTCTGGTGACGGGGGCCCTATTCTTTGATATAGCGAAGGCTTTCGACAAAGTCTGGCACAATGGCTTAATTTACAAGCTTTACCAACTAGGTGTGCCGGACCGTCTCGTGCTCATCATTCGAGACTTCCTGTCGAACCGCTCCTTCAGATATCGTATCGAAGGAGCGCTTTCCACTCCCCGCCCTATCAGAGCCGGCGTCCCTCAGGGCGCCGTGCTCTCCCCCCCACTCTTCACGCTATTCACTAGCGACATCCCCAAAAAGCCCCCAGTAGAGTTATCCCTGTTTGCCGACGACACGGCCATCTACTACTCGGGACATAATCCCGTTAGCATCGCTCATACCCTCCAGACCTCAGCCAACGCACTAGGCGATTGGTTTAGGAAATGGAGGATTGAGGTAAATCCCGACAAAAGTCAAGCAGTCCTGTTTCGCAGGGCTCGCCAGCATAAAAAGTTCACCCCCCCACGCCCGATCACTATGTTCGGCAAGCCAATCCCTTGGGAGAAGCGAGCCAAATACTTAGGTGTGATCCTCGACCAGTTCCTGAATTTCAGTGAGCACATAAAGTCGGTTCGCTCGCGAGCCGCTTTCGCTCTCGGTAGGCTCCACGCCCTGCTGAGTAAACACAGCAAGCTCTCCCTTAAATGTAAAATCCGAATATACACGACATGCATACGTCCTATCATGACGTATGCCTGTCCGGTGTTTGCTCATGCCAGTCCCAACCAGATCCATAGGATGCAAGTCGTTCAGAACCGTTTTCTCCGAAAGGCCACGGGCGCGCCCTGGTTCTGTAGGAACGAGGATCTCCACGTAGACCTCAAACTCCCGACCATAAAGCAAGTGTTGAAACGCATGTCAGTGCGTTACTTCACCTCTGCTGAAACCCACACTAACCCCCTGATCGTATCGGCCGCCCGATACAGACCCTCCAAGATTTCTCGGGTTCGTCGCCCGCGTATCATCCTAGACGAGCCTGACGACCCCACCACCATCCGACAAGAGAGCAGTAGGGAAACCAGCACTCTTAGAAAACACATATACAGAACGCGTTCCTTATTCCGGCCTCGCCGACGAGGCCCATCGCGACGTCCGCGTACCTGTAATGAAAATCCTCCCCGACCTTTGCCAAACGAGCCAGCCCGCGATGCTGAGCCAGTAGCAATAAATACTCCCGAAAATAATATGACCCAGCCTGTCCCTTTGCTGCCCTCCCAAAATGACCCCGCTATGCCGAGGCCCGTACTCCACAGGGAGTGCCCTTAGCGTGCGGTCATTAGTTTTTAAGTATATTTTAGTTTGTAAGCCCTGGCTGGGGGCCTTTAATTTATTAGAGGTCACCACAGGAAAGTCCGGTTAAGTAGACTCACAGCCTTAGTGTGCTGATCTACAAGTGGCCCTACCTAAAAAAAAAAAAAAAAAAAAAAAAAAAAAAAAAAAAAAAAAAAAAAAATAATAATTCGCATATGAGAAATGTTTGCATAATTTAATGGCTTTACGCCCGTCGGTTTGTTCAGGCTGGATTTCGTTTGCTTACCTAAGAGCTTATGCAACTACAGTAATCAAAACTTGATTTATTTTTCTGTTATTTCGATCCGAACCCTGGGTTGGGAAAAAAACACTATTGGAATTTTCTATAAGTAGTTTGCACAGTGGAAGCCTGGAGTTAGTGGTGTGATACCCGCATGTCTCGGAAAGAATGTGAAGCGGTTGGTCCGACACCTGATCGATCTCTGGTTGTATTGGATTTGTGTCTCATCGAACTTTAAGAGTAAAAGAACAGAGAATCCCAGCCGAATCGGTCAGGACATATATTCTAAAAAAATAATAGCAATCACTTTCTTGACAATTTAACAAATATTTAACATACATGTAGGTCATCATCACAATTTCAGTCATAAACAAATTACCCGTTCAATGCATTTATTTCTCCAGAAGTGCTTTAATTGTAACTAAAAGCTGGTTAAGTTGAGATTTGAATGCAATAAAAGAGTGTACAATATATACTTTCCTATACGTGAGGATATGATAGTAAAAAAAAAAAAATTCAATTAACATATATACTAAACCTAACTATGTACATAAAAAAATAAAATAAAGAATAAAATAAAAAAGAAACAAGCTTAGGCGTCAAAGTACTCCTCCTCATCGCTGTCGTCCGGAAACGTACCCAGAAGACTGGCAGCATTGCCACGTTGTATGGCAATGCTTATTCTTTGGGCAAAGAATGAGCCGGCCCTCCGGTCACGCAAGGAATCGATCAGCCGGTGAGATAATTCCTTATAAAGGAGACGCGCACTCGGGCCCCATGACCCAAGCGTTTCGACCCCAAACGGCACGAAACTGTAATTACTAGAAAGGTTACAGTATTTGCGCCGTTTGAGGGCCTCAGCAGTCGCGGCTGCTGCACCAGCACAGCTCGCCGTACTTGGAATATAAGATGGTGCAAGAGTGTCGACACAAGTTGCGTCCCACACTAGAGGCCTACCCATCTTCCAAGGCACCAACGTCATACCATCTGGCCTCTTCCCATCGTCACGTACTAAGCCGCTTGGTTCTAATATCGCAGGTGTACTGGCGGTGGCAAGAGCTCGACGAATAATGTCATTAATGCTGGCGTGCCGAGCTATGCGCCCTGCACTCTTGTAACAGGACAGACCATGGTGCCCGAGGCTGTCAACAGCTGTACCGCAGTGACACCGATGTGGAGCAACACAAGGTACGCCTAAACGTAAACAAGTAGCGACCCTGAACGAAGCGTCATCCATCATTGTGCCAATGGTGGATGACGGGAGTGCTTGGAGCCATAGACCCGACTCCCATTCTCCCACAGCCAACAGACGAGCTCGCTCAGCAGTATTCGAAGACGTATTAATTAAGTTATTCCGTAAAATACTGCAGAGCGGCGCGTCCCATAGTCTTTGGGAAGACAGGTTGTCGGGCAAATCCGTGTTGGGACAAGTCATCTTCCAAGCGTTCAAAGCATCGGACAAACACGGTACATCAAAATTAACCAGTGAGTGAGATAAAATTTTCCTGGTCAAAGAATCCGTACCGTGGACCGAGGAGAGAAAGGCTGGTAAACTGATACTTGAAATTTTGCGGACGCCGAGACCACCCATGCGAATGGGAAGTGTGGCTTGCTGCCACGCTCGGTCATCCAAGGCCACATTTAAAATGGAAGATAGTGTGTTTCTTATAATTTGGTCAACTTTTTCCAAAAGTTGAGGGTATTTCCAAAGATGAGATGAGCGAAGGCTATATGTTAATTTGGGTCCAAAGCAACAGTATCGAATAAGTGTAAAAGCCGAATGCATGCTAATTTTGAAAAGTCTTTCCGAAACATCACTAAAATTTTGGATCTTTTGCTCAATGAAAGTTGGAAAGGATTCATCAAAAATTGGAGAGCCTAAGAGGTGAAGAGAACTTTTGTCAATTATTTTAATATTCGGTGCTATTGTTTTAAATTTTGCTAAGGTCGTCTGTCTGTCAGTGGTGTGGGGGAGGTAAATTTCACATTTTTCTAAATGTATAAGTTAAGTTCCAAACCTATGGAACTAAATTTATCCTTCAAAAAAGTAAAATCTTTTAACACGGTGTCTACATCACCTCCTAGGGTACCATCATCTAAATACCAAACATTAAATTTGGAATTTAGTTGCCGAATGATAGGGTTTATAGCCAAACTGAAGATGACAGGCCCAAGAGGGTCACCTTGTTGGCAACCAACTGCTGACCTTTTTTATTTTATTTCTTTATTTTATTTTTTTATGTACATAGTTAGGTTTAGTATATATGTATATATATGGCGGGATTGTCACTCAAATCTGATTTTTTACATTTAATTTTTATGATTAAAATAAGTTCTCTGAAGAAATTTCATCAACATCGAGTAAGTGGTTTAAATGTGAAATTGTTACAGACAAACAGATGTATTGAGTTACTTTTGATAATATTAGTAAGAATAGAGTCACTAAGAAAAAATTAACATACAATAGAAAATAGTTGTCTGTAAGAAATGGCCCTGTGTGATAAGACCGCCCATTATACACGTATTTTACAATGTTTATCCTTAGAAATATTATTAGGTGTACAACCGTACAGCAAGGTAATACGTCCTGTCCATCAATTGGAATAAGGAAAACATGTCGGACACGTATCTTTTGTGTTATCAAATCAATAAAATTTCACAGATAAAACGCCCGTCCTCTGGCTTCCACTACGTCATGACTGTAACCCATCTGTTCTGATGCTTTCTATATATAGATAGATAGATAGATATATTCTTTATTGTACACCATTACAGTAAAACAAAATTATGGACTTAACAATTAAAAAGGGTGATACAAGGGGCGGTCTTATCGCTAAAATCGATCTTTTATAGACAACCTTTGGATGGATTTGACACAGAAGAAGAAAATAAATACGTGGGTAGTCCACGGTGTACTATTTATCTATATAAAATACAAAACAATAAATAACGTTCTCAAAACATACCTATACACATATAAATAATTAAAAAAAGAAAGCAACAAATACATACATAATAACAACAATTTAAGGAGAGAGATAAAGATCTTTTACTAAGTTTTTGAAAGAAGATAGGGTTTGTGCTTGTCTTACTGACACGGGTAGAGCATTCCACAGCCGTACTGCTTGAGCTGCGAACGACTTACCATAAACATTGGTGGTTTTACATATGAGCTGCCTATTGCTTACTTTTGGGACGAGAATAGGTTGTCGTCTCCGAATAGGAATAGGTATGCTGGTGTGGTGATTTAGAGGTCCATGACCAATCAGGAAAAGTAGAAGACTATATGGAACAGCTTGGCCCAGCAGAGGGACAATGCAGATTAACAAAAAAAGGGTAAAACGCATCGATATTCAGTGGAGGTGACTTGGAATGTCACTTCTGGCAAAGCGTGACGTCATGATTATTCTGGCAAAGCGTGACGTCATGATTATTCTGGCAAAGCGTGACGTCATGATTATCATGATTGTCAGGTAGTTTGAGTGCTTTTTGCAGCCTACCCAAACAATCTTACCTTGGTATTGTTCGTCAAATCGTAAAGCTCCTTGTTCTAAGTTGAGCAAACGTCATTTAAGAAATGCTTGCACTGTATGGACAGGCCCACTCAAATCTGTGAGCATCTTTCTTCAAAAGATCGCCTCAGACTGAAACCTACAAGGTTCCCATATAATAATAATATATCCTTTATTTCAGGCAACTAGGCCCATAAAAACAATAAACAAATACAAAATCTTATAAATAAACTAATACATAACAAATTTAAACACTTAAAAACAAAAACTAGTTAACACCAATAGACGGCGTCGTGTTGCGCTGCGAGGTGTCGCGTAATCTTCCGCGAAATTTTCGATATACGACACCTTTCGGCCAAAATTCCTGCTTGAGGAATGTCTCTAATAGATGAGTTGGAACCCGCATCACAAACGATTTAAAATTCGTTTCATGACGCGACTTCAACTTCAACTTGAATATAGGTAATTAAACCAGTATAGATTGTATGAACTTTAAAAGAGACGGACCCCTGAGTTTGTTTCGGTGTTTCTTCTCAGGGTAGCCAGTTAGAAAACACCGGCCTCATCTAGTTAATATTTACAAAAAAAAAACGACGTCTTAAAGTGTTATTTAATAACCAATTTGCGAAATGAAGATCATTTATCATTTGATGTGTTTAGTGGAGACTAATGTGAGGCTTAGTAACGCACAGAAGACAAAGTGGAAACAGTATGATAATAAGGGTAGAAAAAACTCGTATTTCAAAAGCACAGTCAGCACTAATAACGATGTCCAATAGGTCAACAGCTGGTAAGGGCAAGTAAAGGAACAGAGTGAGGTTTTAGTCAGTAGAAGTCTGACACTCCCTTCCACTCCACCCAGAGCGGTCAGGACTCATTGATGATAATCCCCCCAAAGGGCAGACTTGTCCTGCCTAGTCCCATTAAGATCGGAGGCCTTTGAGCCACATGAAAAATTAGCGTTATAAAGAGCAGACGTGATTAGCAATTTGGAACTAAATGCACTGCGCTCCGTAGTGCTTTGTGCTAGGACTTTGAAATGTTCGTCAAAAACTAATTCTGTGCATCAGATGAAATACACAAGTACATCATGCTAGCGCTTTAGGAGCATGGGTAAAGTACACTTAATTAAAACATCTACTGTGATATTCAACACTTGTAAGGTACTCAATAAAATGCATGAAACAGATGATATTTCTAAATATAATAAATATAAAACGGCGTAGCTTAATTACTTATACATACAGTATGTTAACTAACAGAGGGCATTCATGTTAAGGATTTTTTTTATATTTAAATTATTAACAAAATTACGATAAGCACAATCACAGTAAATGTTGAGAAGACTCAATTGTTCATTATAATAATAACAGTAAGTAGACTTACTGTATTAAAATTATGTTTTATTTCGTATTTTCACTATCATATTTACAGTAACTAATGTTCCGGTAGATAGATAGATAGCTAGATAGATAGTAGTAGTATAGTACTTTATTATACACCAAAATTGACATTAAAAAAATTTAATTGAATAAGATTGACGTTATTTAAATATGGCGTTTTAGCTACTCATTTTCATAGTAAATATAGTTAATAACTTGTGTAATTCACAAAAAATAAAACCAATCCGTAAGCACTTACTTGATGTATATCAAGTAAGTGAGTGAGCAGATATACTTACTGTAAAAATGTAATTACAGTATCTTACCGACTTACTGTAAATACGCTTAAGAAAGTGTTAGTTGGGCTGATAAAAGTGGTAATTATAGATACAATCCATTAGATTAAAAAAAAAATCAACATTTAACAAATAAATTATATTGAGTACTAATCTACAAACATGTATCTTTTGTTATCCGTTCAAATATTTAAGCTATCTGCTATAATTATCAAGATATCAATTTAAACATTTCAAAACAAAAGTGCGATTTCCCAACATTTCATTTTTTTGACTTACTGTAATTATGACAATGGGGGCAGAGCTGCATCCGGTTAATCTGGACCAACCCTAACAGAATTATTGCTTGTCTATTTTAAGTTAATTTACAGTGGATAATTGTTTTGCCAATAAATACATAATTTGTGCTAACTACTCTTTGAGACGCGCGTGGAACACGACACGCCGTTGACTTGGAGGTCATGTCTGCCTTAAGCAAAATAAGCCATTAACCCGTAATACACAGGAGTGATGCCTTGAGACAGCGTCATGTACCAATACTGACCATGAAGAGATGGCAGACCACCTAGATGTATTCCATGAGATTTTGAAAGATTTGCATTAGATGAAATGAAAGACATTTGCCCAAAAGTAGAACATTAAATATAATAGGCTGTATTTTAGGCGAAGTACAAATAGTCTAACTTTTAACTAGAAAATGACTACCTTGATATTTTGTTAGAAACCCACGTAAATACTAATTAAATCTTCCTTCCACTTGACATATTTATAAACTTTGCCTATTCTAAAAGACATTATTTTCTTGACATTGTAAATGGTTAAGGTCCGCACAGATAGGCACGACGCGACAACTATGCAACAACCCTGTATGTCACAATGGAATTTAGAAATATCCTCTGTTTCATGCATTTTATTGAGTACCTTACAAGTGTTGAATATCAGAGTAGATGTTTTTTTTTTTTTTGATGAATAGTGAGACTAAAACCCTTCTGAAAGGCTGATCAACGCAAACCATTTGCGTTGCTAAAAGCAATGTGACAACATTAACTGTTGAGTAAGTTGATAACTGAATTGACAAGTCTTTCAGAAATTGGGTGTTAGCAATGCAAATGGCTGTTGACAGGAGATTTAATAGCCGATTAGTTAATTTTGCGTTAATCAGCCTTTCTGAAACCCGGTGTTAGTGAATGAAGTATGGACCGTTGAATTATGAAATCTTTTTTTTTTGTTAGCCTGCTCTGTCCGACTCCTATGCAAAGGCCTCCCTCCATTCCTTCCATTTCTCGCGAGACCGCGCGTCCTTCTCCAGTTCTGACGAAACTTATCCAATTCGTCCCACCATCTCCTTTATGGACTGCCACGACCCCGCTTCACTGTCTCAGGGCTCCAGGTTTGTGTTATTTTTGTCACGGTCACATACGGCAGACATATCCTGCCCAGTCACACTTGAGTTAGGCAACCATTTGAGCTACATCAGCTATATTTGACTTGGAACGCAGTTTTGTGTTTTTAGCACGATCCGTCAATGTAATCCCATAAAAAACAATACTTGTCAAAAACCCAAGTCACGCAACTTAGTTGTTCTACCGTAAAAAGTTGTGAGATCCATGTAATACCAAGTCGGTTATTAATTTATTCAGTCCCTACTTAAGGGACCTTCTGTCTTAAGTTGTTACGTAATTATCTAACCTAATGACATCTTATAGTGACCATATCAATATTAAAAATCTTTACCGTTTTAAACAAATAGATTGACTCGGCCATCGCATGAAAACACAATAAATCTCACAAGTAATACATATGTATATAAATTAAATTGTTTATTGCGATTGCCAAGTCAATCTATTTATTTAAAACGGTAAAGATTTTTAATATTGATATGGTCACTATAAGATGTCGTTAGGTTAGATAATTACGTAACAACTTAAGACAGAAGGTCCCTTAAGTAGGGACTGAATAAATTAATAACCGACTTGGAATAACATGGATCTCACAACTTTTTACGGTAGAACAACTAAGTTGCGAGACTTGGGTTTTTGACAAGTATTGTTTTTTATGGGATCTCATTGCTTTTTGTAGAAAGTCCTACTTTTTTCCTTTCCGGTACCTTCTACTTCTTGTATACCAACAACGAGTTTTCTTAAAGCCCTCTCTCTGTCTTATGAGCTTTTCTTATTTTTGTAGGTAACCTTCCTTTTTTTATTTTCCGGTACTACTTCTTGAACTTCAGCTAAAGTTTTTTTCAAAGCCCACTCCCTGTCTCTATGGGTTTTTTTCGGAGGCTTTGATACGCACATATGGATACGCACGTACGTCTTTTGCATTAGTTAGTAATAATTAATGCCGCACTCGTCAAACGTCTCGGTTAAAGTTAATCCATAAGTAAGTAATTATGCAATTTCGGGCAATTTACTCTACTTAATACTCCCCAATACTCTTAATATTTCTTGCTTTTTTATTCCGTTGACCATTTAACAAGTTACCTTTGAGCATAATTATTATATCTAGGTACCTATCTACACTGGAAGACACGGTGGAGCATATGGTCGAGGTGTGCCCTGCATGGGTGGAGCACCGTCGTATCCTCATAGAGGCGATCGGCGGCGGCGAAACAAAAGTGCAATTTCCCAACATTTCATTTATTTGACTTACTGTAATTATGACAATGGGGGCAGAGCTGTATCCGGTTAATCTGGACCAACCCCAACAGAATTATTGCTTGTCTATTTTAAGTTAATTTGCAGTGGATAATTGTTTTGCCAATAAATACATAATTTGTGCTAACTACTCTTTGAGGCGCGCGTGGAACACGACACGCCGTTGACTTGGAGGTCATGTCTGCCTTAAGCAAAATAAGCCATTAACCCGTAATACACAGGAGTGATGCCTTGAGACAGCGTCATGTACCAATACTGACCATGAAGAGATGGCAGACCACCTAGATGTATTCCGTGAGATTTTGAAAGATTTGCATTAGATGAAATGAAAGAAATTTGCCCAAAAGTAGAACATTAAATATAATAGGCTGTATTTTAGGCGAAGTACAAATAGTCTAACTTTTAACTAGAAAATGACTACCTTGATATTTTGTTAGAAACCCACGTAAATACTAATTAAATCTTCCTTCCACTTGTCATATTTATAAACTTTGCCTATTATAAAAGACATTATTTTCTTGACATTGTAAATGGTTAAGGTCCGCACAGATAGGCACGATGCGACAACTATGCGACAACCCTGTATGTCACAACGGAATTTAGAAATATCATCTGTTTCATGCATTTTATTGAGTACCTTACAAGTGTTGAATATCAGAGTAGATGTTTTTTTTTTTTTTTATGAACAGTGAGACTAAAACCGTTCTGAAGGCTGATCAACGCAAACCATTTGCGTTGCTTAAAGCAATGAGACAACATTAACTGTTGAGTAAGTTGATAACTGAATTGACAAGTCTTTCAGAAATTGGGTGTTAGCAATGCAAATGGCTGTTGACAGGAGATTTAATAGCCGATTAGTTAATTTTGCGTTGATCAGCCTTTCAGAAACCCGGTCTTAGTGAATGAAGTATGGACCGTTGAATTATGAAATCTTTTTTTTTTGTTAGCCTGCTCTGTCCGACTC
The DNA here is from genome assembly GCA_943138885.2 of Tholera decimalis. Classification (NCBI taxonomy): domain Eukaryota; kingdom Metazoa; phylum Arthropoda; class Insecta; order Lepidoptera; family Noctuidae; genus Tholera; species Tholera decimalis. The sequence goes on from OW964572.2 coordinate 4,760,174, forward strand.
CTATGCAAAGGCCTCCTTCCATTCCTTCCATTTCTCACGAGACCACGCGTCCTTTCTCCAGTTCTGACGAAACTTATACAATTCGTCTCGCCATCTCCTTCATGGACTGCCGCGACCCCGCTTCACTGTCTCATGGCTCCAGGTTTGTGTTATTTTTGTCACGGTCACATACGGCAAACATATCCTGCCCAGTCCCACATGAGTTAGGCAACCATTTGAGCTACATCAGCTATATTTGTCTTGGAACGCAGTATTGTATTTCGAACACGATCCGTCAATGTACAATTAGTATACTGCGTTCCATTGCTCGTTGGCAAACCTTAAGTTGGGACTTCTGGATGTTAGTCAAAGATCAAGTTTGTGCACCATTTGTTAACATATGAAATATTTTTCTATGAAAATGAACTGTAAAATTGTCGCGTCTCGCTTGTCTGTAGTAGCCCTGACTGTTCAAGAAGCCAACACTTAACTTGTTTGAGACATCAAAGGACATTTTCCTACTTTGTTTACGTTACAGGAAAGCGATTTAATTTGTTTTCTGTTGTGTAAGCATCTATGAGATCCACTTAGGAAAATAAATCACAGGCCTTTTTAAATTAATGAGATATGAATAAGCACTTACGGAGGGATGTTGAAATTAATGAAGAGGGCTATGTAGGGCTTAACAAATGAAAAAAAAAACAGGTCAAGTGCGTGTCGGGCCACGCCCAGTGTAGGGTTACGTAGTTTACTACAACGCCAAGTGCGAGTCCGATTAGCTGACCGAGAGTTCCGTACCATGCTCTAATAAATACAAACTACTCTATTTTACACAAATATGATCTTGATCTATAATATTATCTAAATTTATTACGTGATTTATGGAAAGATAGAATTTATGGCACGGTGGAAGAATTTATATGCTATACTCTTTGTAAATTTACTTTTACAAAGGATTTTTTTTATTTTAATATAAACAAACAACAGCGTATTGAGGATTTTTAATTGGTTTAAAACGCTAATTCCATAATAGTCTAATAAAGAGCGTGATAAATTGCGTAATTTATTTTATGAATAACTTGCTATTTTTAGCTTTGTTTTCGTAGCTTCTATAGAAACTTATGTAATTAGACTTTCAGAGATTACTGCAAGAAAACAGTTGAAGGACTAGTATGAGTCAATTTACTAAGCGACCATTGCACCGTTACGCGATCACTACAGTCATTTTTTTGTGCAAAACCGAAGGGTACTGGCATGAGACGCGTTCGTATATTCTTTTCCCGTTTTCTGTTAGGACGACGCCTTATAAATAAAACTTAAGCGTCAATAGACTAATGGCTAAGGTGTCAGATTTGTGATCTAGAGGTCACGGGTTCGAACCCCACCTGTTACACTATTTCTACAAGCATGTTTAACAAGATTACTAGTAATGTGAATCCCACACACTTTGCTAGTTCTCATTTTTACATAAAAATAACTTACGTCCCCAGTAAGAAGAGACGAGAAAGCATTGTATTCTACGCCATAATTTGCTTAGCCCTTTTTCATCCATTTTGGGGTCAGCTTCCGATGTATCTGGATACATAAAATAAATATTCAACCAGAATAAATTCAAATCTAAATATATCTAACTCAAAGGTGACTGACTGACTGACATAGTGATCTATCAATGCACAGCCCAAACCACTGGATGGAACGGGCACAAAAGAAAATTCGGGTTGAAAATTAACCATGAAATGAAATAATCAGAAAAAAAAAAACGACGGGTTGCACTCCGGGAGTGCCGGCAGAAGTGAAAACTTGAATATTAACGTTGTGCATTTTTGATATTTTGGAATGGTTAGGGAATAATTTAGCACGAATTGCTTTAATTATCAGTATAAAAGTACTATCATTTATGTGGTAGAATACTGCGCTATCGTACACAAACATGACAATTTATATTACATTAAAAAGTTTGCGCAGGCATACATTTTCGCCGCGCCGTAGAGAGGGGGATACTTCCTCTCCTACGCTGCGCCGGCTGTCTACTCTCCGTCCGTCTTACAAATTTTCGATCAGGTCACGTGTCCTGATGCGAGTTTAACATTTTTACCCATTACAAAAAAGTGCCTAACACCGCTAAAGAAGTTTTCACTTCAAAAATAACTTAAGCTATTATAATTATTGGATACGCAATAACCTACACCTATAGTTTCCTTAATACTTAACCCCTCGCACGTCTGGCCGCCCGACTGTCGAAACGCCCCAAGTGAGAAAAAAAAAGAGAAATCTGCAATTTATAGCCATTATAACGTTATACATTATACCTTCCTAGCTTCGTTATAAGTTATCAAACTATTATCTAATAAGTAAATCAAACTGACTGTACCGCTGACACTTTTTTCGTTGCTGCATTGAAACGTAATTCCGGAGTTTACATCAAATATTTAAAACGTATGCGCTAGAGGTTTTGCAAACTACGGAGCGGCACTAAAAAGAGATGAAGTTGTTAACTTTAATGCTGTAGACATAACCAGACGTTAAACCACAGTTAAAGTTGAACTGAACTCGAGTTAACGGACGGGGTAGGTAGTTAATGTGGAACTTAAGTATTCTTGTTATGATGCAAGTTTAATTACAACTTAGGTTTGCCTAGTAGTCGCAAGCGTAAGTGCTGAGTAATATGTCTTCAGTTCGATTCCCGGGTCAGGCAATCAGTGTTTTAGATTTTTCTATTGGAAATTAGACTAAAGAAAATATGATTTATTTATTTACAGTTCATGCACATAGGTACAAAGGCGGACTTGATGCCATAGGCATTCTCTACCAGTCAACCATGAGTGGTGAAGAGATAGTGTGGGAGGTGCTATATGTACCTACCTACGTGAAAAGTGAAATAAGAAAATAAATAATAACACAAAATATCTGGTATCATAAATAGTAATTTACATCAATAATATATACAACGTGTAATTTAAAGGGTATATACATACCAAGTGCATGGCTTCTTTGGATGATAACAAACGATATGGCAAGGGTTTTGTAATCCTAAGTCTACGTGTGTAGAACTCATTACAAATTCCAATACACTGATACCAGAGACCGAATGTTTCAAATTAAGAAGTACGAAAAGAATTACTGTGTTATTGGCAAGTGACGTGGAAAGTTATTGACCCTCGTAGTGCTGTGACACGTTTGTTATGATTGGTATTCAAGAAATATATGAAACCAATAATTTGGTATCAATTCTTTGAGTCAGTTATTTTGTGCTGAAACTATGCATAGAGACTCCATACCAGATGTTGTCTCCAGCCCTTTTGGATAGATATGGGGTTTCCGTTACACGTTGTATAAATAAATACTTAAAACAATAACTGACTACAATATTACAACTAACTTACAATAGTCAATACAGTACCTAAATATGATTCTCTTAAGCCGGGGTTGTGGGAATATTCTAACGAAATACCACGGACCCGGAACGCAAAGGCAACTGAAGGAACAGGGTGGGTGGGTTTTTAGTCATTAGAAGTCTGATACTCCCTTCCGCTCCACCCAGAGCGGCAGGAGTCATTTGATGACTCTCCCACCCAAATAAAAGCATTTGTAATATGGTCACTAAATATTGATATACGTAAGTGCATTCACTGCCGATTTATTGGTCTTCCTTACATGACGGTTTAAAAACGTCTCCTCGCTCCTCGGGCATACAATACATAGATACAGGATTCATTACACAATAACTAAGCATAATACGGCAAAAGATCGTTAAAATATATAATACCTTACCTTATAAACCAACTTCCTATACCATTGAGGGACCAACTGACTCAGAAAAACAAAAAACAAATTAACACAATATTTTATACAAAATATAAATATCTAAAAATATATTATAAGATCAAGAATAACACCTGACATCAAAACAAAAAACTTAATTAAGAAAAAATTTACTATTAATAATAAATATTTTACTTTTTGGGTATCGTCTAACATTCCACCACCACTTTTGTTATAAAGACGGCCGGCCAGAAAGGTCACCCATGTGTGCTCGTTAGTTGTAGTAAATAACTGTTACTTTTTAGCTTATACCCCCATTCTAATTTAATTTGTTAAACAAGTTTAGTTTGTTAGAAAACTCGGAGTTTATGTTGGCACCAACTTAAATGTAAATAATGTGTATGGAACAAATAAATAAATAAATACATAAAATTACCTCCCTACAAGGCTTTTCTATTAGAAATTATACTAACGAAAAAATAATAACTTACAATAGTCAATACAGTACCTACCCACTTATCTACGAGTATTTCCTATCTAATGATTCCCAGTACACCTCTTTTATTGGAACATTTACTCACACCAATACCCAAATAAATTTTTTCAATACACTATTCACAGACGCGGAATACGACTTTCAACTTACCGAAAAACGTTTACCAAGTTATCTAGTTACCTTTTATATGAATTTATTTGCTGACAAGACCAATGGAGCGTTTTTCGTGCAAAACATCAGAATATTTTATGAGTCTTTACGCTTGGGTTTGAGCCAAGGAGTCGTATTCGGAAAAGTTGATAATATATTCAAGCATTTCTCTGTCTATATTAATGAAAATAAATGTTTGTACTTTTGTACTATCGGGCGAAAGATACGCATGCCCACTTAAGAAAATATTTCTGTGGAAGCGCAGCTAGTGACAAACCACATCCCTTCCTGGTTTCGCCCAATTAGAGACAATTTACATTTTGTGAGTACAGGGCGTGTAACATTATATTAATACTTACTATTACGAACACTACTAAAATACGCTTCGTGCATCCTATTGGTCAAAATACATGCATTAGGCGATCGAGTTGTGAACCGTGCTATGCGATTATAAACTTAAAGGTGAGCATGCGGAAGATTGGTCGATAGTACCCATTTAAGCTATCCAGATCCACATCATGTCTTAAGCCTTCCATTCGATAAAAGTCGAATTAGCTTAGCCTTTTCTCAACTACGCGACGGTGGGATTGGCATCCAGTCTTACTGGATCCAGCAGAGTATAAGTGTTTGCGGATATGCGGAACAGGGTGTAAAGTCCCGCAATCCCATTGAAAAGGGAGGATCTTCCGACCAGACAGGTATTTTTGTCTCGCAGTTGCCCACTGCCTGATGTTTTTTTTTTTTGAAAGGGCCACTCGTAGTTCAGCACACTAAGGCTGGTTACTACTTAGCCGGACGATCCTGTGGTGACCTCTAAATTTAAAGGCCCCCAATACTAATACTTACATTTAAACAACCGCACGCTAAGTGCACTCCCTGTGGAGTACGGGCCTCGGCATAGCGGGGTCGTTGATGGAGGGCAGCAAAGGGTCAGGCTGGGTCATATTATTATTAATGGGGTTATTTATTTCGTACTGGCTCAGCATCGCGGGCTGGCTCGTTTGGTCGGGGAGGGTTGACGTTATAAGTACGCGGCCGTCGCGATGGGCCTCGTCGGCGAGGCCGGAATACGGAACGCATTTTGTTATTGTTGTTTTTAAGAGTGCTAGTTTCCCTACTGCTCTCTTGTCGGATTTTACTGCCCGATGTTTGTGATGGGGTGATTAGTATGTATGCTACTTGTGCGGTAAACTTTGCTTGCGCGATTCAGGATTTCACTGTCGTTTAGTTTGTATGTTGCGACATAGATGTCGCTACAAGTGTTTTGCATAGAGCGACTGCTTATTCTGACCTCCACAATCTCTTTACTGGATAAAACCATACCCCTTGGCCAACCTAGAGTCAGATCTTCTGGCTTCTGACTACTTATAACGACTGTCAAAGATGCTATTTCTTGACCTCCCTTTAAAAGCGTATATAATTATTTATTGCTATGAAATAGATCAAGTATTGAGTAGATATTTATTCATTAAAATTTTAAAGTGCAGGATAAATGTTCCACAAGATCTTCCACATTTATTGTGCGCGCAGCCAAAGTGTGGAACTCTCTGCCGGCTTTCGTGTTCCCTGCCATTTGTGACCTTTCAGCTTTTAAAGTAAGAGTGAATAGGCATCTACTGGACTCGGTCGTTCCATCGTATACCTCATCTATCGTTTATCCTCAGGCGTAATCGAGGTCAAGAGTGAGCTCATCCGGAACAACAAAAAAAATTGTAACACACACAAACAAATATAATAAATATTCCGAAATCGAAAATTGTGAGAGCGCTGAATCTCGCTATTTTTAGAATACCTAACTTACGTGTGAATGAAACAAAGAAATCCTTTTATAATCACTCTTGTGTCTGGCTGTCCGTCTGTCACGGCCAATTCGCTCCACATTTACTCTTTTGAAACTTAAACACGGCCGCGTATCTACATATACAACGTGTAATTTAAAGGGTATATACATACCAAGTGCACGGCTTCTTTGGATAATAAAAAACGATATGGCAAGGGTTTTCTAATCCTATGTCTAGATGTGTGGAGCTTATTTGAAATTTCAATACATTGATACCAGAGGCCGAATTTTTCAAATTAAGAAGAACGAAGAGAATTATCGTTTTATTGGCAAGTGACATGGAAAGTGATGACCCTAATAGTGCTTTGACACGTTTGTTATTACTGATATTCAAGAAACATATGAAACCGATAATTTGGGGTCATTTCTGTGAGTCACTTATTTTGAGCTGAAACTGCATAGAGACTCCATACCAGATGTTGTCTTCAGTCCTTTTGGATAGATATGGGGTTTCCGTTACACGTTGTATACATCTACATAATTATGTACATGATTATATACTACATGTAACTTATAATTAAAACTGTCTGTCATTTCATTATACTGCGTTTTCTCTTTTTTTATTAATTTATTTATTAAAACTTTATGCAACACGAAATGTACAAAGGCGGATTTAATGCCATAGGCATATCTACCAGTCAACCATGGGTGGTGAAGAGATTACATGGCAGATGCATAAAAAAATAAACTAAGCAGATAATATATTCAACTCCTCCATCGCTAGCATGACTGCTTTGCAGAAGGAGGCGACCGCATCCCATTCCCTCTCGCTTCGCACCATGGTCTGAACCAAGGTCGGGCGCGTGAGGGCGCCGCCGTTGATCGCCTCCACGAGGACACAGTGGTGCTCCGCCCAAGCAGGGCACACCTGCACTGTATGCTCCACCGTGTCCTCCGGAACTTTTTGTAAGACCTGGAAATCGAACCTCAGACCTCATGCTCAACGGTCGCACTTGCGACCATTAGACCAACGAGGCAGTTGTTGTTTGTTTGTCCAAGCTAATCTCTGGAACAGCTGAACATAAAGGATACTTTTTATTTCTGTTTAAAGCCTACGGGTTCGGAATTTATGCAGGAAACACCTCAGAAACAAACGAACCAGTTTATAGTATTAAGTAGAATTCGACTCGCATTAGAACTTTACGATTAACGCATTTTGGGACCTCATTAAGTATAGCAAACGATTTATTAAATATAATAGTACATTTTACTAGTTAAAAACATCCCTGTTTGGAGCCTCCCTTCATTTTGACAACCGCTAATGGAAAATACCAACGAAAATTCTTCCAGTGTATGTACAATCGACAAATTTATATCATGACCAACTATGACGATAAATCGTTTGAAGCCGTCAAAATAACAAAGATTTCCCTTCTTTACAGCGCATGCCGCACTTAGGATGTTTTACATGTAAAGCAAGCCATGTCAATGTACGGGTCGGATTAATTAAATGACAAATAAAAAGGTCGTTACCATGGAAATGTATGTTTACGCGAATGTCGACCTAATTATTTATGAGTCTGTAAGTTGTGAATCAGGTGTGTTTAAATTATTGGTTTGCAATAAAGAGGATTCTATCTATCTATCTCCTTCCAAAGGTTGCCTGGAAGATATCGCTCTCAGCGACAAGACCGCCATTGTAACCAAATTTTTTGCAAAATTGTTATTTAGGTGTGTTTCAATTATTGGTGTTCAATTAAGTATATTCTATCTATTTATGTTATGGTGTGTCACGATACAAATTTGTTGATTGTACTACAATACGAGCGGATTTAAAATACATTCACATGAAATGTCTACGGATTATTTGAAACGAGATATATCCGAATATTCGCGTATAACTTTTTCTCATGTTACGTTTAATAAACGAATACTGTTATTTTTTGTTGAGAATTTCTTCTAAGATATGTCAGCTGTCTTCTGTCATATGTTTTCATAAAATTTGAATAAAGAAACACGTTTAAGAAGTCTATTATGTACGCGTTTGTAATATTAAATGAATATCTATATATACGCATCCATACTTATGTTAATAATACAGAAGTCTGTCGGTTTGTCTGTTACGCGTTCACGGCTAAACCGCTAAAGTTATTTTAATTAAATTTGGCATGGAGATAGTTGAAGAGCGGAAGGGGTCATTCGATGATATTCCACGAAAAAAAATAAATAAAGAAAAAGGGGCAAGATACTAGCTAAACGCACAAAGTGTTTTGGGAATATATCATTGTGCGTACAGCTACGGAGTGGAATTCCCTGCCCGAGTCTGTGTTTCCTTCATTAAAAAAATAAGTTACTAAGAAAAATCGCTTTTCAAAGCTTTTAACGTATCTCCCTTGAACATCTAACGAGTTTAATAACTAGTTATTAAACAAGTTAGATGTTCAACTTATTATCTAGACCAGTTATAAATCACGCCTTTTTATCACATCTGCAATCGATTTTAAACTTGAGATGGGCTTTAAATGACGCCTCTGAAGACTGGTTTTACGTAGTTGGGCATTCATATAATGTAGGTAATAATGGAGTGATCAAAGGGCTGGCCTTTTCTTTGGACAGAGAATTAGCATTGCAATTCAACGTGGCAATGCGGCCAGTGTTCTAGACACTTTTCCCATTGATAGCGCTGTTGACGAATTTTTGGCTGCCCTGTAATTTCTTTTTATTTTTGCCTGTACATACGATGTTTAATTTTTAGAGCTTTATTAATAAGTAAATATGTTGATATGAAACAACATACCTATAATACTAATTAATAGAGATTTGATTAAAAAAATTTTTTTTTAAAAAGAAGATCACAATATACAACGTGTAACTTAAAGGGTATATACATATCAAGTGCACAGCTTCTTTGGATGATAATGTGGAACTTATTACAAATTTCAATACATTGATACCAGAGAACAAAATTTTCAAATAAAGAAGAACGAACAGAATTATCATGTCATTGGCAAGTGACGTGAAAGTTATTGACCCTTGTAGTGCTGTGACACGTTTGTTATGATTGGTATTCAAGAAATATATGAAACCAAGATTTGGTTTCAATTCTTTGAGTCACTTATTTTGAGCTGAAACTGTGCATAGAGTCTCCATACCAGATGTTGTCTTCAGCCCTTGTGGATAGATATAGGGTTTCCGTTACACGTTGTATAATGGAGTAATATAATAAACTGTTTAAATGAAAATGAATCGAACCCACTTTTGGGACTCAGGCCTTTCTTTATGAGATGGAATGGGCCGAAATCCACCACGTGGGTCCAGCGCTGTTTTGTGGATGTCATGTCTTCGGATCTTTCGGTCCTATGGCATGCATTTTCATTTCATTTCATTTCATGCCGGTTTCTTCACGATGCTTTTCTTCACCTTTTTGAGACAAGTGATGTTGATGAAAATTGTACAAAGCAAATGTGCCTGCTTGGGTTTGAGCCCACAACCTCTTAAGCTATGCCTGTAACCACTTGGCTGCCAGTGCTTTCAATTAAGTAAAATTATGTATCATGTCCGTTTACATGGAAAATTAGGTAAATGTTACAAAGCTGAAGGAATTTGTAAACTCTACAGGACTTGAGGAATCCGGTTAGTTTTGATTTTGCATGCAAGATTCAATCAATATACAACGTGTAACAGAATAAACGCAATTCCTGAAAGAACTTGGTTCAGAATCGGCTTCTGAATCGATTTCCGTCATAAAAAATAGGTGTTAAATTTTACGGAAAAATCTTTCATTTAACTTAAAATGGAAACACAGTATCATGACAAATTAATACAATCCTTAATTCAAGGAAATGCGTTCGTGTGCGTGTCGGCCGCTAACATTGCATGAGTGTATGCGTCTGCGTAAGGATATTGTACGACGCACATACGTTTTGCGTTTATTAAGGATAATTATTTTATTAAAAAAATCTAGTTTTGGTTTCAATTTATTTAGTTGCGGATGTTGTTTTAGACTTATAATTAAATATTCTAATTGGGGTATCTGAGGTATTGCGCTTAAACTGTTACACCTTGTTTGTATAAACAGGAGTCCCTTGTGCTTACTGCCATGCGTGATGAATTGAAATCCTGACCTACTGCGGCAATCAATTATAACTTTGTGAACGGTATACTCACATGCCCGCAATATGCGAGGACTTTCATACAGAAGATTGGCTACATAAGCCACATGCGAGAGCATTAGCGGTAATTATTAAAAAGTTGAAGCGGTCTCCGTGGTCGAAATCTGTCGGATCACATGCATCATCAGCAATACACAATCATTACCAAATATTATGTTTTTAGGGTAAAAACAGAACCCTGTTACTAAGGCTCCGCTGTCTGTCTGTCACGAGGCTGTATGTCATGAACCGTGATAGCTAGACAGTTGAAATTTGCACAGATGATGTATTTCTGTTTCCGCTATTACAAAAAATATTAAAAACAGAATATAAATATATTTTATGTGGCTCTTATACAATAAAAGTGATTTTTTTGGGGCGTTTTTTATAGATAATGGTACGGAACCCTTCGTGCGCGATTCCGACTCACATTTGGCAGGTTTTTTTTAATGTATGTCTGCTATTAATAGCCTAGTTTCATCAAACCATTTGTGAATAGTTACAGGCGTGATGTTAGACATTTCATCGCGACGGACCAAACTGGGCCAAACACATTGACAAATTAATGGCTCTCCGATGACACTTTTATGAGGTGAAACGAAACTAAATTAGATCAATTTTAAAGACGCAATGACTACCTCAACCATGGCTAGATTGAAGGCCAGAGCAATCAAATATCAGAACAGAAATAATAAATCAATACTAATTCCTATTACAAAGCGGAAAACTTTGTTTGTTTGGTGCGCTAATCTTCGAATGTACTAGGTCGATTTGATATGGAAACCTTGAAGCTTGAGGATGGTTATACGTTTTACTCGACTGCGAAAGAAGAAGGTTTTGTTATTATCGTGATATAGTCCACGGGTCTAAGTCTATTAGTTGAGCCCCGCTGGCACACAAATTTTGTGCCAGTGGGGCTCAACTAATACTTGTTTACTGGCACGTTTTTGTGCCGCTGGGGCTCTAGAGGTTTAATGAACACTTAGAATATGATTCTATAACCTAATAACTAATTAAATGAAATGAAAAACCCCTATAGTTTATATTTGTTTAAATTTTGCCGGCTTTCGGCTCTCTGCCGGCTTCTGTGATAATAATGACTAAAATTATGATCTTTATTTTGCAAATTGGTTATTAAATAACACTATTACATATCATTTTCTTAATATTATAAAGCGGAAAAGTTTGTTTGTTTGCTTGAACGCGCTAATCTTTGTAAGTACTGGGTGGTTTTGGATGCAATTTGGTATGGAAGTAGCTTGAAGCTTGAGGAAGGTTATAGGCTACTTTTTACGCGACTGCAAAAAAGGAGAGTTATGTTTTTACCGTGATAGAATCCACGGGAGCGAAGCCGCGCGAAAGTACTAGTACTAGATGAGGCAAGTGTTTCCTAACTGACTACCCTGAAAAGAAACACCAAGACGTTCCTACCACATAATAATTATGATCCGTCAGGTTTTAAAGCAAGACCTGTTCAAGGCATCCTTTGAGCTCGCTCGTTTCCAACGTATGGATTTCAAAGAGGTTTTTTGATGTGTCCTCTGACTTTGTTTTGGTGTTTCTTCTGAGGATCGTCAGTTGAAAAACTAACCTGACTGGCCACATCCTACTAATATTATAAATGCGAAAGTTTGGAGGATGTATGTATGTTTCTTGCTCTTTAACGCAAAAAATCCTGAGCAGATCAGAATGAAATTGAGTAAGTCGACAGTTGACATTCTAGAATAATACATAGGCTACTTTTTATTGCAGAATTCCCACGGGATCGGGATTTCCGCGGGAAAACCATCTCACACGAACGAAGTCGCGGGTAAAAGCTAGTCTAGCTAGCTAGACATGTTAATTAAACATTTCAATCATTTACCCTGTAAGCATTCAATTAGTCCCAATGTCCTCCTCCGGCTAATTTATCGTTGACTTAAAAAAAGAGAATTAGCAATGTGGGTTGAATCTTTTTAACTCCTCCAACTAAGATACTTGTGTCAGGAGTGGATTCACGCCACTAGTGTTATGGGTATAGGGTTGCCATCCGTCCGGATTTTCCCGGATTTGTCCTAGTTTGGAGAGCGTCCGGGGGCGTCTGGGGGGATTTTCCCAATAAGTGTCCAGGTAAAACCCGGACACACATTGGTCTTACGGGTACCAAAAAGCACAATCTCTATTATTATTTTCCTATGGTATTTCATCTCTTAGTTTATGTTACGTTGAATAAATGAAAAGGAAGAGACTGTTATTAAAATAGTTCTAATTAAAATAGTTCTAGTACTTTATCAGTAAATAAAAACTATAATTAAACGTCGTTGTTTTTAGTTTCAAAATAAAAAATGTATTTATTCTACGGTGTCCCGGGAAAAAATGTGATTTTACCCAAATGTTCGGGGCTTATAAGTCTCTGTCTGGGGCCGGCAAATTTGGTGATGGCAACCCTATATGGGGTAGGATTCAAACAAGCGACCCCTCGATCAGAATTCCGACAACTTAATCATACCACACCTATTCCTTTCACAATATTTCTAAGATTATTTTAAGATGCCAACGGGGGTTTGGTGGGCACCATAAGCTTTAAATTAGATCTCGCCGTTTCACCCACGTTAAAATCGTGGGTTGCACAAGCGGATGATAAAATGGAAAATGTTATTAGCTATGAAGTAAGAAATTGCCCGAATTTAGGGCCATGATTAGATCTTCAATCTAACACGAAGGTTGTTGGAGCTTCAAAAGATTATTATAATTGTATTTTGTTCATATTTTATGAATACAAACTTAATGATAGTTGGGAATCATTGAGCTCACCAAATACAAAAATAATATTAATTTTTACCTTTGTTTTTATAGCGGTTTATGCGCAAAATATGTATAGTGCATGCAGTGTCCTTCTTTATGTGATGGGGTACTCAGATATAAGTCTGAAATTTTAAATTGTATATACACAGTGTACTGATCATTGAAGAGCCAAATAAAATAACTAAACAAAATCTTCAAGGTAAAACAATGGATGGGTGACCATTTAAACTTATAATATAATTATAATATAATTATAATTTAGAATTATTCCGAGCTTCAGAAAGCACATGAAATGATTGTTGATGTCGCCAGTCATTTGTACATCATTGACAATTGACAAGTCAGATAATCTGACATTTGTCTTACCAAGGGATATTGTGCTATCCAGTGACTGAATTGTGCAGGTCAGATAAGTAGTCGCTCCACATAAAATACTAGTTCTCAGTTGCATCGGGCTAGACTGGAATATGAACGACAGACAGCAAAAAATTGTGTCAAAGAAAACAATAATATTTGCATTAAGTTTAAAAATAATCACTACTTCTGACTTCGCCTTGTCAAAAAAAAATTTCATTGTAAAGTTATGCAATATCATTAACCACATCACGGTTGAACGGTCTCAACATTGTTTTAGATTTTTAAGGGATGAATCGAGGCAGCTCTAACACAATTACTTCTGTAACTTACTGAGCTGCCTCAATTAGATTGTGAATTCAATGATAAAAAAAGCATTTTATATTTTTTATTTATTTTGCTTTACTTAAGCTATAAAATAAAAAATATAAATGTAAATATTATAGTATGATACCGTATTATTGTCTACGCGCTTAGTTCATAAATATGTATAATATTAAAATGTAAAGGGGTGGGATCCTGGTGTCGTGTAACACAGGCCTCAAGCCTAGCTTAGGCACCAATCTCCCATAATATAACTACTTACCTAAGTTATGTACCATTTGGCGAAACTGTATAATGTAATTTATGTATATTGTGGAGACCAAATAAACTTATTGTATTGTAAACAAAAAAATATTTTTCATCACCACATGGAACAACCAATTTCAGCTATGATATTATTTAAGTAAAAAAATAATTAGATATACATAACGTAATCAGCTGTTCAACGTTCCCACTACCAGGGAATAATCCGTTGTTCACCATGCGGGCCTAGATTGGTGGAAATCGCATGTCTTAGGATTTTCAGTCCTATGATATGCCAGTTACCATATAACGTTTCTCTTCTCCATTTTGAGAGCTGTTATGATGATGAAAATTACAAAAGTGTAATAAATACGTATTTGCCTGTCTGGATTCAAACCTACGAATTAAAACTCGCAAGTCATGCATGATACCAGTGCGCCATCATTGCTCTCTTACTTAAATAAATTAAAAATGAAACGAAATTTACATAAAATATTCATTATGTTAAAACTTAAATACAGTGATATAAATAGTAGGAAAACGTTGAAAAACTCATCCGGTCCGCAATAAACTTTATTCCGTACCAGCCACTCAATCAAGTTTAACAACTAAAAATCACGAAAAAACCATAAGTCCTCAATGACACCGATTTAGTATAGTCGTTTGAAATGAAAGCGTTGTAAACTACTGCAATGTTGCAAATCTATATACATAAATAAAACTGAATTGTCTGTCTATCATTTCAAAATAACTGTGTTTTCTCAAGAGCTTATAGTTACATAAACACCAACAGTGACACAGGCAACGAGTCCAGAATATCATGAGATTGTGTTGTCGCGTGATCAGTTTTTGTGACATTTTCTTCAAATATTTTGACAAACAGTTTCTCAAATAAAATATTTGAACCTTAGAATAACAACGCATAGAAGGATAGTACGAGTGCAAAAAGTGAGGCAACTAAAACTTAGCCATTTTGGCTAACTTTGCTCGACGAGCCGTCAGTACTCAAGGTCACATTCCGCCGAACAGAGCTCGCAAGTAAATAATTTAAAACGACCGTTTGTAGCGTAAATGGATGTCATAGTCCTTCAGGAAAACAAAAAATGTGTAATCAAATCACATTTCACAAGTAAATACTTACATTTTATGCATTATTTTTACGTAAATCGATCATCAAACAAAAATTCTCATAACCTAACTTACCACAATTCAATGTTGCTATCAGTGAGGAAAAAAAAATACCCATATTGCTATCTTTTGTGCTTATTTTTCAACCGACGACAAAAAGAGGAGGTTATCAATTCGACGCGTATATATATATTTTTTTTTTAATGTATGATCATCGATTACTCGAAGACGGCTGAACCGATTTGGAAAATTCTTTTTTTGTTCGAATGAGTATACTTCGAAATTGGTACCATTATCACCAAAATCAGGATCTGATGATGGGATCCTGGAGAAATCGAGGGAACTCTTCAAATATTATAGGCACACCTATGTCGTTTTGGGTATTTATTATAGTAACTTGTGCAGTTGCTCTCAAAAAGTACCATTTGAGGAAGTGGAACTGATGATGAAGACCACAGATGGCCGCCGAAACTACTCAATAATAAGTATTGAGTGGATTGCGATTTGATTACTTGAATATGGATGTTACGCACTTTATGCTCGTCACAATGCATATGGTGATGTAGAGCTGATGGTGAAGTACCAGGAGAACTCCTCAACAATTAACGGCCCAGCATTGGGAAAAGCAATATTTTGTAAAAGGTTATAAGTAGTTGATAATTAGGCTCTTGTAACTAGATAAATTAAAAATAGACCAACTAAAAAGAGTGAAATAAAAACTTTTTACCAAAAAATTAAACCGACTCCCAAAAAACACTGCAAAGTGAAAAATAACTTTAATTTCGGAAGTCGGTGCCAAAAACGAAAATACAAAACTAAAGACACCGACTACCAAAATTAAAGTTATTTTTCACTTTGCAGTGTTTTTTGGGAGTCGGTTTAATTTTTTGGTAAAAAGTTTTTTGTTTTAAAAAATATAGTTTTGGCGGCGGTTAAGTGTGCGTCAAACTAAACTATATTTATTTACAGTGTTTTAAAACTAAAAGTTGCTGTTAGTTCGAAGAGTGGCATAATAAAGATTACAATTTTATTGATTAAGTTTTTTTCATTTAAGTATTAATGTTCACAATCATATTTTGCTATTTCGTAAATATAACACATACTTTTAATTTATATCAAAAGAGATCTTTCAAGCAATTAATACATGTCTGTAATATTATTATGACACATCACACATGAAACATTCTAAACGCAATGAACGATATCCCATTTCGTTTACCTTCAGTAAAAATATGTCATATAAGTCATATTACATGAAAAACATCATCTTATGCAGTTTCATAATATAAAATACTTGATTTGATCCAGCAACATAATAGTGCGTTTTCCCATTTTTGTGGGTAATGGCCTGGTAATGGTATTACTGAAAGCTATATTTGTGTGCGTTTGAGGAACGTAGACACATTCAGCTTACGCACACAAAGAAAATGAAGTGGACACACGAAATCGCTCGTATTTTGTTCTAGACACCCTTTCTATGCGTTGTTATTCTAAGATTTGAACTTTTTCTTGTGGCATCAAGACAGCAGACATCTGATGTAAATAAGTCCATTTTAATTTTAAATTCGATCTAAACTAAACTTTAAAGTAAAATTCTGTTTATTTGATCTAATACATTATTTATATTTTCAAACTTGTTCCATAATCTGCTTTACTTAAAAAAAAATAATTTCCTTACAGTCACGCCAATCACTCGTGGAGCCTATTTCCCAGATTTATACAAAGTGAATCTGGCTTTCTGTGAAATAAAAGCTTCCAAGGAGTGCTGTGATCAACTGAATAAGGAAAGCAATGACAATAAAAGGGTGCTGCTAGAATAAAAATAAAAAAAAATATGGCTTATATTAAGTTCCATTTTAATTGCATTAAAACAACATGATTCCAAGTTATAGGCTTCATAACTATAAGCTCGATCCCTATTCCACGGGACTATAGCGAACGGCGGGTGCAATTTGCACCCCTTCCTAAATCCGTTTGGAAACAAGCCTGACTGCTATAAAAGCACAGAACTATTTTACGAGCAACCAAGCATTTACAACTAATACATTCAAAGTTCCGAATGTTCTTTTAACGTTACGTTACGGTGTGATAGGCGGATTTATGTGACAGTACAGATGCACAAACCTATTGGATTTTATGTGTATTGTTTTTTGTTTCGTATATATTTTTATATTTTGGTGGCGTGCGTTTGTTACCTACACTGCCACACGAGATATTGCATTATTTTTCCGCAGGGAATATCCGATGTATTTTGCGGTTAAGGTAGATAATGACAATTCGTATTCGTCGCACTTTTCTGTACTACCTTTTGACTATTTTATTACACAAGGTTTCACAGCGGTAGTATATTATTTTGTCACCTCGTTTTTAAAAGGCGTACAAATTCTTACACTGATTATTTACGAATATGACGTTTGTTTATTTATCTTCTTAAGCAGAAATTTTGTTAGTATTGTAACAGCTGTTTCTGTGTCTTCATGGTTAAGCAACACATCCCGAGGTCAGTGTTTGTATGAGTGACCATCCGTCCATGCCTCAGAGCTGCCATTTGTGAATCTCTAACGTATGGTGTGTCTGCCTAATTGATATCTACAACCCAGTACGTATCTTCGTAGCACGATATCGTTTGGACGACGGGTTTCAGGATATAAGGTTTCCGACTGCCTGTAACGACTGTACAATGCGACAAGAGAACAGTAGGGAAACTAGCACTCTAAAGAAATACATAAACAAAAACAAGTTCCGTATTCCGGCCTCGCCGACGAGGCCCATCGCGACGTCCGCGTACTTGTAACGTCAACCCTCCCCGAACTTTGCCAAGCGAGCCAGCCCGCGATGCTGAGCCAGTAGCAATAAATAACCTCATTAATAATATTATGACCCAGCCTGACCCAGTCTTAGTGTGCTGAAGTACGAGGGTCCCTATCAAAAAAAAAGTAATGACTGTTAAAGATATAGGAATGACAGCCGGGACTGATTGTTTGACGTGCTTTCCAAAGCACAGAGGAATCTCGATATATTAAGATCAAGACAAGCTATGAAGACCTTGAAGATCAACCCATGCATTTGTTATTTTTTTACCACCATCTCCTCCTATTTATACCATAATAATGCGGGTCTGTGGCTTAGATCCCCAGTGGTCGAGGCACCTGTGGCCGACGCCCCCGATTCTATTAATTTAATTCAAAGTAATTTTTTATCAAATGTACTGTCAGGTATAGAAATGTTTTTACATTGCTTGTATATTTTGAAAAATGAAAGTCTTAATTATTTTTCATTATTTATTTGTTTATCTCAATAAGAAATCTAGTAACAAAACTATATATAAATCACAGTTTTTATCACCTATAATCAAGAGAATCATGTAACTTACTAATAGAGTGCTGTGCTCTGCTTATGTGTGTACATAATAAATGTGTTTTATTGGGGAAAAACGTGTGTAACGATAAGCTTAAGGCGATCTATTTTCTCTGTTATTTTCAATAACTTTTGTGTAGCAAGAAAAATACTTTATTATTATGGCGAAACACTTTTATTATTTACTGTACTAAGTTAAAAAACATAAAAAATGAAAGATATTAAATTAATAGGATCGGGGGCATCGGCCACAGGTGCCTCGACCACTGGGGGCCTAAGCCACAGACCTAATAATGCTGGCATAGAACGGTTACATTACCATCCCACGAATTTTTAATAGAAGCGCATTGAGTTATAATGTACTACGTACTAGAGGAGACGCCTCAACTCGATTGTTTGTAACACGAGTTAGAGCGCACGCACTCCAACGCACTTAGTCTGTGCCAAGCGCTTGCTGCAACGTGACACGTTTGAGTGAAGTTTTGTTTATTAAAATATGCCTTCGTGTGCATTGAGATACTGTTCAAAAAACTCCAGAAACATACCTAAGTAACAGTCAAGCTCTCGCTCTCGGCCGTGTCATGAAACAAGAGAATCATGGATCAAATTTGTTGAGAAGAATCGCAGCGAAGAAATGTGGTTACCTTCAGATTATTCACGCATATGTTCCGTGCATTTCTAAGAAACTAACTAGACTTATTTTATTTAAAGGAAATTAAAATATTGTTACAGTTAAATACTTTTTTATTTATTCTCTGAGTAAGTAACCACGAAGGCAGAATAATAACACTATGTCGCATCTGCGCGCTTTGATTGTTATCTATGAGACCATAACAACCCCCGCGCACGCCCCGCTGTCATCAAGTGCGTGCACTATCTTTTGTTTGAGATAGCTTCTCTAGTACGTAGTACATTATAACTCAATGTAGAAGCGTTGGTATTTCACAGTAGTTATGTCATCAACCAAAAAAACAAATCAAAATATTTTGACACACAGCAGATGTGCAAATGTTTTAGTAAAACATGCCTGGAGTTATTATTAATCACTACGTTATTATTAAAGACTTTATTGAGTGGACTAGTCTGAGATTGTTTATTGAATATTCTGAGTGTTGATAGGTAACATAATATTTTTAAATACTGTTTATGTTTTGGTTTGAAGATTGACGGGAATGTGGTAAGAATTAGAATACCACGAGGGTTTGATTTATACATTACATAAATATGATTGAGAACATTACTCAAATGAAAAAAAAAAGCTTTATCAATAAAATTGTAATCCTTATTATGCCACTCTTCGAACTAACAGTAACTTTTAGTTTTAAAACACTGTAGGTAGTAGCTGTAAATAAATATAGTTTAGTTTGACGCACACACAATTGCCGCCAAAACTATACTTTTTAAAACAAAAATCAGCGCAAATGGAAGCAATATGGGTAATTTTTTTTTCTTACTGGTAGCAACATTGAATTGTGATAAGTTAGGTTATTAGAATTTTTTTGATGATCGAGTTACGTAAAAATAATGTATTAAATGTAATGTATTAAGTATTTACTTGTGAAATGTAATTTTATTACACGATTTTGTTTTCCTGAAGGACTAGACATCCATTTACGCTACAAACGGTCGTTTTAAATTATTTACTTGCAAGCTCTGTTCGGCGGAATGTGACCTTGAGTACTGACGGCTCGCAGAGAAAAGTTAGCCATAATGGCTAAGTTTTAATTGCCTCACTTTTTGCACTCGTACTAGCTTTCTATGCGTTATTATTCTAAGGCATAGCCATTAAAAACATAATTTATTAGTGGAGTTGTGACCCAAGTGACTTGTATGCTACTTGGATAACTTCACCACTTTACTTCATAACTTAGTTTAATATCTATCATAAAACATAAAGAATTTGCAACTAATTTATTAAATACTCTTAAAATCAATAAAAACGCGTTGTGATTAATATCTCAAAGTCACAAAAGGTCACTTGGATAACTTCTGCTCTCAACTAGCCAAATGTGGAGGCGAAGCGCTTGGTACAACAAGACGGTATAGCAACTAAGTGTGGATGGTACACAGCTGTGCGTCTGGTAGACTGGTAGTGAAAGGGAGATGAAGGAATCAGGTCATGGAGTTCCTGCGCACACTCTCCAAAGTGGGTTGAAACAACCCAGAGTCTTCAATGTTGCCACTACGTTGGAGACCTTCGTGGTGAATATGCAGATGTCCCTCGGTGACTCGGAGAGGCGCGGTAGACCTCGAAGCGTTTCCATTTCCAACATTGCTATTGATTCTGGTCTTCCAAATCTTGCCTCCAGTGGCTTCATCACTTCGGCTGGGTGGGCGTTGGTTATCAGTAGACCTTCAACCGCTTCTTTGGCCTTCCCTTTGAAACTTCTTCTAAGTCGATTTGTAATTTCAACGGCGCTGAACATCATTTCAGTCTCGTAGTATGCGGCGCGGAAGGGTAGCCATTCCTGATGAGACCCACTGAAGAAGAAGTTCTCTTCAGGAGAACTTTACTTTTGCATGGTTTATAGTTTATTTTTGGTATTTAACATATTTTTAAAGTAACGTTTTTAGAGCAGAGTTGGGTCAGCGGTTACAGGCCCGACTTTAGTTGTGGATAGTTGGTTCGATGGTACATTTATTTTTGTGATTTTTAACATCACCACGGTTGGACATCTTTGACAATCGTTATGGGTCAGAAGGCAGAATATCTCACACCGGTCTACCCAAGGTGCCAGTTACTGGGTTGTGGAGGTCAGATAGTCAGTCGCTACATGTAAAACACTAACACTCAGCTACATCCGATTAGACGGAGCCAACCCATCATAGTTGGGAAAAGATTAAGCCGATAAAGACCACTAATGGGGTTGCTTCGTTTCTATAATGCTTTAGGGAAGTTTGCAGAAGCCCGCGTGATTGTTTTCAAATTGCGGAGATGCGTATCCCTGTGGCAGTTGCTGGTAATAAAACTACATAAAATAAAGATGTAGCGTATGTAGCGGACAGTATTTTGAATTATGCACAATTAAATACAAGGAACAATGTTACACTGACAGGTTGCGAATGGTGACTGACTGAATGGAATGGGAATGAGTGAATTATTGGTATGTATGCTTCATACAACACTCGTTTTTATTGACTGGCTGACTGGATTTGAATGTAACTTCACACACTTTTCTTCTTTAAATTGGTAGGTTGCCGCTTATACTAGACTTTTCCACACATGAGTGGCTATCATGTGCTTTTCCACCTGTATCTATTTGTGGTACTGTGTTTACATTACAGACACTCACCATTAGAATATGACAATGAGTACCTTGTTGTTGGCAGGGGCGTGCATAGGATTATGACAGGGCATGCGGCGGAGTAAAAACACACAAAAACTTCTTCTTTTATACATTTTTAGCATAGCCACAGCCACGCATCGTAGCATGGTGGCAATGCGTGGCTGTGGCTATGCTAAAAATCTATAAAAGAAGAAGTTTTTGTGTGTTTTTACTCCACCGCATGCCCTGTCATAATCCTATGCACGCGCCTGGTTGTTGGTAGTAGGTACTTTCCGTGGGATTCGATTTTCAAAAGATTGAATTCGATCACAATAAACGACAAAAAATACTCATTCACAACCTAAGCATAGATCGACACTCATCCTTCTGTCATTTGCAAAGGTACCATAAAGTATGCAAAGTCTTATCTCTGACAAACGATTCTCAAAGAAGTCTCAAGTGTTTTGGAAATGAAAACTACTTACTTTGTGCTTACGTTTCGCCGTTTTTCTTTTCGCTAAAGAAAACATTATCAGGCAGAATTGAATTTACTTAAAAAAGGGTGAAATATGTAAGTAAATGGATTTCGCAACTAGGCTTTCTAATCATTGATTTAGGACGCAGTATATGCCAAATACGTTGACAAATTACTTTGGCAGTAATATGCTGTCTACAGACTTTTAAGTGTAAATCTTTCTCACTTAAGTTTCTATAACGTAAATGGATATTTTATTTTTGAGGAGCCCATGCCTAAATAATAACATGGACATCGAAAAGCACGCTGATGGACCCGTCTGTCATTTGCAAATCTTTGACAGTCAGTACGGGTAATCAGAGTCCCTTCTCCCGGAAATATAACATCAAAACTAAAAAAAAAAAACTCGTAATGTTTTATTTCACATAGCCCTACATGGGTACTTACAAAACGACAGAAGGCACGGTTCGAAATTGGTCGTTTTCTGTGGCGAACAACCGGCAAGAAACTCCACAGTTACTCTTTTAAAATACCATTCTTACAATGTATCCATAATACAGGTTAATTAGGTATGAGAGGACAGTGTAGACAAAATAATACAGCACAATGGAATTACAAATAAAAATTTGTTAAGCAAATCTTAGAGTCTACAGTGTTCTCCCATTCACAAAAAAAGCTTTACATTATATGAAAATAAACTTGAGAAGCGACAACATTAGACTTCAATAATGAAGTATAATCATCAGTATTGCCAAGGGAGGGTTCTGGAGGACAGACAAGCAGTCACTACATGTAAAATACTATTACTCAGCTACACCTGGTTAACCTAGAAACCGACCCAAAGATGGTCCAAACCCCGGTCTACTACTGAGAAATTCCATACAGAAAAATCTAATATCAGTTTTGGCCCGACCCGGAAATCGAACCCAAAACCTTGTGTTCAGCAGTCGTGCTTGCACTTACTCGATCAACAAGAAAATAAATAAAATTCAAAATAAAGAAAATTATTTCAAATAGACAGTCTGTGGTTAAACAGTATTGACTCTTCTACATAGTATTATTATATTGTGCGCACAGCCAAGTTGTGGAAGTCTCTGCCGGCTTCTGTGTTCCCTGCCACTTATGACCTTTTAGCCTTTAAAGCAAGAGTAAAAGGCATCTTCTGGGCTCGCTCGTCACATCGTAGACCTCATATATAGCTTACTCGCATCAGGCGAGATAGAGGTCAAGAGCGGGCCTTATCCGTAAAAGAAAACAGTTTAAATTTACAAAAAATGACGTGTAAAAGTCTTGAAAAACCAATGTTTTTCTTTCAGAAACCTTGTAATGTGGGAAGAACTTACATTGCTATGCTAAATATACTTATGTCTGGAGTGGGAACACGGCAATAGTATATTGGGGTGGGGTTTAAACCCGTGACTATGGTCACTTGCAAATTAAATAATATACTTATTTTACTATGAATAAATTTTCCCCATTTCTTTCTACTTTTCTAAAAAAATTTGCTCTTACAATAATTTTAACTACCAGTAAAGGTTGACTAAACGCTGACATGGCAGCGTTTCCTTTCCCAGCCCTCCTTAATTTTTCGCCTCGCCCTGGAAGACGGGAGCCATTGTGTAAAAACTCAAGTTTGAATGGCATATCAGCAGGCTAAGTATTGTTGAGTTTTTCCGGTCGGTGAAAGAAGAAACAATCGTATTTATGTCACAGAAACTTCATGCATACAAATTATAAACTTATACACTAGGAATTTCAATAATAATATACTAACACTTTTGTATGCATAAAATCAATTGTTAATTTCTTATTTGTTTTCCTCAATGCGAAATGTACATACTTTTGATAAACTAATTACCAGTTCTAACTTTAATACATCAAGCCCCCAAATACTCTCTCCAGTTCTGACGGAACTTACCTATCCAGTTGATCCCACCATCACCTTCGTGGTCTGCCACCCCGCCCCCTGTCTCGTGGCATCTGTTTTGTGTAATTTTGGCCTACAGTTGGTCACAGTTGCAGACATTTCCTGCCCATCCCCACTTAAGTTGGGCATTATTACGAATGAGCCCGCTCTTGACCTCGATCACACCTGATGGTAAGTGTAAGATGAGGTCTACGATCGAACGAGCGAGCCCAGAAAATACCTATTCACTCTTGCTTTAAAGGCTGACGGGTCATATGTGACAGGGAACACAGAGATCCACACCTTGTCTGTGCGCACAATGAATGTTGAAGAAAAGTGCTTAGTAGTTTTGTTTTGGAACGCACCATTTACATTACAGTATTTTCACATTACATAATAAAACACGATGTCCCTTCTCCCTATAACGAGCTGAAACATTTCCCCCACAAAACATTAAGATGACCGATAACAGATTTTATTTGCGGTAAAAAATAATAACAAAAAGTCATTAAGCGACAGGATGCATGTGTTGTCTTTGATGGAAAACGGAACCTTATATAGGTCACAGTAATTATTAATTTCCGTTGAACGACACTGATAGGTCGCGGAAACTTACATAAGTATATGATGTTCTCAGAGTGAATATTGTCGTTGTGTGTCATTGCGGAGTGCCAACTGAAACCCTGCGCTGGTTGTTCTTCGCCCAGAAAATGCTAAGTTGTTAACCTCAGTGCAATTGTAGTTTTTTTTTTTAATTAGCCTACGCTGTCCATCTTCTGGGCAAATTCATCCCCCAATTCCTTCCATACGCTCTTTTCCCGCGACTTTTAGTTGTTACTTTTATATATATATATTTTTATTATTTACGAATGAGCCCGCTCTTGACCTCGATCACACCTGATGGTAAGTGTAAGATGAGGTCTACGATCGAACGAGCAAGCCCAGAAAATGCCTATTCACTCTTGCTTTAAAGGCTGACGACGGGTCATATGTGTCAGGGAACACTGAAGCCGGCAGAGAGTTTCACACATATTTTATGTTTGTATTTTTTCGTAGGTAGTTGTTGTGTGGGTCTGTATTCAAATAAATATTGATCTATTCACTATGATATAAGTCGGGGGAATGTACATTTTCCAACTCTTCCTTGGGCATGTTAGCGGTGTCACCTTGTATATAAAAATTGGCCAAGTACGAGTCGGTTCATGGACGAGTATGAAATATTGATAAGCGAAAAATAAATTAGTTTTTCATAGTGAATGTATAAATGATGAAGTTATATTTGTTGTTTTTGAAAATGTGCTATATCTCAAATATTGCTGACTGTATCTCGTTCAAACCAATTTTCGTTGAAAGTGTTCACGAACATTTTATGATATTTTGAGGGAACCTCTAATTACAGTCTCAAAGTTAATAGGCAATACCTAGCTATTGCCAAATAAGCGATAAGGCTACTGAAAAGGGTTTGTTCAAGATTAGTATCTTGATTGCCATAAATGATTTTCCGGAACTATTTTATTCAAACTAGATTTGTGCTATATTTGTTTTTGTAATTTTTCTGTCGTCTTTAAAGCTCTTGGCTAAAAGTTAGATCTACGCTCACCAAGTTCAGCCCGTGAATATCTATGACCATTTAAACATACTGGAACTCCTCTATGTCCCAGAATACATGCTACTCAATACTTTTATTCTATTGCATTCCATATGTAGGTATTCTTAGGTGGTAAACTTATAATTAGATCACATGGAGTCTGTCGGGCACAGCAGGAATAAGTGATTTTAGGAGAGAGGAAGTATTAAATAATTAAATAATATTAATTTAACTTACTAACTTAACATTACATTATACATATATCTATCACTTAAATATTCATTTACTGAGTAATAACACTTCTGCAGCAATTTTTTTTTTAATAGGTTAATTTTCTCTTCGTTTTTTACTGATTCGGGAAGTTTATTATATAATTTAATAGACATTACATAAGTACTTGTAGAGTGCATTTTTAATCGAGAACTTGGTATGTTTAGCTTAGATCGGTGTCTGAGTAGATAGCGTGACTAAATGTCTTCTCGTTTTGAATAAAACTCTTCATGTTTTCGGACAAATTTATTTTTGCTAAATTTCCTATATCGTTGGTTTCGGAATTTTTTATCACAACGCCAACCAGGTTTGTCAAATAAGTATTCGCTCTATGTAAAATACTCGTATCTATCTACACACGTAGTTTGGAAATGGCTAGCCCGATGAGTTTTTCTGACACCAATATTTTATCTTAAAAACGTAATATATTTGGACTTGTAAATTACTTCGTATCGATATTGCCAAGTCTGATTAGATACGGGCTATTTCAATGACACTTCTAGTGGAAAAGAGATAGCGATCTTTGCTATTAGAACCAATAGTTTTAATGTTTTTCATAGAATACTAGAAATAAATTGCCAAAGTCGGCACTCTAATCAACGGTCGAGGCCAGGCCGGCCAAACACTGAATGAATTAATTACCATTCGGTCCTGACTCAAAGGAAATATGGGCCTTTGTAGAAGGGATACTCCTTCTTGGCGCAGTTGCAGGAATGTTGTAAAGAGATACTGCGGTCCCACAGTACAGGGTGGGTTTTTAGTCACTAGAAGCCTGATACTCCCTTTCGCTCCATTTAGATCGTGAGGAGTTATTTGTTGATTTTCCTCCCGAAATAAAATTACAGATAAATTACATAGAATGTTCCCACTCTGGATGGAGCATAACGGAGTGTCAGACTTCGACTGACTAAAAAACCCACCCTGTTTCTTCGGCTTGCCGCAACCTCAACAACATTTAAGCATCTACAACGTGTAATTTAAAGGGTATATACATACCAAGTGCATGGCTTCTTTGGATGATAACAAACGATATGGCAAGGGTTTTGTAATCCTAAGTCTACGTGTGTAGAACTTATTACAAATACCAATACACTGATACCAGAGACCGAATTTTTCAAATTAAGAAGAACGAAGAGAATTGTCGTGTTATTGCCAAGTGACGTGGAAAGTTATTGACCCTCGTAGTGCTGTGACACGTTTGTTATGACTGGTATTCAAAAAATATATGAAACCGATAATTTGGTATCAATTCTTTGAGTCAGTTATTTTGAGCTGAAACTGTGCATAGAGACTCCATACCAGATGTTGTCTTCAGCCCTTTTGGATAGATATGGGGTTTCCGTTACACATTGCATACTACAAATGTAGGACACTCAACGTCAAATTTAATTGAGAACCAGCTTCAGGCAAATTGTAAGATGTGCGACATATTCCTGAACTGGACCTTTTAGGCGAGGCAAGGTAAACAATGTTATTGTTATTTAATTAAGTAGGGTTAGGAATTTTTTAATTCTACATTGTGTGGGTCAAATATTCAAAATTGAGCTTGTGGGATGGCTTAGCCAAATACCAGCTAGCTGCACTTGACTCCATCGAACGCAGAGCTAAAAGGCTCATAGGTGACGAGGTTCTGGCAGGTAAGCTTCACAGCCTGGCTCACCGGCGAAACGTTGCTTGTCTGTCTATCTTCTACAGATTGTACTTCGGAGAGTGTGCGCAGGAGCTCCATGACCTAATCCCTTCATCCCCCTTTTACTACTGGTCTACCAGACGTACCGCAGGATACCATCCACACTTGGTCGATATACCATCTTGTCGTACTAAGCGCTTTTCTTCAACATGCATTGTGCGCACAGCCAAGGTGTGGAACTCTCTGCCGGCTTCTGTGTTCCCTGCCACTTATGATCCGTCAGCCTTTAAAGCAAGAGCGAATAGGCTCGCACGTTCGATCGTAGACCTCATCTTACACTTACCATCAGGTGTGATCGAGGTCAAGAGCGGGCTCATTCGTAATTAAAATTTTTTTCTTTCTTTCGATTTTGTTCATCGTCGCTATCTTCAGTAGCAACGTAGATGATTTGTGTATTGAACTAATGCCCGTGGCTTCGTTTTCATTGAATTTTTTTCCCACGTGAATCTCGATCCCGTGGGAATTCCGAGATTAAAAGTAGCCTATGTGTTATGCCAGCATGTCAACAGCTATCTACTTATCATATTTCATTCAAATCAGTTTAGTACGTTTTGCGTGAAAGAGTAACACACATCCATTTAAAGATCCATCCTCACATACCTTCTATCTATAATATTAGTAAGATAGATAGATAGATATAGTCTTTATTGTATACCCTAATAGAATTGAATGAGGACTTAAAAACTACAGAGGGTGTTACAATGGGCGGTCTTATCGCTAAAAGCGATCTTTTACAGACAACCCTTGAATTGATTAGACACAGCATGAGAAAATAAATATGCGGGTAGTCTATGATGTTCCAATCACTTTTTTTATTATTAAATTTTTCTGCATTATCAAAATAGGCTTATAATTATATTTTACTCGCCAAACTTCGCAGTTTGTTGGCGACTTCTATACAATACATAATTAATAAACTACATACTTAATTCAGAGTATTCCACAGTCGTACTGCTTGAGCTGCGAACGATTTACTAAAGAAATTGGTGGAGTGACTCGTACCTCAGCCTTCAAGTTTTTCGATGACCTAAGAAATTTTCCATATATGTCATGAAGGAACCTGAATCGTTCTCAAAGATAAGAGGGGGTTTTAGATTTTAGGAAGACGTATAGGGAGCCTCTTGAGTTTGAGAAAGATGAAAGATGGTGTACTCTTCGTTCTCTCAACCTCATAGTATGATAAAATGTTACCTGCTGTTTTTGAATATACATCCACAAAATAAGTCCTAAGAGAGTTTTTTCTGGAAAATCAAGGAATCGAATGTGAGCGTTTCTACGAAGGTTTTAACGAGATACCGCAGCCCTAAAACACAAGGGCGATCCTCTAAGGGCAAATCTGTGAAAAATGATATTTAAATCTATTTTTCGCAATATACAGAAATAGCTTCAACTGTATCAAACATTGGATTATAGGATTTCAATAAAAAGTGATTCCCAGAAAACAAAAAAAAAACAAATATTATTTATCTGATGTTATTTACGAAGTCATAAAACTAATCTTAGGTATTCCGGTATCTTATTGACTTGTCATTGATTGAATGCGCAAACGCTTCAGGATTTTACAGTTCATAGCACACATAGAAAATCCTATATTAAAAATATATATTTCCAGACTTTCAACACCACAAATATTACAGTCCGTCTTTACACTTCAAAAAATTCTTTGTAAACACCAAATTTTTTGAATGAAGTGGTCTCAATAGGAGTCGTAACGGGTAGCCTCTCATATGAAGGGGCCACTGACCCAGTTTCGGAGTGCTGGTCGTAAGTAACGATAGGTACTCGTGTTATATTGTATAAGTTGCGCTTTTCAACAGCTTTGGAGAAAAGTGTTTGCTGAGGAAAAAATGGTGGTGGGAATCAACCATCAAAATATAAAGAAAAAAACTTGTCGATATCAGAATATTACTAGTATAATAGGCATACAATATTTTTAGCTCAAAATATGGTTAGGGTATTTGGCTGAATATTTTTTACTGCAAACTATGTAGTTGTATTAATGTGTGACAACGCCAAGTAAAGTAAAAAGTTGGTTGAAAAAATACAAAAAACCTTTTCAACCAAAACATCTGCCGGAGCGTGTGCATTGCAAACCTATGATAAACAAAGACAGTAATTTCACTAGTTTGTTATTTAAACGATACGAAAACCTGGTTTTTAATTTGCCTATCTGTGTCTATTTCAGTTTGTTCGATTCTGGGACAGCTAAACCGATTTTATGGAAGATACTTATATAGATATTTTTTTACTAGAAGATAGAACAAGAAAAAAGGCCACATAATTAAATGCTACTTTTATACCGGAATTCCCTGGTCAGTGGCTTAGGCCCCAGGGGTCGAGGCACCTGTGACCGACGCCCCCGATTCGATTAATTTTATATCTTTATTTTTTGTGCTTTTTCACTTAGCACAGTAAATGAGAAAAGTGTTTAACTATAACAATAAAGTATTTTTCTTGCTACACAAAAGTTATCTATCAAATAGCAGAGAGAATAGATCGCCACTTAACCTTATCCTTACACACCTTTTTCCCCATTAAAAACATATTTATTATGTACAGACATGCAAAAAATTAAAAAGTCTTCATATAAAATGTTAGAGGATGTTGTTAACATACATTTATAATAAATTACCATATGAAAAATTAATCTTTCAACTTCAACCAACTCGTCAACTGAGTCAAAGCAGTTATGGGTAACAATCAAAATTCCGTCTTTACGTCCACAAAATTAAAAACAATAAGGAAGTATGAATAGATATTATGTCTATCTCTTTCACGCAGAGTCAAGTTATTGAATATTACAATATGTAACTGATAAGAACGTTTAGTTTATCCTCCCACAATGACGAGCAAATGTTCTTCGCAAGGGCTCGTGTAAAATAATTACAATATAGTAAAAAATAGACTTGGTGGAAAAACATTGTTGCATGCTAGATTTGCGTATAATATTAGAATATAATTAGAATAAAAGACATGGCCAGTATGGTGGTGCAATTAAATTGATAAATGAAAGTGACAACGTTCAAATGATAAGAGTAGTAGTATAAGCCTGAGTGTCAGCCGGGTGTTTTAAAAAACGACATAAAATAATTCTTATGAATGACTTAAAGAGAGAAGTCCATGAACCAAGTTATAAATGTAATTATGATTTAATATTATATTTATACTTACAATAAATATGAATTTATTATTTTTGTAAAACATTTTTGTGCCTGACGGTACATTTGATCAAAAATTGCTTTGAATTAAATTATTCGAATCGGGAGCGTCGGCCACAGGTGCCTCGACCACTGGGGGCCTAAGCCACAGACCCGAAATCCCACGGGATTAGGATTTACGTAGGAAAACCACGTAGGTAACATGTAGGTACTCCGTAAACGAAGTCACGGGTACAGCTTGTTCTACTAATTCAAGTATTTTTTTGATAGTAGGAAGTCAATCAAAAAGTATTGATAAAACGAGTTTCAATCAGTATTTTCTTGTCTTATCGATTTGAGACGAAAGCTCTGGCGGGCCATAGGAAAGTAATAAGCTGGTATTAAGTTTCAAGGGTCTTGCTACAAAACAAACAACATTGTTATAGATAAACCGAAGAATTTTCAGATTTATAGCTATTAATAAAACCTCTGGGTATATAAAAAATAAAATAAAAATAAAATGCATTTAATTCAAGTAACAACTCATATAAGATTAACATAATTAGAAGCACACACACCAAATATTATTTTCAAAGAATAAATAAAAATAAAAATGATAATTACAAAAAAAAAAAACTAAATGAAATAAAAATGTCAATAAACAAAATAAAATTGTCATAATAAATTTTTCTATAATTAAACTATGCTATAAAGTCGGTTCGCTCGCGAGCCGCTTTCGCTCTCGGTAGGCTCCACGCCCTGCTGAATAAACACAGCAAGCTCTCCCTTAAATGTAAAATCCGAATATACACGACATGCATACGTCCTATCATGACGTATGCCTGTCCGGTGTTTGCTCATGCCAGTCCAAATCAGATCCATAGGATGCAAGTCGTTCAGAACCGTTTTCTCCGAAAGGCCACGGGCGCGCCCTGGTTCTGTAGGAACGAGGATCTCCACGTAGACCTCAAACTCCCGACCATAAAGCAAGTGTTGAAACGCATGTCAGTGCGTTACTTCACCTCTGCTGAGACCCACACTAACCCCCTGATCGTATCGGCCGCCCGATACAGACCCTCCAAGATTTCTCGGGTTCGTCGCCCGCGTATCATCCTAGACGAGCCTGACGACCCCACCACCATCCGACAAGAGAGCAGTAGGGAAACCAGCACTCTTAGAAAACACATATACAGAACGCGTTCCTTATTCCGGCCTCGCCGACGAGGCCCATCGCGACGTCCGCGTACTTGTAATGAAAATCCTCCCCGACCTTTGCCAAACGAGCCAGCCCGCGATGCTGAGCCAGTAGCAATAAATACTCCCGAAAATAATATGACCCAGCCTGTCCCTTTGCTGCCCTCCCAAAATGACCCCGCCATGCCGAGGCCCGTACTCCACAGGGAGTGCCCTTAGCGTGCGGTCATTAGTTTTAAGTATATTTTAGTTTGTAAGCCCTGGCTGGGGGCCTTTAATTCATTAGAGGTCACCACAGGAAAGTCCGGTTAAGTAGACTCACAGCCTTAGTGTGCTGATCTACAAGTGGCCCTACCTAAAAAAAAAAAAAAAAAAAAAAAAAAAAAAAAAAAAAAAAAAATTGAATAGAGAAGCATACACATTATCAATTTTAAATGGACCATTTTAAAATATTATTAAATTTCTAGTTATATGTAGATCTCCGCAGTGTTTGACATACGGACGGAAATGTATTAAAGTGTTGCAGAAGTTTGAAATCAATTTAATTCATCAACATCATTAACCTTTTGCGAACAATGTTGTGATCGGCCTAGTCTAACCGTATGCAGCTGAGTATTAGAGTTTTATATTATTATGGAACAGCTGCCTTTTTTTCTGGATGGGAAAATCATCAATTGACACCCCCCGCTGTGTGTGGAGCGGAAGGGAGTGTCAGACTTCTACTGACTAAAAACCCACCTTGCTTCTTCAGTTGCCCTTGTGTTCCGCGGTATCTCGCTAGAACATTCCCGCATCTCCCTTTCACTACCGGTCTACTAGACGCACGGCTGGGTACCACTCACACTTAGTTGATATACCGTCTTGTCGTACCAAGCGCTTATCCTTCACATTTATTGTGCGCACGGCCAAGCTGTGGAATTGTCTGCCGGCTTCCGTGTTCCCTGCCGCTTATGACCTTTCAAACTTTAAAGCAGGAGTGAATAGGCATCTTCTGAACTCGCTCGTTCCATCGTAGACCTCATCTATCGCTTACCATCAGGTGAGATCGAGGCCAAGAGTGGGCTCATCTATGTAATAAAAATGAATCGCTAAATGTGTTGCTAAGCGCAAATCACGAAAATGGCTGAACCGATTTGGCTGATTCTTTTTTTGTTGTGTTTGGTTTTGTCAGGAGAAGATTCTTATGAAAAAAAAAAGTAGGAAAGGTCTTAAGGGGTATTGGTAGGGTAGGGTAGGGGTAGAGTAAGGTATTGGTAGGGTATCGGTAGGATAGGGGTAGTGGTATCGATTGGGTAGGGGTAGGATATCACGCGAACGAAGTCGTGGCGGGTCAGCTAGTTCTGAATAAAAAAAGACCTACAAAACCCAGTAACCAACGCAATACCCCTTGAACAGACCAGTGTCAGATTTACTGACTTCTGACTACCCGTAACCACTGTCAATGATGTCTAAATCTTGATGTTTAAGATGGTTACCCACCCTTGAACTGACCTCGGATAGCGTTGCTTAACTTTGATGATAGGCCTGTGTCGCCGTTATTATTTAGCCACAAGTTCCTCCAAAGACTGCGATCCAAATTACGAGCCAAATTTTGGTTTCAGAAAACCATGTCCCTCCTATCCTTAACACGTACAAGCTCTCACTCAAACACTTTACTTAGGAAATCTGTGGTCCGTTTTCGGGCTTGTAATAAAAAACTGTGCACGTTAGCACTTAAGCAGTGCACTGAACTTTAAGTGGTTATTCATGGGGTCCAGCGGAAATGTTCCCAACTTAAGCCACATCATAACAGACATGCATCTGAACTGCACGTTAGACTGCATTTTAACAGTTTGAGTGCATGTTTTGTGCTTTATTTTAAGTTGTATGGTGATTTTTCAAAGGCCCGCGTTTGACGACCATCCCACCTGATGGTAAATGATGATGTGATCGAATTGGATCAATCAACTTAAAACGGGATATTAACAATGTGTGTTGATTGTTTCATGTTTGCAATATTTCTGCTCTGCAGTTCAATCATCATCATAGTGCTTATATCAGTTATATATATATATATAAACTACTAGCTTCTGACCGCGACTTCGTTCGCATGGGAGAATTTTCTCACGTAAATCCCGATCCCATGGGAATTCCAGTATGTATAAAAAGTAAACCATGTCCGTCTCCATGGCACAATATATCTATCTAAAATTCATCAAAATCGGTTCATCCGTTTTAGCGTGAAAATGGAACCTACATACATACACACTTTCGCATTTATAATATTAGTAGGGATACAGTGACCAAGTCAGTTTTTTTTGCGTGTGGCATCTCGCAGGTCAACCGCTGCGGTCGTCGGCTACTTTACTCAAGTTGCCTGTGGCTGTCTTAATTAATTAAGATTAAAACCTCCAGCTAGGACTTACATTAAGCTTACAAACTAGACGACTACTCGCTAAAGCTTTGGTTTCCTAGGATAGCGGTGCCGTCAAATAGCGGCCGTTATACAGCGGTGAATGACGTCACTAGAACGTTGTCTATGTAAACAAAATGGCGCGGTTTCCCAGAGAGCGGTAACTGACCGTCAAAAAGCGGTGCCGCCATTTGCATGACGGCCGGCTTGTCGGTGTCAGATGATTTCGTGAACGTTTCCAAAGAGAATGTAATACACTAGATAGCGATAAAGCAGACAGTGTGATAAAACGGCCGTGGAACTTTCCACATGTCGTCACCGTAAAGACGGCCGTCTTTTTGCGTCCATAATATTACGGCCACTATATGACGGCACCGCTTTCCTAGGAAAACAAAGCTTAAGGGCACCCCTGTGGGGTACGGACCTCGGCTTAGGGCGTCGCTGGGGGAGGGTAGCTAGGGACAGGCTGAATCGGATCACTATTATTATTGGAAAAACAGTTTAAAGGGATTTGTTAATTATAAATATAGGTCACTGTCTTTTTAGGGGTCGACACGAACATTTTTTTAATTTACAAATCTTCTACAATATTGTAGATGTGATGTGTACTTACTTAAAAATATTAAATAATAACTATAGGCTCTTGAATCAACACAGCTATTTTGAAATTATAAACATTTTTTTTTATTGTGTACGTTTGAGTTTGAAGCGCTTGGAGCATGAAGTCATTTAAACTAATGTACTTTTTTATTATTATTATTGAATGTTGCATCATTAGACGACGATCAAATTATAGTTAAAACATCAAATCTCATACAAGTGAACTGTACAATGTTCTTTTTTGAGAAATAAAGATTCTTTAAACCTAAGTCGAAGTGCGTGGTACTAAAGAATATTTCTCTCTTTGTATGGCCGTGAGAAGGTTGGATCTTTCTGTGCCCAAATAATTAGGGTTGCTATTTGAAGTGGAATGCGAATAAAATTGATGTAAAGGAGCACTTTGACTCCTGTGTTTGAAAATAATTAGCTTTGACATAATCAGCCCATAACGTTCCTGACTGCTGGAACATTCATTGGCTTTCTTTATATGAGAGGGAATGAGTCGTAATCCACAACGCAGATATCTTTAGATTTTTCGATTCTCTTGGATATGGCGGTTTCCTCGCGATGTTTTCGTTTTGAGAGCAGTTGTGATTATGAAAACTACACGAAGTAATCTGCCTGCCCGGGTTCAAATCTACGACCGTATGTACATATGTCGTTTCCATAGTGCATACCTACAAATATTCAAATCATCTTATGGTATGCGTATGTAGGTATTTTTATTATGAAAACTGCCTTTCTAAATGATTTATATCTATAGTAAATTCCAATCTACGATGTATTTTTGGAGGAATCTGAAAAACTATTATTACGGGTTTTTTAATTAATTAATGTATCCATCAAAATTTACAACAGAGGTTTTATTTCATTCTTTTTTCTCCAGTCCGAAGCGTTGACCGCCACCACTTCATACAAGGGTCGATCGACCTAATTCCTAAGTACCTTAAGACTGATGTTCCAAAGATGTGGATGCCTATTTAAGCGGTTAAATGAAAAAACGGGCCTGTGTGAAAGGGAGATAGATGTTTTGAAATTAGTCTGAGTTGCTTTTTTCGGGGAAAGAAAGTCTTAAATGCAGGCTCTATTTAGACTTTTCCTTTACGTTTATAGGCCTGGTTGAATAAGGATGTTTTGTTTTTGAAAGCGTCAATAGCCTGATGACTAACGTGTCAGACTTGCGATTGAGACGTTGCTGCAGGTTCCAACTCCACAAATTATACTTTTGCCGTGAACCCACTCCAGACACAAGCCTATTCAATTTAGTTGGAGGGGATAACAAGATTGCTGGTAATGTGGATTCTACCCATATAGCTAGTTCTCTAAATAAAACCCACCGTGCTCCATCAGTTGCGCTTGTATTCTAGGACCGTGGTTTCTCGTTAAAACATTCTCGCAATCGTGGCAAGCAACGGTCCTAACGGGCCCCGTCAATTATGCTGGCTACACTTTGAAGCGCGCGTGAGATACGACAAGCCGTCGAAATAGATAAAAATAAATAAATAAAAATCATTTATTGCAGGCACGCAGGCCCGTATAAAAGTAAAAAAAAAATAATATTATTAATTCTATTCAATACAATTCAATAATATCTATTAATTAATACTTTAATTTAATTTATAATTGATTAACAGCATAAAAAGTTAAACATCATTAATAAAATAAAATAAATTATCAACAAAATAAAAAAATTGGCCAAGTGCGAGTCAGACTCGGCCATGAAGGGTTCCGTGTAGTAACTATAATAAATATAATTTAAAATATTTATTAGAAAAAAAAAAATTGAAAAATTCTTAAAACTAGTTTATTTGCAATTTTTACAACTACGCCAATTAACTTTGTTTCTCATAGTGTTTGTATGAATTACAAAGTTATATTTGCGGTTTAAGAAAATATGCTGTATCTCAAAAACTGCAGACCCGATCTCGATCAAACTAATTTTACTAACTAATTAATCAGCAGACATGTCCGGGATATGCAGATGATGATGTAGCTATGATTCATTAAGGTTACTTTCCAGGATAAACAATTTGAAATCCCGCAAATGGCCTATAAATTCATTGATTATTCAACAACTTCGAAACAAGCACTAAACTTCCTATAGCTCACCGGTTCTTTCAGTCATCCATGATTTTCTGGCTTGTCCCACTTTTTGTGTGTAGGTAGTTTGCCTCGGAGTTTAAAATTGAGTTTTCAGGATGGGAAAATTCAAGCGTGGTCGTAAAGTTCTGTTCGAATATAATTATCTAGTTTTTCGTTTGAGATAACTTTTTTGACAATTTATGAGACTAGAACTTAACATTTGAAGGTTGCAAATATATAACCTATTTTATAAATCTATATATATTATGTGAAGCAAAAGTGTTGTTCCTATTTTTACCTAAATTATGCAGACGGAGGAGTATGCAATTTGGTATAGTTACAGTGTTTATAAGGAAGGAATGCAGAAAGAAAATATAATTTCATATGAAAATGCATCAAATAATTTAAATTATGGTCGAATTTCACCCACTGAGCGTGAACTAGTTCAATCGTGCTTAGATTTTTAGAAAATCAGACATTACGTAAACATATTAATTCAATACTACTATCACAATGTTTTTAGATAATTTGGGTCAAGTTGGTGACAAAACATAATTGGGACAAAGAAAACATATTGTTTATTTGGTACAAACAGATACATTCGATGTAGGAATAATACATAATTAGATAAGGCTTCACATAGAGCAATAACAATGTCTCCCTCGTGGCTGCGCTTAGCAAATCCAGTTTAGCAATATGTCATACTACTAGAAGAAACCTGACGCTGGTTTTCAATTTAAAATGAATTGATAAATAAATAATCGAGAGACAGATACATAATTATAATCTTTATTTTGCACCAAAACAGAAACAAATATAGGTCTTAACGACTAAAAAGAGTGATACAATGGGCGGTCTTATCGCTACAAGCGATCATTTACAGATAAACTTTATTATATTTAACTAGCGACCCGTCCCGGCTTCGCACGGGTGCAATGTTTATATTAAATACTAGCTTCCGCCCGCGACTTCGTCCCCGTGGAAAAAAAAATCCCCCGATTTTGAAACATTCTTCATTACTGCTCCGCTCCTATTGGTGTTAGCGTGATGATATATAGCCTATAGCCTTCCTCGATAAATGGGCTATCTAACACTGAAAGAATTTTTCAAATCAGAACGATAGTTCCTGAGATTAGCGCGTTCAAGCAAACAAACAAACAAACAAACAAACAAACAAACTCTTCAGCTTTATAATATTAGTATAGATACTATAGAATGTCTTTATATACATCGTTGACAGCCTTTTTGTCATTCGACATAGATGTTCTCTTTAGTAATTACTCTTGAAAATGCGACACATAATTTACCATGGGAAAAACATTCAACGCTCAAATCTAAGCAACATAGGCGCCCTGCCTCCGCCGGCACCGCGCCGCAACCGTTATGTCCTAAACTATTTATTTAAATTATATTCTGTAAAGGGCTATATTGATTTATATTAAATCCACAATGTATTTATGGTACTTAATTGGATAAGGATTAATGCTGTATTGCTTAAAATCGCTTCGTAAAATATGCTCGTATTTCTCGTAAAAAGTAAAGGATAAAAAATGGTTGTTGTGGGTTATCTATAAGAGATAGACAGATGCGATCGAGAACTTTTTTGTTGACCTATTGAAGGTGTACAATACTGTAGTACATTATTTTGATCTATCTCGTAGGGTTCAGCCAGCGTTTGCAAAGCAAGCGCAAAAAAATGTGTTTATTTGCGACATCACATTAGAAACCTCAAAAATTATCAGTGTTCCTCTACTATATTATGCATGTTATATACTTGAAAACCTTCCTATTGAATCACTTTTTCTACTGAAAGAAACTGCATCAAAATCCGTTGCGTAGTTTTAAAGATTTAAGCATACATAGGGACAGACACAGGGAAGCGACTTTGCTTTATACTATGTTAAGATTAAGAAGATTAAATGATATTTAATCTGTTGTTATAACAGTGAATTTTAAAATAAAGAAATAATTATTAATTATTTATAAATGAAATTTTATTATTTAATAACAGTGTAGTCATTCTATGATTTTGAATGTGTGCTACCTATCAATACTTGCATAATCATAAGTCGTACGATGAGCATTTTTTGGAAGAACTTTGGTTCCTAAAACCTCGACTCTTGGTGTAGTTTAAGTGGCAGGTCACTATTGGATTCGACATTGATGTACAGTACAGTTTATCTGTAATTTTTACTCTTGTAATGTATCAAAATGTACAATAAATGGACTAAGTTGTGCCAAGATGTCCAACTCACAAAGTCACAGTCTCGAGTTATTTGTACCAGCCTAACTGAAATAAGCCTTATTTTCATGTAGCAAAAAGTCACTTTGGTATCAATCTGTTTCCCAAGAAAAACAAACTGTGTGTAACAAAATCGGAATGTCTATATGAGGAAATGAAATGTTTTTACTTAAATAACTCAAAATATGTTCACCATCGGTTGGAACATTTTGGCACAATAAGAAAAAGGAATTGATACATAAACACTTAGTGATATCATGTTGTTACAGTTGTTTGTTTTACTTATAAAAGATAGAGAAAATCACCCTCACCTAAGTGGCCACGTTCCCCTATATATTTATCTAGCTCACACTGAATAGGAGACGATTCTTCATGATGTAATCTGATTTATCTCGTTTCAACATAACGCATAGCTTTCACTCTTTTATGAAACATTTTTCAGACGTAGAAATAGATGTAATTGGGTGATCTGTCTTGCCCAGGTATATTGCAGACTACACACTATAACTCACTTTATTTTTTCGTGAGAAAATGATCTAATAACTACTCCCTGGGTGGAGGGGAAGGGAGTGTCAGACTTCTACTGACTAAAAACCCACCCTGTTCCTTCAATTGCTTTTACGTTCCGTGCCGTTGTATGTCTTTATAACATTCGTGCTACTCTGGCAGGGCAAAAAATCACTAGTAAATTGACGTCTACAGATATAACTAGTATAATGTCTAGGTGTTTTATTCTTTAGCAAACGCTGCTAGAAAAGGTCAGCGAAAAAAATTTCTGTATTTTCTACTGGTCTTTTGAGAGCTTTTGAGAGAGAAAAATAGTTTTTCAATTTTGGAACGGAACATTTGTGATCATTTTTGTTCAAACTTCAATCTGTCCATTTTATGACGCTTTGTTTGACGTAGCCAAAAGCTGCCTTTCAAATCTGGTTTTTCTTTGGTTGTACCTTCTTCCAAAGTAGTAGCGGTCCGGTGGTTAAATTCAATTCAATTAATTTATTGCAAGTAACAAAACTCAATTTGGTTACTTACAAAATTCCTTAATCCTGGTTAGTACTTAACCTAAAATAAGGTTGGTTTGTGAATAGAAGAGACAAGCTTACACTGACGTGGAGAGCTTGCTCGCCACACAACGAACGAAAATGTTGGGGGTTAAAGCCATGACTCAGTAATTTTTGTCATGGGTTTGGTTCTAGATAGGCACCTGGGTGCCCATGAGCCTACTTTACTATGTGTAGTTTATGCCATCACCACTTCTCTCAAAATGATGAAAGACAACAAACACAAACAACAGTCTTAGGACTAAAAAAAGACCCGCAATATCCACCAGGTCACACTGGGTTCGCGTGGTTAAGTAATATATAAAATTACATATTTGACCCCGCAGAAGTGATACTGTTTCGAAAAATCCCTAAACAACAAGGTACATCACTTCATTCTTCATCATTAATAGTTTTCGAAAAGACGAAATAAGTATATTGGTTCCAAAAATATTCAGTTCGATTCAACTCTGAAAATAAAACAATATATTATTCAAGTCTTTTCGCACAAGATCAACTTATTTCTAAATTATGTATGTCTGTTCCTTGGAAATACGGTCTCGCTGGACATAATAATATTAAATGTACATGACTTAGTAATCCATTTAATCACATTAAAATGTCAACTTGATCAGGTTAGTCCTTAGGGACAGCAACTGTATATGGAGTAGAAAACTAAACGCGAATGGAAACTGCCAGAAAGGAAGCTCCGAGTTAAATAGCGAAAATACAGTGTGAGTAGTAACAAGGTAAATAATTTGAAAAGAAAATTCGAGGCAAAAGTCATCAAATACTCGTCCCGCTCTAAGTGTAGCAGAAGGGAGTGTCAGACTTTAACTGACTCAATATCTACCGTGTTATTACAGTTGCTCTTGCGTGCAGCGGTAACTCATTAGAACATTCCCACAAACCCGGTAGGAAACATTTTTCTATGGGTTGCATTTCGTGGAGTGTGCGATAGAATTGCACAATATAATTCCACCAAGCCCGTTCCATCATCGGACTACAAGACGAATGGAGATGTACCGTTGTCACACGGTGGACATCACATCGATTAGCACAAAACATTTTAAGAACACTGCCTCGACATTTGGGCAACTAGAATTTTGTAAATTGTGAATGATTCCCAAACTGACACGGGATCGTATTTCAAGATACAGTGGTCCTCCGCTTTAGTGTCAATACAATAATTATCATCAAAGTTTCTTTTATCATTAAAGTTCATCAGCACATCACGTAAAGTACATAGTTTAAGATAGATAAGCTGTATTCGTAGCCTTAGTATAAGCATAGTATCACATACGAGCTATGTATGCAAGGTGTAACAGATTAAGCGCAATACCTCAGACACGTCAATTAGAATATTAAAAGTCTAAATACCAACTTGTTGCACTTGAGTTTATAGAGAAACGGGCCAAAAGGCTCATCGGCAACGAGAAACTGGTCGAGACAAGGCTCCAGAGCCTAGAACATCGGCAACGTGTTGCAAGCCTGTCAGTTTTCTATCGGTTTTACATTTCGGGGAGTGTGCGATGAAATCGCAGTCTTATTTACCAAGCCCGTTCAATCATCGGACTACAAGACAAACGACGATGCGCCATCGTTACATGGTGGACATCCCACCCATACGCACGAAACGTTTTGGGAATACTTTCATTGTGCGTACAGCTAAGGAGTGGAATTCCCTGCCGGGGTCTGTGTTTCTTGATAGTTATAACCTGGGAGTCTTTAAGTCAAGAGTGAATAGGTTACTTCTAGGCAAGCGTCCTTCATCTTCGACCACATCATCGCTTAACATCAGGTGTGATTATGGTCAAACGCAAGCCTATCAACTATAAAAAAAAAATCCATAACTAAATAAATTGAAACCAAACCTAGTCATTTTTTATAAAATAGTTATCCTTACTAAACGCAAAATGTATGTACGTCATTCAATAATCAAATATCCTTACACAGTCGCATACACTCATGCAATGTTAGCGGCCGACACGCACATGAGCGCATTTCCTTGCATTAAAGATTGTATTAATTTTCATGACGGAAATCGATTCAGAAGCCGATTCTGAACCAACTACCTTCAGGAATTGCGTCTATTCTATTACACGCTGTATATGTTACGAATTAAAGGAGGAACGTAAGTTGACTCTTGGAGAAGTCACGTTGTTT
The DNA here is from genome assembly GCA_943138885.2 of Tholera decimalis. Classification (NCBI taxonomy): domain Eukaryota; kingdom Metazoa; phylum Arthropoda; class Insecta; order Lepidoptera; family Noctuidae; genus Tholera; species Tholera decimalis. The sequence goes on from OW964572.2 coordinate 4,802,730, forward strand.
ACTTTACCCTGCCTCCCCCCTACAACGCACCCCATCTCTTCAAAACTATACACTCAGATTAGAGTTATTTACAAACTGGTCAAGGGTGAGTCGAAATTTTGTGCTAATGGATGTTAGCCATCCGGTTTTAGAAAGGTTAAAGAGCAAGCATACGAGGTGAAACTTTGTTAATCATTATTTAAAGTTCTTCTTTATTAAAATACCTTCATAAAAACAAACTGCGATGTATCAAAATAAAATTTGACATTTAAAACAACCTTTAACAAGGTCACCACAAATTCCCGTCGGGTTTCTAAGCATTTGGCCAACTTTGACAAAGTTATACTACATTCCCTTAAGCTTATTTAAAAACTTCTACCAAAAAGTTGTTGCCAAAATATGTTTCTAATTTTCTCTTGTTTGTTATTACCGGCAACTTTAAGTGTTGCCAAGATTCTGTTCAGTTTTTACAACCTTCTAAGGGTTGTACCTACCCAAGTATTTAAATGTATTAAAAAAAATCGATGACTGTAAATGTCTCGTGTCAAAAATCGATGTCTGTGATTTTTGTTAGTTTCCAAAAAATAAGATAAGGGCTCAACTGATTTAGTTTTATGCGAGTATCGACTGGAGTAGATATTTAAAACGGGATATTTACCATGTGCATTTATTGTTTCGAATTTGAAATGTGACAGTGGTAGCGGTGTCGATTACAAAAAACGAACGAGAAAGAGAGTAGAGCTCGTAATCGTCCACCCAACGTACGTCTAATGACTTCAGTTCATACGTAATCATGGCACATGCAACAGTAATGAAATATCGGAAATTAGAAACAATAAATACCACGGAATGGATGAATAAGATTGGAATGGTAATGTGGGCGTGGCGAGCGCGCCACGTTTATGATACGAAAATCATAGCGCGACCGATTAATTCATTCACCGCGTTTAGTGCGCTTCGGATTACTTCGGAACACAGAGCTCTGCTTTAAAATGCCGTGTTGTGCAATTATAACCTGTGAAATAAAAAGTCAGACCGCAAGTATAGAGCGAGGAGGTATATCTTTCCATCGGTAAGTCGAAAATAACATTTAATTACAATTTTATTTGTAAAAAAACATAAAAATATTCTGATCACTATAAAATTCCGAACATTAACAACATTGATGCAACAAGTTACAAAAAGTATACATTGCCCGATGTGTACTCGCTTAATCAACGCAATGACCAAGTCCTCTTAAAATGTACTGCATGCGCCACACTTCAACCATTGACGTTTTGTCCTTTGCTCTGATTGGCCGTGATGCACGGCGCATGTTTATCGACAGTGTGTAATTTATTTGTGTGCGTAATTCGCATACGTAACGGGCCTCTTGCTTGTAGTGGAACTAAAGAGTGGGGAGATAAGCGGCGGCGGTTATCTGTTCTGTGATAAATACACACGATTAAAAAAAAGCCGTTTTTATTTCTAATTATGCTTTTAATGACCATATTAGCTTAAAAACTTATATCTTCTGGAATAGTTTAAAAACATAGTGACATACGTAACCAGCCAATAACATCCCACAGATAGGACACAGGACTTCTCTCCAGAAGACAAGATAATATGGGCAGCGGTTTTGGCAATAGTAATGAATCACGAGGGACTAGTGCGGAGCAGTGAGGTGGATGTCGCATGTTTTTCCTTTTGCTCTCCGAGGAAATGCAGGTTTGCTCACATTGTTTTCCATCACAGTTACAGCTATAACCTGGGAGTCTTTAAGTTAAGACTGAATAGGTTACATCCAGATAAGCGTGCTCCATCTTCGACTACATCATCACTTACCATCAGGTGAGATGGTGGTCAAACGCGAGCCTATTATCAATAAAAAAATAAATCAATAAAGAATTAAAAAAAATGTTCACTGTGTCTTAATAATTAAAATCCTTTGTGATGCAAAACCAGGTCGAATATAGGTTTGGATATCGTTTTGCACCATGATATTGCATGAACGAAAGGGTGACGTTACATACTGCATTTAAGTACAAACAACATATGAGGGAAATTTCTTTCTAAAAATATGCCTACCCTCCAGTTCATAAACTCCACAAGAAATAATTAGGTGCACCCTTCATATTTGCCTCACATAATGTGGGTAAACAAACCTTTTCACCCTCATAAATCACAAATCTCTTACGTCACTAACTACATTGACAACACATGTATACATAAGTAGCCTTGTGATTTTTCTGGCCCTTTCTGGTTAGACCTTGTTCCCATTCAGTGCCATTAGAGTCTTTTGACTGCGGGCGAAAGTAAATTATAACAAACATAACAGCTGTACCCATAGAGATTATTATAGATAGGGAAGGAACGAATTTTTTTTGTCGGTGGGAAAATTACGAAATGGCTCCTCCCGCCCTGGATAGAATCAGACGTTACTTTGCGGAAATCCATACAAAAATTATACTTTATAAAAAAAACAAACCCATACACTACCATTGTGGAGTGGTCCACCTGATACAACACAGTCGGGTTGGAGGATCTACCCTTATCAATTTAAGTTGCTGAAATTTCCTTCCCTACATATATGTAATTTTATACTATAGCTTGAAAATTCATATGTAATTACAATCCCTTAGGTCTAAAAGGTTTATTTCGAAAAGAGCCATGTAATAAAATAATAATTTCCTTAAAAGGTAATATCCGTAGAAAGCGTAGGTACAGAAAGATCTCTCCTTAAGGGATACTTAATAAAATGGATTGATTATAAGATTAGAATCATTTAATCTAATCTGCTTTTTAGGAAAAGATTCATTAGACTAGGCGAGTAATTATGGAAAGCGTTTGTTTTTTAGGGTTCCGTAGGTGGTAAGGAAAAAACCGGACCCCTTGAAGGATCACTTCATTATTTTTTAGTTTTTTGTAAAGATTACTAGCAATGTGGGTAGATTTCACACTACAAGCAATCCTGTTAAGCCCTCCAACTAAGCTACATATGCTCGTGTCTGGAGTTTCGACATTTGCTAAATCTTATTATGATAATTTTATTTTAGTTTTTTTATTAATTTCATTTTTTTACTAATTTTTAATTTATTCTTACAAAATAATATTTTGCCTATTGGCTTCAAGTTATGTAAATGTTGTGAGTCCAAGTTACTCGAATTAAAAACATTTTTTTAAATATTGTCCACCTGTCTGTCAAAACCCTTTTTCGCAGAAACTCAATAAGATATTAAACTGAATTCGATTGAATTAAGGTATGTCAGTGACTTGTCTTCGGTCGAATGCAGCTGTGAAAAAATCAAACTTGGAAATCAAAATATACAATCGTTGCTGTCGCATATTTTCAAAACCTTTAGGGTAGGTACTTCCCATTGATCATAATATCATGAAATGTAGCAAGAAGTTCATGTTCAATAAGTATCATGAAATTTCTTACAGCATGTGTAAAGGAAAAAAGTCTAAAAACCGTATATACGAAGTTAATTCAATACTATTGAGCGTATGTATATACTTTGATAAGTCTGTACAGAACCTTTAGTGCGCGCGTCCAACTTGTACTTTGCAGATTTTTTTTATAGTAAATTAATATTACCGGAACCTTTTAGTGGCCAAGCGATTAATGTACAAAGCATTGTCATTATCGCTTTACTTAGCAGTTATTTTAAGTAACGCAGTCCATTGTTACTGGAAAAAAGGAAAACGCTACTAAATTCTATTCTCACCGTAAAATACTTTAAACCCCAAATGGCCTTTTAATTCTTTGCCTAGCGTATAATGCTGTAAGACGGGTACGCTGCAGTCGCTTACTCCAAAAAGCTTTTTTGTGGTAATTTATTTAATTTTGTAGTGACTTAATTCGTAAGCTTTATAAACTACAATCATTTTTCGCCAGGATATAATTTCCTCATGTATTTTCTCCGCGAAGTTTTTTATTTATTATTTTCTTCAAGACAGACCAAATTACTAGTTGTTTACTTTGGCTCTATAGAGAACTACCTGGAAATCATGGGGAAAGGCCTTACCCCAGCATTGGGAGAATGCAGGCTATCAGTATCACTTTTCTTCGCAACGATTAGTGTTTATATCACTACTGTCCCACAGCTGGGCAGAAGCCACCACTTACTTCTTGCAGGAAAGTGCTCTTTTTTCCCATACGTAACCATACCGACTGTCACAGTATGTGAGGGTCGGTATGATATTGTATAAATTAACAGAAAAAAGAGTGGCCGGAGAGATGCCACGGCGTCCTCATCTTCTGCCTGACGCAGGTGCTTAACGGACACGGCTGTTTCGGGAGCTACCTGTTTGGGATTCAGCGGGAGGACACGCCCGGGTGTCGTCATTGTGTGAACCACCCGGAGAACACGGTGAAGCATACGGTAGAGGTGTGCCCCGCTTGGGCAGAGCTCCACCGTGTCCTCGTTGAGGCGATCGGCGGCGGTGACCTCTCGCGCCCGGCTCTAGTTCAAACCATGGTACGGAGTGAGAGGGAATGGGATGCAGTCGCCTCCTTCTGCGAAGCAGTAATGCTATCGAAGGAGGAGGCTGAACACGCGAGGGAGAGGCAAATCTCTTCCTCACCGCGAGAGCCTACCTCTGGCCACTGTAGGCGCGGGCTTGCGGCCGGCGAGCAGGGGTAGCCCGGGTTGGCGGTGCGTCGTGTTCCGCGCGCGCCTGTAAGGAACTGTCAGTACCGGTGACGGGGCCCCATAGGCCATTGCCTGCTGGGGTTGCGGGAATGTTTTAACGAGATACCGCGGCCCCGGAACTTAAGGGCAGCGGACGGAATAGGATAGGTTTTTGATCAGTAAAAGTCTGACACACCCTTCCGCTTAACCTACAGCGGGAGAAGTCATTCGATGATTTTCCCACAATACTATACACAATATATTTCCTACATAAAAAATAAAATAAAAAACAATACATCCATTTCAGTGACGGGAAGTCGTAGAGAGTTATTTCAGAATACACTGAAGAGAGCAGAACATTTTTGTTCTATAAAATGGTTCACTTATCACCTACATTATCACTTACAAGTTATGAAACATGCAAAAACAATGAAAACAACAGATTACAAAATCAAAAGCCTGATAGACATGTAGTTTCTTACATACCTACATGTACACGCTATGCATAGCTCTTTATGCAATAAACATGTTGTAACTGCTTCAAAACAAAAACTAAATGTCGTTGACCCCGTGTTAACGTGTCGCCTGTTGCCATACTAACATTGTTCACTAAAAGTGTGGAACTAATTTAGAGCAAAAGTGTACATAGGGCTTACTTTCGGACGTGACATAAAGTGAGTCCTGAACACTCAGCACTGATGCCACTTAGACCTCTCGAAAGCTTCTCAACAAAAAAAGTATGAAGTACACTCTTAGGATAAAGGATGATTTTGGTGCCTTTTTAAAAAGTGATTTCGAGGAACATTTTTAAAGTATTCTGTACCTTTTCTCCAAAAAACCGGTGAAGTGAATAGATTAAAAATAGAATAAAAGACATTTTATTTGACAGGAGCACAAAGAGCAGCGACAGAAAAATCCTAAATAAGTCACCGAGTGCGAGTCGGAATCGGTCATGACGGGTTCTGTAGTAGCAATGCAAAATTACATTGTTTTCCGCCACCTTCCGATGTTTAACGACAGTAGCCGAAGACGCCCGAACAGCCCCCCCGGGTTGAATAATTCTTGTGAGGGAAAGTGGGTAGACGTTGTTGAAAGCCCGCACCACGGTTCCTCTTTTCGTCTTCAACTCCACTACCCGTGTGGTCTGCGCCTTCCGTTGTTTTACGACAGCAGCCGAAGAAGCCCGAACGAATGAGTATATTTTATCCTAAAATTATTTAAACAAGAAACATATTTCAGATCCTTACAATATGCTCATTCGGTCACTGACGCGGCCCGATAGGACATTAGGTGGAATTGGGTGGGCTTTTAGTCAGTAGTTTTTTTTTTTTATTATTATTTTTTAGTGGGGAGCACCAAAAAATAAAAGGCTCATTTTCTTTTTTTTTTTCTTTTTTTTTATTACGTATGAGCCCGCTCTTGACCTCGATCACACCTGATGGTAAGTGTAAGATGAGGTCTACGATCGAACGAGCGAGCCCAGAAAATGCTTATTCACTTCGCTTTAAAGGCTGACGGGTCATATGTGGCAGGGAACACAGAAGCCGGCAGAGAGTTCCACACCTTGGCTGTGCGCACAATAAATAATGAAGAAAAGCGCTTAGAACGACAAGACGGTATATCGACCAAGTGTGGTGAATTTTTTGGAAAACTTTGTCTTAATTTTCTGATTGGTCCCATATACTCAAATTCCATTAAGGTATTCAACTTCCCTATTTGTGTGATAAATGTACACGAGTGTACCAAATCCAATTGAATTTGTTCTGTAAATTTGGAAAAAATAGGACACACGAGTGAGTCTGAAAGGTTTCAGAGTCACGAATGGACTTTTCAAAGTCTATACAACGTGTAACGGAAACCCCATATCTATCCAAAGGGACTGAAGACAACATCTGGTATGGAGTCTCTATGCAGTTTCAGCTCAAAATAAGTGACTTACAGAATTGACCCCAAATTATCGGTTTCATATGTTTCTTGAATACCAATAGTAACAAACGTGTCACAGCACTATGAGGGTCATCACTTTCCACGTCACTTGCCAATAAAATGATAATACTCTTCGTTCTTCTTAATTTGAAAAATTCGGTCTCTGGTATCAATGTATTGAAATTTCTAATAAGCTCCACACAGTCATGTAGACATATGATTAGAAAACCCTTGCCATATCGTTTATTATCATCCAAAGAAGCCGTGCACTTGGTATGTATATACCCTTTAAATTACACGTTGTATATTTAAAGAACTGACATTCTTCTAGCGCTCAAATCTGTAACATATCTAACATACATTCAACAAATTTTCTTTTTTTATCAATTTATCTTACAATGTTTCGTTATAATATCATTAACTGCCTTGTTGGTCTAGTTGTCACAAGTACGACTGCAAAGCATGAGGTCTCGGATTCAGTTCCCGGGTCGGGTAAAAAGTGCCAGCCAAAAAGCCTGTGGGGAAATATTTCTGTAATTTCCGAACCCCCAGAACCTTTTTTTAACGGGAAAAAAATCATCAAGACTCCTTCAGCTCTAATTGGAGCGTCTGTCAGACTTCTACCGATTCTTCTTCTACTAACCTGTAGGATACATACCTACTCCATAGTTTATGTAAGTTTATAACTTCTATGTAACCTCTGATACCCCAATTAGAATATCTATACTAATATTATAAAGCTGAAGAGTTTGTTTGTTTGTTTGTTTGCTTGAACGCGCTAATCTCAGGAACTACGGTCCTGATTTGAAAAATTCTTTCAGTGTTAGATAGCCCATTTATCGAGGAAGGCTATAGGCTATATATCATCACGCTAAGACCAATAGGAGCGGAGCACTAATGAAGAATGTTTCAAAATCGGGGGAGATTTTTTCCACGCGGACGAAGTCGCGGGCGGAAGCTAGTTAATTTATAAGTCTAAAACAACATCCGCAACTAAATAAATTGAAACCAAACCTAGATATTTTTTATAAAATAGCTATCCTTACTAAACGCAAAACATATGTGCGTTATACAATATCCTTACGCAGACGCATACACTTATGCAATGTTAGTGGTCGACACGCACACGAACGCATTTCCTTGAATTAATTTGTCATGATACTGTGTTTCCATTTTATGTTAAATGAAAGATTTTTCCGTCAAATTGTAGGTAACACCTTATTATGACGGAAATCGATTCAGACGCCGATTCTGAACCAACTATGTACTTTCAGGAATTGCGTTTATTCTGTTACACGTTGTATAACTACATAGACAACTATTGTGACACCCCAACAAATACATAATATTATTTACGTATTATTACACAACATAAATGTAAATAATACTATGTATATGTGATAAACTTACATACTCGTAAACTATGTGGTAGGTATGTACCCTACATACGCACCTTGATTCTTCAGTTGCCTTTGAGATGCGGGGCCGTGGTATCTCGTTAAAACATTACCGCAACCCCGGCAGAATCCTTAGACACTGGTGGATTATTACAAGACGAAAGTCGTTGATGTAGGTATATGTATGGGAGTTGACACGTTTTAGCCGTCAGTTAAGGTCGACTACGGGTAGCACACTAATGGATTGTTTACACTGGGCAAACTACTTCGCCGAACACCCGACTCGCAGTGAAACTCATTCAGAGGAACTGCTGTACACATCTTGAAATCATCCGCGTCGGCTGATTCCAAACTTGATAGACTTTGGTGCTAACTGTGTTGGTGGATCACTCAGACTTCCTGCCAAAGTTGACCTGTTGATCTAGCATAAGTGAGGCGTAACGTGTTCAGACTTCTATACTACTCATTATTTAATATTTATTATCAGCCACCTGTGGCTCATAGATACTTTACTTACCTTACAAGCCTACATATGTATTGCAATGGTACAAATTGAGTTATTAAATAAAAATTTAAATATTTGGCGTTTTCCGTGCGCGCCTCAAAAAGAAGTCAGCAGCATTGAAGAGGCTTGATATGGTCATTGCCGGCCAAAGTTGCGAAAACATTCTAACGAATTCCCTGCCGGAGTCTGTGTATCCTGATAGCTATAACCTGGGAGTCTTTAAGACAAGAGTGAATAGGTTACTTCTAGGAAGCGAGCTTCATCTTCGACCACATCATCGCTTAACATCAGGTGAGATTTTGATCAAACCCAAGCCTACCAATAATAAAAATAAGATACCGTGACTCTAGAACGCAAGGAAGGGTTGAAAGTATGTTTTTAATCAGTAAGTGTAGAAGACTGATATTCCCTTCCGCTCTACCTACAGCGGAAGAAGCCATTTGAGCCATAATTTTCCTATCCAGAATAAAAAAAAAAACTGTAAAACAAGCAGTTTATATCGAGGAGAGCTACAGTTTTTTAGGGTTCCGTAGTCAACAAGGAACCCTTATAGTTTCGCCATGTCCGTCTGTCTGTCCGTCTGTCCGCGGTTTAGCTCAAAAACTATTGGTTCTAGAAAGTTGTACTTTAGTATGAGTATACACGTTAATGACGCCGAAAAAGTAGTAAAATAAAATTTTGAAAAAAATAATTATTTAGGGTACCTCCCATACATGTAAAGTGGGATGATAATTTTTTTTTTCGATCTTCCCATAGTGTGGGATATCGTTGGATAGGTCTTTCAAAAATATTAGGGGTTTGCTAAAACCGTTTTTTGATTAAGTAAACCGTTCGTGACTTATCAAGCTTTAAAGTACCAATTTTCGTTAGAGTCAAGTGTCCCCCCCCTGTATCAACTAAACGGTTATAGTTAGAAATTCAAATGTTACGGCAGTAGATAGATAGATAGATATATTCTTTATTGTACACCATAACAGTAAAATAAAATTATGGACTTAACAATTAAAAAGGGTGATACAAGGGGCGGTCTTATCGCCAAAAGCGATCTTTTACAGACAACCTTTGGATGGATTTGACTCAGAAGGAGAAAATAAATACGCCGGTAGTCCACGGTGTACTATTTATCTATATAAAATACAAAACAATAAATAACGTTCTCAAAACATATATATACATATAAATATTTTAAAAAAAGAAAGAAACGAAGACATACATAATAACACCAATTTAAGAATAGAGATAAAGATCTTTTACTAAGTTTATGAAAGAAGATAGGGTTTGTGCTTGTCTTACTGACACGGGTAGAGCATTCCACAGCCGTACTGCTTGAGCTGCGAACGACTTAGCATAGAAATTGGTGGCGTGACTCGGTACCGCAAGCCTTAAGTTTTCTGATGACCTCAGAGATTTTGCATGTGTGTCATGAAAGAACTTAAATCGTTCTTTAAGATAAGTGGGGGTTTTAGGATTAAACAGCACACTGTAAAGCAGAGACAAAATGTGTAAGTTCCGGCGAAGACGTATTGGAAGCCACTTGAGTTTCGTACGAAATTCGGATACGTGATCATATTTGCGCAAGCCAAATATAAATCTAATGCAAACATTTTGGAGTCGCTCAAGTTTATCAAATTGTGCCTCAGTAAGATCAAGATAACTGACATCAGCGTAGTCTAGGATGGGAAGTAAAAGAGACTGTGCTAGCGCAATTTTAGTAGCAGTTGGCAGAAAGTTACGCAATCGTCTTAGGGAATGGACAGAAGCAAATAATTTGCGACTGACTTCTTGTAATTGAGGACCCCAAGAAAGATGTTTGTCAACCCAAACCCCAAGGTTCTTAACTTTCTCGCTTAATGGAATAGCTGTGCCGTTGAAAATAACCTGAGGAAGCTGCGTCCATTTTACCTTAGGCGCCAACCTGGAACTACCAACCACAATGACCTGGGTCTTTGACGGGTTGACGGGACCTATATATAACGAAATTTAAAGGAAAACTATCACACATAAGTGGGCTTTACAATTTACGAGTAATAGTCGATCAATTGTATTTGACTCGAAAATTTCGAACAACTCTATAGAAATGTCGATAGATGGCGCTAAGCGCCAGTTGTATCGTGCTAGCTTCTTGTGACGATTGAGTGGTGTAGCTCTGTGTCCGTATTTAAATTCAAAACACCGGCTATGACAAGTTTTATACAAATCTCTAAAAAAAAAATTGAAACTTTCCGTGCAAAATTGTCGGATCAGGTGAGGATTTGTGTAGGAAGTCAAATTAGTTAGGTAGTCATGTTTGGCTTTTAGTTAGAGCATGGTACGAAATGATCAGTCAGCGAATATGACACGCATTTGGCTGTTATAAAAACTACGGAACCCTACACTGCGCGTGGCCCGACACGCACTTGACCGCTTTTTAATGCATTTTCCGAATTTCAACCAATCGGCGAGCCCTAATTGTATAGCTATTATAAATACAATACTGTGTGTGTGTATGTTTGTTTTTCTTTCACGTCAAACAGGGCATCGGATCGATGATGTAATTTTTGGCGTGAAAATAGTTGAAAGGCTGAAGAGTTACAGAGTGCAATTTCCAATTTAGCAAACGAGCGAATCCGTGAGCAGAAGCTATTTCGTAAATAAACTACAGCAAATGTTGAATTTATCAAAATTAATAATTCGTAAATAATTAATTTACGAGCGGAAGTGCCTAATGGGTTCATTGTTTGTACGTTTATTGTTGTTAAAATTTCAACATAAATTACACCAATGTGCTTCGAACTAGATAAGCAATACTATGGTCATGTAGCGGCAGCAAAGACCATTTAAAGCTTTTTCAACAAAATATTTTGAAATGAATGTAGCTATTCTATATTAAAGATTGAAGAACTGAAGGTAATTGGATCCTACGTTAAAAGGCAGGTGATACCGCCCTCCTGAGGTAAAATCAACTTTAACGTTAACCTAATTACGGGCAAACACTTGAAATGCGATATTTTTACGAGGTGCAAAAGAATAATAAAAGTGACATTGTAGTTTGCATTATTTTATGGAAATAAAATACATGCAAACTACCCTGTCCCTTTTACAAAATGTTCCATTTCAGGGTTCCGTAGCCGTATGGCATAAAACGGAACCCTTATAGATTCGTCATGTCTGTTTCTCCATCCAAATGTCACAGCTATTTTATTCCGAAACTATTAGGACTACAGACTAAGTAGGTAGAGGTTTTCTGTGAATCGCTTTACGATTTATAAACAAAAATAAATAATAAGGAAAGTTCCCCATATATGGAACTGAAACTAAAAAAAAAAAGTTACAAATTTATACGCATTGAAGTGCACCATTTTCTTTTAAAGTCAATCGTTTGAAAGATAGACACTTCCGAAGTATGTGTTTGCCCTCTAACTTTTATAATAAGAAAGTGAAAAACTAAACAAAATATGCTGGGGCTCTTAATGAAAACTTTCAACGAAAATTGGTATGAACGATATACAGTCAGCAGTTTTTGAGAAATAGCGCGTTTTCAAAAACCGCAAATATAACTTTATTTCTTTACAAACACTATGAAAAACAAATTCATTTTTCGCTTATGATATTTATAATCTGTATATTTTCGTTATTCTGAAAAAAGAAACAATAATATTTTATCTTCTTTAAATTAAAGAGCTGCTGTTCAAACGCTTTTAGCTATATTTACTCAAGGTATCGAAGTAGACCTTGAAAATAAATTACCGTCCTTATTAAAAGAAACCATTTTTCACAACGAAGAAAACTAATTAAGGTTCGTCAATAACTCTTCCGTAGACAGGCCAGGATTGAGCGGAACTTAAGTCAATAAAGCATTTTGTAAACTCAAGCCTCCGGTAATTTCAATAGCAGTGTTCACATAAATTTGTGGGAATTTTTCATTATCCCCTTTCGTTTATTTTTTTCCTTTTGCTCCTCAGTTTACGGGTTTGTTTTCATTGTTCGCGACCTTAATTGCCACTGTAAGTAGCCTCTGTTTGTGTATTTACATGTAGTATGTTTTGTTTGTCCTATTTATGTGTTGTATCGTTTACTGCATCGTTCCTGTTCTTGTTTGATTGTGGCTTGTGTTTGGTTTTTGAGTTACGTCAGAGAAGAGTTCGTAGCTTAGTAATAACAGCTGCATGTTTGCTGCAATTTTCAAGGTTTAGTAACGACTAGCTTGTGCCAGCGGCTTCGCCCGAGTGGGAAGTTTTTCCAAATTTCGCAAAATCCTTTCTTAGCGGATGCCTACGTCATATTAACGTCTACCTGCATGCCAAATTTCAGCCCGATCCGTTCAGTGGTTTGGGCTGTGCGTTGATAGATCACTATGTCAGTCAGTCAGTCACCTTTGAGTTATATATATTTAAATTACGGAGGTCGGACCTCATAGGTTTTTTTTTATTGATAATAGGCTCGCGTTTGACCACCATCTCACCTGATGGTAAGTGACGATGTGGTCGAAGATGGAGCACGCTTACCTAAAAGTAGCCTATTCACTCTTGACTTAAAGACTCCTAGGTAATAACTATCTAGCTAGGTTATAGCTATAACCTAGGGGAGGTTATAGCTATCGGGTTAAAAGTAGTCAAAAACCAGAAAATCTGTCATTAATCTTGCAGAGGGGTATCGTACTATCTAACTACTGCGTTGTGGAAGCCAAATTCGCCATTAGATTAAAAAAAAAAATCGCTCCATGTAAAACACTTGTACTCAGTTTCAGTTAAACTTAAAGCAGACTCCAGCATAGTTGGAAAAAGGCAAAGCAGATAAGGATAGGTAAAAAGAGTTTCGTTACTAGGTACGTACAAATTGCTCGAAGGAAGTAGTGATCATAAAGGCCAAATTGCCACCTAATAGGTTACATTTCGGATAAATGCGTTCGTATTGCTCAGTTTTCCAACACACCTATTCTGTTTTGTACAACAAAACTAACAGCGTTGCATTGTCAACAAGCAATCTATTTCTACAAAACGTTTTTGGAATGCTTTCTTTGTGAGCCAGTACACCTAAAGAGAGGAATTCCTCTCAGGAGTTCGTTATTTCCTGAAGTTATTTAAATTACGAGTGAATAAGGTATTTTTAAGGAAGCATCGGTGCATTGCGCATAATAACTATTTAATTTAAATAATATTAAATCTATTCTACTTAAATAAAATAATTGATTTTGTGATAATAAAAGTATCTTAAGGACAATTTTTTGTTATCATTCCGCCATAAACTTGTTCTTCCCAAAAATTCCCTCCTGAAAATGTTTGTATTTACAGGAAGGCATTAATTAAGAATTATTGAATGAACATAAAACTTTAAGACATTTAAATAGCATTGTATTTCTTTTAAACAGATTTAACATCGTTTTTAACCTGACTTAACTGACGGTCTATTCTGTTTACATTTCAATGTGAAAACTTAGGTGGATTGAGCGAGACGTACACTCAAAATTCAGCATGATCGAATGATTTGAAAGGAAGGAGTCACTGGCTCCGGAAATACTGATTTTGTAACCTAACCTGTAGGTAGGGTTTTACATTATATTTTGTAACCCATTTTATGCCAATAAAGAAGATATATGATTTATTTTGAGAATTATGCTTCTTTCACTTGGTCAGACAATAAAAAAAAAAACAACCAGTTTAGATAATCCAGACAGTCATCGCCTTCCTACATCGCAGCTAAAGAAGAAAAGTATGGGACGAAAAAAGATGGTAGATAGGCGGGTTTTGACGTTGAGTTAGGACCGAATAGATACATTTGTGCGTTTAGATAGGCAAAACGTACCTTGAGTATTCGCCTCCAACACCATATATCGAATACATGCGTTCTTTTTTTCTGATTGGCCCGCTGTTCGACCTCGATCACAGCTGATGGTAAGCAAGAGATGAGGGTTATTATGAAACAAACGGAGCCAGAAGATGTACTGAAAAAAATGCAATCCAATCAAGTGAATTTTTAGTTTGACTAACGATATCTTGTTTAGATTAATCAAAATCTTAGTTAAGTTGATCATCATGACATGATTGCAGCAATACTAGTTCAAATGATTGAACGCTCAAACAAGTTTCTCGATTACCCTTAACATGACATCATTGTAGAAAGAGACTAGTTAAAAAAATGATAACTGTAACAAAGTAAGTTAGTTGTGTCAATCAAGCATTTTGTTTACTTCAGTAAAGTTCAATGATACTTTATTAAGTTGATTTGACTTGATAGCATCTATCATTGCAATTAATTGTATGAATCATACAACTTGATCAAATCTTGCGCTAAATAAGTTCCTTGATTGTGTTTATCAAATACATAATAATCTTGTTTGGAGCAACTATTTTTTGACTTGATTGCTGCAAATAGGTTTTGTGATAACTCCAATCAAGATCACTCAGTCAAATAAAATTGGTAGCTGTGATCATTGTGCTTGATAGTCTCAGATGCAAACAAGTTACATGATCAATCTAAACAAAATCTTGATTGTGCTAACTGATTTTTTTTCAGTTAGCCTGTTCACTCTTGATTTAAAGGCTGACGGATCATATGTGGTAGGGAACACAGAAATCGACAGAGAGTAAGACAACTTGGCTGTGCGTACAATAAATGTGCACAGGTATTAATTACCTCTTTCGGGATCGTAGGGTCCAAAATGAAGTAATAACCAGCCACCCGTAATATTAAGTAAAACATACATAAATCTTACTGATAACCCCCATTTTTGTTCCGGAAAATAGGTAACAATCAAGCGATTTACAACCGTATTCAAGTTATCGGTAAACCTTTCCTCGAAAATTAATTTACTTGAAAAGGAAACGGAAATAATTGTTTACAAAAAGTTTGTGAATCTCTTTGAAACCTTGGCACAATCATCCCTTTATAAATTCTTAAACTTTTTTCCTGTCTGTTCAAAATTATTTTCTGATTTTTTATTTCTTCTTGTTACGTCTTGTTTGTTTGTTAATGTTTACATATTTATTAGTTTACCAGATACTGGAAATTCTTGTTTAAGATGATCAAAATACGGAACTTATAATGAAAGAAAATCGAATATATTTTCAAGGTTAAACAGCGCTTTCCACGGAAGACGTAAATGAGGGAACATCTTAATATATAATGGAATAAACTTTATTGCACAAAAATATAAACAGCTCTTATAAACTACACAGTAACTGGGTTGTGGAGGTCGGATAGGCAATGGATGTATGTAAGCGACTACTTTCGGTTGAGAGGGTTTTCCCGCATAAATCCCAACCCCATAGGAATTCTATCTACATTGCTAGCTCTTTTTTGCTTTAT
The DNA here is from genome assembly GCA_943138885.2 of Tholera decimalis. NCBI lineage: Eukaryota > Metazoa > Arthropoda > Insecta > Lepidoptera > Noctuidae > Tholera > Tholera decimalis. The sequence continues at coordinate 4,818,434 of OW964572.2, forward strand.
ATATGTATACAATGTGTTAGGTTAAACGAGGGACTTATTGAGGGTATTCAGTATTCGATTCTCGTCCCAAATATGTTTTTTTTTTAATTAAAAAATACGTTCGCGTTTGACCACCATCTCACCTGATGGTAAGTGATGATGTGGTCGAAGATGGAGCACGCTTACCTAAAAGTAACCTATTCACTCTTGACTTAAAGAGTCCTAGGTTATAGCTATCGGGAAATACAGACTCCGGCAGGGAATTCCACTCCTTAGCCGTCCGCACAATGAAGGTATTCCCAAAACGTTTTGTGCGTATGGGCGGGATGTCCACCACGTAACGATGGCGCTTCGCCGTTTGTGTCGTACTCCAATGATAGAACGGGCTTCGTGGAATTAGATTGTGTAATTCCATCGCACACTCCTCGAAATGTAACCGATAGACTTGCAACTCGTCGTCGATGTTCAAGGCTCTGCAGCTTTGACTTGACCAGTGCATCGTTGCCAATGAGTCTCTCGGCCCGCTTCTCGATAGACTCAAGCGCGTCCAGTTAGTATTTAGCAGATCCATCCCAAAGATGAGAGCAGTACTCTATACACGACCGAACCTGGGCTTGATAGAAATTGAGCAACTGTTCGGGTGTGAAGTACCGTCTCACCTTTGCTAGGATTCCCAACTTTTTAAAAAACCTATAACTAAATTTTTGACGTAATTTTTCAATATAATTCATTTATCATGTACACTGAGGCGCAAGAGGTGAATGAACTTGTAAACAGTACCTAAATTAATAAATAATTAATAAAGGAAGCTCGTGTGTAAACTCCGCCCCCGCGGGAGTCCCCCTGAGGACTTTTGGTATGGTTCTGTCTGTTATTTATCACTGTTTTTTTTGTTCATATTTTTATTAGAATCATGTAGGCATACACTATTGTAGGTTTGAATATGTCCCTTGTTTAAACTAACATACTGTATATATAAAGCAAAAGGTTTACTTCAAGTATATAATTGTATAAAACTAAAAAAAAAAAAATTGCAAAAAATAGAACCGACTTCCATATCAAAACACTACAAAGCCCAAAAAAAACTTTAATTTCGGAAGTCGGTGTTAATGGTTTTGGATTTTCTTTTTTTTTCACACCGCTTTCCGAAATTAAAGTTATTTTTGGCTTTGTAGTGTTTTGATATGTAAGTCGGTTCTATTTTTTGCAAAAAAACTTTTTTTTCACGCGTTTTAGTGGGTCGGTTTGTAATTTATCTAGTTACAAAAGCCATAATGTGAACAACTTATCACCTTTTACAAAATATTGCTTTTCCCGATGTATAGCCGTTAATTTTTGAGGAGTTCTCCTGGTACTTGACAATCTGCTCTACATCACCATATGTATTGTGACGAGCATAAAGTGTTTAACATCCGTACTCAAGTAATCGAAACGCAATCCACGAAATATTTATTATTGAGGAGTTTCAGTGGCCATCTGTGGTCTTCATCATCAGTTCAACTTCCCCAAATGGTAATTTTCGGAAGCAATTGCTCAACGTGCTATAAGAAATACCCAAAACGCTATGGGTGTGCCTATAATATTTGAAGAGTTCCCTCGATTTCTCCAGGATCCCATCATCAGATCCTGATTTCGTAACAATGGGACCAACTAGAAAGTATACCCATTCAAACACAAAAAGAATTATTCAAATCGGTCCAGCCGTCTCCGAGTTATGAGGCAACATATACAACGTGTAACGGAAACCCCATATCTATCCAAAAGGGCTGAAGACAACATCTAGTATGGAGTCTCTATGCACAGTTTCAGCTCAAAATAAGTGACTCAAAGAATTGATATCAAATTATCCGTTTCATATGTTTCTTGAATACCAATCATGCAAACGTGTCACAGCACTACGAGGGTCAATAACTTTCCACGTGACTTGCCAATAACACGATAATTCTCTGTGTTTTGCTTAATTTGGAAAATTCGGTCTCTGGTATTAATGAATTGAAATTTCTAATAAGTTCCACTCATATAGACATAGGATTTCATAACCCTTTCCATATCGTTTGTTATCATCCGAAGAAGCCGTGCACTTGGTATGTATATACCCTTTAAATTACACGATGCATATAAAAAAAAAAAGTTCAAGACGAATTGAGAACCTCCTTTTTTTGAAGTTGGTTAATAAATTATTCTCATTTCAGGCCTGTCTCAGTAGTCCCAGCAGTTAGAACGTTAAAAGCTGGTTATTTATTTAGGTTGAGTTATGAAATCATAATTCTTATATAAAGATACAAATATTCTTATACAAATATTTAAATATAAAATATGCCCAGACGCACAAAACGTTTTGGAGATACATTCATTGTGCGTATAGCTAAGGAGTAGAATTCCCTGCCGGAGTCTGTATTTACTGATCGCTACAACCTATTTTTTCTGGTAGGGAAAATCATCAAATTACTCCTCCCGCTGTGTGTGGAGTGGAAGGGAGTGTCAGACTTCTACTGACTAAAAACCCACCCTGTTCTTTCAATTGCCCTTGTGGTCCGGGGCCGCAGTATCTCGTTAGAACATTTCCAGGGATCTTTAAGTTAATACTGGATACACTTACCATCAGGTGAGATAGTGGTCAAACGCGAGCCTATCATGAAGTAAGAAATTCAAACAACATAAAAAGTGTATAAAAGCTATAAAAAGTTTATTTAATAACCTCAGAAATTAGAAATTATTTATTCATTTGTTAACATAGGTAGAAAAGTACAGATTTTATATTTATAAATAGAGCGCTATGTTATGCCAGGAGGCGTACAAATGCGGTGTGCAAATCCTTGCGAGTATTATACATTATTCCAAATATTGTAAAAATATCATGCATTATTTTAGTATTACTTTTTAATAAATTAAACACTAACTAATAATTATGTCAGATCTAAATGAGGAATTATATATATCTAAGAAAAAAATAATATGTCAAAATAATTAAAGTGCCAATAAATGTCAAATATTCAAAATGTCAAATAATCATCACCTCATTTTATAATACTAAATAAAGAATCCAAGGGCTAGCTAATAATAATAAAATACGTTGGTTAAAGTACGCATATAAGGGAAAAACACGTACGGATTTAAAAATAGCTTGTGAAATGAATGTAAGGAAAGGTCGAGAGAAATAAAACCTTTTTTAATAATCGACGAACATATTTTGTTGCCTAGAGCAATTGTGCTTTAGATTCTCAAGAAATTGCTTTTCTTTCTTTTTCTTTAGGTACTCAATTATTATAAAAAAGGTCAAATTTATTTGTAAGTTTATATCTCTGGAACTAATAATTCTATTCCAAAAATTGTTTCATTGGTTGTAAGGTGCATTATTTGTGGGTGCTATAAATTACTTCTAAATCCACGCGGATGAATTTATTGATGATGAAGTTATTCAGTATAGGCGTAAAAATACAGTTTTGTAGACACGATTGGCGCAGTGTTTGAGCGATTAGCTGTTGTTCTGCATGTCACGAGTTCGATTCTAATGTATATGGGCTAGAAGTAGTTGTTCCTCATCTGGGTATTTATAAAAATGCACTCACGATATACGAGAAATTTCTAGTGTGCAACAATATTTTTTTATTATAAGGACCTAGTATTAAGTGTTCTTTATATAACTATCCCACTTTTTCTCCTGCTGAGACACAGCCGTTCAGTTACCCTCCGGAAATGTGCTGATGTGGGCCCAGTGTCCGACGTTTTCGAATTTCTGGTCGTAGGACAAGCCGATTTGTTCAAAAGGTTTTCTTTCATCGTTTTGAGTGCACGTAATTATATAAAAAGCCCATAGTTGTGTGCAACCGATAACTAAAAGTATGTTTAGCCTTATCAATTATGTACCTAAACAATAAGCTACTACTTTTACTTTTTACAACTGTATCCCTTGTAAAACCAAATAAATAAAACTCTACTACTATCTATGTGCTACGTACCTCAAACTTACAGTATACAACGTGTAATTTGAAGGGTGTATACATACCAAGTGCATGGCTTCTTTGGATGATAACAAACGATATGGCAAGGGTTTTGTAATCCTAAGTCTACGTATGTAGAACTTATTACAAATTCCAATACACTGATACCAGAGACCGAATTTTTCAAATTAAGAAGTACGAAAAGAATTATCGTGTTATTGGCAAGTGACGTGGAAAATTATTGACCCTCGTAGTGCTGTGACACGTTTGTTATGATTGGTATTCAAGAAATATATGAAACCAACAATTTGGTATTAATTCTTTGAGTCAGTTATTTTTTGCTGAAACTGTGCATAGAGATTCCATACCAGATGTTGTCTTCAGCCCTTTTGGATAGATATGGGGTTTCCGTTACACGTTGTATAACAAATACTGTTACCCTTTCAACGCAATCTAGAAAAGTGTACAGAGTTTCCATACGATTGGAATAAGCTGTTTAGCTATAAGAATTTGTATTGCGGTCTCAGAATTTATTCCCAGTTGTTGTAACGAAGAATATAAGGTACCTTATTACTACGTACTTTGAAGGCTTGTAGTTATTGAATTTATTTTCACGGTTGAATGAAAATATATTTGGTATTTTCCGTACAAATAAATGTTTTGAAGTAACATTTCTTTTCTAAGAATTCATGTTAACATTTTATGAGTTTGAAAAGGGTTCGAAATGTTGTATGGAGGCTTGCGTTGGAAGACATTTTATATAAATTATATGTATATTTATCAAAATCATGTCGCACTATGTTGTCTATATATAAAAACAGCGTATAAACTGATCGCCCACCTAATAGACAAACCTGATTAAGTCATCCATGCAAACTACGGCGAAAATGGAGAGAGATTCCAACTCAAACTGAAAATATTTTATATATTATATAATATTTCCTATGGAGAAGAACCGGCGAGAAAATCTACAGTTACTCTTTTCAAAATATCATTCATTTTTTCAATGTATCTTATAATACAGATTTAATAGGTATGAGAGGACAGTATAGACCAATTGACACAGCACAATGAAATGTGAAATAAAAAATTGAAAAACACAGCTCCATCCCTCTTTCTCGCTCGAACGACTCACGTTTTAACACTTCATGGTATTAGTACAGATCGACGCGCTTTCTGTATCTCCAACCTCGTACGCCACCAGAACAACCTCGAAAAGTCTGCCAAGAGTGTACGACTGAGAAGAAGAAGCGCATATTTGAATAAAAAGTGTCATGTATGATGCGTATATCTGATAAAAAGTGCCAGTAGAACGCCATGTGGGACGGCCACCTACCAGATGGATCGATGACCTCGCCAAGACTGAGAAGAATCAAAGATAGAGCCTTTAATTTTATTCGTATGTTTAGATTACATGTATAATGTATTACCAATCCTAATGTTATATACATAGGTGTCACATCTCCTCAGTACAGATGTGTTTTCGTCCAGCTAGTAGTCTCATACGGAGCTGTATATATTTAGCAAAAAACGGAACCCTTAAATGTATTTTCGTCATGTCTGTCTGTCTGTTCGTTCGTCGGTATGTCACAGCCATTTTATTCTGAAACTATAAGGACTACACATTTGAAACTTTGTAGGTATCTTGTGTTCTGTAGGTATGTATTTTGTAAACCGCTTTCCGATTTTTGGACAAAAATAAAAAATATATAAAATTAAGGGGAAGCTACCCATTCATGAAACTGAAACAATTTTTTTGTTCATCAAACCTATGTGTGTGTGGTATATAGATACCTCAATGTCATTTTTAAAGACTTGTCTACAGAGACAGGTCTTTAATAAAAATGACATTGAGGTTTCTAGAACCACTTTTTCTTAAAGTCAATCATTTAAGAGATATACGCTCCCAAAGTGTTAAAATGTGTCCCCCCTCTAACTTCTATAATAATCGAGCGAAAAATCTAAAAAAGTATATGCTGTAAATCTTAATAAAAACTTTCAACGAAAATTGGTTTGAACGCACAATTATGGTATTCTCAACTTTCGGTTTTGTAACGTAAATGTGGATTAAATAGATTTAAAGATTCTCATAGCTTTGTAAACTTGCAACTCTGTGCTTCTCGTTATCTTAAAACGTTTCGAAGATAAACTACAAAATATGTTTACTTTGTAGTTACAAATGCATTATTCTTTTAACTTTCAGCAGTTAACAGTTCGTAACAGCCTGGACCCGCTTACAGCCACTTAACACTCAGACAGTTATAGCGGTTCCATTTTAATTTAAAATTAAGTCTAACTTATAGATCTACTTCTCTCTTGTTTGCTGTTGTTCGCTACAACTAAGATTTAAAATAAACCAATAAAAGTGGATTGGAGGAAGTGAAGGAACTCGTGGTTAAATAATAGCTGTAGCTATCTTCAAAGTTAAGCAACGCTTGCTGAGGTCAGTTCATGGATCGGTATGCATTTAAACTTATCGAGATTCCTATGTTCCACGGAAAGTACATTAAGAAATTGGTTCCGGCTGTCATCTGTATGCCTGAAGTAATTTGAAGCTAGTCTTATTAGGGTTCCGTAGCCGAATCTCAAAAAACGGAGCTCTTATAGTTTCGTCATGTGTGTCCGTCTGTCTGTCTGTCCGTCCGTCCGTCCGTATGTCACAGCCATTTTATTCCGAAAATATTAGGACTATACATGTGAAACTTGGTAGGTTCATGTATTCTGTGAACCGCTTTCTGATTTTAAGAAAAAATATTTAAAATAAAGGGGGCTCTGCATACATAGAACTAAAACTGAAAATATTTTTTTTCATGAAACCTATGCGTGTGTGATATTTATAGACAGGTCTTTAAAAATGACATAGGGGTTTGTACAACCACTTTTTTATAAAATACATCATTTAAAAGATATACGCTTCCAAAGTATAAAATGTCCCCCCCCCCCTCTAACTTCTATAATAATGGAGTGAAAAATATACGTCTGTAGATCTTAATGTAAACTTTGGTTGAACAAAATTGGTTTGAACGAGATCGGGTCAGCAGTTTTTGTGATACAGCATATTTTCTAAAACCGTAAATATAACTTTGTAATTCATACAAACACTAGGAAAAACAAAGTTATTTGGCGTAGTTGTAAAAATTTTAAATAACCTAGTTTTAAGAAATTTGTAAGGTTTTCTTTTTCGTCAAATAAATATACATATTTTATTATATTATGTTATATATTTTACTTTGACTAAAAACCCACCCTGTTCCTTCAGCTGCCTTTGCGTTCCGGGGCCGCAGTATCTCGTTAGAACAGTACTGTAACAAGAGGAATATCTATCTATCGATCTAAAATCCAATAAAAATACTGCGTTTACGATTTGCCGAAAACCAGACCACAATATTGTTAAGAAAATCTACGTTGAAAGTTCAAACCACCAACATCGCACCCATGGTGGTAATCTCAGCCAAAACAGGTCTACTGCTGGACATAAGCTTCCCACAAGTGCCGTTTCTAAGACTGGTTATAAGCTCTCCATATAGCATAACTCTCAACCTATAAAGTTTCAAAAGTATTTAAACCTATAATCTTTAGGCTGTTTTGTCTTTGCCAATGTTTCTCTCAGAAAATTCATTTTATACAGTCGATACAAAAACATTAGAAAGGCAATACCTTAATGGCTTTGTGATGAAGAGGTAGCGTGTTCGAACCCAACCCATTACACTATTCCAGTGAACCCATACCACACACAAGCATATTTAGCTTAGTTGGAGGGTTAACAAGATTATACTAGTAATGTGAATTCATCCCACATTACTAGTTCTCATATAAAAAATAAACGTGTTTACTATAGAGGTTTCAATCATTCATCTACTAAATAAAAGCATTTGTAGGCACAACATTTGATATTAAGATTCACATCAATTCTAACTGTAAAATACTACCAACGCAGCTCATAATCTCTACGTCTAAAAGATATTATTGCTAATACTCCCAAACTGTTGAGTTCGGCACGTGCTACCGACGCACACTGTGTAATTTTGCTTCAATTGCGGACATCTATATTTTATCCCTTCATCCTATAGATCCAGCGAAGAACTAAAACTTCTGGGAAGGAACCATGATTTTATTATGTTTCGTTTTAAAGTTATTTAAAATTATGCTGACGTCAGCAAAAAACTATTTTTATTTGTACATTTCAAAATAATGACGTGATTTATTTATATAGATAGATAGATATATAGACGTGATATATAGATCATTGTTTTATTACAGTAAAAGTACAATATCTAACTCCATACAAAGTTTAGGCATTGCACCTACGATGTACAAAGAGTAATCGCTTTTTTTTCTATTTTCAGTAAATTATGGTTTTCTCCGTATTCCTATCGATTCCGCATCCGATTTTAATTCTGAGCATGCATAATATAGTTATTAACAACACAAAATAAAAAGCAAAGAGGATAATAGTGGGACTTCGGAAATATTACATTTCTAAAGTTTCCATAGAGTTTCTATGGAAATAGGGTTGTCAAATTGCATATATCTATTTATTTTATTCAAATGGAAAAATGAATTATTAAATAAAAATTTTAATGCTTATGCCATTTCATTTTCTTTACTCTTCGACATCCGAAGATATTGAAACTTCTTCAGATAGTAAAATTACATTTTCATCATCTTTGTTTCTTCAAGTAAGTCCTCGTGATTCAAAACATTTTCCGTTGATGATTTTAAAAGCCAAAGAAATTTTTCAGGTAGAACCAAACACTTGTTATTTTTTTGGCAACTACCGAGTGACATCATGGATAGAAATGGATCTGAAGATTCTAAAGCTCGGTGAAATAGGTCAAGTACGGTTGTCTACCGGTTTAATTTTCTCGTATGGTGTTCCCTATCAAAATGCCAGAATTTGTTACGAGATTCTGAAGCTTGCTCACTCAGCACACCAATTGGTAGCGGATTAGACTTTATAATTTGACTCCCGTGATCTAATATTTTGTGAAGTGTAACTGACATGTAGCACTACTCGTATTTTTCTACATATTTTGAAGTGAAATTCGCACAAAATTCGTGAAACTTTTCATGATCTATTTCAAAATTACTTTACACCGCTACTAATATAACATGTAAATCATCTACAAGCCATTCTTCGACGCCTAGAATGTTTGCAAAATTTTTTCTATGTAATTCCAATAGTGCAGTGCGGGCTGTTTCTGTCATTGGATGTTCCTGAATTCGGTCGTACAACATCGACTGCCAAAGACATTTTAGCATAAATTTCAGCTTGGATTCTTGTTTTCCGCTCCTCAACAATCTTGGTCTCTATCGATTCTTTTGAGACTCTCCACTTTCACACTGCTAGGTCATTTTTGTATCATAAATGAAGAAAAAGCTCAAAAATTCTAAACCATGCGTGTAACGGGCTTAGACCATATTTTAGCGCTTCCGAATTAACTGGCCTCCCGGAAATCTTATCCAGTTTATTAAATTCTGTACATGTGGCATCGCAACACGCGCATCGTAATTGTGATTTAGTATCCGTAATCGCGTTAAATACTTTGACGTCAATTAAGGTCAAATATAATTTGGGATCTGCAATGACACTACGCCCGGCGCTAGTTTCTGCATAGATAGATGTGAGATCTTTCATTTCCTCCTCAACCCGGTTTTTTTTTTCTTGCAAAGTCAATTCTTTAGTTTGATACAGATCGATATTTAATCTTGATTGGGCGACAAAATCCGTAATATTGAGGGTTTGGGTTTGACCACTAGTGTTAGTTTTTATTCTTAAAGGTATATAAGTTGTTGTAAATAAACTATGTTCATCAATTTCGCCATCTGAAAAACTTCGCTTATACATCGATTGTCCCGTACTGCCGTCAAACCCCCAAGAACCCTGAAAAACGCAATGACAATTCATTGCGTTTTTCAGGGTTCTGCAACCAAAAACAAATCTATACAATTATCGATTTGTTTTTGGTTGCAGTACTCGTTAATAATTTCATCTAATGATTCAACGAGTCGACGAAACGAGTGCATAATCAGGTTAAGTAGAGACACTGTTGCTTCTCTTTCTGTTACTAGAACTTCGTCATCGGGATAGTGCCTTTTTTCGTTGATTGCACTTTATAATAAGCTGGGTAAATATTGTGTCCTCGTAGTTTTGCACCATTATAGAGAGTTATTTAGTCCTCAACAGTAAGCTTTCTGTCTATAATTAAACAAAGAGCTACGTCAGGACTATACTGTTGTTAGTGTGCACTACTTTCTCGATTAGATTTTATCATGTTTGCGATTGTTGTTGCTCCAGTAGGGATTTTTAGGCATTCTTTAATGACAAACTCGAAATTAACGGCAGATTTGGTATCAAGTTTATTTCCGTCTTCGTCTGTTACAATCTTGGAGAAAACCCTGACCCTCAATATTACAGATTTTGTCGCCCAATCAAGTTACAAATTTCTCAAAATTAGGTTATTTACATTTTTTCAACTACGCCAAATAACTTTGTTTTTCATAGTATTTAATAAATACAAATAGTAAATTACAAAGTTATATTTGCGGTTTCAGAAAATATGCTGTATCACAAAAACTGCTAACCCGATCTCATTCATACTAATTTTGGTTGAAAGTTTACATTAAGATCTACAGACATATATTTGTTTTTGATTTTTCACTCCATTATTATAGAAGTTAGAGGGGGTGGAGGGCAGATTTTACCAATTTGGAAGCGTATATCTTTTAAACGATTGACTTTATAAAAAAGTAGTTTAGAAACCCTCATGTTATTTTTAAAGACCTATCACACACGAATAGGTTTCAAGAAAAAAAAAACAGATTTAGTTCCATGTATGGGGAGCCCCCTTTATTTTAAATACTTTATAATTTTTTTCTTTAAATTGGAAATCGGTTCACAGAATACATCTACTTACCAAGTGTCACATGTCTTAATAGTTTCGGAATAAAATGGCTGTGACATATGGACGGACGGACAGACATGAGGAAACTATAAGGGTTCCGTTTTTTGCCATTCGGCTACGGAACCCTAAAAATGAAACAGCTTAAGCATTAACAATTTAATTTTAAAATCAGATACGGACTCGATAGGAATACGGAGAAAACCATAATTTAGTGAAAATGGATGAAGAGATAAAATATAGGTGTCCCCAATTGAAGCAGAATTCCACAGTGTGGTCAGGAATCTAACTTAAAATACTTAATTTGACACCACAAAAATACATGTATTTAATTTTACATCAACAAAGATAGTAAATTGGCAGTCAAAATTATACAAGAATAGTTATAGTAAAGTAGGTGACAGCCCTAACCTCAAAAATAAAAATCGAATAACTCGGAAGTCCCGCATTATCCACACCTGATTTTTTTTATAATATAGTATACTATAATACGAAACTATTCATGTTAAAACAAAATGCGGATACAATGAGACTAACCAAAAAAATAAATATACTATTTTTTTTTTAAACTTGGTTTTTCCTTTTATTTACAATTATTTTTTAAAAATAAACCACTGAATTAGTGAATATAACAGTCCTTTTTAAGACCTCATCTATAAAATTGCAAAATCATATATTTGAAATGAAATAATGCATTTTTATGGTTTCTATGGAGTTTTCTCGAGTTTTCAAATAACTTCAAAACTAATCATAAAAAAGTCATGGTTCCTTTGCAGAAGTTTTAGTTCTTCGCTGGATCTTTAGTTTGAAGGGATAAAATATAGGTGTCCGCAATTGGAGCAAAATTCCACAGTGTGCGACGACATTAGTAAGCCGTCACGTAGCTGTCCGTATGTGCACGTGGGGAGCTCTTAGAGGGGACATTATATCTCCGTAATACGACTTTATCTGCTTTCTATCTGAAAGGTGTGAAAATCTAAGTTATCTCTTATCTTATGGATGTATAGATGTATGGATAGCATTAGAACTTAAAACGGGATATTTACCATGTGTATATTTATACTTTCGAGTTTCCGATATTTCGGCCTTATTGCAAGCATGGAGCTTGCGATCACGGATTTTAAGTTCTAATAATACTGTTTGTAATCATGCTAGCTTAAAAACTTACATGTATGGATGTTTATTACTTACTCTTTCACTCAAAAATTACTAAACGAATCTGAATGAAATTTGGTAAGTAAATAGTTGACATCCTGGAATAACCTAAAAGCTACTTTTTATCCAGAAATACCCACGGGATCAGGATTTACGCCGAAAAATCCTCCCACGCAAACGAAGTCGCGGACAGAGGTTAGTATTTTATAAATGGCTGATGTGTTTTCGAAAAATGTTGAGTCAGCCATCTTGATTTAAAACAGATGGATCGCTTGGCTGGTTTGGTAATAAAGTCAGGCGGTATTAAATGAAGATTTATGTTTCTAGTTCCATTCCGTATCTAATTTGTATATTTAATTTTTAAAGTGAAAATATCTTTATGTGTAGTAATAGTTGTCTAGTGGTCGAAATCAAACCATAATTAAAGTTCTCCACGCATATTATATTAAACTGTCTGACTCGGCAAATTTTGTTCTATTATTTCTATTAAAAATAGCCTACGGATCTATACTTAGACCTACCAAATATACAAAAACAACATTAAACTCAGTCAAGCCATTTCGATGGAGCTTCATAGCAAACACTGTGACACAAGATTTTCATAGATAGAACATACTTTATTGTACACCAATAATTGGAACACACTTCCAAAAATTTTTTTAAATAACACTAAGTATTGCAAAAAAATGGTTACAATGGCGGTTTTATCGCTGAGAGCAATATGTTCCAGAGTCCTTCTATATCTATGGTTCCAGACGACCTTAAGAAGGACTTTACGAGCTTTAATTAAATTTATTAGATTAGACACATCTTCATGTATTTGAACAAATAGCTGAATCGGCTTTATTCGGCTCCATTCGTCATTCTTCATTACGAGTAGATTCTCAAACATTCTTGAACCAACCTGCACAGCTCTTTCATTGGCCTTGTTAAGATCCTGCAAGATGGAAATCGTCATTAATCCTGTTTTAAAGAATGCAGACATAATTATTTTCTCTGTCAGTGCATTTTATTAAGAATCACATCATGCATTTTAAAACAAGCCTGTGTATATGTATATATTTCTATTTTTTTTTCATGAAAGGTCTGCAATATGTAGATTTACGCGGGAAAAGCCTCCCACGCGGACGAAGTCGCGGGCAAAAGCTAGAGTTCTTAATAAATGAGAGCTTATACTTGTTTCAACGTATTGTTTGTACAGTAAAACATAACTTGGACAACAAGATAATTATTTACAAGATGGCTAAGTATTGTATGCCAAAAACTTGGCATACAATGTTTAGCCATAAAGTGAAACAAATAGGTAGTATTTTTTAAAACATTGCCGCGCACTATATTGGAATTTGACCTGTATCGTGGGTGCATTTTTTTCGACCACATCGTCACTTTCCATCAGGTGAGATGGTGGTCAAACGCGAACTTATTATAAATTATATCAATAAAAAAAAACCTGGAACAACTATATATGGGGGATACAAACATTTACCGAAGCGTAGCAATACCGACTGAATTATAAATGTGTTTAATAAATAAATTTCAGTATGAGCGGCGATAATCCCGACTTGATGAATATTCATCATGTATAATAACCGGCGATATTGGCAAAGTTTTATATAAAGCGCTCTGTCGCAATATTTATTGGTTGTCGCCATTTTGTTTAGAGCAACGTTTTAAAAAGTGCTGCATTTTAAATATATTTATTTAGAAATATAAGAATTTTTTTTTAAATGTTGCTATCATTGCTAGGTTGTGTTGTCGCAGTGAACTTTATATATGTCAAATCTGTTATCCTGGGTTACCAAGGTACAGGCTGTGCCTAGTTTGAGAACCACGGTTACTTCTATAGTTTCCTGTATTAATACTCTATCTGTTTCTCTTTTTTTTCAATAACTTGTGGGTTTGTCAATAAATAAATTATAATTGTTGTTAAATTATTATTATTAGTAGAAATGCTGAGAAACTTAAGCAACAATAATATAATGACCTCGTGGGTAATATTTTCGAGCTGTCTGAGGTTGAAACTCTCGGATTGTGTGGTCCGAGTGTCTCAGATGTTATTAAAAGACCTTTCCATACGCATAATTGACACCTCACGTATCCTAAGGGTAGAAAATAATCAAATGACTCCTCCCTCTGGATAGAGTGGAAGGAAGTGTCAGATTTAAACTGACTAAAAAATCGCCCTGTCGTTTCAGTTGCCCTTGAGTTGGGAGCCACGGTATCTCGTTAAATTATTCCCGTAACGCTGGCCGAGGAAACCTAGCTGGCTTTTACCTTGGACAGAGGCATTTTGGTTAGCTACATAACGTGGCAATGCCACCAGTCTTTTGGGCACATTACCTATTAGTGGATAGAAATCAGAGTTATGCGTTTAAATTTTTAAACGCCATAGAATTTAAGATTATCTTTCAATTTATTTAGTTCTATGTTTTATTTATTTCATTATGTGCACACATGACATTTAAAAAAATAAAATAACAAAAAAACGGACAGAAGAGCACAGACGTGCTGCTTATTTAAGTTTACTGCTTTTTTATAGATAAAAATATAGGTATTTAGAAAAGTATAGATATTCATGCAAACATAACCCATATTCTGTTAATTATAAATATTTGGGTCCCACGTAACGAGTCGAGCGTAATGCTATTGACTGATTATAAGTACGTCTCGAATTTGGTAGCCTAATTGAGTAACACAAAAAATGGACGCGTCGCCATAAGCATTCGTTTTTATTTAATAACCGTACCTATCTATTACGTGTTTGACGTTATCAACCAAAAGATTTTTTATACAAACGAAGTAATGAAGGTGAACAAATTATACAACGTGTAACGGAAACCCTATATCAATCCAAAAGGGCTGAAGACAACATCTGGTATGGAGTCTCTATGCCCAGTTTCAGCTTAAAATAAGTGACTCAAAGAATTGATACGAAATTTTAGGTTTCATGTTTCTTGAATATCAATCATAACAAACGTGTCACAGCATTACGAGGGTCAATAACTTTCCACATCACTTGCCTATAATACGATAATTCTCTTCAATCTTCTTAATTTAAAAAATTCAGTCTCTGGTATCAATGCATTGAAATTTCTAATTAGTTCCACACATGAAGACAGGATTACCAAACCCATGTCATATCGTTTGTTATCATCCAAAGAAGCCGTGCACTTAGTATAAGTATATGGTGGTCTGAATAAGTATATTCCACAATATATTCCACAACTTTTTCACACAACGCCATCTAGTCCCAAACTAAGCAGAGCTTGTGGTATGGGTACTATACAACTGATAAACATACATATATATTTCTAAATACATACATATTATAGATAAATTACACCCAGACAAAGAACAAAAATGACCGAGCTCATCACACAAACATTTGTCCTAGGTGGGAATCGAACCCACGACCTTGCGCATAGCAGTCAGGGCCACTGACCACTATACCAACGGGACTGTCCTATATATCCTTATAGTATGTGTTCGGTCCGACGTGAAACAGAACGCACCCTTTTGACATAAAGAATTTGATCTTGACATTACTTGACTTTGACAGATAGACTTTGCTTGGTTGGAAAAAATGTTCGCCTTTTGGGACCTGTTGAGATAATTATAATTGGTAAAATATCGTTGGATTCGCCTGTTGAAACCGATAATTGGGGCGCGAATTATCTATTGTTGAACTTTGTACTCCCGAATTGACGAGAATCCAGGGATATTTCTCGGAACATATCGCCTTATTGCGTCACCTCGTGGCACGCGCTTGGTGGAAACGAGTTGGGTGTGATGCTGAGTTGGAACCGCGCCATCTGGAGACGGCGCCTTGTGATCGTCCACACACTTGACTTACATCACACTTTTCAATTACTCATCTCATATTACATACCTACCACACGGACGTGATCAAAAGGATCCTTGCTTGGCGTCCCCAGCACTCAGGTTAGTGGTACCATTATTGTGTAACCTTGTTTATTGTAAGCAACGTTTATAGCTCCACGTACCGTGGACAGTTTCAGACACCAGTATCGTTGCACTGGCCAATTGCAGTCTTGAACAAAGTGGTAGCAGAGCGTGGTTTTTAATAATAAATCCACATAATAAATTGGAAGTTTTGAAAATAACTTTAGTTAATTACTTAATATAACTTATAACCTTATAAGTTTTGAATATATTGCTTTGTCAGCCGGGCTCAAATAGTACTTGTAGTTTACTGTAAGTTGTAGTGCTAGTCTCTTGGTATTGCACTGACAAGTAAGGTTGTTTGTGAAATTGGGAATTATCAGGTTAATTTGATATTTATTGTAAAAGCTGTTTGGTATATTCGTTGTGATTAATAATTGAATGTCACTAGTCTGAAGTTAAAAGTTTATCTAAATAATAATCACATAGTCTAACATAATAAGACTTGAATTGTGTGTATTGGTTATTGTTTATAGTGTGATTATTGGATTGTGTTATTGGAGGTTGTCCGGAGCAATATTACACATCCTATTGTTGTATTTATTTGAGGTTGATCCAGCATTGTATTATACATTCAATTGTTATTTCTTTGTAACTAGCCATCCTTAGCAGGCTAGATTCATACTTGGAATAAGTACAGGGTCGGATTTGGACTTTAAATAATTGAATTTGAATTTTTATTTTGTTGAAATTATTTGGCCGGCTAACAAGTCATTGTTGTTTGTTTAGTTGATTTTAGCCTGTTGTATTAATATTTGATTGTTGCAATGGCCTCATTAAAGGCAGTCAGGGAGTCTGCTGCCGTATTGGTCTCACAGTTGAGATGGTTCGCATCGGTGGTAGCAACGGTTGAGCATCCGGACTTGGAGGAGCTCACCCTTGCTCGGAACAAGCAAGTGGATGAGAGGATCAAGTCAGCTGATGCTGCGCTCACACGCTTCAATGAGTACATCATGGACGTGGATTTGGCGGTGATGGACCAGGCAGCCCGCGATAAGGTTTTGGGTGACTATGACCAGATTGTCAACCTGGGGGATGTCATAGGTCAACGAGCCCGGGAAATTTTGAGGAGCCGGATGCCTGAGGAGGCCAAGCCTCAGACCTCCGTTGTCAAGGGCCCTGGACTGTTGGGTAGGCTGCCCACCCTGGAGCTGCCACATTTTGACGGTCGTTTGGACCACTGGCTGGGCTTCATTAATCTCTTTGAGAGTCTTGTGGATGCACGCTCGGACCTCGGACCTGCTCAGAAGTTGGCCTACTTGTTGTCCGTTTTGGAGGGCGAAGCCAGAGCCTTGGTGCAGCACTTGCCGGTGACGGACTCTTCTTACCCTACCGCTCTGGAGCTTCTCTCCAGACGGTATCAGAATAAGCGCTGCCTGGCTGATGTGCACATCGACCAGATTTTGGGGCTACCGGCCATTGCCAGCATGTCGGCGTTGCGCACTGACCTGCTGAACCCGTTGGTCTCAGCGACCCACGCCTTGCGACGCTTGCAGTTGCCGGTGGACCATTGGTCCTACCTGTTGGTGCACATAGTGCTGCGGTTGCTCCCTGCAGAGTTGAGGTCCCGCTTTGAGCAGAAGTATGGTGGGGACAGTGCCACCCATCTTCTTCCCTTTGAAGACCTCCTCAAATTCTTGGAAGACGAGTGTCGGTTTTTGGACAACACTCGTGGCGCCACGGGATCACGCCCACCACCTTCTCGGCCTAGAGACCAGGGACGGACTAGGGCTCGGGGGCCTGTTGAGGTTCGCCCCGCCCCCCGTTTGGCTGGTGCCCGGAGTCCTCGGGCTAGGGGGCCTGTTGATGATCGCCCCGCCCCCCGTTTTGCTGGAGCCCGGAGTTCTCACGATTGCCACTTTTGCAAGTCCACGGGACATGTCATGGCACGTTGCTCGGCTTTTTTGAACTTGCACGTAAGTGCCCGCCGCCGTATTGCCAACGCACGCCGTTTGTGCTTCTCGTGTTTGGGAGCCCATTTCCATCGGGACTGCCCCGACCCCCGTCCGTGTAGAATTTGCACGGGGTCCCACCTGGAGATTTTGTGTGCCAACGCGAACCGCTCCAGCAGACCTTCTTCTAAGGAGGGTTCGCGCAGGGGGGGGGTATTCCGGAGATGAGCACCGGGCTGAGGCCCGCAATTCTGCACGCCGCTCTCCACCCCCCGTGCAAGTTGTACGGCAGCCCCGCGACCGAGATTTGGTCTCCCCTTGTCAGGGAGAACGCGCGTTGGCTGCTAGGCAGTGGCCGGACCAGCACCGCCACCTCTCCCCTCCGTTGGCGGAACGTCCCCGGTTGGAGTCACGCCCTCCGCCATTCAGGCATCCGGTAGGATATGCCCTTCCAGCGATGGCGAGCGGCTTGGGACACCGCGCGGACGAACCATTCCAACCTTACCCTCGTCGTGGAAGAGGACAGCCTGGATACGGCGATCGGTCGCCGCCCAGGCACCGCTAGGAAATTGGCGCCTGCCCCGCTAAAGGACCCCACCCGATCGAGTCGATTTTGTTGCCAACGGCCTCGGTCAGGGTCTGGGGACCCTTGGGTGACTCGATTGTGGTCCGTGCCATGTTGGACACGGGAGCCCAGGGTACCCTTTTGTCGTCTTGGTTAGCGGGACAGGTTGGCCTGGAGGTGAAAGACTTTTCAGGCAAGATTCATGGAGTTGGCGAAGCGGCTGTCACCACTGTTGAGGGAGAGACCTGGTTTGAAATCACCCCTGTGAGTTGTCCTTACCCTAAAATTGGTGCTCCTGCCCTTGTTCTACCGACTATAATGGGTAACCTTCCCGATTGTCAGTTGTCTTTGGATGTTCTACGGTTGACGTCAGGTCTGAATTTGGCTGACACCCGGTTTGATTCCCCTTGTACGGTGCATTTGTTGTTGGGTTCCGATGTTTTAGGGAAAATATTGTTGGGAAATATGACGGTCTTGCAGCCGGAGACCCCAGGGTGCCACCAGAGGGGCCTGGAGGCGGTCTCAACCATCTTCGGCTTTGCGATTATGGGCCCAGTGTTGAACGTGCCCCCTCCACCTGAACCTGTCTTTGCGTTGGTGTCCGGCTCAGCCCTCTCTGACGCCGTTCAGAGGTTTTGGGAGGTTGAGGAGCCCCCTCAGGTGGCCCGCTTGAATCCGGAACACGAAGAGTGCGAGTTGTTCTATCAGAACAACACCGGTTGACTCCGCTCCGGTCGGCTTGAGACCCGGCTGCCTTTTGTTGCGGTGCGACCACCTCTTGGCCAATCCAGACCTACGGCTGAGAAAAGATTGTTGGCAATGGAGCGCCGCATGGCCAGGGACCCGGTGCTGCGGCAAAAATATGTAGAGTTTATGCGTGAGTATGCAGACTTGGGACACATGTCGGTGTCAGATTTGGATTGGCGCTCAGTAGAGCATTTCTTCTTGCCACATCACGCGGTCCTCAAGCCATCCACTGGTAAACTGCGCACAGTGTTTGATGGGTCTGCGCGGACTTCTTCCGGCGTCTCCTTGAATGATAGCCTGCATTCCGGCCCCAAATTGTTGAGGGATCTTTGTGACGTCATCACGTCTTTTCGTCGTCATCAAGTAGTCTTTGTGGCCGACATCAAAATGATGTTCCGGCAAACGGTTATTCACCGGGATGACAGACGTTATCAGTTGATCCTGTGGCGGGAACATCCCCAGGATCCCATGATTGTGTATGAGCTCAACACGAATACTTACGGCCTTCGGTCAAGCCCCTTTGTTGCTATTCGTTCGCTTTGGGAGCTTGCGGACCGGGAGCGTTTGAGGTTCCCTCGTGCATCCGCCATCTTGAAAACGGACCTGTACGTCGACGATGTCTGTACTGGAGCTCCTACGGTTGAGGAAGCTATCCTGTTGCGTGACGAGTTGGTCCAGATTCTGGCTTCCGCTGGCTATGAGTTGCGTAAATGGGTGTCCAACTCGCCAGCGCTATTGGAAGGTGTGTTGGAGGATCATAAGCAGGATCCTCATTTGTTTGAAAACGTTGACAACCCCGCCATGATGGCCGTCCTCGGCGTTCAGTACCGACCAGTTCAAGACACCTTTACGTATGATGTCGACTTGGAGTCTCCTCATACTTGGACTATACGACTGGTGTTGTCTACTGTAGCAAGGACCTTTGACCCTAATGGTTGGATCTGCCCGGTATTGTTTTGGGCGAAATGCTTCCTTCAGCGCCTTTGGACCGCTGAACTTGGTTGGGACGAGCCACTTCGGGAAACCCTGTTGGAAGACTGGCTCCAATTTGTATCCGTGCTCCCTGTGGTCAATGAGGTCGCGCTGCCACGCGCCATCCTCCCCCCTGGGGCTTATGCTGCCACCCTTCATGGGTTTTGTGACGCGTCCTCTCACGGTTATGCCGCCGTTGTTTACCTGCGCACCGTCAGTGCCACGGGCCAGGTGAAGTTGTCACTGGTCATGGCCAAGAGCAAAGTGGCCCCCCTCCGGACGGCATTGACCATCCCTAAGTTGGAGTTGTCAGGGGCGGTGCTTCTTGTGCGTCTCCTAAATCACGTTGCGCACACCTTGGGTGGAACTGTTGACATTCGGGCTTCTTACGCCTGGACGGACAGTCAAATTGTTTTGTGTTGGTTGAAGACGTCCGTCCACTCTTTGGAGGTCTTTGTTGCGAACCGAGTGTCGCAGATTCAAGGCTCTGAAACGCCTTTGATTTGGAGACACGTGCCTGGTGACCTGAACCCGGGTGACGTGGCCTCACGCGGGTGCATGGACCCCCACTTGATTGCTCACCCCCTCTGGTGGGGGCCGGACTGGCTGACTCGCCTCGAGGACGATTGGCCTCGAACGCCAGTCTTGATGTCGGATCCTTTGCCCGGACTTAAGGTGTTCGCTGTTGGAACGAAGGATCCTCCGTTTGATCCTGACCTTTGTTGAATCGATACAGCTCTCTCGACAAATTGTTGAACGTCACCTCGTGGATCCGGCGTTTTGGCCATAATTCTAGGAATCCAGGGGACAAGCACCTGTCACCAGTTCTCTCTCCTCAAGAGCGACAAGAGTCACTCCTCCTTTGGGTCCGCTCTGTGCAGGCTGCACACTTTGAGAAGGAGATCGAGGTCCTGAAGTCTGGTAGGGTTAAGTTGTCGGGAGCTGTTAGTAAGCTGAATCTCTTCTTGGATAAGACGGGTCTTTTACGTGTTGGAGGACGGTTGAGGCACTCTAGCCTTCCTTATGGGGCCCGTCACCCCCTTTTGTTGCCCAAGGAGGGCTACTTGGTTCAATTGTTGGTGACTGATCGTCACGTTAAGAACTCGCATGCCGGTTGCAAGGCGCTGTTGGCCATTCTGCAGCGAGAAATTTGGATTTTGTCGGCTGATCGCGTCAATGAGGCGAGGCCCTTGCTGGCGTCGTAACGGATTTTGTTGGTCCCCTTTTGTTGAAGACGTCCACCCTTCGTAATAGTAAGATTGTTAAGGCTTATTGTGTGTTTTGTCTGCCTGTCAACCAAGGCAGTACATTTGGAGCTGGTAACCTCCCTCTCGAAAGAGGCCTTTGTGGCAACTTTGGACAGATTTGTGTCTTGCCGTGGGTTACCTTCGTTGATTAGGTCTGATTGCGGTACGAATTACAAGGGTACAAGTAACTATTTGAAGGAGGTATACGCCTTCCTTAATGAGAGCCAGGTTGATATTGGTAATAGTTTGGCCCGCCGAGGGGTCACTTGGTTGTTTGACCCGCCAGCCTGCCCCCCATAGGGGGGGGGGGGTATTTTTGGGGCCGCGGTGAAAGCGGCAAAGGGACGCTAGCGGAGATTGTTGGGAGACACCGTTCTCACCTTTAATGAACTAGCTACGGTATTTGGCCGCATTGAAGCTGTGTTGAATTCGCAACCTTGTCAAGACTTCCAATTGATTAGCGGACGGGTAGGCCCGTCCGGGGGGGGTAGATGTTCGGTCCGACGTGAAACAGAACGCACCCTTTTGACATAAAGAATTTGATCTTGACATTACTTGACTTTGACAAATAGACTTTGCTTGGTTGGAAAAAATGTCCGCCTTTTGGGACCTGTTGAGATAATTATAATTGGTAAAATATCGTTGGATTCGCCTGTTGAAACCGATAATTGGGGCGCAAATTATCTATTGTTGAACTTTGTACTCCCGGATTGACGAGAATCCAGGGATATTTCTCGGAACATATCGCCTTATTGCGTCACCTCGTGGCACGCGCTTGGTGGAAACGAGTTGGGTGTGATGCTGAGTTGGAACCGCGCCATCTGGAGACGGCGCCTTGTGAACGTCCACACACTTGACTTACATCATACTTTTCAATTACTCATCTCATATTACATACCTACCACACGGACGCGATCAAAAGGATCCTTGCTTGGCGTCCCCAGCACTCAGGTTAGTGGTACCATTATTGTGTAACCTTGTTTATTGTAAGCAACGTTTATAGCTCCACGTACCGTGGACAGTTTCTGACACCAGTATCGTTGCACTGGCCAATTGCAGTCTTGAACAGTATGTATATATCCTTTAAATTACACGTTTTTAAGGGGATAAATGAAATCCGAGAAACTGGTCACCGCCTCGTTTGGATGCAGAAAGCCCAAAATTAAATTACAAACCATGCTATAAGGGCTATAAGGTGTCGAACTTGTAACCGGGAGGTCGCGGGTTCGAACCTCACCCATTACACGTTTATATGTTTATATGGCCGTGAACCCACCCCAGTCACAAACATAATTATTTAGAGAAAATTTTGTTCCTTTGGATTGTGAAAAAGATATACTCTTTTATGAATTACTCATTTAGAGTAACGGTTTCTACCGAGATATTTAATCTATATAAATAAAAAGGAATCGCTAAATGTGTTGCTAAGCGCATAACTCGAGAGCAGCTGAACCGATTTCGCTAATTCTTTTTTATAATATTCCTTGAAGTACGAGGATGGTTCTTACGGAGAGAAAAATCTTAAAAAATACGAAGAAAACAGTAAAAACAATATTTTTTATTCCCATACAAACCACTCTATCCCCAGCTGTCAAATATTTGACGTCACTCAAAGCAAAACAAAGGCGTGTTAGGATTATCTTTGGTATGCCTTCAATTTTATTAGAGGTTGAATGTCATTAATGAAAATAATATAACATGTTCCCTCAAATTTGATTTATAGTAATTTTTATTGTGTAAAAAATTGTGTTATTTTACTTAACGATGATCAGTAATCGTTAATAATATTAAGGAAAATAAGTGATAAAAACATAAGCGTTGGTGCAATCATTTGAATGGAAAGACGCTGCATGGACTTAAATTATCACTACATTAGATATTACTAAAGTCTTTCAATGTTATTTTATTTCTATTAGACTGCGACAGGCCAATCACTTTTGACAGAACGAAATGTGTCGAGGCAGCTATTAACAAAAAAAATAAAACAATATTACTTTGTTTTAGAGAAATAAAGCAGAACAAGGTCTGCCGGGACAGCTAGTTATTATTATTTTTATATTTTGTATTGATAATTAGGCTCGCTCTTGACCCCCATCTCACCTTATGTTGCTGAAGTGTTGATGTCGTCGAAGATGGAGCACGCTTACCTAAAAGTAGGTAACCTATTCATTCTTGACTTAAAGACCCCCAGGTTATAGCTATCCGAAACACTCGGGCAGGTAATTCCACTCCTTAGCCGTACGCACAGTGAAAGATTTAAATTTGTAAATAACTTGCCCAATCTGTAAATCCAACTCAAGCCTCAACCAAACGTCGTAAGTTGATAAATATTTCAGTACATTTGTCGTCAGTGCTACTAGAAAATAGTTAAATATTTCAATCACTACTCAATATATGAGAACAATGGTGGCTCATTTGTTACAGGCACGTCTTATGAGTTGTATCTCAAGGGTTCGAATTCAGGCAGGCACATTACTTTGAGATATAGATAGATAGATAGATATAATCTTTATTGTACACCATAACAATAAAACAATGAGGACTTTACAACTAAAAAGGGTGATACAATTGGCGGTTTTATCGCTAAAAGCAATCTTTTACAGACAACCTTTGGATAGATTTGACACATAGGAGAAAATAAATACGTGGGTAGTCCACGGTGTACTATTTATCTAAATAAAATATAAAAACAATATAAAAAAAGAAACAGACATACATAATAACAATAATTTAAGAAGAGAGATAAAGATCCTTTACCAAGTTTTTTGAAAGACGATAGGGTTTGTGCTTGTCTTACCGACACTGGTAGAGCATTCTACAGCCGTACTGCTTGACCTGCAAACGACTTACCATAGTATTTGGTGGCGTGACTCGGAACCGCAAGCCTTAGGTTTTCTGATGATCTCAGAGATTTTGCATGTGTGTCATGAAGGAACTTGAATCGTGAGATATTGTCATCATCACCACTGCACCGGAAAATCCAAAGACATGCGACATCCGACCAGCACTGGGTCCATGAGGTGGAATACAGCACATTCCCTCTCATAGAGGCCTGTAACCCAGCAGTGCACACCGTTATTGGCTGATTAATTATTTTCAATATTATTCCCTTTATTCAATCTATGTACATATCAATTACATTCTTAAATAATAATGTAAAAAATATAAACATTTAAAAATATAAAAAATTGTAGCCCACCGGTGTCGGGAACAGGGTCTAAGCTACCGGTGGTCAGGGCTCCATAGAGAGGAACCTCCACACAATACGCGCCGTTTCCAGAAGTACTGATTTCTGGATCTTCTCCTTTCTGATTTCCATTCTGGATTCTTTTCTGATCCCTTGATCCAGCTGCCCAACGAGAGCCTCCTTAGATGTTGGTCGAGGCTCTTGGCTATTATACCTTGCTCTGCCATACTTCTCTGCGGTAATTTCTTTTTTCTCTCATTTTTTTCTCACATTTTACAAACATGGTTTGTGTATCAGTTCTATTCCAAGAATATTATTTTAAATTGTACCTATTTTATTTTGATCAGTTTTTGCTGTATCGTTATAATACCTACCTTAGTTTGGGTGTAGTTATAGTGAAAAATTTCGACGCAATGTTAAAATTGTTTGTGAAATAAAATAAATAAATGAAATGAAATTACGTTAAGTTAACCATCGTTTTATTTTATTATGAAAAGCTGTTGCCCTACTCAAAAAACATTTCTCGTATCATGGGTGTGTTTACAAACATTTAAATTTACATATACAAATACCCAGATCCGGAACAACTATCTGTTTTTATTACCGCTATAAACGCAAATCATAAAAATAAAATAGAGCCCTTATAAATGTAACGTATTTTTCTGTGTATAATATGGAACCCTTTTTATCGGTGGGAAAATGTAATGACTTCTCCCGCTGTGGATGGAGCGGAAGGGAGTGTCAGACTTATACTGACTAAAAACTCACCCTGTTTCTTCAGTTGCCCTTGCATTTGGGGCCGCGGTATCTCGTTAGAATATTCTCTCAACCCCAGAAATATTATTCGCAACTCAATTTAGACTCGGTATTTCCTAGCTCAATACTCTGTAAAGGTACTACAAAACAACACTTTGTGCGTATGGGTGAGAACGATATTTTTCGCATCACTGTTTGTCTTATACAGGCTGAAATTGAAAACATGCGACAAATTGAAATGGGAGATTCAGTAACGGTTACCTAATCATTTTAAATTGTTATTTCTAAAATATAAATTGTGAGAAAAAATCAAAAATTATCGGTTTTGATAGTGCAAACTAAGTTATTGTCTTCACGTAGATTGATTCATTGGTACGGTTGATTCATAGGTAATTTGTACCTGCTATGCGAAATTAACGATAGCGGTAATACGAGGAATTATTTAGTTGATTCTTTTATTGTTTTCGTGGTATAAGCAACTGTTTTATTTATTATTTATTTTCCTGTATGAATAATTCAACGTGCTACAAAGAAAATAAAGAGTATGTCATTAACTCTATATTTCTTTGTAGCTAGTTGAATTATACATTTAAATTTGTCGCGTCTATTGAATTTCATCCTGTAGAACGAAGACGGAACGGGTTTGGTAGAATTCGAATGTGCAATTCCATCGCACGTTTCCTATAACTAAGCAATAGGCATGAAACAGGTCGACGAAAAAAAAACACCATAGTGAAATAATGATAATTATTTATTTTGCAAATCTTTCTAATATTGTAAATACGAAAGTTAGTGAGGATGGATCGATTCATATACAGATGGGTTGTTACTCTTTCACTTAAAAACTACTGAACGGATCTGAATGAAATTTGGTAAATATATAGTTGACATGAATAACACCTAGGCTACTTTTTATCCCGGAATTCCCATGGGATCGGGATTTACGCGGGAAAATCCTCTCACGCGAACGAAGTCGTGGTCAAAAGCTATTTGTTTATAAATAACACTTTTTCGCGTCATTTTATTCATAAAACTTAGATGTTTGATTTAAACTAGATGCTAGACTACCCTAAGAAGAAACACCGAAACAAACTCAGAGGGCATCGTCTCGTCACAAAAAAGTTATATTAACATAATCAAACAAGTTTGGTGGATTAGAGTGTGTCGCAGTTGTAATATACCAGCTATTAATATCTGTAGAATGTTCTCGACTGAAAAGAAACCTTATCTAACCTAACCTTTTCTCCCACTTCAGCTGCCGGATCGTGGGTGGAGAGACTTGTGGGTTAGTATAAAAGCGTATGTATATATACCTACCCACCTACACAAGTAACACTATTAGTTAGCTCATACACTTGTCACTAAGTACCTACCAGCATGCATAGCATGGCCATAGGCCCTAGAAAAAGGGACATCATCAATTGCCAATTTGCCATCAATAGGCGTTTGTTTTCTTGCAAAAATCTCCACTTTCCTTTTTTGTTTTAAGGTGGGAAATCCACATGATTGTCCTCCATTCTGGTGTGGACGAAGAAGTCTGTTAGATTTTTGTCTTAAATCATCTAGTGTTGCATTTGCCACTCGCACTGGTTTTTTGTGTGTGTGGCATCTCGCAGGTCAACCTATACGGTTGTCGGCTGCTTAACCAGACTTGCCTGTGTTTGCCTTAATAAATACATTATTAATGGCATCCAGCCAGAGCTTATTATAAAAATTAACACTAGGCGACTACATTCAGATTCAGATTCAGATTCATTTATTTGCATAAACATGTGTATACTTGACTTGTGAATATCTCTACGTTCTTGTGCTAGTTTCATCTCGGTTCGGTAGATTGGCTGCTGGGCTGTGCGTTGCATGTACGATTCCTGTACCAAAACAATGTTTATATTTTATGGCCTATAAATATTTGTTCCGCGTCTGGGTTTGTGCAACTGAATTTAAATGTTTGTATACATAGATACCCATAGTACTGGAGAAGTTCCCAGTATTTTCTAAAGTTGTTTAAATAAGCGTTTAGAAAGTAGTATTCATTTAGATCACATTTTCTTTTGTACGCGGCCATTAAATGAGTGCTCACTTATCTTAGAAGTTATTTTTGTGGTGAACTTGTTTACAAATATGTAGATATTTATAGAACAATACACAAACATTTACATATTCTAGTACTATTTACTCACTATTCTACATTGTTTATCCGTGTGTATCGTTTGAGAAGCATTGAGTATGCTCCTCAAACGATACGCTATATACATAATAATTATTACAAACATTACAAAATAATTGGATATCTGTAGCCGAACTAGGCCTATATTTCGGCTATCAGCGCCAATCCCCTCGAGTACAACCTATGTTATTTATCAAGGGTATACAAAATCAGAAGTATAAGAAGGACAGAGAGAAGATTAAAGCTATCGTCAACATGAAGCAAAAAATCGAATATAAAGCATTTATATCATAAAGTTTCAGTAATACAATTTGAACTCCACAAAGTACTTAAGACGAGATCGTCTGACCTACTTACCGACCCCGATGAGAAACTGATGAGACTGTAGAATATTGAGTTGTTGCTAACATAATATAAGAATTCACTACAGCTTTCTGCATATTAGACCTAGGCTACAGGTTACCTACTAAAGCTCTAAGCTTAAAACCTTTTCATCTTCGACCACACCATCGCTTAACATCAGGTGAGATTATGGTCAAACGCAAGCAAAAAAAAATATTTCTTCCACAATATTACATGCGTGAGTGTTGTTTATATATTCTAACATTATGTATTTATTTAAGTATATGTTATTTTTATTGCATTATAAGTATGTGTAGGTATATTTAATATTTTAGTTTTAGACTTCACATATTCATATTTATTTCTCTTCTTGTTCTCACACACTATTGTCTACATTTCTTTTTCACTTAGGCCGTGCGCGCACTGCCTTGCGGTGGCCGCAATTGCGGTAGTTCTACCGCACCGGTAGAATGACCGGGGCCACCGGTGACTCTACCGCACGCGTTTATTCCACCGCAGTGCGCGCACGGCCTTATCCTTTCGCAGGTCTGCTGGAAGAAATTTCAAACAGTACCTTTGTACTCAAATATTATAATTATGATATATCCTAATGTATTTTACTATGTGTATTTAAATAATTAAATAAATAAAATTATACTTAAATGATAATATACTGTGGAATTTCTTGCCGGTTCTTCTCCATCGGAAACTGCCAATTTCGAATCGTACCCTAGCTTCTGACGTTTTGTGCCTATATAGGCTTGTGTGAAATCTGCCGGGGTTGCGGGAATTTTCTGACGAAACGCCGCGGCCGGAACTTAAGGGCTGCTGAAGGAAATGGGTGGGGTTTTAGTCAGTAGAAGTCTGACACTCCCTTCCCTCCACCAGAGCAGGAGAAGTCATTCGATGATATTCCCAGCCGGAATAAAAGAGGCCTGTGTGAAATTTGCGTTTGAGTTTGAACACGTTTCTAAGTCCATATGTTTAGTTATAAATTCGAATTTCTAGCAATCTTGCCCCTCCAACTAAGCTAAATATGCTTGTATCTGGAGTAGGTTCACGGTAATAGTGTAATAGGTGGGATTCAAACCCGTGACCTCTCTATCACAAGGGCGACACCTTAGCCGTTAGGCAATTGACTGTTATTTTAAAGTATCCAACTAAAAAGGTCTCGGCAACTCAACTGATAGAAAGCCTCAACTCCATTATTCTATTCCCATGAAAATAATTGCATTCTCAGTGTAATTACCATAAGTCGGAATTAGGTAGAGTTATTTATGTACTTACACTGATTTCATACAACGAAAGAATAAAATGGATATGCCCCAAATCCCGGGATTAATTTTGAAGAGCAGAAAAATCCCGTGATTTTTAAAATAAAAGTTATTTACTTTTACACAATTTAAACCACTGCACGCCTGACGTTGCCAAATTTCATCAACGACATCGGATGTCCGAAGTTGCATAATTCCAATGTGCATACGCACGATGTTGCCACGTTTGTAGTTCGCACAACATGCTTGTGACAACAAAAAAAAACAATAGTGGAAAGGCAGAGCACTCCCCGCTTAACTTAATTTGTAATAATATCAACATTTCGATGCAAGTACAAATAAAAAGAACAAGTATAAATAACTCTATCCAATTCCAACCTCTAATTAATTAGGTAATTACTTAGAGAAACTTGTAAGAAAATAATTGTTAATTAGTCCCGTTGCACAGTTCTTGTCACAATTTTTTTGCACTCTGTGTTTACGTTACGTACTTTGTAAATCTTTTTTATAATATTGTTGGAAAGGAACCTTTTTATAAGTGCCCATGTCGGCCTTTGTGAAATATTTTTTACTTGACTGAATTTTAAAGATATTTTGCACCAGTCAACAGTTTAGGTTATCAACTAGTTTATGCCTGTGTTTTCGCTCGCGTGTACCTATAGTTTGCATCAGGTGATCCAGTTTCCGAAATCAACTTTAGCAATTGTATCAATTATGCTGCCCAGTTACAGTTTACTGTTACAATTACTGATTCTGAACCCCCTTATTGTTTTTTGTAACTATATTCAATGTACAGTCACATTGTTTTATGTATGAATTGATAATATACAATCAATTGCTTACATTACCAGCCGACAGCGTTGAGGACGGAGTTTTTTATACTTTACGTTTATTAGGAGTTTAGTTTATAATAAATCTCTACATAGTGTAAAAATCACTTCCCGCCGTCTGTACGCTTTGATCTTACAGTAAGCCACTAATTCTAAAGCAGTATTATAGCTGTTGAGTTTGTTTATCTGTCTTAACGCGCAAGTCTCCGAAAGTGCTATGCGGATTTGGATGAAATTTGGTATGAAAAGCTTGGAGCTTGAAGGGACTGCATAATATGGAGAGTTATGTTTTATGGTGTAAAATCAACGGGAGCGGAGCCACGCGCGACTGTTAGTGGTAAAAAATTATAATGTGATGTCGTGAAAACATAATTACGTTTTTATACAATTATGTTTATGCGTTTTAATTGCAAACGCTGGCTAAATCTTACGAAATCGATCAAAATAGTGTAGTATGAAATTACATATCTATTAAAGAGTTTGAGTTGGTAATGTCTCTCTCGTAAGGACAATCCACAGTAAACATTATTATTCTTTTATTTTTATGTAATAAATAATGGGTTATTTACGAAGCTGTTATGAACAAAATTCTATTATTTGTTATCCAATTAACATATTAAATACATTTAACATTTAATGTTCATCAAAATTGCCCTTTACATAATATCATTAAAATCTATAGATTTCTTTTATTTTATTTTTTTTTTCTTTTAAATTAAGTTACACTAATTGAAGTTTTTATTTTGTAAGTTTTTAAAATAATTTTTTAACACTTTATAGACTTAAATAAAAACCCTAAACTACATATATACATCTAAAAATAAACTAAAATATGGCATCCAGAAATTCGTGCGCATCGCTGTCCACTGGTAATGTGCCCAAAAGACTGGCGGCATTGCCACGTTGTATGGCAATGCTTAACCTCTGTCCAAGGTAAAAGCCAGCCTTTGGGTCACGCGAAGTGTCAACTAGGCGTTTGGATAGATCTTTAAATAATCTGTGAGCACTCGGGCCCCAAGACCCCAAGGTTTCAACCCCAAACGGCTCGAAAATATAACTACCAACAAGGTTATTATATTTCCGCCGCTTGAGGTTTTCAGCAGCCGCAGCGGCAGCGCCAGCACAGCAAGACGAGCTAGGAAGATGGGATGGCGTAAGAGTATCGACACAAGTTGCGTCCCACACTAAAAGCCTACCCATCTTCCAAGGAAATAAAGACATGCCGTCCGGTCTTTTGCCATCGTCACGTGCCAGGCCATTGGGTTCTAATACAGCTGGAACGCCGACAGTGACAAGAGCTCGTCGGATAATGTCGTTAATATTCGCGTGCCGTGCTATGCGACCCGCACTGCGGCCGCATGAAAGGCCGTGGTGACCGAGGCTGTTGACAACTTCGCCGCAATGGCAGCGATGAGCAGAACAACAGGGAGCACCTAATCGAAGGGAAGCAGCGAGGCGGAATGTAGTATCATCGAACAAGGTGCCTATGTTCGATGACGGTAGTGCGTGAAGCCAGAGACCCGACTCCCATTCACCCACAGCCAGCAGGCGCGCACGCTCTGCAGCCGAAGCAGATGTGGCAATAAGGTCACTCTGAACTGCTCTACAGAGCGGCTCATCCCACCGCCTCTGAGATGATGGATTGTCGGGTGGATTTAGGTTCGGGCAAGCGAGTTTCCAGGTATCTATAGCCTCGGTGAAGAACGGCACATTGAAATCAACCAGTGACGGAGCTAGGATATTCCTGATTAATTTCTCAGTGCCGTGTACCGAGGACATAAAAGCCGGTAGACTGATACTATTAATTTTGCGAATGCCAAGACCACCCATACAAATGGGAAGAGTAGCTTGTGCCCAAGCTCGGTCATCCAAAGCCACATTTAAAATTCCTGTCAGAGTTTGGCGAATAATTTGGTCCATTTTTTCCAAAAGTTGTGGATGATGCCATAGATGTGAAGAACGAAGAAAGTACATTAATTTAGGTCCAAAACAACAGTAACGAATTAAGGTGATGGCCGAATGCATATTAATTTGGTATAATCTGTCCGAGTTGTCATTAAAATTTTGTATTTTTTCCTTGACAAAATCGGGAAAGGAATTTTCATAAATTAGAGACCCAAGAAGACGAAGAGAACTTTTATCCACAATTTGGATATCTGGGGCTATTGCGGTGAATTTTGAAAGTGTCAGTTTTCTGTCAGTACTGTCGGATATGAATAGTTCACACTTCGAAAGGTTGAGGTCCAATCCTATGGAATGGAGTTGATTTATTAAAAACTGTAGATCATCTAATACTGTGTCTACATCGCCTCCCAGGGTTCCATCATCGAGATACCATGCATTGAATTTGGAATTTAGCTGTCGAATGATTGGGTGAATGGCTAAATTAAAGATCACTGGCCCGAGGGGATCACCTTGTTGGCAACCAAAAGCTGATTCCAAAAGGTTTTCCTTATAAAGCAAAAGAAAATCTTAGAAGATATCAGAGATTCCATTTGCATGGGCAGAGATTTAATAGGCATATAATTGTTCTGGCTTAAACTAATTACAATAATATTATTATTCACTCCACACTGATGATATCTAATTATTATCTGCATTGGACACGTGTGAAGCCGAGGCGCGTCGCTAGAAGTTTTTAAAATAATACATCTTAAATAAAAAATAATAAACAAAGTAGGTTCAAAAAAATAAATGTCTATATTGGCTTAAATATAATGGTAACTATGGTGTCTTTGGTTTTGTATTTTCATTTTTGGCACCTACTCCCGAAATTAAAGTTATTTTACATTTTGCAGTGTTTTTTGGAAGTTGGTTTAATTTTTTGTTAAAAAGTTTTTATTTCTCTCTTTTTAATTGGTCGGTTTGTAATTTACCTAGTTACAAAAACCTAAATGTCAACTACTTATTACCTTTTCCCGATGTTCTCCTGTACTTACCATCAGCTTCACTTCACCATATGCATTGTGACGAGCATAATATATTGTGCTTAATAACCATATTCAAGTAATCGAAGCGGAACCCATGAAATACTTATTATTGAGTAGTTCCGGTGGCCATCTGTGGTCTTCATCATCAGTTCCACTTCGCCAAATGGTGCTTTTTGAATGCAACTGCACAAGTTACTAAAAAAACTACTCAAATCACTATAGATGTGCTCATAATATCTGAAGAGTTCCCTCGATGTTTGCAGTATCTATCATCAGATCCTCATTTGGTGACAATGGGATAACCTCTGAAGGTTCACCTTATGAACACAAAAATAATTTTTCAAATCGGTTCAGCCGTCTTCGAGTAATCGGTGATCATACATAAAAACAAATTTGCGCATCGACTTGAGAACTTCCTTGTTTTCATCGGTTAAAAAAATTAAAAAATCTAAATATCACAAAATATATAAATATACAGAATGGAATACTACTAAACTAGATATTTTCCAGATATATAAATATATCACACACACCGTGTAGCCGTTATAATTATATTAAAGATAAACCATAGTCAATATAGATAAATCAATTCGATTATATCTAAATATTCTCGGCGAAAAAGTCTTCAAATATTTAACGCTCCATTAAACCCTTGATTGTTCCATCAAATAACTGAACTGAATTTCAACGTCGAAAAGTGTCAAATCAAGAATTGTAATAAAATTATATTCGGAGCCATTATTTAATTAATGGAATTTTCCTTTTCGTTAACCCACTTTTCGAATAGACACAATAATGATTGATTTGAGTGATAAGTTTTTTTAAGAGTAAAGGTTATTGACGTAATCGTAGTTATTGTATGTCGCCAGGGTTTGTGTGAAATAATGATTTGATAGAATAGAAGAGATAGAATTGATATTTATTTGATGTTTTGCTTTTAGGACAATGAAAGACAAGTTATTAAGACATGTACCTACCAGTGGCGAAGGGTAAATTTTCATAAAAGGGAAGCCGGACAAAAAAATGCTTACCTTGCTCAAGTGTGATGCGTGAATTCCAGTAACTGTGGCCCTGTGGCTTCGAAATCTTGTAATTTCGTAAATAATTTTTTGTTTGATTGAAAATAATAGATTACTATTTATATATTCATATATAAAATAATAGACTACTATTTGTCATATTTCAAAAGGGAAGCCGGTAGGAATCGAGTTGTATGGAGCCTTCGCCACTGGTACTTAAGAAACAACGGCTCTTTTAAGTCTACAATTACAATAATTAGTACTGGTTAAATTTAATGAGAATTACGTCCGTTACATCCGTACGTTAGTTTATATCTATAGTAGGGTGGGTCAAAAAAATTTTTGTTTTAGTATTCGAGTTCTAATAGCGAAAATATGTTGAAGTAGGGTATCGTTATCGATCCTCTAAAATATTATTGAATTATTTTAAGTGGAAGAGCCCGGGCAAAGCCGTTGAAATTTTGAAAAAAATAATGTTCAAGTGTGTACTTTTACATCTCAAGTTATACGTTTGTGGTTGGATGTAGATTAGTGTTCTACTTGGAATTCACTAAAATACATGTCGATTGTGATATTTAAATTGTGTTGTTTATTCCAAAAAATCAGTTTTGAGGTAAGTACATTCAGAAATTTGATAGCAAGCAGGAATTTATGCACAAAAATAAATAATTTTTTGGTAACTTTTTGTGTTTTTTTGATTTTTTTATTTTATTTTTGACGTTAATGTATGAACAAAATTTTTGTTTTGTTACAATAGTATTTAAGCGATATCCAATAAAGAACTATGATATTTAGTAAGACGTGATTTTTTAATAAAACGTAAATGTTTGAAGCGCATGCGCGGGCTGAAGATATATGTTCCGTTAACTTTTTTTTTACTATAACTATTTGTAATGGTACACTACAACATAATATTACTATTAGAATTTGATTAGTCAACTTTTTTTTTCTTTCATACAAGAGTGACCCACCCTAATCTATAGTGCTATCTTGAAGGAAGAGGAAAGAAGTATATAAATTTGAGTGGATCCCAGATAGTGGAGCGGATTGCAATTGTATAAAATTGGTAATTTCTCAGACCTGAAATATAACTGATCATGTATAAGTATTCTTAGGCTCAATTTACAGCGCCGCGGAATGGAATGGAAGCGACTTTTCAACCGACGACAAAAAGAGGAGGTTATCAATTCGGGGCGTATTTTTTTTTTTTTTTTTTTTTAATATATGATCACCGATTATTCGAAGACGGCTGAACCGATTTGGAAAATTCTTTTTTTTATTGAATGGGTATACTTCGAAATTGGTCCCATTTTCATAAAAGTCAGGATCTGATGATGGGATCCTGGAGAAATCGAGGGAACTCTTCAAATATTATAGGCACATCTATGACGTTTTGAGTATTTATTATAGTAACTTGTGCAGTTGCTTTCAATAAAAACTTTTTAACAAAAAATTAAACCGACTCCCAAAAAACACTGCAAAGTGAAAAATAACTTTAATTTCGGTTGTCGGTGTCTTTAGTTTTGTTTTTCGTTTTTGGCACCGACTTCCGAAATTAAAGTTATTTTTCACTTTGCAGTGTTTTTTGGGAGTCGGTTTAATTTTTTGTTAAAAAGTTTTTATTGCAACGAAATTGTACATACAAACGACAGTAGCTAGGGGAATTCTCGAGAATGCGCGAGGATTCCGCGGGAGACGCGCGACCTTGACTCCTATTTAATTTGTATGTCACACAATTGACATAAAGTTTATTATGCTATTGTTACGCCAGTCGCTTAGCTAAGTACGTCGAGAAACTTCAACCGACATCTAGAACGTTCGAGAAACTAACACCATCTGGCGGCGAGTAGCAGTACTGAGTATTTCAAGCAGCTTCTGGAACATTCTTGGCAGTATAGGCAGTGAGTCGATTTTACAAGAATGTGCTAGAACTCATAGACCGGGGTATAAATTGATCGCAGAGGAACGCAGACGGATTTCGTTCGCTTCCATTCCGCGGCGGTGTAAATTGAGCCTTAATGTTTCTTCCTATGCTTTACAGCCTATTTTATACGTACATGCAACATCATCTGCTTAGCCATTTCTCAACTGTTAATTAATGTGTTACATGTAGTAACTGCGTATCTGATAACCCAGTAACTGGGTAACGATACCCTTTGGCAAGACCAGCATCAGATTTTCAGGCTTCTGTCTACCTGTAATGACTGTCAAAGATGTTCCAAGGCACGGTAATACCACACCGTCCGCTTCCAAAAACTTCGGTCTACTACTGAGAAATTTAAATTAGAAAATCCCAATAGCACTGTAGTGTATGGATGTTCATACACAAAGTATATCTACGTAAACATACAAGTAGATATAGCACTGTCTCATGGACGCTTGGGTGGGGATAGTGTTCATCTGCAGTCCAGCGTTGCCGTTTATACGGCAATTGTCGTTTCGTACGGCATTCAGGCTCTTTTAAGGCGAATTGTACGGTATACGGCAGAGTGGTCATTGCCGTACACTAAAATACGGCAATTAGGCAATCATAGCATAAGGTAGTATTGTGTATACCACTAGCTACTATAGACGTATTTATGAAATGCAGTAAAGTTTACTTAAACGAAATTAAATAAATTGTAGATGAAACATAATCACCGTATGCGTAAAAATGAACGCATTATACATTATTGTATTATTATCTTTGGTATTCCGGGAATCCCCATAGTGCTAATCGGTTTCTCGTCACTACTTTTTAGTTTGTATTGAGTTAAAACTTATTTTTTACTTTTGAACAGTGTTTTCGCAGTGCAGTGGCCGGTGATAGGTATTTACAAAAAGTCCTCGGATTCAGAAGAAGATGCCACAGGTCCGTCAACACCTAAGAAATGTAAAAAAACCAAACACAGGGCCCAAAAGTATAGGACACAATTCCCATTGTATTGTTCCCATCAGTAGACGAATTTAAAGATTGGATTAGCCCTGATGAATATTATTATATTGATTAATTTAATGGGAGGAGAGGAGTGATCTGTGATTTCTATCAAATTTCTATAGATAACTTATGAATGAACCTATGTTTAGTGGCATCTTTTTCATAAACAGAAGGTTTTTTATTTTTTTGACTTGTGTTTCATACCTATATTTTTCTTATTCATGTAAATAATAAAATAAAAAAAAGGTACGGCAATTTTTAGTCAATACGGTAATTTCATCTCTTGCGTACGGTAGCTCTACAAATGATCAGCGGCAACACTGCTGCAGTCACGCGAGTGCCCTGGCGCAGGTTAGACGTTTACTCGCCGTATTACCGAGTGTATTGCTGAGCCTGTGATAATACCCGTACGAAGACAGTACAAGTACTTTTTACCCGACTCGGGACTCAAACCCAAGACCTCTTGCTCAGCAGTAGCGCATACAATTATTAGGCTGCTGAGGCAGTTAATAAATGACTATGAGGTACTGGCAACAAACTACTTTACTGCCCCTTAGAGCTTTTAAAAGAGTGTGATTGTAAATAAAGGTACATATAACGTCAGAGATCATTTACAAAATAGAATCAAAAGATATGAAAATTCACAAGAGACCAAGCCTTAGGCATTGGAAATGTATTCCAAATAGAACTTTATTTCTTAAATATTATGTTTGAATTTTGTTTGGAGATTTTGTAGTAAGGATCTTTACATAATTATACAGGGTATAAAAAGGGGTAGATCAAAGGTGTCTGAGGGCTGAGCGATCTCAATATCTACGAATTAGGGGTTCTCATGTATGCTCCTATTTTCCTCATATTAGCTCATTAGTAGGCCTTTTGTATCATTCAACTGCTGTAAGTAATTCTTTGTGTAAGTCATTCTTTTAAAATTATCGAAATACCGTTCGAAGTAACGACAGAATAACAAAAAATTACGAGCGACTTAACAGTGAACCAGTATTTTTAAGTATTCACAAAGTCCCAAATAACCGCTGATCCATCGAATATTGCTAAGTATACATAGGTTAATATGGGAGGTACTAAGGTTTTTATTTCCGTTTTTTTTTTCGGTAGAATAAAAAACCCACCCCGTTCCTTCAGATGCCTTTGCCTTTCGGGGCTGCGGTATTTTGTTGGAACATTCCAGCAACCTTGGCAGGCCCCGACAGTTTCCCCACCCTTAGGATACCATTGATCTGTCGATCCTGATACACGCTATATATTATTTTTAAATAAAAATGTAAATAATAGATAGATATACTCTTTATTGTACACAATAACAGAATTAAATGAGGACTTAAAAACTAAAGGGTGTTACAATGGGCGGTCTTATCGCTAAAAGCGATCTTTTACTTACAACCTTTGGATGTATTTGACACAACAGGAAAAAATAAATACGCGGGTAGTCCATGGTATACTATTCATTTATTATATACAATAAATAAGTAATAACCTACATACTTAATACACATATACATATATATATAAAAAGAATAAAGCTGAGTTATATAAAAATAGTAACAATTTAAAGAGATAGATAGAGATCATTTACCATGTTTTGAAAGAAGGAAGGGTTTGTGCTTGTCTTACTGACACGGGAAGAGTATTCCACAGTCGTACTGCTTGAGCTGCGAACGACTTACCAAAGAAATTGGTGGAGTGACTCGGTACCTCTAGCCTCACGTTTGAATAATGTAATTATTTTATGTTCGGTTTTAATTTTATGACAGTTGTTTACTACAACTGCAATATATAACGTTTTATTTGACATAACAAAATAAAAATAACCCAGTTACAGATACTTTACGACCTAGGAGGCTCTTAGTCTATTATTGCCTTTCTATAATAGCGTCGCTAGGTCTATACTCTCCTCCTTTACCACGCTTTTAATGACATCATCGAAACTTTTCGGTGTCCTCTTAAAGGCAAATGGGCAAAAAAGAACACGAATAAAACTGTATCTTGTAATTTGGGATCTTAAATACAGGTACATTGAAACGGTACAATTTTATCGCATGGAGACAACATAAAATATAAATAATATAAATAAAATATTTTATGAGTCTACCAATTGGATGTAACATTTTTATACTATGCCTACATTTTTATGTTTCCTACCTTCCTAAGTGTTTTATAATTTTCAGATTGTTCAGTAATATACGTAGGTATTCGGATGTGGTCGAACCCTTACACATTACGCAAATCTTTATTTTGCACGGTTTATTTTTGTATGTTCAAATACAATGCACGCAATTTCTAAAAGTACTTATCCGATTTATTGCAAAAATTATTTTTCATCCCCCCATCTCGGAAAGAGTATTTTTGCTCTTCGATATCTGAGTGCAAAAGCCGTCTTTATACGCTAGAGGATAAAGTAAATTGAATTTAGAACATCGTGTGTACTAAGTTTGTGAATTAAAAACATCATTAAACCTATTTACTTCTACCTCCATGGGGCCGAATTTATCATACAACTTTTTTTAATTTGTTAAAAACTTAGACTCTGGAACCTTCTTGGTGTACTTACTTGTTTTTAATTTGCTTTGCGCGCCATTTTTTTTTTGCATTTAGTCATTTCCTCGCTGAGGTGGGATGAAAAGTTACGTGTTGCACTCGAGTGCAAAGATTTTTCACCTCGTGCTCTTTTGATTCCCTCGCTAACGCTCAGGATTCTAATGTTTGAATCACCTGCTGCACATGAGTGCAGCGAGTGATTCAAACATTTTCTCGGTCATCAAAATTGAGCACGCGGTTAAAAAGCAACTTTGCAATCTTGTATAACAAACAACTATTCCAACACAAACATCAAAACGGTTTTCTAGCCCATTGTGTTGTGTGTGTGTTTCCATTGCAAGCAATACCGCCTGTCCCATTTATAATACTTGACACATTCCAAATATAACACTTTAACAACAACTGATGCTATTAGAACATATTCATAATTAGCAGCACGATTTCAGTCAGAACACGCCCAAGCCTTGATTTTTCAAAAATAAATTAACATCTATACTGCTATGTATCTATTTAGTCATGTTGAATATTGTACGATATGGTTTATAATAAGTGTTCACTGTAAGATTTTCCTGCCTCTAAACATGAGCACTTTTAATTAGCCCACTGTCTACTATATACTATATATTTCCTGTGTTTAATAGCTGTTAGTGTTCCATTATTTTTAAATAAATAAATAAATATGTATGTATATGTATATATATATCCATTAAACAGTACAAGTATAAACACAGTAAATTACATAGATACAATGAAAAACCCAAACGCGTAGGGGGAGTTCTTTTTGAAGGATCTCTTTCAGGGAAGTTAAACATCGTTAACTTGTACCCGATGGGATGACCCTTGCGACCGCTGTGCCCAACGTAATCAATTCTAAAAGTTTTGTTGTTTTTGTTTTGATGCAAGATAGGTTAGTAATTGAGCCCCAATTTTAGTTTTATTTTTGTATCATTAAGTAGATATATCTACTTGATGATATAACTGCCCTGCCTGGCTGGAGATGGCTACGATTTTAATAAATACTTTCCATGTTTAAAGTTAAGCAATGCTTGCTGACGTAATTTTATAGACGAGTAGATATTAACACTTACGCGACATGAAAAGCACAGTACATGTTACAGATATATAACAATCACTAACAGTCAGAAGCCAGAGAACATCAGACTTGCAAAAGGGTCCGTAGTTGCGGAAATATTATTAACGAGATAATGTGGCCCCGAAACGAAAGAGCAACTGAAGGAACAGGATTTTTAGTCTTTTAGTAGAAGTCAGTCACTCCCTTTAACTCCACAGAGTTGAAAGAGTCATTTGATAACACAGGCCAACAAAATTTAACCAAACTTCTTAACCAGAAACTAGACTATACATTTTCGAAGGTTTTCGATGCGCTGAATTCGAATCTGGCTCAAAATTGTTCTATCACGTCAGGTTTCTGAGATATCCTAACCTAAAAGCGCAAAAAATACCGTTTTTGTCCGATTTTGAGGTTATGTAGACTCACGAATTATTTTTTCTAAAAAAATAAAGGTTACCATATTAAAGAACAAGTCTTCCTCTTTCAAACGTCGTTGAGACAAACATGAAAACTTCAAAACACGATATCTCAGCAAAAACAAAACATTTGAGCAAACTCAATCTCCTCGAAAACCTTCGGAAATATAATAGTCTGGTTTCTGGTTAAAAATTTTGTCGGCCTGTGTAATTTTCTTTAAAAAAATAAGGCTTAACAAAGTTACAGCCTGGTAAAATGGTTGTGGAGATCAAGTAAGTACCTACTTCATCTGAAAGTTGTAGCTATCAGGAAGCACAGATTCCTGAAGGGAATTCTATTGTTTAGCCGTCCGCAAAACCCCAGATTTTGCGGATGGCTAAACAATTTACACGGCCGTTGACTTCGATGTATTAACTAGTAAAAGTGCATAGAGTATGTTCAACGGCCGGTTACATAAAATCTAACTATATTAATAAAGAAATCGCAGTAAGGTTCCTTAGACTTGGCTTCGCTTTTTTTAGAGATTTCATTACTTTTTTAG
The DNA here is from genome assembly GCA_943138885.2 of Tholera decimalis. Classification (NCBI taxonomy): domain Eukaryota; kingdom Metazoa; phylum Arthropoda; class Insecta; order Lepidoptera; family Noctuidae; genus Tholera; species Tholera decimalis. Next base: position 4,859,802 of record OW964572.2, read on the forward strand.
GGTTCCGTAGTCAACAAGGAACCCTTATAGTTTCGCCATGTCCGTCTGTCTGTCCGTCTGTCCGCGGTTTAGCTCAAAAACTATTGGTACTAGAAAGTTGTACTTTGGCATGAGTATATACGTTAATGACGCCGCAAAAGTGGTAAAATATAATTTTGAAAAAAAAAAAACAATTATTTAGAGTACCTCCCATAGATGTAAAGTGGGATGATATTTTTTTTCGTTCTTCATATAGTGTGGGACATCGTTGGATAGGTCTTTCAAAAATATTCGGGGTTTGGTTAGACCGTTTTTTGATTAAGTAAACCGTTCGTGAATTATCAAGCTTTAAAGTACCAATTTTCGTTAGAGTCAAGTGTCCACCCCCTCTATCAACTAAACGGTTGTAGTTAGAAATTCAAATGTCACGGCAGTAGTACCTATATATAACGAAATTTAAAGGAAAACTATCACACATAAGTGGGCTTTACAAGTTTACGAGTAATAGTCGACCAATTGTATTTGACTCGAAAATTTCGAACAACTCTATAGAAATATCGATAGATGGCGCTAAGCGCCAGTTGTATCGTGCTAGTTTCTTGTGACGATTGAGTAGTGTAGCTGTGTGTCCGTATTTAAATTCAAAACACCGGCTATGACAAGTTTTATACAAATCTCTAAAAAAAATTAAAACTTTCCGTGCAAAGCTGTCGGATCAGGTGAGGATTTGTATAGGAAGTCAAATTAGTTAGGTAGTCATGTTTGGCTTTTAGTTAGAGCATGGTACAAAACGATCAGTCAGCGAATACGACACGCACTTGGCTGTTATAAAAACTACGGAACCCTACACTGCGCGTGGCCCGACACGCACTTGACCGGTTTTTTATAGAGAAACAAGCAGCTTAGGCGAGACTTCTTTCTTTTTTTTGTTTTTAGCGTGATAAAATTATCAAATAAGTCCTCCCACCCCGGGCAGGGTGGGAGGGACTGTCAGACTTTTACTGACTAAAATCCACGGTGTTCCTTCAATAACACTTTACGTGCCGGGGTCACGGTAATGGGATAAGTCCCACGACCCCGGCAGGCTTCGGCCCTCTGCAGGGGGGGCCTCGTCATGTTGCTGACGCTCTTTGAGGCGCGCGTGGAACACAATGCGCCGTCGACCCGGGCATGGTCCATGGTCGGACAGCGAGTTGCCCTTTACTCGCTGTCCGCATGCCCACGCCTACGGTGGCCGGAGATCGTCGGCCGACGTCCGACGCCGTGGGCGTCTACCACTGCGGCTGGGCTGGAGGGAGGACGCCATCCTCTCCCTCACGCGGCCCGCCTCCTCTTTCGGAAGCATGACTGCTTCGCAGAAGGGGGCGACCGCTTCCCACTCCCTCTCGCCCCGCAGCATGGCCTCGACCAATGCCGGGCGCGAGAGGTCTCCGCGTATCGCCACCGTGAGGCCACGTCGGTGCTCTGCCCAAGCGGGGCAGTCCTGCACCGTGTGTTCTACCGTGTCCTCAGGGCGACCCTCGCAGTGGTGACACCCAGGCGTTTCCTCCTTTCCCATCAGACACAAGTACCTCCCGAAACTTCCGTGTCCGGTGAGGACCTGCGTCATGCGGTAGGTCAGGACGCCGTGGCGCCGATCTAGCCACTCCTCAAAGAGGGGTCTTACCGCCGCAATTGCAGCGTGCCCGAGCTTAGGCGAGACTTGGCTAATTTTTTACAGAATGTTTTGGCGGGATGACAGTATTCCCAAAACACTTAGTGCGTATTTATGGGATGTCTCCCATATCCGCGGAGCTACAATATACGCTACAATTCCGTTGTGGAAAAGAGATAGACCTCATTCAAATCGCTTCATCTCTCTCTGTAACCGTAATCATTATGGTTTTAAGATAAGGTCCCCTTGGGAGAAGTCGTAATTGCCATCGTTAGCACCTACCAAAATAATTACTGTAATTGTAAAAGAAAACCGAACGTATAGCTTTTTAAGCAGGCTGGTGCATTTGGTGGCAGAATTCAAATGATTGTCAACTGTTTCAAATATTTTTAATTTGTTTGTTTAGTGTATGAAGTACGGATTATTCAATTTGAGGACTATTAAAATAATCAGCATTTGTTATACGAGTATACATACAAACCTACCTATACACGCACACACGCCACCCACACCACACACACACACACTCTACGCACACATGCACACACGCCACGCACACATGCACTCACGTATTTATAATTGTATGGTTTTACGAATATTTATAAATATTTTGTGTTGTAAATAAGTAAGAAAAATGGGAGAAAACACTGACTCCTGTAACACAGGTTGTAGTTCAGGAGTGAGGGCTTCAACTGCTAATGTTACAATTTTTATGACAATAAACAAATTATAAACAAATTGTTCTTTAAAGCATGCTGGTGAGTCCTTCTGCTTTGTAGTCCAAGATCTTGGCTCACAGATATTACTTATTTTCTCACCAACGAAATGTATTAGATTAAGTCGTGAGAAAGATTTCCACCATCATGTGTACATTATTCTACCAACTTACGCTTCGTGCCCTTAAACACATCACATATTATTATGCAAATCACATAGCTAATATCTTAATATCAAGTAATCTGATTTTACCAAAGTTTTACTAGGCCGAAGGCGCGGTCAGTTTCATCATTTTAATAGTATCGCACTGTTTTCATAACTGTAAAGAGTCTCCCTACCTCAAACAAGATGCGTTTAATTCTCGCAGATTATGCGTTCATCGTTTGAAGCCTACACAATATAGCTCAATAAACCGTGGTAGGTACTATAAAACGACAATGTACAACAGCCGGCCAAGTGCGCGTAGAGTGGGACTTTATCATAAAAGTTATGGCATTGAACAACGTCAAATATCGTATCATAAACTTTATATGGCGGGCGTTTTAATTAATGAATGTGGCTTAGTTAGCGTTAACATACTGCGGGAACGATTCATGGCAAAATGGTGGTTGTTCATGGTGAATTAACGGTTTGTGGTGGTCGGAAATAAGTGTTGTGGCTGCTCCATGGTAATAATGAAATAAATATAAACAAATAATGATGTTTATTTTGCAAATGTAAACTAGATGAGTCCAGTGTTTCCTAACAACTAACTACTCTGAGAAGAAACACTGAACAAACTCAGAGGTCAACGTCTCTTTTAAAGTCCATACAATCTGTAGTGAACAAATAATATGAGAGCCATGTAGTTCTCATGTCTATGCGCTCTTTAGAGGACAGAATCATACGGATTTGAGCAGGCCCGTCTAAACAGTGCAAGTGAGCAAGCATTTGTCAGTTATCGCATAGCTCAACTTAGAACCTTAAGGAAAAATATAAACATTCATTCACAAAAATATAAAGATTGTTACAAAATTTAGATATAAGGAAGTTAGGTAGGTACAATTGATGGAGAACTTTAATATTATAAAAGAAGCCCATTGCAAACTTTTTACAAAATTTATCTAACCCTGCCTCCTAAACCAGGGTAACCTGTGTTCGGCCAAGTAATTCTAGAGCTTGATTAGCATGTCGCATTAGGGGTGGCCGAGATGCGAAACATCGGGAAAATAAAATCAAGATAGCTTTATTTTGCTAACGGTTTTCACAAATTTGAAACAAACACGTGCGTTGGTACTGCTTCAGCTTCTGCCAAGACTTTCCGAGGTAGACTGTCTAACTCCGTCCTCCCGCCAGTCCTCGCTACATCCCTTCTACCGACGATCGTGTCCAAGCGGAAGGGCTCCGCTTGCGTTTCCGGTAACGATATATTAGTTCACCAAACTAATTGTTAGATGGCGCTGCCCGTCGCACCATAGCGCCATCAATCCACAACAAGCAAAATCAAGCAAAATAATACAGCCATAAAGGTTAAGCAACGCTTTCCGAGGTCATTCCGTGGATGGGTGTCTATCTTAACAAATCGAGATTCCTCCGTGCCTCGAATAGCACCTTAAGCCATTGATTCCGGCTGTCATTTGCACATCTCTAATAGCCGTTACAGGTAGTCAAAAGCTAGGAAATTGACAGTGGTCTTGACAAGGGGTACCTATGGTGTTACCCAGTCTGGTTAGTGGAGGTCAGATATAGGTAGTCGCTCTATGTAGGTATGCAGCTAGACAGACTGGCCCCTGACGTTGTTGGAAGAAGGTTCAGTAGATGATGATATATAATAATATAATAAATAATATAAATAACATTCTACAACTTTCACACAACGCCATCTAGTCCCAAACTAAGTAGAGCTGGTGGTATGAGTACCAGACAACTGATAAACATACATATACAACGTGTAACGGAAACCCCATATCTTTCCAAAAGGACTGAAGACAACATCTGGTATGGAGTCTCTATGCAAAGTTTCAGCTCAAAATAAGTGACTCACAGAATTAACCCCAAATTATTGGTTTCATATGTTTCTTAAATACCAGTAATAACAAACGTGTCACAGCACTATGAGGGTCATCACTTTCTACGTCACTTGCCAATAAAACGATAATTCTCTTCGTTCTTCTTAATTTGAAAAATTCGGCCTCTGGTATCAAGGTATTGAAATTTTCTAATATGCTTCACACATGTAGACATAGGATTAGAAAACCCTTGCCATATCGTTTGTTATCATCCAAAGAAGCCGTGCACTCGGTATGTATATACCCTTTAAATTACACGTTGTATATTTCTAAATACATACATAATAAATTACACCCAGACAAAGAACAAATGATCGTGCTCATCACACAAACATTTGTCCAGGGTGGGAATCGAATCCACGACCTTGCGCATAGCAGTCAGGGCCACTGACCACTGATCTATTTGTGTGGATATGATACTTATTTTCTGTCGATAGTCAATATTACCATTGTGGTCTTTCCCGCGTCAATCCCGATCCTGTGGGAATTCAGAGATAAAAAGCATAGTTTTCATGTTGCCATATAACTTCTTCTATCGTCCAGTGAAAGACCCGTTAAAAAATTGCCGGGTAAGTTGAAAGACGAGTAGACAGAAGAACGACAGACAAAACAAAAAAAAAATCATTTCTGATTAGTTATATTACCTACATTGTCAATTAGTCTATACTGTCCTGTCATACCAAAATAAATAAATAAAACATTGTATCTATTATGCAAAGATTGTGAAAATCATTTTTTTTTAAAGAGTAACCTTGGAGTTTCTTGGCGGTTCTTCTCCATAGAAAACGACCAATTTCGAACCGTGTACTAATTTCTAACGTTTTATGAGTGCCCATGTAGGCCTAGTAAAATAAAATAATTTTGATTTGAGTTTGATTTAAAAAAAAAAGGAAAAATTAAAAAGTTTCTCTGTGCAACCTGTCAATATAATATTATAATTAAATTGTATCTAGTTTTACTTCAATCAATTATAGTACAATTGTTGATCGAAGAGTTTTTAATTTATTTAATTTTAATTTTATTTATTTTCTTTTATATTTATTTTGCAACTCCGGTTTTACAATCTTCTTGCACTTTCACTGTGGAAATAGACTGAAAGTCCTTAATACAGATTTCTCAGTAATCTAACTAGGACGCCAGAGACTAAACTGTTACCTTCTTTAGTAAGGCTAATTCCTAAATAAGATTGTAACAAGACTGTACAACCTTTTTATGAAACAACAAAAAATTTGATAATTATTATTATTTGCTCATGGTTGAAATCCCACCCATATACATGTGCGTACCCATGTGCGTAGGGTTAAGGTGTGGAATTCCCTGCTGGAGTCCGTGTTTCCTGATAGCTATAACCTGGGGTTCTTAAGTCACGAGTGAATAGGTTACTGCTAGGCAAGCGCGCTTCATCTTCGACTACATCATCACTTACCATCAGGTGAGATGGTGGTCAAACGCGAACCTATTATCAATAAAAAATATTAATAAGAGTATGGTTGTTTTTTTGTGAACAAGCCTGATTAATAAATATTGATAACTTTATGTATGCATTGCTAAAATAAACATGCTATTTCAATCAACGTTTTTTTAAAAATAATCTCACGTTTCATCTTCTTTTCCCACTTTACAAAGAAAATTTCCACAGTGTTCTCCACATTGGATATAAACTGACTTGTTCAAATTCTATTTTTATCCAGCCAAGATCAACTTATCAACTAAGATCTCCTTAACCATTCCCTGACCCCAACAGATTAAAAATAAAAAAGAATCTCACCAATAGAAGAAATTTCATTCAACATAGAACATTAAAACCGTTTGCATACAGATGTAAACATTTAACTGGAAGGGATACCGCATAATAAAGATAAAAGATACGACGATAAAAAGAAAAGGAAAGCTTTAGTTTCTTTTCTCGTTTTTTAGCGAATTACTTCAGCGGTCTTGTGAAGGTTTGTCTTCATTTGCGGAGTAAAGATCTCTAACGTCAAGATTAGAGACAGATGCATTGAATAGAGGTATTCTTTCAGTTTAAAAGACTGTAATTTGCTATAAATTATTTAAATTGCCATCATTATTCGTTTTAAAAACTTGTCTACATCTTTTATTCTAATTAAATAAATTTTATCAATGAGCTTAGAGAAAGTACCTTAAATTACTGGATTAACTAAAATAACGTTTTTTTTTTACTATGCAATTGATTGATATATCAGATTTACTACCAATCAATATTCATTTAAGAGAAAGTTGCGGGATTATTTTCTTAACAAATAGTGGAAGCAGAGTTTTCATAACCCCCTTTCTATGACTTTTTATTAATATATATAATATATTTTTGCTATGTATTATGATAAATATGTATGTAAGTTTATTCTAGTTTTACTTTTACTTTGAATATATTGTCTACTTAGTTTATTTTTTTATGCACCTGCCATGTTATCTCTTCACCTCCCATGGTTGACTGGTAGAGAATGCCTATGGCATTAAGTCCGCCTTTGTACATTTTGTGTTACATAAAGTTTTAATAAATAAAATAAATAAATGTGCCCACGACGTCGTTCACCTGAAGTTGTTATTATAAATATATTAGGTATATCTTTATAGTTTTACCCGCGTTGATCCCATCCCGTGGGAATTTTGGGATACAAAATGGCGTTTTCTGCTGTCTACCTGCTGGGGCTGTGGGATTATTCTAACGAGATACCGCAGCCCCGGCACGCAAGGGCAACTGAAGGTGCAGGGTGTGTTTTTAGTCAGTAGAAATCGACACCCTTCCGTCCCATGCACGGTGGGAGGAGTTGTTTCATGATCTTCTCAAACAGAAAAAACATTTGACAGTTGACTATACAACGTGTAATTTAAAGGGTATATACATACAAAGTGCACGGTTTCTTTGGATGATAACAAACGATATGGCAAGGGTTTTCTAATCCTATGTCTACATGTGTGGAGCATATTTGAAATTTCAATACATTGATACCAGAGGCCGAATTTTTCAAATTAAGAAGAACTTAGAGAATTATCGTTTTATTGGCAAGTGACGTGGAAAGTGATGACCCTCATAGTGCTGTGACACGTTTGTTATTACTGGTATTCAAGAAACATATGAAACCGATAATTTGGAGTCAATTCTGTGAGTCACTTATTTTGAGCTGAAACTTTGAATAGAGACCCCATACCAGATGTTGTCTTCAGTCCTCTTGGATAGATATGGTGTTTCCGTTACATGTTATATATTAAATATCATTCAGCTACACTCTCATTGAGTAAAAAACACCAAACACCCATCCAAATCCTCACATTTATGATAGAAGTAATATCAAAAACTCGTTGCAACAATGATATGATGTCTACGGAATATCTGAATCTTTTCACTGACAGACAATGTTTCATGACCCCTCAGCCTTTTCCCAAAGATGGGATCGGCTTCCTATTTTACTGAGTGCAACTAATTACAAATATTTTACATGAAGCAACTGCCTATCTAACCTCCACAACACAGTAAAGATAAATCTTCCTTGACAAAACTGTTAACAGATTTTCTGGCGTCTGATTACGCGTAGCGACTGGCAAAGATGTATAAAAATAACAGCTGGAACCAATAGCTAAACGTGTTATCCGAGATAAGAAGAAATCTCGATATAGCAACAGTTGCTTAACCTTGAAACGACCCGTGCGTCTGTTAGATTTAGGGCCGGTTGTTCAATCCTCAGATAAAAAGTCAGATAACTATTTTATGAATAGAGTTATCTCGCTGTTTAACTGACTGATAATTGGTCGCCTATTTTTCAATCGTTATTTATTCCATGGATAACTATCTGACCGAATATTTAATCTCTGGCAACTCTAACTTCGGAGAGTTGAAACAAATATATTGCTTAAACCAGCGTTAGAGCAGGACAGACTATCGTATTCATTTCCTGTCAAGCAAGTGTCACTCACTCGTGTTATTTTGTGGTTACCTATGGTATTTGGTTCGACGACGCGACGTCTAGTTATTTTGATATTTTCAATTACTCTGATTTTATTGCAATTTGTAGCATCGCATCGCAATGCAATCTCTAAAAAGAGAGCGAAAGTTGGCCTTAGAGATGCTATAATTTCTGTAACTCTTTTTACATATAGTGGAGCTATGAATGCCACCAAAATCACCAACAGTTATGTAGAAACTCCCAGTGGCATAAAACCGTAGTGTAATTAGTAACTGTAACATGGGTGGCATACACTGGTTCCTGTAATAAATAAAAGCGCACAGGTAAGTATTAAGTGGGCGCGTGGGTACCTATTATTAGGTTTTGCACGTGGTAGTTTTTTTTTAGCTTAACCCAATATCATAAGTCACAAAACTGACCTTTGTGTTTCGTGCTTGATTTTATCTTCTATCAGGGAAAGCAAATATAACCCAGATTCTTTTAAAATTCTGAATCGGCGATGAAATTCTTTTGAATCCCACTCATTATAGTGATCAGGCCTAGATGTGACGATTCTTTGTTTTCTTTCAGGTGGATTTATATATTATGGCCTTTTCTTCTATTGCCAGATTGTCAATAATATCGAAAATATACATAATTATTATCACTTCGCTGGTTGTTTAAACAATAACCTCAAACCAAATACAAAAACAAAAAAACAAAAACTTACCGATCGAATAAGCGGTTATTGGTCGGTCGAAGCGGCAGATAGATTTATTCCTCAGTTAGCGGAGTTATTCCACCGGTAAGTCTTATCCGACTATTGAAATATTCGATATCTTGCTATCTGTCGAATAAAAGCTATCTGTTTGTTTATCTGGGGATTGAACAACCGGCCCTTAGCCACGAGCTAGACTGACAAAAACGTCACGAGGAAAACCACTCCTAATTACGGATCATAAAATAATAATGTCAATAACCAGAATCAGAATTTATATTTGTTTTTTTTTTTTACTGAGAGGCCCACTCTTGACCTCGATCTCGCCTGATGGTAAGCGATAGATGAGGTCTACGATGGAACGAGCGAGCCCAAAAGATGCCTATTTACTCGTGCTTTAAAGGCTGAAAGGTCATAAGTGGCAGGGAACAGAGAAGCCGGCAGAGAATTCCACAGCGCACAATAAATATGGAGGAGAAGCGCTTGGTACGACAAGATGATATATGAACCAAGTGAGGGTGGTACCCAGCCGTGCGTCTGGTAGACGGGTAGTGAAAGGGAGATGGATGAATCAGAGGATGGACTTAGGTAAATCGCGTCAATAGCTAATGATGTCGGCTTTGTGATCGAAAGGTTGCGGGTTCGAACTCCACCCATTACACTATTGTCGTGAACCCACTCCAGACACAATAGTATTTAGCTTAGTCGTTGCTTTCTATCCACATTGCTAGTTCTCTTTGTCAACTATGTTTTGTCCATAACACAAATATTAGAATTAAAAATTCAAGATTGACTAAGATTAGAAGTCTTAAAGACACGGTTGACGCAGAAAATCGGAAAGGAAGAAACAGGGTGGGTTTCAAGTTAAGAGGAGGCTCCCTAAATTGAACAAAACAACAAAACAAAAACAATCACGCATACAATCAAAATGGAACTTTAGAATATGATTTATTGGATCTTTTTTTTTTCCATGTTAGACCAGTTTCGTAATTGGAAAATTTTCGCTCGATTCATTTTTTAATCGAAAATCATGTCTTTTAAAAGTTATTCAAAATTTCCTCAAGATTACTCTGCTTTTATGTCTAAAATTAGTATTGACAGTAAGAAAATATAGTTAGTTATCCAAATATAGGACATTTTTTCTCTAGATCAATTGTCACTTGAGTTATAAACCAAATAAGAATAGATACGACATTTAGTTTCGAACCCGAATATGGTAAAAGCGTGCATGTGATATTCAACTTTATTACTGCTGCGTTAGCGTTTAGCACACAACGCCAGTTTCGAAACCGAACATGGTGAAAGAGCTCACGCGATATTTAACTTTATTACTGCTGCGTTAGCGTTTAGTATACTACGGCCTAACCGGGGTGGATGGGGGCGGAGCTTGCGTGAAAATTATTTTAAACTGCCTAGTCTTAATAGATGTCTGATACTCTCTTTTCTCCACCCAGAGCGTACAATAAAGAGTATAAGTATATATCTATCAATATGACTTTCTTTAGGGTTCCCATGTATGTAATCTTAAAACCATAATGATATTTTCATGTTTACATCATATACAAACTAGTTTTTAGCCAAAGACCTACGTTAAAACTCGCTACAACACGACACAACAAAATAAAATGAACCCGGTTGTAGTAATTACGTCTGTGCCCGTGCCAAGTTAAAATGCTAAGAGCCTCTTTGCGCCAAGATTTTAGTCCGTACGTACAAAGAATAAGAAGGAAAGTAACTCTTTGCCTTTGTCTAGTAAAATAATGTAGTCTAGATTAGCTAGGGTAATACTGTCTACATAATTCCACTGTCTTATGCACTTGTTTGTAGAACAGCTTTCTTAGGTGTTAGTTTTTTTATAAAGCTAATGAATATGTGGAGTAAAAATGTGTACCCCTTTTTAGGAAAATTACGCACACAGAGGAGTATGTATTTCGGCATAGTAAAAGCATCAATAGCCTAATGGTTAAGGTGACGGACTTGTGATCGAGAGGTCGCAGGTTCTAATCCCACCCATTACACTATTGTCGTGAGCCCACTCCAGACACAAGCATCTGCAAATCATGCCAGAGTCTGTGTTTTCTGATCGTTATAACCTAATTCTAGGCAAGTGAGCTCCATCTTCGACCACATCATCGCTTACCATCAGGTGAGATCGTGGTCAAACGCGAGCCTATACTGAATAAAAAAAGCATATTTAGCTTAGTTGGAGGGGTTAACGGGACTACTAGTAATGTGAATTCTACCTACATCGCTAATAATCTTTAAAAAACAAAGTATACAATGTGTAATGGAAACCCCATATCTATCCAAAAGGTCTGAAGACAACATCTGGTATGGAGTCTCTATGCACAATTTCAGCTCAAAATAACTGACTCAAAGAATTGCTACCAAATTATCAGTTTCATATATTTCTTGAATACCAATAATAACAAACGTGTCACAGCACTACGAGGGTCAATAACTTTCCACATCACTTGCCAATAACACGATAATTCTCTTCGTTCTTCTTAATTTGAAGAATTCGGTCTCTGGTATCAGTGTATTGGTATTTGAAATAAGTTCTTCTTAATTATTATTATATTATTATTATTATATACTCTTTAAATTACACGTTGTATACGGAGAAGTAGTGCAAAAAATAATAATTATAATTTATAAAAAAACTAGCAGTTTGCCCGCGTTGATTTCGAAATAATATATAACCACCTTAAGACCAATGAAAAAATGTTTAATGTTGGATCATTAATTTTGGAGATCAGGTACTTCCTACATTCAAATTTTTGAAACATACAAATTAAAAATCAAATTTTACCTCTTTATAATATTAATATAAATACTAGTCTAAAATAATAATATTAATGATTCCGACTGTCTTATCTAAACTAATAAAATAATAATTCAGTCGAAATCATTAAAATTATGGTCGAATTTTGACTACTGCTCGGCCACTAGTAAAGTTAGACTTTTGCTGACACTCTTTGAGTGGCTTGACGTGTATTCCGAGTCATGTATGAATATCGACATGTTAGGTTGCTCACCCATCTATAGAGTGACCTTGGCAAGCGTTGAGGTCGCTTTACTTTCGCTTTTTGCTTTACTTCGAAGATTACCCTATGCGGCTCATATTATAAAGGCACGCACGAGCTCCTATTTCAAACACATTATATTTATAATCTATATAAATAATATAACAAAACAGTAAAATAAGTGTACCTGTCTGTGTGTCTGTACATTCAAATTTTATACAAAACTAATAACTGAGGTGGGTTAAGAAACGGCAAAAAGGCAAAAAAAAAATAAAAAAAGCCGGTCTGTTTGTACTCGCTAATTTCAGGACCTACAAGACGGATTTTAATGAAATTTGGTAAGTCGATAGATGACATCCTAGAATAACACATAGGTTTTTATCCCGGAATTCCTACGTAATCGGGATTTACGCGGGGATTCCTCCCACGAAAACGCCGAATTTAGCAGGCGAATAGTACTATTGTGTATCTGTTATAATGTCTGTAAAATACCATATTTTTTGGCAAATATATTAAACTGAAATGAAGTTGCAGGCAGTAACTAGTATAAAACATTTGCTTTCTGCAATCTTTTCCCATATAAACTTTATGGCCGCCTAATTCTATACTCTCCTTTTCTCAATATTACAAAGTTTTTTTTTTCATAAAATACCTTAAATTTCATAACAACCAATAATATGTGTCGGGAAGGCATCTCCTGCACATTTGGGAGCAGCCATCGATGTTGAGATGGAAATCGGTTTGAATGGGCTGCAGCGCTCAAGAGTCAGCTGCCATAAGGAAAGCTCTTACCTTTAGCCACGTACGTCTTGTCCAGCTGGTAGTATGTAGCTGGGAGCTCCCACGTGTCGCGTTCGCACTTATAACGTTTATTATTAGTTCCATGTATGGGGAGCCCCCCTTTATTTTAAATATTTTTTTAATTTTTTTTCTTAAAATCGGAAAGCGGTTCACAGAATACATAGACCTACCAAGTTTCACATGTATAGTTCTAATAGTTTTGGAATAAAATGGCTGTGACGTACGGACGGACGGACAGACAGACAGACAGACATTACGAAACTATAAGAGTTCCGTTTTTTGCCATTCGGCTACGGAACCCTAAAAAAGTAGCCTATGTTCTTCCACTATTGTCATTCCAAATTTCATGCAAATCGCTGATGTGGTTTAGCTGCGTGAAAGCGCAACAAACAGACAGCAAGACAGACATACTTCCTTAAAGACGTATTATTGGTATCTTCTTTATCGCAAAACTAAGCCTGTGTTAGAAGAGATATTACCTAATATCTTATATCGCCGCCTTACAACGAAAACCAATTAAATCGAAATTTTGACGAAAATGACTTATGAATGCCAAAGTACTTAAAATGTTCTGTTCTTTCGTCTGCGAAAACCCATTAATCGCTAACTCTTATAGTTTCGCTGATAGCTAATAAGATAACCAATTATTTCAAGCATTTCCAAGGTTTGTTTTCAAATACAAAACATTAAGCAGATTTAACTTGACTGTCGACATATTTGTCTGCAATGATTGACAGTTAATCTGATAAAATTTGTTTTTCTTAAGAGAGAGCTCATGAAATACTCTATTATTCCCTCAGTAACAACCATTTACTAAGATTTAAATCTCAAAACTATATTAAAATGGTCAAATAAAAGCTATTAAAACCGTTTAATTGATTTTACCTGACGAATTCCATTATAACAATACAATCTAGTCGTCTACGAATACATTGTATATCCAGATAATTGTTTTCCTCTGACGATACTTATTCACAGATGCAACCTAATCACTACAGCGAAAAACGATTAAACCAGTTTAGTTCCGTGTCACTGGCGCTAGTGTCGGACTTTCGGCCATTTGCATTTGCAAGAAGTGCGCTCGCGTATCGCGGAAAAAGTTAGTTTTCAAGTTTTTAATTGTATTTTGAAGTTTAAATTGACATTAAAATGAGCTCAAATTGTGTCAAGGAACTTGATTTTGATCGTGCAAAAGAAAAACAAGAAAAAGGTGAGTAATTATTATAGTGATTTGAATGAAAAAAGCCGCGAAAGTGAGGTTATGTCTGATAATTTTTACTTTAGTTACCGATTTACAATGTAGTTAATGTCTGTGATATTTATAATTGACGTGGAAAATTAAGATCGAAACACGACGGTTATTTGTTATTGATGATCGTACCTGTAGGTTGTTGAGGTTGTTACCCATTTAAATACTTGTCTATCTATTTTTTAGAATGTTTTGCTGACAGCGACGAGGACGATCTTTTGTCTCAAGCTTATGAAGACTTTTTATTAAAAGACGGCAGCAATGAAAGTGCACCTGGAGGTTCGTATATATCCATAGTTTATAGGTACTTTCTTTGTTTTATTTTAATACATAGGTACCTACTTATAAATGCGAAAGTAAGTCTATTTGTTACTTCCATATTGGACTGGGAGCGATAGAAAAACATACCTAGACTGTTTCAGCTGCTTCTTTTCCCGGGCATACTCTAGAAATCAGTAGAGGGAATCGAGAGTTTCAGAGTATTGCAATTTAGGTGATGGGCTGAGAACCTATAACTATAGCAATACAAAGTTAGTTTTTCCTAATGTGACCCTCAAAACTTGTCAGACGTAGCAAAATCGTTGACGCTCTGCCTTTCCCGTATGGGATACAGGCATGGCTATATACAACATGTAACATAATTAATGCACATCCTGAAATTAATTTGTTCAGAATCGTTTACTGAATGGATTTTTATCGTTTTTTTTTTAAAAAAAACAATATTTTTATCCCAAAGCAATTAAATCTACGTAAATTACAAATTACACTTTCGCTGTTAGTAAAAACAAACTCACTATGGACCGTAAATTAAAGTAGTAACTTTTTAAATGCAGATTCATATAAATTCCGTCATTCAGTACACATTACAGAAAAATGAAACTCATTTAAAGAAAGTTAAAGTCTTAAAAAAAACTGTTTAAACAAGTAAAACTAAAAATTCAGAGTATGTGTTATGATAATAACTTTATTTTCTAATTGAGGTGCTTGAGGGTGTGCGTTAATTACGATACATGTTGTATAATGTCTGAAGTTTGATTTTAAAAATTTGGCAAGGAAAAAGTTTTGAATTTGTTTTTTATAAACATCCAAACATAGAAATCTTTCCTTTTTATAATATAGTAAATTAAGCTCTGAGATTAAGCTAAGAGAATTAAGACACTAAGTATTACTTTGTTTACTTTTTCACAGATCAAACAAATGATGCGGACTCAATATTCAAAGATTTAGTAACTTTAGAAGACTTACTTGGACCTTCTTTAAAGACTTGTACAGAGAACTTGCCTACTATAAATAAAACATTAGGTAAATATTATTATTTTATAAAGAAGACTACAATACTAATATCTCTGGTTGTGAAAATATATAATTAATTATATCTTTAACCACACGTGGTTCAATGATTTGTAATTCGCTTTTGTACACTGTATTACTATTTATCTGTTTAGCTTACAATACTTACTTTTGTTTTTTTTTATACAGTTCAAACTAACGATGTGGATTCAACATGCAAGGAGAAGATTAATGACTTTGACATGACACAAGAAGATTTACTTGTAACTTCCTCAAAGACTTGTAACGAGAGCTTGCCTACTTTTCATGACCTTATCAATAATGATCTACAGCAAAGTTTTAGGGTGGTGAAGACTTTGAGAGATCTTGCTTTGGAGGCTTTGAACAAAGCAGATAACGACACAATACCTGAATCTTCTGTAATTGCGACGATAATTTTAATAGAAATTTTTGATAAAGCGTGTAAAATAACCAAGCAATTAAAACGTTGGAGAATTTCTAATCCTGCTTCATGGAAAGTAAATGTGGCAAAGAAAAGACGCGCTGAAGGGTCAGTTTATGCTATAAAAAATAAGATTAGACCTGCAAAAGTACCTAAAAAAGTTGATTGTTCGAAATGCTCTCATCGCTGTTCAGAGAAAATTAACGAAGAGATTAGAAATAAAATTTGTAGAAAGTATTGGAACTTTGACTTCATTGGACAAAAAAATTTCATATTAGCTAATGTTGCAGTGAAAAATACAAAAACGTTATCGCTAGAAAGAAAAAGAACAACTACAAGGGCTTATTCCACACAATGTTCTTTTGAAATCGAAAATGAGAGACTCAATGTTTGCCAAAAGTTTTTTTACACTACCCTGTGCATCAGTCAAAGCGTGATACAAAATGCTATAAAAAATAAAGATTTTGTTGGACAATACAGTAAAGATAAAGACCCTCGTAGAATGTGCGGGGCACATAATAAGACACCTCCTGAAAAAGTTCAAGAGGTTCATAACCACATACGATCGTTTCCATCCATGGAGAGTCATTATGTAAGAAAGGAGTCTAAACGTCAATATTTGGATAGAAAACTGTCTATTGCCAAGATGTACAGTCTTTATGTTGACGAATGTAAAAAGAAAAGCAGTACACCCGTATCTGAGATAACATATCGAAGAATTTTTTGCAATGATTTCAATTTGGGATTCTTTAAGCCGAAAAAGGACCAATGTCTGATTTGCACTAAATATGCACGAAGAGATGCTAAAGATAGACTGGAACTCGAAAAACAATTTGTAGAGCACAATGCCAGGAAAGAGGCTTGTAATAAAGAAAAGGAAAATGATAAGATAAGAGCCGGTGCTAATAAGGATTTTTTATCTGCTTCTTTTGATTTACAAGCCATATTTCAGATACTTAGTGGAGACATCGGTCTTCTATATTACACTCGCAAATTAATTGTATATAATCTGACAGTATACGAGAGTGCTCTTCCTAACAATGCATATTGTTTCACTTGGTCAGAAGTAAATGGCAAAAAAGGTAGCGCGGAAATAGGTACTATTTTGTACCACTACTTGTCGAATTGCATTCCAAATTCTGTAACTGAAGTAAGTCTTTTTTCTGATACCTGTGGCGGGCAGAATCGGAATAAGAACGTGGCGGCAATTCTACTCTGGGCTGTTCAAAAAATAGAAAACTTGCAAATCATTGAACAAAAATTCCTTGAAAGTGGACATTCACACATGGAGGCAGACTCTATGCATAGCGCTATTGAGACGGAACAAAAATATACAGATATTTATTCTATGCCAGATTGGATAAATGTATTTAAGAAAGCAAGATCAAAAAAAGTATATAAGAAAGAAAATAAGAAAGTTGTTAAGAATCCATACGTAGTGAAAGAATTTAAATATGATGAGTTCAAAGATTTAAAAGATTTGTCTGCCAAAATTTTGTTAAATACAAAAAAAGACACAGAAGGAAAGCAAGTTCAGTGGTTAAAAATTAAGCGACTGAGATATATTAAAGGAGAAAACAAAATATTCTATAATTACAATATGTCGGAGAATTTTTCTACAATTGATGTTACTAAAAAAAATGAAAGAAAAGGAAGTAAAGCCAGTGAAAACTTAGATTCTGAACAACAAAGAGAACATAATTACGGAACAAGAAATAAAAAGAAAAGGACTCTGGACGAAGCGGCAACGTCCGTGATTTCTGAAAGATCAGAAATCAGTGAAGTGCAATACTTTCCTGATAAACTATTGCAACTCTACAAAAAACCTTTATCTATGTGTTGCAAAAAAAAAGATTTACTGCAATTATGCAGCAAAGGTGTCATACCAGAGGAGTACCATCCCTGGTTCAACAATTTGAATAGCGATGTTGTTTGTAAAGACAGGGTACCTGATTGCACAGTCTCTGATGGCGAATCTATAATATCTTCGGATGATGACTAACAACAACCCAATTCAAAATACTTAGTTTATTTTTTGAAGTACCTAGGTATTTTATTTTTACTGTCTTAATTATCTTAATTTAATTTTAATTATAATTTTATTGACATATTCTCAGTTTAACCTAGATGGAAATGCTTAGTCATAAACAAATTAGATAATTTTGTTTAGAATTTAAGATTTTCAAGAGTAAAAAAAAATCCTTATTAAATTATCTTATTTGATTATGATTATTATTTCAATTACCTATTCTAGATACCTAGAAAATGAAAACTCTTAATGTAGTTATAAACATTGGAGATAAAATTTATTTAGAATTGAAGGTGCCTGCGACTTCACATAATTATTTTAATTTTTCCCAAAAAATATTTTTCCGTGGTATTTTCGGGATTTTTTAATTTGATTTTTCAAGCAGGATTATCAAAGGTCTCAAAGGTACATTTATGTACAATTTTAGACGTCTAGCTCAATAATATTGGCTTTGCTTTGGTATGTCACAGTCAGTCGGTCGGCCACTCAATAATAGGTCAGTTTTTCCTAATTTTTTTGGCACCTATTACTGGCATTTGAAGCGCACTTTTATTGTTATTTGAACTAATCAAGCTAATTTGTACTTAATTAATTATTTCGAGTTATAAATTTGATAATAAATGAACGTACTGAAACTCTAATAAATTACTTGCTTAACTTATTATGTTCTTAAATTTTCTGCAGGGAAAACCAATTATCTTGATACATTTTCACTTGTAACTTCTCAAGGGACAGCTGTATAGGTATTTTTTTAACATGGTTAGTCTTAATTAACTAAAAGTAAAAAGTAATTTCTCAGGATTTGCTGTATTGCTATTGCCTTAAAATATATAAACATTTATCAGTTCTCAGGGAAAACCAATTAAATAGGTGACCTTTTGACAATTAATTGAAAATTTCATTACAAAGCAATAACTTTTTTAACCTCAATAGACAAGTTTAAATAGAACATTTTATCAATGTACTGATGCTATGAAGTAATAATAACAATATAGTACTACAAATGGTATTTTCAACCCCATAAACTTTGTAATCGCGATATCTCTGTTTGCACTTTTTATGATTTAATTGGTTTTCGTTGTAGGGCGGCGATATGTAATATATTGCTTACCGTTTGTTAGATGATTTTGATTTAGAAGCCGAACGTCAGTTTGTGTAAAGTATCAAGAATAATAGACACGATAGAGACGTATAGATTTATTATCAGAACGTGCTTGAATTTTATAAAAGTATCTAACACATTTTTCAGGTAGCTCAGCTTACTCGTACACCTGCGCTTGCTATAAATAAGAGACCTTGGGCGTCTCACCTGGATTTGTAGAATATACCTACTGTCTGTTTCCAATCCTTTATAATATTGCCTACGGCGCGGCGGCCCGGAGCGATAACCAACCTGAGTAAGTGTTATACCTGTCGCCAAATAACTTGGCAAGGTTTTGGTGTAGTGGGGGTAAGTTCGCGTATCAAAGCAATAAAAGTGACCACATTTTTCTTCCACTAAGTGCATTAGTGGAAGAAAAATGTGGTCACATTTACTGCTTGCCATTATTCTATGGTTATTGTCATCATTTATTTTTGATCATATCTGTTCAGAATAATGCTAAAGAAAGAAGAGGAATTCATTCTTTAATTTGGTATTATAAATAAAATAGATAAAATACAAAATACATTTAAAAGATAAAAAAATGTATTTAAAAAAACATTAAAAGTAATATGTTCTCGTCGTCACAATTAGTTAATAAAACTGCTACACCTTTTATTCTTCTTTTTTCCTGGTGTCCTAAAGACAGTGACGAATTCGTAATTTCAACCTTCCTTAACTATAATGTCTAACTGTTCTTTCTGACGTTTTAATAGTCTGCGTAAAACGGTATTTGGTCCTGGTATTATAATCAACGTAATAAAAACTAAATTTAAAACAACAACTCGTAACAAAAACAAAGGGTACAACTTTCGTGTACGCAAGTGTATTCGGGAGCAAATTGAACGAAAACTACTGACGCACCAATTGCGCGCTCGGAGCGGCGCTACGTCATACCCCGCGTCCCGCTGACAACCGCTGACACCTAAAAATCGACTTCTGCGCATTGAACAACTCTTGCCAAGTTATTTGGCGACAGCTATACATAACTTTGAAGGTTGACCCTTTTGTCAGTCTTTCATTTCCCGCGGCGGCTGCGGCGTGAGGAGATTTTACTCTCCCTCACGTGTTCAGCATCCTCCTTCGCTAACATGACTGCTTCGCAGAAGGATAGATAGAATATACTTTATTGTACACCAAAATTTAAACACACCTACCTATTTAAAATAATTTCTTACTTCTATGGTTACAATGGCGGTCTTATCGCTAAAAGCTATATCTATCTATATCTATATCTTCCAGAAAACTTTGGAAGGACTTTCAAAACTTTAATTAAAGTGTGGAAGGCTAATTAGTGTACCTACTACATAAATATACTCATAAAACAGAAAATAATACATATACAAATATATATAAACATCTATAAATACAATACAATACGTAGGTAATTATATATAATGTGTTCATTAACAACATGTTGAGAGGGATCAAAGGAATAATCATAAATTTGAAAGAAAATGATTAGCAACCGAGCTCTTAAAAAAAAGTTCAAGACGAATTGAGAACCTCCTTTTTTGAAGTCGGTTAAAAAGTAGCGAGTGACTGAGCTTGTCTTACCGACACTGGCAATACTTTCCACAACCGAACAGCTTGCACCGTAAACAATGAGCCATAGAATTCAGTGGAATGTGCAGGCATCGAAAGTCTCAAATTCTCCGATGATCTCAAATTTCTAACATGTGTGTCATGAACGAACTACCGCATCCCGTTCCCCCTCACCCCGCACCATGGTCTGAACCAGAGCCGGGTGCGAGAGGTAAGGTCGACCCTTGCAGCTGTTATTTATCATCCGCATAGCCTTTTACCAACTTACTTAGACAGGCCCGTTGGTATAGTGGTCAGTGGCCCTGACTGCTATGCGCAAGGTCGTGGGTTCGATTCCCACCTAGGACAAATGTTTGTGTGATGAGCATGGTCATTTGTTCTTTGTCTGGGTGTAATTTATCTATAATATGTATGTATTTAGAAATATATATGTATGTTTTTATCAGTTGTCTAGTACCCATACCACAAGCTCTGCTTAGTTTGGGACTAGATGGCGTTGTGCGAAAAAGTTGTGGAATATTATTATTATTATTATTATAACTATATTGGAGACGGCTTCTAATCTAACCAGTATTCTACATGGAGCGTCTGCCTATCTGACCTCCAGAACCCATTAGCTGGGTAACACGATATCCTTTGACCAGTGTTAGACTTTCTGGCTTCTGAAATGACAGTCGGGAGCTACGGCTTAACATGCTTTCCGAGACACGGAGGAATCTCGACATGTCGACCCATGACCCATCCACGAATCGACCTCCGCAAGTGTTACTTAACTTTGGAGGTCGAGGTTAAAACTTTTTTTTTCAGAATAGGCTCACGTTTGACCACCATCTCACCTGATAGTAACCGATGATGTGGTCGAAGATGGAGCACGCTTGCCTACAAGTTACCTATTCATTTTTGACTTAAAGACTCCCAGGTTATAGCGATCAGGAAACACAGACTCCGGCAGGGAATTCCACTCCTTAGGTGTCCGCACAATGAAAGTATTCCAAAAACGTTTTGTGTATATGGGTGGGATGTCCACCATGTAACGATGGCGCATTGCCGTTTGTCTTGTAGTCCCATGATAGAACGGGCTTGGCGGAATAAGATTGTGTAATTCCATCACACACTCCCCGAAATGCAACCGATAGAAAATCGATAGACTTGCAACTCTTCGTCGATGTTCAAGGCTCTGGAGCTTTGATTCGACCGGTGAATTGTTGCCAATTAGTCTCTTGGCCAGTTCCTCGATAGACTCAAGCCTAATAAGCCTAAAGCTTCTCGAGTTAAAGTAAAACTATATTCCTACTTAATTATTATTTAATCCATATTCTCATTCCGAACCCGTTTTCATTTTCTTCCAAGACCTAACTCACTTACTCACAAATTCTGCCAGTCAATCCAACCAAATTGATTGATTTAGCGAGCCTCTCCACTAGAGTAGCTATTTACGAGTATTTCTTAATAAAAATAAATTGTTGCTTAATCCGTAACAGTTCGCAGAAGAATACGAAAGTTTTGATGGCGCGTTACGAGACTAAATAATTAATTAACCTAAGACAAACTAATTTGACTAAGTTAATATCTATCTACCATAGTAGGTATTTATACCATACCTGCAGTCAAGGTAGGATTAAAATTTATAACGGAAGAACTGTCTCCATCTACTTCTGTTAAATCTTCCGTGCCTTCAATTCCATTTTTAATAATAGTAATTATCTAATCCACCTTGTCCTGGCTGGAGGCTTTAACTAATTTATTAATTAAGGCAACCACAGGCAAGCCCGGTTAAGCAGCCAACAGTCTCAGAGGTTGACCTGCGAGATGCCACATACAAAACAAAAAAAAAAAATCTCAGTCGGCTTTCACACGTTGACCGGTATACATCTCCGTTACTTTTCACCCTTGAACTTGGATGACAATGGATACTACACCTACAGAAGCAGTACAAATCGTCGCCCTATTGTAAAAAGGGCACGTCAGCTCCACATAAGCCAGTCTTGTGTTTCGAAAGTTTATAAACGCTTTTGGGAGACTGGTGGTGGCAAAAACAAGTGAAGATGCGGACAGAGCTAGTCTAATAATAAGTTTTAAGATGAAGAATACACCATATTTCAACAGTTTATTGTACCAGACAATCTTAAACAAAAATACTAAGAAAACTTGCTCGTAATCTTTGGATGCTAAGCCTTAAGAACTACACGACTTTATCTTCCTTTAGAAGTTTCTTAAAGCTTCCGAAGATCCACGAAAGTAGCTGGCTTGTTCGCTTGTTCTTTGTTTTAAATTAAATATTAAAAGTTTACCTATCCTAGTAGAATCTCACTAATCCAGCACTTCCATATACCGATACGTCCAATAATCCGGCACCCTCCGCCCACGCCTCCCTCGCCAGAACAGAGCAAATTATGACAGATGAAAAAATGTGTGAAGTATTAGGTACAAGAAGAAAGCAAACAAATATTGGAGACTAACTGATACAGCTGTAAAAATAAAACCAGACACAACATTTAAATGTTTCAATACCTGCGTAACATGGGCAGTAGAATACGGCGTATCAGCTAAAGATAATATAATTATTGGAAACATGCGAGGAAAAGGTTTTTAAACTAGTAGTCCAAATTTGAGCTTACAGACTAACTGACAAAGGCTTGCACTGACAGGACGGGTCTACTCAAATCTGTGCGGTTCTTTCCTCAGAAGGCCATTTCAGACCAATCTACATAATCCTTATAAACGATTGTAAATATGTGAACTATGTAGGTTATTTTATTCGAGTTAAACATGATTGTCTGGCAGTTTGAGTGCTTTTTGCGGCCTACCCAAACGTCTTTACCTTGGTATTGTTCGTCAAATCGTTAAGATCCTTGTTCTAAGTTGAGCCATACGTCATTTGACAAATCCTTGCACTGTATGGACAGGCCCACTCAAATCTGTGAGCATCTTTCTTCAAAAGACTGCCTCAGACTGAAACCTACAAGGTTCCCATATAATTAAACCAGTGTAGATTGTATGGACTTTAAAAGCGACGGTCCCCTGAGTTTGTACCGAAACAAACTCTCTTTTTCAATAACCTATTTGCAAAACAATAGTTATTTGTTATACAAGATTGCAAAGTTGCTTTTTAACCGCGTGCTCAATTTTGATGACCGAGCAAGCGAAGGATTCTAAAATTGAATCACGAGTGCAGCGAGTGATTCAACCATTAGAATCCTGAGCGTCAGCGAGGGAATCAAAAGAGCACGAGGTGAGAAATCTTTCCACTCGAGTGCAACACGTAACTTTTCATCCCACCTCAACGAGGAAATGACTAAATGCAAAAAAACAATGGCGCGCAAAGCAAATTTAAAAAAAGAAAGTACACCAAGAAGGTTCCAGAGTCTGAGTATTGAACAAATTAAAAAAAGTTGTATGATAAATTCGGCCCCATGGAGGTATAAGTAAATAGGTTTAATGATGTTTTACTTTATCCTCTAGCGGATAAAAACGGCTTTTGCACTCGGATATCGAAGAGCAAAAATACTCTTTCCGAGATGGGGGGATGAAAAGATCATTTATCCTTTCTAAACAAGGACTACAAGTTGCACAAAAACAATTAATTTAAAACTATGTAATTACATAGATACATCATATTCTCTTCATGAAATGCTTTATGCTTTTTAGGTATTTATTATGATTTTTCCCCTATAATCCAGTAATCCGAACATTCCAATAATCCGGCACTCTCTAGTTTTTAATAGTGCCGGATTAGTGAGACTCTACTGTATATTTATAACTATATTACATGCACATAAATAGAAAAGTGGATAAATAACAACAGCCACAAGGTCAGTTTGGATATGGGTGACCATTTTAGAACATCGAGTCTCCTCCTTGCTTTGGAAAAAAAGCCGTTAGTCTCGGATGTGATTTGTATATCTTTGAGAGTCGTTACGGGTATCCAGAAGCCAGGACATTTAACACTGGTCTTGCTAAAAGGTATCGTTACCCAGCTTTTGAATTGTGGAGGTCAGATAGTCAGTTGTTCCATGTAAAACACTATCACTTAGCTTCATTCGGTTAGACTACCTCAACATTTTTTATTTTTTTATTGATAATAGGTTCACGTTTGACCACCATCTCACCTGATGGTAAGTGATGATGTGGTCGAAGATGGAGCACGGTTACCTAAAAGTAACCTATTCACTCTTGACTTAAAGACCCCTATGTTATAGCTATCGGGAAATACAGACTCCGGCAGGGAATTCCACTCCTTAGCTGTACGCACAATGAAAGTATTCCCAAAACGTTTAGAGCGTACAGGTGGGTTGTCGACCGTGTAACGATGGCGCATCGCCGTTTGTTTTGTAGTAGATTGTGTAATTCCATCGCACTCTCCACAAAATATAACCGATAGAAAACCGATAGACTTGCAACTCGTCGTCGTCGTCGTCGTTGGGAATAGGCTAAAAATATTATGATGACTCACAAAAAAGGGGAGAAATCCCTTAAATAACGTTTCTTTAAAAAAAAACCTGGGTTACCATGCAAATATCTACGTTTTTGATTAGATCACGGTAGGAAACTCCGGGTTATCCAAAGATCAATGGAAAGGTCTATTTCCATTGATGTTTGGGTAACTTTAAGCCTTCTAATAAGGTCCATTGTGAGCGATCACGTTTCAATAGGGAATTTCCTGAAAAAGAATGTGTCCATTCACAGGTACTATGAAATATTCGACACATATTTATTTTCTTTTGTTATATAAACAAAGCTCGAAAACAATAAGGTAAGAGGTGGTACACTTTTCAGGGTTCCTTAGTCGTAAGGCACAAAACGATTCTCTTATAGATCCGTCATGTCTGACTTTATTCCGAAGCTTTTAAGACTACACAATTTAAACTTGATAGGTAAAAGATGTGTTTCGTTAATCGCTTATCGAGTTTTAATCAAAAATAATAAAATTTAAGGGTTCGCCCCAATCTCTCTTCTTTCTTTTTCTGGGTGGGAAAATCATCAAATGTCTTCTCCCGCTGTGGCTGGAGCGGAAGGGAGTGTCAGACTTCTATTGACTAAAAACCCACCCTGCTCTTTCAGTTGCCCTTGCGTTCTGGGGCCGCGGTATCTCATTAGAACATTCCCGCAACCCCGTAAGGATTCTCATCTCCCTGCATTTCAATTATTTCATGTCACTGTAGTCTATTCGTTTTTGAGTAGTATTATATATTGTACTATGTTGATTTGACTACTTTCTTACCTATAAAGCTGTAGAAACATTGTGAAAATCAATATTAGGTATGTTTTGAGAAAAGTAACCGTTGAGTTTCTTGACGGTTCTTCCCCGTAGGAATCGAACAATTCGAACGGTGCACTAAATTGTGTCGTTTTATAAGTGCCCATGTAAAATGAGCCTATGTGAAATAAATTATTTTAGAATTTGAATAGACTAAATATTGAAATTATGTGTTTTTAGTGTAGCCAATAGTCGTACGGTGACTAAATAAGAAAAACTTGTTTTTCTTGGTATATAATAAGTTTTGATGTTATTTTCGTGCGAGAATGAATGGACTAAATATTGAAATTAGTTCTTTTTAGTACCTATAAAAGAAATTGTATTCCAATTATAATATCTCCATATTTGCATAAATTTACTGAATGCATTACAGTGAATTCACACTCACAGGTACCAGATACTGATTTAGATCAAATCGTATATCTATTGAAGTTCCTACTTCACATATTTAGCCATATCACATGTTTAATTAACTTAAACCAATTGTCTTTCAATAAATGAGCAGCAACAGTATTTTGAAAACCCTAGATTAAGAACACTATGCTCCGGTCATCAACCAAACTCGTTGCTCGTGCGGCAGGGATGTATTTATACCTACTCATATTATTTATTTATTTAAGGCAAAAGACCGGATGGCATGGCTTTATTTCCATGGAAGATAGGTAGGCCCTTAGTGTGGGACGCAACCTGCGTCGATACTCTTGCGCCATCCCATCTTCCTAGCTCATCTCGCTGTGCTGGCGCCGCTGCTGTGGCTGCAGAGAACAGACAAAGTTTCCGTTTTTGCCATTTGGCTTTGGAACCCTAAAAAAGGTCACACCCGTCCTAGAAAGCCTTGATGGAAGAGCTGATTAAATGCTTCCATGTCACCCTACCATCAGCTTCAACACTTAAGGGCCTATACTACCTCAGTGCTTCTCACTCTTTATCTCGCTCGCACACTACTGGCCGCGATCACGCGAGCAAGCGAGACAGGGTCGCAGGGAAAAGACTCCAAGACACCGATAATTTAGTTTATTTCTTTTTACGGTGAAAATAATGGTAATTTAAAAAAAAGTAAATAACATAAGACCTGCTTTATAGTTAGTTCAATTAATATGCAAAGTTTCATTATCTAATTTGAAGTTATTTTTGAATACCAGAGGTTTATTGTTCGGTTTCAAGGTAACTTTGAAAATTTTTTTCTATCAAGAAAATTTTATGAAATCATGTTTTCGTCAAATATAGTACCTAAAATGAATCTTCAACTTTACCATATATTTGTTTCAAAATTATTGCTGCAGTATTTTCTAAATAACGGAGGATCATGCTAAGCCATTTGAGGTAGTATATGCCCTTAAGTCCAAACTCAAGCAAAAGGGCTTGCATTAAATACGCTTCACGCTGAGCTTAAACTTACCTAAATGCATGATCTAAATACGTTTACGTGAGATATTGATAGTAATTAATATTATGCTTCCAGTTGAACTCAGTATTGGTTACCCAGTAATTGAGCTCTTATGTAAAGTGCAGCTTATCTGCATTCAGTGCACTAATGTATAAATCCATCCAATATTAGGAAGAGAGATAAGTCGAGAAGTAAGAGAGAAATAAGTGAAATAAGATGACAATGGAGCAAAATAATGATATTCAAAAATTGACAACAGCACAACTTCTCTTAGAAGCAGAATTGAACCATTGGATTGAGTTACATAACCTTCAGGTCACGTCGACCATACCTAGACTGGCAAGGGAAGCGTATGAGATAACCAAGTATGAGAACTACTACCGGAAGGATGGGTGGGATGGAATTCAGTGGTTTCATTGTGTAAAAACCGTAAAAGCGTCCAAAAATTTCGAAAGTCCTTCTTCTACCTTTTTTCAGTAAATCATCAAATGACCATTCCCGCCTTGGGTGTAGCGGAAGAGTGGCAGACTTCTATTGATTAAAAACCCACCCTGTTCCATCTGTTGCCCTTGGGGTCTGTAGCCGTGGTGCCTCGTAAGAACATTCCCGCATGCAATGGCTTATCGGACCCGTCAATGCTGCTAACTGCTCTTTGAGACGCACGTGGAACACGACCTGGGTCTGATCCTTACCGGACGGTTAGTTACCCCTGCTCGCCGTCCGCAAGCCAGCGCCGCTGTATGCGCTGGCCTCGGAACGCAGCAGGAAAAGGGAAGATCTTCTAGGCTGCTTTCAATCAAAGGTCTGCTGTTTTTTTTTTTCACCTGGCTACTAATTATACTAATTATAAGGTCAGCCACATTGAACCACTTTTCTTTCGAATCTTTTTCCTCGCAACCCGTAAGTCAACATTACTTAGATCGTGATGGGGCCTATTAAATCTAATGGGAGCCATTTATTTTTTTGCTGGAATTGTCGTGTTAACGTTTTTTGTTGGTTTAAAGGCCGGGTTTGTGTGTAAATAATTTAGATCGTTAGCTGGCGAGGAGTTTTTCATTCAAGATAACGCAATAGAAAGTTTTTCTAGCAAATGATATTATGGATTAAAAACTTTATTTTGTGGCCAGCGTTTGTAATAGTTTAGTTTTTAGGGTTGGTTGGGTAACGGTTGGGTACGCCCAAAGAGTAAAAACGGGACCCTATTACTAAGGCTCCGCTCTCTGTCTGTCACCAGGCTGTATCTCATGAACCGTGATAGCTAGACAGTTGATATTCTCACAGATGGTGTATTTCTATTGCCGGTATAACTAAAAATAGAATAAAATAAATATTAAGGGGGGCGCCCATACAACAAACGTGTTTTTTTTTTAGTTTTTATGGATATTGGTACGGAACCCTTCGTGCGCGATTCCGACTCGCACTTGGCCGGTTTTTTTATTAAGTTCATCACTTAGATTACTAAATATCATATAAAATTAAGACGACACATTGTCGCACCGTGTTATTTTTTTTTACGCTGTGACGTCAGTAGTTCCACTTCTGAACTTTAAAGTTTTAAATCATTGTAATTTGTTATGGATAAAGGCAAAAAATGCGTATACATTTTTTTGATAAACAACCTAAAGCACAACTGCCTATTATAGATTCCATTTAGGATTTGAGAAGAGTGTAATCCCGTGTGAGATAGCTAATTATATCGGTTAAAATCCTCTAGGAACAGCTTCTTTTTCAGAGCACGAAGTAAATTCATGAAATTATTGTTATACTCTCTCTGTGTGTGTGTGATTTTCAAAATGACTGAGTTTCTGAAGTGCTTATAGCTACTATACTGAACTAGTCTACTGCCACAGTGGCTTAGTGAACTGCTGCAAGCAAGCACGGTCGTGCAAGAAAGTTTTTTTTTTTTATTATTAATAATAGGTTCGCGTTTGACCACCATCTCACCTGATGGTAAGTGATGATGTGGTCGTAGATGGAGCACGCTTACCTAAAAGTAACCTATTCACTCTTGACTTAAAGACTCCTAGGCTATAGCTATCGGGAAACACAGACTCCGGCAGGGAATTCCACTCCTTAGCCGTACGCACAATGAAGGTATTCCCAAAACGTTTTGTGCGTATGGGTGGGATGTCCACCATGTAACGATGGCGCTTCGCCGTTTGTCTCGTAGTCCGATGATGGAACGGGCTTGGTGGAATTAGACTGTGTAATTCCATCGCACGCTCCCCGAAATATAACCGATAGAAAACCGATAGACTTGCAACTCGTCGTCAATGTTGAAGGCTCTGGAGCTTTGACTCGACCAGTGCATCGTTGCCAATGAGTCTCTTGGCCCGCTTCTCGATAGACTCAAGCGCGTCCAGTTGGTATTTCGCAGATACATCTCAAAGATGAGAGCAGTATTCCATACGCGACCGAACCTGGGCTTGATACAAATAAAGACTGACGTATAGATATAATACCCCCGTGTCTCGTAGAGCACGTTAAGTCGTAGATCCTCAAAGTCAAAGTCAAAGTATTTTATTTGTTGAACATAGGTAGTATAGTACATGGTATAAAATTTGCGTTGTATCACTATGTTTTGCCTTGCAAGGCGTACAAATTATGCGTAAAAACTACAAACTAAATAAAACTGTTTCAAATAAGTAACATCATAAGCAAGATACAAGTGGATCGGACATTTTTTATTTTATGCTTCTATCATCTAAAAACTCATTGATAGAGTAGTAAGCCTTTTCAATCAAAAATGTTTTAAGTTGCGATTTAAAGTGGTTTATGTTGGTCATGCTTTTTAAAGTTTTTGGTAGTTTATTGTAAATCTTTGGACCCATGCTGAGACAACTCTTTGAGAAAAGTGCACCTAATCTCTCTCCAGTCGTGTCGGATTGCCGTCCCATCGGACTATGAGAGTAAAGGAACAGAGAGTGCAACTCTACCCGCGCACATACTAATCAATTATAAGATTATGAGATTCGAAATCGGTTTTAGGAGGACTATTATTATTGAAAAACAAATTTATATTTTTTTTAATGTAGGTCTGTCTTCCATGCTATAGTCTGGGATGGCTGAATAAAAAAAAAAGGGATTACTTGCACCTTCAAGTAAAATGGCAATGTTACAATGTAAATAGGCGTTAAGGTAATACATATGTTTATGTAAGAGTTGCAGCCAATACCTACACTAAGATAACTTAATATCTTGTATTTATAGGTATTAGGTGAACCGACCTTAGTGGGGACTTTCACTGGAAGATAGAGGGGTTACAGCGGTGCTTTTTATCTCTGAATTCTCATGAAACAGGAACTTATGCCGTAAAAAGCTCCGAACGAGGTCGCTGGCGGATCTAGTACTCAATAAAACTTCAAACAAGCAATCAGAAAGAATAACAAATCGAACTTCAACGCAGCAGTAGTTTATGAGAGGTTTACAATAAAATACAAACAGTAAACACAATAGAATTTCCATTCGTTTCCATAATACCTAGGAAACTTTTCTACAATCCACTACGTAAAGAAAGTAAAGAAATGTCAGTTCGCAATATTACGACTTCATCCTGCAAGCAGTGGGCGGGGTAAAAAGTTAAGGCACTGCCAATACAAATGTTTTTATATTTTTTTTTATTCGGAATGAGCCCACTCTGCTAGACCTCGATCTCGCCTGATGGTAAGAGACCGATGAAGTCTACGATGGAACGAGTGAGCACAAAAGATGCCTGTTCACTCTTGCTTTAAAGGCCGAAATGTCATAAGTGGCAGGAAACACAGAAGCCGGCAGAGAGTTCCACAGCTTGCCTGTACGTAGAATACATGTGGAAGAAAAGGGCTTGGTGCGACAAGTCGGTATATCAACCAAATGGATACCCAGCAGTGCGGATATCGTAAAACGACCTTTTCATATTAAAATTTTAAAGATATTCCGCAATTTATTTTGATAATAGGCTTTCATTTGACCACCGTTTTACCTGATGGTACACGATGATATGTTCGAAGATGAAGCACGCTTACCTAGAAGTAACCTATTCACTCTTGACTTAAAGATCCCCAGGTTATAGCTATCAGGAAACAGAGACTCCGGCAAGGAGTTCTATGCCTTAGCTGTACGGCCATTAAAATTATTCCCAAAATGTTTAGTGCGTATGGGTGAGAATCTCACCCCGTGAGATGTCTTCTAGTTCTTGTTTGATTAAAAAGTAGTGTTATTTTAAAATTAATCTTACTACTATTACAAAAGCGAAAGTTTGTGAGGATGGATGGATGTTTGTTACTCTTTCACGCAAAAACTACTGAACAGATCTGAATGAAATTTGGTAAGTAGATAGTTGTCATTTTGTAAGAATACATAGGCTACATTTTATCCCGAAATTCCCACGGGATCGGGGTTTGCACGGTAAAACCTTCCCACGCGTACGAAGTCGCGGGCAGAAGCTAGTCTAATATATAAAAATCTCAAGTCAGTATCGGACTGCTCCGAAACGGCTCGGCTGATTTGTATAATTTTTTTGTGTATATTTCATACATTCATACTACAAAACAACGTTTGCCGGATTAGCTAGCATTTTTATGTTATTCTATGATAAAAAAATATGGTCAGTTATCAAGTCAACGTTTTTTCATGATCTTTCTTTAATTTTTTTATCAATATTCTGGTTATATCTAAAAAAAAAATAATTTCTTATAAATATTTTACTTCAATATTTTATTATACAATGTATTTTTTTAGCTTGTAATATGTTTTTACGTTTAAGACAGCGCCTTAAATATAAACTGGAGACGGTATTACTGTTAGTAAGTACTTAAGCGACACTAAGATTAAGCAAGTAATAAACAGCTCTTCGAAACTTGGAAGGGTTATGGTGTTATGGTATTCTTGGAATTAACTTTTTCTTAATGGGAAATATGATGCTGTCATACGACTTCGTTTATTAAAGCTATCTTATTTTAATGCAAAGTATATCTTGCAGGAGTCGATATTTAAAGTTAAGCAATGCTTGCCGAGGTCAAACCGTGGATGGGTGACGATCTTAACATAATAGTCTAGATTCCCCCATGCCTTGGAAAGCACGTTAAAGAGTGAAAAAATAAAAATTTCGTTACAGGTGGTAAAAAGCCAGAATAACAGACACCAGACTTCTCAAGGATTATCTTGTTATTTAGCTAATGGCTTGTAGAGGTGAGAAAAGTAGTCAGTCCAAATAAATCACTCAGCTGTTGTGGTTAGACTTGAACCCGACCTTGATATAATAGAAAAAAGGCTAAACAGATTATTGTGAACTGGTATCTTCTACGAGGTTTTTTTTTTTTAATTGAAAATAGGTTCGCGTTTGACCACCATCTCACCTGATGGTAAGTGATGATGTGATCGAAGATGGAGCACGCTTACCTAAAAGTAACCTATTCACTCTGGACTTAAAGACTCCTAGGTTGTAGCTGTCGGGAAACACAGACTCCGGCAGGGAATTCCACTCCTTAGCCGTCCGCACAATGAAGGTATTCCCAAAACGTTTTGTGCGTATGGGTGGGATGTCCACCATGTAACGATGGCGCTTCGCCGTTTGTCTCGTGGTTCGATGATGGAACGGGCTTGGTGGAATTAGATTGTGTAATTCCATCGCACACTCCCCGAAATGTAACCGATAGAAAACCAATAGACTTGCAACTCGTCGTCGGTGTTCAAGGCTCTGGAGCTTTGACTCGACCAGTGCATCGTTGTCAATGAGTCTCTTGGCCCGCTTCTCGATAAACTCAAGCGCGTCCAGTTGGTATTTCGCAGATCCATCCCAAAAATGAGAGCAGTATTCCATACACGACCTAACCTGGGCTTGATACAAATTGAGCAGCTGTTCCGGTGTGAAGTACCGTCTCACCTTGGCTAGAATTCCCAACTTTTTTGATGCTAACTGAGCCTTAGCCTCGATATACGGGCCAAAATTGAGTGTGGATACAAGGTGGGCCAAAAGAAGTAATCCGATGTTGTTTGGCTCTCTTTTTTTTTTCTAAATGAAAAACTTCGATTCTGTTTTTTGATTAGAAAGAAAGAAAGAAAAAAACTTTATTCGGCACATGCCACAAAGCACACAACACAAAGTATACAAAAGGAAAGACACCAAATATTAAAAAAATGAAAAACAAATTAAGTACATATTTGCATTTACACGAAAATAGACAAATTACGTGTGCCTCGCGACTGCGCCAAAAAGGCTCGGTTCAGCAAAATGCCAGACATTTAGTGCCTGATGCTGGTTTTCAACCGGACCTAGTGTTAAAGTGACTACCGGATGTGAACCAGCTTTGTATAGAAAATAAATAATTAATAATATTTATTTAAAAAAAAGTGTGTGTATGTATTTGTGTAGGAAATATAATCTAAATTATATGTTTTGTTCATACGTAAAAATAAATAATTGAAGCGTCTGTTCGCGATCTAAAAAGAAGTGTGCTTGCTGCATAATAATTTAATGTCTTGTACCTAATAGTTTATTAAGTATACCATGGATTATGTTTATTTGAACATTTAGAATTTTATCGGTCAAGTCGAGAAGATTATATCGGCCAAATGGGGTTGGTGGTCAAACGGCGCAGTGTTTGCGCAGTCGCAGCAGGTGTCGGACGGCCGGGGAATCGGTGACAGAATTCGCGCTGCGCCAACACCACAGGCGAATTGTTAAGCAAAAAAAATAGACACGATTATTCCGCGTTCTTGGGGAGTGTATCGTTCCATGGCTTGTTCACTTGTATTCTGCATCTGTCTAGTCCACAAATGTCAAAACAATTTTGACATTGGCGGCCATTAGCAAAAATGAGAGCATCTTCCAATAGGGTGATTTCTTTTGGCCCACCTTGTATATTGGCCTACTTCCTTAAGTACCTACGTCATATATTAATTAGTGTTAGTTACTTTTAATTATCTTAGTGCCGCTTCGCTGCTGAAATCGCTGAGTAGATCCCGTCAGGCACTATTGAATTTGCATATCCTAGGGATTTCACCAGTATCATATCCATTTGTTTAGATTAGGGACACGAAGCATATCCTTATAAAAAGTTGCCTGCAAGCAATATTCAAAACAGCTTTGGGATACAAAATGACTCCCAAATATTCCGCATTTATTTACCATAACAAAAACAAGCGTTTCTTTAATATTGTTATTTTGGGACATGTGGAGATATTCACATTATATTTGGACGTAGTTATGCAAAAAGGATCCAATCCAAACTTTTACCGCCCATAAGACCGCCCATTGTAACACCCTTTGTAGTTTTTTAAGTCTTTATTTAATTCTGTTATGGTCTACAATAGAGTATATCTATCTATCTATCTTTTTCCAAAATTGAGTTATACATATATACCAAAAGCATCTTCAGGGTGATATATTAAAAATATCAATATAACTCAATTTCGGAAAAAGTGTGGAATGGATCCTTTTTGCATAACTACGGCCATTTATCCTTTGTTTGTCAATATTATTAGGCACATATTGAAGAAAAAAATGCTTTATAAAGGTAATAATATAAATACGAAACTTTGGATGGATTGATGGATGTTTATTACTCAATCACGCCAAAACTGTTGAACGGATCTAAAAGAAATTTGGTAAGTAAATAGTTGATATCCTGGAATAACACATAGACTAATTTTTATCCCGGAATTCCGTACGAAGTCGCGGTCAGAAGTTAGTGCTTTAGAAATGTATAATTCTATTAATGTTATTAATTATATACCACATACATGGTGGTCATTATATACCCAGTGCGCCAGCTGTTTGTGTACATCCGTTGTTTTCAACGAAAAACGGACTGTTTAGTAGGGAAACTCGGAAATTTCTTGATCGATCTTTCCGGACCGGGATCCGCTGCATGTACCCACATTACATGCATAACCTAAGTAATAATATTGATTAAACTATTGTAGATTAGTGGCAAATTTAAAGCCGAACTAATAAACTAAAAAACTAGGTATCTATTATTAACACAATTTAGATATTAAAATTTGATTAAACCATAAACCACGGCTATTCCGACGAAAAAAACGGCCCGTTATCTGGTGAAAACAACAGACGTACGAGCGGCCTTATTAAATCTATATAATTATATAAAAGAAAGTTGTGTTAGTTACACTATTTATAACTCAAGAACGGCTGAATCGATTTGGCTGTAAATTGGTAGGGAGGTAGCTTAGAACCAGGATTTCAGCTTAGAATTGAGATTTACGCGGGAAAAACCTCCCATACGAACGAAGTCGCGGGCAAAAGCTAGTTAATAATAAATATTGGAAATAAAATAGATAGCAAGTTTTACTTTACCTTACTATTATTATCTATTCCGAAGTATTTTAGAGTAAGAAAGCATTTTCGGTATTTTTTACGTAAATACGATATCAAAATGTTGAATGTTAGTATTAATAGCGTAACTATTTTTTCATGAACAATAATATTTATTTAGCAAATTAGTTATTAAATAAGACTACACGTACTTTTTTGGAAATTTAAACTAGTTTAGGTGTTGTGGTCTATTAATTAATGGTGTTTGGTTTCTTGTTTAATTTTGGTTTGGGGTTAGTTATTGCATTAACAATAAACATAAAAACTTTTTTTCAAAAAAATAAAACCGACTTCTATATGAAAACACTACAAAGCCAAAAATAATTTTAATTTCGGTAATAATTTTTTTCACACCGCCATGAAATTAAAATTATTTTTGGCTTTGTAGTGTTTTGATATAGAATTCGGTTTTATTTATTTGCAAAAAAGTTTTTATTTTCGCGCTTTTTAGTAGGTCAATTTGTAATTAATCTAGTTATAAAAGCCAAAATGTCAACTACAAAAAAACTAAAAATGCGCGAACAAAAAACACAATGCAGAGTAAACGAAAAGATCATCAATGTAAATTTTTTTTTAGACTTTTGGTTATTTTTCAGAAGCGGCTTGTTCGATTTCGATAAAGTTTTCATGGGACCATTTGGGAAGTATACCCTTTCCAACAAAAAAAGAATTTTTCAAATCGGTTGGCGAGCGACGGAGCTATGCCCGAACAACCATAAAAAAAAAGAACAAACAAACATCCAAATTGAGAACCTCCTCCTTTTTCAGAAGTCGGTTAAAAACATGTTAATGTATTTATACATTTATTTAGTGACCATTTTTTTTTGAAGTTTACTAGCAAGTTTAATTCACATGAGTAGCAATTGTGTCTGGAGTGGGGTCACGGCAATAGAACCACCTCTAGATTACAAATCCGTATGCTTAATATTAAGCTACTAGCGCTTATAATTTACTTTCGAGCCGATAATTCCGCCATATTTATTTTCTTTCGAGCATGCAACATATACTTCCCGGCGGCAAATATAAATACCTACATTCCCAAACCCATTATCGACACGTGTATCGTCCCTCCACAAAACTTACTCAGGAAATGTTGACCATTCACCTTCGAATATGTTTTCTTTTCCGACTCAATAAAAACAAAAAGAAAGACTGAATGTTAGCGTGATTATAATCACGATAACTCTTTTGTTTCTCTTTCACATACAATCTAAACGTTGATTCGTTTTCTTTTTGAACTGATTGTACCAATTACTGTGTAAATTCAGTTTCTAGAGGTATTAGAATCCATACCCAGAAAAACATAATTATCAAGCTATTGCATAGCTTTTATCGCGGGCTTTGAGCGCGGCGACCGAATCAAGAAATTCTGTAACGAAAATAAACCTAACACCTCCCACTCCGACCGGCACAGCGGTGCAGCTTTGAAAGCCATGCCGTTAGTAACTTATTAGTAATCTGTGGCCGTGCATCGTCTAACGTTGTTTCAGTTCGGCAGACTTCGGCACGGTGTTTGTGTGCGTGCGACTAGACGTATGCGTGTAGACTAGCTGCTAACTGCTCATAACTGAGTCCACGAGTGAGTTCGAGCCCGCGAAGTTGAACCTTAACGTATATGTATATGGTACGACTGTTCGAAGGTATGCAATAGCTTTACCGCGGCAGTCCCCGAGTGCCACACTCATTTTTTGTTTTTTCACGGAGGACAATACTGAAATGACTGTCACTCTGGTTGGAGCGGCAGGGAGTGTCAGACTTTTGCTGACTAAAACCCATCCATGCGCCTTCAGATGCCCTTGTGTTCCGGGAACGGGGTATCTTGTTGGAGCATTCTGCAAAAGTTATTATAGAAATCAAATAGCATAGCATACTACAGAAAGATAAAATAAACAATGCTTTTACTGATAAATATTTTCTTTCTTGTTTCAGGGACTGGAGCCCAACCAGAACCTCACGTTAAACGCATCAGCAAGATGGCTGATAGAAGCTTCCAGAGGCATCCAGGACCCAAATATTCTTCTAGAAAAGTTTGCGCAGAACAAGAAGGTGGATGACACGACCAGAGCTTTACTCCTGACTTTCTATGGCATCCTGGTAGTTATCGGCGGCGTTGGCAATGCACTTGTTGTTATTTCTGTAAGTACTTTATTCTTCGTTTTTTTTTTATTGGTAACTAGCTTTTGCCTGCAACTTCATTCGCGAATTCCAGGATGTCAACTATCTACTTACCCATCCATATTCGTTCAGTAGTTTTTGCGTGGAAGAATAACAAAAATCCATCTTCACAAACTTTCGCATCTTACTAATATTATAAATGCAAAAGTTTGTGAGGATGAATATACAACGTGTAATGTATATACATACCAAGTGCATGGCTTCTTTGGATGATAACAAACGATATGGCAAGAGTTTTGTAATCCTAAGTCTACGTGTGTAGAACTTATTACAAATTCCAATACACTGATACCAGAGACCGAATTTTTCAAATTAAGAAGAACGAAAAGAATTATCGTGTTATTGGCAAGTGACGTGGAAAGTTATTGACCCTCGTAGTGCTGTGACACGTTTGTTATGATTGGTATTCAAGAAATATATAAAACCAATAATTTGGTATCAATGTTTTGAGTCAGTTATTTTATGCTGAAACTGTGCATAGAGACTCCATACCAGATGTTGTCTTCAGCCCTTTTAGTTTGTTTTAGGGTAACGTACCTGAAAAGGTCTGCCCATCTATCTGTCAGTTTTTTTTTTTAATTATTCTTCTGATGGTAATGAGTTCTGGCAGGTTAGGTAGACCTTCGTTTGTTATACAATACTGGTACCGGGAAACCGATTCCAATATAGGCAAACCGCTAGGCAGATGAAGGCTCAATATTTTCCTCCAAAACAAAATGATATATTAGGAAACATAATTCTTTCATTATTTCCATCATTTTCGCACTTCGCACACAAAACGTTTTTACTGACCCGGAACGCGAACAACACAAACATTTCCAATGTCTTTCGGGTTTTCTAACTACCAGATTTATCATCATTTTTGCTACAAATCTGATCGGGTAAGGGAAAGGGAACATAAATATCGAAGTATTTGAAGCCCTTTCTTATTGATATGAAACAGTTTCAGACTCAGTGAAAGTAGGATTGCTATTACAGTAATACTCGCAGTAAAACATTGGCTTACTTAAAGGGATTAAGTTAGGATTAATAAAGTAACTTTTACTTTTATTAAACCAAAAAACAAGCGTTTTACATAACCAATTCAATTCAATCTTTATTGCAATAGCATATGTTAACAAGATCTTAATATATAGCTAGCTGTGCCCGCGACTTCGTCCGCGTGGAATAGTGACTTTTGGCAGCATTTTTAATTTTTCAGAATTTTTATTTTGAATATAAAAGTCATACTAATTTAAAAAATGACGTAATTGTCATACAAACTTTCTACCTCTATTTCAACCCCTTACAGCCCCTTTTTCGCATTAAAAAGCAGCCTATGTCCTTTCTCAGGCTCTAGACTATGTCCGTGCCAAATTACATTTAAATCGGTTCAGTAGTTTAGGCGTGATTGCGTAACACACAGACAGACAGAGTTACTTTCGCATTTATAATATTAGTAAGGATAGCTCACATGGACCCTGTGGGCCACAACGTTGAGTTATACAGTTTTAGAAAAAACTGGCCAAGTGCATGCTGGACCACGCACAGTGTAGGGTTCCGTAGTTTACTACAACGCCAAGTGCGAGTCAGATTAGCTGACCGAGAGTACCGTACCATGCTCTAATAAAAACAAACTACTCTATTCTATACAAATAAGAACTTGATCTAAATAAATTTCAAATGAATTTTTCCGAAAGCGAGTAGAAGATACATGTAGTTGGTCACTTGTGAATTTGTAAAGCCAACATAGGTCTAATAGTTTTCCTTTTAACTTCTTGATAATGTAGGTACCACTACTTGAAGTGAAATGAAGTGGTCGTTTAGCTCCCAATAAATTTTAATACTCTAGTCTCGGAGCTCCCGCGCCTACTCAATAATGCAGGAGATTTAAATAATGCAGAGAATCCGAGCAATGCAGAGATTTATGCTGCAAGTTTTACCTATATTATACCACCTCTTCGTCTCCGAAGCATCAACAGAGTCCATGCATTATTTTGGAACAAAAGAGCCTTAAACAGAAATCGTCTTGTATGATGATGAATGATTTGGACTTCCTCCATAAAAAACGACCAATTCCCAAACCGTACACGAGCTTCTGATATTTTATAAGTGACCATATAGGCCTATGTGAAATAAAATATTTTGAATTTGAGTTTGGATGTTCTCAGAGAAAACCTTGAATAATATTAACAGCCCACCTAATATTTGTGTAATATTTGCTTAGATAAACCAATTATACTAACAACAAAACTACCTATTCATTCCTTTTAAAAGAAATTCAAGTTAGCTTACCATTTGTTTGAAATTATAATTCAATTCAACCCGCCGGAATATGTAAGCAGACCGTCTTGTTGCAAAAAGTCTACCTACACAAAGCAATTCTCTTTGATAACCCAACATGTATAGAAGCTCCTCCAATATTTCAAAATATTTTCACTGGCATAGATAACAAGGCGAATCCAAATATACACGACATTACCATATCAGTAGATGTAAGAGTTTCTAACAGAGTAACCAATGCCAATGATAGAATAAGACATATCTCTACAAAGCTTGATTGACAAAAATAGATTGGTAACAACATTAATAGGGATTATACTACATCAACTGTTGTAAGTGACACTGATAAAATGGCTGTCTGTTTCATTATCAACGGTTTTCTATTGCCAGAATACGAATAAAACATTGATAAAATTGAAATGTTTTACGATATCGGCGTATTGATTTTAGTGTGGTTCAGACAATTTTCATGCAATGCTAGATTGATTAAATTGGTGCGGACAAAATTATGTTACATTTTTGTTAGAAGATGACAAAGTGTTTAAATATTTTTGGTCTTTACAAATTTTTTACTACGCAATTTATCTTGAACGTTATTGGTATTTTTGGGCCGTTTGTCTGATTCGTATTTCATTGGAAAATTGGACTATCATTATTAGCAATCAATTCTATAGGTTTTTTTAAAGGCTCGCTTTTGACTACTTCTTCTTCTTATCGTATAGGTAGTAAGGTCTAACGACCCCATACACCCTAGTGTTAGAGTTTCTAGACCGCCTCAAGGGTCTCTGACGTGGTCTATTTTGACGACCACCATTTGGCGACCGTGACCACCTGCTTATACGTGCCTTCCGAAGCACGGAACCATCTTTTTATCAGACAGTCAGGGGATTCAGGCCTTCAATGTCCTAGCCAAACTGGAAACAACTTTACAAACTATGCTTCCCCCGGGCAACAAGGCAAATGCCTAAACTATCTCACCTGATGGTAAGCGATGAAGTGGTCGAAAACTGCATCTAAATCAACTGTTATAAAACCTGTCTGTGGTCCATCCATTTATTAATAATAAAAATAATAATTCAGCCTATTATGTTGCTACTGTTGAGACATAGGCCTCCTCTCTAAGAGTGGGAATAGGCCGTAATCCACCACTCGGGCTTAGTGCAGCTTGGTAGATAACATAAGTCTTCGAATTTTTAGTTCTAGGAGATTCTGGTTTCCTTGCAATATTTGCCTTCACTGATTTGACAGCGATGCTGAAAATATAAATTATACAAAGAAAAGAAATGTGTCTGACTGGGTTCAAAACCACAACCTGTATCTCGCAATTCAGACCCGTCAGGGTCACCAAACTTCCCATTTACTAACACTGATATTTAATTTTTCAGGTATTTAGAAAACGAGTGATGAGAACGGCCAGGAACATGTTCATCGTCAACTTGGCTGTGTCGGATGCCCTTGTCTGCTGCGTTGGAACACCCCTGACCTTGATGG
The DNA here is from genome assembly GCA_943138885.2 of Tholera decimalis. NCBI lineage: Eukaryota > Metazoa > Arthropoda > Insecta > Lepidoptera > Noctuidae > Tholera > Tholera decimalis. The sequence goes on from OW964572.2 coordinate 4,901,229, forward strand.
AACTTTTGACCAAACATTGGCCATTACCAGATTGGCCAAGCCTGTGTAAGGCATGTGGCGCGATACAGGCGATATCAATATTTGTTTCAACTATATCCATTACGGCGATTGCATTGGACAGATATCAGGTTGGTACTGATTTTATTGTGTTTTATTATTTTGGGTTAGTTACTATGTGTTTAGGTTATCTAGTAAGAGAAACTCATGGCTTAATTATAACAGCCGTATGGATCGACTTTTTATTGATAATCAAGTCTTGACAAGGTTAGCCTATCAATGGATGGGTTACAATCTTAAAATATAAATAATTCCTCCATGCCTGGCATTTATTTTGTATTATTTTATAATAATATTAAGATAATATAATTCCACACAATGTAAAAATTGTTTCAAATTCATCAAATAAGGTACAGAAGGTTGGTAAAGTACAAATATTTTTCTCTTATTCTGCCTTTAATTTCGGCGTACAAATATTAAAAAATAAAGATACATATTACATTTAAGTTCATTATTGCTCATGATCATGCAATTATTAAACTAATAATACAATTAGAAATGAATAAAATAAATGTCAATACAATAATGAAAAAGTAATCAGTTATTCCTAAGTTTCAATAATAATCACGTCAATAATGGTAGAGATTTGTCACACACAATAACGTAGTTTATTCACTTTTGCAAACTCATAAGCAAGTTTTCTTATTTGTAGAATATTCAATCCATGGTGCATTTTCGAGCATTGCGTTATATACTTGTTTTTTTTTTTACGTACGTTTATGAAATTAACCAATCAATAACCATGGAAAAGCACGTTCAGCCATTGTCATTTGTACATCTTAGTTACGGGTAGTCAGAAGTCAGAATTGCTGACACCAGTCTTATCCAAGGGTTATCCCTGTTACCCAGTTACTGAGTAGGTAGGCAGTCGCTCCGTGGTAAAGATTGATACTCAGCTGCGTCTAGTAAGTCTGGAAGCTAACCCTAACATAGTTGTGTGATGGGTAGGCAGATGAGCAGACTTATGTGTTTAATTTCTAACATCTATTTAATAATAATAATAATACAATAATTTATTCGTTCAAATCTGGTACATACAGCTAAAAATATAACACACTATAATTAAAGCTTACACTAGGATCAGAATCCAAGCTCCAGAGCCTTGGACATCGACGACGAGTTGCTAATCTATCGGTTTTATATCGGTTACATTTCGGGGAGTATGCGATGGAATTACACAATCTAATTCGGCCAAGCCCGTTCCATCATCGGACTACAAGACAAACGGCGATGCGCCATCGTTACATGGTGAACATCCCACCCATACGCACGAAAGATTTTGGGAATACTTTCTGTGTTTGAGTCTGTGTTTCCCGATAGCTATAACCTTTAAGTCAAGAGTGAATATAATAATACTTATAGGCAAGCGTGCTCCATCTTCGACCACATCATCACTTACCATCAGCTGAGATGGTGGTCAAACGCGAGCCTATTATCAATAAAAAAATACCAAAACTGTTTAGATATAAATTAACCTTTATACAATAGAATTTGGGTATTTGTTAAATACCCAATATTCTATATTATCTCCTATATAATCTTCGGATAGTAATTCCTAGCTTAAATATACGTACAATCATGCAACTATCCATAATAACTCCTTTCAACGACAATTTTATTTTCAACCGACGACAAAAAGAGGAGGTTATCAATTCGACGCGTATATATTTTTTTTTATGTATGATCATCGATTACTCGAAGACGGCTGAACCGATTAGGAAAATTCTTTTTTTGATTGAAAGGGTATACTTCAAAATTGGTCCCATTTTTATAAACGTCAGCATCTGATGAAGGGATCCTGGAGAAATCGAGGGAACTCTTCAAATATTATAGGCACACCTATGATGTTTTGGGTGTTTATTATAGTAACTTATGCAGTTGCTCTCAAAAAGTACCATTTGAGGAAGTGGAACTGATGATGAAGACCACAGATGGCCGCCGAAGCTACTCAATAATAAGTATTGAGTGGATTGCGATTCAATTACTTGAATATGGATGTTAAGCACTTTATGCTCGTCACAATGCATATGGTGATGTAGAGCTGATGGTGAAGTACCAGGAGAACTCCTCAACAATTAACGGCCCAGCATTGGGAAAAGCAATATTTTGTAAAAGGTTATGAGTAGTTGACATTTAGGCTCTTGTAACTAGGTAAATTAAAAATAGACCAACTAAAAAGAGTGAAATAAAAACTTTTTACCAAAAAATTAAACCGACTCCCAAAAACACTGCAAAGTGAAAAATAACTTTAATTTCGGTAGTCGGTGTCTTTAGTTTTGTATTTTCGTTTTTGGCACTGACTTCCGAAATTAAAGTTATTTTTCACTTTGCTGTGTTTTTGGGAGTGGAGTCGGTTTAATTTTTTGGTAAAAATTTTCTATTTATAGAAATATTACCTGCATAATGCCAGGTTCTTTAGAGCTATTTAAGTGCTTTAAACTTACATCGATATTACAAACAAACTTACAAAAATAGGGGTTGAAAAACCCCTATTTTAGCTCTACAGGGATTTATTTATTTATTGATACTAACTTCCGTGCCGGACTCTGCGTTTCCTGATCGCTCCTAGGTTAGGAGTCTTTAAGTCAAGAATGAATAGGTTACTTTTAGGTAAGCGTGCTCCATCTTCGACCATATCATCGCTTACCATCAGGTGAGATGGTTGTCAAACGCGAGCTTATTCTGAATATAAAAAAAAATATGCAAAAGCAAATGGTACAAAGGCGGACTTAATACCATAGGAATTCTCTACCAGTCAACCTTGGGTCGTGATATCAGATATCATGGCAGGTGCATAAAAAATTAAACTAAGAAGATAATATATTTAAATTAAAATGTTTATTAAATATATTAAACTAGATTTAAATACATATTTTGAGAAAATGCCCATGCTTGACCCCGAGTCTTGAACTATCTGTACACCAAATTTCATAAACATCGGTTTAGTGGTTTAACCATGAAAGGGTAGACAGACTGACAATCGTATTTGTAATATTAGTATCGGTTCCCATGTTTAATTTTCTGACTAAGGCAGTTGTCCGACTGCTGGCGAGTAAACGACTAACTATCGGCGATTTACTCGCTCAAAAAATGCACAATGAAAGATACATTCCGTGTAAACGAAAGAGTTGCATATATATATAGTATAGTTGCTCTTTGACTGTTCACACTGCCGGCGACGACTCGCTTCACTAGTTCTGTCGCTGAGCGACAAGAGCTGTCAAAGAGAATACTCGCTCAGCGATCACTTGGCGGCCAGAACTCACGCTGAGAGACAAACTAGATGACAGCTCAGCGACTAAACTATCGGAACAACACGCTCGCTGCTCGCCAAATCGTTTTCAGATGCTAGCCCTACTCGCTACTCGTTCATCATCGGCGGTGGGACAACTGCCTATGTCAACAGAATAATGACAGCAAAAGTAACAAAAATGCGTTTTGCTCCAAAAATTATAGTGTCACGTATTCATTGATATAAAAACTTTTTTGCAAAAAATAAAACCGACTTCCATATCAAAACACTACAAAGCCAAAAATAATTTTAATTTCGGTAGTCGGTGTTATTGGTTTTGTATTTTCTTTTTTTTTTTTCACATCGCCTTCCGAAATTAAAATTATTTTTGGCTTTGTAGTGTTTTGATATGGAAGTCGGTTTTATTTTTTGCAAAAAAGTTTTTATTTTCGTGCTTTTTAGTGGGTCAGTGAATTTTCCAAATCGGTTCGTAAATGACGGAGTTATGCGCGAACAAAAAACGCAATGCAGAGTAAACGAAAAGATCATCAACGTAAATATTTTTTTTGACTTGTGTTGATTTTTCAGAAACGGCTTGTCCGATTTCGATAAAATTTTCATGGGACCATTTCGAAAATATACCATTTCTAACAAGATAAGAATTTTTCAAATCGGTTGGCAAGCGACGGAGTTATGCGCGGACAAACATAAAAAAAAAATACAAACATCCGAATTGAGAACCTCCTCCTTTTTAGAAGTCGTTTAAAAACAGGTTACAGGCACATCTTACCTATTACGAGTTGAAGGTGTTTCGGACCCAGACAGATCCTTTTGTTTTTGTCATCTCCATTACTTTCAAAATGGTGAAGGAACTGCTCTCAAATTGTATGCAAACCTGTTCTAGGACAAAATGTTCTAGGACCAAAAATCCAAAACAATGCGATATCCACTAATCCGCATTGAGCTCACGTGGTGCATTACGGATCATCCTCTCTCATAGAGAGGATATCTGTTACCGAACAACGTGTATATTTTAAGCTGATTATGATGGAGATTTATAGTAATATACAGTATGGATACGACATATGATCAATAAATGAAAACACTGGCAAAAGTCATCGTAACGAACATCTTTTTGTATGGGACCAACACTGGAATCGCGAAAAAAAAAACAACTGTTCAGTACATTTCGTTGACTTATGCACATACAAATGTATAGGGCAGTCTCAGTTTTTTTAGCGATTTCAGTGTTGGCCTCATATAAAACGTTGTTCATTATGATGAGTATTGCCAGTGTTTTCATTTATTGCATATATTATGTCGTATACATCCTGTATCAACACACGGAATATAAACAAGTTACAGCTAATGACCTCACGTGCACGGACTAATTACGGAAAAAGTACTATATTGTTTGAGAGAGTACGGTTGTACATTTACAATGGTCTGCCGGAGGATTTGAAACGAGTTTATAGTGTCAATATCTTCAAAAATAAACTTAAGAAGCATGTCCGAACAATGTAACATAACGCCTCCAACATTCCAAGAGTGAACGCTACTAATTAATATTCAAATATATCAATACTTTGTATCTCATTTTAAGTGAACCATAATGTTCTTATCTATACTTATAATAAATCTGTAGAGAGGTCAATTCTGTACATGAAATATATTTACAAAATAACTATCAGGGGGTGATAAGGGATCGATACTGATGCCAAAAATGCAATCAGTAAAATTTTTGTCTGTCTGTCTGTCTGTCTGTCTGTCTGTCTGTCTGTCTGTCTGTCTGTATAACCGTTATAGAAACAAAAACTACTCGACGGATTTTAACGAAACTTGGTACAATTAATATTCATACTCCAGAGCAGGTTATAGTATACTTTTCATCACGCTACAATCAATAGGAGCAGAGCAGTGAAGGGAAATGTTGGGAAAACGGGAGAAGTTACTCCATTTTTTAAGCTTCCGTCGCGTGTGCAACCTTAATGGTTAAAGCTACACAGAAATCACTTATGACGGAAATGTTCTCCTTAAAATTATATAAAAAATATCCCACGACAGCATATGTCTATCTTTTATGGTTGATTCACAATAACACGTGTAACTCCCGATAGCTTAGGAGTTCGAAGCTTTCTGATTATTATTCTGCTCCGAAATTTAAAACCACCACAACTTTGCAATGGAACTCGGCTAAAAGTAACCCAGTTGCAACAAAATATAATCGAGGCTCAAATTTTAACAGGTTGCGGTGCAGGAGAAACCGTCTTTATTCCCAGAATTCCCATAATACCAAATAATTTTCCATTCCAATTTAAAAGAACGCGATTCCCAGTATCGGTGTGTTATGCAATGACAATTAATAAGGCTCAAGGGCAGACTTTTCGTGTTACTGGAGTAGATCTCGGTGTCAGTTGTTTCTCGCATGGTCAGTTGTACGTCGCTCTTTCCCTGGTTAGCAGTTCTAGAAATCTTTATGTTCACGTGCCGGACGGGTCAACTTTCAACATAGTTTACCTGTAAGCTTTGCGCTGAAGTATTGTCGTTCTATAGGTATTTAAGCCTCATGTGAACGTGATCTAAACAATATTACCAATACATTAACTTAATAACACACAAGAAGTTACACGCTGACGGAGTCGCGGGCACAGCTATTAACAATAATATTGTGCGGTTCGGTATTGCGATATTTTTCAACAGTATTATAGATTGACATATTATATTTCCCTACTAAATTACGAAAGTTAATGTGTGTGTAACATCAAAATCACTGAACCGTGAGGAACGACATAGGCTACTTTTTTTTACGAAAAACGACGGAAACGCGGAAGAAGTCGCGGGCAACAGCTATCTATGCTAATAATATAAGGCTGAAGAGTTTGTTTGTTTGTTTGAACGCGATAATCTCAGGAACTACAGGTTCGAATTGAAAAATTATTTTTAATGAAATAGTTAATTTATAGAGAAAGGCTATAGGCTATATATATCATTACGCTAAGGCCAATAGGAGCGGAGCACCAATGAAGAATGCTTCAAAATCGGAGTTAAATTTAACTTTAGCCCAAAGTAACTATTCCACGCGGACGATGTCGCGGGCAAAAGCTAGTCCATAATAATAATATTATAGCATAGCATTATGCTGAGTGGGAGCCTTGTTGCCACGACCACGACGTGCATTTGCCATGTTTTTTGTTGTTTCCGTTTTCTTCATAGATTGTCAATATCTAAGTCTTTGTCCTTAATTACTAACATAATTATAAGTACCAATTACTAACTCTAGTCTAAGGAACTAAATAAGTTTTTAATATTGTTAGCATGTCAATTGTCTGTTGGCAATAAATACTTTTTCTTTCTTGCTTCTTATGGTATAGTCCCAGATCTCGATATGTTTAGATAATTGTACCTCTCCACGGATCAAAGTTGGCAAGCGTCGCTTAATCTTGAAGATTGGACCGTGAAGATGTTATTATTTAGCCACGAGCTCCTCTTTTCGAATTCTTGGTTATGAATGAAAAATACTTTTTTTCGTTCGTTCGGAGAATCATCGAAATTTCATCCCGCTCGGGGTAGATCGCAATAGAGTGTCAGACTTCTCGTGTCTAAAAATCTACTCTTTTCCTTCACTTGCTCTTACGTTCCGGGGCTGCGGTATTTCATTAGAAAATTCCCGCAACCCCGGCAAGCATATGCAAAATCATAGGTGAAAAAAATCTGTTACGTTTTTAATTAGTACTAATTTATTTAGAAGTTTTAAGAACGGAAACAATTTTCTTGTTGATTTCAGGGAGAGGCAGAAATTTGCTTGGTTTTGAATATAATTAAGCAGCAACAACACGTAATAAACTATTGAATAGAACGATATTAATCATGAATGGGCAATTTAACACTGAAACATACTATTAATGCTGTCGAAAGCACAAATTAATTAGATATAATATACTAAACCATTCTACTAATATTATACCTATATCCTACTAATATTACAAATGTGGAATTTTGTGGATGTCTGTTGGATGGATGTATTGGTGGATGGATGTTTGTTACTCTTTCACGCAAAAACTACTGAATGGATCCGAATGGAATTTGGTATCAGTTGAAATGTTGGAATAGGCCATCGTAGACTTCATCTTTAGCTTACAATTACACATATTATTATATTTCTTCATGCAATATTATTAACATAAAGTTGCATTATGACCTTAAAATTTGAAACTTCTCGGCGTGATAACAAGTTTGGCGCAGTGGTTGAGCGATGGGCTGTTGCCCTGCGTAGTACGAGTTCGATTCCCGCATCGGAACTCATGTTGGAACGGCCTAAAAATGAAACAACATTAATAATATTTTTGTCGTGCTTGAAAGTACCTTATATAGATTTGACTCCGTATTAAATTTTATTTTTAATTGGCATTCTAGGCAATCTAGGTAATCTGGCAGTTTGAGTATTTTAGCGACCTACTCAAATGTCCCGTCTTTGGCATTGTTCGTCAGGTCGTTGAGCTCCTTAGTAGTCCAAAGTTGAGCTTACAGACTAACTGACAAAGGCTTGCACTGACGGGACGGGTCTACTCAAATCTGTGTGGTCTTTCCTCAAAAGGCCATTTCAGATTAATCTACATAATCCTCATAAACGATTGTGAATATGTGAACTATGTAGGTTATTTTATTCGAGTTAAACATAATTGTCTGGCAGTTTGAGTGCTTTCTGCGGCCTACCCAAACGTCCTTGGTATTATTCGTCAAATTGTTAAGCTCCTTGTTCTAAGTTGAGCTATACGACATTTGACAAACGCTTGCACTGTATGGACAGGCCCACTCAAATCTGTGAGCATATTTCTTCATAAGATCGCCTCAGACTGAAACCTACAGGGTTCCCATATAATTAAACCAGTGTAGATTGTATGGAATTTAAAAGAGACGGACCCCTGAGTTTATTTCGGTGTTTCTGCTCAGGGTAGTCAGTTAGGAAACACCGGCCTCATCTAGTTAATATTTAAAAAAAAAATGACGTGTTAAAGTGTTATTTAATAACCAATTTGCAAAATAAAGATCATTTATCATTGAAAAAGAGAAACAAAAATGTGGGCACAAGTAAAAGTAGCGTCATCAAAATAACTACGTACTACCAAATCAACATAATTTTACCCAAATTTTCTGTCCCAATCACAGTATTCTTCAAATATTTCGGTTCATCAAACGAATCTCACACCTCTCTTTGATCCCTCGCATATCAATAAGTACGTATATGTAGGTACGTCACTTCTAGCTAAGCTCGGGACGTTATTATGAGAAGAACATAACGCTATTTCCGTCGAACCGGATTTGCGTAAACTATTTATATAATTATTTCGACTGAGAGTGAACAAAAATAAGTCTCTATTGAGTCTGACATTGCAATCTGTACCTCCAAATCTCCTGGCCAAATAACAAGAGTCGTAAGGGTCGATTTTCGAGGTTATATTCACTTAAGGGTGCCAATTAAACAGACTTCTTTTTAATGTCATCGTTCGCCTCTAAAATCTACAATTACCAAGACAGCCACAATGAACGAGCGTCTGAATGACACTATCTTAGCCAGTAGGTAGTTATCTTCTATGTAAGCCACTGTAAATACAACTCAGCATGGTCGTTATTTTTTAGCTTCTTTTGTAGCATGCAATCAAGCAGTAAACTTCTAAAATATTAATATATGACATAAAAAAATTGGCCAACTGCGAGTCAGACTCGCCCATGAAGGGTTCCGTAATAACTATAATAATATAATATAATGTGTACCTATATTTATTTGACAAAAAGACTTTACAAATTTCTTAAAACTCGCTTATTTACATTTTTTACAGCTACGCCAAATAACTTTGTTTTTCCTAGTGCTTGTACGAATTACAAAGTTATATTTGCGGTTTTAGAAATTATGCTGTATCACAAAAACTGCTGACCCTCTCGATTAATCTAATTTTGGTTGAAAGTGTACATTAAGATTTACAGACATATATATTTTTTACATTTTTCACTCCATTATTATAGAAGTTAGAGGGGGGGGGGAGGGCACACATTTTACCACTTTGGAAGCGTCTATCTTTTAAATGATTAACTTGAAGTATAAAAGTGCGAGAAGATTAACTGCAAGAACTGCAATGTATGAGATTTAGATAGATAAGGTCTCCGTCCACCGATGGAGGATTTAGTGAATTAAAAAAAACCTAACCTAACCTATGAGGATCTTGTGTTGATGCTGTAAACCGTAAAATGGAGATGAGATATAAAATGCGTGACTGAGTAAATTAGGTAGCATAAGAATGACAAGTTAAGATAATTGTTGATTTTTACTTGTCGCTTATTGTAGAATATTTAGTTGGTGTTGTAAAAAAGATTAATTAGTTTCTTAAAAGCTATCCCATAAAAATCAATACTTGTCAAAAAATAGATTGACTCGGCCATCGCATGAAAACACAATATATCTCACAAGTAATACATGATACATATATAAATTAGATTGTTTTTGCGATTGTCAAGTCAATCTATTTATTTAAAACGTTAAAGATGTTTAATATTGATATGGTCAGTATAAGATGTTGTTAGGTTAGATAATTACGTAACACCTTAAGACAGAAGGTCCCGTAAGTAGGGACTGAATAATCGAATAACCGACTTGGTATTACATGGATCTCACAACTTTTTACGGTAGAAGAACTGAGTTGCGAGACTTGGTTTTTTTGACAAGTATTGTTTTTATGGGATTTCATTTCTTTTTGTAGATAGTCCTACTTTTTTCCTTTACGGTACCTTCTACTTCTTGTATACCAACAACGAATTTTCTTAAAGCCCTCTCTCTGGCTTTTTTATTCCGTTGACCATTTTACAAGTTACTTTTGAACATAATTATATCTAGATACCTATCTACACCTATTATTCTATTATATTATACATAATTATATACAGGTACACTGATTAATTAACTGTAAATGTAACTTATGCAGTTATTTATGCAGTTGATGTATCTAGACAACTGAACCGAAATTGAAAAATATTTTAGTTTTTCTTTGATTTCATATAAATTTGAAGCTTCTCTGTCTGTTAGAAGCGCCTTAGACTTTTGATGAACGGTCAGTCAGTCAGTGACAAAGTTAAGATACTTTGACTCGTTATAATTCTTAAACTACTGGTTCAAATTGAATGAAATTTGAAATATACCGTGTTTATACAAGGCCTGCTTGGTTACTGAAAATTCAGGCTTCTAGTTTTATCCACAATGAAGTTATATGGGGTCAAAAATGGCCTGAACTGCTTCGAGAAAAGTATGGTACGGCCGTGCCGCTTTTTGCTCGACTTGGCGGGTGCATTGCCGTTGTACGTCAGAACCGCGGGTGTACTTTTCAGATGTGCCTTAATTTATTGCAATTATTTGGTACCTTCTGTGTACCTTTACGTACCTCTCTTGAAAATCTGTGTATCTATACCCGTACAATGATATTTTTAACCGACCTCAAAAAAAGGAGGTTCTCAATTCGTCTTGAACTTTTTTTTTATGTATGTTACCTCATAACTCGGAGACGGCTGGACTGGAGGATTTGAAAAATTCTTTTTGCATTTGAAAAGAAATACTTTCTAATTGGTCCCATTGTTACGAAATCAGGATTTGATGATGGGATCCTGGAGAAATCGAGGGAACTCTTCAAATATAATAGGCACACCTATAACGTTTTGGATATTTCTTATAGTACCTTGAGTAGTTGCTTTCGAAAAGTATCATTTGGGGAAGTTGAACTGATGATGGAGACCACAGATGGCCACTGAAACTACTCAATAATAAGTATTTCGTAGGTTGCGATTCGATTACTTGAGTACGGATGTTAAACACTTTATGCTCGTCACAATACATATGGTGATGTAGAGCTGATGGTCAAGTACCAGGAGAACCCCTCAAAAATTAACGGCTATGCATCGGGAAAAGCAATATTTTGTAAAAGGTGACAAATTGTTGACATTATGGCTTTTTAACCGACTTCTAAAAAAGGAGGAGGTTCTTAATTCGGATGTTTGTATTTTTTTTTATGTTTGTTCGCGCATAACTCCGTCGCTTGCCAACCGATTTGAAAAATTCTTATCTTGTTAGAAAGGATATACTTTCCAAATGGTCTCATGAAAATTTTATCGAAATCGGACATGCCGTTTCTGAACAATCAACAAAAGTCTAAAAAAATATTTACGTTGATGATCTTTTCGTTTACTCTGCATTGCGTTTTTTGTTCGCGCATAACTCCGTCATTTACGAACCAATTTGGAAAATTCACTGACTCACTAAAAAGCATGAAAATAAAAAAAAATTGCAAAAAATAAAACCGACTTCCATATCAAAACACTACAAAGCCAAAAATAATTTTAATTTGGGAAGGCGGTGTGGAAAAAAAAAAGAAAATACAAAACCAATAACACCGACTACCGAAATTAAAATTATTTTTGGCTTTGTAGTGTTTTGATATGGAAGTCGGTTTTATTTTTTGCAATAATTTTTTTTGTAACTAGATAAATTACAAACCGACGCACTAAAAAGAGTGAAATATTTTTTTTTTGCAAAAAATAGAACCGACTTATCAAAACACACCAAAGCCAAAAATAACTTTAATTTCGGAAGGCGTTGTGAAAATAAAGAAATTCCAAAACCAATAACAGCCACTACCGAAATTAAAGCTAATTTTGGCTTTGTAGTGTTTTGACATGGAAGTTGGTTCTATATTTTGCAAAAAAAGAATTAAAAATTAGGTACACCTGCCATCCTGCAAAAATAACTTTATTTTCGGAAGGCGGTGTCTTTGGTTTTGTATATATTTTCGTTTTTGACACCGCCTTCCGAAATTAAAGTTATTTTTGCCTTTGTTGTGTTTTTATATGGAAGTCGGTTCTATTTTTTGCTAAAAAGTTTTTTTGCTAACAAGTTTTTTGCTTATTAAATACGTGTTTCTGCAGGTACACAAGAGATACCAAATCTACTTATAGAGTGTAAGCTAAGTAGCTACATATATTGGTTAGCAGTGCACCCGCGGTTCTGACATCAGGATGGCGGGTGTACTTAATTTTTAAAATATTTGTGTATGGGTGTAGGTACACAGATTTTCAAGAGGGGTACGTAAAGGTACACAGAAGGTACCAAATAATTGCAATAAATTTAGGCAGATCTGAAAATTACACCCGCGGTTCTGACGTACATCACTGCCGTGCCCTCAGATATCATATTCCCGTGGCTTAGTTATAAAATGAGAAGTTTGATCACGTGGCCAATAAACAAATCTGTGGCTGGAATTATAATTTCCCTTTATTTAACAGGGAAGCTAGGTACTGTTAAATATCTGAATTTATTATTTACAGCCAATTGTCGGGGCCCATAAGGGGGCCGTTGCCTGCCGGGGTTACGGAATTGTTCGAAAGAGTCACCGCGGCCTCGGAACACGAAGGGCATATGATGGAACACGGATGGGTTTTAGTCAGTAAAAGTCTGACACACCCTCCCGCTTCGCCCAGATCGGGAGGCAGTCATAGGATGATTTCCCATCAATAAAAAAAAAAACAAGCCTTTGAGGTCGGCTTCCAGTCTAACTGGATGCAGCGATAAGGACATTGAGCGACTTCATAATTATCTGACCTTCAAAATCCAGTAACTGGGTAACACGATACATAATTTAAAGAGCATTACCTTTCCTCTTAATTGTGTTAATTATTTATGTATATATTTATATAACATGTTTATATATTCTAACAGTATGTATTAATTTAAGTATATGTTATTTTTATTGCATTATAAGTATGTGTAGGTTTTTAATATTTTAGTTTTAGTCTTCACATATTCCTATTTATTTCTCTTCTTATTCTCACACACTATTGTCTACATTTCTTTTTCACTTCTCCTTTCGCGGGTCTGCTGGAAGAAATTTCTTAAGAAATAAGCAGTACCTTTGTACTCAAATATTACAATTATGTTGTTGTAGGTATTTTACTGTGTGTACATAAATAATAAAATAAATAAATAAGATACAACCAACAAACCAGTTTCAGACTTTCTGGCCTCTGACTACCCGTAACGACTGAGAAAGTCGTCAAAATGACAGCCGAAGTCGACGGTTTAACGTTTTTTATGAGGCACAGTGGAATCTCGATATGTTAGTATGGTCACCCATCCACATAATGACCTCAAAAAGCGTTGCTTAACCTTGAAGATCGACTAGTGCAGCATTACGCGCTGGGCACACAGAAAAGACGTAAGACGCAGATGGGGCGCGGACATATGTCTCTCCCGCGTCCCTTTCATACAAAATGTATAGGAGCGTCGCGACGCAAAACATATAGAAAGGACAGGGCCGCAGACACGACACTTACTTGTCTGCTCCCTATCGTCAAAACATACAGAAAGGATGCGGCACGGGCGCAAGCGGACGAGGGACGGGTGAGGACGGGGGTGCAGGCGGGTGACGGGTGACTGGGATGGTCAATCGGACAGCCGAATGAAGTTGATTGAAAACCGTCATCTCTCGCAGCACCCAGCGTCACGTCCGTACCTCGTCTTTTCTATATGTTTTAAAAATTCGCGACGACGCCCCATTTGCGCCCTGTCCGCGTCCCGTCCTCGTCTTACGTCTTTTCTGTGTGGCCAGTGCCTTAATTATTTAGCCACAAGCTCCTCGTACTAATTTTAATAAATGCGAGTCTGAAGTCTTACCTATGTTTTTTACTCAATAGCGCTAAAATACATACCTTCTTATAAGCGTCAATAGCCTAATGGATAAGGTGTCGGACTTGTGATCGAGAGGTCACGGATTCGAGCCCCACCCGTTACACTAATGCCGTGAACCTACTCTAGATACAAGTTCTCTTTTAAAAAAACCGCTTTTGGAAGAGCATATAGGTAGTATAAACGCACTAGTCTGAAACCGCCCTATACTGTTCCATTTATTTTTAACATTTTCTTTTCTTCGTCATTAATAGTTTTTGAGCTGTACCCAGTTTCCACAGAGAATATGTGCGCGAAAATATTTGAATTTCATTGCTAGTGGCGCGCAATTTATGCACTAACAGTGAGGCGAGCAACAATAGACTCCCCTTTTGTGTTCCGTACAATAGCATAAGAATAAGAAGAATTTTGAAGCGAAACTGCACATTATGGAATATTTTAAGAAAATGGGGAGCAAACAGTATAATATAAATATTAGTAAATAATATTGATGACCCAATAAACATCCATTTTCCTTAATAAAAGGATTTTGGGGAAAACTGAAATATTTAAATTACTTTTTTTACTTTTTATTTGAGGTCAATATCCAGAAATGGGGGCTATCGCGTGTGAGTTTGCCACTAGAGGCGCAAATGTCGCGTGAGGTCCAAAAAATTCAAATTTTCACTGGTTTTAGCGGGCTTCGTGACATAAATTATAATTACTTTAATTTACCAATTGATGAAAATGATCTCCTTCGTGAAATTATTGCTAATATGGATTATTTGGCAATGAATGTGAACGCTTTGAAAGCGGAATTAAGAAAAAAAAACGCAAAAATAAGCGGCCTCAAAGAGCAGCTAATTCAGAGGTTAGTTTGTTTACTGTTAACAAACTTATTTTTTGCCAAAAGAAAGCTTGTTTGCCGAGGTAACTATGTTAAGGTAGCTATGTTCTTAGGGTTCCGTAGCCGAACGGCAAAAAACGGAAACCTTATAGTTTCGTCATGCCTGTCTGTCTGTCTGTCTGTCCGTCCGTCCGTCCGTATGTCACAGCCATTTTATTCCGAAACTGTTAAGACTATACACATGAAACTTGGGAGGTCCGTATTCTGGCGAATATCGCGCGCATTCGTGCGGCTTCGCTTTAGTTGTAAAGATGACGCTTCGATGCGCTTCGACTCTGCGCTAGTATAAATTGACCCTAAGAATACTTTAACCTAATTTTTTACCCGGTCCGATGTGTGAAATTTTTGGGTACGTTACAAAAACTAAATCATATAAAAAAGTTGCATTATAAAATCGTACAATTTCAAAATATCGATGGCAATAAACATTTAATCACTGAATATATGTATTTAATAGACAACATTGGTCCATTGCTTAGTAAAAGTTATACATGAACAGGGTTAGTATTTATTAAATAATTAAGTACAAATTCATCCCTGCTATATGAGCAACCAACCAGCGTGTTATATGACTGGCGCATCGGATTGTTCGGCTAGGATTTTCAAAATGGGCCTGCGGACTTCGAGCAGGGGTCGCTCAACGTCCGATAGGGACACAGTCAGCAGCATTGACGGGGACTGACAGGGCCGTTGCCTACCGGGGTTGTGGGAATGTTCTAATATTCTACCGCGGTTTAGTCAGTAGAATTCTGACAGTTCTTTCAGTTTCACCAACAGCGGGAGGAGTTATTTGATGATTTTCCCAATAAAAAAAGAGTTTCCAAAATACTGTTGCTACTGATTTATTGAAAGGCCCTCGTCAATTTTAATTCAGCTTGGTTTAAGTTAATTAAGCTTAATAAGTAAATCGAAATCAGTATCCATTTCATTGTAGTTTGCATTGAAGTCATGAAATGGTGTATTGTCATTAAAATCAAATATATTTAAAATTAACAAAGTTCAATACTTAATGATGATAGCGATACCCCTCCACAAGATAATTTTTTTTCCTGCTTTCGATTTTCAGGTCAAAACCGCCCAACAAAACATAATTTCTGATATATTTCGTGTATTTTAGAGACAACTAATCGCGACATGAATCTGACAGCGAATAAGCTAATGTTGCGCATCTTTGCTTAATGTTGACACGCGCGCGATATCTGAGCGGCACTTCCACTATTTTCTATGTTATGAGTATGACAGTGCGGTGCCAAGCAATTAAGGCGCAGTCGCGTGAATTCGCGCGCCTTCTCGCGTCATGAGGCGAAATTGACGCTTCCATTCCGCGGCGGTGTAAATTGAGCCTAAAAGTAGTTAGTTAGTTAGTTATATTAGTTTTCCCATTGCATACAGGCCTCCTCTATATGAAAGGGGATGAGCCAAAGTCCGCCACTCTGTCCCAGTATGGGTTTGTGGATGTCGTATGTCGTAGGATTTTCATTCCTAGAACATGCCGCTTGCCTCCCAATATTGACTCTAATCATTTGGGAGCAGAGATGAAGATGAAACTTACACACAATATTCCTGCCCAGGTTTGACCCCTCGACCTACAACAAACATTCGCATTTATAATACTGGTATGGAAATTACGAAATTGTAAGGCGATTTGAAAATTGGTTTGTAATTTTAAGTGGATTGTATTCTAAAGGATGGCGGTATTCGCCTAGAAAGAACTGGATGATGAACGGGTGGCCAATTGTCAGGAATACAAGGAGAGCACGCCTTACGTTCTGGTCTTCGTCACGCGACACGTGCTCAGGACAAAAATGGCGGCGACAGGGGCGTTCCTGCTTCGAAGCACTGATTTCTATCACAGGAATGTCTCAGGCACTAGATTACTTGTTGACACCTTAGTTCAATCAGTTTTGCGGGAGCGGTTTAAGCGAATAAAGTGGGCGAAGCGGCGTGCGCGGCGCGCTGTGCATTGCGGTAGGGAGGAAAGAGCTCTGAAAGCCCGTTCTGACAAGTCCGTCAAAATGAATGAACTATATATGAGCGTTAATAAATATTGTATCAAGAGATAGCGTTACCAAATACTAATAGACTTACGTTCCATTTGGTAGCAAAATTTACCGGAATCGTTTGTAATCTGCTATCTATTAACTGTTCAAAAGCTGTTTAGGAAAGTAAACGAACATATAATTGAATCCCAGCTCACATCAAAGAGGCGTTTGTGATAAACATATTCAAAACTAAAATCTGTTACAAATATCATCTGTTCGTGATTTCAGGAAACTCAATGTATGTATATGAACGTTATGAGAATCAAACAATGTTTCACAAGCCACGTTAAGAACTAGATACCAGGTTCTTCAGAAATATAAAAGCGAAATACCACTCACTGATTAATCACGAATGCATGAGGATTCCTTTTAGTACGTTGATGCTCGCTAAGACGGGATTTTACGAAATTCCCACGGGATCGAGATTTACACGGGAAAAAGTTGCGACGCAAATGAAGTCACGAGCAAATGCTAGTAACTATATATAAAAGTAATAATTTAAAAAAAACATAGACTATAGTTATAAATAAAAGCGAGGTTTTTCCACATAAATACCGAACTCATGATAACACTAAAAAAAAACTCAAAACTTGAAATATTTTATTTCACACTTATAAAACGTCAGAATTTATTTAGTGCACGGTTCGAAATTGGTCGTTTTCTATGAAGAAGATCCGACTAGAAACTCCACAGTTACTTTTTTCAAAATATGAGATTTACAATGTATCCATAATACAGGTCAATTAGGCATGAGAGGATACTGACGGACACTGAAATAAAAGTAGCCTATGTGTTATTTAGATTTATTCCAGAACTTTATTAAATTGCATTCAGTTCCGTTCAATAAGTTTTGCGTGAAAGAATAGCAAACATCCTATCCAAGCTCACAATCTTTCGTATTTATAATAATGCAGTAGGATTGAAAACTGTCTGTTTGTGATTTCAAAATGAAAATAACTATTTATATTGTATTCTCGAGTGCATATTGTTATTTAAATTTATAGTTTCTTTTTGAATTTTCTCCTAGCCTGTCTATCTTGTCCGGGCTATTTACTCTGAAACAGCTGAACTGAATTAATTGGGACTTGACAATGGAAGATAGATGAGGTTATCAGGCTACATATGGGCTTTTAATCTCGTATTTCTCACGGGATCGGGATTTACGAGAAATACGATTTTAGACACGTATTTTTTAGATACAAAGATATGAGAAGTATTATAGTTTTCGTAAAATATATTTATCTAATGTTGTACAATTATTGAATCAATAAGTAAGTAGCCTAAGACATTGTCAAACTACATATAAAGAAATTGAAATTACGTGATTGTCGAGTTGATTTATACACCAAATCACATCGCATTGTTGACGAAAGATAATTTGCGTGATAATTGCTTTAAAAATTGGCCAAGTGCGAGTCAGACTCGCCCATGAAGGGTTCCATAGTAACTATAATCCTACTAATATTATAAATGCGAAAGTTTGTGAGGATGGATGGATGTTTGTTACTCTTTCACGCAAAAACTACTGAATGGATTTGAATGAAATTTGGTAAGTATATAGTTGGTAGCCTGGAATAACACATAGGCTACTTTTTATCCTGAAATTCCTACGGGTTCGGGATTTGCGCGGGAAAACCTTCCCACGCGTACGAAGTCGCGGGTAGAAGCTAGTAATATAATATATGTATATTTATTTGACGAATAAAAAAAATCTTTGCAATTTCTTAAAACTAGCTTATTTACATTTTTACAACTACGCTAAATAACTTTGTTTTTCTTAAACGATAGACTTTATGAAAAAGTGGTTTTAGAAACCCTTAAATCATTTTTAAAGCCCTGTCTATAGATACCACATAAGCATAGGTTTCATGAAAAAAAAAAATCTGTTCTAATTCCATGTATGGGGACCCCCTTTATTTTAAATATTCTTTGATTTTTTTCTTAAAATCGGAAAGCGGTTCAGAGAATACATCTACCTACTTAGTTTCACATGTATAGTCTTTATAGTATGTATAGTTTCGGAATAAAATAGCTGTGACATACGGACGGACGCACAGACAGACAGACGGACAGACATATCGAAACTATAAGGGTTCCGTTTTTTGCCATTCGGCTACGGAACCCTAATAAAACCGAAGCCTAAAGCATCTGTCGAGGCTATTGATTTTTTGAACAAGTTTAATATTATCAATAACTTTATCTACACAGAGTAGTAATGAACTCAGTCTGAACACTTTATAGATAAGACTACAATACACTTGATATAAAAACATTTATATTATATAACACAATATACACATCTAATTTGATATGTTCAAGAAATGTTAGGTGATGCTGTCAATGTTGAACAATTTAATCCAGCTCAATCTGTTAATCTGTTACCTATGATAATTAGAGATGTATTTTTTGGAGTCTGACAATTTTTATTCAATCAATGCGTATGTATGATATTTTATTTCTATTCCATAATCGCTTGCCGACGTGCGGCATCATTATTCTGACCTTGGAGGCTTGGATTTGCTGCAACTGCTATAATTAGGATGTTTTTTTCAATCTTGGTAACTAATTGAATAATTGTTGACCTTGCAATATTATAAAGAAAGAAAGAAAATAAAATTATTTTGACCCAGATATAAAGGCATACAATAAATACAAAAAAATAAACCTAAAACTAAAAAAGAAGTAATTCAATAAAACTAAGACAACAACTTAATTAAACAAAACAGCGTTACGTGTGCCTCACGGCTGTTCCAAATAGGCCCAGTTCAGCAAAATACCAGACAACTGCAAATTGCCTGACGCTGGTTTTCAACTGAACCTTATTTAGTGAGAACGTGCTACAAATGTAAATTAGCTTTAAAGTGACTTAAGAGTGTGTGTGTGTGTGTGTGTGTGTGTGTATAAGCGTGAGTGTAAGCGGGTGTGTATGTGAGTGAAATACGAAGGATAAAATTTAACAAATACGGGTAGCAGATAAAAAAATAGTAGAAATAATAGTACTTATTAGTTAATAGATAAACGGTGCAAAATAACGGGTGTTAGTATAGAAAGATAATAAGATGGAACAGTTGCCGGAGACATCTATACAAGCGAAACATTCTAGTTTGCCATGTCTAGCTTTCGTTGTGCATCTGTGAGGTACTGTCGTAGGCGTCTTCTAAAAGTGTCAATGGTGTTAATCGCTCGAATGGGAGGCGGTATGTTATTCCATATTTTAGAAGTCGCACAACGAAAGCTACCTCTGAAACCTGCTGTAGCATGTGAATGTGTCGAGATATTATAATGTGGGTTTGAACCCTAGTAGGCACAATTCTTTGTGTACTATTACCGCTGCTTTCAAAACGGTGAAAGTAAACATTATTAGGAAATATGCATGGTCCTAGAACCGAAAATACGAAGACATGACTGTATCATCCACTAACCCACACTTGCGTGCTTGATTGTGGTTTATTATCTATCATAGAGAGAAGGCCCATGGAAACAACACGGCCTTAAAATTTTTGACATTGATTGCCTGTGCTATTTTGTTATACTAAAGATTACAGCGATAACGCTCTTTTATCTCTTAGCACAACCAGCATCTCTTCTGTTTATAGATTTATCAACACTTATGAATGTTTTCATGTTACATCTTCTGATTTACTGTTTTGTCCTCAGCTCATCGTGTATCCCACGCGGCCTGGTCTCCAAACGATGGGCGCCCTCATCACAATGATCTGCATTTGGGTCACCGCCACCACCCTTGCGTCCCCACTCTTCGTCTTTAGAAGCCTCAAGACTCACTACCTCGGTCTCATCGGCATGGACTCTCTAAGTTTCTGCATAGAAGACTGGCCCATTGACGATGGGCGAGCGATTTACTCCGTATTTAGTTTAATCTTTCAATATTTACTGCCCGTCTTAGTAGTAGTTCTTGCGCATGTCCAAATTCATAGAAGATTAAGAGGCAGGAGACGAACGACGCGGAAAACCCCAGCAATTCTCATAGCCATAGCTGTTACTTACGTCATAAGCTGGCTACCGTTGAATGTGTTCAATTTGGTGGCGGACTTCAGCGCTCAGCCATTCATGGAAGAGAAAACGATGACAATAACATACGCCATATGCCATATGTTTGGGATGTCGAGCGCAGTTTCAAATCCTTTACTCTACGGCTGGTTGAACGACAATTTCCGCAAAGAATTTGAGGAGATACTGTGTTGCTGCAAAAAGAGGCCGTTGAATAAGAACACGAGAATAAAGAGTCGGAAAATGGACACGGAGTTGACGGCACTGGCGCAGTTGGAACACACTGTCACCGCCAACACGAAGACATCGCAGTGCTCCCAGATTTTCTGACTAAAGGCCTGTTGTAAATAGCACGAACCAGTCAGTGTTGAGATGCAAAGCATTTGAACTTTATAGTGTCAATTTTTTAATCGTAACGGTGTAAAAAGTTCCTTTGTTTTCGAGTTGTTAGACGATAATTTCTCTTGTAAATACCTGTAGATATATTGCATTATTGTACTTAATAGTAATATTGTACTATACGTTTTCTTGAGCCCAAAACGTACAGTGCTAATATTTGATACGAAGCCTTATTTCATTTATATAGTTGTAAGTAATCTTTTTTTTATTAAATAAACACGTTGAGATATATTATTTGTTGGCTTTTATTTACTTTTAGTACCTTTATACTTGTGTTTATGTTTGTGATGTGCGGAAATTGGACGAGAGCTGTTTTTGACATGTTCATGACATGAGATGGATAAAAATACCTATCAATGTTTTAATTTCAGGTGGCAGGTAATGAATTAGGTTGAAACTCATATAATTTTATATTTTTATTAAAATAGTGGACTAAAAAAGCATATTTAATGAGAAATTAGGCTTTTTCATTAAAACACTTTTATCCAAATGCAATGGAAAGTTTGAGAAATAAGAACCTGGTAATCCTATACGACGTGTAATGGAAACCCCATATCTATCCAAAAGGACTGAAGACAACATCTGGTATGGAGTCTCTATGCAAAGTTTCAGCTCAAAATAAGTGACTCACAGAAAAATTGACCCCAAATGATTGGTTTCATATGTTTCTTGAATACCAGTAATAACAAACGTGTCACAGTACTATGAGGGTCATCACTTTCCACGTCACTTGCCAATAAAACGATAATTCTCTTCGTTCTTCTTAATTTGAAAAATTCGGTCTCTGGTATCAATGTATTGAAATTTATAATAAGCTCCACACATGTAGACATAAGATTACAAAACCCTTGCCATATCGTTTGTTATCATCCAAAGAAGCCGTGCACTCGGTATGTATATACCCTTTAAATTACACGTTGTATAGGTAAGAACACTTGAATTGTCTGTCTATAATTTCAAAATAACTGTGTTTTCTCAAGTGCATATAGTTATTTTCATGATTATAAATTAAACATTTTCATGTCTCTCTGTCCGGGATGTTTGTCAGGAAGGACAGAACCGACTTTAAAAAGACTTTCACCGGGATATAGAAACGATTTAACAATATATTTTTATCCCGGAATTTTACTCTACCCCACTAAATCAGAATTTATGCGGCAAAAGATTTCCACGCAAACGAAGGGGCACAACTATTGAGTATTAAATCTTAACATATATTTCTTTTTAAGCGTGTTAGATGAACTGCCTCTTTGTTATAGCAGTCGCAAGTGCGACTGCTGAACAGGTGGTTTCGGGTTCGATTCCCAGTTCAGACAAAAAGTGCTATTGGGTTTTTCTATTAAACATTTTTCATTATTAGTTCGGAGTTTAGAAGTTGGCGGTGTCGGTGACCCTCGTACTTCGTAAAGTATGTTAAGTTGTTGTTCCCGACTTTCAATTGGACCTCTTAGCCGTTACAGGTAGTCAAAAGCCAGTCTGACACTGTAACATGTAAAACACTAGTACTCAGCTACATCCGGTTAGACTCGAAACCGACCTCAACATCGTTAGAAAAAGGCTAAGTAGATGACAGACTTATACATTAAACATGTAAAATTCATCATTAGTTAAAACAGTGTATTCAAATTCTCCATGGAACTTTAAATAAAAAGAATCTGCTATGGAGTATTCCTAACCTACCTACCTACCTAAACCTCACAGAACAGATAAAAGAGGTTAGAAAGGAAATAGTTGATTTGTACGAGAACGCGTGTTACCGCTTGTCTCCCACTTTTTAGCTCCACTACAACCAAGAGGCCCGTTACGTATGCGAATTACGCACAAAAATAAATTACACACAATTAAATCGAGAGCTTGCTACTGATTGTAACTCACTGTCGATAAACATGCGCCGTGCATCACGGCCAATCAGGGCAAAAGACGAAACGTCAATGGTTGAAGTGTAGAGGACGCAACGCATTGTAAGCGGACTAGGTCATTGTGTTGATTAAGCGAGTACAGATCGGGCAATGTATATTTTTTGTAACTTGTTGCAATAATGTCGTTAACGTTCGGAATTTCATAGTGATCAGAATATTTTTATGTTTTTTTACAAATAAAATTGCTATTAAATGTTAGTTTCTTTCTTACCGATGGAAAGATGTACCTCCTCGCTCTTTACTTGCGGTCTAACTTTTTGTTTTACAGGTTATAATTGCACAACCCGGCATTTTAAAGCAGAGCTCTCGCTGTTCCGAAGTAATCTGAAGCGTACTAAACGCGGTGAATGAATTAATCGGTCGAGCTTTGATTATCTTGTCATAAATGTGGCGTGCTCGCCACGCCCATATTACCATTCCAACCTTATTCATCTATTTCGTGCTAAACCTTTACCAGTCAGGGCCGCTGTATTTTCTTTTCAAGCATCTTGTAGTAAACTATGCAATAATAGTTAAAGCCAGCTTCATTGGAATAAAACATTTAATGGCTCATTAAATATTTCTTAATTGCGCTTTGATTAGGAAGAATTCTAGTAAAGTTACCTATGCAGTCGTATTAGTGAAAGAACAATGATGTTACGTATATTTTTGGATTGGAAAATGCAAATTTCGACTGTAACCTTTTTGTGGATCGGTAAGTATTTAATTACGTACTAGGAAATACATTGATGACGCTGATGATAAAGTATAATTAAAAATAAAAGAATCTAAACAAGTAAAAACTACTGAACTGTCTGTCTGATTTAAAATTATTGTAATTTTGCATCAATATGTTGTTTTGTCTATCTTTCTGTTTGTCCAGGCTAATCTTTATCTCTATGTAATGAGTTAAGTAGCATGAAAAATGTACGCCTGTATGTATGTCGGGTGTAACTACAACTAGTACGGCTAAGGCAAACCAATGGTTCGATCCATACCAGCTCTTTCAAAAAAACGAGCACTAGTGTACTTAACGTTCTACGTGGCGTATCTGGATTTCCGTGCCCAGTAAACAGCGACCACAAGGCAGCTTAGTAGAAAGTGTTCCCCTGTCTCATCCTCCTTCATGCAGGCTCTGCAGAGTGGGCTATCCTTAATGCCTATAACATAGAAGTGTTTACTAAAAGACCTGTAATGGCGGCTCTGGCCGTAGCTGCGTAGTTGTGGTAACAAAAATCACTGCTTGCTATAAGGTGTCTCAAAAGAAAATTTACATAGATGGACAGAACGATTAACAGAATGGATACCAAGAGACAGCAACCATATAAAAGATTGAGAGACATTTTTAAGGTCAGATGTTGACCTCATTGGATGCAAGAGGCACGAGAAAGAGGCAAATGAAAAGGTTTAGGACGGCCTTCGCCGTAGAGGCGACTGCTACCCATGCAAAATTAATTTCCTTGGGTAGCAGTCGCCTCTGCGGCCGTAGAAATAAAGGCTATCTTTATAATTTTTTTTTTATTTTACGGCTAGAACCACCCTTAGTGGTCCATTAGTAAAGATACACACATAGGCGTTACAGAGAGCCCACTTATTAGGAGTGATACTTACAAGTAAAAAACTGGCCAAATGCGAGTCAGACTGGCGCACGAAGATTCCGTACCATAATCAAAAAATTGGCCAAGTGCGAGTCGGACTCGCCCATGAAGGGTTCCGTGGTAACTATAATACATATAATATACTTAATATATTTAATTGAAAAAAAAAAAACAAAAAACCTTAAAAATTTCTTAAAACTAGCTTATTTACAATTTTTACAACTACGCCAAATAACTTTCTTTTTCATAGTATTTGTATGAATTACAAAGTTATATTTACGGTTTTAGAAAATATACTGTATCTCAAAAACTACCGAATCGATCTCGTTCAAACCAATTTTGGTTGAAAGTTTACATTAAGATCTACAACATATGGTTTTTTTTAGATTTTTCACTTCATTATTATAGAAGTTAGAGGGGGGGGGACACATTTTACCACTTTGGAAGCGTATATCTTTTAAACGATTAACTTTATGAAAAAGTCATTATAGAAACATTTATGTCATTTTTAAAGACCTGTCTATAGATACTATACACGTATAGGTTTCATGGAAAAAAAATATTTTCAGTTTCAGTTCCATGTATGGGGAGCCCCCTTTATTTTAAATGTTTTTTTAAATTTTCTCTTAAAATCGGAAAGCGGTTCACAGAATACATCTACCAAGTTTTACATGTATAGTCCTAATAGTTTCGGAATAAAATGGCTGTGACATACGGACGGACGGACAGACAGACAGACGGACAGACATGTCGAAACTATAAGGGTTTCGTTTTTTGCCATTCGGCTACGGAACCCTAATAAAAATGGCGAAAAAGAATCACGTTTGTTGTATGAGACCCCCACTTAAATATTTATTTTACTTATTTTTTTAGTATTTGCTTTAATTTGTGAACACATCAACTATCTAGCTATCATGGTTCATAAGATACAGCCTTGTGACAGACAAACAGCGTAGCCTTAGTAATAAGGTCCAGTTTTTACCCTTTGGGTACAGAACTCTAAAAATTTGACTATTTGGTTGGGAGCACCGAAGGCAAACGATCGCACGGTTGTTCATAAACAAAGCGGTTCAAGCGAAAGCCTCGCCGTCTTCCAAATTACATAAAGCCGTAAGAGATCCGCTAGATAGCAACCGGTCTCCACCGGTTTCTATCTAGCGGATGATCATGGAACGGATGATCTGTGGAAGCAGATCATCCGTTCCACGATCACCAGTTCTGATGGTGACCATGATCTTCAGATATGAAGGACAGACCAGAGAGAAAGAGATGCAAAATGTATCGTAATGAACTTACACTTTCATATACCCCATTAGAATATTTTGTTATAACCATATACATGAGAACACTGAATTTTATTTTTTTCCTGTATTATATAAAATAAATTACTATGAATTAATCTCACTAAACCTAGACAACGGCTGGACTGATGTCATTTATTATTTTTGTATTATCCGTCATACAGAGAAGGTTTAAGCACGCGGCGTACCTGGCATGGGTCGATGCTCGAAACTGCAAAGCAAATGACTGATCGCTATAACCTGGGAGTCTTTAATTCAAGAGTGAATAGGTTACTTCTAGGCAAGCGTGCTCCATCTTCGACCACATCATCACTTACCATCAGGTGAGATGGTGGTCAAACGCGAGCCTATTATCAATTAAAAAAAAGTTAAAAGGTCAGAAAGATGACTTTGGAGTCAGTGAGTTAACCATTACAAAACATTTTTTCAGCCTCCACACTAATAGACGGTCAAATGACGAATTTTGATATGCTGTTGCTTAATAGGGAGATTAATAAGAAAATTATACCTGATGATCTTTATCTACTTTTATTAAACAAGACAGATGAAGAGTTTGCTTACGAAGAATGCATGTCTTCATACACTCTGTGTATGACTTTTGTAAGATCTAGGTAAGTAACTTTTAAGTAAATTGAATTGAAAAACATTTATTCGGATAAAGACACACACAATAACATACAATTCAAAATTACAAACATTATAAAAAACAAGATGAAAAACTCGCTGAGCATTTGCTGGGCAAAAGACACCCAGCACTGGTTTTCAGTTGGCACCCAGCAGTGACACACGCACGAGGGTAAGCAAAAAATTCAATGTCAAAGAGTGTGTAGTGTTATAAATACATAAATAAAATAATGCCTGGCAGGCCTGTTGGTCTAGTGGTCAGTAAGAGGCCCTGACTGCTATGCGCAAGGTACCCACTAGGTTCGATTCCCACCCAGGACAAATGTTTGTGTGATGAGCATGATCATTTGTTCTTTGTCTGGGTGTAATTTATCTATAATATGTATGTATTTAGAAATATATATGTATGTTTATCAGTTGTCTGGTACTCATTGCACAAGCTCTGCTTAGTTTGGGACTAGATGGCGTTGTGTGAAAGTTTTGCAATATTATTATTATTTAATATTGAATAGTGCAATATCGTGGGCGCTAAAAACATTTTTGATTCTACAAAAGGCGCTATCAAATTTCCGGGGTTGCGGGAATGATTTAACGAGATATTGCAGCCGCAACACATCGTTACATGGTGAAAATCCCACCCATACGCACGAAACGTTTTGGGAATACTTTAATTGTGCTTACAGAGTGGAATTTCCTGCCAGAGTCTGTTTCCTGGTAGCTATTACCTGGGGGTCTTTGAGAGAATAGGTTTCACAATATCATCGCTTACCATCAGGTGAGATGGTGATCAAACGCAAGGCTATCAACAAATTTAAAAAAAAATGGAGCAAAAGGGTGGGTTTTTGGGGTTCCGAGGCCTAATGGTAAAAAAATAAAACCCTTACAGATTCGTTATATCTACATATCTGACCGGCCATATCTTAGTCATTTTATTCAGAATTTTTTATTGGTAGATAGATGTGTTCTGTGAACAGCTTTACAATTTTTATACAAACACTAGCTGACCCGCCACGACTTCGTTGGCGTGGTATCCTACCCCTACCCAACCGATACCACTACCCCTATCCTACCGATACCCTACCCATACCTTACTCTACCCCTACCCTAACCAAACCCTACACTACCCAGGGGCGTGCACAGGATTATGACAGGGTATGCGGCGGAGTAATCGGTCACAAAAACTTTGCCTTTTATAGATTTTTAGCATAGCCACAGCTACGCATCGTACCATGGTGGCGATGCGTGGCTGTGGCTATGCTAAAAATCTATAAAAGAAAATGTTATTGTGACCGATTACTCCGCCGCATACCCTGTCATAATCCTGTGCACGCGCATGACACTACCCCTACCCTACCCTAAAAATTCCCTACCCCTACCCTACCCTACAGTACGGTACCCTACCCCTACCTCTACCCTATACTCTACCCTACCCCTACCCTTGAGACCTTTCCTACTTTTTTTTTTTCATAAGAACCTCCTGGCAAAACCAAACACAACAAAAAACGAATCAGCCGAATCGGTCAAGCCGTTTTCGTGTTTTGCGCTTAGCAACACATTTAGTAATTCATTTTTATTACATAGATATAAAACATAAAAAAATTGTTTTAGTTCTCTGTATGACAGATGAAACAAATAAGTACATGGAACTGAAACTATTTTTTATTCATTGACCTATAACGTAGATATGTCATTAAAAATAGCATAGAGGTTTCTAAAACCATTTTTTACTAAAGTTAATCTTATTAAAAGAAAGATAAACACTCCCAAATGGGTACAATGTGTATCCCCCACTAACTTTTACAAAAATAAGCTTATAGCATTTAACCCCCTCTAACATTTAAACTTAGAGAGGGAAAATTTGGGTTTACCACTAGTTGCCCCCTCTAACTTTAAAAGTTAGAGGGGAATTAGTGGTAAAGGCTAACTTTTTAATGAAACATTTGGTTACAGTTCTGATTATGACTATCGAATTTGCGCAGACAACAAAAAGACTGCTCAAAAGAAGTCGTACCAGACACTTTGTGAAATGGTCTATGAAAATTGCAAAGATGATGGCGGTAAAATATTATACATATTTTTCTTTTAATCTTTCTATTTGAAGTCATAGGTAATATACACTTGAATAAAAAACCTAAACTACATTTATATACATCTAAAAATAAACTAAAATATGGTGTCCAGAAATTCGTGCGCATCGCTGTCCACTGGTAATGTGCCCAAAAGACTGGCGTCATTGCCACGTTCTATGGCAATGCTTAACCTCTGTTCAAGGTAAAAAGGGAGCATATCGTATCTTTCTTAGATACTAACGACGCCGATTTTGATGACACAGTTGGCGCAGTGGTTGAGCGATGGGATGCTGCGCTGCGTGTCACGTATTCGATTCCCGCACCTAAACAAATATTACGATCTGTAAGGTCTACAGATCTTCGTTCCGGGTCTGTGTGCTTGTGCAAATGAATTTAAATGTTTATTAACGCACTTACGATATAGGAGAAATTCCTAGTGTATGGAAACTTTTTAAACAGACTATTATACCTCCATATTATTATTAGGAATGATTATAATCAGTAGCCTAATGACTAAGGTAACGGACTTGTGATCGAGAGATCGCGGGTTCGAACCCCACCCATTACACTATTGTCGTGAACCCACTCCAAACACAATTATATTTAGCTTATTTGGAGGGGTTCACAAGATTGCTAGTAATAAGAATTCTACCCACATTGCTCTTTATATAAAAAAGAATCTGTTCGTCTGGGTGTGTATTAATTAGTTAGAAACCAGTTTACAACTTGATTGGAAATTAAAGACGTATGAACTAGCTACTGCGAAGTAATTCACCTCGTTATTCGAGCCGCCTCGTTTTTAACTTACCAGTCACTTTATCATTTTACTATCGCTACAATCTTTCTTGAACCTTGGAAATTATTATTATACAGAGAGAACCGTAGAAAAACCCTGCATAACATCCGAAAACATGCGTCATCTATCAACCAGTACTGAGCTTGCATGGAGCCCATACCATCACATAGAGAGAAGACTGGTGTCCTAGTAGAGGGAACTTTATAAGCTGCCTTAATTGGCGATGCAAAGATTCTAACCTAGTCCTCAAGTATCAACTTTGTGAAGCTATCTAAGAATGACACTTATCTATATTATAAATCACATATATGTGGTTTCTTGCTGGTCAAGACGATAATTGTGTTGTCAATTTTCGATGTAATTAAATCGTCTACAGGATGTACAAAACCAATGCGTTCTGGAGAAGAACGCATTGAGTGAATCGCAAATATCGAATCTCCGTGAGTACTATATTGAAGAACGCAATAATATTTCGTATTTTTCTGCTTTTTTAACAACAGGTTTCGTGATTCATCTGATTATGCCTAAACTTAACCTCAACTTTAAAGCAGTGTTGTTCTAAATTTCACCGCTAGAGGCGCGCGGATAATCTTTACATCGCCAATAATATTTTGTTTCTATTTTCAGGAGTCTGGGGATACTTGCACGATGGTGAATGTCAAGTAGAATTTGTCACTGCTTGATGAAATAATACTCGTGTTCTTTAACGATTAAATTATTTGACCTGTCATTTCATATTCGTTTTATTTTTGACTAGCAGTAGCGCAGGTCGAGTAAAAAGTAGCTTATAACCTTCCTCAAACTTCAAGTTACTTCCATATGAAATTTCATTAAAATCCACTCAGTAATTTCGAAGATTATCGCGTATAAACAGACAAACTTGAAACGCCTGGATAAACAAAAAGAAACTAGAATAAACGAAAAATTCTCCAAATTATGCTCAAACTAGAAATGATTGCCTAAGTAGAAATTTGACGAAGGTTCAACCCTTTTCTAATCTCTCGGTTATTTGTCTATTGGCTAAGCAGCTGAAAGTATTTTCTTTGATAGCAAGAACAAAGGGAAAATTTCACATTAGCCATTTATAGAAGTATGTAGATTAAAAAAACAAGGTTCAAACTATTTCTTGAAATTTTAACTATTTAGAAAAAGGTATTTAACCTTTAAAGGTCGAACTGCTACGAAAGCCGATTCAGGAATCTTTAACTGATATAACAAACTCGAACGTTCAGATATACGGACATTTGTTATGGATCTGCAAGAGATTTGGCATAGGTGTGGATTGAAATCTGACCAAAGCAAATGTGCTTTCAATCCCGGGATTATTTATGATATCGTTACGTGAATGAAGCCGCCTTCGACAGCTAATGGCATACATCTAAACTTGGGCATTTATAATATTTATGTAATTTATACATAAATTATAAAGCGATATAACTCAATTGAACATATTATTTTTTTTTTAAATGCGATGTGTCCCGCCTGCTTTTCACTTAAAAAAAAGTTATTTTAAAATCTAAATTAAAATTTTATTTTAGAAAGTGACGAGGACCCATTTGAACATTATATAATTTTCATTAAAAAAATTGGCCAGGTGCGAGTCAGACTCGCCCATGAAGGGTTCCGTAGTAACTATAATAAATATAATTTAATATATTAATTTGAAAAAAAAAAAACTTAAAAATTTCTTAAAACTATTTTTGCAATTTTTACAACTACGCCAAATAACTTTGTTTTTCATAGTGTTTGTATTAATTACAAAGTTATATTTGCGGTTTTAGAAAATATGCTGTATCTCAAAAACTGCACCCGATCTCGTTCAAACCAATTTTGGTTGAAAGATTCCATTAAGATCTATAGACATATATTTTTTTTAGAATTTTGTCTCCATAATTATAGAAGTTAGAGGGGGGACACATTTTACCACTTTACCACTATACCGCGTATATCTTTTAAACGATTGACTTTATGAAAAAGTGGTTTTAGAAACCTCAACGACATTTTAAAGACCTGTCTATAGATAACACACACGCATAGGTTTCATGAAAAAATATATTTTCAGTTTCAGTTCCAGGTATGGGGAGCCCCCCTTTATTTTATTATTTTTTTTTTTCATATAATCGGAAAGCGGTTTACAGAATACATCTACCTACCAAGTTTCTCATGTACAGTTCTAACAGTTTCGGAATAAAAAGGTTGTGAGATACGGACGGACGGACGGACAGACAGACAGACAGACGGACAGACATGTCGAAACTAAAAGGGTTTCGTTTTTTTCCATTTGGCTACGGAACCCTAAAAATGGGATGGATCCCGCCTGCCTGTCACTTTTTTTTTAATTTGCTTGTTTCTTGTTTTTCAGTTGAGCAGTTCGATTTTTTAGATTTATTAAATAAGTTTTTATTTTCAGATTTTTAGTTAAATATTAGTTATAAATTTTTTAGTCCTTTCAATCGATTTAATTCTTTTTTAAAACATTATAATTATTTCCTAAATGTTTAATTCAAATAAAAAATGGTGAGAGAAACCTCAAAATCATTTTTAAAGATCTATTTAATAACACCCCATTTGTCATAGATTGACAATTTTAGATTTTTTATGTTTGACAGTATGGCGACTGGTTGTCGTTGTGCTAATTTATTTTAATTTTAATGTATCCAATAACACTCGCGCCATCAAGATAAATCCAAGGACGTATCATTTATAAAAATCCGTTCACTGGTTTAATAGTTACGAGGGAACAAAGGAACGGACTTACATACATACGCTTCACCGCAGTCGGTTAAAACTAACACTCCTCTTAAATCTACGTCGACGTGTTTGACTTTAAATGTGACTGACTCTGCGTTTCCTACTAAATACAATTACGATATAATAAACTTACTTATCCAATAAATACAATTAAGAAAGCAAACCTCTATAGGTGTCTAATCTAATACTACTGAACTACATAATTATTATTTTAAAATGTATTTACTAAATAAAGAATTAAAAAAAAAGAACAAGTTTCAGAACTAGAACTAAGAATTGCCTCGATGGTCGAGTGGTCGCGCAACTGCTTAGCACGAGGTCCCGGGCTCAATTCCCTGGCCAAGCCAAAAAGTGCTAAAATAAAACTCAGTAGTAGCCCGGAGTTTGAAAATGGCGGTGTGAGACCTCCGTGAGCACGTTAAGCCGTTGGTTCCGGTTTCGACATCTTTGACAGTCGTTACGGGTAGTCAGAAGCCAGAAAATCTGACAATGGTCTGGCTAAGGGGTATCGTGTTACCCAGCTACTGGGTTGTGGAAGTCAGATGGGCAGTAGCTCTACGAATGTATGTC
Organism: Tholera decimalis; assembly: GCA_943138885.2. NCBI lineage: Eukaryota > Metazoa > Arthropoda > Insecta > Lepidoptera > Noctuidae > Tholera > Tholera decimalis. The sequence goes on from OW964572.2 coordinate 4,934,177, forward strand.
TATACACTAGTACTCAGCTGCATCCAGTTAGACTGGAAGCTGACCCCAACATAGTTGGGATACGGAAGAGGCTAAGCAGATGATGAAATAAAAGAACAGTAACCTCTCATATATATATAAGACTTTAATAGGTAATAAACACAAAGACTAAGGCCTCCCGCACATTAGGCGCTCGCGTTCCTCGGGCGTGTGAGTGACGCGGGCGCCGCGTGCGCGATGCGAGCGCACTGCGTAAGCCGCTAAGCGTCACGTGTTGCCGCTGTGTGACGTGTGTGCAGCGAGCGCGCGGCGCACGCGCGGCGCTCGTCTTGGCATTTAACCCCTTTCAGTCAAGTCAGTCACAATTTGGACAGTGCCGTGTTAGCTCACGTCGTTGTGTTGCTGTTTTACAATTACTAACAAAATGGACTCTGACGAGGAAACACTACTGTTAGCTTTGCTACTTTTTGATAGCGGGCGAAGGGGTGAGAACGCGACTCGAGCGCCGCGTGCTCTCTCCACACACGCAGCAGGGCAGGGCAGCTAAACGCGACGCTCACGCAGCGCGCTCGAGGCGCTCGCTCTGCTCACACGCCCGAGGATCGCGCACGCCTAATGTGGGGTCAGCCTTAAATGTAAACCTCCTCGCTAAATTACTTTTTACCTACTATTTTCCATTAAATACTTTCATTGTGCGTACTGCTGAGTGGAATTCCCTGCCCGAGTATGTGTTTCCTGATAGCTATAACCTGGGGGTCTTTAAGTCAAGATTGAATAGGTTACCTCTAGGCAAGCGTGCTCCATCTTCGACCACATCATCACTTACCATTAGGTGAGATGGTGGTCAAACGCAAGCCTATTCTGAATAAAAAAAAACAATCCACATCTTTATTAATTGTATTTATATACCTAGTTACTGTTTGCTTTTATCAAAATTTTACTATACAGTGGTGAAACTTAGTTTATAGTAAAGTGGTGCTAAAGGAAGAGCGTAGATGTCTGAAATACAGATATTCCTTATCTAGTTCAGACACAGATGTTCCTCATTCTGATCCTAGTGTAAGCTTTAATTATAGTGTGTTATATTTTTAGCTGTATGTACCAAATTTGAACGAATAAATTATTGTATTGTATTTAAAACACCTATTTATTGACTTACTTATATCATACAAAAAATTGAATTCCTATTATGGTACCCACACAACAATAAGAATCGTAAATATATAGACTCCACACGTATTTTAATAACTGTATACATAAATGCAACCAAAATAAATCAAACACGAATAAATTAACCTACATTATCTAGAAATGGAACACTTAAAAGTATCAACCATCCGCGCGCCCGTTCGGTAAATAACGATGTTGAATAATTTTAATTTTACATTTTCTCCTAAATTATGCGTCCAAATTAGATACTGTAAAAAGCAAAGTTTATCTTCATACAATTGTCTTCATGATGAAATATATTATTTCGAACATAAGTATTAATATAGCTGCATAACAGTGATACTACAAAGTCATGTCTTATTTTTTTAATATTTTTTACACAATATGTTTTATTGTGTATTATTTACAATAGTTAGATATGTAATAGTAATTTTGCGGTAAAATTTCTTCCGACCTTTATGCTAGATAACCTATAGCCTACCACATGAACCTACCAATCATAATCAAAAATATTAATATAGATAGAGCGCCTTATATTTAACTATTAGCAATATTGTACCCCTTCAACATCTTGCTTGCTTGAACAAACTCCATTCTGGAAAAAATAGAATTACTTTAGTTGTCATAGTCATATTACTGTAGATTAACTAAAGGAGCTCGTGGCTAAATATAACAGCGACAGGTAAATGTTCAAGGTTAAGGAACACTTGCTGAGGTCGGTATAACATACTGAGATTCCTCCGTGACTTGGAAAGCATGGTAAGACCAGGCACTCTAAAATCATTTTCACGCAAGCTTGCGTGAAAAATGCCGTTGTGTGCTAAACGCTAACGCAGTAGTAATAAAGTTGAATATCGCGTACACTCTTTCACCATGTTCGGGTTTGAAACTAAATGTCGTAAGTCTCAATTCTTATTAACGATGCACTGGTCGAGTCAAAGCTCCAGACCCTTGAACACCGACAACGAGTTGCAAGTCTATCGGTTTTCTATCGGGTACATTTTGGGGAGTGTGCGATGGAATTACACAATCTAATTTCGCCAAGTTCATTCAATCATCGGACTACGAGACAAACGGCGAAGCGCCATCGTTTCATGGTGGACATCCCACTCATACGCACAAAACGTTTTGGGTCCTTCATTGTGCGTATGGCAAAGGAGTGGAATTCCCTGCCGGAGTCTGTTTCCCGACAGCTACAACCTAGGAGTCTTTTAAGTCAAGAGTGAATAGGTTACTTTTAGGTAAGCGTGCTCCATCTTCGATCACATCATCACTTACCATTAGGTTAGATAGTGGTCAAACGCGAACCAATTTTCGATAAAAACAAACTAAAGTAATAATTGATCTAGGGAAAAAAAAAATCATATATTTGGATAATAAACTATATTTTCTTACTATCAATACTAAGTTTAGACATAAAAGCCGAGTAATCTTGATTAAATTTTGAATAATCTTTAAAAAAAACATGATTTTCTATTAAAAAATGAATCTAGCGAAAATGTTCCAATTACGTAACTAGTCTTGGACATGTAAAGAAAAAGATCCAATCCTATCCTATCCTACTTCCTACTAATCCTATCCTACTAATCCTACTAATATTATAAATGCGAAAGTTTGTGAGGATGGATGGATGTTTGTTACTCTTTCACGCAAAAACTACTGAACGGATCTGAATGAAATTTGGTAAGTATATAGTTGGCAGCCTGGAATAACACATAGGCTACTTTTTATCCCGAAATTCCCACGGGATCGGGATTTGCGCGGGAAAACCATCCCACGCGTACGAAGTCGCGGGTAGAAGCTAGTAAATCATAAACTAAAGTTCCATTTTGATTGTATGCGTGATTGTTTCAGAATATTAATGCAAAGTTACATACAATTTAGAGAGCCTCCTCTTAAGCCGTTGGTTATTAATATGTACATCTTTGACTGTCTTTACGGGAAGTCAGAAGCCAGACTTTCTGACACCAGCCATGCTATGGGATATCGTGTTACCCAGCTGCTGGGTTTATTCTCTATGGGTTCTGGTGGTCTAATAGGCAGTACCTTCATGTAAATTCTAGTACTCAGCTGCATCCGGGTAGACCGGAAGCCAACACTGACATATGAAGTTGGGATAAGGCGAAGCTGATCATGATTAATTTCTATTTCTAACCAAATGCTAGAATACTATAAATGTCTAGAGGGACAATGTGATCGCCCAAATGCCAAAATATAATGGATTAATTACGTATCGAACCGACAGTGTTTTGTCAATCCAATAAATCAATAGTATGCAAGTAAAACTAATCTTAAATTAATAGAACTTAAGAAAAAAAAGAAAAAAAAAGAGTTTATTTGCCCCATATGCAAAATTCTGATTCGGTTATATACGAACCTTAAATACTACTGATAATCTCCGTGGCAAAATCCAATTTACGAGCAATAAAGGGAATGCCATCAATAAAGGGACAGACATCAGGGTCGCGGGAGAGATACATTAAAATTTACTCAAAACTACTTTTAAATAATTTCTTGCTCAAACTCAACACTATTACATTTTATGTGACAATCATTCTAAGGTTGAGGCTACAGTAGACAGTGATTTGCGATGCGACTGCAAGGGGGAAACGAGATAAATATGGTATGGCTACATTATAAGCGAAAATCGGTATATTCCGCAAAGACGTGGCTACAGTATACCTGCTGTTTACTATACGCATAATGTAGCTACACGCATATTTAGTAGTACTATTGAACTAGTCGTGCAAGTAAGAAATTTTCTAATAAATTCGCTTCAATAAAAATCAAAGATTGCTAGTGATACTTGACCGTGTATACGTGAGCATTCATTTATTTGTTTTAATCGCTCATATGTCGCAGGTCGCGTCGTGGCCTAATGTAGCTTAACCTAAGAGTGCAAAATATTCGTCGTACTGACAGTCACTTCGTCACGCTACCGGTGATAGAACGTCATTTGTCATTTGTCTAACACAGCCCTCATATACCAACCCACGTTGTCACAAGCATAATAAATATAGCACCGTGGCAATTTGTTCGGAGCATGTTTTCAAACTGTGCACGTGATGGAACACACAGCAATTTGATGGTTCATGATTGTTTAGGGAGTGTAGTGAGTTATTATCATCATTATTTGCTGAGCTTTTTTCCAACTATGTTCGATCGGCTTGCAGTCTTAATGGATGCAGCTGAGTTCTACTGACATGAAGCGACTGCTTAACTGACCTCTACAAACAAAAAACTGAGTAAGACGATACGCCTTGGCAAGACCTGTATTAGATTTTCGGTCTAACAAGTAACGACTGTTAAAGATGAACAAATTAGAGCCGAAACTATTAACATACTTTCTCAAGCACGGAAGAATCACGATATGTTAATATGATCATTCATCTATAAGCCGGCCTTGAACTGAACCTTGAAGATTATCCCGTAAGGAACATAGTACCCAATGTGACAAAATATCAATCTGGAAATTTATATAATCTAAGCCAAACGCATTAAACTACTCTCCACCGACCACTGTCAACCTACATCATCCTACGGCCGGTCAAAGGTTTTCCCCTTTGAAAGCTGTTTTGGTCCAAAGCTAGTGAGCATGACCGCTGTTTATTAATCTCGCCTAGCTATCTCATTTATGTACACAACCCACGATAATTAAGTCTCTAAGGTTCCAGCTGGGCCCATAACCTTGTACCACAGAGTTTTTCCTTATGTTTGGATTATTTCTATTCAACTACAGCGAAAGCAAAAAGAAAGTGTCAAAAAGTAAAAATTAGTAAAGGATCGCTTAAGACAAAATTCAAAATATTATACAGGATTGCTACTTTATTATAGGTTTATATGACAATCCATACTTACATATCCATACTCAATATTATAAATGCGACAGTAACTCTGTCTGTCGGTTTGTTTGTCTGTCTGTCACCCTTTTTTATAAAATGATTTAGATGGAATTTGGTATGGGAATAGTTTAGGACTCTGGGAAAGACAGGATGGTTTTAATCCCGAAATTCCTTCGACGCAAACGCAGTCGTGGGCAAAAGCTAGTATATAATATTTATAAATAGCTTCTGAAGGTTTTTCCGAGTTCCCGAATCCGTGAGAAATCCCGATCCTGTTGGGATTCCGGGATAAAAATTAGCCTTTCTTATTCTAGGATGTCAATTATCTACTTATCAAACATTCAGATCTGTTCTGTAGTTTTTGCGTGAAAGGGTAACAAACGTCCATCCATCCGCCATAATAAACTTTTGCATTTATAATATTAGCAAGATTGTTCGTAACTAATATTGAGTGTACATACATACAATGCGTTAAGGGCACTGTTGCGTCTGCCTCGCTTCTGCAGCGCGTCGGGAATGTTCGCAAAGGTGCGGGTGAATTGTTTCCATACAATAATGCAGAACAGGGCGACCTCCACAGAAATCTTAATAATAAGGCAAATTATTAAGATTTCTGTGGCGACCTCGATAGCGGGTAGAGTGCGGGAGGACAACCTTTGGATGGATTTGACACAGAAGGAGAAAATAAATACGTGGGTATTCCACGGTGACCTATTTATCTATATAAAATACAAAACAATAAATAACGTTCTCAAAACATATATATATATATATACAGTGAGGTGCAGAACTGAGTCAGTACCTATACTGATATTCTTTATTGTATTAAATATAATTACTTTTTTTAAGCTTTTTAAATGATATGTGTTATTATATAAAACTATTCCTCACTCAGTATTTAATGCATGTAATTATTGTCTAGTATTTACACTTTAAAATATTGAGATAATCAATTTTGATTGACTCACTTTTGCACCGTGTTTAAAAACTTCTTTGCAGTCGAGGATAAAGGTGTTCAAACTTGTCGAGAATAGTGTAGAAAAAACAATTTTAAGCTTTGTTTATTACTTAGTCTCATTAGATTCAGCACAGTAAACGAATTTACTTGATATATTTATTTTCGATACAATCATGGAACCAATTGCAAAGAATATTATAAAATCTGTTCAAGAGTTACTTAAAAATGGGAAATTGACGAGATATATTGCTAGAGAGTTAAACTTGAGTCAATCAACAATACAAAGAATTAGAGCCAAATGTAAATTTCCCATATCAATTAATGTTGGTGGTCGCCCTAAATAAATATCTGATAGAGGCGTCAGGAAAGTTATTCACTATTTAAGATCTAGTGCGGCGTCTTCAGCTCCTGAAGCGGCGGTAATTTTAAGGCAAGACACTGGCACGTCAGTGAGTAGGTGGACTGCATACAGCACAGACGGTCGGAAATGGCTTTGGAAGAAAGAAGGTGAATCACTACAAACTAAATATTTTATACAAGCAGTGAAACATGGTGGTGGCAATATAAAATTTGGGGTTGTCTGACAGCTTATGGCGTTGGACCAATTACAAAATTGAGAGAAATGTAGATGCTAAAATGTACCTTAATATTCTCAAGACACTTCAACAGATGTGTTGTTGAAAGCTGTTGAAAATATGCCGTACCCTGTAAATTAAGTAATATTCCAACATGATAATGACCCGAAGCATACGTCAAAAATCGTAAAGAATCGGCTGAATAAGCAAGAGTTTCACGTCCTGCCCTGGCCATCTCAGAGTCCGGATATCAATCCGATAGAAAATTTACGGGCATACTTGAAAAGCATGCTTTTAAATGAATATAAAGCACCTCCATCGAACTTAAACATTCTATGGGAACGTGTACAAGAACAGTGGTACCAAATTCCACCTAACTACTGTAAAAACTTGTTAAAAGTTTGGAAAACAGGTTGTATGCTGTTAAAAAAGCAAAAGGTCTTTAGGCCAAATATTGAAATTCTGAAATCAGTATTTTTTGTAATTGGTGCAAAAGTGAACCAATTGTATTTGCAGTAATTGAAAACTAAAAGTATGTTTAAGCTCACAAGACTTTCTTAATTAAAGTAATAAATGAATGTAGTTTTTAATGACATAATTTATTTGTTATTCAAAAGTTGATCCTGTATTTATCACATTACTTTTTTACGAAAATGTAAGTGACTCAGTTTCGCACCTCACTGTATATACATACAAATATTAAAAAAAAGAAAGAAACAAAGACATACATAATAACAACAATTTAAGGAGAGAGATAAAGATCTTTTACTAAGTTCTTGAAAGAAGATAGGGTTTGTGCTTGTCTTACTGACACGGGTAGAGCATTCCACAGCCGTACTGCTTGAGCTGCAAACGACTTACCATAGTATTTGGTGGCGTGACTCGGTACCGCAAGCCTTAAGTTTTCTGATGGCCTCAGAGATTTTGCATGTGTGTCATGAAGGAACTTAAATCGTTCTTTAATCTCCTTACCGTCGTTGCCGACAGGTTGGACGAACCATTTTTGCGGCATTGCATTGGCGAGCCCTACATGCCCCCGTGTACAAATCATGGAGCAGATAGGGTACTATTTAATATATTACTTGTGTAGTGTGTGTATTATGTGTAATTTGTGTTTATTTTTATGTCATTTGTATTGTGTCGTAAAAATTTGGCGAGTATAGATTTAAGTAACATCTCTGGAAGAATAAAATTAATAAAATAAAATAAATAAACTTTCCTCGGATTTTGGACCTCATAAGTATGTGGACAATTTCGTTTTTATTACTTTGTTTTTGTTTTATATAACTTACTACTAAGTAGTTCTGTGTCGGGGCGTTATTCCCAAATAAAATAACTTATAAACTCATCGTATTTGGTTAGTGGAGGTATAAATAAAAGTGTCTTGGTCGTTCGCTGGTAACATTTAAAACCACAATCATACATACATTAGGTATTCATTAAATTGAAATGTTTTTGAGGCGAAAGGAAAATATAAATATTCATGGACTTCCTTCTTTCTGGAGCGGTCGAATGAGTCTGTCAGAGTCACTAAAATTACTAAGTGTTCCTTCGCACACTTTCAGTATTAGGCGACTAGTTTAAATTAAGAACCGTTTTAAGTTACAAGTATATCCTTTTATATCTAGCTTCCTGAATATGCCTAAGGCATTTAACCCGCTTTTGTAACTGTGCACGAAGTCTAATTAAATAAATGTATTTTACTTACGCCGCCAACTATTACAGTTCTCATATTCCATTTCGCAGTAGTTACCAAATGTTTTGTAGTATCCATCGTAATGTCGAGCGCAAATCACGTTACGTCTGAAAAAGAGCAAGTTCTTAGTATGTAGCTTGTATTGTAACCTAAATTACGTATGTTTTTCTAAGATCGACGATATAGGTAAGTAAATTATTTTTCAAACTTTTTCATTATGATCATCAACCATTGTTTTTCATTTGTTAATGTATTTATTTTTATATATATTTTTTTTTGAAGCGTCAATAGCGGTTTAGGTGTCGGACTTGTGACCGAGAGGTTGTGGGTTCGAACTACACCTATTGTCGTGACCCACTCCATATATAAACACTTAGCTTAGTTTGACGGGCTCACGAGCTTGCTAGTAATGTGAATTGTGAAAAAAAAATGTTTGCAAAGGTATTAAAGACACTTTCAAGCTTAAGAAAAGAAGTTACTTACTTGTAATACCTAGGACATTTCTTGAGAAAAGTGATACATCCAAAGTCGATGAGATCAGCCTTTTGAAAGACAGTTTTCTTAGGATAGTATATGACTCTCCAAGGTCGCGGATGGCTGGCATTTACGTAACTACGCATGCCCTCGCTGCGAATCACCATCAGAACTAGAATAATAGCCAAATAGGTAAGTAAAGAGTCTACCATGGTGGACATCCCACCCATATGCACAAAAGGATTTAGGAATAGTTTCATTGTGCGTACGGCTAAGACGCGGCGAAGTCTGTGTTTCCTGACTGCTATAGCTTTAAACTAAGGATCTTTAAGTCAAGATTGAATAAGTTACTTCTAGGCAAGCGTGCTTCATCTTCGATCACAATCATCGTTTGCCATCAGTTGAAATGGCGGTCATGCAATATCATATCAATAAAAAAATAATTAAGTTGCGGGCTAGACATTGGGAGAAGCCCCAACCGTCAAGGTAATCAAGGTAAAAATGGGGCACCAAAACAAGCATCAACGGACAGACAGAACGACTTTTAATCGGCAATGTCAAATTTGCAAGTGCGAAAGTAAGAAAAGTAGCGATTCAGTAAGTTCTTATTAAGTTCTATAGTTTTAGTTATTTATATTTTTTATAATATGAGCACGGTCTGCAGTATGCTGGTTTAATTTGAAACTTTCAAACAAACGCTAATGTTTCCTATTATCATACTTATCCGTCCTACTATTTAACTTAAATGTTAATGTGTGCTAAGACTATCTAAGACACTAAAAATAGACTGGCTTCAGTCGATTTCTTTCAAACGCTGCTTCACAAATTTCTCACCGAGAACGCTATTCCAGTCTCAGTATAGCAAGCTGCACCCACTGATGTGCAGGTATTTTACTAACTCTTTAGGTGACATTTTAGGACATATTTAACAAATAGCGTGGCTACTGGTCCCAACATAATATTTAAATGTAACCTCCATCGATCCGAAGAAGAAGGACATAATATTTGTATCATAAATACTGCCCATTCTTAATCGCGTCCACTTAGCTCTTCCAGCACTCGATCTCTACTCAAGAACATCTTTATATAACATAGCTTCATACATTTTTCTTACTACTATAAACGTGATGATAATGTAGAATGATTTAAAAAATAAGTCTTTTTTTTCTCAGGAGAATTGTAGTGAAAGGCCAGGCACGGGCGATTTTTTTTATTCTCATGATATATCTCACGGGGTTTGAGATATAATTTTTAATCTCATTAGAATACAATGTTTTACTTAAACATGAAAAATTAAAACTAAAACCTGTTACTAAATACATACCAAATCCTAATTTAATGCTCAGATATTTAACTCTATTTTATATCTATTATATATATATTTTTTTTTTTGATAGGGCCACTCGTAGTTTAGCTCGCTAAGGCTATCTATTGTATTAATGCTATCCCAGTATATATTCAAACTAGCTCTGCCCGTGACTTTGTTCACGCGTAAGTATTTTTTTCGTAAATCCAGATTAGGGCGTCCGATCCCGGAATACCGAGATCTCGGTATTGCGGGATCCCGCGTCATTTTCCAATCCCGCGTGATGCGGAATTCCGGGCGCGGGATCCGCGGGATTTGCGGGACTGAAAAAAAGCATGCACACGACCTCTCGCGAGCGCGATCGCTCGGTGACAGGCGGCCGGCAGTGTTGCAAACAACGCGGGAGCCTTAAAGAGCAGAGCAGTTTAAAGTTTAAAAGCATGATAAAAATGTAATTTTATGGATTACGATTTTGAATTTTGGAATGAGTGTCATATATCCAATATCCACATATATAATCGTAATCCATAAAATAACATTTTTATCATGCTTTTAAACTTTAAACTGCTCTGCTGGAAAGTTGCATATTTTCAGATCCGACATTGTTGATAGGGCGTGTCGATATAAATGTGAATATTTTCAATATGCGGGATCCCGCAAATACCGAGATCCCGCGGGATTGAACATTCGTAGTCCCGCAAATACCGAGATTGAATTCAGGCTGCGGGATTGGATGCCCTAATCCAGATACTCTGCTAATTTCCGGATGACAAGCAAATATGTTGCTACTGAACCTCTATTTTTCTATGTTTTTATTTACATTAAAATCATTTTAGCCATTCCTGAGATTATCCCAGACAAAAAGAGACTGACAATTTTTATTTATACTTTATTGTACACCTTACAATACACTTAAGGTTACAAATAATAAAACTAGTGTACAATGGGCAGTCTTATCGCACAGGGCGATCTCTTACAGACAACCTTTATAAACATTTGATTGTATTTTAGAATCATGTTGATGATGAAATATTATAGAATAATAATGGTTTTTCTGACCGATTTCAGCCACGGCGGCTAATCTCAGCGGACATAGTACAGGTGCACTCTTTGTTCCCCTACTCTCATAGTCTGATGGGATGGTAATCCGACAGGATTAGGGAGAAATCAGGCACAATACCAACAGCTAAACGTGCTTTTTGAGGCGCAGGGTTTTAAACTCCGAGTTACTAGTGAAAATTTCTAATTGAAAAACTCAATAGCACTTTTTGCCTTACCCGGGATCAGACCCGATTCCTGTTGTTCAGCTGTCGCGTTTACGACCACTAGCCCTATAAGCGCTTGAGAAAACACAGTTGTTTTGAAATCACAAACAGATATTATTTTATACAGAGTTGATACGACCGACGGGTTTTCCTTTAAACTGCGTATACTAGGTACCATTTTCAAGCTTTGTACCAAAAATGAATTAAATAGGAGAAGTAGTTTAGTCGCAAATGATTTTGATGAGATGCACCTTAAAGCGATAAATCTGACCAAGTCAAGAGATAACACACGCCGCGCGACGTCGCCACTTTGTTACCTAAGTATCTAAGGTCAGTAACATTTATTTACAAAGGGTGGTTGCGTTTTATTCTGACTTGTAAGCTATTTAGTTCGTTTGAAAAAAAAAAATATTTTGGCGCTTTTTATTTATATGTATGTGTAGAGCACGTTATTAGATTCATTATACTGTTTAATTAACAATTTTATGTATATATACAAATGCTATCAAATTTTATGTTCAAAAGGGAGCTTCGCTTAAAATTGGGTTAGGTCTCTATCGGACAACGGTTATCGTGCCAGATACCCGTTTGGTTTGCCCAATGGTCTAATAGCCAAGAGCGTCGGTCGACATCTCAGGACGTTTGTATCGGTACCTACAGATATCGATAACGCTATATCGATACCACTAAAGAAAGGTCGTGCTGCGAATCGATTCTATCTTATTAAAGTTACTTTTGCGTCTTATTACTGTTGCCGCAAGGCTTTTGTTACTTTGGGCAAAATATACCATTCATCATTATTTTTATATTACTGATGGGCCCACTCTTGACCTCGATCCCGCCTGATGGTTAGCGATAGATAAGGTCTAAGATGGAACGAGCGAGCCCAGGAGATGCCTATTTACTGTTGCTTTAAAGGCAGGGAACACAGAAGCCGGTAGAGAGTTCCACAGCTTGGCTGTGCGCACAATAAATGTGGAGGAGAAGCGCTTGGTACGACAAGACGGTATATCAACCAAGTGTGGATGATATCCAGCCGTGCGTCTGGTAGACCGGTACTGAAAGGGAGATGGAGGGTACAGGTCATGGAGCTCCTGCGCACACTCCCCGAAGTACAATCTGTAGAAAACCTCATCCTATCATTTTGGGATTTAGTTCCAGTCTTACCGGACGCTTCTGGGTACTAGAGTCAGTAACTATTAAGTAATCTGTGCTAGAGTGTTACATGGAGAGACTGACCATCTTATCTTCACATTCTTATCTGACCCCACGGGTCGACATGCGACACATAGGTGTGTTTCAAATTCGTTGTAAAATAGTATATTCTATCTATCTATCAATGATCATCATTAGAATTTAAAACGGAATATTTAACCTGTGTATTTATTGTTCCAAGTTTTCGATATTTTGGCACTGTTGCAAGCGCCATGATTACGGATGAACTGGAGTCATTGCGAGTGAGAGAGAGCTTCTTTCTCGTTGGCGGCATGGTAGGGCAAGAGAAACACTCGTCGTCTTCCGAATAACACTAATTCCGAACCCTTATTAATGCTGACCATAATCCTCAGATTTAAGGGGCCGACCAGATCAAGAGAGACCCAATTTTTTTTAAAGAGAACTTTCGATTTGGGTAAACGTTGGTGTGTCTGGAGTTCGCGGCAATAGTAGGTATAATGGATGGAGTTCGAACTCACGACCTCTCGATCACAAGTCCGACATCTTAGCCTTTATGTTATTGACGCTTCAAATAGTCATATATCTCAGTGTTAACTACTATTAATAAACGTATGCAACAGCCACCAAACACGAATATTGGTTCTCATACCCCACAAATTCACAAAAACACATAGCATCATAAACTGGAAAAATATACCAATCGTCAATTTTCCTACCAATACCTTGTAAGTTATTTTCTAGTTGAGTGCCATAGCGTATAGAAAAAGGTTTAATAAATAAAGAAATACACGACAATTACTTACGCAGTAAAAACAACACTGAAATGTAACGTAGCATTATTTCGCACGCGCCTTTTTTCACCATTTTTTTTAATGTCAGCACAGGTGTTACTTTTCCTATCAAGAACAAAATACATAAAATGTTATGAAAGCAGAATTTCTAATCTTAACACCGTTACGTTATAATTATTGTTATTTCTTGATAAGGAACCGTAAATATCTCAGCGCAATTAATTTTTGAGATTATTGCGTTGCCATTGTTAGGAGAGTGGAGCTAGTGGCTACAAGATAACACACCAGTCGATCGTCAAAGTTAAGGTTTATCTTACATGCCTTTAAGCCTGCAATACATGTTGGCCGAGCGTAGGCCAACGCGAGCGTTGCCAAATAGGTACAAGGCAAGAAATAATGTCCACACGTTCGACAAGTACGTCGAATGCCAATGCAGACGACCAATGTAGACGAGGGTCTGTAGGGCTCCCCACACGTTGGCCGAGCGCAGGCGAGCGCCTTTGATTTATGACCAAAAACCGACACCGATCCGAAGTGAGGCAACTGATCACGAGCAACTGCGAGCGAAGACAAGTTGCACCAAATGATCTCTATACACGTTGGCGCTGGCTTCCACTGGGCCAGCTATGCAAGTGACACCGAGCGATAGCAAGACATGGCAAATATACCGTTTACATGTTGGTATTGGCCTTCACTCGACAACGCTCGGCCAACATGTATTGCAGGCTTTAGAAGCACAAAGTTCGGTGTCAGTTGTTATTTGTACATCTTGGACAGTCGTTACAGATAGAAGCCAGAAAATCAGACAAAAGCAGTTGGGTATTGTGTCCAGCATCCAGCAATTGGGTTGTAGAGGTTACTTAGTCGTTGCAACTGACTACTATAGTTGGTTCACGTTAAGAAAATAGTGACGTCATCGTTGTCCGCCGGCCTACCAATTAGGTAACAACAAATTATAAAGCTAAGTTCACAGTGACCGGTTGACTGCAGATCTTTTGGCGAAACGGTTGTATTTTATGCGTTATATATAAAATAAATAAATTTAATACAATCCTATTAAATTGGAGTGGGCCCAAAAAAAATTATGTTGGTGCCAAAAACTCAACATTCAAAATGATTGATGAAAAAAAAATAAAGGCGAGAGGAAGAGAATTGCCTCTCCCCCGCGCGTTCAGCCTCCTCCTTCGCTAGCATGACTGCTTCGCAGAAGGAGGTGACTGCATCCCATTTCCTCTCGCTCCGCACCATGGTCTGAACCAGGGCCGCCGCTCTGTCTTCTGTACAACTGTCGAAGATGTTCATATGACAGCTGGGATCAACGGCTTTACGTCTTTCCAAGGCACAAAGAAATATCGATATGTTAAAATGGTCACCATCCACGGATCAACCTTGGAAAGTGTTGCCTACTCTCAAAGAGTGATCCTTATGGCTGCTCCTATTTAGCTTCGAGCTTTTAGATCAGGTAAGGGAAAACAACAATAAATATTGAACAAAGCAATGAGTTTAATTGTACTTTATTTATAACAGGCAGTTTAATAATGACTTGTATGTGACATATTATTGATCCACACTTCTTAGCCTAAACAGAAAGAATTCCAGTTTGCGTAAGAGTTGTATAAAATACGAACAAGAACAAAGTTATGGCGGTACAAACACAACATATTATCAGAATATACGACCTCCTCCATTTGTTAAATACTATTTTAAAATGACCAAAAAACTTTGATGGCATTGGAAATTTACAAATGAATTTATGTCCTTTAAAGCACGAGTAAATAGGCATCTTCTGGGCTCGCTCATCCCATCTTAGACCTCATCTATCGCTTACCATCAGGCGAGATCGAGGTCAAGAGTGGGCCCATCAGTAATAAAAAATGATAAAAATGTGTTTTCAAGTGATTGTACTTCGGAGAGTGTGCGCTCCACAACCTGATCCCTCCATCTTCCTTTCATTGCCGGCCTACCAGACGTCATGCTTGGTACCATCCTCACTTAGTTGTTACTCGTATCTTTTCTGTCATAGTAAAAGTTTCTCCTTCATATTTATTGTGCGCACAGCCAAGGTGTGGAACTCTCCACCGGCTTCTGTATTCTCTACTATATATACATATATGACCTGTTAGGCATCTTCTAGGCTCGCTCGTTCCATCACAGAACTCACCAATCGCTTACCATTAGGCGTTATCGAGATCAATAGCGGGCACATACGTAGTAAAAAAATTATGAAAACTTATATGATAGGTGTTTATTTAGAACTATGTTGTGTTATGACTTGCTGCTAAACATCATTTTCGTCAGAGCTTTGAACTAAAGTTTTGGCTTGAGTGAGCACGTCCACTGCGGGTCCAGCACTAATGACTGCATCCCGCACTCTTTTTCCAACGCCTTCCTGCAAAGAAAGCAAAGAAATATTTTACAAAATGTTTAGTGGCCACCAAATGAGGAGCTTGATGCTAAATAATAAGACGTTTAATTTCTAAAAAATATTATATTTTTTTAAAATTGATATATATAATTTCTAAAAAAAATATAAATAACAGCCGCACGGGTCAATCCTCGGGGTTAAGCAACGCTTACCGCGGTTTTTTAGTCGATTGGTGACCATCTAAACATATTGAGATCCCATCGTGCCTTTGAAAGCTCGTTAGGCTGTCATTTGTACATCTTTGACAGTTGCTCAGGTAGTAAGAAGCCCAGAAATGGTGGTCGTCGGCACCAGGCTGGAGGCAGTCCAAAGTGGCGATGCCAAATCTAGACAATAAACTAACCAGGCGCCTCCTACACCTGGACAGAAGAAGCCTGCGAATGGTGGCGGGGACCATCACCGGGCACTGCTCACTGAACAAACACTATCACACAATAGGTATAACGGACAGTCCCTCGTGCAGGGCATGCATGGGGACGGAGGAAACGGTAGGACACGTGCTCCTAGAGTGCACGGAAATCACCGACATACGGAAACGAACCCTCGGGTCATCAAATTCCGTTACAGATATCCTGATTAGACCGAAAGACCTGATCTGCTTCTGGAGGGAGGTTGGCTGGATGGAGTGACGGCCGACATGGCTCACGCACAATGGTCTCGTGCAGAGACCAAGTGCGGAAACCTTACTACAGAAGAAGAAGAAGAAGATCTGGCACGGGTCTTGCCAAAAGGTATCATGATACCCAGCTACTGGGCTGTGGAGGTCAGACAGGCAGTCACCCTACGTAGTTGGGAATCCTAGCAAAGGTGAGACGGTACTTCACACCTGAACGGCTGCTCAATCTCTATCAAGCCCAGGTTCGGTCGTGTATGGAGTACTGCTCTCATCTTTGGGATGGATCTGCCAAGTACCAGCTGGATGCGCTTGAGCCTATTGAGAAACGGGCCAAAAGTCTCATTGGCAACGATGCACTAGTCGAGTCAAAGCTCCAGAGCCTTGAACATCGACGACGAGTTGCAATTCTATCGGTTTTCTGTCGGTTACATTTCGGAGAGTGTGCGATATAATTACAAAATCTAATTCGGCCAAGCCTGTTCCATCATTGGACTACAAGACAAACGGCGATGCACCATCGTTTCATGGTGAACAGCCCACCCATACGCACAAAACATGTTGGGAATACTTTCATTGTGCGTATGGCTAAGGAGTGGAATTCCCGGCCGGAGTCTGTTTTTCCTGATCGCTATAACCTAGGGGTCTATAATTCAAGAGTGAATAGGTAATTTTTAGGTAAGCGTGCTCCATCTTCGACCACATCATCACCATATCACCACATCATTACCATCAGGGGTGATTGTGGTCAAACGCGAACCTATTATCAATAAAAACGAACTTTCTCAAAGGCATTCTCTACCAGTCAACTTTTGGGTTAAAAAACTCATCGTGGTAGGTGTACAAGAAGATGTAATGAAATAATATGTATAATACTAATATTTACTAATCTATACTTATAATAAATCTGTAGAGAGGTTAATTCTGTACATGAAATATATTTACAAAATAACTATCAGGGGGTGATGAGGGATCGATACTGATGCCAAAAATGCAATCAGTAAATTTTTTGTCTGTCTGTCTGTCTGTCTGTCTGTCGGTCTGTCTGTCTGTCTGTCTGTCCGTATAACCGTTATAGAAACAAAAACTACTCGACGGATTTTAACGAAACTTGGTACAATTATTTTTCAAACTCCTGAGCTGGTTATAGTATACTTTTCATCACGCTACAATCAATAGGAGCAGAGCAGTGAAGGGAAATGTTGGGAAAACGGGAGAAGTTACTCCATTTTTTAAGCTTCCATCGCGAGTGCAACCTTAATGGTCAAAGCTACACAGAAATCATTTATGACGGAAATGTTCTCCTTAAAATTATATAAAAAATATCCCACGACAGCATATATCTATCTTTTATGGTTGACTCACAATAACACGTGTAACTCTCGAGCTTAGCAGTTCGAAGCTTTCTGATTATTATTCTGCTCCGAAATTTAAAACCACCACAACTTTGCAATGCAACTCGGCTAAAAGTAACCCAGTTGCAACAAAATATAATCGAGGCTCAAATTTTAACAGGTAGCGGTGCAGGAGAAACTGTCTTTATTCCCAGAATTCCCATAATACCAAATAGTTTTCCATTCCAATTTAAAAGAACGCAATTCCCAGTATCGGTGTGTTATGCAATGACAATTAATAAGGCTCAAGGGCAGACTTTTCGTGTTGCTGGAGTAGATCTCGGTGTCAGTTGTTTCTCGCATGTTCAGTTGTACGTCGCTCTTTCCCGGGTTAGCATTTCTAGAAATCTTTATGTTCACGTGCCGGACGGGTCAACTTTCAACATAGTTTACCCGGAAGCTTTGCGCTAAAGTACTTTCGTTCTATAGGTACTTAAGCCTCATGTGAACGTGATCTAAACAATATTACCAATACATTAACTTAATAACACACAAGGAGTTAC
Source organism: Tholera decimalis (assembly GCA_943138885.2). NCBI lineage: Eukaryota > Metazoa > Arthropoda > Insecta > Lepidoptera > Noctuidae > Tholera > Tholera decimalis. The sequence continues at coordinate 4,952,344 of OW964572.2, forward strand.
ACGCTGACGGAGTCACGGGCACAGCTATTAACAATAATATTGTGCGGTTCGGTATTGCGATATTTTTCAACAGTATTATAGATTGACATAGGTATTATATTTCCCTACTAAATTACGAAGGTTAATCTGTCTGTTACATCAAAATCACTGAACCGTGAGGAAGGACATAGGCTACTTTTTTTACGAAAAACGACGGAAACATGGACGAAGTCGCGGGCAACAGCCATCTGTACTAATAATATAAGGCTTAAGAGTTTGTTTGTTTGTTTGAACGCGATAATCTCAGGAACTACTGGTTCGAATTGAAAAAATATTTTTTAATTAAATAGTCAATTTATAGAGAAAGGCTATAGGCTATATATCATTACGCTAAGGCCAATAGGAGCGGAGCGCCAATGAAGAATGTTTCAAAATCGGGGTTAAATTTAACGTTAGCTCAAAGTTACTTTTCCACGCGGACGAAGTCGCGGGCAAAAGCTAGTTAAAGTATAATATTCTATTGATCATGGAATGAAAAATATTAAATACCTATATACTTAATTATGTAATCAACACCTTTATGCAACCCATGTATCACAAATAAACGATTTGATTTGATTTGATTTATATTTTATTAAATTTATTTTTAGTAATTATTTACTTACTTAAATGCGAGGATTATGTGGATTTTTTTTGTTTTCATTTATGATTTTTTAATTCCTGCTCTCTCTTAAGACGGTGTCTGGCAGTTTGAGTACTTTCATGACCTTCTCAAATGTCCTTTCTTTGCATTGTTCGTCAGGTCGTTGAGCTCCTTATTAGTCTAAAGTTGAGCTTACAGACTAACTGACAAAGGCTTGCACTGACAGGACGGGTCTACTCAAATATGTATGGTTCTTTCCTCAAAAGGCCATTTCAGACTAATCTACATAATCCTCATAAACTATTGTGAATATGTGAACTATGTACATGTAGGTTGTTTTATCCAAGTTACACATGACTGTTTGGCAATTTGAGTACTTTTTGCGGACTATCCAAACGTCCTTACCTTGGTATTGTTCGTCAAATCGTTAAGCTCCGTGTTTTAAGTTGAGCTATACGTCATTTGACAAATGCTTGCACTGTATGGACAGACCTACTCAAATCTGTGAGCATCTTTCCTTAAAAGATCGCTACAGACGGTAACCTACAAGGTTCCATAGATTGTATGGACTTTAAAAGAGACGGACCCCTGAGTTTGTTTCGGTGTTCCTTCTCAGGGTAGTCAGTTAGGAAACACCGGCCTCATCTAGTTTAATTTTACAAAAAAATGACGTGTAAGAGTGTTATATAATAACCAATTTGCAAAATAAAAATCATTTATCATTTAATAAAATACAATCATAATATATGCTAAAATAGTCCATACTTAATATCCATCCATACCAATGTTATAAATGTGAATGTAACTCTGTCTGTCTCTCTGTTACCTTTTCAAGCTTATACTGCTGAACCGATTTAGATGAAATTTGGCTTGGGGTTTAGGACCCTGAGAAAGACAGGATAGTTTTTAACCCGGAAATCATCGCTTAAGGATGTAAAAAGGGTGTTGGAATTTCATACACGCAATCAATAATGTCCCCGCCCTCCCCACACACATAATACACTTAGATCGCTGAACCGATTTAGATGAAATTTGGTATGGTGTTAGTCCTCGAAAAGACATAGGATAGTTTTTATCCCGGAAGCCAGACGGATGAAAACTAAATCATTCGCGTATTCAAGAACCACTCTTAACATTTTTTTTTAAACTACACAACTAGATGTAGGCTATACAAATCTTTGTTTAGGGCGCCAACCATGTCGTTTACATTTTAATTGATCAAGTTAACATACGAATCATTTCTATTTTTTTAAGTAGGTAGGTACTTACACTTTTATCTACTTTGTATATCCTATCTAGGTATTAGTCTATTCTTGCAGATTAATAATAGACACATACGCGAAAGTAACTCTGTTTCTCTATCTGTTACCTTTTCACGCCTAAGCCACTGAAGCGATTTAGATTAAATTCGGCATGGGAATAGTTTAAGACCCTGGAAAGGACATAGGATAGTTTTTATCCCGAAATTCCCACGGGATCGGGATTTACGCGGGAAAAACCTCCCACGCGAACGAAGTCGCGGGCAAAAGCTAGTAAACTAATTAATACAGTGTTTGTAATAATCTTTCAGATTCTTCATCTTATTAATCTTTGATTTGAATCTTGATAAATATAAAATGATGGTCACCCATCCGACCCGGCAAGCTTAACCGTAACTTAAAAATCGTACGTTTAGCTGTTATTATTTAGTCAATTCCTCTTTTTCAACATGTATCCTCTTAAGACCAGGCAGTGCAAAATAATTTTCACGCAAGCTCCACCCCCATCCACCCCGGGTAGGCCGTTGTATACTAAACGCTAACGCAGCAGTAATAAAGTTGAATATCGCGTGCGCTCTTTCACCATGTTCGGTTTCAAAACTGCCGTTGTGTGATAAACTCTAACGCTGCAGTAATAAAGTTGAATATCGCATGCGCTCTTTTACCATATTCGGTTTCGAAACTAAATGTCGTAAGTCTCAATTCTTATTTCGTTTATAACTAAAGTGATAATTGATCTAGAGATAAAATGTCCTATATTTGGATAATAAACTAAATTTTATTATTGTCAATACTAATTTTAGACATAAAAGCCGAGTAATCTTTATTAAATTTAGAATAATCTTTAAAAAAGACATGATTTTCGATTAAAAAATGTTTCGAGTGAAAATGTTCCAATTGCGAAACTATTCTAGACATGCAAAGAAAAAGGTCCAATAAATCATATACTAAAGTTCCATTTTGATTGTATGCGTGATTGTTTCAGAATATTAATACAAAATTACATACAATTTAGGGTGCCTCCTCTTTAAACTAAATTTTATCGAAGTGAGTCGTGTAAACAACACAAAAAAATGAAGAAAAACTTACAATTTCTTTGAAGAAATCCCACGCTGACGCTGTAGACATGATGACGAGGCAAACACACAAGAAGATTACAACTTTGGAATTCATTTTAATTTAATTACTTATTAAACTTGGCAAACAACTACTGAGCAGCTTCGTAGTGACTTATTCGAAGTTTGAAAATATAATGATAACAGTGAAGTAACGTTCTGCTTAAATACTAACTTAAAGTAGACCCGATGTTAAAACATTGAAACTAATAGAGACATTAAAAAATTGGACAATTGCGAGTCAGACTAGCCCATGAAGGGTTCCGTAGTAACTATAATAATATAATATAGCTAATATGTATATTTATTTGACGAATAAAAAACAAACCTTAAGAAATTCTTAATACTAGCTTATTTACATTTTTTACAACTACGCCAAATAACTTTGTTTTTCATAGTGTTTGTATGAATTACAAAGTTATATTTGCGGTTTTATAAAATATTCTGTATCTCAAAAACTGCTGACCCGATTTCATTCAAACCAATTTTGGTTAAAAGTTTACATTAAGATCTACAGACATATATTTTTTAAAGATTTTTCACTCCATTATTATAGAAGTTAGAGGGGACACATTTTACCACTTTGGAAGCTTATATATTTTAAACGATTGACTTTATAAAAAAGTGGTATTAGAAACCCTTATATCATTTTTAAAGACCTGTCTATAGATACCACACACGCATAGGTTTCATGAAAATAATATTTCCAGTTTCAGTTCCATGTATGAGGAGCCCCCCTTATTTTTTTTTTATTCTTAAAATCGGAAACCGGTTTAAAGAATACATATTTAATTTTACCACGTTAAAAAAAAAAAAAAAGTTCCATGTATTTTAATTGTTTTCTTAAAATCGGAAAGCGGTTCACAGAATACATCTACCTACTAAGTTTCACATGTGTAGTCTTAATAGTTTCGGAATAAAATGGCTGTGACATACGGACGGACGGACAGACAGACAGACAGACAGAAGGACAGACATATCCAAACTATTAGGGGTTCCGTTTTTTGCCTTTCGGCTACGGAACCCTAAAAATGATTCATAAACACAATCAATAAGGCTGATTTTCCTGTTTATTACTTTACTGAAGGATAATAAAGAAAAATGTTCCTTAGTCGTAGAGACTTATGAATTAATTTAGATTGTAACCGGTAAGTACAAGATGATAATAAGTTCACGAGGTGACTAACCAGACTTAAGAAATGGGAAAAAACCTTTATAGTGAAGTACCCATGAAATTATACACAGTAACAACGTAATAAAAATATTTGCAGGGACGCGACGTGGGCAATCATTATAACGTATATCAACTGATTTCCTAAGTTTAAACTGTGCTTAGATTTAGTTGTCCTAATTAAGCTCTAAGTTAAAAGACATTCTTTGCCCCCTTTGGTGGGAAATCATCCAATGACTGCCTCCCGATCAGGGCGAAGCGGGAGGGTGTGACTTTTACTGACTAAAACCCACCCATGTTCCATCATATGCCCTTCGTGTTCCGAGGCCGCGGTGACTCTTTCGAACAATTTCCCAAGCCCAGCAGGCAACGGCCCCCTTATGGGCCCCGTCAATTTTGCTGACACTCTTTGAGGCGCGCGTGGAACACTCGGCGCCGCGACGTCTACCCGGGCCTGGTTTCAGTCGGGCGGCGAGCTACCCATTGCTCGCAGCCCGCAGGCCCGCACCTATGGTGGAGGGATGTCGTCTAAGCCCTAACAGGCGATGCAAATAAATGGTTTCGCAGTAGTAACGGGCCCGGTGCTGATGGTGATCACAGAGACGGTTTAACGAAGTGATACCAGGGCGGCTGAAAAGTTTTGAGCCTAACTACCTTTAAGTATTACTAATTACTCGCGCATCATACCACTAATTGCGGGTATCCTAAGAAATACATATGTCAAGTTTCATGTCATTAGCATCATTACGCTTTTAGTAATTGAACCATAAACGTCACCATGTCCTAGTCATCCGCACTTTGCACGAAATTGGAGTACAGAGCTGTCATAAAATTGTTAACAAAGATGAACAAAACGCCGACGGAAATATTTGAAGAGATGTCAGCAGTTTATGGGGAGTCTGACCCTTCATTTGCGACCATTAAACGTTGGAACCGAGAGTTCAAACACAGCAGGGAGTCGCTCGAAGATGATCCCAGGTCGGGACGCCCAAACACCGCCGTTACCGAAGAAAACGTTGAAAAAGTAAAAAAACTTGTTCTGGAAGATCGGCGAATCAAGTTGTGGCAAATAGCTGAAGCTATGGGCATCAGGAAGACATGAATCGGAAACATTTTGCATAATCACCTGCACATGAAAAAAGTGTTCGCCCGATGAGTGCCGAAAATGCTGACGCCACTGGACAAGCAACGTCGAGTCACAACTTCGCATGAGTTTTTGGAGATCTGTGGCGATAATCTGACGATGTTTTTTTTGCTTTATTACTATCGATGAAACCTGGATTCGACAGAATGATCCGGAGTCAAAACAGGAGTCAATGCAGTGGATAGAAAAGGGAGAAAAGCCGCCGAGGAAGTTCAACGTGGAAAGATCGACGTCCAAGCTCATGGCCACTGCTTTTTGGGATTGTGAAGGTATTTTGTTCATTGGTTACTTTCTTAAAAATACTACAATGAACGGAAATTACTATGCCATATTGTTGAAAAAGGTACGTCAAGTGGTTGTTCAGAAACGGAGAGGCAAACTGGCGAAAGGAGTACTGTTTTTGCAAGGCAACGCGCCCTTCCACACTGCGCGAGTTGCAAGGCGTGCCCTCGCTGAGACAGGATTCGAAGAAATTAAACACCCACCCTACAGTCTAGACCTGACTCCTAGCGATTATTTTCTCTTTTCAAATTTGAAAAAAGACCTTCGTGGACGGAGATTTTCCAGTGACGAAGAAATGAAGATGGCCGTAAATGAACATTTCGAAGACAAAAACGGTGAATATTTTTTGACCGGGTTAAAAGCCCTTTATAATAAGTGTATTGAAATAGAGGGAGACTATATTGAAAAATATATTTTTTATACATTTTTACCAGCATTTTTAATACGTTAGGCTCAAAACTTTTCAGCCGCCCCTCGTAATCCCACTCTTTGATTATTCCCCAAACACAGATGCGCTTTTTGAACGTGGTAGCATCGCGATAAACAAAAAACTTTTTAGCAAAAATAATAACGACTTCCGTATCAAAACACTACAAAGCTAAAAATAACTTTAGTTTCGGTAGTCGGTGTTATTGGTTTTGTATTTTCTTTTTTTTGATTAGTTAGGATTATGTAAAGCTGTAGCAAAGCGTATGAATTCGGTACTGAGTAACGGGTGCTCAATTAATATTCGAAATATTTTTATATTTTGAGAATTTTGAGTCATTTTATTAACCGACTTCAAAAAAAGGAGGTTCTCAATTCGTCTTGAACCAACTTTTTTTTTATGTACTTATGTTACCTCATAACTCGGAGACGGCTGGACCGATTTAAAAAATTCTTTTTGCGTTTGAAGGGGTATACTTTCTAGTTGGTCCCATTGTTACGAAATCAGGATCTGATGATGGGATCCTGGAGAAATCGAGGGAACTCTTCAAATATTATAGGCACACCTATAGTGTTTTGGGTATTTCTTAAAGTAACTTTAGCAGTTGCTTTTGAAAAGTAACATTTGGGGAAGTTGAACTGATGATGAAGACCACAGATGGCCACTGAAACTATTCAATAATAAGTATTTCGTGGATTGCGATTCGATTACTTGAGTACTTGAGTACACTTTATGGTCGTCACAATACATACGAGTATGGTGATGTAGAGCTGATGGTCAAGTACCAGGAGAAATCTTCAAAAATTAACGGCTGTGCATCGGGAAAAGCAATATTTTGTAAAAGGTGATAAGTTGTTGACATTATGGCTTTTGTAACTAGACAAAACGGATTTACTAAAAAGCGTGAAAAAAAATTTTAACAAAAAATAGAACCGTCTTCCATATAAAAACACTACAAAGCCAAAAATAACTTTAATTTTGGAAGGCGGTGTGAAAAAAAAAGAAAATCCAAAACTAATAACACTGACTACCGAAATTAAAGTTATTTTTGGCTTTGTAGTGTTTTTATATGGGAGTAATTCTATTTTTTGTTATTTTTTTTATTTTTTTATTTTGAGCTTATTTCCTATAATTTCTAAAATTTTGTTAATTGTACACTAAGTTGTCGTACGTGTGCGTAAAATTGCATTGTACTCGATTAAAGGATGAACCTTTTGTATTATGTATGACACCAGATACAACCCAACTTAATTTAGTGTTTTGTAGGTATGGGCCGTTTGTGAGTCTAATTAATCCTTCACTTAACAGTCCCCAAAATTTATCGGCGCCGATCAATAAATCGACACTATTAGACATCAAAAAATTAGGTTCGGCGAGTGATACATTACTCGGAATCATAAATTTTGCGATGTTATGAGTAACTGAAGGTAACGTAACAAGAATGCAAGGTAGAACGAGACAATTCAAATGCGTATTAAATTTATTATTTTTAGATCGCAACTGCACTTTGCATGATTGTGTAGTTTGGGTTACCGAATTACCTACCCCTGCGACTTGTACTGTCGACTGTATCAAACGAATTTTTAATTTATCGCATAACGATTTTGTGTTAAATGAATGCTGACTGCCATTATCTAGAATAGCACGAATTGCGTGATACTTATTGTCACGGTCCGCGATTTCTACAAATACAGTCGAAAGAATAACGTGTTCCTGAAATGAATACGCGTTTTCAACTTGTTGACACGTTGAAGTTGACGTAATGTGCAGCGCTGTACTGTGTGTGCTGCCCGTCGCTTCAGACTCGCGACACGACGTGGACGCCGCCGGCGCTTGCGCGTCGTGCGGCCCTCTGTCGTTATCGCAGCACTCACCATGGAGGAGTGAATGGTGTTTACGATTACATAGCTTGCAGGCGCCGAACCAGCAATGAGATACTGTATGTCCAGCACGCAAGCAATTTTTACATAGTTTATTCTCGTTTACGAATAATAATTTGTCCTTCATAGGAAGGCCATTGAATTTACTGCACGAATCAAGCGGATGATTGTCTTTGCACATATTACACCTTTGGTAACGTTTTGAATCATTGTTCGAATTAGGGTTTTGTGATGATTTAACCGAATTATTATTATTACGTGTTGCGACGTAGCTATGTGAGCTAGCATGCTTTGATTGATTGGGTGACGACTTCTTTATGAAACCATCGGACGTTTGCTTACCAGAATCATGTGTACCTTTAATAGATTCTAACATGCCAATTTTTTATTAGCGTGACTTGGTAATTTTGAAATTGCACTTTTATGGTTTTCCCACTCTTTCTCGGTGGTCGAGTCCATCTTAGTAATGATAAGGAACATGATTAAAGTATCCCAGTGATCTGTGGGCTCATCTAAACATTTAAGAGCACGAATATTTTTTGGTACCTATGTTATCTATCAACTTACGAATATAAAATGCAGATTCTTTGTGTAAAGACTGTAATGAGAAAAGAGCTTCAACGTGGTTTTGAACAAGTAATTTATTATTATTAAATCTGTTCTCCAATAAACTCCAGGTTATTGTATAATTTTCAGCAGTAAACTGTAACGATTTGACAATTTGACTAGCGATACCAGTGAGTTCGGAACGCAAGTAATGGAATTTTTGAATATCATCGATTGTTCTAGAATTATGAATCAATGATAAGTAGGTATCTCTAAACTCTAACCATTGTTCAAATGAACCGTCAAAGGAAGGTAATGAAATTGTGGGTAATTTAATGCTGGAGGTCTTATTGCAGACTTCAACATCGTAATCAGTAATTTGTTTACTTTCAGCGTGCATTTCACCTTAGATGTGATCTCGTAAAATAGGTTTTCAAAGGTTTCTCTTTCAAGTAATTGTTTTTCTAAGTCTAGTTCAGAATCCTGTAGGTGAAATTCTATATCATCCTGAATAGTTGAGAACTGTTCTAATCGTGACATAATACTATTACATCGATCTTCTAGAGCTATCTTTTGAGATTCTGATATTTCTACGTCTTTTGCACGTATTTAACGAATACAGTAAACTTTCCTTTCACTACACCCCTTTTCTTAATCAAATCTTTATAATCGTCGAGTGACATTTTGGGAGATTATAGGAGACAAAAGAAAGTACTTAAAGTTTGTAACTTGTTCGATCGATCTCGAAGATTCAAAATCACGTCGCTCAATATGGCGGTAGATATTTATTTCAAACGCGGGCTCGCGGCACGACTAGGTAACTGGAATTTTGCACAAGAAACACGATATTAACACAAATGATCCTTGAGGATGGGTTTGGATAGGAAGTCTGAATGGCCTGACCGATTTATTTTTGCTGGTTGCCGACTTCCACGATGACTGTACGTCTTCTTGAAGCCTCTCCGATCCGGTTTGAAGGCCCAATATGTTTGGCGATTTTTGAGGGTCAGGCTTCTTCAATGAACTTCTCTTTATTCTTAAGGGTTTTAACGTATTTATTTTAATATATATAATTTATAGAGGAGAAAATGACAAGTTATTAAGAGTTATGATGGTGAACCGACTACCACCATGGTTTTAAGAGTCTCGTGTGCCGAAGACACAGAGTACTTTTTTATATAAGTGACAAGTGTAGATCCGTTGAATGAAGCAATCGATCGTTCTTCAGATTCATTCGGCGACGACCAATCAGCACTCGCCGTTCAGATTCATTCGGCAGCGACCAACCAGCGCTCGCCATTCAGATTCACTCGGCAGCGACCAATCAGCGCTCGCCATGCGTCGCTCTCGTTCGCTTCTCTACTGCCATGAGTTGTTAGCTTTGCGTCAGTAGATGGCATTAACAATAATGTATTTTATATTATTTAATTAATTTTAAGGAAACTTACAGCTACTACATTTGAATGATCATTGACAATAAGTAGAAAAAGGCCAATTATAAGCTTCCGCTAGTCTTTCACTACCGGTCTACCAAACGTACGGCTGGGTACCACCCACGCTTGGTTGATATACCGTCTTGTCGCACCAAGCGCTTCTCCTCCACATTTATTGTGCGCACAGCCAAGCTGTGGAATTCTCTGACAGCTTCTGTAATTTTGTGTCTGCCACTTATGACCTTTCAGCCTTTAAAGCACGAGTAAATAGGCATCTTCTGGGCTCGCTCATCCCATCTTAGACCTCATCTATCGCTTACCATCAGGCGAGATCGAGGTCAATAGTGGGCCCATCAGTACAAAAAAAAGTACTTACGACGGCGGATATGTGAATACTGTACTCCTTTTAAAAATCAAATCCGATTATTGTTTTACAATAACAGTGCAGCGAAAGCAAAAACAATCCAGGACTACGTTTTGCAAAAAAAATGACATAATTGAAAAACAGAAAATGTTCGCATAACGTGTAACATACCAAGCATTGCCACCATCATAAAAAACAATAGACGGAAAACATCAATATAATTTCTTTGTTCTTTGCTCGGGACTTAAGTTTCTTCAAAAGTCACGGGGAATCCTTCTATCCAAAGAATTTGTGGTTATTTTATTACATTCTCTTTATCAGAAAAATATTATACGCAAACATTTTAATGTTGGATTTAACATTTTCCTCTCCCATTCATCAACGCTGTTGCAAGAATGTTTTTATGACTCAGTTTTATTGATCGCAATTATATGGGTTACTAATGGACATTACAATGTTTGTTGATTTTTTAAGTACAACATAACTCTTCAGATTAAAAAAGACGAACAAGCACCCAGGCTTTGCTTTGTCGGAGATTCAAAATACAAACTTAAATTTTAACTTAATTTTAAAGAAATAGATAACAGTTCGCAATTGGCGATAAGACCCTTACATTATTCTTAAAATATTTATTTATTTATTAAAACTTTATGCAACACAAAATGTACAAAGGCAAACGTAATGCCATAGGCATTCTCTACCAATCAACGATGGGTATTGAAGAGATAACATGGAAGATGCATAAAAAAAAAACCTAAGCACATAATATATTCAACGTAAAAGTCTTATTACAATTATATATATACATAAATAACTATTATAAACTTACATACATATTTCTCATAATACATACCAAATATATATAATATATATTAATAAAAAGTCATAGAAAGGGGGTTGAGGGGGGATGAAAACTCTGCTTCAACTATTTGTTAAGAAAATAATCCCGCAACTTTCTCTTAAATGCATATTGGCTGGTGGCCGTCCTGATATCGCGAGGTAGTGCATTCCACAGAAGATATATATATATATATATATATATAAGGAAGAATGAATAAAATCAGAAGTATAAGGACAAATTAAGAGAAGATTATTATGTTGGATTACGGCCCCTTTTCTCTCAGAGAGGAAGCCTGCGTCTCAGCAGTGGAGGTTTTATACGCTGGTTGTGTCTATTACTCATCTTATCAATCAAGTTACGTATTCAGAAATACGTACTTTCAATAAATTAATAGTTTGAAAAACTAAAAACACGCTTTTAAGACGAAGGTAATGAGCACATTCTCGATATGTTTACTAGTAGGCAGTCCAAGGTTCCATCAGCCATCTTTCAGTCCCATACCATAATGATAATAATTATGTCTTTGTCATCAGGAGCAATGGACAGAATATGTTAAGACGATCTAATGAGCCCATACTCGACATGTTTACTAATATGCAGGCCAAGGTTTCATCAGTCACCTTCCAATACCATCATCAGACCAGCTCGATATTACTGTAATATTGTATTGTCATTTAATCTACATATGTATAATTACTGAGTTTCACGATGATATCACAATTAGAAGTGCCAACGTGTTCGCGTTGATGCATATAGGAGTCATGACCTCCAAACTACACACGGAGTACCGCAGGGCAGCATCTTGGGGCCTACCTTATTTCTGGTGTATAGCAACCAACTCACTAATCTAAAGCTGTCACAAGGTGAAATTATCTCATTTGCTGATGATACTGCCCTTTGTTTTTCGGCCAATAACTGGGAGGAGGCCTTCGAAGTTGCTCAATGTGGTTTTAACACGGTTGAGAAGTGGCTTCAGAGGAACATTTTGACTTTAAATGTAGAGAAAACTAAATATATCTGCTTTGGCATTAGGAAAGTACTGTTACGAGCTGGGGTTCGGGATAGAATTAATTAACGCCAATTAAACCAAAATTAACACTTTAATTAATTAGACACAAATAATAATATAACACAATTATTCGCACACAACACTTGTCACTTAACACTTAAATCACACTTAAATCGCACTGAAATTCACTGGTAAAGCTTCGATTATATCTCGTATTCGCCTCGTAATAAGACTGACCCTCTACGCCCCTTTGCGCTCTATTTATACCCCAGTCTATGAGTTCGAGAACATTCTTATTAAATCGACTCACTGTTTATACTGCCTAGAAAATACTCGAAATACAGAGTACCGCTATTCGACGCTAGATGGCGTTAGTGTCTCGACTAGATATGCTCATTCCTGCTATTCGCCGCTAGATGGCGTTAGCGTCCCGAACATTCCAGATTTATGTCGAAGTTTCCCGATGCACTTCACTAAGCGACTGGCGTAACACTGCCCCCTCCTAAGACATGCTCGACCCGAGCATCATTAGACCCGTAGTAACGCGCCAGTCGATCAACATGAACAATCTTTGGCGCAGCTCGTGGACCTTTCTGGATCCGATAAGTGACATCATTAATCTTAGTCACAACGCGATATGGTCCATCCCATTTTGCCTGTAATTTGGGTGACTTTCCTTTGCTGCGCACCGGATTATGCAACCAGACGAATGAGCCTTCATCAAATCCTTGATTGTTCATCTTTCGGTCGTAACGAGTCTTCACATTCTGAGACATTTGTTGACCGGATTGTCTGACATGCTCGTATATGTCGTTCATTCTGTTTCGCAATTCACTCACGTAGTCTGTTACACTACAAGGTGCATCCGGCGGTATTCCAGTGATTAGATCTGCAGGCAACCTAAGCTCTCGTCCGAAGTTCACGAAAGCAGGTGTAACAGCTGTACTCTCATGAACTGCACTTCGGTATGACAGAAGGAACGGCTGAATGTGTTTGTCCCAATCCTTTTGCCTGGTTTCCACAACTTTAGCCAGATATCTCTCCAATGTCTGGTTGAAACGTTCCACCATTCCATCAGATTGTGGGTGATAAGAGGTTGTCCTGGTTTTATGAGTACCCATTACTCGACATGTCTCCTGAAATACCTGAGACTCAAAATTCCTTCCTTGATCGCTGTGAATTTCCAAGGGTACTCCATAGCGACAAAATACTTCGTTAACTAATTTATCTGCCACTGTGGTAGCTTCCTGATTAGGAATGGCAAAGACTTCTGGCCACTTTGTGAAATAATCCATTACGACCATAAAGTACCTGTTCCCGCTCTCGCTCTCAGGAAATGGTCCCGCAACGTCCAGCGCTATCCATTCCCATGGGGCTCCCACATTATAGATCTTTAAAGCTCCTCTACTGCGTGTTTGAGGTCCCTTAACTGCTGCACAACTAGTGCATTTGCGGCACCAGTCTTCTACGTCGTCTCGGCAGTGGTTCCAATAAAATCGCTCTCGTATCTTTAACAGAGTCCTTCTTACTCCCATATGACCTCCTGAACATCCGTCGTGGTAAAGCTGTAGAACTTCAGGTACCTTAGCCTTTGGTACGACCATTTGTCTCCTCGAGCATTTTCCCATTTGCGGCACAATACTCCCTCGTGGATCACCAAACTGTCCCACTGTGCCCAATAACTTTTTGTTGTGGTACTCATTCCAGCGACGTCATGCCAACTAGGCTTTGGAGCAGCGGCTTTCTTCCATTCAAGAATGGGTTTGACGTCTAAGTCATCCTGCTGCGCACGCTGTAGCGCTTCTTTCCACTCATTGCTTAGGTCTGTTCTCAGCGTCTTGACGGGTACTATTTCTTTTTCTTCTTGCCTAACACAGTGCTTACATTCTTCAGGGCAAGGTCTTCTTGATAGCGCGTCCGCGTTGCCGTGAGATCTTCCATTACGGTGCTCAGTTTCATAGTGGAACTCTTGCAGTTGTTCAATCCACCTTGCAACTTGCCCTTCAGGGTTCTTGAATTGCAAAAGCCACTATAATGCAGCATGGTCGGTCCGCAGATAAAATTTTCGACCAAGCAGATATTTACTGAAATGCTGCAATGTTTTTACTACTGCTAGTAGCTCCCTTTCTGGTTTTGATAAAGCTTTACTGAAGTAGGCTATTACAACCTCTTTATCTCCTTTTCGCTGTGATAACACGCCACCAATTCCGGTATTACTTGCATCTGTGTCTACGATAAACTCATTCTCAGTGTCAGGAAATCCAAGAATAGGTGTATCGCACAGACGCTTCTTCAATTCGCGGAAAGCGGCGTCGCAGTCTTCTTTCCAGCAGAATGTTCGCTTCTCTTCAGTAAGCTTGTGTAATGGCTTAGCAATATCAGCGAAATTTTTCACAAACCGGCGGTAATATGAGCACAACCCTAAAAACGCTCTGACCTGTGTCTTGTCTTTTGGTACTGGCCAATCCTTAACAGCGATTATTTTGTCCAGATCAGTTTGCACACCTTCTTGCGAAACTACATGGCCCAGGAAAGTCGTTTAAAAAATGAGCACTTTTTAGGACTTAGCTTCAGATTGGCTGCACGGATTTTTGCTAGCACACGTTCCAGGTTCTTAAGATGATCTTGAAATGAGCGCCCGACAATAATAATGTCATCTAAATATACCAGACAGGCGTCTCCAATAAGCCCAGTGAGTACCAGCTCCATTAGCCTTTCGAAAGTTGCTGGCGCATTGCACAAATCAAATGGCATTACTTTGAATTGCCATAGACCTTTTCCTGTAGAAAATGCTGTCTTTTCCTTATCCTTAGGATCTAGTTCCACTTGCCAGTAGCCACTTTTCAAATCTAGGGTTGTAAACCACTTCATTCCTGTCAGCGTGTCTAAAGTGTCGTCGATTCTTGGTAGTGGATAACTGTCCTTCTTTGTTGCATCGTTTAACCTCCGATAATCGACACAAAAACGTAAGTTGCCGTCTTTCTTCTTGACTAGCACTACGGGAGAACACCATGGACTGGATGAAGGTTCTATCACACCATCCCTTACCATCCCTTCAATCATGGCCTCTACCTCTTTCTCTCGTGCAACTGGCAATCTTCTTGGCCGCTGACGGATTGGTAATTCGTTACCAGTATGTATCGTGTGCTGAACCAGTCCGGTCCTTCCAATATCAGCATCATTGGAAGAGAAAATATCAGCATACCGAAGTAACACTTTCTTAGCCAATGCAACTTCCTCTTCAGACAGATCCTTGTCACAGCCTTCTAGAAGAGACGACACATTAAATGTGCTATTAAGTTTATTGCTACTGGATATTTCTTGGCACCGGCGTATCCAGGCAACTTCCTCACAGGTGCCCATCAATATTCCCTTTTTAATTATGTGTTCGAATACTTGGGTTCAAAATCCTCACCACTGAAGTAGTTGTGGGCTTCACCAGAGTGCGTGCCATTATCCAGGGATGATCATTATCCGTTCTTTCAATAAACAAGCACCGACGATTTTGTCCCAAATTTTGTGATAAACTTACTGTCACAATGGTTTCTGATCTAGGACGAAGGGTAATTTTCTTCAGGCAGTAGACTTTTCCTGATGATCCACCTTCCATACAGATTTCTTCTGTGCCACATTTTAATATTCCTTGGTTAATGTCGATCTCACAATGATGGTCTCTCATGAAATCCAAACCTAGGATGCAATCATCCACTATGTCGGCCACGATGACTCTATGCCAAAAAGTCCTTTCTCCCAGTTTCATCTCCACCTTCTTCTCGCCTCGGACGGGTATGTGCTGGCTGGTTGCTGTCATGAGTTGGATTTTCTCGTGGTTCCGGAAGAAGTCTCCAATAGAGCGATTTGCAAGTTGAGTGCTGACTACTGTTCGAGAAGCACCAGTATCTATCGTCAGCTTGCAAGGTGTTCTATTGATTTCGCCTTTGATGATTAGGCTGTTTCCATCATGGGCTTGTGTGATCGAAATTCTTGGGGCTTTTTCAAAACCAGCCAGCACCCACCCCGCGGTCCTGGCATTTACTCGTTTTCCCTGCTGCTGGAAGGTTGGGTTAGCCACCTGACCCTCCTGAGATCTCTCTTCCCTTTCACTATTTTGCTTCGGGCAACTGGATCTCAGATGGCCCTTTTCTCCGCACTCGTAGCACCTAGGGCTAAACCTTGGTCGAATGCCATGGGTAGGTGATGACACCACTTCCCTGATGCGGTGTGCTCGATGGTCCTGTCGTACGGCTTCCACTTCCAGAGCATGGGCCAAGGCGTCCTTCAGAGACTCATGGTGCCCGAGTCTCACAGCAGCCCTCACTTCCAAGTCACGAATCCCATCGACAAACGCCTGGACCAAATTACCGTCGATGAGTGCAGGCGATGATTGGTAAGCTTTTCGGACCAGCTTTTCTATTTCGAGGGCCCACTGCTGTAGATTTTTAGTACTACGTTGTACTCGGTCTTTCAACTGAGCACGGAATACGTGTTCCAGATGTGCGTCACCATAGCGAGATTCTAACGCCTCTAGCAACTGTTCGTAGGTGACCTCCTTCCCGAGGGCCTCTAGAATGGTTAGGGCCTGGTCACGAAGGCCCAGTGTAAGCGCCGTCATAGCCTGTGCTTTGCTCCATCCGTTCGCTTTTACAACGGCCTCAAATTGGATCTAGTAGGCTGACCATGAAGAGCTTCCATCAAACGGAGGTATCTTGAAACCTCGCACCGAAGGAGCAGTGGCCACAGGAACTGTAGTCAAGTCTCCAGACTTCAGTACACCCAGAGCTTTTTTCATGTCAGTGATCTCGATTTCAGCTCCGGAGATACGAATCTCAGCTTCAGTAATCCTTTCCTCTTGCTGATGCACTCGTTCCTTTACTGCAGTAAGGTCCTTGCAAAGATTCGCATTAATTTCCTTTGTGAGTAGCACCAGCTCTTCCTGGTGGCAGGCTTGTTCTGCCTGGCGGCGGGCTAGCTCTTCCTGGAGGTGAGCAGCCTTCTCTTCCTGCCGACGGGCTTCCTCTTCCTGGCGACGGGCTAGCTCTTCCTGGAGGCGGGCTTGTTCTTCATGACGCCGGGCTAGCTCTTCCTGAAGGCGAGCAGCCTGCTCTTCCTGGCGGCGGGCCTGTTCTTCACGGTGGCGGGCTTCCTCTTCCTGGCGACGGGCTAGCTCTTCCTGGAGATGAGCAGCCTGCTCTTCCTGGCGGCGGGCCTGTTCTTCCTGGCGGCGGGCTTGTTCCTGCAGCATAGCCATCAATGCAGACATGTCAAATGCAGCCGGAGACGTAGTCACTGGAGCAACTCCGGAAGTACTCGCAGACGCCTCCATCGTCTGCTGATTTCCACCCGATGCTGGCGATGGTGAGCCTTCAAACCGTCTCTGGTCGATCTCCTGCTGGCGTTGATTTCTGGTCCTTACACCTTCCATATCGTCTTTCGGTAAAACCGGCATTTTTCTATCCCACTTCTGACACCAAATTGTTACGAGCTGGGGTTCGGGATAGAATTAATTAACGCCAATTAAATCAAAATTAACACTTTAATTAATTAGACACAAATAAAAATATAACACAATTATTCGCACACAACACTTGTCACTTAACACTTAAATCACACTTAAATCGCACTGAAATTCACTGGTAAAGCTTCGATTATATCTCGTATTCGCCTCGTAATAAGACTGACTCTCTACGCCCCTTATACCCCAGTCTATGAGTTCGAGAACATTCTTATTAAATCGACTCACTGTTTATACTGCCTAGAAAATACTCGAAATACATAGTACCGCTATTCGACGCTAGATGGCGTTAGTGTCTCGACTAGATATGCTCATTCCTGCTACTCGCCGCTAGATGGCGTTAGCGTCCCGAACATTCCAGATTTATGTCGAAGTTTCCCGATGCACTTCACTAAGCGACTGGCGTAACAGTACATAGCGTCGCTAGTACCCTTAAAATCATCTCACACCATTGCCACGTAAATTCCAATTGCTCGTGCCCTACGCTGGAACGTGTTCAGATGATTAAATATCTTGGTGTAATAATTGACAGTTGTCTTAATTTCAAAGAACACATAAAGGTTTTAAGTGGTAGGATCCGTAAATTAATTTTTTTTTTTAGAAAATTACGGCATATTGTTGATCCACCACTTCTGAAACAGATATATTATGCTCTCTGTCAGTCGCTTTTGACTTACTGTATTTCCTCGTGGGGTGGCGCTTGTAAAACAACTTTAAAGCGTCTTGAGATCGCTCAACGTCCAGTACTCAAAGTTAGTACTTTTAATCGTATTTTTTTCCCCACGAATCAACTTTACAAAGACTGTAAAGTCCTAACAGTCAGGCAATTATACATTCTTAATGTTATTCGCCTTCAACACAGTCAACAAATGTTCAATCCGCTATACAATTTGGGACGAAGAAAAGACAAGGCTTGTTTCAGACAAATTATTACTAATACTAACTTTAGCACAAGATTTACTAACTTTATTGGACCTTTCATCTACAATAAGATAAATAAAACTTTAAACATCTACCCCCTGACTAAAACCCAATGTAAGAAAAAAGTTACTGAGTTCTTACATAAGCATTCATACGAAGAGACTGAATTGCTTCTACATGTACCAAAGTGATTGATTGCTTATCACACCCACTCACATACACACACAGCCTCTTCATTCACACTTACACACCCTCTTCATCCACACATATACACCCTCTTCATTCAAAAATAGACACAATCTTCTTTCGCACTCCATATCATAATATTTACCCGAAGAGAGGACACTCATACACACTATCCATTAATTTTGGCTCATCCTGTAAATACTGTTTTTTTTATTAATTTGTTTATTACTTGCCTAAATTATTTCAGTTTAATATAGAGACATCATTGTAATAATTATGAATTTTGTTTTTTTATTGTTTCTTAATTACCTAATTAATTTATTAGTATAATGATTAGTTTTAGATTTAATTTTCTAATATTAATTTAAATGTTAATATTTCTAATAATAATTAATTTAAATGTTAATATTTTTGTAATTCATTTTTTTTTCTCAATTATGTATCTAAAATTATGTTTTTTTACGTTGCTACATTATTTTTAAATTAATAACATAGGTTGTACTCGAGGGGATTGGCGCTGATAGCCGAAATACAGGCTCTTGCCTAGTTCGGCTACAGATGTCTAATTATTTTGTAATAATAATTATGTATATAGCCTATAAGTAGTATAATATTGTAACATAGTTTGAAACTGAAATAAATAAATAAAATAAAATAAAAAACTGAATTAGAAGTGCCTGTTATTCAGGTTCTTAGTTTCTATTACATAGTTTGTTAAAGCTCAACCTAATAAAAGCGTGTTCAAAATATTTTCCCATTTTTCATTGGCAAGGACGACATCAATCAAAAGGCACTTTTTTTATAAAGCACCTTTATAGACCTTTAAACTGCAACATCAAAGGTTTTTCCCGAAGCGTACGTATTTAAGCGAGTTTTTTCTGATACGAGTAACGGAATTCACTCTAAACTTCAGGTAAAATGTACGAAGTGAACGTCGACAGTTACTTTTGTAACAAGCCTTTGAGCTTTATTGTATTTGATTTCTTTATTAGGTATAAGTTTTCAACGTGTATTAAGTTAATAACACTAAACTAAATAACATATTGAACTGAATTTTAATTTTATATCTATTTATATATTAGGGTCTGGCGTGCTTGCAATAAATGATGATTTTTAATACTTTATACAACGTGTAACGGAAACCCCATATCTATCCAAAAGGGCTGAAGACAACATCTGGTATGGAGTCTCTATGCACAGTTTCAGCACAAAATAACTGACTCAAAGAATTGATACCAAATTATTGGTTTCATATATTTCTTGAATACCAATAATAACAAACGTGTCACAGCACTACTAGGGTCAATAACTTTCCACGTCACTTGCCAATAACACGATAATTCTCTTCGTTCTTCTTAATTTGAAAAATTCGGTCTCCGGTATCAGTGTATTGGAATTTGTAACAAGTTCTACACACGTAGACATACGATTACAAAACCCTTGCCATATCGTTTGTTATCATCCAAAGAAGCCATGCACTTGGTATGTATATACCCTTTAAATTACACGTTGTAGATTTTATGATTTTACTTAATATATAGAAAATATTTATTTAAATGAAAAGAAAGTATCATTTAAAATGATAAATTGTCATAGAGTTGCCGCGGCTTGCATACCACGGATACAATCTCGAGAGTTTGTGTGGTATATTTTGTTTAAAAGTCCTAATAAATTTATTTGCATGTTTTAAATAGTAAACAAAAAAATATATCAAAAATTTGTCCTTAATGCTTCCGGCTGATAGTGAGACTAGGGCATAGCCATGTCGTTTGATCTTTAGACAAGTAATAGCCAGCCCTTGGGTCACGAAAATGTCAATTAGCCAAAAAAATGGCCCTGTGAATATATGTACATAATATACCTATATACAACGTGTAACGGAAACCCCATATCTAACCAAAAGGACTGAAGACAACATCTGGTACGGAGTCTCTATGCAAAGTTTCAGCTCAAAATAAGTGACTCACAGAATTGACCCCAAATTATTGGTTTCATATGTTTCTTGAATACCAGTAATAACAAACGTGTCACGGCACTATGAAGGTCATAACTTTCCACGTCACTTGCCAATAAAACGATAATTGTCTTCGTTCTTCTTAATTTGAAAAATTCGGTCTCTGGTATCAATGTATTGTTTCTAATAAGTTCCACACATGTAGATATAGGAATACAAAACCCTTGCCATATCGTTCGTTATAATCCAAAGAAGCCGTGCACTTGGTATGTATATACCCTTTAAATTAAACGTTGTAGATGTACAAATAAGAGCCGAGACCAACGGCTTTAAGTGCTTTCTAATTTACGGAGGAATTTTGATGTGTTAAAATGACTCCCACCACTCACCCATCCACGGAATAGCCTCAGCAACCGTTCCTTAACCTTAAAGATCGAAACGTAAGGCTATTATTGTTTAGCCACAAGCTCCTCCAGTATAAATTTATTAAGTATTATAATTTTACTGTTGTATAAATTCAAGTTCTTTAAGTTTACAGAATATATTATATTGTTGGGGATTTTGATTTTTAACCGACTTCTAAAAAAGGAGGAGGTTCTCAATTCGGATGTTTGAATTTTTTTTTTTTTATGTTTGTCCACGCATTACTCCGTCGTTTGCCAACCGATTTGAAAAATTCTGATCTTGTTAGAAAGGGTATACTTCCCAAATGGTCCCATGAAAATTTTATCGAAATCGGACTAGCCGTTTCTGAAAAATCAACAAAAGTCTAAAAAAATGTTTACGTTGATGATCTTTTCGTTTACGCTGCATTGCGTTTTTTGTTCGCGCATAACTCCGTAATTTACGAACCGATTTGGAAAATTCACTGACCCACTAAAAAGCACGAAAATAAAAACTTTTTTGCAAAAAATAAAACCGAATTCCATATCAAAATACTACAAAGCCAAAAATAATTTTAATTTCGGAAGGCGGTGTGAAAAAAAAAAGAAAATACAAAACCAATAACACCGACTACCGAAATTAAAATTATTTTTGGCTTGGTAGTGTTTTGATATGGAAGTCGGTTTTATTTTTTGTAAAAAAGTTTTTATATACTCTAGAAACGGATGACGGGTAGGCGTTCCTAATCAGACCTAATCAGATCTTAACAGAAGTAAAATAGTATGAGATTAAGTATGATACACTACAGGCCTTCACCACTTACACACAAACAGACACATTCATTGAATACTCCCCATGCACACTTCTTAATACCTACTGTATGATAATGTTAATCAAAAAATATATTTCCTAAATGGTTGTCACTAGTGAATAAATTGTAAATCCGAATTGGCTGTAAGATTAGAACATTGTTTTAAGAGCTGTGGATTTTGTTATAAATAAATAAATAAAGTGTCGTCTCCCTTTGGGGAACTCAACTATTTTTTTACCCTTGAAATAGTATTCAATTTAGTAGATATATTCAGCCCAGTTTAGAAGAATTACATTTGATATCAGATCAATGTGTGTATGCACAGATCATATAATATGTATGTAATGTATGTAGATGAATGTTATGGTGTACAATAAAGAATATATCTATCTATCAATATCAGTAAAGAGTAAATATACCAGCGAAACAGAAAAAGAAAAACAATTTGTTTATGACCTTTATTTTATTACTTCGAATATATATAAATTATGGCACGGTAGATTACATTTTGGTTATTTTTTTAGATAATCGAATTCCGATCTTATACCCTATGTATAATAAGACCTATTTTCCTTTTGCCAAGAGGGCTGTCTTAGCGACGACATCAACTGCTGGTCCAGCGCTTATGACTGCGTCACGTACTCGTTGTCCCATTTTTTCCTGCAAAAGAAAAGGACATTTTGAAAAGGAATAATTTATTTTATTTTGCGAATATAAATGTTGGATGAAGCCGGTGTTTTCTCTACCCTAAGATTGACGTGATTTAACCAATGCGAGTTGTATGGACACCGCAGACATAAACCTAATACGGGGCCCTATAGGGCCATTGCCTGCCGGGGTTGCGGGAATGTTCTTATGAGATACCGCGGACCCGGAACTTAAGGGCAGCTGAAGGAACAGGGTGGGTTTTTAGTCAGTAGAAGTCTGACACTCCCTTCCGCTTAACCCAGAGCGGGAGAAGTGATTCCATGAGTTTCCTGTTTCCTCAGCTTAAGTCCTTAAGTTCCGGGGCCGCGGTATCTCGTTAGAACATTACCGCAACCCAGGGGATTTTCCGGCCCTAGGACCTGCGTTCGTTTCCTCACGATAACTTCCTTCTCCATTTTGCAAAAACAAAGTAATGTCCCTCCCTGGCTCGAGCACTTCCTGAGATCGAACCCACAATATTATCAACTAGTTATGGTAATATCATAACTATACTTTTATTAGTTAACTAGTATTCACGCGGGGCTTCGCTCCTGTAGATTCTATCACGATAAAAACATAACTCTCCTTTTTTGCAGTCGGGTAAAAAGTAGCCTATAACCTTCCTCAAGCTTCAAGCTACTTCCATACCAAATTTCATCCAAATCCACCCAGTACTTTCGAAGATTAGCGCGTTCAAGCAAACAAACAAACAAACAAACAAACTAACAAACTTTTCCGCTTTATAATATTAGTATAGATATAGTATAGATATCATAGATACTTACATATTATGTAAGTATCTTATCACCCCAACCATGGCTCATTAAAAAAAAACTGGTTTAAAAACAAAAACTTACCAGATCTTTGAAGAAATTCCCAGGGGCTGCCGAAACAGTAGCCATTGCCATAATGCAGGCACACACAAAGAAGAAAGCCTTCGCGAAATTCATGTTAATATATAGAATATTAAGTATTTTCCTGTTTAACTTGAAGTTAATGCAGTCTTACAACTACTCACAGAATGCTTTATTAAGTTACATGCAGAGTATTTATAGGTTAATGAATTGTGTGTTTTGCTCCAGGGTTGGCTCTAAGAATCAAAATCAAATAAATTTATTTTATTTCAAATAGGCCTACATGTTGCACATGTAAAACGTCAAAAGTTCGTGCTCGGTTCGAATGAGTAGTTCCCTATTTAGATTTAGAACAAATTTAGATTTATTTGTATGCACCTATTATGCAATATTTCTTAAAACTAGCACATATGAAATAGTCACAATCCTCTCAGTCTATATGAAATTACAACTACATAATTATATTAAGCCAGCAAGTACAGGCTTTCTTTAAAATTAAAGATTATAGTAGTTTCCTATGAAGAAGAGCTGTCAAGAAATTCTACGGTTACTCATTTCAAAATGTTGTACATTTTCGCTTTTCATTCCATGGTATTAATCGGTATGAGATTACGTCAATATTATACGGCCTGTTTTTTTTATTTTTAAAGAAATCCCGTCTTAACTATCTCCAGTTTAGGCACCATTCTCCCACAATAATAATGCTGTAATCATATTGCGGAGAGAAATAAACATATTATATTTTATCTATACACTTCTATGAAAATCAAAATCGTGCTAATATCTAATAATTACTACGTACTTGGCTGTTTTCCAAACCAACTAATCATTAATTTAATTCCCTAACAGAAACTTGGTTAGCATTCGGCTACCATAAATATCTGCGAAGACAACGGCTAAAACAAAATGGATGGCTCTTGATTACTAAATGCGATTCGAATGGCGAGTATTAATTGTTGGAATGTCCAGTACAGAACATAAATCTTAATGGCTGAAATATATTAGAGGGGTGTTTTGAAGTTTTGGGATACCCAGACATGCTTTCGTAAGGAATTTGATTATAGGTAGGGTCATTTTCTTCAGAAAAATCTTGCCAAGGGCAAATTGAGGTTTATTGGAAAGCCTATGTCACTGTTCAGGTCTTCATTAATCCCACACCAGAAAACTCATATGTGAAGAACGATCTTTATTTGAAAATAGAAAAAAATGACATGGGAAAGCGTTTCCAGTGGCTATATAGCCCTATAGCAGTACGATATCTCTTGCCGAATCGGTCACAAACAAAGCTTGAGTCCGCAAGTGGTGGTAGCACTCAACGAAGATTTTTCTGCCCAAGATTTTCCAGCCAGTCTTCATCATGAAAGATGAAGACTGGTTATTTAGTAACCAAATAAATAACACTTTTACACGTCATTCTTTCGTAAATTTAAACTAGATGAGGCCGGTGTTTTCTAACTGACTACCCTGAGAAGAAACATCGAAACAAACTCAGTGGTCCGTCTCTCACTAAACCGTTGCTCCGTTTTGACGTGAAAAAGAGGCCAAGTGCGAGTGGGACTCGCCCATGAAGGGTTCCGTAGTAGCAAGCGTAGATTAGTAATTAAAAATTACTTTGTTTTTCATAGTATTTGTATACAATACAAAGTTATTTTCGGTGTAAATGTGCTGTATCTCAAAAACTGCTGACTGTATCTCGTTCAAACTTGTTCGTTGAAAGTTTTCATTAACAATATTTCTAAGCATACGAATAATTAAACTAGTGTATGTGTGTGTGTATGGGCAGTCTTGTCGCACAGGGCGATCACTTACAGACTACAGAATCTCTTCTTACAAAAGTCATTAAACTATTAAACTTATATTCATTTAAAGAACGTTCTTATAAGTAAATCTTATAATGAGTCCCGCTTGATGGAGAAAATACTGCTTTCATTGTTATTTTTTTTAATATACTTATTATTCTTATATTTTTTTGAAATTGTAGAGTAAAATGATAACGTTTGTTTGAATTGTATTTTGAAATGGTATCTTTGACGATATTTTAATTGTTGACTTCGATATTTTTAATTGTGAATTAAGATAATTTTAACATTACAGACAAAATAAGACCTTATGTACCTATATTAATGTCTTGTTTTGTCTTTTTAATAACCTTAGTATTATTTTAATATTTAATCGTTATTTTTTACTGTAATATACTGTGTGTGTGTGTGTGTACTGTGTGTGTGTGTGGTCAGAATTTTCATCACTTTTGTATTTTAACTGACATTCTGTAAATTATCAAAAGTCACACGAATAAGTAATTTTATGATTTACTGACTGAAATCCTTTAATTTTTTATTTTTATTAAAGGATTTCAGTATCGTCTATTCATGTATTCGCCGATTTGTCTGGAAGGCAAACCCAATTTAATTCAGAAAAGGCTAAGAATATGACCACACAACCCAATGACCGGGTAACATGACAACACGATATCAAGAGAATCGATTGGTAACAATTCGGACCCATCTTACAAAATTATTAATAGGAATGGCCCCAGACGGTTCGATTTTCTCATCTATCCAATAATTCAGCCATTGAATTGGAGCAATAAGATTAATTTATTTTTTGCTGGACCACTTTTTTCAACAACATTTATTAATTGGTAATTTATCCTGTAACTCAAGTCACAATTAATTACCTAACATAATGTGAAATAAGTAAATATATTTTTTAAATTCTTTGCTTAGTGAGAGCTCGTATCTTCTTAATCTTAACATAGTATAAAGCAAAGTCGCTTCCCTGTGTCTGTCCATATGTATGCTTAAAGCTTTAAAACTACGCAACGGATTTTGATGCAGTTTCTTTCAGTAGAAAGAGTGATTCAATAGGATGGTTTTCAAGTATATAACATGCGTAATGTAGTAGAGTTACACTGATAATTTTTGAGGATTCTAATGTGATGTCGCAAATAAACACATTTTTTTGCGCTTGCATTGCAAACGCTGGCTGAACCCTACGAGATAGACCAAAATAATGTACTACAGTAATATACAACTTAAAAAGGTCAACAAAAAAATCCTCGATGGCATCTGTCTATCTCTTACAGATATCCCACAAAAAACATTTTTTATCCTTTACTTTTTACGAGAAATACGAGCATATTTTTCGAAGCGATTTTAAGCAATATAGCATTAATCCTTATTCAATTACGTACCATTAATACATTGTGCATTTAATATAAATCAATATTGCCTTTTACATAATATAATTTAAATAAATAGTTTCGAAGATATTACAGATTTAAAATGCAAGGACATAGCGGTTGCGGCGCGGTGCCGGCGGAGGCACGGCGCACGTGCCAATGTTGCTTAGATTTGAGCGTTGAATGTTTTTCCCATGGTAAATTATGTGTCGCACTTTTAAAAGTAATTACTAAAGAGAACATGTATGTCGAATGACAAAAAGGCTGTCAACGATGTATATAAAGACATTCTATAGTATATTTAATATAAACATTGCACCCGTGCGAAGCCGGGGCGGGTCGCTAGTCTAAATAATATATTTAACAGCTGCACTGGTCAATCGTCAAGGTTAAGCGACGCACGCCGAGGTCCTTCCGTGGATGGGTCATATGAACATATCGAGATCCTTAATGCCTTGGGGAGTACATTTAGCAGTAGATCACGTCTGTCATTATTTTGATCATTAACAGTCGTCAGGTGTAGTCAGACGTCCGAAAATCAGACACCGAATTCGCCAACTGGTATCGTGAATCCTCCTGATTTATGGAGGTCGGGTCGGCAGTCGCTCCATTTAAAACACAAACATCTAGTTAGATTATATAAAAAACGTAATAATACGAAAAACGTAAGCTATGTCAGAAAGCATTTTACACTGTTAAAGATTATATTGAGGACAAAAAGGCTTGGGAATGAGGTGCTCCAGTGATATACGTGGGCATTTTTTTTTTAATTTTTAAGTTTTGATTGCCGGTTACTTTTTTTTATGTTACTGATTTAAATATTTGCTTTCTCAAGTATTGTATATACCAATTTTTTTTTTTTTTTAATTTATTGTAAATGTGAGGACTATGTAGGTTATTGTTTCTTCTTTGTGTTGCTTTCACTATAATTTATTTAATGATGTCAAGCAGTTTGAGTACTTGTGTGGCCTACCCAAATGTCCCTACTTTGGTATTGTTCGTCAGATCGTTGAGCTTCTTAAGTTCTAAGTTGAGCTACACGATAACTGACAAATGCTTGCACTGTCGGGACAGGTTCACTCAAATCTGTGTGGTTATTTCCTCAAATAACACCAAAGACATGTTTTCCATATGATTGGACCAACACAAATTGTATGGACTTTAAAAGAGACGTTGTCCTCTTAGTTTGTTTCGGTGTTTCTTCTCAGAGTAGTCAGTTAGGAAACACCGACCTCATCTAGCTAAACTAAACTTAACACGCAAAAAAAACATGACGTGTAAAAGCATTATTTATAACCAATTTACAAAATAAATATTTCATTTCATTTCATTGAAAGCCGACTCTAACATAGTTGAGAAAAAGCTATGCAGAAGATGATGAAATACTTTGCTTAATGCCCCGCAGACAGGCAATGGGACAATGTGACAACAAGCATTTTTCAGCTGGTTATTATTCGTAAAAAACTGCCGCATCGATATCGCATTGTTGCGTAACGCCTGGTTTTCGGATTTCGTAACGGTCTCTGACCTTTACGCAATGTATCAACTGATGGACTGAAACGAAAAGGTAGCAAGAAAATCTCGCTATATAAAAAAATCACGTATCACACGTGTACTGCTAGAGCGATTTCGCAAATTCTGTTTTGTTGTATCTGTTATTATCAGGAGAAGGTTCTTATGAAAGATAAGAATAAGAAATCTGATTGGAGAATCAGAAAATTTACTACATAATTAACTTTTCTAACGTAACCTTTTGACATAAAGCTGTCAGTCGTTTGACAGTTGGCGCGATTGACAGAATGCGCGCTGCAAATGTTGTTTATATAATTATATAGATACAAATTTGAAATCGATACTCATAGTTTCGACATTCATTCATAGTTTTTAGATCAACTAGTACAATTTAAACCAGAACTAAAATCAGTGACAACCCTAACAATCTGTTATGTCACGTAAAAGGGGACTTTTTTATATGTATCGGCAAAAAGAACTTAAATCTTTACCTATAGAGAGTGATTAATCCATTAAGTAAACCCCGATTTATTAAAGCCTAATCAACTAAGGTTATCAGGAAAATGCTGTTCAATATTATGAAAGATCAGGCACTAAATATTAATAAACTTTGAATGCATCATACAATTTATATAACGGCGCTGATAGAAAGTTTAGGTGGACACGGCATATGCACTTATGACCTGGCCAGTAGTTATATGAACGAAACAAATAAAAACGAGTGGGCAAGGATAGTAGGTACTCGTAAATCAGGAACGTTCGTATCATCATGAAACACAAAATGGACTTTGGTATCAACTTAGGTTGTTCTAACTAAACTGAAGTTCGTTCTCATTATTTATTTATTTAAGAAGTATGGAGGACTAACACCTATTAAATACAGAAAATAAATAGTATAGTAGACAGTGAGCCAATTAAAAGTACTCACGGTTAGAGGCAGGAAAATCTTAAATTGGACACTTAAACGGTAGTCTTAATATAACCATTATCATAAATACAATATTTAAAATGACTAAATAGATAGCAGATATAAATAACACATACAACACAGTAACTACAGATATTAATTATTTTTGAAAAATTAGGCGTCTTCTGGCTGCAATCACACTTGTTATAATTATGATGTTATTGACCGCTCTTAAAGTGCGCATAGCATATCCACATTCCTGCGTCCTTTGGGCGTTAAGTTGTTGGTTCCTGCTGTCATCTGTACATATTTGACAGTCGATACGGGTAGTTAGAAAATCTGAAACGGGTCTTGCCAAGGGGTATAGTGTAGTGTTGCCCAAACGAGAGTCTCGCAAGAGTCTTGCAATTAGCGATTATCCTATTGCTATTTATTAAACGGTAGTTGAGATCTCAGAACAATGTAACAGTATAGTGTCACCCAGGTACTGAGTTGTGGAGGTCTGATAGGCAATTTCTCTATGTAAAACACTAGTACTCAACTACATCTGGTTAGACTGGAAGTCAACCCCAGCATTTTTGGGAAAAGGCTAAGCAGATAATTAACTAATCTATTGACTACCTACTTAGATCAACTAAACTAAGTTTGATATAATTTCATCACCCAACCGAAATAATAGACATGATAATTATGTATGTCTGTTCTATCTAGCTGTGCCCGCGAATTCTTTCACGTGGTAGATTTTTCCTTCGTATATAGCAATCCCAAAGAACTCTGGTGTAAAAAGAAAAACAAACACAGACTGACCGAGATGCAAAGATAATAAAATACTTTTTTTTAGTATCGTGTAATTTAAGTTTTTAAACCGACATGGACCTATCATAAAAACTTAATGGATATCTCTTCGTTGTCGCGTTGCTCTTGACAGAGCGGTCGTGGTCACGTCGGGGCGTCCGCGTTGGTGGTAGGGGCGGAAACAGCTCTCCGCACGATCTCCCGCCATCTGTCCTTGTTGGCAAACTGCTTGGCGCACTCAGATACGCCGCTTCCTAATGCTGATTTCACCTGGCCAGTCCAGCGCATTGGTGATCTTCCACGCGACCTGGTTCCCTCCACCTTGCTTTGAACGATTAGCCGCTCTATGGACGGTCTATAAACGGGATATATACCATGTGTATTTATTGTTTCAAGTTTTCGGCAATGATCACGGATGAACTGAAGTTATTACGGGTGGTTTATGAGCAGACGAATCGGTCTACCCTGTTCGTTTTTTAGGGTTCCGTGGTCAACAAGGAACCCTTATAGTTTCGCCATGTCCGACTGTCTGTCCTCGGTTTAGCTCAAAAACTATTGGTACAAATTTGTAATTTGGCATGAATATACACGTTAATGACGCCGAAAAAGTGGTAAAATAAAATTTTGAAAAAAGAAACAATAATTTAGGTTACCTCCCCTACATGTAAAGTGAGATGGTACTTTTTTTTTCGTCCTTCCCATAGTGTGGGATATCGTTGAATAGGTCTTTCGAAAATATTAGGGGTTTAGGAAAACCGTTTTCTGATTAAGTAAACCGCTCGTGACTTATCAAGCTTTAAAGTACCAATTATCGTTAGAGTCAAGTGTCCCCCCTCTATCAACTAAACGGTTGTAGTTAGAAATTCAAATGGCAGTAGTACCTATATATAACGAAGTTTAAAGGAAAACTATCACACATGAGTGGGCTTTACAAGTTTACGAGTAATAATCGACCAATTGTATTTGACTCGAAAATTTCGAACTACTCTAGAGAAATGTCGATAGATGGCGCTAAGCGTCAGTTGCATCGCGCTAGTTTCATATTTAAATAAGTTTTATAAAAAAAAAACTTTTTATCAAAAAAATACCGACTTCCAAAAAACCACTAGGTACAATGTGAAAAATAACTCTAATTTCAGAAGATGGTGTCTTTGGATCTGTATTTTAGTTCTTTGCCACCGACTTCCAAAATTAAAGTTATTATTTACATTGTAGTGTTTTTTTGGAAGTCGGTTTTTTCTTGTTAAAAAGTTTTTATTTCTCGCTTTTTAGTGGGTCTGTTTATAATTTATCTAAGTTACAATAGCCTAATGTCAACTTGCTAATCACCTTTTACAAAATATTGCTTTTCCCGATGCAGGGGCGTTAATTGTTGAGGAGTTCTCCTGGTATTTCACCATCAGCTCCATTTCACCATTCACATTGTGACGACCATAAATTGCTTAGCAACCATTTTAAAGTAACCGAACCGCAACTCGTGAAATACTTATTATTGAGTAGTTCCGGTGGCCATCTGTGATCTTCTTCATCAGTTCCGCTTCACCAAATGGTGTTTTTCTGAGAGCAAATGCACAAGTTACTATAAAAAATACCAAAATCGCTATACAATTGCCTTTAAAATTTGAGGCTTTCCTTCGATTTCCATGAGATCCCTTCATCAATTTCTAATTTGGTGACAATGGTACTACCTCGAGAGCATACCATTTCAAATGAAAAAATAATTTTCTAAATCGATCCACAATTGACGGAGTAATTGGTGCACATACATAAAAAATATATATTATATATACGCGACGAATTGATAACCTACTCCTTCTTTAGAAGTCGGTTAAAAAACAGTTTCTGTCCAGTAAAATTATAGTTAATTGTGTTTAAGTAATTAAATTAGTTGAGGATTGTGTCAAACCAGTCTCATTTTTCAGTTTTGTGTAATAATTAGTACTTCTTTTCTAACTAGATGGCGTTGTCGTCGAATTATATCTCACAATGGTTTCGTTACCGCCAAAACTAGTAGTAGTAGTAGTTATGAAATACAGGCCGAACACACCGCTTAAGTAGACGCACAGCCTTAATGAGCTGATCTACGAGTGGCCCTACAAAAAAAAAAGAAATACAGACCGGTTAAGTAGACGCTAGTGTTGGGTAGGACACGACTTGAAAAAGAGTTTGTAAGAGTAGCCTCTTTTTTGTACTGAGCCGGTACAATGTCCCACTTCAAATGAGGCGAGGCGTACTGAAGCTCGGCGATACATTTGAAGTAACCAGTAGTGTTGGGTAGGTCACGACTTGAAAAAGAGTTTGTAAGAGTAGCCTTTTTTTGTACTGAGCCGGTACAATATCCGACTTGACACTTCAAATGAGGCGAGGCCACGGCGAGGCGTACTGAAGCTCTGCGATACATTTGAAATAACCAGTACGAATATGATATTTGATGTTATTGTGTTAGTATTGTCATAATATTACACTCTGTTTTTTTCTCAAACCAATATAAAAATAATAAACCACTCCAAAATAATAACACAAACTAATATAAGCTAAACAAGCATAATAAATAGTTATTGAAAGTCATTCATTAAACAGAATAATTACAAAAACTTACATGAACATTAATTATCACTTAGATAGAATACTTATTAACTTATTTCGCAATGACAAACAATTAAAAACAATAATTTATCAAAACATTTGCATTAATATTTTGAATGCAGATTCAAAATTTTAAATTTAAATCGTATACGTTTCAATTCACGTCTCATCGTAGTACATTTATTTAGCATTAGAGTGAATAAAATATATCATTACATTTCGAGTCGCGTCTTGTTTCGTCCATCGGTTCATTGAAAAATGTCGTACTAATGCAGCATGTGCCGCGCTTTCTGTCTCTCTCACCCTTACGATGAGTGACGAGCGTGCACCGCGACATAAAATTTGAAGTGGTATATTTTATAATGCTGAGCCGCTCTTACATTTTGACGTCATGTACGGGACAAATGTACTGCCTCTTGTAAGTCCTACTCAATACTAGTAGACGCACAGCCTTAGTGAGCTGATCTACGAGTGACCCTACCTAAAAATAAAAAAGGAAATAAATATTATTGAGTTTTTACCCGACCATAAAGCAAGTGCTGAAACGCCATTCAGTGCGTTACTTCACCTCTGCTGAAAACCACACAAACCCCCTGATCGTATCGGCCGCCCGATACAGACCCTCCAATATTTCTCGGGTTCGTCGCCCGCGGCCGCGTAACGTCCTAGACAAGCCCGACGACCCCACCACCATCCGACAAGAGAGCATTAGGGAAACTAGCACTCTTACAAAAAACAGAAATAAAACGCGTTCCGTATTCCTCGCCGACGAGGCCCATCGCGACGTCCGCGTACTTGTAACGGAAACTCTCCCCGCCCTTTGTCAAACGAGCCAGCCCGCGATGCTGTGCCAGCAGCGATAATTAACCCCTTAAATAATATGGACCCAGCCTGTCCCTTTGCTGCCCTCCACCAACG
Source organism: Tholera decimalis (assembly GCA_943138885.2). Lineage (NCBI taxonomy): Eukaryota > Metazoa > Arthropoda > Insecta > Lepidoptera > Noctuidae > Tholera > Tholera decimalis. Next base: position 4,985,645 of record OW964572.2, read on the forward strand.
ACTCCGCTATGCCGAGGCCCGTACTCCACAGGGAGTGCCCTTAGTGTACGGTTGTTTAAAATGTAATTCTAGTTTGTAAGCCCTGGCTGGGGGCCTTTAATTTTAGAGGTCACCACGGGATCGCCCGGTTGAGTAGTGACCAGCCTTAGTGTGCTGAACTACGAGTGGCCTTATCAAAAAAAAAATTGGGTTTTTGTTGATCGCCCGGTTAAGTAGTGACCAGCCTTAGTGTGCTGAACTACGAGTGGACCTACCTAAAAAAATTAAGTTTTTGAGATTGTGTGTAGAAAAAGAAATAAGTTCTTGAGATTGTGTGTAGAGGCTTTTTTTTTTAACGTGGTAAAATTATCAAATAAGTCCTCCCACTCCGGGCAGGGTGGGAGGGACTGTCAGACTTTTACTGACTAAAATCCACGGTGTTCCTTCAGTAACCCTTTACATACCGGGGCCACGGTAACGGGATGAGTCCCACGACCCCGGCAGGCTTCGGCCCTCTGCAGAGGGGGCCTCGTCATGTTGCTGACGCTCTTTGGCCGTGCGCGCACTGCCTTGCGGTGGCCGCAATTCCTGTAGTTCTACCGCACCGGTAGACTGACCGCAGTGCGCGCACTTCTATGACACTCCATACTTCACAAATTTTGCGGTGCGGTAGAACTACCGGAATTGCGGTACCGCAAAATTTGTGAAGTATGGATTGTCATAGAAGTGCGCGCACTGCGGTCAGTCTACCGGTGCGGTAGAACTACCGGAATTGCGGCCACCGCAAGGCAGTGCGCGCACGGCCTTAGAGGCGCGCGTGGAACACGACGCGCCGCACATAGGGGTATTTCATTAATCTAGCCGGCCAAAAATATTTGTGCGGGTTTTTTGGTTTAAAATGACGGAAATAAAACAAGAAAAATATAAACAGACAATAACTTTTATAATTTCTTTAAAAAAAGCAATAAAACACAAATACAACAAAAAAAATGAATAAAAAATGCTGAAAATAGGCCATATATATATATATATATTCTTACATTAATTAATTTATCAATAACAATACATATTTTTTCAAATCAATTCACCTGCACTTTCTGACATTCTACATTAGATCAGATCCGTTCCTTTTTTCTTCTTTTGCTCCTTTCCCTAGATTCCCTTAACGATTTACGAGGGCGACCTATACGATTTGCCGTTGTGACTGGAATTTTGATAGTAATTTCCAACCAAAGTTGGTTGTTTTTCAATAAAACTTCTTCTTTTTGTGAGATTTAATCCACCTTTGCTTCATTTCCGATTTAAAATGTACAAAATCGTTGTTCAGTTTATTTAACTGATCATCAGTAAGGTCCTCACGAGTGAAAAGGTGGTCTCTCAAAAAGCGTAGTTTTTCTTCCAAATTGCGTAAATTTTAATTTTTCATAATATCAAAGAGCAATTTACGAGTCACTATTCTCACTTCGGAAGTACCCACTGTATCTGGAACAAGTAAATATTGTTTTTAGACATAAATACTTTTTTTTTTTTCGAATTAAGCACATTTTGACTGTGAAATTCAATGTTCTACGTTTTTGCGCATCCGCGCTATTCCGCGGCTAATTTATTTACTATTCGTAACTTGAGGGTCTATACTTTTTAAATAAACTACAAAAGTTGCCGGATCTATCCCGATACTAAAACAAATAGCTTTCTAAACATAAATTTCTTTAAAAAATATCCTTATTTGAGACGTTATTTCTCGACCACTATAAGTATATTAAAATAAAACAAATTTTATCAAATTATATCACATTTTGATTATAACATACCTGTAGTCTCCGAATCCATTGCTATTTTGCACCAGGTCAATACAGAAAACTTCAGTTTAACACTCAAAGTTAACGATTTTTTAAATCACCGAAAAGAGACACGTTCACAAAGTTCAATGATCAACTTCCGACTGAATTTACCTGAATACGCGCAACAGAAGAAGTGTGGGGTGGCGCACGGTGGGCTGAAAAACGGCTTTCATAGACTTAGGCATTTTATTTTGCAAGTGCCAGTTTTTGTGCCGGATATCACTTCTATTTGTTATAACAATATACAAAAATGACACCAGAATTGATTCTGCACAAAAACGAAGGAATTATAATTTTTTTACGAAAATTTTGTATGGAGCTAGTATGAAAAATCGAAATATCTCTGAAACGGCAGCGATAACCGTAATATCCTTATAGGAGGTTTTAGTACTAATTATTTATGATTTTTTGACATACGTTACATAATGGTTGTAGATGCCTTTTTTTTTTTAAATCGTCAAAATATTTTTATTTATTTTTACATATTAAACGTTCCTTTTAGTGTTTAAGTTGAAGAATTCAGAGCTTTAACAACTCTTAACATAAAATAGCATCACCCCTATAGACCTGAAGGACTAGACAGAGGTGTGTAGTATCTTGTTGATCTTGTAAGATTTCCAACAATACCAAATAGTTGAATATCAGTGTCAAAGTGCCCATGCTGTCGCTTCTTTTAGAAAGATAGGGGAATGAAATTGTTAATTGATCATACCCTAAAAGTATGATTACAACATAACCGGACACATAATAATATCGACACAAAAGGAATTTTAAAACCTTGCATACGTTCAAAATACAAAATAACATATTGTGTAGTCATCTAATGAGTCTGATGACAAGTAATTAAGTAATTAGAATGATGGTTGTAGTCTTCTGATTCTAATGAGCCTATTAAGTGATTAAATGATTTGAAATATCTCGCAACAATACCAACTAAGAACTGCATTCACCTTTTTATAATTAGTGAGCTAATGTGATTTGCTAATGTTGATTAGTTCTACTATGAGTTCTACGAAATGTTTTTGACGATTATAAATTTTTATTATCATATCTTTTATAACTTTAATGAGGGTAGTTAACTAATTATTGACTTTATACAATAAAAGGGCTATAATTTTGTTCCATAATTTAGATTGTTCACAACCGTGTAACTGCTAACACTAAAACTATTTGCTTTGCGACTACAAAATCTTAGAATGGAAAGTTTAATCACCAACTTAGATTTGTTTGTTCTTCTAAAAAGTGAGTGTCCTTCATTTAATCATGAAGTATTGTTTAGTGCAATTGTGTCCCGCAAAGGCGATTGCCTTTCTGCCGAAGATCAAGTAACTCTCAAAGAATTTTGCCGGAGATTCACGCGAGCTGCTTTAAACAGGTGGCAGAAATCTAAACGATTCTTTGATAAGTTTAGAAATACGTACGGAGAGTGGTTGCAAGCAAATATTGATTGGCCGAGTTGCGTGCAAACTTTAATAAATCAAGAACCAACTGTTGATGAGATACCAAGAGCACGCTCAGTCTCTCCAGAACCTTCGACATCATCGACTGTTGGAACAATGACAAAAAGGTCCCGAAAACCATTCAAACATCTGGGAAGCAAACAGAAAAAGAGAAGATCTAGTGAGCACATAGGCGAGGATTCCTGTGAATTGGCATATGCAGCTGCAGCACGTTTAAAAGAAGAAGGTTATGAAGATATCGCATCTGTAATCAATTATATGATCAAAAATCCAGAAGCTGCCGTTAAACTCAAGGAAAGCATTAAGAAAACAGTAATATTTACACCAGAGAAAGCACTTGGATTGCTTCTTTCACTTAAGCTTTCAAAGTGGCAATATATTACGTTGCGAGAGACTGCCATTCGGGAAGGTGCTAAGGATATTTACCCATCCTACTATAAACTGCAACAAACTAAGCTTGCATGCTACCCTCCTAATCAATCAGTATCAGTTACGGATTCATCAGCTAGAATTACACTTCAAGCTTTACTTGACATCACGGTGAAGCGGATTCTTCAAAGTCTTTCTGATAATGTGGAAAATAAGCAGTTAAAGCTGATATCGAAGTGGGGATTTGATGGTGCTTCCAATCAAAGCCGATACAAGCAGAAAATGGACGGCGAGCATGATGATTCAAGCATTTTCATGACCTCCTTGGTGCCACTGAAACTGACAGATGGAGATAATACTATATGGACAAACCCGAAACCATGCTCAACTTTTTATTGTCGTCCGGTTCAGTTCACTTTTGTAAAAGAAAGCCATGCAGTTGTCATTGATAACAAAAGAAAAATGGATGAGGAAATTGAGGCCCTTAACCCCACAGAGTGCATTAATAGTAACAGGGTGACTCATAAACTAATGATGACAATGATCGACGCAAAAGTCTGCACGTACCTTTCTGAAGCTAGATCAAATGCATCATGCTACCTGTGCTTAGCAAAACCAACAGAAATGAACCACTTAGATGCTGTAACATCAAAAACTGTGTGTTCTGACATATATGAATTTGGCCTATCATCCCTACATGCCCGTATAAATTGCATGGAATGTCTGTTACACATTGCGTACAGACTTGACTTCAAACAGTGGGCAGCAAGAAGTAATGAGCATAAAGATACGTTACAAAACAGAAAAAAAACATTCAAAATAAATTTAAAGAGGAGCTCAATCTGTTAATTGATATAGTAAAACAAGGCTCGGGAACTACCAATGACGGGAATACCGCAAGGAAGTTTTTCGAGTTTCCCAATAAAACTGCAGCTATTACTGGGTTGGATCAAAACCTGATAAAAAGATTTGCTGTTATTTTGCAAGCAATAACATCTGGTGAGAAGATCGATGTCATCAAATTTAAAGATTTTGCTCGCAAAACAGCAGAAAAGTACGTGGAATTATACGACTGGTACTACATGTCATCAACCGTACATAAACTATTAATACACGGAGCTGACATAATCGAAAAAAATGATATTGTCCCGATTGGGACTCTCTCGGAAGAAGCCTCAGAGTCTCGAAACAAAGATTTTAGGAGGTTCCGGGAACATCATTCGCGGAAAAGAAGCAGGCAAGATTCTAATCAAGATATATATATATATATCCTAAATATGCTTGTTGTTTCTTCGGATCCTTTTCTAAGTGCACAAAGGCCGAAGTTAGATGCCAAAAGGAAGACAACCTTTTTTGCTGAAACTCTCGACCTAATACAGTTTCCGGAAACTGAGTTCGAGTTTGTAGGTATATCCGATCTGGATTCTGACTCGGAATTGGAGTCCGACAACGAAAGTTGTAAAGAAAATTTGTAAAATTTAATTATTTTTCTTTATGTTCTTTTGTTATTTATGTTAGTTTATTGTACCAATATGTTTAGTTAATAATTTCATAAATTATAGTTTCAAATATGTATTTTGTATAATTGAATTTATTAGATATTATTTTTGTTACTTCTGTTTTATTTAAATTACCTATCAATAAAAAGTTTATATACAGTCTTTTTTTTTTCACATATTCTTAATATTTGGGGAAAAAGCATGCTTCCTAACGATGTTCTTAACTTTGACACAGTTCATGGATCGTTTTGAACAGTTTCATATGTTAAAATAAATAATGTTAGTACTATAATCCCCTATAAGGATATTATTATTATTATGTGTCCGGTTATGTTGTAATCATACTTTTAGGGTATGATCAATTAACAATTTCATTCCCCTATCTTTCAAAAAGAAGCGACAGCATGGGCACTTTGACACTGATATTCAACTATTTGGTATTGTTGGAAATCTTACAAGATCAACAAGTCACTACACACCTCTGTCTAGTCCTTCAGGTCTATAGGGGTGATGCTATTTTATGATAAGATTTGTTAAAGCTCTGAATTCTTCAACTTAAACACTAAAAGGAACGTTTAAATATGTAAAAATAAATAAAAATATTTTGACGATTTTTTTAAAAAAAAGGCATCTACAACCATTATGTAACGTATGTCAAAAAATCATAAATAATTAGTACTATAACCCCCTATAAGGATATTACGGTTATCGCTGCCGTTTTAGAGATATTTCGATTTTTCATACTAGCTCCATACAAAATTTTCGTAAAAAAATTATAATTCCTTCGTTTCTGTGCAGAATCAATTCTGGTGCCATTTTTGTATATTGTTATAACTAATAGAAGTGATATCCGGCAAAAAAACTCGCACTTGCAAAATAAAATGCCTAAGTCTATGAAAGCCGATTTTCAGCCCACCGTGTGGCGGTCATTCCTTAAACTTTGTTATTTTGACTTTTGGCCGCCTAGATAATTAAAATACCTGTATGTGCGCCGTCGACCCGGGCATGGTCCATGGTCGGACAGCGAGTTGCCCTTTACTCGCTGTCCGCATACCCGCGCCTACGGTGACCGGAGATCGTCGGCCGACGTCCGACGCCGTGGGCGTCTACCACTGCGGCTGGGCTGGAGGGAGGATGCCATCCTCTTCCTCACGCGGCCCGCCTCCTCCTTCGGAAGCATGACTGCTTCGCAGAAGGAGGCGACCGCTTCCCACTCCCTCTCGCCCCGCAGCATGGCCTCGACCAATGCCGGGCGCGAGAAGTCTCCGCCTATCACCGCCGTGAGGACACGTCGGTGCTCTGCCCAGGCGGGGCAGTCTTGCACCGTGTGCTCTACGGTGTCCTCAGGGCGACCCCCGCAGTGGTGACACCCAGGCGTTTCCTCCTTTCCCATCAGACACAGGTACCTCCCGAAACTTCCGTGTCCGGTGAGGACCTGCGTCATGCGGTAGGTCAGGACGCCGTGACACCGATCTAGCCACTCCTCAAAGAGGGGTCTTACCGCCGCAATTGCGGCGTGCCCGGCCGTCGGTTGCGACAGTCGTTCCCTCCATACTGCCCTGAGATCGAGCCGGAGCTCTTCCCGCCGCGACTCGACTTCTCGAGGCAGTGGGGATACGCCCCGGCGCTGCGCCTCCACGCGCCATTCATAGACGCGCTGGAGGGCAGTCGCCTCCAGATCCCAGGGCAGCAATCCGGCAAGGAGGTTGGCCGATTCGCCGGCGATCGTGCGGTATCCCCGGATCATTCGGATAGCCATGACCCTCTGGCATGCGACCAACTTTAGTGGTCGCATCCGGATGCACAGGGCCCTCACTGGGGACCCGTAGAGGGCCATGGACCGCACGACGCCGGCGTACAGCCTTCGGCAGGAGGCGTTTGACCCGCTGAGATTAGGCAGGAGTCGCCTGAAGGCGGCTGCTGCCCGGTTCAGCTTTGGGGCCAAACTCAGGAAATGCTCCCTGAAGTTCCACCGGCTGTCGAAGAGATAAAATTGAAATAGTTGAATTGTGAAATTCATAATCAAGTCTCGTTGAGTGTAGGAATTTGGAGATTGAAATAGTAATAATAGAATATATTTAAATTCAAAACACCGGCTATGACAAGTTTTATTTATACAAATCTCTAAAAAAATTAAAACTTTCCGTGCAAAATTGTCGGATCAGATGAGGATTTATATAGGAAATCAAATTAGTTAGGTAGTCATGTTTGGCTTTTAGTTAGAGCATGGTACGAAACAATCAGTCAGCGAATACGACACGCACTTGGCTGTTATAAATACTACGGAACCCTTCGCTGCGCGTGGCCCGACACGCACTTGACCGGTTTTTGTGATTGACATCGCTACCACTGTCACAATATGTATCACTCAAAACTTGATTCTGTTCCTGACACAGAAAACTCACCGTGTGCACTTGGGCAATTTTACGGTTTAACATAATTGAACCACTGGATTCCAGGCCCTTATCAGTTGAAGCCAGGATGAGTTTCAACCCGGTTGAAGTTCTTGTATTTGGTAATTTCAATCGCTTTCCTTACCTATCTAGGTAGGTATATAGTAGCGACCTGTAGATTAGATAGGGTTATGTACCTCAATCCAAAAGATTCCGAATTTTGTCGATTTTTGAACATCATTATTTTCACCATCCCAGTGAGTTCCAAAATTCTGTTAGCTACGGTACGTTTTGTCTCACAGTTTTGTAAATAACTGTAAAAACAAGAGGAAAAACAGTTATTTTTTAAACACAGACAGACACATCAATTTTGTTTGTATGAGTAGATTTATATCTATTTTTTTTTTATTTATATCTTATATTAAATAATCTTATATATATTTTTTTACTACAATTTAGTTTTAAGTAAATATAACTGATAGCCACACTGTCGTATTAGGTCTAAGTCTGTAAAGATAGTGTTAAGGATGGTTTAATAAATAAATAAATATCATATCACCGTACACGTGCGGGCTAGCACTCGCACAAAGCACACCACAGCTGAGACTTTAGTTCTGCTCATAAGGTTCAAATCTATTTCAAACACAATACATCCCACCTCAACTTTTTCATGGTACCAACTAGACAGATCATAATTTTTGCCATAACAATGTACTACATCGTATAGAAAATATCACAGTCTAGTGCATACTTAAGACCTAATAATATATACCCAATATTTTATACCTCTATAACAACAAAAGTGTCTATCTCAAAAGCACAATATTGCTATGAGTTTCAACGTAGGCGGCATACAACATAGTCTTGTATTATTCTCTGAAAACCTATTTCAATTTTATGTTATACTAGCTTTTGGCCGCGACTTCGTCCGCGTGGAATAGTTACTTTGGGCTAACGTTAAATTTAACCCCGATTTTGAAGCATTCTTCATTGGCGCTCCGCTCCTATTGGCCTTGGAGTAATGATATAATAGCCTATAGCCTTTCTCTAAAAATTGACTATTTAATTAAAAAATAATTTTTCAATTCGAACCAGTAGTTCCTGAGATTATCGCGTTCAAACAAACAAACAAACTCTTCAGCCTTATATTATTAGTATAGATAGCTGTTGCCCGCGACTTTGTCCGCGTTTCCGTCGTTTTTCGTAAAAAAAGTAGCCTATGTCCTTCCTATGTATTGCGATATTTTTCAACAGTATTCTGTTAAAAAATATCGCAATACGGAACCTCACAATATTATTGTAAATAGCTGTGCCCGCGACTCCGTCAGCGTGTAACTCCTTATGTTATTAAGTTAATGTATTGGTAATATTGTTTAGATCATGTTCACATGAGGCTTAAGTACCTATAGAACGAAATTTTATACCTTCGCCCGCTAGACGCGTCGAGCGCGGTGACCGATTCTCAAAAATAATCCTTATAGCATGATTCAGTATTCACGCGCGATGGCTTATTATCAGCGTATTTCATGTATAACTTTGGTGTTTCTATACCGATTTATATGATTCTTTTTTATTGAATAGTTAATAATGTTAACGTTTTAATTAGGGGTGACAGAGAGTGTTATAAACGTAAGAGTAGACAAATATTATAATCAGAAAGCTTCGAACTGCTAAGCTATCGGGAGTTACACGTGTTATTGTGAGACAACCATAAAAGATAGACATATGCTGTCGTGGGATATTTTTTATATAATTTTAAGGAGAACATTTCCGTCATGAAATGATTTCTGTGTAGCTTTAACCATTAAGGTTGCACACGCGACGAAAGCTTAAAAAATGGAGTAACTTCTCCCGTTTTCCCAACATTTCCTTTCACTGCTCTGCTCCTATTGATGGTAGCGCGTGATGAAAAGTATACTATAACCAGCTCAGGAGTATGAAAAATAATTGTACCAAGTTTCGTTAAAATCCGTCGAGTAGTTTTTGTTTCTATAACGGTTATACAGACAGACAGACAGACAAAAATTTTACAGATTGCATTTTTGGCATCAGTATCGAACCCTAATCACCCCCTGATAGTTATTTTGGAAATATATTTCATGTACAGAATTGACCTCTCATACAGATTTATTATAAGTATAGATTTGATCTTAGTAATTATATTTTAGTAAAGGACTAACTTTGAAGAGGAGCTTGAGGCTAAATAATAAAAAGTTAGTTGTTTACATATTGTCGAGGTCGCCCCATTGATAGGTGACTATACGGATTATCGCAACTTATCCATGGTTTAACGTGATTTCCGAGGCATGAAGGGATCCATACCTCGGAAATCTCTTTAACACTTGGTTGATACATCGTCTTGTCGTACCAAACGCTTCTCCTCCACATTTTTATTTTATTGATAATAGGCTCGCGTTTGACCACCATCTCACCTGATGGTAAGTGATGATGTGGTCGAAGATCACCACCACAAAGGCAACCACTGAAAACCAGCGCCGTGCTATGGGCATGCCCATGGCATAGCATTATGCTGAGTGGGAGCCTTGTTGCCACGACCACGACGTGCATTTGCCTTGTTTTTTGTTGTTTCCTTTTTCTTCGTATATTGTCAATATCTAACTCTGTGTCCTTAATTACTAACATAATTATAAGTACCAATTACTAACTCTAGTCTAAGGAACTAAATAAGTTTTTAATATTGTTAGCATGTCGTTTGTCTGTTGGCAATAAATACTTTTTCTTTCTTTCTTCTCTTCTAAGATAGAGCACGCTTGCCTAGAAGTTACCTATTCACTCTTGACTGAAAGACTCCCAGCTTATAGCGATCAGGAAACACAGACTCCGGCAGGGAATTCCACTCCTTAGCCGTACGCACAATGAAAGTATTCCCAAAACGTTTTGTGCGTATGGGTGGGATGTCCACCATGTAACGATGGTGCATCGCCGTTTGTCTTGGAGTCCGATGATGGAACGGGCTTGGCGGAATTAGATTGTGTAATTCCATCGCACACTCCCCGAAATGTAACCGATAGAAAACCGATAGACTTGCAACTCGTGTCGTCGATGTTCAAGGCTCTGTAGCTTTGATTCGACCAGTGAATCGTTGCCAATGATTCTCTTGGCCCTTTTCTCGATAGACTCAAGCACGTCCAGTTAGTATTTGGCAGATCCATCCCAAAGATGAGAGCAGTACTCCATAAACGTCCGCACCTGGGCTTGATAGAGATTGAGCATCTGTTCCGATGTGAAGTACCGTCTAACCTTTGCTAGGATTCCCAACATTTTTGCTGCTAGCTGAGCCTTAGCCTCGATAAATGGACCAAAATTGAGGGTGGAAGTTAGTGTTACCCCTAGAAGCTCAATACGATCGGTTATCGGTTCGGTTACATCGCGGAAAGTAGGAACCGGTCGGAATTGGCTCCTTTTTGCGGATCAGAGACACGTCTGGGTCTTAGCTGCATTAAACTTGACCAAGTTGACATTTATTGTGCGCACAACCAAGCTGTGGAATTCTTTTATCGCTTTCCATATGGCGTCCATCCATGACATCCTGAATAACAACAAAAAAATCTTAAAGAAACTAATTGAAATAAAAAAAAAAAACTATTTCATTCATCCACTCACTCCACACACAATCCCTATACATACACACTATACACGCACCTACATCTCTACTTAATACTAATCCCACTAATAATATATATTTTTTTGTACTTCGATTATTTTTTTTCTTTAATTTTAAAAACATGTAAATTATAAGGTTAACCCAAAGGGTGGAGACTTGGTGTCCTGAAATACAGGCCCTGGCCTAGTTTAGGCACCAGTCTCGCGCAATGATTATTGAATAAAATGTGTCCCTAATAACTGTAAAATTGTACATAAATATTGTGGTGAGAGAATAAAGATTATGATTCTGAAATATCTATCAGATCTATATTTTGAGTAATCTGTTGACAAAAGTCCTGGAATTTCATTATCTTTAAATATATCATGATTTGTTCTAAGGTAACTTTATATAAAGCTGTAAAGCATACTCGTACAGTTCCTTGAAGGATCCTATGCTCTTTATGAAATAGTAATTGTTTCAGAAGATAAAATATTGTGTTACACAGAGTTCTTGTAACTATATTTCAAAAAGTGACATCATCAATATACGAATATATTTTAGCATAAATCTTACAAACATAATAATAATAATAATAATAATAATAATAAGCTGGCAACACTAGCCGTCAAATCAAGTTTTGTTTTCAGTTCCTACAAAATAAATTCGCAAAATATAGTGATAAGTTTTCCCATCCAAATTTCTCAATATTTACGAAAAGAGGACAGATTGAACCAAGATAAATAACAAAAATCTAAAAAACAACCGATATTATAACGAAAATGAAGATAATGTATAATCCATCGACAACTGTCAAGTGGTCTGTCATTGACACCAATCACTAAACAATGCAAGAAATAACTATGTTAACAAACAAAACTTGATGATGCTTACTAGAGCAGCTTCGCAACGTGCACGCCCACCACCCCCGGACCCGTCGCTCAGCTCCGCCTCGCCACCGGATTTAGGATTACCTACGTCACCGGCGGCTGCATCCGCGTCGAGCTCGAGCGACGAGTATTTCTCTCCGCCGACGTCGCCAACACCTGTGCGTCGGCAGGGGAGAGGCCGGCCACCGAACAGCTTGGGACTTAGGAGCCAACTGGCTGCGAGTCGGGTCCCCGCTACCGGTGGTGTGCAGCGCATGAGATGGACTCAGTCCATAAACGAAAACGTCATGCGCGCATATTATGGGTCTACAGAGGGGGGAACTAACCTCACTGCGTATCGTGTCAGGATGCTGTCTCTGTTCCAGGACCTAGAACCAGCTGTCAACGTCTCGGCCCAACGACTGTCGGATCAGGTGCGGGTCATCCAGCGTAGCCACAGGTTGGATGACGCAACACTTGATAGGCTGCGCTCAGAGGTACTGAGCAACCATATCATCTCGTCCCCGACACAAGCCGTGGTACAAGCGCCCACTAGTAGCGCAATGACATCGCGGCTCTATAGTCATAATAATGAGCTAGATGATAGGGTTGTCACGGTAAGTAGCCAATGCAACGATCGACTGAGGAGCGCACTGGAGGATGCGCTTCGCGAGTATAGATCGGCTCCGCCCGAACTTAGACCCCGGTTACCACGGTTACCCATGCACAAAAAAAATAGGGCGCTGGTGTGTGCTTTGGACTCGCTGCTTGAGAACATTTTTGAGAGCAGCGAAAACCTCGTTGATACGCACTCAATCCTGTATTGCGGGGCTGTTGCGGCATGTCGCTTAGCTAACGTTAAATTCCCTAATAACGACGAAGCTATTCGACCAAAACCTGCTGTACCAGCCTGGCAGTATAGGATCGAGAGGCGTATCGATGAGGCCAGAACACTCATCGGCAAACTATACTGCTTCAAGGAAGGCAATGCACGCCCACGTGTAATGCGTTTTGTACGGCGGGCTTTCTCGGGGACTGGAATCAGCCCTCGAGAATACACACCCCACATTACGGAGCGCATTGACTTCCTGAAGCAGAAAATTTGTGCATGGGCAAGCCGTATCCGACGGTTTAAGCGGCGGGTTGACCGGTACTCACAGAATCGCATGTTCCAGAGCGATGAAAGGTGGGTATACAGAGCTTGGGAGCGACCCAATCAAAATGTGACTGACGTGTGCCGCCCGGATGATACCGCCACGAATTTATTCTGGCGCAACATCTGGTCGGTACCCGTCTGTCATGTTGAGGGTGACTGGATGCGTGAAGTTGAACGCGTGTGTGAAGCTATACCACAAATGGATAAAATAATCATTAACGCTTCTGATGTAGCCAAAGCAGTTCATCCGTTACCAAACTGGAAGTCTCCAGGACCGGATGGACTGCACAACTTCTGGCTCAAGTGGTATAGCAGCTCGCACGCGCTTTTGGCTTCTCAATTCCAGGCATCCTTAGAGACTGGGTCTCTACCAGAGTTTTTAACAACAGGCTGTACCCACCTGCTTCATAAGAGTGGTAGTCCCACGGAACCCAAAAATTATAGACCGATTACCTGTCTGTCTACGGTCTATAAGGTTCTTACGTCCATCCTGAGAGTGAAAATAAATATGCACATTGAGTGCAACTCAATTATGTCCGCTTCTCAGAATGGATGTAGGAAAGGGTCCCGTGGCACTAAGGAGCTACTCCTCATTGACATGGCCATTAGCCAACAGGCTCGTCGATCCCGAAAAGATCTATCGACATGCTGGATAGACTATAAAAAAGCCTTTGATTCTGTTCCTCATACCTGGCTTATCAAGGTGCTAGAGCTTTATAAAATAGACCCAACTCTACGCACCTTCCTTGAGTCATGTATGAGGCAATGGAAGACGGTACTTCGCTATCCAGGATGTCGACCGATCCGAGGGAATGATGAGCCTATATGGATCAGACGGGGAATATTTCAGGGTGACAGTTTGAGTCCACTTTGGTTTTGCTTGGCCCTGAATCCTCTAAGTACAATGCTAGAGGAGTCAGGCCTGGGCTATCGGTTGAGAAGAGGAGGTCAAAGTATATCCCACCTCCTTTACATGGATGATTTGAAACTCTTTGCCCCCAACAACTTGCAACTGATGGAACTACTGAAGGTAACTGAAACTTTCAGTAGCGCGATCAAGATGGAATTTGGTGTGGACAAATGTGCAATCATGCATGTAAAACGAGGAGAGATTATGGAATCTGAAGGAATTCAACTTTCAGATTCCATACACCTTAGATCTCTCTGCTTAACCGAAACTTATAAGTATTTGGGTATGTCGGAAGCTTTGGGCATTAATGTTGCTGACATGAAGCAATCGCTGAGGGAGCGCTTCTTTGGCCGCCTGACAAAGGTATTAAACAGCCTTTTGTCGGGAGGAAATAAGGTGCGCGCTTTCAACGGTTGGGTCATGCCGGTGTTGATGTATTCTTTCGGCATACTCAAATGGACTCAAACCGAACTGGACGCCCTGGATAGGAGGGTCCGTACACTGCTAACCGCAAATCGGATGCATCACCCACGATCATCGGTGATGAGACTGTATATCCCGCGGAAATGTGGAGGTCGAGGCTTTTTAAATGCCAAAACTCTCCACAACCGCGAGATTTGCAGTCTCAGGGAATATTTCCTTAAAGCCGATGTGGGTATGCACCGAGATGTGATTGCAGTGGACAAGGGACTCACCCCGCTGACTATGGCTAAAGAGAACTGGCACAAACCTGTTATACTTACCCCAGATGACCGCAAGGAGGTATGGAAAAGCAAGGAACTTCATGGTCGCTACTATCGGGCTCTTTATGGGTCCGATGTAGATTTGACAGCTTCCGTTGCCTGGCTACGCTTCGGGGATCTCTTCGGAGAAACTGAAGGTTTTGTCTGTGCAATTATGGACGAAGTTATCTTGACGAATAATTACCGGAGACATATTATGAGGGACGGGACGATTGACGTGTGTCGGGCATGCCATCGTCCTGGTGAGTCCATCAGACATATTGTCTCCGGTTGTTCTCGTCTAGCTAACGGCGAGTACTTGCATAGACACAACCAAGTAGCCAGAATTATCCACCAGCAACTTGCTTTGAAATACAAACTTGTCGATTCTGAGGTACCGTATTACAAGTATGTGCCCGACCCAGTTCTCGAAAATGACCATGTCACGTTGTACTGGGATCGGTCTATCATCACTGATAGGACTATTGTTGCCAATAAGCCTGATATAGTGGTGATAGACCGATTAGTGCGCCGCGCAATGATAATCGATGTTACCATCCCACATGACGAGAATCTCGTGAAAGCTGAGAAAGAGAAACACATTAAGTATCTCGACTTAGCTCATGAGGTTGTTGACATGTGGGATGTGGACTCGGCTGTCATTGTGCCGATTGTCATATCAGTCAATGGGCTGATAGCTAAAAGCTTCGACGACCATCTGTCGAAGCTGGCTTTGCACAGCTGGATAAAGGGCCTGATACAGAAGGCAGTTCTCCTCGATACAGCTCGTATTGTGAGGAGGTTCCTTTCTCTGGAGACCTAACCACCGGTAGCTTGGACCCCGTTCCCGATACCAGTGGACTGCCATTTTTTATATTTTTAAATGTTTTTTTATTGTCACTTTTTTATAGAAAAATATTTAAAAATGTAATTTTTGAGAGGTATATAAAATAAAAGAGATAATAATAATAATAATAATTAACAAACACATTGACGACAATCGCATCATGTCTACCTCTCAAAATGGATGTAAGAATGGGTCCCGCGGTACTAAGGAGCTACTCCTCATTGACATGGCCATTAGCCAACAGGTTCGACGTTCCAAAAAAGATCTGTCGACATGTTGGATAGACTACAAGAAGGCCTATGACTCAGTGCCTCATACATGGCTCATGAGGGTGCTAGAATTGTATAAAATTAATGCAACTTTACGCACCTTTCTGATATCATGTATGGGACAATGGAGGACAGTTCTTCGCTATCCAGGATGTCGATATATCCCAAGGTACAGCGAACCGGTAAGGATCGAGCGTGGTATATTCCAGGGCGATAGTTTGAGTCCGCTTTGGTTTTGCTTAGCCTTGAATCCTCTAAGCACACTGCTGGAGAATTCAAGACTAGGCTATAGGTTGAAAAGAGGTGGTCAGGTTATTTCTCACCTCCTTTACATGGATGATTTAAAACTTTTTGGCGCCACTAGTCTACAACTGAGAGAACTACTGAAGGTAACTGAAACTTTCAGTAGTGCCATCAGGATGGAGTTTGGTGTCGACAAATGTGCGGTTATGCATGTAAAGCGAGGGGAGATTGTGGAATCCGTGGGATCTCAACTCACGAATTCCATAAACCTGAGGTCCCTTTCTCCAACCGAAACTTACAAGTATTTGGGTATGTCGGAGGCGTTAGGTATCAATGTAACTGACATGAAGCAATCGTTGACAGAGCGCTTCTTTGGCCGCCTAAAAAAGGTACTAAATAGCCTTCTTTCGGGCGGGAACAAGGTGCGTGCTTTCAATGGTTGGGTCATGCCAGTATTGATATACTCTTTCGGCGTACTTAAATGGACACAAACGGAACTTGACACCCTGGATAGGAGAGTCCGTACACTACTGACTGCATATCGAATGCATCACCCACGTTCATCGGTAATGAGACTGTATATCCCACGGAAATGTGGAGGTCGAGGCTTTTTGAATGCCAAAACTCTTCACAACCGCGAGGTATGCAGTCTCAGGGAATATTTTCTTATTTCTGAAGTGGGTATGCATCGAAATGTAGTAGCGGTGGACAAGGGACTCACCCCGCTCTCCTTGGCTAATGAGAACTGGCGCAAACCTGCAGTGATAGACACTAACGATCGAAGGAGGATATGGCAGAGTAAGGAGCTACACGGACGATTTTTCCGGGCCCTTCATGGACCCGATGTAGACCAGTTAGCGTCCGTAGCTTGGTTGCGCTTCGGTGACCTCTTTGGGGAAACCGAAGGTTTTGTTTGTGCAATTATGGACGAAGTTATCATGACGAACAACTACCGGAAATTTATTGTGAAGGATGGCACGGTTGACATGTGTCGGGCATGTCACCGTCCGGGTGAATCAATCCGTCACATTGTCTCTGGTTGTTCTCGTCTTGCTAATGGAGAATACTTGCATAGGCACAACCTTGCAGCCAAGATTATTCATCAGCAACTTGCTCTGAAATATTCTCTTGTGGAATCGGAAGTGCCGTACTATAGGTATGTGCCCGACCCAGTTCTCGATAATGGCCATATCACATTATACTGGGATCGGTCCATCATCACTGACAGGACTATTGTAGCCAATAAGCCTGATATAGTGGTGGTGGACCGAAACGAGAGGCGTGCCATGATTGTCGACATAACCATCCCGCATGACGAGAACCTCGTGAAAGCCGAGAAAGATAAGCAAATCAAATATCTTGACTTGGCGCATGAGATTGTCGACATGTGGGATGTGAACTCGGCAGTCGTTGTACCGATAGTCGTCTCAGCCAATGGCTTAATAGCCAAGAGCCTCGACCAACACCTTAGGAGGCTCTCGTTGGGCGGCTGGATCAAGGGCTTGCTTCAGAAAGCGGTACTCCTGGACACGGCGCGTATCGTTAGGAGGTTCCTCTCTCTAGAGCCCTGACCACCGGTAGCTTGGACCCTGTTCCCGATACCGGTGGGCTACTATTTTTTATATTTTTAAATGTTTTTTGTGTTTTATAGAAATATTTAAAAATGTAATTTGTATGTATATAATTAGAAATAAAGAGTAAAATAATAATAATAATTAAATAATCTGTGGCCCGGCTGTCAAATAATCTGTGGCCCGGCTGTCAACAAGCACGTCAAAAATTTTTTCATCCCGATTTTATCAATAATTTTGATATAAAATAGTTATTTTAAAATGTTCGATAAAACGAAAATAGTGAAAAAAAAAACTACAATTCATGAATCCCACACTACATCTACTACCTATAAAATGGACTAATGTGAAATAAAACTTCGTGCATTGAATGAAAAAAATGTTGACTAGAAACCGGGCACGATTGCTCAGAGCTACACGCCCAAGATCTTCGGATTCGTCGCTCAGCTCCGCCTCGCAGCCGCCGGGACCAGCTCCAGCCGTGAGTGAAGAGACTCCGGCCGCTGCAGTTGCGTCGAGCTCGAGCGACGAATACTTCTCGCCGCCGACGACACCACCACCTGCGCGTCGACGGGGAAGAGGCCGACCTCCGGCCTGCTTGGAACCTCGAGGCCCGCCGGCTTCTGATAGGGTTCCCGCTGCCGGTGGAAGTGTGCAGCGCATGCGATGGACTCAATCCATTAATGAGAACGTCATGCGCTCATACTATGGGGCTACAGAGGGGGGAACTAACCTGACTGCGTACCGTGGTCGGATGCTCTCTCTGTTTCAGGTACTTGAGCCAACTGTCAACGTTTCGGCCCAGCGACTATCGGATCAAGTGCGTGTCATCCAACGTAACCATATGTTGGATGAAGCCGTACTTGATCGCCTCCGTTCGGAAATGAGTAGCTATGTCACTTCACATCCGACGCCGACTGTGGTGGTACCACCACAGCCCAACATCCAAGTCGAGGAGAGTAGTGACAGAGTTACAAACGTAAGTACCCAGTATAATGAGGAATTGAGGAGTGCTTTGGAGTGTGCTATTCGGGAATATTGCAACATGCCGCCTGAAATAAGACCACGCTTGCCTCGTTTGCCCATGCATAACAGGAATAGGGCACTGGTGGCTGCTCTGGATTCGCAGTTGTCAGACTATTTTGATAACTGCGAAGACCTCGCCGATACCCACTCTGTCTTATACTGCGCAGCTGTCGCGGCATGTCGTGTAGCTAATGTTAGAATTTCTAATGACATAGCTACACGACCTAAACCCGCTGTGCCAGCTTGGCAGTGTAGGATCGAGCGCCGAATCGGTGAGACCAGGGCACTCATTGGAAAACTTCTTTGCTTTAGGGGGGGCAACACTCGCCCGAGAGTGATGCGCTTTGTGAGACGGGCGTTTTTGGGAACCAATATTCACCCACAAAATTATATGTCCTGTGTCACGGAGCGCATCGACTTCCTAAAGCAGAAGGTGTATGCATGGGCAAACCGCATTCGGAGGTATGGACGACGAGTGGAGCGATTCGTCCAGAATCGCACATTCCGAAGTAACGAAAGGTGGGTATATAGGGCTTGGGAGCGACCGGAGCAAGGTGCGACTGATATGTGCCTACCCGATGATGACGCCTTATGTACATTCTGGCGCAACATCTGGTCGGTACCTGTCAGTCACACCGAAGGCGATTGGACTCGGGAGGTCGAGCGAGTCTGCGATCCAATACCAGAAATGGGGGCAATCACTATCAGCCCCCAAGATGTAGCCCATGCAGTCCGTCCGCTGCCTAATTGGAAGTCTCCAGGGCCGGATGGACTGCATAACTTTTGGATCAAGTGGCTAACAAGATCGCACGCCCGCTTGGCGTCTCAGTACCAATCTGCCCTAGAATCTGGCTCGCTACCTGAGTTCTTTACCACTGGAGTTACCCACCTGCTCCACAAATCTGGTAGCACCGCGGAACCCAAAAATTATAGACCAATCACGTGTCTACCAACGGTCTATAAGGTTCTGACATCCATTTTGAGGGTTAAAATTAACAAACACATTGAAAACAATAACATCATCTCTTCCTCTCAAAATGGATGTAAGAATGGATCCCGCGGTACTAAGGAGCTACTCCTCATTGATATGACCATTAGCCAACAGGTTCGACGTTCCAAAAAAGATCTGTCGACATGTTGGATAGACTACAAGAAGGCCTATGACTCAGTGCCCCATACATGGCTCATGAGGGTGCTAGAATTGTATAAAATTAATGCAACTTTACGCACCTTTCTGACATCATGTATGGGACAATGGAGGACAGTTCTTCGCTATCCAGGATGTCGATATATCCCAACGTACAGCGAACCGGTAAGGATCGAGCGAGGTATATTTCAGGGCGATAGTTTGAGTCCGCTTTGGTTTTGCTTAGCCTTGAATCCTCTAAGCACACTGCTGGAGAATTCAGGTCTAGGCTATAGGCTGAAAAGAGGTGGTCAGGTTATTTCTCACCTCCTTTACATGGATGATTTAAAACTTTTTGGCGCTACTAGTCTACAACTGACGGAACTACTGAAGGTAACTGAAACTTTCAGTAGTGCCATTAGGATGGAGTTTGGTGTCGACAAATGTGCGATTATGCATGTAAAGCGAGGGGAGATTGTGGAATCCGTGGGATCTCAACCCTCGAATTCCATAAACCTGAGAAGCCTCTCCCCAACCGAAACCTATAAGTATTTGGGTATGTCGGAAGCGTTAGGTATCAATGAAGTTGACATGAAGCAATCGCTGAAGGAGCGCTTCTTTGGACGCCTAAAGAAGGTATTTAAAAGCCTTCTATCGGGCGGAAATAAGGTGCGTGCCTTCAACGGTTGGGTCATGCCAGTGTTGATATACTCTTTCGGGGTACTCAAATGGACTCAAACTGAACTTGACGCCCTGGATAGGAGAGTTCGTACATTGCTGACTGCATATCGAATGCATCACCCACGCTCGTCAGTGATGAGGCTGTATATCCCGCGGAAATGTGGAGGTCGAGGCTTTTTGAATGCTAAAACTCTCCACAACCGCGAGGTATACAGTCTCAGGGAACATTTCCTTGCTTCTGAAGTGGGTATGCATCGAGATGTAGTAGCAGTGGACAAGGGACTCACCCCGCTCTCCTTGGCTAATGAGAACTGGCGCAAACCTGCAGTGCTAGACACTAACGATCGAAGGGGGATATGGCAGAGTAAGGAGCTACACGGACGTTTTTTCCGGGCCCTTCATGGGCCCGATGTAGATCAATTAGCGTCCGTAGCTTGGTTGCGCTTCGGTGACCTCTTTGGGGAAACCGAAGGTTTTGTCTGTGCAATTATGGACGAAGTTATCATGACGAACAACTACCGGAAATTTATTGTGAAGGATGGCACGGTTGACATGTGTCGGGCATGTCACCGTCCAGGTGAATCAATCCGTCATATTGTCTCTGGTTGTTCTCATCTTGCTAATGGAGAATACTTGCATAGGCACAACCTTGCAGCCAAGATTATACATCAGCAACTTGCTCTGAAATATTCTCTTGTGGAATCGGAAGTGCCGTACTATAGGTATGTGCCCGACCCAGTTCTCGATAATGGCCTTATCACATTATACTGGGATCGGTCCATCATCACTGATAGGACTATTGTTGCCAATAAGCCTGATATAGTGGTGGTGGACCGAAACGAGAGGCGTGCTATGATTGTCGATATAACCATCCCGCATGACGAGAACCTCGTGAAAGCCGAGAAAGATAAGCAAATCAAATATCTTGACTTGGCGCATGAGATTGTCGACATGTGTAATGTGAACTCGGCAGTCATTGTACCGATAGTCATCTCAGCCAATGGCTTAATAGCCAAGAGCCTCGACCAACACCTTAGGAGGCTCTCGTTAGGCGGCTGGATCAAGGGCTTGCTTCAGAAAGCGGTACTCCTGGACACGGCGCGTATCGTTAGGAGGTTCCTCTCTCTAGAGCCCTGACCACCGGTAGCTTGGACCCTGTTCCCGATACCGGTGGGCTACTATTTTTTATATTTTTAAATGTTTTTTGTGTTTTATAGAAATATTTAAAAATGTAATTTATATGTGTATAATTAGAAATAAAGGAAATAATAATTATTTATATTTTTAAATGTTTTTTTATTGTCACTTTTTTATAGAAAAATATTTAAAAATGTAATTTTTGAGAGGTATATGAAATAAAGGAAATAATAATAATAAAGCCTTTTTATTTCCTTAATTAAAAAAAAATACAATTCATAAAAAAAAAATTACAGTGCATGCAATTCAAGTACATATTAATAAAATTAAATTCTAAGATATTATATAAGATTATTCATTTGTTCTGATTTAATTAAGTAATTAAATTATTATATTATTTTTCAATATTTATTAAGGACCTCTCTATAGAGTGAAGGCCTCCTCCATTTTTCTCCACATATTTCTGTCTTTGGCTTTGTGTGTCTAATCCTTTCCTGCTGTTTTTAAAATTTCATCGAGCCATCTCTCAGTCGGTCTGCCTCTGTTTCTTTTGCCAATAGGTCCCTTCCATGAAGTTATCTTTTTAGCCCATCTGTCTTCTTCCATACGTGCAATATGGCCAGCCCACTTCCATTTCAGACTTTTGCAGTGTTCTAGTGCATCAATTAACTTTGTTGTTTTTCTTATATCTGTACTTCTCTTCTTGTGTGTCAATTTTAGATGCAGAATGTTCCGTTCCATGGCTCTCTGGGTTGTTATTATTTTGTTCCTAGTTTGTTTGTTTAAAATCCATGTTTGGGATGCATAGGTGAGACAGGGTAAGATGCATGAGTCCATTACAAGTTTCTTTAGCTTTATTGAAGTGTTTGACTTAAGAATTTCCTTGAAACTCCAAAATTTATTCCAAGCCATATTTACACGTCTCATTAACTCATCTTGGTGTCTAGATTTTTTAAATGATACTTGTTTGCCTAGATATGTGTATTCTTGGACATATTCTAGTAAGACACCGTCAACATATATTTGTGACTCAATGCTGTTTGTCATAATTTTCGTTTTCATTGTGTTTAGGTCTAGACCAATTTCATTGCTGACATAATTAATTTCATTAATCATTGACTCCAACTGTGATGGGTTTTCTGCGAAGAGCACTATGTCATCAGCAAACCTGAGGTTACTTAGAAATTGACTATTGATGTTTATACCTTTGTTTTCCCACTTTAGTGCTTTCATAATGTTTTGTAGAACGCAGATGAAAATTCTGGGAGAGAGGGGGTCACCTTGACGAACGCCTCTGCATATTTCAATGTCAGCTCCTGTTTTGTCTAATATAACTCTACTTGTGCTTTTCTTATATATGTCTTGTATGAGCTCTATAGTCTCGGTTGGTACATTACATTCCTGCAAGGCTCTCCACATGCTGCTATGGGATATAGAGTCAAATGCCTTAGCGTAGTCAATGAACGCTAAGTAGAGTGTGCCATTCATTTCTTCATATTTCTCTATAACTAACTCTAATGAGTGGATGTGGTCTATAGTTGAATATTTGCTTCTAAATCCTGCTTGCTCCACTGGCTGATGCTCTTCAGTATATTTCGCAAGGCGTTTCTCCAGACAAGAAGCAAACAGTTTGTAAAGGTTCGATTGTAAGCTGATTGGTCTATAGTTACTTATATCAGTAGGGTTTCCTTTCTTGTAAAGCAGCACTATATCTGATTTCGCCCATTCAGAGGGAATTTTTCTGTCATCTAATATTTTATTGAACAGGGTGGTTAAGGGTTGCACTAAGAAGGATTTTCCTGTTGAAATGGCTTCATTTGATATGCCGTCTGGGCCGCTACTTTTTTCTTTCTTGAGAGACATTATCTTTATAAAAATTTCTTGAGCAGAGAATCTTTGTATCGCAGTATCATTTTTCTGTAGAGGTAGAGTCTCTATACTCAACGGTATTTTGCATGCATAGAGATCTTTATAAAATTCAGTTGCAGCTTTAATTATTCCTGACCTGGACAATGTTTCCCGGTTATAAGTAGGGTGCTCTTTCAATGAAGGAATCCACTTTCTAGATGTTGTTAATTCTTTTAATCCTTTTTTCGCACTTCCTGACTTCTTCATATAATGTTCTATTGTTTTTAGTCTGTAGTTTTGATATTCTTTTCTGATAATTTTGTGAATATGTTTGTATAAATAACATTTCTCACTTTTCTCTTCTAATGTTAAGTGTTTTTTATTAATTAATTCATTTCTTCTTTTAATGAGGTT
Organism: Tholera decimalis; assembly: GCA_943138885.2. Lineage (NCBI taxonomy): Eukaryota > Metazoa > Arthropoda > Insecta > Lepidoptera > Noctuidae > Tholera > Tholera decimalis. The sequence goes on from OW964572.2 coordinate 5,009,609, forward strand.
TTTTGTACTGTCTGAAATGATGTAGTGTCGTTTTTTATTTGCATTGGTATTATATAATACAGACTTTAAGCTTTTATTTATTGCTTGTTTAATTTTCTTGTAGTATGTCTCTATATCATCATTTTCTTCTAGTTTTATGTTCAGAATATTCAGTTTTAAAGCTTCAATGTATTTCTCTTGTTCGTCTATAGTTTTTAGTGCACATTTGTTACTTTTATACGTGGTTCTGGATTTTTTGGTATTGGTCAACAATAGAGTACTTCTCACAAGTCGGTGGTCGCTCGGGAACGATAAATTGCTTATCACTTCAATGTTGATAATTTTATGTTTTATATTTGACAAACATAATACGATACTGAAATTAAATTCTTAATAAAAAAATATTCCGTAATTGAGAGGCTCGCAATCTTCTTATAATGCTATATTTTGATAAAAGGGAATAAGTAATTAAACGAAACGAAGCGAAGGAGGCGCCATATTGCGACTTAAATCAAGGAAGATTGCGAACAAATTTTGTACAGTATACTTACTTTATAAGAGCTATAGTAACGCCTATTGCAAGTACTAAATATGAGCTTCGGCTTGTCACTCATGGGAATTTGGAATATGATAAAAGGAAATCTTGTGTTCATCCAGATTGCAATACTTTTGCAGAAAGGTGACACTTCAACCATATTAGTTCTAAGGATTCTAATAATAAATAAACAAATATTTACACCCTCACAAAAAATCATTTAGAAAAAAATGACAATCAGTTAATGTTTTTACTGAAATCCATAACCCTGATACAACTGAAGAACTAATGATATGACCAAACAGCCCCACGCATATCGACGGTTAAAAGGAAATAGGGTATAAACGACAAAAAAAGAAATGTTCAGGAGAGCCGTTCAAAGTTTAGAATTTTAGAAAAACTGATGTGTTTTTTATTAAAACATCGTGAGAACTAAAAAATTTTTTAATTTTCCAATCGGGAAATATGACAAAATAAAAGATTTCAAGAAACAGTCGGCTTTCAAAACAATACCAGTCCAAAATGTCGCTTATACCCTATTTCCTTTTAACCGTCGATATACAAATTTGCAGACTCACTTTCACAAACACCTACACACACACCATCACATTCACACACACACACACACACACAAACAAACACACACACACACAATTACAGGAAAGAATAAAGAAATAAATTAAAAAAAAATTTCTCCTCATAAAAGAAGTTACAGTTAGCATATATTTTTAATATAAGCTACTGCTACAGCATAATTATTTACTTACCTATATTCTTATAAATAATCCGGAATAAATGTTTAATATTTTTGCAGTAATTGTCATTTAAATTGTTAACATAAATTCTTCCAAATAAAATATTTTTAATATTAATAATTCGATTGTAATGTTAGAAGAGCTAATGTTTTAATAATGTTACGAGCTGGGGTTCGGGATAAAAGTAATTAACGCCAATTAAACCAAAATTAACACTTTAATTAATTAAGCACAAAATAAAAATTTAACACAAATATTCGTTCCTCAACACTTGTCACTTAACACTTAAATCGCACTGAAATTCACTGGTAAAGCTTCAATTATATCTCGTATTCGCCTCGTAATAAGACTGACTCTCTACGCCCCTTTGCGCTCTATTTATACCCCAGTCTATGAGTTCGAGAACATTCTTACAAAATCGACTCACTATTTATACTGCCTAGAAAATACTCGAAATACATAGTACCGCTATTCGACGCTAGATGGCGTTAGTGTCTCGACTAGATATGCTCATTTCTGCTACTCGCCGCTAGATGGCGTTAGTGTCTCGAACATTCCAGATTTATGTCGAAGTTTGTCAACGTACTTCACTAAGCGACTGGCGTAACACTGCCCCCTCCTAAGACATGCTCGACCCGAGCATCGTTAGACCCGTAGTAACGCGCCAGTCGATCAAGATGAACAAGCTTTGGCGCAGCTCGTGGACCTTTCTGGATCCGATAAGTGACATCATTAATCCTAGTCACAACGCGATATGGTCCATCCCATTTTGCCTGTAATTTCGGTGACTTTCCTTTGCTGCGCACCGGATTATGCAACCAGACGAATGAGCCTTCATCAAGTCCTTGATTGTTCATCTTTCGGTCGTAACGAGTCTTCACCTTCTGAGACATTTGTTGACCGGATTGTCTGACATGCTCGTATATCGTCCCCGTAGAGCGAAAAGTCATCAAGTCGAAAAATCATGTTTTGAGATAATGAATTTTAAAGTTTTTTAAAATAAAATTCTTTATAACTTTGGCTAGCCGTAACATATCTTTATGTTTTTAATTGTTATTTGAAGGAAAAAAATCAAAGTTTATATTATAAGAGCTATAATGTATGAAAATCTTTTTATAATTAAGAAAAACTACGAAACATCTAACTAGTTAATTATTCTTTAGACAATCTCTAACTTAGTTTTGACTTAGTTAATTGTCGACCGCAGTTAGTGATTTTTCACTTACTTTCAAATTATTATGAAGAAAAATAACCCGAGTTAAGTAAAATGGAACTAACTGTTACATATACCAAATGTGTTTTGTAAATACTACCTATCTAAATTTTGGAAGCTTGTGTGGTAAGTTTTGTTTTAAATATGACATGAATAATATAATCAAACTATTGTAATAAATTTACTTAACGTTTATTAAAGGAAATAATGCGAAAAAAATAACTAAAACACTCAGTTTTTAACAAAAACAAAAAAAGTGCATCAACCTCATGCGCACAAACAGAAAACTTATAAAAAAATTATATTAAAAAAAAGGAAATCAGAATTCAGTCCACTACTTCTTCTTCTCCCGCCTCTGTTACGTCTGGCTCCAATATTCGATCAATTACATCTTTGTTTGTTGGTAAAGCTTGATACCACAAGTGGAGCTCTTGTGGAATTATCCCTTTTGCACATAAATTCATAAGGTAAGGTTTTTTGCCTCTGAAATGGGCAGAGGTGAGGGATAACTTAGTGGAATCTTATAATTTTTCAACTCTTGGATCTATTCTTCTGTACCTTGTCCATCTACATCATGCTTTCTCCTCTTTCTAGTAGTAAAGGAAGTTTTAGTTGGGCATTCTAATATGTTGAATTCTAGATAGGGACTATTGTGCTGATATCGAAACTTAACGAGACCAGGGTATTTTCTCTCAAAACGTAGACACTTAATTTTCAACCATTTAATTTTATTGCCTTCTGTATCTCTATTTGTGTTTTTTGCAATTTTTTCATTAAGAGCTCTTACATCAATCATATCCGTGTATTTTAATTCCTTAACGATATAAGGTGGTGCTGAATCTCTGTTTCTTTTAGAGCGAGCACGCTCCATGATCGATTTCCAGTCAATCATGGAATAAACAGGTGTATGTCTTTGCTGTCTTTCTATCGCACTATGCATGGAGTCCACTTCCATGTGAGTGTGACCACTCTTCAAATATTTTTGCTCAATTACTTCTAGTTGCACGTCCGATCTTTGTATTAAATGAACCAAAAATGCCGCAATAAATTGGTTTCTGTTTTGCCCAGCGCATGTGTCACTATAAATGGTGACTTCTTTAACATTGCCTGATATCTGGCTAATCCACCAGTTCATTGCACTAGCAATTTCCTCACTGCCCCTTTTACCATTAATCTCATTCCAAGTTATACAAAATGCTTCATGCGGTGGTTTAGACGTGTGGATCGTATAATTTTGAACATTTAATTTTCTAGTGTAATATAAAATACCAACTCCGCTGACTGGTATATGCAAAGTAGACTGCATGTCTGCCGTTACGACTAGGTAGTTTTCATCAATAATTGACCGCTGCTTGTCCGATTCTTTCGCTTGCTGTGCTTCATTTTTTCTTGAAATATGTGAATCATATTTCTCCTTCAAATTTTCTGGACGTCCGGCACTATCATAACGAGTGCATGTTATGCATAAGTCTTTTTTGGGGTAAAAAATGACAAATTGAATTTAGACCCAAATATTGTCTTATAGACATAAAAAGAACATGGTTCTCCATTCAACGATGTTAGTTGCTCTTTATACAATTCGTACATTTTGGCAATTGTGAGTTTACTATCCAGATACTGTCTCTTACTTTTCTTCCTGCAGTAGTGAGATTCAAGCCGGGGAAAAGAGTTGATGTGGTCAATGACTTTCTGCTCAGAATCTAAACTGGTTTTGTTAACTGGAACTCGAGAACCACGTCCATCCTTTCCTCTGTAATTACCTAACTCATCTCTATATTTTAATGCTTCATTTATTGGTCCATTTGAAATACACAAAGTTTTTAGGAAAAAATCTTTGCAAACTCTTATTTTAGAATCATTTTTATCAAAGTAATACATATAAGTAGCAGTCCTGTTTTTTTGAGTAGGGATTCCAACTTTCATGGTTTTTATTGGTTGAGCCACTACTTTTTGAAGTATAAATTTTTTCTGTGCAGTGAAATTTGTAATTTTCCAGTAGGTTTCACATATTTTAAGTCTTTCATCTTCAGAAAAATGATATTGACACTGGTACCGGCATTTTACGTAGCATTTTACGGGCTTAGGTTTATTTGCTGGCATAAGATACCCTTTTTTACTTAAATAAGGCAAACCGTTTTGTTTATTAGATTTAGCTATGTTTTTCTTCCACTTGCTAGGATCGCTTTTTTTCCAACGCGTAGGTTCGACGGTATTGTTTGATTTTACAGCGTTTGGAATTGGCTGTTCAGTAGAATCTTGACTGTGTACAGTGACATTACCAGTTGAATTTGAGTTAAAAGATGGAGAAGTTGTTTTTTTAGGGACTGAATGTTGTTGATTCTTTGATTCAATATTCCCATTGTTGATGTGAATATTTTGAGAACGTTCCTTAAATAGCCCCTTACTAAATGATGTACTTGCATCACTATCGCTGTCACTAGAAGATTTTGCAACATACACTCGTCTTTTATTTTTACGACGTCTATCCTCTTCACTGTCTGGGAACCATGAAACACTTGAATCTGAGAATACTTGACGAGGAGAAGAACTTAACTCTTCGATACCGCTTATCTCCGAGTGTGGACTTTCACGAGACTTTTGGACTTCGATGCTGTTTTGATGTATTTCACATGAAATATTTTCTTCGTTGAGCAAATTCTCAATGGAAACAACATCATTATAGGTTTCAGCTAACAATGGAGCCGAATATGGTGGATTAATAGGTAGTGGATCTCTTTTCGGAGTTAATGTTGACGCGGATGGAGGAGCAGATTCAACACAACTATCTATTAATAAATTATTGTTTTGAAACCGATCCAATCTCCTCTCGTCGAGTAGCTCTGTTTCCTGCAATAAACAATAACGAGAATGTTAAGCATATTGAATACTAGGTAGGCACTAAAAAAGATGCAATATAGGTCGAGCTGTTAGTTATACGAGCTATATAACATAACATTATTCACATGTCCCACACCACCACCGCACCACTTCATGCAGCATTTTGTATAATTTGGAAAATATTAATGTAAAAGGAGCAGTGAGAAAATGACAGGACATTGAACTAGTGGATTAGTCAGAAATAAGCAATATTAAATAAGTCACTGCTATCACTAGGTATTTTTGATTAATTGTCAGATAACATACAACCACAGATAGCGAATAATGTTAAATGTGTTTATTTCGCCAACAAAATCAAAACAAATAAAAAACTATCAACTCAAGTTGGAAAGTAGGTACTAAAAACATTGTAGCTTCCAAACTTAATATATAAAGTAATACAATCAATTATAGGATTAAGCAAATCAACTCTATCGATCGTAATTATTTTTCACCAGCAAATACCCCAAAACATCTTAATAAATACAAAAGTACCAAGTGCCAACATTACTTCTATTACAAGATACGATACCAATGAGTGTATTATATTATATACTTTTTAAGTCAAGCATTATTAAAAAAGACACACATACAACAAGGTTAATAATTCAAGCGTTAAATGTATAGGTATGCAACACCCAAATAATACGTATCTTAATACATAATTACTTTCCCTATAGATCCTGTGGAGTCATCAACTGAGGAGATTCCTATAAAATAACATTATTATTTATGTATATTCCTAAATAATGGACATTAACAAAAGTAAAAAAGGGTTTAAAATACAATACCTTAAAATATAAAATATACCTACTTATTAAATAAATTAAAATAATAAAGTGTTTTTTTAGTAGTTTTTTCATTTTGATTCAACAAATCAAGAATAAACTTAGCACGGCTCATTTTTACGCAGTAGGTACGTAATGATTACGTTAATTTTAGCACCAGCGGATCGCGAGTATATCAGACGACGTCGACCTCGCGAATGAATTTCCCCAAGCGGCGCGTTCAGTCGTCATAATAATAACGACAAACTCACTAACTCGAGGCTCTCGCGAGCGAAATGTACCTTAATTGTAACAATGTATGTCGAAGTTGTATAAATAATAATTAAAAGACTTTAATTATTATTCACTATAGATCTTATGTTTCCATTTTAAAAGAAAAAAATTGTTTAAAATGGGTTGATGATTTTTCGCTTTTGCAGTGTAGTACAAATCATTTAAAAATCAAGAGTGAGTATTCACTACGTCGAGTTAGTTAATTTTCGCTTTCGTGGGTTTTAGCAAACTATTGATTTTAAATATTCACTAAATCATTGTAGTGATTTTTAAGTTACTTATAGGTATATGTATGCATTCATAATTTAAAAGGAAAGTAATTAAGTCGACTTAATTTTGAGTTATGTAAATTTTTGGTAAAAGTATATTAATTAATTAAGTTAGTTATTTCTCCTATTATGATGTGGCATCCAAAGAGTAGAATTATTTACTATTCACATTTCGTAAAACAAAAACGAATGCAGCTACAAAAATACCGGTTAGACTAATATATAGAGAAAAAAATGATGATATTAATGATAGTGATAACTCATTTTGGTCATTTTTGGACTTAGTTAATTTTCGCTCTACGGGGACGATATGTCGTTCATTCTATTTCGTAATTCACTCGCGTAGTCTGTTACACTACAAGGTGCATCCGGCGGTATTCCAGTGATTAGGTCTGCAGGCAACCTAAGCTCTCGTCCGAAGTTCACGAAAGCAGGTGTAACAGCTGTACTCTCATGAACTGCACTTCGATATGACAGAAGGAACGGCTGAATGTGTTTGTCCCAATCCTTTTGCCTGGTTTCCACAACTTTAGCCAGATATCTCTCCAATGTCTGGTTGAAACGTTCCACCATTCCATCAGATTGTGGGTGATACGAAGTGGTCCTGGTCTTATGAGTACCCATTACTCGACATGTCTCCTGAAATACCTGTGACTCAAAATTCCTTCCTTGATCGCTGTGAATTTCCAAGGGTACTCCATAGTGACAAAATACTTCGTTAACTAATTTATCTGCCACTGTGGTAGCTTCCTGATTAGGAATGGCAAAGACTTCTGGCCACTTTGTGAAATAATCCATTACGACCATAAAGTACCTGTTCCCGCTCTCGCTCTCAGAAAAGGCTCCCACATTATAGATCTTTAAAGCTCCTCTACTGCGTGTTTGAGGTCCCTTAACTGCTGCACAACTAGTGCATTTGCGGCACCAGTATTCTACGTCGTCTCGGCAGTGGTTCCAGTAAAACCTCTCTCGTATCTTTAACAGAGTCCGTTTTACTCCCATATGACCTCCTGAACATCCGTCGTGGTAAAGCTGTAGAACTTCAGGTACCTTCACCTTTGGTACGACCATTTGTAGGTGACAATGGTCTCCTCGAGCATTTTCCCATTTGCGGCACAATACTCCCTCGTGGATCACTAAACTGTCCCACTGTGCCCAATAACTTTTTGTTGTAGTGCTCATTCCAGCAACTTCACTCCATTTAGGCTTTGTAGCAGCGGCCTTCTTCCATTCCAGAATGGGTTTGACGTCTGAATCATCCTGCTGAGCACGCTGTAGCACTTCTTTCCACTCATCGCTAAGGTCTGTTCTCAGCATCTTGACGGGTACTATTACTTTTTCCTCTTGTATGACACAGTGCTTACGTTCTTCCCGTTCAGATTTTCTTGAAAGCACATTCACGTTATCACGGCATCTTCTAATATTTCGCTTCGGGCAACTGGATCTCACATGGCCCTTCTCTCCACACTCTTAGCATCTAGGGCTGAACTTTGGTCGACTACTACAGGTGGATGATGACACCACTTTCCTGGTGCGACTCTCTTCCTTTCTAAAGTTTCGCCTCAGGCAACTGGATCTCAGATGGCCCTTTTCTCCACACTCGTAGCATCTAGGGCTAAACGTTGGTCGAATGCCACTGGTGGGTGATGACACCACTTCCCTGATGCGGTATGCTCGATGTTCCTGTCGTGCAGATTCCACCTCTAAAGCATGGGCCAGGGCATTCTTCAGAGATTTATGATGCCCGAGTCTCACAGCAGCCCTCACTTCCAAGTCACGAATCCCATCGACAAACGCCTGGACCAAATTACCGTCGATGAGTGCAGGCGATGATTGGTAAGTGCTTCGGACCAGCTTTTCTATTTTGAGGGCCCACTGCTGTAGATTTTCAGAACTACGTTGTACCCGGTCTTTCAACTGAGCACGGAACACGTGCTCTAAATGTGCGTCACCATAGCGGGATTCTAGCGCCTCTAGCAACTGTTCGTAGGTGACCTCCTTCCCGAGGGCCTCTAGAATGGTTAGGGCCTGGTCACGAAGGCCCAGTGTAAGCGTCGTCATAGCCTGCGCTTTGCTCCATCCGTTCGCTTTTACAACGGCCTCAAACTGGATCTTGTAGGCTGACCATGAAGAGCTTTCATCAAACGGAGGTACCTTGAAGCCTCGCACCGAAGGAGCAGCGGCCACAGGAACTGTAGGCAAATTTCCAGACTTCAGTACACCCAGAGCTTTTTTCATGTCAGCGATCTCGATTTCAGTTCCGGAGATACGAATCTCAGCTTCTGTAATTCGTTCCTCTTGCTGGTGCACTCGTACCTTTACTGCAGTAAGATCCTTGCAAAGATTTGCATTAATTTCCTTCGTCAGTAGCACCAGCTCTTCCTGGTGGCGGGCTTGTTCTTCCTGGCGGCGGGCTAGCTCTTCCTGGAGGCGAACAGTCTGCTCTTCCTGCCGACGGGCTTGTTCTTCCTGGCGGCGGGCTAGCTCTTCCTGGAGGCGGGCTTGTTCTTCATGACGGCGGGCTAGCTCTTCCTGCAGACGAGCAGCCTGCTCTTCCTGGCAGCGGGCCTGTTCTTCCTGGCGACGGGCTAGCTCTTCCTGAAAACGAGCAGCTTGCTCTTCCTGGCGGCGGGCTTGTTCCTGCAGCATAGCCATCAATGCAGTCATATCAAATGCAGCCGGAGACGTAGTCACTGGAGCAATTGCGGAAGTACTCGCAGACGCCTCCATCGTCTGCCGATTTCCACCCGGTGCTGGCGATGGTGACCCTTCAAACCGTCTCTGGTCGATCTCCTGCTGGCGTTGATTTCTTGTCCTTACACCTTCCATATCGTCTTTCGGTAAAACCGGCATTTTTCTATCCCACTTCTGACACCAAATTGTTACAAGCTGGGGTTCGGGAAATTATTACGGCAATTAAACCAAAATTAACACTTTAATTAATTAAGCACAAAATAAAAATTTAACACAAATATTCGCACCTCAACACTTGTCACTTAACACTTAGATCACACTTAAATCGCACTGAAATTCACTGGTAAAGCTTCAATTACATCTCGTATTCGCCTCGTAATAAGACTGACTCTCTACGCCCCTTTGCGCTCTATTTATACCCCAGTCTATGAGTTCGAGAACATTCTTACAAAATCGACTCACTATTTATACTGCCTAGAAAATACTCGAAATACATAGTACCGCTATTCGACGCTAGATGGCGTTAGTGTCTCGACTAGATATGCTCATTTCTGCTACTCGCCGCTAGATGGCGTTAGTGTCTCGAACATTCCACATTTATGTCGAAGTTTGTCAACGTACTTCACTAAGCTACTGGCGTAACAATAATAACTAGCGCACGAGTCGATCTTCAATTTTAAACAACGTTCACCGAAGTCCGTCTGTTGATGAGTGACCATTTTAACATGTCAAGATTCCTCCATATCTAGGAAAACACGTTAAGCCGTTGCGGAACCAACCCATCCACGGACCAACCTTGACAAGCATTGCTTAACTTTGCAATCAATCCCTACAGCTGTTATTTTTCAGCCACGAGATAACCTGACCAACATTAAAGTTATCCACTAAGTATCTATAATATTATTATTTTTTTCGTTTTTACTACCACTACTTATTGTATAATGGATTAAATAGAATCTTAAGTATATATAACTTAAATTATTTTAGTTGTAAAAAAGCAATATGTAATTATTTACAAAATATGACATATGACCAGACGGAAGAGTTACTTGCAATATGCAAATAGAATGTTAAACACTAGGAACACATATTTAACTATTATTATCTTGATTTAGTTTTTCATGGATTATGTACACCTACCATAAGATAGTTTGTACTTCATCGCCTGAAGCACAGGTTTTTAACCTAGTGCAGGCAAATATGTTAATTTTCCTTAATTTAATTAATTCTTAAGACTTTTATTGTAACTGTATTTTGCACTATTTCTTAAAATAAACAAACAATAATAAGTTGAAAACTTACCTGTCTAATGAACTAGCCGCTAATAACATAATTAACCTGATACCATCTGACACGTCCAACGCTAATGAAAGTTTTTCCTCTGGGAGAAATGAATGGCTTGGGAAAACTAGCCGTCTACAACTTATACAGGTTGTTACGTATGGTGTGGAAATATTTTTGCTCCTAGCTGTATAGATTTTTGATCATAGGTTATAGGGGTTGCGGGAATGTTCTAACGAGATACTGCAGCCCCGGAACGCAATGGAAACTGAAGTGGTGGGTTTTTTTTAGTCGGTAGAAGTCTGACACTCCCTTCCGCTCCACCCACAGCGGAAGCAGTCATTTGATGATATTCCCATCAAGAAAAAAAAAAGATAATAAGTATAAAAAAGATAATAATATATAACTAAAATGTTTTATTTAGATCGTCACTTGAACAACCAGGAAAAAAAAGACTGGAGCAATAACGTGAATTTATTCCACACAAAGCAAAATCTGAAGTACAAAATCTAATAAGTTTCGTAGGTACCTACTAGCCACACTTGGTTGATATACCATCTTGTCGTACCAAACTCCTTCTCCTTGACATTCATTGTGCGCACAGCCAAGGTGTGGGACTCTCTGCCGGCTTCTGTGTTCCCTGCAACTTATAACCTTTCAGCCTTTATAACAAGAGTGAACAGACATCTTCTGGGCTCGCTCGTTCCATCGTAGACTTCATCCAACGCTTTCCATCAGGCGAGATCGAGGTGGAGAGTGGGCTTATAATAAAAAATAATAATTAATTTATATAAATATATCGCCTAAATAACGCCTGTTAAAACTTTGATGCAAAATTGATGCAAAAAGACGCCTTCTAAAACAGTGTTAATCGAGAATTTCTACTATCTATATATCAAATTTAATGCAGTTTCGTTTAGCAGTTTTTGTGTGGAAGAGTAACAATATACATCCATCCATTCTCACAATTTATTTCATTAATAATATTTGTGTAGAGAGAGGCATTTGAAATGTAAACCAGTTCGGCGCATACGACAGTCGCTCCTGGTATCCTGTTGTGTATATTCTTTTGTATATTGACTGTAATATTGGGTGGTTAAATTTTAAGGGCCGATGTTGATTTTGAATAAAACGCAAATTATTTAAGAAATTATTGTCATTTCTTTTTATTATGATAATATGGTATGGTTCAATTATGTATGGAACAAAATATCGGCCAAATGGCCGCCACGACCTCGGCGGCACACCTCCATCCGATGGTTCAAATTTTCGATGACGCTGAGGCATAATTGAGGTTCTATGCCGTTAATGTGCCGAATTGTTTCTGGCTTATCGACGTACACCTTTTCTTTCAAATAACCCCAAAGAATGAAGTCCAACGGTGTCAAATCACATGATCTTGGTGGCCATGCAGCCCATAAACCGCACCAAACAGTCACTCTTTGTGGGTGCATTGGTTTTTCGACAATCACTCTTGGATTATCATTCGCCCAAATGCGGCAATTCTGCTTATTGACGAATCCGAATCCGAATCGAAATCCTCGTAATCTAAAAGTCGAAAGAAAAAAAATCCGAATTGATTTGAACGCCCATTTTCATAATAAGCCTGAATAACTTTAACGCGTTGCTCGGTTGTGTATCTTTCCATGGTTCAAATTGAGTTAGTCTGAAATTGAGAAATGTCAAATGAAATGCAGAAAAAACTTGACGTTTAGGTGTGGTTCACATTCAACATCGGCCCTTAAAATTTAACCACCCGTTATATTGTGTGTCGAGAATGGACAATACATGATTTGAAGGGATTACTATCTTTTATTACTTTATCTACTGTGTTGTAAACACTAAGATACGAATACTTCTTGCTGGGGTTGCGGGATTGTTCTAACGAGATACCGCGGCCCCGGAACGCAAGGGCAACTGAAGAAGCAGGGTGGGTTTTTAGTCAGTAGAAGTCTAACAGTCCCGTCCACTCCACCAATAGCGAGAGGAGTCAATTGATTATTCTAATCAGAAAAAAAGGGTACGCATACTTATGCTCCAAGACATTATTAGCTCGCCCCACACAAACTAATAACATTGTTAGTAAGAAGCAACTTGTCTTATGCCAATAAAAGTTTTGATTGATTGATTGAAACAACGAATAATTGTAGGTTTTTATTTTAAATTTTAATTGGGTACTACACCTCTGTGTTACACCTCTGTGTTACACCTCTGTGTTACACCCTGTAGATAAGTTAAAACCAACAAGTTATAAAAAGGTTTATCAAAAAAATTTTTAGAAAAAACTAGAACCGACTTCTATATAAAAACACTACAAAGGCAAAAATAACTTTAATTTCGGTAGTCGGTGTAATTTGTTTTGTATTTTCTTTTTTTTTATGACACTGCCTTCCAAAATTAAAGTTATTTTTGCCTTTGTAGTGTTTTTTATATAGAAGTTGGTTCTATTTTTTGAAAATAATTTTTTTTCATGCTTTTTAGTGGGTCGGTTTGTAATTTATCTAGTTACAAAAGCCAAAATGTCAACTACTTATCACCTTTTACAAAATACTGCTTTTCCCGGTGAAGAACCGAAAATTTTTGAGGAGTTCTCCTGGTACATCACCATCAGCTCTACTTCACCATATGCATTGTGACGAGCATAAAGTGCTTAACATCCATATTCAAGTAATCTAATCGCAATTCACGAAATACTTATTATTGAGTAGTTTCGGTGGCCATCTGGGGTCTTCATCATCAGTTCCACTTCCTCAAATGGTGCTTTTCGAGAGAAACTGCACAAGATACTATAAGAAATACCCAAATCGCTATCCCTTTCAAACAGAAAAAGAATTTTCGAAATCGGTCCAGCCATCTGCGAGTAATGAGGTAGCATACATAAAAAAAAAATCAAGACGATTTGAGAACCTCCTCCTTTTTTTTGAAGTCGGTTAAAAATAAAATCCAGTGAGCAGTAACGAGACATATCCTGGGGCTCTAAAAAGTCACACTACAAATAGGCAATCATCGATAGGTAGATAGACTCTTTATTGTATACCATAACAGAATTAAATAAGGACTTAAAAACTACAAGGATCGTCATCGATTAAGTACTAGAATAAACTAAAATAACTCACAATAGATGCATAGGTAGATTTCCAAAGTAAAGCAACGAGGCCAGTTCGTGGATGGATGACTATCCTCTTCTACTATAATAGGTATTTTTTTCAGCGAAAGTAAAACTTGTGCCACTTTCCAGCCCTGAAGGGCTTCTATCTCCACACCAAACATCACGTAGGTCAAAAGATCTATCGGTTTTCTATCGGTTACATTTCGGGGAATGTGCGACGGAATTACACAATCTAATTCCGCCAAGCCCGTTCCATCATCGGACTACAAGACAAACGGTGATGCGCCATCGTTACATGGTGGACATCCCACCCACACGCACAAAACGTTTTGGGAATACTTTTAATGTGCGTAGGGCTAAGGAGTGGAATTCCCTGTCGGAGTCTGTGTTTCCCGATAGCTATAACCTGGGGGTCTTTAAGTCAAGAGTGAATCGATTTCTCTAGTTAAGCGTGCTCCATCTTCGACCACATCAAACCATCAGTTGAGATAGTGGTCAAACGCAAACCTATTCCAAATAAAAATTAAAAAAAAGATGGACAAACAAACACTTTTGTATTTATAATATTAGTATGGATATCTGAACTTTATCGATACAAAATGTTCTAGAATAATAATAGGACTGTTCATATTTAATGTTTCCGGAAAATTAAGGTCGATATTACGTCTCTTATACATAAACCAGTAGGTATAGTATTTTTTGATAATTTTACTATCTATAACGATCAAAACAAACACTTTCCAATCAGACAAATGAAGTCTGATTGGTCAAATCAAATTCAGACTAATGTAGTATATATTTGCTGGAAGCCAAAACCAACTCAATCGCTATTGTCATAACATACAGTTTTAAATGGGTGTTTCGATACCTCCACTACAACGTCATAGTCTCGATAATTACTATAATATATTTATAAACATTATAGCGGTCATAGTATTGATAAGAGTACTTTCCCGTCTCTGAAACGATTTGTACGATATGACCTCTCAACTTCGATTACGATTGTAACTGCAATTATAATTTTAAAAACTTGAACCTAGTTATCAGTTCTGTGTAATTATTTTTGCGATATTCTATAAATATTTGCTGATAGTTATAATTATTGTTTATGTTATTAATTATGCAGTTGTTAAAGCTGGATATAGGGGAAAAACATTTGCTAAGTTTATCAGCCATTCTGTTTTATAGGAGGGAAGGAAAATAAGGTTAAGTAAAAATAACTGGCCACAATTATTAAATAATTATAAATATGTCTTCTTAAAAACCATCTATCTATCTTCTATACTTATAATAAATCTGTAGAGAGGTCAATTCTGTACATGAAATATATTTCCAAAATAACTATCAGGGGGTGATTAAGGATCGATACTCATGCCAAAAATGCAATCAGTTAAATTTTTGTCTGTCTGTCTGTCTGTCTGTCTGTATAACCGTTATAGAAACAAAAACTACTTGACGGATTTTAACGAAACTTGGTACAATTATTTTTCATACTCCTGAGCGGGTTATAGTATACTTTTCATCACGCTACAATCAATAGGAGCAGAGCAGTGAAGGGAAATGTTGGGAAAACGGGAGAAGTTACTCCATTTTTTAAGCTTCCGTCGCGTGTGCAACCTTAATGGTTAAAGCTACACAAATCATTTCATGACGGAAATGTTCTCCTTAAAATTATATAAAAAATATCCCACGACAGCATATGTCTAACTTTTATGGTTGACTCACAATAACACGTGTAACTCCCGATAGCTTAGCAGTTCGAAGCTTTCTGATTATAATATTTGTCTACTCTTACGTTTATAACACTCTCAGTCACCCCTAATTGAAAAAGTTAACATTATTAACTATTCCATAAAAAAATTGGCCAAGTGCGAGTCAGACTCGCCCATGAAGGGTTCCGTAGTAACTATAATATAATATGCCAATTTATTTGACGAAAAAAAAACCTAACAAATTTCTTAAAACTAGCTTATTTACATTTTTTACAACTGCGCCAAATAAATTTGTTTTGAAAAAAAAACCTTACAAATTTCTTAAAACTGGCTTTTTTACATTTTTTACAACTGCGCCGAATAAATTTGTTTTTCATAGTGTTTGTATGAATTACAAAGTTATATTTGCGGTTTTAGAAAATATGCTGCATCTCAAAAACTGCTGAACTGATTTCGTTAAACTAATTTTGGTTGAAAGTTTATATTAAGATCTACAAACATATATTTTTTTTAGATTTTTCACTCCATTATTATAGAAGTTAGAGGTTGTGTCCGCCACACACACATTTTATTTATTTATTTATTTATTTATTTACACTTTATGCACATAGGTACAAAGGCGGACTTAATGCCGTAGGCATTCTCTACCAGTCAACCATGAGTGGTGAAGAGATAGAGTGGAAGGTGCAATATGTACGTGAACATTATATTGGAAAAATAATTATAATAATAGTGATAAAACAAAAAAACCTAATATCATAAAATAGAAATCTACATAAATAATATATATGAATAAATATTTATATAAATACATATACATACATATATACTTTAGAGGTAATTGAAAATTAAATATAGAAATTCTGCTTATTGGTGAAGAAAGTGGATCCGCAATTTCTTTTTAAATGCGTAGCGATTGTCAGCCGTCCTGATCTCGAGAGGAAGCGCATTCCAGAGGAGAATGGACTGGATATGAAAAGAAGAATGAACAAAGTCAGAAGTATGAGAAGGACAGAGTAAGAGAAGATTATTGGATGAACGTAGATTCTTATTGTGTGAAGAACATAGAAATTGAAAGTGAGATATTAGATAAGAAGGTGGGTTGGGAGAGTTGAGTAGTGAGAAAAGCGTTGTCAATGCGCGCAAACTTCTCCTCTGACGAATGGTCATCCATTTAAGCTCAGACCTGAAACTTGAGACATGGTCATATTTCCTTAAATTAAATATGAAACGAATGCAGTTATTAAGAATACGGTCAAGCTTATCCAGCAAGACCGCATTCAGGTCGTAGTAGCACACGTCACCATAGTCAATCATAGGGAAAATTAAAGTCTGCACAAGCATAGTCTTTGTCTTAACAGGCAAAAAGTTCCTCAGACGATACAAAGAACGCAAAGTGCCATTGGCCCTTTTGCTGACACTAGATACTTGACTTTGCCAGCCAAGTGTCGAGTCAAGATGCAAACCGAGATCTTTTACGCTGGAGCTAATGGGAATGACGACACCATTAAAAATAATAGGAGGTAGAGAGATAGCCGCCACTCTACCCATCATACGTGAACTACCAATAACGATGGCCTGACATTTTGAGGGGTTTACTGACACTCCAAATCTATCAGACCAGTCATTGGTAGCCTCCAAATCCCGGTTTACATCCCCTATAGCGTCCGACAAACCTTCTACCCGTACAGCTGTATATAATTGAAGATCATCGGCATAAAGATGATACGAACACCGAAGACAGTGAGTAATAAAGTTAATGAAGATAGAGAATAATAATGGAGAAAGAATACCGCCTTGTGGAACACCAGCATCCAGGCCACGCCAACTCGAAGATCTCTCATCAACGCGTACCGACTGCTGACGTCCCCGAAGATAAGAAGAGAACCATTCCAGCGCCTCGGAAGAAACCATAAGATGGGAGAGGATAGCAAGGAGTATATCGTGACTGACCGCGTTAAAGGCATTGGAGAAATCAATTAATACTAATACAGTAACTTTAGTATCCTCCATAGCTTCTCTAATGTCACCAGTCACTTTAAGAAGAGCAGAGGATGTACTGTGCCCGGGTCTGAATCCAGACTGGAACGGGCTTACAAGGTTATTGCGGTAAACAAACGCAGAAAACTGTTTGTGAACACAGGCCTCGAGCACTTTTGACAGGAAAGGGAGAATGGATATAGGTCGAAAATGATTAGACAGGGAAGGATTCGATATTTTAGGAAGTGGACGGACATAGGCCATACGCCATAAGGACGGAAATTGCCCGGAATCTAAGGAGAAGTTAATGATATGGGTAATTGGCGGGAGAAGACAGTCAAGGATCAAGGTAACCATACCACGACTGATGTTATCATGGCCTACAGCTTTGGATTTAATGGACAGGATAATCTTTTTAATTTCTTCCAAGGTGGCTGGTGAAAACTTAAATGGTTCAATAATTGGACCAGGCAAACTAGTGACAAAATCAACCGTCTGAGATAAAATAAGGGGGTCCAAATTACAAGTGGTAGTAAAATGACGGTTGATATCATCCAAAATGATTGCTTTAGGAAAATCAACATGACTTGGCCTGCCAATACCGAGAGTTCCAAGGAATTTCCAGATATCAGCAGGCGAAGAAGATGAAATGTTTTCAAGAATATGGCGGCGTTTAGCGTTGCGTATCACCTGATTACACCGATTCCTTGCAATTTTGTAGGAGTTTTTATTCTGTTCACTGCGATCCTTTTTAAACTTCCGAAAGGCCCGATCCCTGCACCTCCTCGCTAAACGAACCCCTGGTGACATCCAAGGGGCTGGCGCTCGCCTAAGTTTAACCCTACGAACAGGAGCATGTTCATCGAAGAGAGCAAGGAGAGCCTGATTGAAGATACGCAGTTTGTCATCAATTGTCGTTGCCGCTGCAAGCTGGTCCCAATCAATTTCTGACGCATCTTGATGCAGCTTTTCAACATCCATGCGCGCATAACAACGCATGTGCAGAACTTTAGGAAGAGGTTTAGGTGGCTTTAAGATATAGGAGAGGAAAATGAGATCATGATGGGAAAAACCAGGTGCAGGACATTGGCCATGAGATGAAACCAAGGAAGGAGTGGATATTAGGATCAAGTCGAGCCACGTATCATCACCAGACACATTAAAATGAGTGGGCTGCAGTGGAAGAACATGGAGACTAACGGACTCAAGGATGTGAAGGAGTTTTCGGGAAGGAGGAGTTGAGCGAGAAAGGTCTGTGTTGAAATCACCCATGATGACGCAATGTGCATACTCAGAACCTATAGATTCAAGTGCCAGTTCAAGGTTGGAAAAATAATTAACGGCAGGCGGGCAATAGACAACGCCTAGTAGAGCCTTGACACCCTTAACGCAAATTTCCAGGAAGAGGTACTCTGCAGAAGCGCAATATTGCGAAGGAGAACTGGCTACTATTTTGAAAGAAAAATCACTGCGAAGGTAGATAGCTACACCACCTCCTCCCTTTCCAATTCTATCATTCCGGATGAGAATGAAACCAGGAAGAGAGTAGGCAGTGGAAAGAAGATGGGGTTTGAGCCAACTCTCAGAAACCAGAACGGCATGTACATTAGCATTAGAAAAGGTGTCATACAGATCGCTATAATGACTAGGAACACTCTGTGCATTTATATGGCAGACATTGAAAAAGCTTACATTTTGTTGGCTGAAGCTGCGATGCACAAAGTCACTGACAGTGTCAGGCAAGGAACAGAAACTTGCATCAGCAGAAGAATTTGCAGAATCAAAAACTGAATGAAAGGAGTCATCAGAGGACATAGAGAAAAAAATATATAAATATTAACAAATATATGCTTAAACTACCTAATTACCGTCCGGTGATACACTACTATCTGTGCACCACCCACCAGCCACACTAGTGTACAATTGTTTATAAAACATAATAAAAATAGTATAGATTTACGCAAGCGAGGAACAAAACTACATACTAAATTACACATTATATAAAAACAAAACGGAAATCTCAAACTAAGAAATTAAGAAATAGGGATAATACAAAACGTGGAACAGAATAACATAAAATAACACATTTCATTACTAAAAGATTTTAAAATAATCCAACGTTATGATATTAGCAATTATTGAAGTGGCTCAAAAGCCACTTAACTAGAGTTGAATATTAAAAACATTTGATGTAATTTAATGACTGACAAGTGACAGTGACATTGTTGCACACAAAAACAAAATAAAATTTTACCTTAACTTCAAAGTTCAAAGAGCAAAAACCAAATTAAACTTATACAAAGGTCACAACTATATTATGTGGGTAGAAAAGTACACTACCTAGTCCGAGAAAAATGACGCAACAAACACGAACACTGACAGCGAGATGATATGAGGACTAACGTGTACACTGACTTCGAACTCCTGGCTTGCTTCCTATTGCAGCAGCATTCTCGCCTATCTTCTTGGGATACTTCGCCAACAAGGAGCTCAGATCATCTAATGAAGTAATCTTATGACGCGCTCCATCATGGGATTTAACATGAATCATACCGTCCTGGGTCCAGCATGCCGTCATCCCGAAATGCAACCGCACCCGGCTGAAAACTGTCTGCCTAGTCCTGGTCAAGAACTCCTTAACTGTAATCGCAGAGCCCTTCAGAGCCGATTTAGCCTTCCAAATAGCGGATCTACAGTCGATATGAGCAAACTTCACCAAAATAGGTCTGCTGCGTGTGGATTCTTTGTTTGAAGCCCCCAGTCTATGACATACTTTAATCGAGGAAGCAGTGATGTCCAAAATCCCTAGTTTTTTATGAAGTATGTTTAATACAAGAGACTTACAATCTTCTTTTTCTGTCTCTGCAAACCCGGTGAAAAGGAGAGCCTTACGACGAGCATGTGTCTCCAATCCGTCCACCACTCTAGAACACTCCATGATTTGCTTCCGGAGAAGTCCCAACATGCTAAACATTAGCTCCCTGAAAGTCCGGAACTCTTCAGCAATCTTCGCAACGGTTTCCTTTGCAGGTCCAGCACATTGTATCTGTGCCTCGAGTTCACCCATCTTCTTCAGGAAACATTCTTCCAAGTTTCTCTGTGCAGACTGTATATCATCCAGTTGTGACATATTGCAAGTGATCCTCTTGTGACAATACTAGTGAACAGCTGGTAGGTGGTGTAGCTCTTAGTGTTATCTTACATGTACTATTTCACAAATTGTAAGTACCTCTAAATGAATACTTTATACCTCAAATATTAGGTAGAAAACATGTAAAAATCAATTAATTTAATTAAAATTTTAGAGCTCTCACTAAAAACACATCTGTACTTTATTTACACCTACCCGCGAAAAAACCACTTTGGAAGCTTATATCTTTTAAACGATTGACTTTATGGAAAAGTGGTTTTAGAAACCCCGATGTCGTTTTTAAAGAACTGTCTATAGATACCACACATGCATCGATTTCATGAAAAAAAATATTTTCAGGTTTAGTTCCATGTATGGGGAGCCCCCCTTTATTTTAAATATTTTTTATTTTTTTTCTCAAAATCGGAAAGCGGTTCACAGAATACATCTACCTATCAAGTTTCACATGTATAGTCCTAATAGTTTCGGAATAAAATTGCTGTGACAGACGGACGGACGGACAGACAGACAGACAGACAGACGGACAGACATGTCGAAACTATAAAGATTCCGTTTTTTGCTATTCGGCTTGTAACGATACCTTCTTCTTCACCAATAAAAGAGGGTAAATGTACCATTAAATTTAATATATTATTTATATACAGTATTATATAAAAAACCTGCCTACCTATCTACCTATCCTAGAAACCGGCCTACCTACCTATCTGACACACTCTCAGGAGAGAAGAGGAGGAGGTTTAGAAAATAGTACTTGCGGGACGGCTTGGCAGGCCACTCGGTCTGGCAGTAGGCTCCCAACAAGGCGTCTGGGCAGCAGGCTCTCAGCAAGGCGTCAGGGCAGCAGGCTCCCAGCAAGGCGTCAGGGCAGCAGGATCTCAGCAAGGCGTCAGGGCAGCAGGCTCTCAGCAAGGCGTCAGGGCAGCAGGCTCTCAGCAAGGAGTCAAGGCAGCAGGCTCTCAGCAAGGCGTCAGGGCAGCAGGCTCTCAGCAAGGAGTCAAGGCAGCAGGCTCTCAGCAAGGAGTCAAGGCAGCAGGCTCCCAGCAAGGAGTCAGGATAGCGGGCTCTCAGCAAGGAGTCAAGGCAGCAGGCTCCCAGCAAGGAGTCAGGGTAGCGGGTACTGCACTTCCTCTTCGTCAAAAGTCGTCGAGAACTAAACTCTTCTAAAAACTGGTCTAAGACTGAACTCCCCGGAGATGGCCCCCAGCGCCTTTTATACCCAGCTCAGCGTTCAAAGTCCATTCCATTCTCATTCTGTACCAGAATTCAAATTGTAGAGTCCAAAATAGTCCATCTTGCCAGTTATTTGATCAGCCAGTTATATTCGAGCATAATTTATTAAACCTCTTCGATAAAATCTGAGAGTGTGTTTTAGAAATTTATAATTATAATTTAAAATGCCGTTAATCAGTAGACAACCACAATATAGTATACAATATTAAGCTAGTCCTATCGATAAAAGTGAATAACAATTATATAATAAAAGTATGAACAACCTTTTTAGTCTATTAGCCATTCAGTGACTACAAAAGAGAAGAAATTACAGTTTGTCAGCCTTGACGTAAAAAATGTCATGACAAGAAAATATTTGTTTTGATGGATGAATTATGGATTATGATTACAAAGAAAACGTAAGTTATTTGGTATTTGTAATAACAAATACTATATTTCCCCATCGACCCCGAGAAAATTTTTGGTCTAGAACAAAAATTTTGTAAGGTTAAAGTTTATCCACATTCATATAACTTACATGCCTCATTCAATCACACCAACATCTCACGAAGTTAGGTCAGGTAGGATTCACATTCAATGATCACTACTCGACCTGATTAGTACATGACAGTAGGCTTGTTTTCGGAGTCTGTCAGTCCGCTCGCGTCGAAAGCCCATCAATAAAAAAACAAGATTTAGCAAAGGCTTATTTTTACGAAGTTGCTAGCCGCTTCGATCAACTTTAGAGTCGATAACATAAAAAACAAGGTTTAGCAAAGGCTTATTTTTACGAAGTTGCTAGCCGCTTCGATCAACTTTAGAGTCGATAACATAAAAAACAAGGTTTAGCAAAGGCTTATTTTTACGAAGTTGCTAGCCGCTTCGATCAACTTTAGAGTCGATAACATAAAAAACAAGGTTTAGCAAAGGCTTATTTTTACGAAGTTGCTAGCCGCTTCGATCAACTTTAGAGTCGATAAATAGTAATAAACTAACTTGGAGAGTTAGAAAGGGAGAAGGTTTGGTAATATGTACCTAAACGCACTTCTAAGTGATATCTGATTAGTTCAGATAGAAGAGAAAAAATAAAAATTAAGAGAAGCCTCTTAAAGTTTAAGAACAAAGTTAAAGAAAGAAATAAAATAAACTATTGAGTTTCAATAAGCCGAAAAGAACTCGATAGTTAAAAGAAGAGAAGAAGATAGAGATGAGTCATGAATATAGTACGAAAGATGAATATATTTACATAATTATATACTTAAATCGTTGTTTAGTTTTTGACGATGAGTGGAGTATGATTCTATCCATGACTGAAAATTAATATTATAGATAGCAAAAGAAGGTAAAGAGGGAGAGGGCAGGTAAATGAGAGGGTTAAAGAGTGCTAAAAAAAAACTCAAGAGGATAAATTAAATATAAGAAAGAGGTTGAGTAAGAGTAAGATCACAAAAAAATAAAAAAAAGTGTTATAAGAGGTTAAAGAGGGAATAAACTAGTGGTAAAAGAGGTGATAAACTAGTGTTCGTGTGAAGAGGAAGTCTAGTATAGTGTTAGTGTAAAGAGTGAGTCTCCTATCCTAGAACTTAATATTAAAAAAGAGTCTAAGCCGAAAAGTGAGTCCAAAGAAAAAAGTTACTAGTAATAGTTTTTTTGGAATTTTGAAAAAAAAAAAAAATTAAACCGACTAGCTATGATTTTACGTTGGGCGCCAAACTGTAACGATACCTTCTTCTTCACCAATAAAAGAGGGTAAATGTACCATTAAATTTAATATATTATTTATATACAGTATTATATAAAAAACCTGCCTACCTATCTACCTATCCTAGAAACCGGCCTACCTACCTATCTGACACACTCTCAGGAGAGAAGAGGAGGAGGTTTAGAAAATAGTACTTGCGGGACGGCTTGGCAGGCCACTCGGTCTGGCAGTAGGCTCCCAACAAGGCGTCTGGGCAGCAGGCTCTCAGCAAGGCGTCAGGGCAGCAGGCTCCCAGCAAGGCGTCAGGGCAGCAGGATCTCAGCAAGGCGTCAGGGCAGCAGGCTCTCAGCAAGGCGTCAGGGCAGCAGGCTCTCAGCAAGGAGTCAAGGCAGCAGGCTCTCAGCAAGGCGTCAGGGCAGCAGGCTCTCAGCAAGGAGTCAAGGCAGCAGGCTCTCAGCAAGGAGTCAAGGCAGCAGGCTCCCAGCAAGGAGTCAGGATAGCGGGCTCTCAGCAAGGAGTCAAGGCAGCAGGCTCCCAGCAAGGAGTCAGGGTAGCGGGTACTGCACTTCCTCTTCGTCAAAAGTCGTCGAGAACTAAACTCTTCTAAAAACTGGTCTAAGACTGAACTCCCCGGAGATGGCCCCCAGCGCCTTTTATACCCAGCTCAGCGTTCAAAGTCCATTCCATTCTCATTCTGTACCAGAATTCAAATTGTAGAGTCCAAAATAGTCCATCTTGCCAGTTATTTGATCAGCCAGTTATATTCGAGCATAATTTATTAAACCTCTTCGATAAAATCTGAGAGTGTGTTTTAGAAATTTATAATTATAATTTAAAATGCCGTTAATCAGTAGACAACCACAATATAGTATACAATATTAAGCTAGTCCTATCGATAAAAGTGAATAACAATTATATAATAAAAGTATGAACAACCTTTTTAGTCTATTAGCCATTCAGTGACTACAAAAGAGAAGAAATTACAGTTTGTCAGCCTTGACGTAAAAAATGTCATGACAAGAAAATATTTGTTTTGATGGATGAATTATGGATTATGATTACAAAGAAAACGTAAGTTATTTGGTATTTGTAATAACAAATACTATAGGCTACGAAACCGTAAAAAGAATCATATAAATCGGTATAGAAACACCAAAGTTATACATGAAATACGCTTAGAATAATAAGCCATCGCGCGTGAATACTGAATCATGTAAGGATTATTTTTGAGAATCGGTCGCCGCGCTCGACGCGTCTCGCGGTCGAAGCGTTCTCTAGGTACTTAAGCCTCATGTGAACGTGATCTAAACAATATTACCAATACATTAACTTACGCTGACGGAGTCGCGGTCACAGCTATATTGTATCATTACGCTAAGGCCAATAGGAGCGGAGCGCCAATGAAGAATGCTTCAAAATCGGGGTTAAATTTAACGTTAGCCCAAAGTAACTATTCCACGCGGACGAAGTCGCGGGCAAAAGCTAGTATATAATAAAAGCGAAATACCACTCACTGATTAATCACGAAATCTCAGAAACTGCAAGTAGTGGTCTCTCATTTTGCACGGGGGTTCCTTTTAGTACGTAGATGCTCGCTAAGACGGGATTTTGCGAAATTTCCACGGGATCGGGATTTATGCGGGAATAACCTCCCACGCGAACGAAGTCGCGGGCAAAAGCTAGTTTAACTATATTTTATAGCAGAGTCGATTTTCTAGTTTGAATTCAGAACGCTTTTCTTTTGCAGTTGCGTAAAAGCCTATAACCTTCCTCAAGTATTAAGCTATTTCCATACCAAGTTTCATCCAAATCCATCCAATACTTTCGAAGATGAGTGCGTTTAAACAAACAAACATTTCGGCTTTATGGTATTAGTGCACAAAAATTTACAGAGGCCGTCTTAACGCTTTCAGCATTTTCAACCAGTTAATCTCTGGGTGGTGCAAAGGGAAATTGTAGCAAAAAATAGGTTAATTCTATTTAAAATAATAACAAAGAAGTCTTTCTGTTGAACTCAAATATGGCTCAATTTAAATATATATAACTCAAAGGTGACTGACTGACTGACTGACTGACTGACATAGTGATCTATCAACGCACAGCCCAAACCACTGGACGGATCGGGCTGAAATTTGGCATGCAGGTAGATGTTATGACGTAGGCAACCGCTAAGAAAGGATTTTGCGAAATTCCTACGGGATCGGGATTTACACGGGAAAAACTTCCCACGCGGGCGAAGCCGCTGGCACAAGCTAGTTTATAATATTCTGTTTTACATAGGCACGTATAAGTATGAGTGCACAGTTCGAATTGGTCGTTTCTTCTGGAGAAAACCTGGCAAAAAATTCCAAGACACGGTGGAAGTTTTTTACAATTAAAAAGTTGTAAATGTAGTCAATACCTACTTACTAATTGTGAACTGCAAGTAACTTCACGAACATAATCCTTCAAGAATCAATATGGAAATTTTGCAGTTTGTTTTTAATTGCAAACAATTCTAAAAATTTTCGTCTTTAGATAGTTTAGTTTTTATTTTTGTGTGGGAAATCATCCAATGACTGAATCTGGGCGAAGCGGGAGGGTGTGTCAGACTTTTACTGACTAAAACCCAGCCGTGTTCCATCATATGCCCTTCGTGTTCCGAGGCCGCGGTGACTCTTTCGAACAATTCCGCAACTCCGGCAGGCAACGGCCCCCTTGTGGGCCCCGACAATTATGTAGTCAAAAAACGTAATCTTCCAAGAATTAATTTAGCAATAAAGCAGTTTGGTTTAATTGGTATGCACACAAGTCTAAACATTTTCGTCTTTAGACGGTAGTTGCTGCAATTTTTCGCTGATGTTTTTTCTCGCTAGTGATGCCGCAACGTATCTGGTACCTATCTACAACGTGTAATTTAAAGGGTATATACATACTAAGTGCATGGCTTCTTTGGTTGATAACAAACGATATGGCAAGGGTTTTGTAATCCTAAGTCTACGTGTGTAGAACTTATTACAAATTACAATACACTGATACAAGAGACCGAATTTTACAAATTAAGAAGAACGAAGAGAATTATCGTGGTATTGGCAAGTGACGTGGAAAATTATTGACCCTCGTAGTGCTGTGACACGTTTGTTATGATTGGTATTCAAGAAATATATGAAACCAATAATTTGGTATCAATTCTTTGAGTCAGTTATTTTGTGCTGAAACTGTGCATAGAGACTCCATACCAAATGTTGTCTTCAGCCCTTTTGGATAGATATGGGGTTTCCGTTACAGGTTGTATATTAACGTGAAGCTAATAATTGGACTTGGCTATATAATAATAGCCGTACAGGTCGTATCTTGAAGGTTAAGCCACGCTTCCAAGGCCAGTCTGTAGATAGGTGACCGTCTTAACATATCGATATTCCACCGTGCCTGGGTAAGCACGTAAAGCCGTTGGTCTCGGCTCTCATGTGAACATTTTTGTCAGTCACTTCGGGTAGGCAAAAGCCAAAACATCTGACATCAGTAACCACAACGGTGTAGTTTTCGCTATGCGGCATCAAAGGTGTGGAATAACCTGCCGCCACCAATAAGATCGAGCAACACTATCAGCACCTTCAGGAAACGCTTACGGCAGTATTTAATAGATGCACACATAAAACAAGACACGTTCAACCAAAATATCTCAATAATCTGATTGAATCTGATTTGGCAAAGGATTTGTTTGTGTTTTGGTTTTGTGTAAATGGTATAAGTACTCAATAAACTATTAGGTAGGTACAAGACATTAAATTATTATGCAGCAAGCACACTTCTTTTTAGATCGCGAGACGATTCATTTTTTTATTTATTTTAATTTCCTACAAAAATACACACACACACACATATGTATAAATAAATATTATTAATTATTTATATTCTATACAAAACTAGTTCACATCCGGTAGTCACTTCAACACTAGGTCCGGTTGAAAACCAGCGTCAGGCACTAGTTGTCTGGCATATAGCTGAACCGAGCCTTTTTGGCGCAGCCGCGAGGCACATGTAATTTGTCTATTTTCGTGTAAATGCAAATATGTACTTAAATATTTTTTTTTTTAACGGTTAAAATATTTATTTTAAACAATAATGGAATATACACTTAAATAAAAACCCTAAACTACATAATTATATACATCTAAAAATAAACTAAAATATGGCGTCCAGAAATTCGTACGCATCGCTGTCCACTGGTAATGTGCCCAAAAGACTGGCGGCATTGCCACGCTGTATGGCAATGCTTAACCGCTGTCCAAGGTAAAAGCCAGCCTTTGGGTCACGCGAAGTGTCAACTAGGCGTTTGGATAGATCTTTAAATAATCTGTGAGCACTCGGACCCCACGACCCCAAGGTTTCAACCCCAAACGGCTCGAAAATATAACTACCAACAAGGTTATTATATTTCCGCCGCTTGAGGTTTTCAGCAGCCGCAGCGGCAGCGCCAGCACAGCAAGACGAGCTAGGAAGATGGGATGGCGCAAGAGTATCGACACAAGTTGCGTCCCACACTAAAGGCCTACCCATCTTCCAAGGAAATAAAGACATGCCGTCCGGTCTTTTGCCATCGTCGCGTGCCCGGCCATTGGGTTCTAATACAGCTGGAACGCCGACGGTGACAAGAGCTCGTCGGATGATGTCGTTAATATTCGCGTGCCGTGCTATGCGACCCGCACTGCGGCCGCATGAAAGGCCGTGGTGACCGAGGCTGTTGACAACTTCGCCGCAGTGGCAGCGATGAGCAGAACATGTACATGTACTTAAATTGTTTTTCTTTTTTATATTTGGTTTCTTTCCTTTTGTATACTTTGTGTTGTGTGCTTTGTGGCATGTGCCGAATAAAGTTTTTTCTTTCTTTCTTTCTTTATCGTGTTACACAGCAACTGGGTAGTGGAGTTCAGATAGGCAGTCGCTCCATGTAAAACACTGAGAACCGACCTACACTGGAAAAGCTGAGTAGATAATGATAATCTTCGCGAGAAAATAGCTCCATTCGGTCGTCTGACCCAGTTCGAACAATTTTGGATGCCAAACTATACGACGCCCTTCATGTCCAAGGACAGCTACACGTGGAAGAATAAATTGAAGCGAAACTGATACAGGGAGTTCACAAACATCAGTATGTTAGGGTCTTTAAGTCAAGAGTGAATAGTTTTTAACACGCTTTTATTAGGTCGACCTGTATGTAACTAACTATGTAATGGACTCTAAGGTAACTAATTTAACCATCTTCCAAGGGTCGTAGCGTAATGAAAATTGACAACTATATGTAGTTATGATCACAATACAATAATATGGTAGTGTCGAACTGATCTGATGATGAAGCCGGAAGATAGGCACTGGCATTCTATGATGGAGTATCGTATCATAATCGTGTTTGCACTTGTGAGAACGGCCATGTAATGGACTTTGAACACGATCAGGTTTCAAGGTAACAAACAAACAAACCTAAGGAAAATCCGTTATAGGTTTTCTTAACATTTTTTTTTAATTTTACGTGCATTTATAAAAGCGTGTTTTTCTAGTGTTTTGTAAACTATTAATTTATTTTAAATTACATCTAGGTAAGCTTGTTTCATATTCGACCACGTAATCGCTTACCATCGGGTGAGATACTGGTCAAACGCGAGCTTAATAAAAATATAATATAAAGGTTCCGTTTTTTGCCATTCGGCTACGGAACCCTAAAAAGAGGAACGACTCAATGAGAAAGAAGAGAGAATTGTTAATAAAATCAAAAATATCATCAGTCGTCAAAATAATTTAATTATCAAATATAATAAATCCAACTCCAATAAATTTCAGTCTTAATTCAATTAATATTAAACTTTGTTTCTTGTGCTTTAAAGGTTACTTTCCCGCGATGGATGCAGCTTGTCCTACCACGGCGACCGCAGGTCCAGCCTTAATGATGCCATCACGAATGTGCTGACCGACCCTTTCCTGAAAGCAAAAAATAGTGATATTAATTATCTCAATATTTTTTAAAGAGAATTAGTAATGTGGGTAGAATTCACATGACTGCAATCTTGTTAACCCCTCCAACTAAGCTAAATATGCTTGTGTCTGGAGTGGGTTCACTGCAATAGTGTAACGGGTGCGATTAGAACCCGTGACCTATCGATGACAAGGTACCTTACGACATCTTTTTGCATAGCCTTTATCGCGGGCTTCGAGCGCGTCGACCGAATCAAGAAATTCCGTGACGTAAATAAACCTAACACAGCCCACTCCGACCGGCACAGCGGTGCGCCGTTGAAAGCCGTGCATCGTCTAACGTCGTTTCAGTTCGGCAGACTTCGGCTCGGTGTTTGTGTGCGTGTGACTAGTAATGTAGACTAGCTGCTAATAAACCTATGGTTACAATGATAAAAATTCCTGAATTAACCTACATGTATTGTAAGATAATAAAAATATTTTAAACAATATAAAATTCTCATTTATTTAATTAAAGAAAAAAAATTGTTTTCTTATCGGTCACCCCGCTCAAAAAGTGTAAGTTGAATTAAAATAAAAAAAATACTGCATAAATAAAATAAATAAATAATTATAATTGCATAAGTTGATTAAAAATGCTATGCAATAGCTTTACCGCGGCAGTCCCCGAGTGCCACACTCATTTTTTTTTTCCTGTTGGTAAAATCATCGAATGACTTCTCCTGGTCTGGGTGGAGCGGAAGAGAGTATCAGACTTCTACTGACTAAAAACCTACCCTGTTCCTTCAGATGCCCATAAGTTCTGGGGCCGCGAGATCTCGTTATTTTACGATCAGTATGGAGCCCCGTCACTATTGCTGACAACTCTTTGAGGCACCTTACGACATCTTAGCCTTCACCTTAGCTTATTATTGGATAATAATACAAATTTAAGAGCGTTAATGTTTTCACGGTAATGCAAACTCGCCAGGCCTTAATCTTGGCAAGAAATTAATGGATTTTAATTAAATTCATACTTTATAAGAGGAAATTAGATATCGTCTTCGTTTTCTTGGGATTGGATATTACCTACGCACTTCAAGTGGCCTCGCAAGGTCCCTATAGAGGCGATGGCTTTTGTGTTTAGTATGAATAACTAACTATAAAACTGTTTTGACATTAATATGCTGTTCAATATTCTCCTACCGCGCATACTATAGAGAGTGAGTGAAGACTGCCTCGTTATTTTAATAGTCGCAAGCGTGACTGATGAGGTCTCGGACTCGACTCCAAGGTTGGGTAAAAAGTGCTAATGGGTTTATCTTTTTTATTTTTATTTAAAATAGTTTCGCGTTTGACCACCATCTCACCTGATGGTAAGTGATTATGAGGTCGAAGATGGAGCACGCTTACCTAAAAGTAACCTATTCACTCTCGACTTAAAGACTCCTAGGTTATAGCTATCGGGAAACACAGACTCCGGCAGGGAATTCCACTCCTTAGCCGTACGCACAATGAAGGTATTCCCAAAACGTTTGGTGCGTATGGGTGGGATGTCCATATAAGATCTATAAGAAATTTTCAATAGTAGCCCGGAGTTTGAAAATTGACACGATGGTACCACCGTGCCTCGGAAAGCATGTTAAGGTTTTGGTCCCAGCTGACATGTAACACTCTCACCGCCACACATTTAAGGTTTTTCTAGAACAACATTTGGACGGCGCGCGGGCCATGCAATGTCTTTTACACCACGCCACGCTAGATTTCGTGTAACTTTTGCAGCTAGTCGTGGTACGCAGGCAGCCCACATGGGCCATGTGGGCTGCCTGCGTACCATGTGACATGGCCTGCCTGTAAAAATTAAAGAATCTATAGTGGCTTGCTGAATCGAAATTTATGTGGGCGGCAAGCGGACCACATGGCTGTGAGAGTGTTAAAAAGTCATCTTTAACAGAATTACGGGTAGTTAGAACCCAATAAATCTGACATTGGTGTTAGTGCATGTTTCGACTCTGTTACTAAATATCCTACTTCTTACTAAACAAATGCGAATCTTTATGAGGATAGATGTATAGATGTATGAACGTTTGTTATTCTTTCACGCAAAGAATACTGAAGGGAACTCAACGAAATTTGGCAAGTAGATAGTTGACATCCTGGAATAACACACTGGTTACTTTTTATCCCGGAATTCCCACAGGATCGGGATTTACGCGGGAAAACCCGCCAGTGCGAACAAAGTCACGGACAGAAGCATAAAATACTAATTTTTTTTAAAACTATGACCGTAAATGTTATTGAGTGCATTGCACACTTTTCACAAAGGAAATAAAAAGTAATAAAAAATGGATTAGGCTATGCAAATGTTTTTTGCTACAAATTTTATCCAGACGAGACATAATGTAGGTTAAAACTACTCTCACTGATGATGGTACAATAATAAATTTTTTGTTATCTCTTAAACTAGATTAGCAAAGATTTACTTATTGCATGTTTTTGACTTATTTTTAGGCAGCCTTATCTTATTGACAGTGTGAAAGACTGACTTATTATACATCTCTAACAATCATGTTTTATGTACTGGCGAATGTAAGCAACGGGGACAGAAAAATAATTAATCGAAAAAATAACACTTTTACCTTAGATCACTTTAAACTATATGAAGCCGATGTTTCCTATCTGAATATCATCGTACTCTCAGAATGGAAGGGACTTAACCCAAAATAGTATTGTTTGGATTTGAGCAGTAATAAAGCAGCATTGAATAAAGTATATTCATATATCTCAAGTGGCAAATGTATAAGCTGTCTCTTTATAACTCGTAATTCAGATTTCTGTTTCCACGGCAATTCAGAGTAGTAGTTCAGGCCAGTTTACATCAAAATCAGTAATTACACGAATTTAGAGTTAGGTCACTTTCATTCTAAGAGTGCGACATAGTTTTAACCAAATAAAACCTACACCTAGTGTTAGTCGTGAACAAATCTGTTACATCTAGGTTTAACCAGTCCTTATCGCCTGCCCTTACATAGTTCTAGTCGGCTAGAGCTAGGTGTAGTCGCTCGTTATTGGCCGTATCATTCATTGTATAAAATAAAAATAACGGTCGTGGTTTAAAATCTATTAGAATTTGCGTCTGATTCATTTAGTGATTATTAATGCGTTTGGTATTTTGGGCGTTTATTTTTTAGAATTGGCCCGTATTATATGTGCCAATGGGTAGTTAAATGAGTTAAAGGTCTTTTTTTTATTATTTTTTTATATATTTTTTAAATAATTAAACACGAAAGTAATTCTCCTTATCTACAGTAACATATCCAAATTAGTAAGTATTATAAATAAATACGAAAATCTGTCAGTCTGTCTGTTAAACTTTCACGGCTTAACTGCAGAACAATATTGCTGAAATTTGGCTTAGAGATGTCAAAGACCTGAGATGAACAGGCTATTTTTAGTTATAATCAACGAAATTTCCACTACAAAACAATTTCCTCGTGATTAAAGTCGCGTATAACTAATATTTCAAATAACTAACTAATCTTTCAATAAAATAAACAGGAATATGTATTTATTCACAATATCTGACAAATGATGATAACGAATCTGTTGAGGCAAATATTTATTCAACACGGACATCAATTGTTTCCTCCACCCTATAGGTTACAAACGGAAAAGGTGAAGGTGTCATAAGCAATGATGCGACAGTCACTTTTCACATATTGAGGAATTTGGTCGTCTTAGAAACTTAAACTTATCTTCAACATTGACAAGTGCAAGTTTTTTTTTTAATCTTTAATTAATGTATTTTTTCAAATAGAAAAATATTTATCTAACCACATCTAACGATACACATATGTACAAAGTGATAGTAAAAACAAACCACATCTCACAGTGATATTCAAAACATAATTTACCTACTGTTTTGATACTTAGAGATAATTATGATAATAAGATTCACAGAACTTTTAAGGACTTCAAGCATGACTAACTTTGAAAGGACTATAGTTAATTGACCGTAAGTAGAACTTTAAAAGAACTTACAACTTTCTTGAAGAACTTCCACCGTGGTTCGGGCATCGCTGTCACAGTTGACAGGACCACAAGGCAAGCGAAAACGAAGAATAGAATCTTAGTGAAATTCATCTTTAAAAATTAAATATGTATTTCTTTTAATTATTTGAAAAAAGAAATTGTATTTCAAACTCAGGTGATACGACTTGAATGATGCTCTACCTGGATAAATTTGCGTTTAAATACTTTCTTTATTTCTAAAGTGGTATAGCTATCTCTTTGGCTTCAGTAAAGTGTTTTGAGCGTTATTTTGATGCAGTAGTGAGTCACATTGGAATGTTAACTCGTTCTAACTGTTAAGTGCGAGCGCGATGCACACCTTGGCATGGGGAGTCCCTCAGTCCCGGTTAACTGGCTATACCATGAACTGAGAATAATTATTTTTACTTTTTGGAATCGTGGTTTCATAGTGTTGATTGATTATATTAGTAAGCTGATTTTCCTCTTAGGAAATAATTAATGGTTAGTAAACATAAGCATTACTGAATTTATTGTAATGTAGCTATGTCCTATTTTCTTATCCTGTGCAATGAGTAAAAAAATATATACATTAAAAACAGGTTGTTGAACTCTGCTTGTTGAACCTTGCTCTGTGCAAAAAATGTCTGGCAAGCTCTTGCTCATACCTGTTTATAGACTTTACACGTTTTTTCGTGATATTTTGGTTGCCATGATATTTTTTTTTAATATACACAAACCTAATGTAACTTTCAATTTCATCTGTAAAACTTATGCTTAGTAAACCGAATGAATCAATAACTGTTATGTTTAATTTGCAATTTGCAAGAATTATTAGGTAAAACCAATATGGTACGTAACGTAATTAATCATTAACAATGAATATACATGCGGAAGCTTGTAATTAGCAATTTTCCCTACCTTTGAATAGTTGCAAAGTTTGTATTTAGTCAATTAAATACAATATTAACTACATTAACAGCTAAACAACAATTTATGTTTTTTAATTCTTCTTTCAGTTTTTATCGCAACGTAAAACTAAAAACCTAAAATTATTCTAAGGTTTCATTACCCGTTCAACACTAATTATTCTTTGTCGTTTGCTTCTTTTCTATGGGTCTTGTGTTTGAGAAAACATCTTAATTTCTGACATAATTGGTCTCCATTAACACACACAGGTTAAGCTTTTCATAAAGTAACCATTCCATACAACAAAAGCAAAATGAATGGAGCCGCAGGTAAAGGAATGCCATCTCAAAATGCCTGTCAGTTTTACAGGCATTTTGAATTTACGCGGTGATTTTGGCAATAATATACATTTTATGCAGTACATAAATTTCATTCAGTGTTTGATTTTAAGACAATCAGTAAACAATGGTCTCATCTACATAGATTAGTTTGACACCAAAAGGATTGGGGTAAACTAGTATTACTTTAGAATTACTATAGAAATAGAGCTAATTGTCTTTGTCTGTGGCAGACAAACACACAGATAGACCGCCAGACAGACAGGCACCCAAGTGATCTTATAAGGTTTTCTATTATTATTTAGATTAATGGAACCCTAAAAATAGAACAATGCAATGCTTGTAGTAGTTTAAACTGAGTGGAAACTAAATAATCTTTCATCTTGGCACACTTTTAAAGTGTTGTGGCAAATATATTCTTTAATAAATAATAATACAATGATAAAAAGGATTTCATAAGGGTCTTTTGATAAGTGCTCTGCTGATTGAGATAAGTAGTTTGAACAATTCAGAAGCCTGCAGTAGCTTAGTGTGTCTATGGTGACTTGCTATCACTAGACGTCAACATGTAAAGGGAACAGTCATGAAGGTATTTTTTTATATTTTTTATACATGATTTTTTGTATCTAGGTTATGTATTTTTTTTATAGACAATGTGTTTTTCTCAGATGTTGTACTCTAGAGTGTGCAGACTTTTCATTTAACAACAAGTAATTATTATTTATTGTAACATACATGTGTGGTCAATCAATGTTATGGAATTATTATTATTATTAATGTTATATCACATATAAAAAAGATATAGTTAAACTTATCGATATGTTAAAAATGGTATTTCTAGCAGTGGTCATGGGAATTTGTTTTAATAAAACAACTTTTTATCGTGGTTTTCAATTATTGTGGTATCTTTAATCTGCAATAAGCAAAACATAATTATCGTTTTAAATCAGAAGCATAACTTAAAATAATAATATAATATACAATAATATTGCACGCTACAAAACAGCTGTTGGATAAGGGGATTCACATTGAACATCCCGGAGTCACCACTAATTAACTAAGAAACTTCTTATCACAAACATTTTGCCGTCACAAAACCACAAATTGAACACAATCTACTCTTATTCCTCAGTAACTAAAGTCCAAAATAAAATGAGATGAATTAAAACAACGGTAAATATAAAATTGATTTGTTTTTAAAACTCGGTATAAATAAGTAACAAATGCCAGATAGAGCATCATTCGAATCGTAGCGCCTCAGTGTGATTATAATTTCGTCAAATACAATTATTTAATTGAAGTAATAAAAATGAACTTCTCTCGCATTCTTTTGTTCGTGTTCGCTTGTTTGGTCGCGCTGTGCGCTGTTTCGGCGGCGCCCGAGCCGCGCTGGAAGGTCTTCAAGAAAATTGTAAGTATTTTATTTTCTAATTTCATTAATTTTTAAGGAGCAGTGTTGTCCTAGTGGTTTCAGGCAAGACTTACTAATTGTAGGTCGTAGGCTTGAACCTATGCATGCACATTACTTTGTGTAAACCTTCTATCACGACTGCTCTCAAAACTGTCAAGAAAAATATCGTGAGGAAACTGATGTATTCTGATGGGTTCGAGGACCGAAAAATCCAAAGCTATGTGACATCCAAAAGCACTGAGCCCACGTGTTGACCTTTTTTTTTGACTTACTGCCCATTCCCTCTTATTGAGAGAAGGCTTATGTCACAATGGAAACGTTATAGGCTGCATGTGTCCCTTCTATTTTCCATTATTAATTCCCATGAAACAAGGGTCGAAGTGTCCAATACTCTAATAATCTGTACTCTAATGAGACAGACTATAAGACCAGATGCATTGGTTGACCTAGAGACCGGTATTTCAATAATCGCACTACCTTAAGAAACTGTTTAAATAATTGTCGTTATTTTTTTAAACTAGCTCTTATTTTACAGTCAGTTTAAGTATTTACCTCTTAGTGGCTTGTAACAGTAGCTTGCAAGTAAGCTACTACGATTCTACACTCGCGAACATCCAAATCGACGCAACCACTTTATTTTTCGATGGGAAAATCCCAAAATGACTCCTTCCCCTACACCTAGAGTGCGATTATCAGACTTCTACTGACATCCGGCCACCGGACTCATCTAGCTAAACTAAACTTAACACGCAAAAAACATGACGTGTAAAAGTGTTATTTATAACCAATTTACAAAATAAATATTTTATTTCATTTCATAACACCCACACTGATCCTTCAGTTCCCCTTACTTTCCGGGGCCGTGGTATTTTCTGTGTCAAATCCATCCAAAAGTTGTCTGCAAAAGATCGCTTTTAGTGATAAGACCATCCATTGTATCACCCTTTTTAGTTGATAAGTCCTTATTTGTTTTCTGTTATGGTGTACAATAAAGTATATATATACAACGTGTAATTTAAAGGGTATATACATACCAAGTGCACGGCTTCTTTGATCGATGATAACAAACGATATGGCAAGGGTTTTGTAATCCTAAGTCTACGTGTGTAGAACTTATTACAAATTCTAATACACTGATACCAGAGACCGAATTTTTCAAATAAACAAGAACGAAACGAATTTTCGTGTTATTGGCAAGTGACGTGGAAAGTTATTGACCCTCGTAGTGCTGTGACACGTTTGTTATGATTGGTATCCAAGAAATATATGTATGAACCCAATAATTTGGTATCAATTCTTTGAGTCAGTTAGTTTGTGCTGAAACTGTGCATAGAGACCCCATACCAGATTTTGTCTTGCCCTTTTGGATAGATATGGGGTTTCCGTTACACGTTGTATTTTAATATCTAGTTAGATCATTCTCTGAATCCCAAATAGTACTTGTTCCTATTATTTCGCTTCTTAACAATATGTATGTTTCTTAACAATATGTATTCTTTCCAGGAAAAGATGGGTCGCAACATCAGAGATGGAATCATCAAAGCTGGACCAGCAATCGCTGTATTGGGAGAAGCGAAAGCTCTAGGATAAACCTCTAAGATAGAATAATTATTTATTAAATTATTTATAAGTTACCCTCAATACTCAAGCCTGCCATAAATAAAATATTATTTTAAGTACTTACTTTTGTATATATATTTTTACCTTTCTTTTTAGCGTTTTAGGAACCCGAATAGATTCGTTATGCCTGTCGGTCTGTTTATCCGTATGTTTGACATACGGATAGACAGACCAACAGGCATGTTTATTCCAAGGCCAAGTTTATTCCCAAATAATTTGGATCAAACAATTGAAACGTCCCACGGTCACCCCACACTCCCCGTTAGCTTTTAAAATACCACTCCAAGCCTATGCAAACCCAACGAGCACATTAGTGGAAATAGCAGCCTATTTTGTTACTTTGGGCTGTAAAATAGCGGTTTAAGGGTTCAAAAAGCAGTTCAGAGTTGCATATCTGCATCCGTAAACGTCTATAGTTATAAAAGTTACTTAAGGTGCTATAAGCTGAATCAAATACTACCCTAGCCTTCACAGTAGTCCACGGTAGAACTCATTTACCACTTACACCTTTATATGAGAGTTACGAAGGTCATTCTGCCACTCACAGCTGCACAGTAGTTTCCATTGTAACTTGTATAGGTTATAGTTGTAGTAACCACTATTATACTACTATAAGTTTCATTATAGAAGTAATAGAAACTCTTATGCATACTATAGTTACAAAAAAATCATCAGTGTAATTAAGGCCTTTAGTAGCAATAGTCATTCCTTGCAGGCTCAATCCATTCGCCATTTTACAGCCGCTTTTGTAACTATTATAAAACATTTAATAAAATGGATGCTAAACGAATAAGTACGTAACTAGATCTTATAACCTTTATAATATTAATACTTAATACTAAAAATTAATACTTATAATATTAATCTCAACATTTCACAAATCACAAACTTAACCTCAAAAACAGGAAAATAGGAGCTTTTTGTGGCTGTGAGTTGCACTAGGGGAACAAAAATCACTGGAAGCGTTAGAAGGGTGAAAATTAGCGCTATGATTCTCAAAAGGGAGTTATTAGAGCTCAAACTGCAGGTTATGACTACAGTACAATGACGCCATGATTTTTTATGAAAACTTATAATTCACTTGCAAAATTGAGTTGATATACATTGGTTTTTCAGTTAAATGTGCATTAAATGTACCGGTAAACAATCGGCCTCTTGCGAATAGTAAGTTATCGACACGTAAAAATACGGAAATAAAATTTATTCTGTATAACAAATAAAAAATATCACATATGTTTTGTTAATTTTTTAAATATCATAAAAGCGCGTTAAAATTACTCGAAAATTATCTTATATATCTACAGTAAACTGGACAGCGTTTTAAGTATCTTTATATATCTTGCTAATACAGAATACAAACATTTACTTCTTTTTGTTTTATTTTCATGATGGCGACGAAAACACTTTACCAAAATATTACAAACAATGTCAACTGAAGATATACAATAAAGAACTATAATCAATTCATTCGTTCAAAGTAGTTCAAAATCATTCAAAAGTAACGCTACGAGAGCTTTAGTATAGCGTTAATAAATCGTTATAGCTATTAAGGAACCTTTATGCAACCGTTGTGCAGGTTAAATGGAACTTTAGGTTGCATAAAATGGCGCCCAAATAGCGCTAAAGCGGCTGCTTTAAGTCTGCAGTAGACGCTCTAGCGCTTACGTCTATTACCATAAGTAATAATCGGATACGCTCTAAAGCTCTAATGCAGCCCATTTGTGCTAGTTGGGAAGCTTATTAGGGTTCATCCCTGGGGAGACTGTAAAAGGATCTCTGCGCCTCACTGTGCAAGGTGGGCCTCACTGTGCCACCATCTTCCCAGGATCACTCATGGTAGTGGTAGGCCCAGAAAATGGCGTGACGAGTTAGATTCTGTAGAATTGGCCGGATGTGTCAGTAGACAGGGAGAAGTGAAAGGTACGTATAACTTCATCAACGAGCTACATCTCCTATCCTGTCATCTTAGCCCAGCAACTTGCAGCCAAAGAGATCTCAGGCATTAGAGACGCCGTGGCAGTGATGAAGTTCTGGGCTAACAAAATATAACATTGTTGTGCAATCGACACGAAGAAGAAAGGTAAAGAAACCTATTGTGTCCCACTTCAGGCCGAATACAATCCACGTAGAAATTAGTATTATCTTGCCCTATAGGGTAGTTTTTTTTTTTAATTTTTCAGAGGCTTGCGTTTGACCACCATCTCACCTGATGGTAAGCGATGATGTGATCAATGGGATATCTATTGAATAACGCTACTTCCTTTGCAAATGAGTAAAAAATAATATACAATCTTCTTCAAGTTTCAAGTTACTTCCATACCAATTTCATCCAAATCGACCCAGCACTTTCGAAGATTAGCTTTATCATATTAGTATAGACAAGAAACAAAAGAAAGTAAAGAGTTTTCTTTGTACGAACAGGGTGACGCTAACCGTAATTACGAACGTATAGGAGTACATACAGGTTGGAAAAATATGCGTCACATACATACTGAAAAAAGATCAACATAACCTTTGCACTACATGTAAACATGCTCAGACGCAACATATCAGTTGTATAACAAGGCATAGGTTATCGTTTACAAGATTACCTTTAGACAGTTTTGTCACTTCGACGGTATTTATGGTATCTCTTAAGATGGTAGGTTTTTTCTTTATTACTGGTCTCTTGACCTCTTTCTCGCCTGATGGTAAGTGATAGATGAGGTCTAAGATGGGACGAGCGAGCCCAGAAGATGCCTATTTACTCGTGCTTTAAAGGCTTAAAGGTCATAAGTGGCAGGAAACACAGAAGCCACCAGAGAATTCCACAGCTTGGCTGTGCGCACAATAAATGTGGAGGAGAAGCGCTTGGTACGACTAGACGGTATATTAACCAAGTGTGGGTGGTACCCAGCCTTGCGTCTGGTAGACCGGTAGTGAAAGGGAGATGGAGGAATCAGGTCATGGAGCTCCTGCGCACACTCCCCGAAGTACAATCTGTAGTAAACCGACAGGCAAGCAACGGTTCGCCAATGAGCCAGGTTATGTAGCTTGTCCACCAGCACCTCGTCGTCTATAAGCTTTTTAGCTCTGCGCTCGATCGAGTCCAATACAGCAATTTGGTCACTGCTTTGGGAATACTTTCATCGTGCGTACGGCTAATGAGTGGAATTTCCTGCCAGTGTGTTCTTCCTGATAGCTATAACCTGGGGCTCCTCAAGTCAAGAGTGAATGAGTTACTTCTAGGCAAGCGTGTTTTATCTTCGACCACGTCATCACTTTCAGGTGAGATGGTGGTTTAACGTGAGCGAGATTATCAATATAAAAGCGCTGCTTTTCTAATGGTTTTTGTTGATCTATATAAATTTTATAAATGCATAAGCTGATGATAGATATTTATTGCTCAATCACACGAATATGGTTTAAAGGATCTGGAAGAAATTGAGAACAGAGATGGAAGAGAGCACAGGCTTCAGCTACTACTTAAATTTCTGAGGTCATCGAAAAACTTAGGGCTAGTGTCACTCGTTTCCGAGTCAGTCGTTCGCGGTTGAAGCTACGGCTGTGAAATGCTCTGCCCCGTCTACCCGTAAAATTAAGACAAATACAAACGTGATCAATTATAATGATACATTATCTTTATTTTGCACATTGTTTATTAAATAACACTTTTACGTGCCATTTTTTTTTCATTAATTTAAACTAAATGAGGCCGGTGTTTCCTAACTAACTACCCTGAGAATAAACACCGAAACAAACTCAGAGGTAAGTCTCTTTTGAAGTCCATACAATTTTTACTGGTTACATAATATGAGAACCTTGTAGGTTGAAAGATGCACATAGATTTGAGTGGGCCTGTCCAGACAGTGCAAGCATTTGTCGGATAACGTATAGCTCAACTTAGAACTTTAAAGAGCTCAACGGTTTGACGAACAATACCAAACTGCCAGACACTCGATGGTAAAAGATCTCTCTCCTTAAATTGTTATTATTTATGTATGTCTCAGCTTTTTTATGTATAGATGGTTTGTTACTGGTGTATTATAGCATGTAAGGAAATAGTACACCATAGACTACCCGTCTAGAGAAATGTAAACTTAGGGCTAGTGGTACCAAGTCACTCCACCAACGTTCTTTGGTAAGTCGTTCGTAGCTCAAGCAGTATGAATGTGTAATGTTCTTCCCGTCTCAGTGAGACAAGCACAAACTCTTCCGTCTTTCAAAAATATGGTAAAAGATCTCAATCTCTCTCTTTAATTTAATCTCAATCTATCAAATTGAACCGATTGTTAAACGATTGACTGCCGGGCTATATGTCGAGGGTTCGACATCGATACGGAACGTCTAAAGATCGTAAACTTGGGTCTGAGGCGAGTTTATACGTATGTTAGTAAAGGCACCCACAATACTGAAGTAGATCCTAGTTTGGGTCCAGATTAAAAAAAAAACCTACCTATGTCTAAAGTGACTTTAAATAAAACTGAAAACTAAAAAAAAAACAAGGGACCCGTATCGGGTAGGAAGACTTGAGTCTAGATTATTGAATGGGTTCCAAATGTAAAGTTTTGGCAACTTTACAGTTGGGACCCAGTCAATAATCTTCCTTAGTGGGTAAAAAGAGAAATAAAAACTGTATTTCACAAGATCTTAATAAATGTTTAAGATCTTAATATTATAAGTGTGCCAATGCATCATGATTTCGATGTCAGATGGGATTGACTGAGCCTCATCGAACCAATGTCTGCCAAGCCGTGATATGCCCACAAATACCACGGCTCTGTGATGCAACTGAAGGAAATGGGTGGGATTTTTTTAGGAGTCTAATTCTCGCTTCCGCTCCATCGAGAGCGGGTTCTATGCTATTGGTATGGAAACCAATGCATCATGATTTCAATTTCAGAGAGAGACGGGCCTATACAGCACGAATATCTCTATCCTGTTTTCTCCTATCCTTTTTGAATTGTAATGACACGTCATATAAGGGTTCTGCGATCTGCCAATGTTTTTTTTTCAGCTGCTATTTTACTCAATATTAAATAAACAGTGGTACAATAGTAACAAATATTGCATAGGCTTACCAAAGTGCCCTTCTCTGCTACTAACGACTTTCGGTTAACTGTACGAAAGAACTATAAGGGAAATAAATTGGTTATAAATAACGCTTTAATACGTAATTGTTTTCATTAATTTAAACAATGTGACCGCTATTTCTTAGCTGACTATCCTGAGAAGAAATACCAAAACAAACTGATAATTCAACGTGTCTTTGGAAGTCGAATCCGTACTTGTCAAATTACTGTCTCTGTACGTTACATGCGA
Source organism: Tholera decimalis (assembly GCA_943138885.2). Classification (NCBI taxonomy): domain Eukaryota; kingdom Metazoa; phylum Arthropoda; class Insecta; order Lepidoptera; family Noctuidae; genus Tholera; species Tholera decimalis. The sequence continues at coordinate 5,052,672 of OW964572.2, forward strand.
ATACAACCATCCAATATCTTCGTTTATTAGTTTAGGTTAGCTATTTACAGAATACTTTACAATTTTTACAGGAGCGTTTCTTCCGCCATTTTTCAAAACTGTCTTTTTTTAATATACTTATTGCGTGACGGACGATGGTGGTTACCAGTGTTGCCATTTTTAAATCTACAATATATACTACAATCATGAAGTTTAACAAGGTTATTTAGGAATCATGACACTTTTGAGAAAAGATACATACAGATTTGAACTGACCTTTCCAAACAGCAGGTACCTATTTTGTTCTGTCGTGAAACTGAATATGGAATTGATTATAAGTACGTATCTCAAAGTCATCGGAACACAGAAGTAAATCTTTAAACACAAACATTTATTTACCCAGTGTGCAGTGGACGAAATTGAACCATAATGTAGGATTGTCGAATTATTTTAATTTAATTTATTTATTTAATTCGGACAACATGAATTCGTGATGCCGAATGCTTTATAGTCTATAAATATTAGCTTTCCACACACTTTCTCAATATAACCTTTAACTGTGCCAATTTCCATACGAGGAGTATGAAAATTGGCATAATTTCCGTAAAATCTGCATAATTTTCGTAAAAAGAAATAATATGTTGATATTACTGAGTACTATGTAAAAATTATATCAAAATAGATTTATTCAAATTTTTTGGGTTCCGTAGCCGAATGGCAAAAAACGGAACCCTTATAGATTCGTCATGTCTGTCTGTCTGTCCGTCCTTCCGTATGTCACAGCCATTTTATTCCGAAACTATAAGGTCTATACATGTGAAACTAGGTAGGTAGATATATTCTGTAAACCGCTTTCCGATATTAAAATATAAATAAAAAAATATATAAAATTAAGGGGGGCGTCCCATACATGGAACTGAAATTGAAAATATTTTTTTTTTCTTCATAAAACTAATGTTTATCTGTGGACGGCGTAGTGGGTTCCATTATAGTCAAAACTTCATTTTTTGTTAAACTAGTTGTAAGTTTTTATAATGTAACTGTTTGTTGTTCCATGTAATAAAAATAAAATTAAATGAAACTTATTCGTGTCTGGTATCTATAGACAGATCTTTGAAAATTACATTAAGGTTTCTAAAACTACTTTTTCATAAAGTTAATCGTTAAAAGATATAAGTACGTTTCCAAAGTGGTAAAATGTGTGTAACCCTCTAACTTCTTAATGTGAACGTTCAACGAAAATTAGTTTGAACGAGATCGAGTTAGCAGTTTTTGCGTAGTTACTACGGAACCCTTGGTTACTGAAAATTCAGGCTTCTAGTTTTATCCACAACGAAGTTATACGGGGTCGAAAATGGCCTGAACTGCTTCGAGAAAAGTATGGTACGGCTGTTCCGAGTCTGACTCGCACTTGGCCAATTTTTTATTTATTTATCGATTCTGAGGAGGTACGAAGTTTGCCGGGTCAGCTAGTATATTTATAAAAATATATTAAGGAACAGGTTAAAATTTTCAAAAATAAAGCAGAGATTATACAAAGTAAAGTCTCTGTTTGTACCTACACACTAATCTCCAGAATTACTAGATGTTATTGAATAAAACTTTTTTTTGTTACTGATTGATTTTGGAAATTGGAACACCTGATGCAAAACTTTAGACGCGAGGTAAGCCGCAGGCAGAGGCTAGTCATTAATAAAACGGTAAAAATTTACAAGCTGAGACTGATACGAGGGATCAATTTATCATCTCAGAAAAGGGGCTTTTCTGTAGTTCATCCTAATGAGCCTTATCAAAGTAAACATTGCGATTGCGTTCATAGCCATAATTACCGCCTACAAAACAAAATGGTCTTTATGCGGAAGATATAAAGTTGCAATCTCAGTTTGTTGGAAGTTATTCATCAGCTAATAACGTTTGACTGATTGAGCAGTACTTATATAAACATGATTTATGCAAGTAGAGCATCATTCAATTCGTAGGAGTCTTCCTGAATTCAATTGAATACATATTTGAATTAAGAACTCATAACAGTAACAATGAATTTCTCTCGCATTCTATTGTTGGTGTTCGCTTGTTTGGTCGCTCTGTGCACTGTGTCGGCGGCGCCCGAGCCGCGCTGGAAGGTCTTCAAGAAAATCGTAAGTGTTCTACTTTCAAAAGTCCTCAATTCCCAAATTTTTCATATATGTATATATCCATTTTCCATTTAAGTCCCTTTTAACAGGGGTCAAGGTTTTCAACATTCGAACCAATGTGTAAAAGCGTCAATAAATTTATGGCTATGGTGTCGGACTTGTGATCGAGAGGTCGCAGGTTCGAACCCCAGCCATTGCACAATTGCCGTCCAGAGATATATATAGATATGGAGGGGTTAACAAGACTGCTAGTAATGATCTTATAATCAACTCATGGTATAATTCTGTCCTTCCAAAGGTTTTCTGTGAGAGATTTCCCTGTTAAATAAGACTGTTCATTATACTCTAGTGCATATTATGAGGTGCACAGTAAAATACATTAAAGTAATACTTGTGTTCTCTTTAGAGCAAATAAACGACGCGTGAACTAGTATAGAAGTGTTCGCAGTAGTACAGCGAGGGCCCTTTTCATTCGTTCCTCACACACTCACTCATCATCATTCGCTTAGCCTTTCCCCAACTGTGCTGGGGTCGACTTTCAGTCTAACTGGATGCAACTGAGTACTAGCGTTTTACATAGAGCGAATGCCTATCTGACCTCTACGCCCTTTATTTTCACAAAATTTTCTTTCTTTCCCTAAATTTTCTCAATCAACCTAGAACCTAATTTCTTTAACGATAAAGTTGAAAATCTATTAAAGAAATTTTAAAGATTGTTGTAACTTTTTGTGCTGGCATCTGTACAAGTGACAGCAAGAACCAACAGCTTAGCGTGCTTTCCAAAGCACAGAAGTAAGTCCATATGTTGAAATGGTCACCCATTTACGTACTGACGCGACCTCAGCAAGCGTTGCTTTGCCTTAACAATTGATCTGCTCGGTTGTTATTATTTAGACAAAAGAAGAAGCCGAAAAACCACAAATAAATTGTAAGTTCTTCTTAGTCCTGTCACTTTAGACAGAGTGGTCGTGGTTGTCCACATTAGGAACAATTTGAGTGACAAGTTTTGCTATACGGTGCCATTCTTGTCAGACCGCAGCCCTCTCTGGTCCACTCATGAACAGGACAGTTTGTTACTGCATTAATTTGATCTGTCCATTACGGATCTACCGCGCGGTCTGGTACCTTCAACTTTGTCCTGCACTACCAGACGTTCCACGGAGTCATTGTTGCGTCGTGATACATGGCCAAAGAAAGTTAGGATGCGTGCTTGTAATATAGATGACAGGCGCCGTCTGATGCCGAGTTCGTCCAGTATAAAAATTGTACCTAAATATGCTAATATGTTAACTTTTTATTTTTTCAGGAGAAGATGGGTCGCAACATCAGAGATGGCATCATCAAGGCTGGACCTGCCATTGGAGTCTTGGGTGACGCTAAAGCTTTAGGAAAATAGTTCTTATTTCTATCATCAAAGTATTTAATTTTGAACGGTGTGTTAATCGTCTTAAAATAATGCCTAAGTATTTATTTGAACTAAGTTAAGTAACTGTATATGTAATGTTGGAAGTGCCATAAAATAAAAATATTTTTCTAAGTATATTTTTTTGGTTTTGTTTTCGCCTATATTTGTTATCATTAATAAACACACAAACATAATACATTAATATACTATTTGATAGGGGCCGACATGGGCTTATAAAATGTGAAAAATTAGTGCATGGTTCGAATTGGTCGTTTTCTTTGGAGAAGAACCGGTCAGAATAAATGGTTCTCGGCCTTTTAACGCTTTATTGATTTTCACTATGTTGCCATAATAAGAGCAGTTTTTATAGGTATGAGAGGACAGTATAGACCAATTAATATAACTCATACCGAGCTATAAAAATAATTTTAATATGTATACAAAAAGTTTTGTTATAAGCAAACATCAGTTCCTTTTCAGTGGGCGTGTGGCCCACTTTAAAGGAACTAGAATTTATTATCAGCAAAAATAGTAGCCTTTGTTCTTCTTAGAGGTCTAACCTTCCTTCTTACAAAATTTTATCAAAAATATCAATAGGCAAGAGTGACATCGTAACAGACAGATAGATGGACAAAGTTACTTCCGAATTTATATTAAATATTATCTCTATTTAATAGTAGGGATTGAAAAAATACTAACCTAAAAACTAAAATAAACAATTAAAAACTTCTTCTACCTCAATGCCGTTGGCTGATAATACTTATATCCAAGAGACTGGTAGCAATGCCGATTTGTCCTCCCAACGGTTCTAATGCTCTATTACGGCGTCTGTTACGACTTAAACTTTTATTGATGATAGGCTGTTTCTGAGATATTTATATTTCTAAACATTACATACCATTACACAATTATTAGTCTACGTAAATTTCCTTCTCCTCTCCTGTGAGATGGCAGTTAGAAACAACTAGCAAACAATGACTTCATACAGAACTGGACCGCAAATAATGCATACTCTTCTAGATACTTACATATTATTAGATAGCGTTTTTCATATCAAACAGGCTATTGACATACGCAACCTTATAATATGACATTGATGGAATTCCTATATTTTAACTCAAAATGAAGTCAAAATCAAAATGCTTTATTTTTCATTTACACATTATACATGTTTGTAGAGTTGGTGGCGTCTCCTTTTATAACTTACATTAAACAAAAGTGTAACCTTAAAGTTAAAGCTTATTTTTGAAAAAAAAAAATGAACTAATAATTATTGTCTAGATTTTATTTTCATTAGTCTGTTTGTGCGTGTATGTATCTATGTGTTTGGGTGTGTGTGCGTGTAAGTGTGTGTATGTGTATATGTGTGTGTGCTTTAGCTGTGCGTTAGCTGATATAAGAGATTTTGATTTGTTGGACATTCCAGACCCATTGTATCCCAAACAGGCAATTGACTTATGTGATTCTATAGAAACTTTCTATCATCTATACCTTAAAATGAAAATGTATGTCTGCGATTTCAAAGTACTGTTTTCTCAGTTGCTCATTTTTTACATAATACTAAAACACAAACAAATTTTTTGTCTATTTTTCTGTTTTTCCGGGCTAATCTCAGGAACCGCTGAATTGATTTAAATGGGATTATCAATAATAGATAGAGAAGGTTGTAGGACAGCATAAAGGTTACTTTATATCCTAAAACTCCCACAGAGTCGAGATTAACACGGAAAAATCCTCACCATGTAGCATAGTAGGCTAATCCTCAGTACATAAAAGAAAACTATTTTCAGAAATGGGTCAACCTGATATAATCTTCATAACATAGACGTCTGCGAAATATGTCATACCTTTTTTTATCGACAATAGGCTCACGTTTGACCACCATCTCACCTGATGGTAAGTGATGATGTGGTCGAAGGTGGAGCACGCTTACCTCAAAGTAACCTATTCACTCTTGATTTAAATACCCCTAGATTATACGTAGCGGGAAACACAGACTCGGGCAGTAAATTCCACTCCTTAGCCGTACGCACAATGAAAGTATTCCCAAAACGTTTTGTGCGTATGGGTGGGATGTCCACCATGTAACGATGGCGCATCGCCGTTTGTCTCGTAGTCTAATGATGATCACACTCCCCGAAATATAATCGATAGAAAACCGATTGCTTAACCAGTGCATCGTTGCCAATGAGTCTCTTGGCCCGCTTCTCGATTGACTCAAATGCGTCCAGTTGGTATTTAGCAGATCCATCCTAAAGATGAGAGCAGTACTCCATACGCGACCGAACCTGGGCTTGATACATATTGAGCAGCTGTTTCGGTGTAGTACCGTCTCACCTTGGCTAGGATTCCCAACTTTTTTGATGCTAGTTGAGCCTTAGCTTCGATAAATGAACCAAAATTGAGGGTGGAAGTTAGTGTCACCCCAAGAAGCTCAATATGATCGGTTATCGGCACGGTTTCACCACGAAAAGTAGGAGCAGGTTCGAATTGGCTCCTTTTTGCGGAGAAGTGACACGACCTAAGCTAAGACCCAGGTCTTAGCTGCATTAAACTTGACCAAGTTGGCATCGCCCAATTCGGAGACAGCCTTCAAGGACAAGTTCAAGCGCCCAACCATGTCCTCACGGAGAGACTGGATATGTGACCCACCAGCTCGCGCGCTGGACACATATCTCTCAGAAACTGTGCTGTCGTCTGCATACCCAAAGGTACCGGGCATTAGCAGATCGTTAAGGTGCAGCAAGAATAAACCTAAACCTAAATTATTTTGTTATATTAGAATTGAGCCTCTGAAGTGGATCACAGAGTTACCTGTGCCCAGTAGTGGGAATATCATCACAAAAATGCAATTTATTTAAGGATTACGACCCGTCCCGGCTTGATACCATTTTAATTCCTCATGAATCACTTTATCCATTAGTGAAAACCGCATGATAATCTCTTTTTTTAATAAATAGAACTAGCAATCTGGGTAGAATTCACAATACTAGCAATCCTGTTAACCCCTCCAATCCAACTAAGCTAAATATGCTTGTGTCTGGAGTGGGTTCTCAGCAACAGTGTAATGGGTGGAGTTCGAACCCGCGACCTTTCGATCACAAATCTGACAACTTAGCCATTAGGCCATCGACACTTCGTGAAGTTTTTGAGATTATCGTAAACGAACTGACAGACGAGGCTGGAGACTTTTTTTTTAATAATGTAAGGATATAAAGAGGAAAAAGTGGAATATCTTACAAAATATTTATTTATTCTTAAAGCAGTCTTTAGCAGTAATATTTACACAGGTATTTAAATAATCTTAAGTAACAATACTGGTGCTGGAGTTTATCCTAGCGCTTTGGCTTGTCCCAGCACGCCGATGGCTGGTCCAGCCTTGATGATGCCATCTCTCACGTTACGGCCGATCTTCTCCTGAGAAAGAGAAACAGAATAAGGTTAATATTGGTTTATTATAGGAGCTTCTAGCTTGTTAATAACAGCTGTATGGTGTTGATGTTCAAGGTTAAGCAATACTTGAAGTACATCCGATGATTGGCGAACATCTTGACATTATTAACATATCACCGTGCCACGTTGATCCCGGCTGTCATTTGTACATATTTGACAGCCGTTGCAGATAGAGTCTAGTCTTGCCAAGGGATTTCGTGTCACCCAGGGGCTGTCGATCTATTTAAACATAGTACACTCAGCTGCAATCAACTAGCCTACGACATAATCAGAAAAAGGCTGTGCGCTTGATGGTGTCTACGCCGACTGATTAAGGATGCATATTTTTTTATTGGAGTTATTTTGTAATTAACAACCAGCTGGTACTTTAGGTCATGAAAATACTATAACCGTTCCTGCGTGGAGTATTGCAGCCACTTGTGGGATGGGTCTGCAAAGTATCAACTTGCTGCATTGGACTCGCTCGAGCGTAGAGTTAAAAGGCTTATAGGCGACGAGGTGCTGGTGGACAAGCTTCATAGCCTGCCTCATCGGCGAACCATTGCTTGCCTGTCGGTTTTCAACAAACTGTACTTCGGATAGTGTGCGCAGGAGCTCCATGACCTGATTCCTCCATCTCCCTTTCACTACCGGTCTACCAGACGTACGGCTGGGTACCATCCACACTTGGTTGATATACCGTCTTGTCGTACCAAGCGCTTCTCCTCCGCATTTATTGTGCGCACAGCCAAGCTGTGGAATTCTCTGCCGGCTTCTGTGCTCCCTGCCACTTATGACCTTTCAGCCTTTAAAGCACGAGTAAATAGGTATCTTTTGGGCTCGCTCGTCCCATCGTAGACCTCATCTATCGCTTACCATCAGGCGAGATCGAGGTCAAGAGTGGGCCCATAAGTAATAAAAAAAAATCCGGGTTGCACTCCGGGAGTGCCGGCAGAAGTGAAAACTTGAATATTAACAACGTTGTGCATTTTTGATATTTTGGAATGGTTAGGGAATAAATTTGCACGAATTGCTTTAATTATCAGTATAAAAGTACTATCATTTATGTGGTAGAATACAATATTTATTTATTGCGCTATCGTACCCAAACATGACAATTTATATTACATTAAAAAGTTTATCTCTTAGAAAAATCAACTTTCATGTTAACACACACGAACATTCGCGCAAGCGTCCTGCGCCGCCTAAATGAAACAGCAGGCGCAGGCATACATTTTCGCCGCGCCGTAGAAAGAGAGGGGGATACTTCCTCTCCTACGCCGCGCCGGCTGTCTACTCTCCGTCCGTCTTACGAATTTTCGATCAGGTCACGTGTCCTGACGCGAGTTTAACATTTTTTACCCATTACAAAAAAGTGCACAACGCCGCTAAAGAAGTTTTCACTTCAAAAAAACAAGACATAATTATCTGCTTAGCCTTTCTAAACTACTTCGGGTCGGCTTTCGTTCTAACCTGATGCAGCTGAATAGCTACTAATCTGATCTTCCTATACAACGTGTAACGGAAACCCCATATCTATCCTAAAGGACTGAAGACAACATTTGGTATGAAGTCTCTATGCAAAGTTTCAGCTCAAAATAAGTGACTCACAGAATTGACCCCAAATTATTGGTTTCATATGTTTCTTGAATACCAGTAATAACAAACGTGTCACAGCACTATGAGGGTTATAACTTTCCACGTCACTTGCCAATAAACCGATAATTCTCTTCGTTCTTCTTAATTTGAAAAATTCGGCCTCTGGCCAAATTTCTAGTATGCTCCACACATGTAGACATAGGATTAGAAGACCCTTGCCATATCGTTTGTTATCATTATCATCTAAAGAAGACGGCTTCTTTGTTTGCTTTCTTTGTGCACGGGCACTCGGTAGGTATATACCTTTTAAATTACACGTTGTATATCTTTGTGTCTTCGAATAGATACAACCATGGAGTTTTATAGGTCAAGCTCAAGATATAGTGGATAACACGAGCTTATCAATATTACTCAAAAAGATGTTTACACTTACAATTTTCTTGAAGACCTTCCAGCGCGGCTCGGGCGCCGCCGTCACAGCGCACAGAGCGACCAAACAAGCGAACACGAACAACAGAATGCGAGAGAAATTCATGTTTAGAATTTTTATTTTTATTTCAAGTTACTGAATTCTCGAAGACACCTTCAAGTTGAATGATGTTCCAGATTCAAAACTCTCGTTTTATATACTACTAAACTGACCAAGCTATTTTTACAGTCGGCAAACTGAAAATTATACAAACATAGACTTTAAAGTGTTGACACAAGGATCACGTTATTTTGTCAGATGTTTTACTGTGTGTAAATGGCAATGTGTAATGATAACGGACCGTGTCCGTGTGTTGACTGAAGGGAACTCCCGTATTTGCGAGCTAAATGATGCCCCTTAAACATTATTATGAATAGTATACATAAATATAATATATCTAGTGTCTAATATTTCTATGAATTTGAAAAAGAAGGATTATTATTTTATTTTTATAGTTTCTCTCCCCATACTAGACACAAAGATTCTTTTCTGCAATACTATGCGATTCAAATAAGAATAGGAACGTCAATGACCTCTTTCAGTCAAATGTCGCTTGAAAAGTACGGTTTGCAAAGAAGAAGAAAACTTATTTGCATAATTTTGAATTACGGTTTATTTTATTTTGTTTAACCTAGTCTTATTTAAAGTCCTAATCAGTGTTTTTAAACCTCTAATTACTACACTACACATTACGCACTTTTCTCTCTCGTATTATATTCATTGTTGATACTAATTCGCCTAAAAGTAAGGATGCCAGAAGCCATGGCAAAATGATTAAAAGATTTTTTATTTATTTTATTTGATGATAGGCTCGCGTTCTACAATCAAAAAAGGAAAGAGTACAATCTTTTTTCACATCTTCGGAATTTAAAATTTCCGCCTCCAGATCCCACGGCACCAATCCGGCAAGGAGGCTCGATGCCTCACTGGAGATCGTGCGTTATTCTCGGATCATCCGGATGTCTTCAAGGCCCCTAGGATGTAGGGATGTAGATGTAAACAAAGACTTGGACAGGAAATTCCACTCTTTAGCTGTAAGCACAATGAAAGTATTCCCAAAACCGGTGCCTTTTTAATAAACGTAAGTAATTGTATTTTAAATTAATTCATTGACGGTGTTATGCTGGGACTTTCTTACCGCCATAATGTTTTTTTTTTTATCGTTTTAAAATTTTGTATTTTATACAACCGATTACAACCCTGTCCTGACTATAATGAACACCAAAAATATACAATTTGGTGCAGTCTTTCGGAAGTCATGCGCATACAACCCTACCTACGTTTTGGCGATTCATTTGTATTCATATAATCATAGATTGTCCAGTGTGTACAGTATCCATCCATCCATACTATCCTTTCTACATATGATAAATGCGAAAGTTAGTCTGTTTAGTTTTGTTACTTGTTAGTGTGTGAAACTACGTCATCGATTTGTATGAAATAGTCGAAGACCCAGGGTCAAATATAGGCTCCTTTTTTTCAAAAATCAACGCCTAATAGTTTGGAATAGGGGATGAAAGTTTGTATGAGAAATCTTAACCGATTTTAATGACTTGCCTCAAATTAAGGCGGCTGAAACTGCGCGGCAGAGTGAGTTTATTATATAAAAGAATAGGCGAATACACACTTTTGTTATTTTTTTGTCAACTAGCAATGTGGGTAAAGTTCACATTACTGGAAATCTTGTTAACCCCTCCCCTCTCTATGATCGTTCCCTCATTGCTGAAGATCGTAATCACTTCGGCTTCTATTGCTTTGATAATGGTGCTCCACCGATCCCTGACCATCGCCGCCCTCACTGCCAGATGTTTTGTTTAGGATGATACATCCTTAACTTGGTCAGACCATCTGGTTTTATTCCACCAAAAACGATCAGTTTCTCCGAGCTGTCATTCCCTCTCCGCATTATGTGGCCAAAGTATGAAATAATGCGACATAGACACAGTTAACTTCTCCAACTAAACTAAATACGCTTGTGTCTGAAGTAGGTTTGCGACAATAGGATAAAGGGTGGGGTTCAAACCCGCGACCTATCGACAACAAGTCAGACACCTGAGCCACAGAGCTATTGACGCTTTAATCTGATATAAAGTAAGGTAAATCTGGTCTGTAGAGATTCTTCAGTGAATTCAGTAATACAAGACTTACAATAAATAATATGTGTATTATTAATTTCAGGACCAACACGTCATTACTGTGTGCTAGTATTCATTAGAAAACAATAACATTCATTTTGTTTTGGGATTTTTGAGGGTCAGGCTTCTTCAATGAACTTGTCTTTATTCTTAAGGATTTTACATATTTATTTTAATATATAATTTACAGAGGAGACAAGTTATTCAGAGTTATGATGGTGAACCGACTACCACCAAGAGTCTTGTGTGTCGAAGTGTAGATCCGTTGAATGAAGCAATCGATCGTTCTTCAGATTCATTCGGCGACGACCAATCAGCACTCACCATTCAGATTAATTCGGCGACGACCAATCAACGCTCACTGTGCGCCGCTCTCGTTCGCTTCTCTGCTACCACGAGTTGTCAGCTTTGCGCCGGTAGATGGCGTTAACACATTTCCATTAAGATACATGCTTCCACGTTTATAAATAAACGCACACACGATATTGAAGAAATTTTGTCACAATAATGTCACGGTAATATTATGCCAAAAGACAAATACACAAAATGTTTGTTTCATCTAAGATGACTGTGAAATGTGAACATCAACATCTTTTTTTTAAGGATGGGAATCATCCAATGACTGCCTCCTGATCTGAGCGAAGCGGGAGGGTGTGTCAAACTTCTACTGACTAAGCCCCATCCGTGTTCCATCATATGCCCTTCGTGTTCCGAGGCCGCGGTAACTCTTTCAAATAACCCCTGGAGGGTAAGGTTCTTGATTCGATTACCAGATGGCACACAATATTATTAGGCTTGTCCATCAAGATATTCTCTGATGTTTGTTTGACAGATTTTACTAACAACAAGAAAACAAAAACATATTACGGTTAGAACAATAATTTATTTACACAGCATCTTTATGTACAGATATTAAAATTAACTTATAAGTAGAACTTAAGTAACAATACTGGTGCTGCAGATTATCCTAACGCTTTGGCTTGTCCCAGCACGCCGATGGCCGGGCCAGCCTTGATGATGCCATCTCTCACGTTGCGGCCGATCTTCTCCTGGAAAAAGATATACAAAATTATACAAAAGGTTTATACAAACATGATTCTGCTGAGGTTGCGGAAATTAACGAAATACCGCGGCAAAGAAAGGAACATGTTTGTGGAACATGCAGTATGTTTATAGTCAGTAAAAGAATGGCCACTGTCAATAAATATTACACTCTGAGAGTTACTCTTTGTCTAGGTGAAATTGCCGTTTAAAGTGTGTCCCAGAAACAAATTAAATTTAAAAAAAATACTTACAATTTTCTTGAAGACCTTCCACCGCGGCTCGGGCGCCGCCGACACAGCGCACAGAGCGACCAAACAAGCGAACACGAACAGCAGAATGCGAGAGAAATTCATGTTTAGAATTATTAGTATTTATTTCTTTTAAGTATTGAATTCTCGAAGACTCCTTCAAGTTGAATGATGTTCCAGTTTCAAAACTCGCGTTTTATATACATCTGAACTGACCGAGATAATGTTTTCTGTCAACAAACTCAAAACTATACAAACACAGACTTTATTGCGTTGTCATAAAGACCATGATACTGTGTCAGATGTTTTCCTGCTTGTCAATCTGCTCGCTGCATTGATAACGGTTCGCGGCGTGTTGACTCCAGGGAACTCCCGCTTCTGTGAGCTTTAATGAAGTCCCTCGTACATTAAATCATTCGCTTAGTTTTTTCTCTCCTGATGCGACGACAGCTAAGATAGAGTGGCATGTTTGTGGTCATAATGTATAAGTTGTGGCCACTTTTTAAGATACAAGTATTAGGTACTGAATGTACACTTCAAAAGATGCGAAATTGAATTGATTGAATTTCCCTCAACATGGGAAAAACAGGCCCAAAACCGGCCCGAGTGGAGACGTCAGATCCAACAGCAGGCTTATGACTTTGAATACTAAAGGAAGTGCAATTAGGAAAATGTGATGACCTTAAGATAGAACTATAATCATCACTTACAATATTATTAATGGCGTTCTTGTATGTCCTCTTTGTTCTCAGTTTTTTTCGAACAGTTGAATATGTAAATCACTGCAGAGCACATGAAAGAGCGTCCCACCAAAGCTCTCGTCAACAAAAGTCATTGATTGCAGTTGCTGTGGCCGAAATCGGCTAGATCGCATCAACGTCATCAATTACCATCATCAATTTTTTTTTCTAATTTTATTATTCTCTATACTAATATTATAAAGCAGAAAAGTTGAATTGTTTTTTTTTACCAGGTGGATTTGGATGAAATTTGGTATGGCAGTAGCTTAAGGAAGGTTTTAGGTTACTTTTTACCCAACTACAAAAGAAGTAAGTCATGTTTTTATCGTAATCAAATGCACAGGCGGGAGCGACGCCCCGCACTTCTGATAGTGCTGTATATTAAGTAAGTTAGTAGATAGATAGATATACTCTTTATTGTACACCATAACAGAATTAAATGAGGACTTAATAAAAACTAAAGGGTTTTACAATGGGCGGTCTTATCGCTAAAAGCGATATTTGAACCTTTGGATGGATTTGAGACAGCAGGAGAAAATAAATACGCGGGTAGTTAATGGTGTACTATTCACTTATAAATATACAATACATAAGTAATAACCTACATACACAATACAGATATATACATGTACATAAAAAAGGTAGGATATATAAAAAATAGTAACAAATGAAAGAGAGTTTTTGAAAGAAGAAAGGGTTTGTGCTTTTCTCACTGACACGGTACAGTATTCCACGTTGTCGTTCTGCTTGAGCTGCGAACGACTTACCAAAGAAATTATTGGAGTGACTCGGTAGGTACCTCTTTTTTTTTTTAAACGTGGTTAAATTATCAAATAAGTCCTCCCACCCCGGGCAGGGTGGGAGGGACTGTCAGACTTTTACTGACTAAAATCCACGGTGTGCCTTCAATAACCCTTTACGTACCGGGGCCACGGTAACGGGATGAGTCCCACGACCCCGGCAGGCTTCGGCCCACTGCAGAGGGGGCCTCGTCGTGTTGCTGACGCTCTTTGAGGCACGCGTGGAACACGACGCGCCGTCGACCCGGGCATGGTCCATGGTCGGACAGCGAGTTGCCCTTTACTCGCTGTCCGCATGCCCGCACCTACGGTGGCCGGAGATCGTCGACCGACGTCCGACGCCGTGGGCATCTACCACTGCGGCTGGGCTGGAGGGAGGACGCCATCCTCTCCCTCACGCGGCCCGCCTCCTCCTTCGGAAGCATGACTGCTTCGCAGAAGGAGTCGACCGCTTCCCACTCCCTCTCGCCCCGCAGCATGGCCTCGACCAATGCCGGGCGCGAGAGGTCTCCGCCTATCGCCGCCGTGAGGACACGTCGGTGCTCTGCCCAGGCGGGGCAGTCTTGCACCGTGTGCTCTACGGTGTCCTCAGGGCGACCCTCGCAGTGGTGACACCCAGGCGTTTCCTCCTTTCTCATCAGACACAGGTACCTCCCGAAACTTCCGTGTCCGGTGAGGACCTGCGTCATGCGGTAGGTCAGGACGCCGTGACGCCGATCTAGCCACTCCTCAAAGAGGGGTTTTACCGCCGCAATTGCGGCGTGCCCGAACTCGGTACCTCTAGCTTCAAGTTTTAAGTTTTAGTAGGTAGGTATATAAAAACTTTTTAACAAAAAATTAAACCGCCTCCCAAAAAACACTGCAAAGTGAAAAATAACTTTAATTTCGGAAGTCGGTGCCAAAAACGAAAAAAACAAAACTAAAGACACCGACTACCGAAATTAAAGTTATTTTTCACTTTGCAGTGTTTTTTGGGAGTCGGTTTAATTTTTTGTTAAAAAGTTTTTTTCTTTCTATTATTCTTAGCCATTCATTCCATGGGTGGGACTCCCATTTTTTCTACACCCTATGCTTACCTATCTAACTATTTATTTTATTTTACTTTTATAAGGGGAATTAAATATTCTTGATCCACTTTAATTTTATTACATCGTAATTTTGTTAAACTTAGACTAGGTTACAATAATATTCTTATGCACTATAACTTATCATACTAGACTGATTACAATTATTTTCTTAAACACTATAAACTTATCATACCGAATAATTTTGTACAATATTTAATCTCTTAACTTCATTTACTTCTGCCTATACTATAATATCATTAAATTATTAAATATCTTATGTTCCATGCTTACAAAAATATATTCTTAAATATCACTCCCGACTTAGGCAGACCGCCACACTCCCAGGTTAGGCAGTTGTTCTTTGTTATTACACTAGTACTTAGCTATATCCAGTTAGACTGGAAGCTTTAGAAGAAGCCCACATAGTTGAATAAAGGCTAAGTAGATAATGAATTCCTAGCTTTTCGTACTCCACCATATTCGCTTCTGAGGAGAGTGAGAGACAGTCGCAACAGCATCCTGAGAACGGTAGGTGAGAGTGGCATGCTCTCCTTTAATGAAGCAGTTTGTGCAGCTACAAGGTTTAAGTTACTCGTTAGTAACTTAACTTAAAATATCTATTTAAAACAAGAATTCATAAAGCGTTCTTTATGAATTCTTTTTTTAAATAGATATTTTCTCTATAATTATAATTATTATTACTTTTAATTCACATAATATTTATATATATAATATAATATTCCACAACTTTTTCACACAACGCCATCTAGTCCCAAACTAAGCAGAGCTTGTGGAATGGGTACTAGACAACTGATAAACATACATATATATTTCTAAATACATATATATTATAGATAAATAACACCCAGACAAAGAAGAAATGACCGTGCTCATCACACAAACATTTGTCCTAGGTGGGAATCGAACCCACGACCTTGCGCATAGCAGTCAGGGCCACTGACCACTATACCAACGGGCTTGTCAGACATGATTATAATGTATGACTATTTTTTACATTACTTTGACATTGCCAAAGCTGACATAATATTTTAATGTTACTTAATTTTTATTTTATTCGTTGTTTGTTTCACTTGTGTTAAACTATATTTGCATACCCGGTTGGTTGGGTCGGTTAAATATGAAGCTCTTACTATAAAAACCCATGTTGTCTAACGAAAAAAATGTTTTATTTAAATTCCTAAAAAATGTTCAAACAATTCTATGATTTAGTCGGCTAGCTGTCAGTACGAAGCACTGAGAGAGAGAGAGAGAGAGTGCTATTAAGCTGCATACATTGCTTGTCACTTGTCCGTCAAGTAGAACAATACAGGGTGAAATTGAATAGACGCGACAAATTTAAATATACAATAATACGCGTTGTCAAGAAAATTTAGAACATATCAAATTAATGTAAAATTAAAAAAGAATTTATCAGTGTTACGAAAAACGTTAAAATAATTAAAGTATCAAAGAATTTCGCGTACTACCGTTTTCGTGTAGTGGGCACGATTTAGGTACATTCTCGCTTTGAATGAATCGCGCCGCGTGCCCCCGCCGCGCGGGGGCGGTCGCCGGGAAGGGGTGTAGTGCGCTGGCGATCATGCGAGGTCTGGCAACGTCGCGCGATACTTACACTAGAAAATAGGCAAAATTAGGTGAATGACCGCTATGAACGGCAACGTTTAATAACATGAGTACTCCACGACGGTTATTGACACTGCGATGAGTCGGACGAGATTTTATGATACTTTAATTTTTCTTATTTATTTTGCCTATTAATTATTTTGCTCGAATACCGATAATTCGTAGTTAAATAAAGATAATAACATCAATGGACCATTTTAAAACAATAATCACGTAATTTTTTTTAACGATTTAGATTGTAGAAAAAACAGTTTATAATTACTATGTTACTGTAACTGAAGCTCCCATTTCTTTTTGTCGCATGTGTTCAAAGTCAGGCTGTATAGACCGTTGGCACGTTAATTAATGCCAATGGACCATATTGTTTTACAATTAGCGATAATTGATAGAGAAAACGTGCAGCACTTCATATTTGGTCGGTAATGTTTATGGCTCTAATGTTAATGAGTATATTGGTATCACTCAGCCAACATCCTTATATTTTCTACCAACCTACCAAGTTTTTTTTTTTGTGTGGCATCTTACTGGTCAACCTCTGAGGTTCTCGGCTGCTTAACCGGGCTTGCCTGTGGTTGCCTTCATTAATTAATTAATTAAAGCCTCCAGCCATGACTTATTACAAACTTACAAACTAGGCAACTACACGCTAAGGGTGCAAACATAAAGATACAGGTTTTGCGGTCCCGATATGCCAGTACGGGTCGGTACTGATAGGTAAGGGTTCAACCACATGTAGAAACAGGTAAATCTGTTTTTAGTGACCATCATGTCTTCGAGTTCGTCGGGCATTACAAACATACTTATTGAAACCCTTTGGAGGCCGTGAATTAACAGAGGATCAACGTAACATCAACGGGCGGTTATCTCGAGCAAGAAAAATAGTGGATTGTGCTTTTCGCAGATTATATTCCAAATGACATTTACTATCTAAGTGCATTGAAACCGATATTGAATTTGCTGACAAAATCGTGAAAACTATGTGTGTCTTGCATAACATTATTATTGACAAAGAGGGTTTTGATAGGCACTTGACTCCTGTTCAACTCGTAAGACAAGGTTGGCACAATCAACGACCGGGTCCACCTTCGAATTTAGCAAAAACCGTCAGAAACATTTTTGTACAGTATTTCACACATAACCGATTGTGGTACATTAATATATAATATAATAAAAACAAAAAATAATCTATTTACCATCATGTTTCATTTCTACTACTAATCTCCTTCCAATCCCCACCAACTGTGTCCCCACGTTGTCGTCGTGGTGGGGCTTGCGTGTTTCGATGATCTCTGGGGCCATGCCGGTAGAGGCACTCATGCCGGACGGGCCCAGAGGGAGAAACCAGACCAAGAGGGACACACCGGGGGAAATGCGCGCCGTCTGGAGGATCGAGCAGCTAGCTCGAGCTTCTAGGCGGCGCGGGGCCCGGTCTCAGAGATCGGGTCAAGGGGGAGGAAAGGTTCACTTCCGGTATGCGTCTAATCTTTAGACGTAACCGTGAAGTGAACCAGGGGAGGGGAATAGGGGTGTAGGAACAGAGGAACTCACCTCTCTAAAAAAGGAAAAAATATGGCAGACAAAGTTTTTGGAAAAGCTACCCAGGCGGGTCCCAGCTGCTCCGCAGCTGGGGAGTCCCGCACCGGACACGTCCGGTCAGTCCCACCGTACTCTGGGGGGGACAACAAACACTTTTACCCCAGTTTCCCGGCAGTCGCCGCATTGAGCCAGGGAGGCTCACGTGCCCGTGAGGTGGAGTCGCTGGACTTGTCCAGCACGTCCACCTCACCGGCACCGAACATTGAGCGAGCGCAGAGCGCCGCTCCGAGGAGGAAGGGGGCGCTGGTGCTCGGGTCGGAGACCGACTCGGCATCGGACGCCGAGAGCTTCCAGAGTTTGATCTCTGGAAGCGCAGTGAGGAGCGACGAGGGGGGCGCCGACAGGAGGAAGGAGTTCCTCAAGCGCCCCCGCGACGATGAGTCGTCGTCGGAGGAGGGGCTTGTCTCGGCCCGTAAGATCCCCACTAGTGTGCGGGGTAAAGGCCGAGGCAAGACCTCGGGGAGGGGGCCTCCCTCTGGAGAGCCCAACACTGGTCTGGCCCCGAGCGAGGCCAAACTAGAAGAGGCCGTGGCGGCTGCCATCCGTACCATCTCGCGGAAGCGCAACCGGAAGAGTAAGGAGGACGCGATCGGCGAAGCCATGGCCTCCATCAAGGCGGCCGCGCGGACTTACGGCGGGGCTCCGGCTGCAAGGGACGACATGTCCGATCTGCGGCCGGAGGTCACCCGCCTGACTGCCGCCATAGACGCTCTTCAGAGGGAGAACGCCGCCCTCAAGGCGGACCTGGCCGCAATCCGGGGAGCCGGCCAGCGGAATGCGCCGCCGCGGGGCCAAGAGGAGAAAGGCCGGCCCACACCAGCGGAGGACTCGGTTCTCGACCTGGTGCGACAGGAGCTGGCCGCCTTCCAGCAGCGGTTCTCCGTATTGGAGAGCCGCGTGCTGCGACCCCCGCTGGCGGCGACTTCGTACGCGGCTGCGGCCGCGTCCAAGCCTCCCCAGACGACGACGAGGCCGCCTCAGGCGAAGACGGCCACGGTGCGGACGGTACCAGTGACGGCGGCCCCTGCGAGGGCAAAAACGGCCCCGGCCAAGCCGAAATCGGGCCCATCAAAGCCGCCTCCGACCCCGACACCTGCGGGGCCGAAGCAGGCGGCCAGAAAGAAGAAGGCCCAGGCCGGGAACCAGCCGTCCCAGCAGCCTCCTCCAAAGACTCCTCCGGCCGGCGCCGACTGGCAAGTGGCCGGGGAGAAGAGGAAGGCTGCTGGCGCAGCCAGGTCCTCGCGGCGTAGGGAAAGACGGAGGCGGCGAGACGCCGCGGCGCGATTGCGCGCCCCCAAGACCGCGGCTGTGGTGATCACACTGCAGCCGGACGCGGTGAAGAGGGGCGTGTCGTACCGCGACGTGCTCGCGAAGGCGCGGCAGGTGATTGACATCACGGAGCTCGGCATCACCGGTGGCCTCCGTCACCGGGTCACTGCGACGGGGGCTCGGATGTTAGAGATCCCCGGCGCGGACAGTGGCCCTACCGCTGACGCTCTGGCCGAACGGCTCAGAGCGTCCTTAAATGCGGAGGAGGCCCGAGTCTCCAGACCCACCAAGCGCGCAGACATGCGCATATTGGGTCTGGATGACTCCGTGACGGCCGAGGAAGTGGTGGCCGCCGTAGCCAGGACTGGGGGGTGCCCTCCCGATCAGGTGAGGGCGGGCGCCCTGCGTCCTGGCTTCACGGGGGGACAAACCATTACGGTTAGCTGCCCCGTCCCGGCGGCCAAAAAGATCCAGGAGGGCCGAAGGCTCCTGGTTGGTTGGGTGTCTGCGCAGGTGAAAGTCCTGGACCCCAGACCCCTGAGGTGCTTCCGCTGCCAAGTGGGCAACCATGCGGCATGCGTGTGCACCTCGGAGGTAGACCGCAGCGATAGGTGCTTCCGCTGCGGTCAGCCCGGTCACAAGGCCGGCTCGTGCTCCGCCCCGCCTCACTGCTTCGCATGTGAGGCGGTTGGCAAGCCGGCCGATCACCGGGCTGGGGGCAAGTCCTGCGCCCCACCCACCAAAGCCAGGCGCAGAGGTAGGCCCTCTGCCGCCGTCGTCACCGCCACCGCCGCCGCCGCCGTCGCTACTGCCACCGCCGTCGCCGTCGTGGCTGAACCCCCGCGAGGGGCCCTGGAGGAGGCTGCAATGGATCCCGATTAATGGCCCCATTGCGCTTCCTCCAGGCGAACATCAACCACTGCGCCGCTGCTCAGGAACTTTTGCTCCAGAGCATGGCGCAGTGGTTGATCAACGTCGCCGTGGTCGCCGAGCCGTATTTTGTCCTGCCCAGGAACGACTGGGTGGCGGACTTGGACGGCTCGGTGACCCTCGTTTCGTCGGCCGCCGCCGGTACCCCGCCCCTCGATCGCGTCAAGAGAGGGCGTGGGATCGTCGCAGCACGGTTCGGAGAGATCGCTGTGGTAGGCGTTTATTTCTCCCCGAACCGAACTCTCGCCGAGTTCCAGAACTCCCTAACGGAGCTGGGAGACGTCGTCGTCGCCCTCGGTTCCCTCCCCGCCCTCGTCCTCGGGGACTTCAACGCCAAGAGTCCGGCTTGGGGTTCCCGGTCCACGGACTATAGGCGGGGCAGGATGCTCGAGCACTGGGCCCGTGCGCAGGGCCTGGTGATCGAGAACCGGGGTTCTGTCCCCACGTGCGTGCGGTTTACGGGCGAGTCGGTGGTGGACGTTACGTTCGCCACCCCCAGCCTGTCACCGCGCGTCACCGACTGGCGCGTTATGGAGGAGGTGGAGACCTATTCCGACCACCGGTATATCCGGTTCGACGTCTCCGCCCAGACCCCAGACGCGCCGGTCCGACGGGACCTGAGTGGTCCGCGATGGGCGCTGAAGCAGATGGACCGGGAGCTATTCCTGGAAGCCTCGATCGTGCAGGCCTGGGGGTCACCCCCGGACAGGCCTGCCGACATAAACGACGAGGCGGAGTGGTTCCAGGAGGCCATGTCGGAGATCTGCGACGTGGCCATGCCCCGGGTCCGGCAAGGACGCGCCCGGCGTCAGCTGTACTGGTGGTCGAGCGAGCTAGCAGCGCTGCGCGAAGCGTGCGTTGCGGCACGACGCCGGTACACCAGGTTCCGCAGGTGCCGCACCCGACCTCCGGATGCGGCGACTGTAGAGGCGGAGCTGTACGAGGGTTACAGGGCAGCGAAGGCCGTCCTCCGAGACGAGATCTGGCGGGCCAAGGAACTGGCCCGGGAGGAGATGCTGGCGACTCTGGACGGGTACCCATGGGGCCGCCCCTACAAGTGGGTGCGAGAAAAGCTCCGCCCCTGGGCTCCCCCGTTGACGCAGAGTCTCCAGCCTCAGTTCTTGGAGGACGTGGTGAGCGCCCTGTTCCCATCGCGAGGGGAGCACGCTCCCCCGCCCATGGCTCCGTCTCCGACGGAACCTGAAGCTGGCGCTAACGCGGACCACAGCGACGACGACGTCTACGACGCTCCAGAGGTGACCGAGGTAGACTTGAGAGTGGCGGTACAACGGCTCAAGGCCAAAAATACCGCCCCAGGACCCGACGGCTTGCCAGGTAAAGCGTGGGTCCTGGCCTCGGAGACTCTCGGGCCTCGACTAGGGGGGCTCTTTAGCGCATGCCTGGAGAGGGGCCAGTTTCCGCTTCGCTGGAAGACGGGAAAGCTGGTCCTGATCCAGAAAGCCGGGCGCCCTGCGGACTCTCCGTCCGCATTCCGGCCCATCGTGCTGCTCGACGAGGTGGGCAAGCTCTTGGAAAGAGTGATTGCAGACCGCCTCTTCGGGCACCTGAATCGGGTGGGCCCGGATCTTGCGGAGTGCCAGTTTGGCTTCCGCAGGGGGCGCTCGACGGTGGATGCTGTCATGCGCGTGAGAGCCCTCACGACGGGGGACGCGGTATCCCGGGGCAGGGTCGTCTTGGCGGTGTCTTTGGACATCACCAACGCCTTCAACACCCTGCCCTGGAGTTGCATCAGGAAGGCACTCCGGTATCACCGGGTGCCGACCTACCTCCGTCGCATAGTCGAGGACTACCTGACGGACAGAGCCGTCATCTACCCCGGTCACCGGGGAGAGTGGAACCGGCGAGAGATGTCGTGCGGTGTCCCACAGGGTTCGGTCTTGGGGCCGCCCCTGTGGAACATCGGATACGACTGGGTGCTGCGCGGCGACCTCCCTGACGGCGTCAGCGTAGTATGTTACGCTGACGACACGCTCGTCCTGGCGCAGGGAGAGTCGCACCAGGCGGCGGCCGACCTGGCGACGCAAGCGGTTGCGACAGTCGTTCGTAGGATCCGGCAGTTGGGACTCGACGTGGCGCTGCACAAGACCGAGGCCATGTGCTTCCATGGCGGTCGGAACGCGCCACGGTCCGAGTCCCACATAACGGTGGAGGGGGTTCGCATCGGCGTCGGGAGGACGATGAAGTACCTGGGACTCGTCCTCGACAGCCGGTGGAACTTCAGGGAGCACTTCCTGAGTTTGGCCCCAAAGCTGAACCGGGCAGCAGCCGCCTTCAGGCGACTCCTGCCTAATCTCAGCGGGCCAAACGCCTCCTGCCGAAGGCTGTACGCCGGCGTCGTGCGGTCCATGGCCCTCTACGGGTCCCCAGTGTGGGCCCTGTGCATCCGGACGCGACCACTAAAGTTGGTCGCATGCCAGAGGGTCATGGCTATCCGAATGATCCGGGGATACCGCACGATCGCCGGCGAATCGGCCAACCTCCTTGCCGGATTGCTGCCCTGGGATCTGGAGGCGACTGCCCTCCAGCGCGTCTATGAATGGCGCGTGGAGGCGCAGCGCCGGGGCGTATCCCCGCTGCCTCGAGAAGTCGAGGCGCGGCGGGAAGAGCTCCGGCGCGATCTCAGGGCAGTATGGAGGGAGCGACTGTCGCAACCGACGGCCGGGCACGCCGCAATTGCGGCGGTAAGACCCCTCTTTGAGGAGTGGCTAGATCGGCGTCACGGCGTCCTGACCTACCGCATGACGCAGGTCCTCACCGGACACGGAAGTTTCGGGAGGTACCTGTGTCTGATGGGTAAGGAAGAGACGCCTGGGTGTCACCACTGCGAGGGTCGCCCTGAGGACACAGTCGAGCACACGGTGCAGGACTGCCCAGCTTGGGCAGAGCACCGACGTGTCCTCACGGCGACAATAGGCGGAGACCTCTCGCGCCCGGCCTTGGTCGAGGCCATGCTGCGGGGCGAGAGGGAGTGGGAAGCGGTCGCCTCCTTCTGCGAAGCAGTCATGCTTCCGAAGGAGGAGGCGGGCCGCGTGAGGGAGAGGATGGCGTCCTCCCTCCAGCCCAGCCGCAGTGGTAGACGCCCACGGCGTCGGACGTCGGCCGACGATCTCCGGCCACCGTAGGCGCGGGCATGCGGACAGCGAGTAAAGGGCAACTCGCTGTCCGACCATGGACCATGCCCGGGTCGACGGCGCGTCGTGTTCCACGCGCGCCTCAAAGAGCGTCAGCAACATGACGAGGCCCCCTCTGCAGAGGGCCGAAGCCCGCCGGGGTCGTGGGACTCATCCCGTTACCGTGGCCCCGGTATGTAAAGGGTTATTGAAGGAACACCGTGGATTTTAGTCAGTAAAAGTCTGACAGTCCCTCCCACCCTGCCCGGAGTGGGAGGACTTATTTGATAATTTTACCACGCTAAAAAAAAAAAAAAAATCTCCTTCCAATATTTATCAATAACATTTCTGTTGCTGTGTAATTTATGTCTTTTGTCCCACAAAGGACGGCGAAGACGACACACTACACTGGCAAATGCTTAAACCCGTACGTATCGATGCAGATAGTCGGTACCGACAAGTTTCCACCTGTTTCTTTATGAACGAGCGCATACTGAATGTATGAACTATTTTACCCGTACCGATCGGTAATGATCTATACCGACCTGTCCGTACCTGTAACCTGCTTCTTTATGTTTGCACCCTAAGGGCACCCCCTGTGGGGTACGGACCTCGACTTAGGGCGTCGCAGGGGGAGGACAGCTAGGGACAGGCTGGATCAGATCATTATTTATTTATTATGTCGTGGATTGATGGCGCTATGGTGCGACGGACAGCGCCATCTAACAATTAGTTTGGTGAATTAATAAATCGTTACCGGAAACGCAAGCGGAGCCCTTCCGCTTGGACACGATCGTCGGTAGAAGGGATGTAGCGAGGACTGGCGGGAGGACGGAGTGATATAGACTACCTCGGACAGTCTTGGCAGAAGCTCAGTACCAACGCACGTGTTTGTTTCTAAATTGTGAAAAACCGTTAGTAAAATAAAGTTACTTGGATTTAAATTATCTTTCGTTCGAGTACCCAAGTCAGTGCCCACGTTTACCTAGAACTATGTCGGATCATGATGAAGACCCGATGTTTCGCACCTCGGCCACCCCTGATGCGACATCAGAAGTGGGATACACTCGAGCTGAAGAAAATCAAGAAGTATTGCAGAATGGAGCCATGACGTCATGGTGTGACGAGAACTTACTTCGTACGCTGCTGGCTGCTCAAAATTAGAACATAATGTCCCTGATAGAAGCCATCAAGGGCCCGGCAGGTACCAAGCATATTTCTTTGCCTGAATTTGACCCGGACATGCCGGATGTAGACGCACGTGCCTGGTGTACTACTGCAGACCTGTGCCTATCGGAAGTACCGCTTCAAGGAAGTGCCCTGATCATCACCTTAAGCAAGGCTCTGAAAGGAAGTGCTTCACGTTGGTTGGCGCAAGTATCGTTTGCGGGTATGACATGGGGTGACTTCAAAAGCTTGTTTTTGTCCCGTTACGATTGCGTGGACACACTAGCCGCTACTCTTATCAAAATGATGAGTAGCAAGCCCAAGGAAGGTGAATGCTATGCTGCATACGCCGCCCGGTTGTTGTCTACCCTCACATCACGCTGGCAAAACATGGGCGCTGAGCAGATAGCCATATCTACGGTACTTGCTCATATGGCGCAATTTGATGGGCGTATACAGAGGTTGGCGTTTACTACCGAAGTAAGCAACAGGAACAAGCTGCAGTGTGAACTTCAAGCGTTTTCGTTTTTGAAAAGGAAAGCTTCGATGGGTAACTCGACCGAGGCCGCTTCAGATTTCAAGCGATTGAAGTTTCAGTCGGCGACGGTGAAATGTCACAACTGCGGTAAAATAGGCCACCGAGCGTCCGATTGCCGTTCAAGAAGGGAGGTCAAAGGCAAGGCAACCAATGCTGCCACTTCAGCGTCAAGCTCTGCGGGACCGAAGCAGCGTTCGGACATCATCTGTTTCAAATGCGGCAACGCCGGACACTTTGCTACGAAATGTCCACGTAGCAACCGTGGAGGCGCCGGCGCGGCAGGAAGCCCAAGCAGTTCCGGAGCAGCGCCTGCAGCAGCGACGAGCAACGAGAGGCGTGTTGAAGTTTGCTATGTTAGCAATCCCAGCGGTACGCTGATGAACACTGGTGAGTCATATCCATTTTATTATGATTCTGGTGCCGAATGCTCTCTCATCAAAGATTCTGTTGCGTCAAAGCTTAGTGGCAAGCGTGTAAATGACATTGTCAACTTGACAGGTATCGGTCATGGTAGTGTGCAAAGTACCCTACAAATTTTATCCGAGGTTATGATTAACGATTTACGATTAGAGATATTATTTCATGTTGTTCCCAATAGTTGCCTTAAAAATGATATTTTAATTGGTCGCGAGATTTTAGATCAAGGATTTAACGTTAGTATGACGTCTGATAGTATTGTTTTGTGTCGTAATAAGGTTGTTAGGTTACATATATTGTTTTCGACAAAGTTGATCCAGACATTCCGCTAGAATTTCGTTCTCAATTAATTGATCTTTTGTCAGAATATTCTTCTTCGTTTTCTAGTGGTGTTTCTAGATCCCGGGTAACAACAGGTCAGTTGCAAATTAGGCTTGTAGATCCTAGTCGTACAGTTAATCGTCGCCCTTATAGGCTTAGTGCTAGTGAACGCGAAGTTGTTACTGCTAAGGTGCGTGAATTAGAGGAAGCAAGTATTATTAGACCAAATTGTTCACCTTTTTTCTAGTCCAGTGTTACTTGATAAGAAAAAGGATGGTTCAGATCACATGTGTCGACTACAGGGAGCTGAATGACAACACTGTGTCGGATAGGTTTCCACTGTCGTTGATGGAGGATCTTGTATCTAGGTTAGATGGTGCCATTTTTATTCAAAAGATTAATGGGAAACAACATGTAGTCGCTTATTATAGTCGTCGTACGTCTCCAGCTGAATCGAAGTATCATTCATTCGAATTAGAAACGTTAGCAGTCTTCAATGCCCTAAAGCATTTTCGACACTATTTGCTAGGTCGTAAGTTTACCGTTGTGACGGACTGCAGTTCTGTTAAAGCCTCTAAAAACAAAACTGACTTATCTCCACGAGTTCATCGTTGGTAGGCCTACATGCAATCATTTGATTTTGATATTGTTTATCGTGAAGGCAGTAGAATGAGCCATGTGGACTTTCTTTCTAGAAATCCTCTCCCGACACCTAAAGGGACTTTCACACGGGTAGAACAAAAGCGTGTCGATTTAGCTGAGCTTTCTAGTAACTGGTTGCAAGCTGAACAGGAAAAGGATGAAGAAATCAGTAAGATTCTGTCTGATCTTCGTAATGAAGTTTTTCCTGAGGAAACTCGCAAAACTTACGAAATTCGTAAAAATATTCTGTGCCGTAAGATTCAGCGTAACGGTCGCACTCGTTGTTTGCCTATTGTACCAAGATCTCTTAGGTGGTCTGTAATTAATAACATCCATGAGTCTGTCATACATTTGGGATGGGAGAAAACTCTCGAAAAGATTTACGAGCACTATTGGTTTGAAGGTATGTCAAAATATGTGAGAAAATTCGTAGACAATTGTATCACTTGCAAAATAGCGAAGCCCCACTCTGGTAGAGTTCAAGCAGAACTTCACTCCATTCCCAAGTTCAATATTCCATGGCACACAATTCATATTGACGCTTCTGGTAAACTGTCTGGTAAAAACGACATCAAAGAGTACGTGTTTGTCATCATAGATAATTTTACCAAATTTGTTTTGCTCCGTCATTCGCTTAATATCGATACCAACAGTAGTATTTGTGCTATTAAGTTCTGTATAGCGTTGTTTGGTGCGCCGAAGCGCATAATAGCTGATCAGGGTCATTGTTTCGCTAGCAAAGAATTTTCCAATTTCTGTACTTCTAACAATATAGAGTTGCACTTGATAGCTACTGGAGGTAGTCGTGCGAACGGTCAGGTCGAAAGGGTAATGAGTACCCTGAAGAGTATGTTGACAGCTGTAGAGACTAGTCGTGACCGCTCTTGGCAGGACGCTTTAGGAGAGGTTCAGTTAGCTATTAACTCTACTATTAATAGGGTGACTAAATCTAGTCCTCTCGAGTTGATGATAGGAAGGGTAGCACGGCCGCTTGGTTTAGTGACCGCTGATGATGATTTGAATGAAGTTAATTTAGATGAGATTAGAGAGCAAGCGACACTGAATATTGAGAAAAATGCAAATTATGATAAAAATCGATTTGATCAAAGTAAGGCTCAAGTTTCTATGTTGGCTATTAATGATTATGTTTTGATAGAAAATGAGGAAAGGAATCAAACCAAATTAGATCCTAAATTCAAAGGTCCATTTAAAATTATTGATGTATTAGACGGGGATAGATACCTACTAAAGGCGCTTGACTCTAAGCGAACATACAAATACCCCCATGACCGTGTGAGGAAGATCCCCGATCACCAAGTTCCCCGCGAATTAGATGTCATAGTTGATGACAGTGGTAGCGAAACATTAAGAATGGCTTGTATACTCATACTCGAAACTCTAGACCGCACCTCATGAGTAACATGTGGCGATGGGTCTACAAGGAATCGTTGGTGCGATTTCTGTCTGTGTTGGTGCACAGAGCGCTTCATGTGTTGTAGCACATGTTGCGTAAGATTTTTGAGAGTCGTTGGTGCGATTCTTGTCCGTGTTGGTGCACGGAGCCCCTCATGTGTTGTAGCATATGTGGCGGCAGATTTGTAACGAATCGTTGGTGCGATTCGGGTCTGTGTTGGTGCACAGATGATAGTGAAAGTTTCATGAGTTGAGTATACATTGCTTATGAATTATGGTAAATAGTAACAGAACTGTTAGAATTACCTTGTTTTAGTCTTTTTAACTTGTTGGTCGGATCTTTTCCAATTAATGATATTGTGCAGAAAGCACTGTGTATGTAAGCTTAATTACAAGGCATTTTGTGTCATGAAAGTTGATTACTGTACCTAGATTTAGGAGAAATAAAGTACCAATGAGAAACACCTTTGTTTCTATTGGCAGGATAGCCGAGCTAGTTTACTTTCTGAGTATATTTTGTCCACAGGAACTACACCCGAGGACGGGTGCTAGTCAGGGATGGCCGTGTCGTGGATTGATGGCGCTATGGTGCGACGGACAGCGCCATCTAACAATTAGTTTGGTGAATTAATAAATCGTTACCGGAAACGCAAGCGGAGCCCTTCCGCTTGGACACGATCGTCGGTAGAAGGGATGTAGCGAGGACTGGCGGGAGGACGGAGTGATATAGACTACCTCGGACAGTCTTGGCAGAAGCTCAGTACCAACGCACGTGTTTGTTTCTAAATTGTGAAAAACCGTTAGTAAAATAAAGTTACTTGGATTTAAATTATCTTTCGTTCGAGTACCCAAGTCAGTGCCCACGTTTACCTAGAACTATGTCGGATCATGATGAAGACCCGATGTTTCGCACCTCGGCCACCCCTGATGCGACAATTATATACTTTATTGTACACCTTACAATATTTCATTGGATACAAAAATTGGAAAAAAAAATGGGCACTCTTATCGCTCAAAGCGATATCTTACAGACAACCTTTGGATGGACAAAACTAAAGGAGACAGATTTAGAGCTGTCTGTGTACAAACATCATAAATAATATTCATTTAAACATAATAATATAAAATACATATAATACAAAAATCAAATACTAATAAATAGTACATGCACAGTTGAGAAAGATGGGGAAAAGGGGAAAGATAATCCCATAAAAAACATACTTGCCAAAAAAACCAAGTCTCGCAACTCAGTTCTTCTATCGTAAAAAGTTGTGAGATCCAAGTCGGTTATTTAATTTATTCAGTTCCTACTTAAGGGACCTTCTATCTTAAGTTGTTACGTAATTATCTAACCTTACAACATCTTATACTGACCATATCAATATTAATAAAAACTTTTTACCAAAAAATTAAACCGACTCCCAAAAACACTGCAAAGTGAAAAATAACTTTAATTTCGGTAGTCGGTGTCTTTAGTTTTGTATTTGCGTTTTTGGCACCGACTTCCGAAATTAAAGTTATTTTTCACTTTGCAGTGTTTTTGGGAGTCGGTTTAATTTTTTGGTAAAAAGTTTTTATTTCACTCTTTTTAGTTGGTCGATTTTTAATTTACCTAGTTAAAAGAGCCTAAATGTCAACTACTTATAACCTTTTTCGAAATATTGCTTTTCCCAATGCTGGGCCGTTAATTTTTGAGGAGTTCTCCTGGTACTTCACCATCAGCTCTACATCACTATATGCATTGTGACGAACATAAAGTGCTTAACATCCATATTCAAGTATTCGAATCGCAATCCACGAAATACTTATTATTGAGTAGGTTCGGCGGCCATCTGTGGTCTTCATCATCAGTTCCACTTCCCCAAATGGTATTTTTTGAGAACAACTGCACAAGTTACTATAAGAAATACCCAAAACGCCATAGGTATGCCTATAATATTTGAAGAGTTCCCTCGATTTCTCCAGGATCCCATCATCAGATCCTGACTTGGTGATAAATGGTACCAATTTCGAAGTATACCCTTTCAAACAAAAAAAGAATTTTTCAAATCGGTTCAGCCGTCTTCGAGTAATCGGTGATCATACATAAAAAAAAAAAAAAAAAAGAGAAAAAAAAATATACGCGTCGAATTGTTAACCTCCTCTTTTGGTCGTCGGTTGAAAAGCATCAATTGCTTATCCTTTCCACTATGATGTTGATGACGATTTCCAGTCTAACCGATAAGTGTATTACATGGAGCGACTGCCCATCTGACCTGCACAACCCAGTAACTGGGTAACCCGATACCTCTTAGCAAGACTGGTGTCAGATTTTTTGGCTACGGAGGAATGGATCTGGATCTGTTAAGATGATCTCCCATCCAAGATCTGTCCTCAGCAAGTGTTGCTTAACCTTGAAAATCAACAAGTGTGGATGTTATTATTTAGCCACGAGCTTGTCGTTTGGTTCAATAGCATGATGATTGTATTTATTTAGTAGTAGCTATACTTTGTTTAACGGCTTGAATTTTATTTGTGTACACACATGACACTTACAAAAGAAATAAATTAATAGTTTAAAAACACTAGAAACACACGCTTTTATAAATGCACGTAAAAACAAAAAAAAAAATGTTAAGAAAACCGATAACGGATTTTCTTTAGGTTTGTTATAACCTCGAAACCTGATCGTGTTCAAAGTCCATTACGTGGCCTTTCTCACAAGTGCAAACACGACTATGATACGATATTCCATCATGGAATGCCAGTGCCTAACTTCCGGTTTCACCATGAAACCTGATCGTGGTCAAACTTCATTACAAGACATTTCTAAGAAATCCAAAACAGCTATGATTCGATTTTTCATCATGAAGTTCCAGTTTATATCTTCCGACTCCATCATCAGATCAGTTCGACAGTACCATATTATTGTATTGTCAGCATAACTGCATACAGCTGCCAATTTTCATTACGCTACGACCCTTGGAAGATGGTTAAATTAGTTACCTTAGATTCCATTACATAGTTAGTTACATACAGGTCGACCTAATAAAAGCGTGTTAAAAATATAAATACAAACAAAAGAGCACAAAAGTGCTGCTTATTTCCTAAGAAATTTCTTCCAGCAGACCTGCGACGGGAGAGTTGAAGAGGAGATTTATTTATTTAATTCATTAAATAGAACGGCCGAAACCAATTACACTATTTAATATACTTACTTTATAATTTATTTAGCACATTCATACATTGTTCTCACAAAAATTCAAACATTCTGACAATATTATCTTCCATTCATCCACAAACATATCTAAATCTGTGTTTGAGTCCAAGACAGCGTTAATAGCGGCTAGAGTTCGAGGAATAGGCGACTTGGAGTGTGCAACTGTGCGGCGAGTGGGAACAGCCAGTAGGCGGTGTTTTCTATGAGCACAGTAGTTGTCCGGGACAAACAGATTGCAGACCTCATTATGCAGGTCAGGTGCAACAATCATTCCCCTGATAATTTTAAATATCACAGTCATCTGAGCACGCGACCGTTTCACTTCCAACGAATTGAAAGACAAGCAACCCAACAGAAATTTAGTGGGATACAGGAATGGATAATACGCATACAAGTGTTTGTAAAGGTATGAATGCTTTGTAGGAATGCTTTTTGTACTTTTTCCAGAACTAGCGCATACTGCTTTTGAGTCTAGTGCGTGCGTATGGAAGCACGCACTAGACTCAAGTTTGCTGCGGACTAATGCCCCAAAAACAAGCTTGATTGCGTGAGGGTTTTGGAAATCACGACAGTTTCAAGGCTACTAAAGGACTCCTTCGCGGTGGATGTGATGTGGCCGTGGAAAGTAAGCTTACGGGAGATGATAGACACAGTGTGTATAAATACTAATTACGATAAATATAACATACTTAGCTAATAAACTAAATTATAATTACACAATAAACAAACATATACATACATAGAATTAAAATACATATTTATATTAATGCTATAAAAATATATACCTATATCTTTATATATAAAAGAAAGTCGTGTTAGTTACACTATTTATAACTCAAGAACAGCTGAATCGATTTGGCTAAAAATTGGTAGGGGGGTAGCTTAGAACCAGGAGACGAGAATACTTTTTATACCGGAATTCCCACGAGAAAAACTTCCCACGCGAACGAAGTCACGGGCAAAAGCTAGTAAATATATAAAATTACGGGATGTTAGATCTTTGAACTGCTTTTTGAAAATACTAATGGATTTTTTATATTTTTTTTGTGTATTTTGGTAAGTCTGACAATAGGTTGCAGACGTTTTTTCACTAGAAATAATGTATATTGTCAAACAACGTTTGCCGGGTCAGCTAGTGTTATTCTTCTTCTTCTTTTCGAGTCAATGTTTAAACCTCCAATATGCTAGGGGATCGCGAGCCAATCTCCGGCCAATGTAAGTGCGGACTTTTGATTGGCGGCTCACCGTCAGATGTGGACGAGGCCTGGCGCGGCGCCCATCGTGTTCCACTTCCATGCTCGCCTTAAAGGGCGGTCAGTAGCATTGACGTTGCCGTAAGAAGAAAGTCCTAACGAGATACGACGGCCCCGGATAACAAGGGCCACTGATGGAACGGTAAGTTTTTTTAGACCCTCAACTAAGAGTAAAGTAACGGATAGAAAGAGTCTGAAAATCTGTTTAATTAATTTAGTCCTTGTTTAATTCTGCTCTGGTGTACCAATAAAGAGTATATCTACATAGTTATTTTTCTTTTATTAGTTGACAGTTGGATTAATGAATAGAATATGGTAATGATTTAATTATTAATACAAATAATTGATATAAACGAGGAAAAAGATTTCTTAGATTCGTATAAAAAGGCAGCTAAAAGATGAGTACAATTCTACGAAAATTAACATGGCTATGACGAAACTAATTGATTTCTTGAAATGCTCCGCTGGGGTATTTTGCACGTCAAAGGTTCTTCCCGGTACATCTGACCGTCTTACCACTTCTCTATTACTTTGGAGTTGACTATTCTAGTCTAAGCGGATGAAGCTGAATAAACAAATCATTCATGAATATTTTAAATATAATATACTCATTAACATGTCTACCTACTTGAAAAGTAGTCTGCAGATTTTATTAGATTTATAAAAGGCGCCATGGCAAATACACATTTTTTTTTATTGAAAATAGGTTCGCGTTTGACCACTACCTCACCTGATGGTAAGTGATGATGTGATCGAAGATGGAGCACGCTTACCTATAAAAACTTTTTTGCAAAAAATAAAACCGACTTCCATATCAAAACACTACAAAGCCAAAAATAATTTTAATTTCGGTAGTCGGTGTTATTGGTTTTCAACCGACGACAAAAAGAGGAGGTTATCAATTCGACGCATATATTTTTTTTTTTTTTTTTTTTTTTATGTATGATCATCGAGTACTCGAAGACGGCTGAACCGATTTGGAAAATTCTTTTTTTGTTCGAATAGGTATACTTCGAAATTGGTACCACTATCACCAAAGTCAGGATCTGATGATGGGATCCTGGAGAAATCGAGGGAACTCTTCAAATATTATAGGCACACCTATGGCGTTTTGGGTATTTCTTATAGTAACTTGTGCAGTTGCTCTCAAAAAGTACCATTTGGGGAAGTGGAACTGATGATGAAGACCACAGATGGCCGCCGAAACTACTCAATAATAAGTATTAAGTGGATTGCGATTCGATTACTTGAATATGGATGTTAAGCACTTTATGCTCGTCACAATGCATATGGTGATGTAGAGCTGATGGTGAAGTACCAGGAGAACTCCTCAACAATTAACGGCCCAGCATTGGGAAAAGCAATATTTTGTAAAAGGTTATAAGTAGTTGACATTTAGGCTCTTGTAACTAGGTAAATTAAAAATCATCCATCTAAAAAGAGTGAAAAAAAAACTTTTTAACAAAAAATTAAACCGACTCCCAAAAAACACTGCAAAGTGAAAAATAACTTTATTTTCGGAAGTCGGTGCCAAAAACGAAAAAACAAAACTAAAGACACCGACTACCGAAATTAAAGTTATTTTTCACTTTGCAGTGTTTTTTGGGAGTCGGTTTAATTTTTTGTTAAAAAGTTTTTTTGTATTTTCTTTTTTTTCACACCGCCTTCCGAAATTAAAATTATTTTTGGCTTTGTAGTGTTTTGATATGGAAGTCGGTTTTATTTTTTGCAAAAAAGTTTTTATTTTCGCGCTTTTTAGTGGGTCAGTGAATTTTGAAATCGGTTCGTAAATGACGGAGTTATGCGCGAACAAAAAACGCAATGCAGAGTAAACGAAAAGATCATCAACGTAAATATTTTTTTTAGACTTTTGTTGATTTTTCAGAAACGGCTTCTCCGATTTCGATAAAATTTTCATGGGACCATTTGGAAAGTATACCCTTATCAAAAAAAAAAAAAGAAAATTTCAATTCGGTTGGCAAACGACGGAGCTATGCCCGAACAATCATATAAAAAAAAAAACGAACAAACATCCGAATTGTGATCCTCCTCCTTTTTTAGAAGTCGGTTAAAAAGTAACCTATTCACTCTGGAAATATGGAAATGTTATGTTCTTCGATAAAATATAACTTAAGCAACGCTTGCTAAGGTCAGATCTTGGATGGGTGATCATCTTAACAAAGCGACATTTCTCCATGCCTCCTTACTCCCGGTTGGAACGTCTTTAACAGTCGTTACGGGTTGAAAGACGTCAGAAACTCTGACACACAGTCTTGCCAAAGGTTATCGGGTTATCCAGCTACTTTTTTTTTAAAGATTACTAGCAATGTGGGTAGAATTCACATAACTAGCAATCCTGTTAACCCCTCCAACTAAGCTAAATATGTTTGTCTGGAGTGGGTTCACGGTACTAGTGTAATGGGTAGGGTTAGAACCCGCGATCTCTCGATCACAAGGAGTTTGTGGTCAGATTTTTTTTTTTAAATTGATAATAGGCGCGCGTTTGACCACCATCTCACCTGATGGTAAGTGATGATGTGGTCGAAGAAGGAGCACGCTTGCCTAGAAGTAACTTATTCATTCTTGACTTAAAGACTGCCAGGTTAGGCAGTTGTTCTTTGTTATTACACTAGTACTTAGCTATATTTGGTTAGACTGGAAGCTGGTTGCCACATAGTTGGGTAAAGGCAGATAATGACTTCCTATCTTATCGTATTCCACCATATTCGCTTCTGAGGAGAGAGACAGTCGCAACATCATCCTGAGAACGGTACGTGAGAGTGGCATTGCTCTCCGATTATGAAGCAGTTTATGCAGAGGGTGATTGGTACTAACCAATACTACCTATTCCAAACGTCACATAAACTTGGAATAAAAATCATTGACCATCCTACATTTTTGTTGACTAATTTATTTCAAAAACGGAAATAAAGACAAATCTGTCTTGAATCCACATCTATCGCAACCCTTTACATTTTATAGTAATGAAAAACAGTTAATTGCTTGTTTTTCGGGTATCTACGCAGATATATTAGAAAAAGGTCAATGTAGGTACTTTATTTCCCGTTTATCTTGCACCTTGTATAGACCAGTTACTAACACTGTATGAATTCTTTTTTAAAATAGATTTTTTTTTCTATAATTATAATTATTATTGATTTTAATTCACATTTATACCCAATTATCAATAACAACTATTTGTATACCCAATGGGTTGGTTAGATATGAAGCACTTAAAATAAAAAAAAAAAACACCTGAAGTATCTTTTACCCATGTTGCCTAATGAAAAAAAATGATTTATTTAAATTCCTAAAAAAATGTTCAAACAATTCTATGATTTAGTCGGCTAGCTGTCAGTATGAAGCACTGTGAGAGAGAGAGCTGCATACATTGCTTGTCACCTGTCCATCAAGTAGAACAATATAGACCGTTGGCACTTGGCACGTTAATTAATGCCAACGGCCCATATTGTTTTACAGCTAGCGACAAATGCGTGACGTCATGTTGAATTCAACATCACGTCACGCATTTATCGCTAATTGATAGAGAAAACGTGCAGCACCTCATGTTTGGTCGGTAATGTTTATGGCTCTAATGTTAATGTGTATATTGGTATCACTCAGCCAACATTCTTATTTTTTTCCTCGATGTAGAATTCTCCGTGGATGGGTCTGTTAACCTACCAAGTTTTCCCTCGCACTGGCGCCGGGTTTTTTTTTTGTGTGGCATCTTGCAGGTCAACCTCTGAGGTTCTCGGCTGCTTAACCGGGCTTGCCTGTGGTTGCCTTAATTAATAAATTAATGAAAGCCTCCAGCCAGGGCTTATTACAAACTTACAAACTAGGTGACTACTCGCTAAGGGCACCCTCTGTGGGATACGGACCTCGGCTTAGGGCGTCGCAGGGGGAGGACAGCTAGGGACAGGCTGGATCAGATAATTATTTATTTATTATATACCTTATTGTACACCTTACAATATTTCATTGAATACAAAAATTAAAACTTGTGCACAATGGGCGGTCTTATCGCTCAGGGCGATCTCTTACAGACAACCTTTGGATGTATAAAACTAAAGGAGACAGATTTAGAACTGTCTTGCTCATGCCAGTCCCAATCAGATCCATAGGATGCAAGTAGTTCAGAACCGTTTTCTCCGAAAGGCCACGGGCGCGCCCTGGTTCTGTAGGAACGAGAATCTCCACGTAGACCTCAAACTCCCGACCATAAAGCAAGTGTTGAAACGCATGTCAGTGCGTTACTTCACCTCTGCTGAGACCCACACTAACCCCCTGATCGTATCGGCCGCCCGATACAGACCCTCCAAGATTTCTCGGGTTCGTCGCCCGCGTAACATCCTAGACGAGCCTGACGACCCCACCACCATCCGACAAGAGAGCAGTAGGGAAACCAGCACTCTTAGAAAACACATATACAGAACGCGTTCCTTATTCCGGCCTCGCCGACGAGGCCCATCGCGACGTCCGCGTACCTGTAATGAAAATCCTCCCCGACCTTTGCCAAACGAGCCAGCCCGCGATGCTGAGCCAGTAGCAATAAATACTCCCGAAAATAATATGACCCAGCCTGTCCCTTTGCTGCCCTCCCAAAATGACCCCGCTATGCCGAGGCCCGTACTCCACAGGGAGTGCCCTTAGCGTGCGGTCATTAGTTTTTAAGTATATATTAGTTTGTAAGCCCTGGCTGGGGGCCTTTAATTTATTAGAGGTCACCACAGGAAAGTCCGGTTAAGTAGACTCACAGCCTTAGTGTGCTGATCTACAAGTGGCCCTACCTAAAAAAAAAAAAAAAAAAAAAAAAAAAAAAAAAAAAAAAAAAAAAATTTAGAACTGTCAGTGTACAAACATCAAAAATAATATTCATTTAAACATAATAATATAAATACAAAAATCAAATACTAATAAATAGTACATGCACATTTGAGAAAGAAGGGGAAAGATAATCCCATAAAAAACATACTTGTCAAAAAAACCAAGTCTCGCAACTCAGTTCTTCTATCGTAAAAATGTGAGATCCAGAGAGAGTCGGTTATTTAATTTATTCAGTCCCTACTTAAGGGACCTTCTGTCTTAAGTTGTTACGTAATTATCTAACCTAACAACATCTTATACTGACCATATCAATATTAAAATTCTTTAACGTTTTAAATAAATAGATTGACTCGGCCATCGCATGAAAACACAATATATCTCACAAGTAATACATAATATATAAATGAAATTGTTTAGTGCAATAGACGGCTTGTAGAATGTAACTTAGAAGTTACGTTCTACAAGCCGTCTATTATTATTCTACTTATTGTATAGCAAAAACTGTCCTATGGCCTCTACATAGTACCGACTATTCGCTACAAAACTTTAAGCGGCTGAAAGTTCTTATAATCATGTGCGAGGGACTTCATTAAAGCTCACAGAATCGGGAGTTCCCTGGAGTCAACATGCCGCGGACTGTTATCAATGCAAACTGCCATATACATACATGAAAACATCTGACACATTAACATGATCTTTATGTCAACACTATAAAGTCTGTGTTTGTGTAATTTTAAGTTTTTTGACAGAAAACAATAACTTGGTCAGTTTAGTAGTATATAAAACGAGAGTTTTGAATCTGGAACATCATTCAACTTGAAGAAGACTTCGAGAATTCATTCAATAGATAAATTTAGAATTCAGAAGTAATAACAGTAACAATGAATTTCTCTCGCATTCTATTATTGGTGTTCGCTTGTTTCGTCGCTCTGTGCGCTGTGTCGGCGGCGCCCGAGCCGCGGTGGAAGGTCTTCAAGAAAATTGTAAGTGTTCCTACTTTATTATATTTTTCCACTATATTTAATAGGTTTATCTTCTAGAATAAGATATTCTGAAGGAAGTATAATTATTGCCGGTGTTAAAATTATAAAAAGTGTTACATTCGAAGTGCAATACTAAGCCATAAATAGGTAACCTCAATATCAAAGATGTGCTTTGTTTTGGGGGGAAATCATCATAATTATTACTCCTCCCACTCTAGGTGAACCGGAGGGGTCTCTACGACATCTAATGACTAAAATCCACCCAGTTCCTTTAGCCCTTGCGCTCTGGGGCTGCAGTATCTAAGTAGTAAATAAATAAATAAAAATAAATCCGAAAGGAATAAGTATCAAAGAAATAAACAAAAAATAAAGATTCGTTTGTTCGTTTCGTTTTCGTTAAGATAACGCTTTATACGTACTGCTTTATACGGGCTATTTAGACGTACTGGGTACGCCGCGCAATGGGAACGTTACGGGCTGTTTATAATATTTTTCTTTTTTTGGTTATGTATGTTTTAGTCCGTATTGCAATCGGTTAAGCCGTTTCCGAGATTAGCGTGGTAAAACGCACAGAAAATCTATTTTAGTGGACTTGGTAACACAAGTAAAAGGAGAATAAACGGTTTATTAAAAAAAAAAAATGAATGGAGAGAAACGGCTCATTTACAATTTTATTATAATTATTATGTATTGCTTGACGATTTACTAAAACAAAAAAAAAATACGATCAGCTCATTTCATTTGTGTGTAATAGAGTGCACACGATAAATTAACCAATATCTTTAATTTCTCTTTATCAGGAGAAGATCGGCCGTAACGTGAGAAATGGCATCATCAAGGCTGGCCCGGCCATCGGCGTGCTGGGACAAGCTAAGGCGTTAGGATAAACTTCAGCACCAGTATTGTTACTTAAGTTCTACTTATAAGTTAATTTTAATATCTGTACATAAAGCTCTTTGAAAATATATTGTTACCTTAATGTTAAACGTTTGTGTTTCCTTGAACATTTGTTCAATGTGACTCGGTACCGCAAGCCTTAAGTTTTCTGATGATCTCAGAGATTTTGCATGTATGTCATGAAGGAACTTGAATCGTTCTTTAAGATAAGAGGGGGTTTTAAAATTAAACAGAACACTGTAAAGCAGAGACAAGATGAGTAAGTTCCGTCGAAGACATATTGGAAGCCACTTGAGTTTCGTACGAAATTCGGATACGTGATCATATTTGCGCAAGCCAAATATAAATGTAATGCAAAAATTTTGGAGTCGGTCAAGTTTATCAAATTGCGCCTCAGTAAGATCAAGATAACTGACATCAGAGTAGTCAAGGATGGGGAGTAAAAGAGACTGTGCTAGCGCAATTTTAGTAGCACTTGGCGGAAAGTTACGCAACCGTCTTAGGGAATAGGCAGAAGCAAATAATTTGCGACTGACTTCTTGTAACTGGGGACCCCAACAAAGATATTTGCCAACCCAAACCCCAAGGTTCTTAACCTTCTCGCTTAATGGAATAGCAGTGCCGTTGAAAATAACCTGAGGAAGCTGCGACCATTTTACCTTAGGTGAAAACCTGGAACTACTAACTACAATGATCTGGGTCTTTGACGGGTTAACCTGCAAACCATGTGCCTCACTCCAATCGCAAACAGAAGCTAAATCCCGGTTTATGGTATCAATAGCAGCATGCAAATCTATATAGGGAGCGGACGGCTAAGGAGTGGAATTCCCTGCCGGAGTCTGTGTTTCCTGACAGCTACAACCTAGGAGTCTTTAAGTCCTGAGTGAATAGGTTACTTTTAGGTAAGCGTGCTCCATCTTCGATCACATCATCACTTACCATCAGGTGAGATAGTGGTCAAATGCGAACCTATTTTCAATAAAAAAAAAAAAATCATGTGACTGAAGTTTTTTTGAAATAGAATTTACGAATATTGGGAAGAATAAAGGAGATAAGACGTCACCCTGAGGAACACTGGCTGGAGTACTACACCAAGAAGAGCAGGAGTCATCTATGAAAATACTAACTAACCAGATGCAGCTGAGTATTAGTGTGTTACATGGAGCAACTGCCTATCTGACCTCCACCACCCAGTAACTGAGTAACTCAATACACCTTGACAAAACCTGTGCCAGATTTTCTGGTTTCTGTGTACCAATAACGACTGTCAAAGATGTCGAAATGAGAGCCGAGACCAATGGCTTTACGTGCTCTCCGAGGGACGGAGGAGAATCGATATGTTATGATAGTCACCCATCCACATATTGACCTCGGAAAGTGTTGCTTAACCTGGATGATTGGCCCGTGCGGCTTTTATTATTTAGCCACGAGCTCCTCTAATCACCTCCTAATTTTTGTTTAGCTTAAAATCTAAGCATTAAAATGCTTCAATATGTTTGAGATCAAAAACGTCAAGTAAGAAAACATTAATATGAAATTTCACAAATAAACATATTATATTACAGGGATTACAAAGTAATTAAAATTATATTTTACCTATGTTTTTGTAGTAAAGTCGCGTTTGGCTTGTTTTATAAAATCTGCCGAAAGGAATAACGTTTACTCTCATATTCTACTAAAAAGTATTTGGTAATTCTCAGTTGACCATGTAGTTACTTTTTACCCGATCCAGGAATCGATCCTAGGAACTAGCGCTCAATAGTCGCAGTTTACGAATACCAAACCAACGGCGACAAGTAACATAATAGGTTGGAGAAAAAGTTTCTTCGCATTTTTTAAGAAAATTCAAAACATTTTTTAAAATACAGTTTATTTACATTTAACTAAAGTATGTAGGTACCATTTTATTCGAAACTTTTTGCCTGATCCCATTGCTAAGAAAGAAATAGAAAGAATATAATATAATATTAATAAATAATATAATAATAATATAATATAATATTTTTTTATAGAAATTTTGGGACTTCTCATCAAAATACCGCGACAAGTGGTTTTGGCAGTCCTCTCGTGATGTTAACCTGACACTGCCTAAAGAATTCTGAAGAGACCGGAACAGGTGGAAATCTGAAGATGCAAGGTCAGGACTATACGGCGGATGCATTAACACCTCCCAGCCAAACTCTCTTAATTTTTGCTGAGTTGCTAAAGATGTGTGAGGTCTAGCGTTATCATGATGAAAAGCCACACCCCTTCTGTTGATTAATTCCGGCCACTTTCTCTCAACTTCTTGCTTTAATCTCATCAGTTGTTCGCAGTAGAGTTCAGAATCGATGGTCCTGCCTGGTGGTAACAGCTCATAATGAATAATGCCCTTCTAATCACAGCATCATCTTGTTGCGAGTTAACCCGGGTTTCGCCACAGTCTGTGAAACCTGACCGGCCTTTGACCACGACCTTTTTCGCACGTTCTTGTCGTACATGATCCACTTTTCATCACCAGTTATCAGCTTCTTCAAAAATGGTTCGGTTTCATTACGTCTTAATAAAGAATCACAAATGAGTATACGGTTCATTAGGTTTCTTTCAGTGAGCTCGTGAGGTACCCAAATATTGAGCTTTTTTGTGTACCCAGTTTTTTTTAAAATGTGCCAAAACTGTTTTGTGGTCAATTCCCAGTTCTTCAGCTACGTCGTAACTAGTGATATGCCGATCTTGCTCCACTTTTTCAAAAATGGCATCCATTTTATCCGTAATAGGGCGACCAGAGCAACGTGCATCTTTGACATCAAAATTTCCGTATTGAAAACACTCAAACCAAATTTGTGCTACTCTCACAGACACTGCACTAGGTCCATAAACATCGCAATTTTTTTTCGCGGTTTGCTTTGCATTTTTGCCTTTTTTGTAGTAAAATTTTAAAATGTATCGAATTCCTTCATTAGATTCACTCATTTTGACAGTACGAAAAACAAATGAAAATCACTCATCATTGTAATAGTAGTTTTTGTGTTTAATTTTTATGTCCGCCATTCATTGATATATATGTCGCAGATTTTTCATAAAGTTAGGTTTTTGATCAAAAACCTAGGTTTTTGAAGAATAACCGGAAGATGGCACATTTTAAACTCAGTTTCATCATAAACCTGTAACAATCCAGATTTTTGATCAAAAACCTGAACTAGTTTGGGTTTATGATAAAGTTCTTGTCAAAATCACGAGTTTGCTTTGTTTTATTACAAATAAATCAATTTAAAAGAGCATATAAAGTCGGTTCGCTCGCGAGCCGCTTTCGCTCTCGGTAGGTTACACTGCATGCTGAATGCACACAGCAAACTCTCCCTAAAATTTAAACTACACATTTTTACCACGTGCCCTATTCTGACATATGCCTGTCCGGTGTTTGCTCATGCTAGTCTGGCTCAGATCCATAGGATGCAAAACTGATTTCTCCGAAAGGCCACTTATACTCCGGAAGGGTACTTGAGGAACGAGGATCTCCACGTAGACCTCAAAATCCCGACTATAAAGCAAGTGTTGAAACGCCATTTAGTGCGTTACTTCACCTCTGCTGAAAAACACACAAACCCCCTGATTATATCGGCCGCCCGTACACACCCTCAAAATTTCCCGGGTTCGTCGTCCGCGTCTCGTCCTAGATAAATGCGACGATCCCACCACAATCCGACAAGAGAGCAGTAGGGAAACTAGCACTCTAAAGAAATACATAAACAAAACGCGTTCCGTATTTCGGACTCCGACGAGGCCCATCGCGACGTCCGCGTACTTGTAACGTCAACCCTCCCCGACCTTTGCCAAACGAGCCAGCCCGCGATGCTGAGCCAGTA
The DNA here is from genome assembly GCA_943138885.2 of Tholera decimalis. NCBI lineage: Eukaryota > Metazoa > Arthropoda > Insecta > Lepidoptera > Noctuidae > Tholera > Tholera decimalis. The sequence goes on from OW964572.2 coordinate 5,095,800, forward strand.
GCAATAAATATCCCCATTAATAATAATATAACCCAGCCTGACACTTTGCTGCCCTCCACCAACGATCCCGCTACGCCGAGGCCCGTACTCCACACCTTTCATTTTCTTCTGATAATATCTTCCTGCAAATTTGATTAACTGGGTTGTTGAAGGGTATGGATCAAAGATTTTGTGTGATTCATGTCAAAAAGAACAAAACATACTTATAGAAAGGGAACATGCCGTTGAAAATGAAAGAAGCTTCTTCGGAAAAATTGGCAGAAATCGATATTGGTGCTACAATTTTAGTTGATGTGCCGAAAATAGATAGAGGGCCACTGGATGCAAGTAACATTATAGGAAAGGTAATTGATAAGAAGAAGGATTTATTCAAAATTGGTACTTCAGCTGGGGTTCTAAAAGACTGGCTGCCTCGAAACATCTATTCAAATATCAACTACGTCAGTAGTTGATATTTCAGTTGTTGTTGAGTTCATTTGTCGATACAGATTCGTTAAAGTCATTTAACGAATCTGTATCGACAAATGAACTGAGTTTGCGTGAAATTGCTTCAAAGATGTCTTATTTGAACGCAAAAGTTTTAAGAAATGCTCGTGTAAAAAATCTAAAGTGCGCTGCATGCAAAAAAAAATGTTTTATGCAACTCTAGATATCACAAGTCAAGAAACTGTTATAATAAATAAAGCATACTAGCAGATTTATAAAAAGCAAGCACGTGGTAAACGTTTCTTTATTACATTTTTATTATTTTTTTAATTTTAATTCAGTTTGGTCGTATTTAATAGTTACGAAATTTCATTTTCGCGGCTTATCAAAATCAGATTAATATAGGTACGTGAACTTGAAACATTTCATTTCATAATTGGATTGAAGGAGGAGAATATTAATTGGATCATGGATGTAAAATTTTCATAAATAAATAATTGTTTTCTTTCTATTAAGTTGCAAATGATGATGGAATGTTTTATTTATTTCTTTTAAATTGATTTATTTGTCATAAAACAAAGCAAACCCGTGATTTACAAGAACTTTATCATAAACCCAGACTAGTTCAGTTTTTTGATCAAAGATCTGGATTGTTACAGGTTTATGATGAAATTGAGTTTAAAATTTGTCATCTTCCGGTTTTTCATCAAAAACCTAGGTTTTTGAACATAAAACTAATTTTATGAAAAACCTGCGACATATATATATAAGCGTGCTTCATCTTCGACTACATCATCGCTTAACATCAGGTAAGATGGTGGTCAAACGCCAGGCTATAAAAAAAATTTTGTTTAAAAAAATGGCTATTACGTAGCATAATGCTGCGACTGATAACTTTGTTTGTTTACAACTCCTTATAGTCTGAAATAACTTTACACATATCTTATATGGATCTATAAATTATTTCAAGACAGTGTTTAGTTTTGTCATTGCCAATAAGTTAGTTTTCTTGGATTTTTATTAACGCTCGTCAGTTTTTGTAGTTGTTCATTTCATAATATTTCTTGGTAAAATCTGTATCCTCAGATGAGGAATATAAATAAAAATGCCTGTACGCATCAATCTGCAAGGTTCAGTAGACTTTATTGTGTTGACGTAAAGATCATTTCAATGCGTCAGATATTTTATTGTGTGCGAGCAGTTCGCATTGATAACGGTCCGCGGCGTGTTAACTCCAGGGAACTCCTGATTCTGTGAGTTTTAATGAAGTCCCTCGCACATGATTTTCATGAGAATTTTCAGCCGCTTAAATTTTATAGAGAACAGTCGATACTGTTTAGAGGCCATTGTCTAATAGTGGGACAGTTTTAGCTAAACAATAGGTAGACAGTATGGCTGTATAGAAGTACAACAAACGGCTTTTACAATGTGTTACTTAGACTTAATATGCTAGGGTCGCGCGAAAATTTTTACGAATTACCGCAGCCCCGGACTGCAAGGGCATTAACTGAAGGGTCAAGGTTGATTTTTAGTCCGTAGAAGTCTGACACCCCTTTCCGCTCCACACAGAATGGGAGGTGTCATTATAAAAATTCCGTCCGAAAAAATAACTTATTTTCATTGCCGCGAAACTGAACCGACGAGAACTTTAAATACAGTACAGCAAACAGCAAAATCTAAATTTTAAATTTTTTCTAGAATTATTTTAATAACGAATATAGTTTAAAAGTTTTAATGAGTCTTGCTTTAGATGTTTTGTAATGAAGATTCATTTCTAATTTAGAAGGGGACACAAATTTTTCTCATTACCATATGTATTTTTCTCATCACCATCCGTATTTTTCTCATCACCATCCGGATTTTCCCAGGTATATTGGCGTCGGCTTCCAGTCTAACTAGATGCAGCAGAGTACCTACGAGTGTTTTACATGGGAACATCTGCCTAACTGACCACTACATCCCAGTAGCTCGGTAACAAGATAGGCACTCCTTGGTAAGACTGGTGACCGATTATCTGGCGTCTGACTATCCGTAACAATTGTGAAAGATGTACAAATTGAAAGCCAACGACTTAACATGTTTTTTGAGGCACAGATGAATGTCGATATGTTACGATGATTACCCATCCATGTACCGAACTTTGCAAACGTTGCTGATCCCTGCAGATTGCCGCGTACAGCCATTTTTAGGGTTCCGTAGCCGAATGGCAAAAAACGGAACCCTTATAATTTCGACATGTCTGTCCGTCTGTCTGTCTGTCTGTCAGTCCGTCCGTCCGTATGTCACAGCCATTTTATTCCGAAACTGTTAGGACTATACATGTAAAACTTGATAAGTAGATGTATTCTGTAAACCGCTTTCCGATTTTAAGAGAAAATTTAAAAAATATTTAAAATAAAGGGGGAACTGAAACCGAAAATATTTTTTTTTTCATGAAACCTATACGTGTGTGGTATCTATAAACAGGTCTTTAGAAATGACATTAAGGTTTCTAAAATGACTTTTTCATAAAGTTAATCGTTTAAAAGATATACGCTTCCAAAGTGGTAAAATGTGTGTCCCGCCCCCTCTAACTTCTATACTAATGAAGTGAAAAATCTAAAAAAACTATATGTATCTTAATGTAAAATTTCAACCAAAATTAGTTTGAACGAGATTGAGTTAGCAGTTTTTGAGATACAGTATATTTTATAAAACCGCAAATATAACTTTGTAATTCATACAAATACTATGAAAAACAAAGTTATTTGGCGTAGTTGTAAAAATTGTAAATAAGCTAGTTTTAAGAAATTTGTAAGGTGTTTTGTTTTGTTTTTTTTTTTTAATAAATATATTAAGTATATTATATTTATTATAATTACTACGGAACCCTTCATGGGCGAGTCCGACTCGATATTGGCCTATTTTTTTTTATTTATATTCCTCATCTGAGGATACAGATTCTACTAAGAAATATTATGAAATGGACAACTATAAAAACTGACGAACGTTAATAAAATTCCAAGAAAACTAACTTATCGGCAATGACGAAACTAAACGCTGTCTTGAAATAATTTATAGATCCGTATGAGATATGTGTAAAGTTATTTCATACTACAAGGAGTTGTATACAAGCAATGATAACAGTCGCAGCATTATGCTACGCAATAGCCAATTTTTTGTAAACAACAATTTTTTTTATAGGTTTGCGTTTGACCACCACGTCTCCTGACGGTAAGTGATGATGTGGTCGAAGATGAAGCACGCTTCCTATTCAGAAAGAAGAGTAGAGGTTAGAGTGAATAGGTTACTTCCTAGAAGTAACCTATTCACTCTTGACTCAGAGACCCTCAGGTTTTAGCCCCCCAGAAATTTGAAAACTGTAAATAATGGTGTGCATTATGTGCATATCATGTAGTCGTTAAGTTACTATTAAGGATTTTTATAACATACTTAGATAAGTTTGTACGGTACGTGAGTTCAACTCGCACTTGGTGGGTGGTTTTTATTTTAGCGTTAACAAGGATTAGTTCTGCTCCGGTCTTATAATTACCTACTAAACCAGTATCAATGAATGAGGTAGGTAAAAAATAAACATAAAAACTACTATTACAATGAAGTGCATCGGAGTACGGTGTCAATGACCCCTGTAGTATGTTACTTGTCCCCGTTGGTTTGGTATTCGTAAACTGCGACTATTCAGCGCGAGTTCCTAGGTTTGATTCCTGGTTCGGGTAAAAAGCAACTACAACAAGGTCAAACTGAGAATTACCAAATACTTTTTAGTACAATGTGAGAGTAAACGGTACATACTTTTGGCAGATTTTATAAAACAAGCCAAACAAGACATTCGTACTTACACACAGGTACAATACAAGGGAAATTTTTGCTCTTGTATAAGTACCTATTTTTCGCATTGTCTCATAACAATATTTATCATTTTAAATAGTTTGTAATCCCTGTAATATAATATTTTTATTTGTGAAATTTCATATTAAAGTTTTCTTTACTTGACGTTTTTGATTCCAAACATATTGAAGCATTTTAATTCTTAGATTTTAAGCTAAATAAAGATTAGAAGGTGATTAGAGGAGCTCGTGGCTAAATATTAAAAGCCGCACGGGCCAATCATGTAGGTTAAGCAACACTTTCCGAGGTCAATGTGTGGATGGGTGTGATGTGGATGATTGACTGGATAAAACCACTGACACATGAAAAAACTGAAGCTCTCTTACAACACGTAACTTAATACAAGTATACGACCCACTCACACACACAGCGACTCTCCCTATACCTACTCGTACATTCACACTCATACAACCACACATCCATAACACTCATTTACACTCAACAACACACCCTCACTCACACACGTTCACATAATTAAATTTTATCTTACTACACCCATGTACTGTTTTTACTGTGTTTATTTTTTATTGTGTTTTAAGTAAATACCTACTGCTGTGAAGGAGCGGAGTCTTCTAATACAGGAATTATTTGCTTAAATGAAGACTCCAAACCCAAAATTGTTTGTTATAACTTTTGGACACAATAAACGTTATTATTATTATATTATGGGTGACCATCATAACATATCGATTCTCCTCCGTCCCTCGGAATGCACGTAAAGCCATTGGTCCTGGCTCTCATTTGGACATCTTTGACAGTCGTTATGTGTAGACAGAAACCAGAAAATCAGACACTGGATTTGTCAAGGTGTATTGTGTTACCCAGTTACTGGGTGGTGGAGGTCAGATAGGCAGTCGCTCCAAGTAACACACTAATACTCAGCTATATCTTGTTAGACAGGAAGCTGACCACAACATATGTAGATGGAAAAGATTAAGCAAATGATGCTGTGTACTACTGCATCTAGCTAGAATAGATGCCGACCCTAATGATTGGGACTAGAGTAGGTAAGATGGTTGTATGAACAAATGTTCAAGGAAACACAAACATTTAACATTCAGGTAACAACATATTTTCACAGCGCTTTATGTACAGATATTAAAATTAACTTATAAGTAGAACTTAAGTAACAATACTGGTGCTGAAGTTTATCCTAACGCTTTGGCTTGTCCCAGCACGCCGATCGCTGGTCCAGCCTTGATGATGCCATTTCTCACGTTGCGGCCGATTTTCTCCTGAAAAAGAGAAATTAAAGATATCTATTTGTTAATTTATCGTAAACACACGTGCACAGATAAGAAATTAGCAGAGTATATACAACGTGTAACGGAAACCCCATATCTATCCAAAAGGGCTGAAGATAACTTCTGTTATGGAGTCTCTATGCACAGTTTCAGCTCAAAATAACTGACCCAAAGAATTGATACCAAATTATTGGTCTCATATATTTCTTGAATACCAATCATAACAAACGTGTTACAGCACTACGAGGGTCAATAACTTTCCACGACACTTGCCAATAACACGATAATTCTTTTCGTTATTCTTAATTTGAAAAATTCGGTCTCTGGTATTCTAGTATTGAAATTTCTAATAAGTTCCACACATGTAGACATAGGATTATAAAACCCTTGCTATATCGTTTGTTATCATCTAAAGAAGCCGTGCACTTGGTATGTATATACCTACCCTTTAAATTACACGTTGTATAGAGTGTGATAGACAATTAATATTTTTGTTTTGTTTTAGTAAATCATCAATACATCAATCAATCAATACATGCAATAAAATCGTAAACGGGCCGTTTCCTTAAACATATACTTATATTACCGAGGTTAACAAAATAGATTTTCGATTATTGTCTGTCTTTCTGTGCATTTCACCTCGCTAATCTCAGAAAAGGCTTAAACAATTTCACTGCGACCCAAAACGTTCATAACCATGAAATGAAAACATTACCTATTAAAACTAATGTTAATGTTACAGACGTAACGTTCCCAAGGCTGGGACACGGGCCTCCGAATAAAAATGAACCCCCGAATTATAAAGGTGATGTTATGAGAAGATTGACAGACAGAAGTAATGCGTAATCTTTATAGCGGGAGGAGACATAATTATGATGATTTCCCCCCAAAAAACAACATATCTTTAATATTGAGGTTACCTATTTGTATGGCTTAGTATTGCACTTCATAATTTTTAATATATAACCTATACTAGCAGGCATTAAACATCTTTGAGAGTATGTAAACTATTCAAGAAGATAGATCTGTTTAATACAGGTGAAAAATATTTGAATCAACTGGAACACTTACAATTTTCTTGAAGACCTTCCACCGCGGCTCGGGCGCCGCCGACACAGCGCACAGAGCGACCAAACAAGCGAACACCAACAATAGAATGCGAGAGAAATTCATTTTGAGTATTATTTATTTTTTATTTCTTTTAAATATTGAATTCACGAAGACTCCTTCAAGTTGAATGATGTTCCAGTTTCAAAACTCCCGTTTTATATACAACTGAACTGACCGAGATAATGTTTTCTGTCAACAAACTCAAAATTATACAAACACAGACTTTATTGCGTTGTCATAAAGACCATGTTACTATGTCAGATGTTTTCCTGCTTGTAAATCTGCTCGCTGCATTGATAACGGAACTCCCGCTTCTGTGAGCTTTAATGAAGTCCCTCGTACATTAAATCATTCGCTTAGTTTTTTCTCTCCTGATGCGACGACAGCTAAGATAGGGTGGCATGTTTTGTGGTCATAATGTATAAGTTGTGGCCACTTTTTAAGATACAAGTATTAGGTACTGAATGTACACTTCAAAAGATGCGAAATTGAATTGATTGAATTTCCCTCAACATGGGAAAAACAGGCCCAAAACCGGCCCGAGTGGAGACGTCAGATCCAACAGCAGGCTTATGACTTTGAATACTAAAGGAAGTGCAATTAGGAAAACGTGATGACCACAATATTATTAATGGCGTTCTTGTATGTTCTATTTGTTCTCAGTTTTTTTTAAACAGTTGAATATGTAAATCACTGCAGAGCACATGAAAGAGCGTCCCACCAAAGCTCTCGTCAACAAAAGTCATTGATTGCAGTTGCTGTGGCCGAAATCGGCTAGATCGCATCAACGTCATCAATCACCTTCATCAATTTTTTTGTCTAATTTTATTATTCTCTATACTAATATTATAAAGCAGAAAAGATGAATTGTTTTTTTTTACCAGGTGGATTTGGATGAAATTTGGTATGGCAGTACCTTAAGGAAGGTTTTAGGTTACTTTTTACCCAACTGCAAAAGAAGTAAGTCATGTTTTTATCGTAATCAAATACACAGGCGGGAGCGACGCCCCTGACTGATAGTGCTGTATATTAAGTAAGCTAGTAGATAGATAGATTATATTATTATATTATTGTACACCATAACAGAATTAAATGAGGACTTAATAAAAACTAAACGGTTTTACAATGGGCGGTCTTATCGCTAAAAGTGATCTTTTATAGACAACCTAAACGTGTCTTTAGTTTTGTATATATTTTCGTTTTTGACACCGCCTTCCGAAATTAAAGTTATTTTTGCCTTTGTAGTGTTTTTATATGGAAGTCGGTTCTATTTTTTGCTAATAAGTTTTTTAAGTAAGTAATATACTTGTGCTAGGAGACCCCCCCTTTCCCCACAACAAAAACAATAGACGGTAGAAATGTTACTACTGTAAAAATTTTGTTAAACAAAGAATATTTGATGGAATTGACATTATGTTGCAGGCTTTTTTTTTTCACTAGAAATAATGTATGTGGCCCAATATGGCCAAACAACGTTTGCTGGGTCAGCTAGTATTCTACTTCTTCTTCTTTTCGAGTTGATGCTCAAACCTCTTTGGTCCAATATGCTAGGGGATCGCGAGTCAATCTCCGGCCAATGTAAGTGCGGATTTTTGATTGGCGGCTCACCGTCCGATGTGGACGAGGCCTGGCGCGGCGCCCATCGTGTTCCACTTCCATGCTCGCCTTAAAAGGCGGTCAGTAGCATTGACGTTGCCGTAAGAAGAAAATCCTAACGAGATACGACGGCCCCGGATAACAAGGGCAATTGAAGGAACGGTAAGTTTTTTTAGACCTTCAGCTAAGAGAAAATTAATTTAATTAAATAAGTTCTTGTTTAATTCTATTATGGTGTACAATAAAGAGTCTACATAGTTATTTTTCTTTTATTAGTTTACAGTTGGATTAATGAATAGAATATGGTAATGATTTAATTATTAATACAAATAATTGATATAAACGAGGAAAAAGATTTCTTAGATTCGTACAAAAAGGCAGCTAAAAGATGAGTACAATTCTACGAAAATTAACATGGCTATGACGAAACTAATTGATTTCTTGAAATGCTCCGCTGTGGTATTTTGCACGTCAAAGGTTCTTCCCGGTACATCTGACCGTCTTACCACTTCTCTATTAGGTGACTATTCTAGTCTAAGCGGATGAAGCTGAATAAACAAATAATTCCTGAATATTGTAAATATAATATACTCATTAACATGTACAGACGCCAGCACATGAAGCTACCCGAAACTGTCAACTTTTCCCAATCAACCTTGAACCTAATTTCTTTAAAGATAAAGTTGAAAATCTATGAAAGAAATTTGACAGGTTGTTGTAGCTTGATGTGCTGGCGTCTGTACATACCTACTTGAAAAGTAGACTGCAGTTTTTATTACATTTATAAAAGGCGTCATCAAATCCACAAATATTTAAATGTTATGTTCTTCGATAAAATATAACTGCCACACTGATTGAACTTCAAGGTTGAGCAACGCTTGCTAAGGTCAGATCTTGGATGGGTTATCATTTTAACATAGCGACATTCCTTCATGTCTCCTTACTCCCGGTTGGAACGTCTTTCGGCTAGCTGTCAGTATGAAGAACAGTCGTTACGGGTTGAAAGACGTCAGAAACTGACACACAGTCTTGCCAAAGGTTATCGGGTTATCCAGCTACTTTTTTTTTATAAAAAGACTAGCTAGCTTCCGCCCGCGACTTCGTCCGCGTGGAAAAATAATCCCCCGATTTTGAAACATTCTTCATTAGTGCTCCGCTCCTATTGGTCTTAGCGTGATGATATATTATAGCCTATAAGCCTTCCTCGATAAATGGGCTATCTAACACTGAAATAATTTTTCAAATCAGAACCGTAGTTCCTGAGATAAGCGCGTTCAAGCAAACAAACAAACAAACTCTTCAGCTTTATAATATAAGAATAGATTACTAGCAATGTGACTAGAATTCACATAACTAGCAATCCTAGCTGTTAACCCCTCCAACTAAGCTAAATATGCTTGTGTTGTAGGGTGGGGTTCGAACCCGCGACTTCTCGATCACAAGGAGTTTGTGGTCAGATTTTTTTTAAATTGATAATAGTCTCGCTTTTGACCACCATCTCACCTGATGGAGCACGCTTGCCTAGAAGTAACTTATTCACTCTTGACTTAAAGACTCCCAGGTTTTTTTTTTAATGCACCCGCCATCACAGGGCATTGCGGCTCTCCTCCATCGTATGACGGAGACCTTATCTAACTAATTGTCTTACATTCCAGTTCTCACAGTTACTCCTCTCGCACTTTCATGCTGCATACTTTTCAACCGACGACAAAAAGAGGAGGTTATCAATTCGACGCGTATATATATATTTTTTTTTTAATGTATGATCATCGAGTACTCGAAGACGGCTGAACCGATTTGGAAAATTCTTTTTTTGTTCGAATGGGTATACTTCGAAATTGGTTCCATTATCACCAAAGTCAAGATCTGATGATGAGATTCTGGAGAAATCGAGGGAACTCTTTAAATATTATAGGCACACCTATGGCGTTTTGGGTATTTCTTATAGTAACTTGTGCAGTTGCTCTAAAAAGTACCAAATGGGGAAGTGGAACTGATGATGAAGACCACAGATGGCCGCCGAAACTACTCAATAATAAGTATTGAGTGGATTGCGATTCGATTACTTGAATATGGATGTTAAGCACTTTATGCTCGTTACAATGCATATGGTAATGTAGAGCTGATGGTGAAGTACCAGGAGAACTCCTCAACAATTAACGGCCCAGCATTGGGAAAAGCAAGATTTTGTAGAAGGTTATAAGTAGTTGACATTTAGGCTCTTGTAACTAGGTAAATTAAAAATCATCCAACTAAACAGAGTGAAATAAAAAAAATTTAACAAAAAATTAAACCGACTCCCAAAAAACACTGCAAAGTGAAAAATAACTAGAATTTCGGAAGTCGGTGCCAAAAACGAAAAAAATAAAACTAAAGACACCGACTACCGAAATTAAAGTTATTTTTCACTTTGCAGTGTTTTTTGGGAGTCGGTTTAATTTTTTGTTAAAAAGTTTTTTTCTTTCTATTATTCTTAGCCATTCATTCCATGGGTGGGAATCCCATTTTTTCTACATCCTATGCTTACCTATCTAACTATTTATTTTATTTTACTTTTATAAGGGGAATTAAATATTCTTGATCCACTTTTATTTTATTACATCGTAATTTTGTTCGGCCGCAATTGCGGCGGTAAGACCCCTCTTTGAGGAGTGGCTAGATCGGCGTCACGGCGTCCTGACCTACCGCATGACGCAGGTCCTCACCGGACACGGAAGTTTCGGGAGGTACCTGTGTCTGATGGGTAAGGAAGAGACGCCTGGGTGTCACCACTGCGAGGGTCGCCCTGAGGACACAGTCGAGCACACGGTGCAGGACTGCCCAGCTTGGGCAGAGCACCGACGTGTCCTCACGGCGACAATAGGCGGAGACCTCTCGCGCCCGGCCTTGGTCGAGGCCATGCTGCGGGGCGAGAGGGAGTGGGAAGCGGTCGCCTCCTTCTGCGAAGCAGTCATGCTTCCGAAGGAGGAGGCGGGCCGCGTGAGGGAGAGGATGGCGTCCTCCCTCCAGCCCAGCCGCAGTGGTAGACGCCCACGGCGTCGGACGTCGGCCGACGATCTCCGGCCACCGTAGGCGCGGGCATGCGGACAGCGAGTAAAGGGCAACTCGCTGTCCGACCATGGACCATGCCCGGGTCGACGGCGCGTCGTGTTCCACGCGCGCCTCAAAGAGCGTCAGCAACATGACGAGGCCCCCTCTGCAGAGGGCCGAAGCCCGCCGGGGTCGTGGGACTCATCCCGTTACCGTGGCCCCGGTATGTAAAGGGTTATTGAAGGAACACCGTGGATTTTAGTCAGTAAAAGTCTGACAGTCCCTCCCACCCTGCCCGGAGTGGGAGGACTTATTTGATAATTATACCACGCTAAAAAAAAAAAAAAAAAAAGGTTACAATAATATTCTTATGCACTACCTATAACTTATCATACTAGACTGATTACAATTATTTTCTTAAACACTATAAACTTATCATACTGAATAATTTTGTACAATATTTAATCTCTTAACTTCATTTACTTCTGCCTATACTATAATATCATTAAATTATTAAATATCTTATGTTCCATGCTTACAAAAATATATTCTCAAATATCACTCGCGACTTAGGCAGACCGCCACACTCCCAGGTTAGGCAGTTGTTCTTTGTTATTACACTAGTACTTAGCTATATCCAGTTAGACTGGAAGCTGGTTCCCACATAGTTGAATAAAGGCTAAGTAGATAATGAATTCCTAGCTTTTCGTACTCCACCATATTCGCTTCTGAGGAGAGTGAGAGACAGTCGCAACAGCATCCTGAGAACGGTAGGTGAGAGTGGCATGCTCTCCTTTAATGAAGCAGTTTGTGCAGCTACAAGGTTTAAGTTACTAACGCTTTATGAATTCTTTTTTTAAATAGATCTTTTCTCTATAATTATAATTATTATTACCTACTTTTAATTCACATAATATTTATATATATAATATAATATTCCACAACTTTTTCACACAACGCCATCTAGTCCCAAACTAAGCAGAGCTTGCGGTATGGGTACTAGACAACTGATAAACATACATATATATTTCTAAATACATACATATTATAGATAAATTACAGCCAGACAAAGAACAAATGACCGTGCTCATCACACAAACATTTGTCCTAGGTGGGAATCGAACCCACGACCTTGCGCATAGCAGTCAGGGCCACTGACCACTACCAACGGGCCTGTCAGACATGATTATAATGTTTGACTATTTTTTACATTACTTTGACATTGCCAAAGCTGACATAATATTTTAATGTTACTTAATTTTTATTTTATTCGTTGTTTGTTTCACTTGTGTTAAACTATATTTGCATACCCAATGGGTCGGTTAAATATGAAGCTCTTACTATAAAAACCCATGTTCTCTAACGAAAAAAATGTTTTATTTAAATTCCTAAAAAATGTTCAAACAATTCTATGATTTAGTCGGCTAGCTGTCAGTACGAAGCACTGAGAGAGAGAGAGAGAGAGAGAGAGCTATTAAGCTGCATACATTGCTTGTCACTTGTCCGTCAAGTAGAACAATACAGGGTGAAATTGAATAGACGCGACAAATTTAAATATACAATAATACGCGTTGTCAAGAAAATTTAGAACATATCAAATTAATGTAAAATTAAAAAAGAATTTATCAGTGTTACGAAAAACGTTAAAATAATTAAAGTATCAAAGAATTTCGCGTACTACCGTTTTCGTGTAGTGGGCACGATTTAGGTACATTCTCGCTATGAATGAATCGCGACACGCGCCCCCGCCGCGCGGGGGGGCGGTCGCAGGGAAGGGGTGTAGTGCGCTGGCGATCATGCGAGGTTTGGCAACGTCGCGCGATACTTACACTAGAAAATAGGCAAAATTAGGTGAATGACCGCTATGAACGGCAACGTTTAATAACATGAGTACTCCACGACGGTTATTGACACTGCGATGAGTCGGACGAGATTTTATGATACTTTAATTTTTCTTATTTATTTTGCCTATTAATTATTTTGCTTGAATACCGATAATTCGTAGTTAAATAAAGATAATAACATCAATGGACCATTTTAAAACAATAATCACGTAATTTTTTTTAACGATTTAGATTGTAGAAAAAACAGTTTATAATTACTATGTTACTGTAACTGAAGCTCCCATTTCTTTTTGTCGCATGTGTTCAAAGTCAGGCTGTATAGACCGTTGGCACGTTAATTAATGCCAATGGACCATATTGTTTTACAATTAGCGATAATTGCGTGACGTCATGTTGAATTCAACATGACGTCACGCATTTATCGCTAATTGATAGAGAAAACGTGCAGCACTTCATATTTGGTCGGTAATGTTTATGGCTCTAATGTTAATGAGTATATTGGTATCACTCAGCCAACATCCTTATATTTTCCTCGATGTAGAATTCTCCGTGGATGGGTCTGTTAACCTACCAAGTTTTTTTTTTGTGTGGCATCTTACTGGTCAACCTCTGAGGTTCTCGGCTGCTTAACCGGGCTTGCCTGTGGTTGCCTTCATTAATTAATTAATTAAAGCCTCCAGCCAGGACTTATTACAAACTTACAAACTAGGCGACTACACGATAAGGGTGCAAACATAAAGATACAGGTTTTGCGGTCCCGATATGCCAGTACGGGTCGGTACTGATAGGTAAGGGTTCAACCACATGTAGAAACAGGTAGATCTGTTTTTAGTGACCATCATGTCTTCGAGTTCGTCGGACATTACAAACATATTTATTGAAACCCTTTGGAGGCCGTGAATTAACAGAGGAGCAACGTAACATCAACGGGCGGTTATCTCGAGCAAGAAAAATAGTGGATTGTGCTTTTCGCAGATTATATTCCAAATGGCATTTACTATCTAAGTGCATTGAAACCGATATTGAATTTGCTGACAAAATCGTGAAAACTATGTGTGTCTTGCATAACATTATTATTGACAAAGAGGGTTTTGATAGGCACTTGACTCCTGTTCAACCTGTAAGACAAGGATGGCACAATCAACGACCGGGTCCACCTTCGAATTTAGCAAAAACTGTCAGAAACATTTTTGTACAGTATTTCACACATAACCGATTGTGGTACATTAATATATAATATAATAAAAACAAAAAATAATCTATTTACCATTATGTTTCATTTCTACTACTAATCTTCTTCCAATATTTATCAATAACATTTCTGTTGCTGTGTAATTTATGTCTTTTGTCCCACAAAGGACGGCGAAGACGACACACTACACTGGCAAATGCTTAAACCCGTACGTATCGATGCAGATAGTCGGTACCGACAAGTTTCCACCTGTTTCTTTATGAACGAGCGCATACTGAATGTATGAACTATTTTACCCGTACCGATCGGTAATGATCTGTACCGACCTGTCCGTACCAGTAACCTGCTTCTTTATGTTTGCACCCTAAGGGCACCCCCTGTGGGGTACGGACCTCGGCTTAGGGCGTCGCAGGGGGAGAACAGCTAGGGACAGGCTGGATCAAATAATTATTTATTTATTATATACTTTATTGTACACCTTACAATATTTCATTGAATACAAAAATTAAAACTTGTGCACAATGGGCGGTCTTATCGCTCAGGGCGATCTCTTACAGACAACCTTTGGATGTATAAAACTAAAGGAGACAGATTTAAAACTGTCAGTGTACAAACATCAAAAATAATATTCATTTAAACATAATAATATAAATACAAAAATCAAATACTAATAAATAGTACATGCACATTTGAGAAAGAAGGGGAAAGATAATCCCATAAAAAACATACTTGTCAAAAAACCAAGTCTCGCAACTCAGTTCTTCTATCGTAAAAATGTGAGATCCAGAGAGAGTCGGTTATTTAATTTATTCAGTCCCTACTTAAGAGACCTTCTGTCTTAAGTTGTTACGTAATTATCTAAACTAACAACATCTTATACAGACCATATCAATATTAAAAATCTTTAACGTTTTAAATAAATAGATTGACTCGGCCATCGCATGAAAACACAATATATCTCACAAGTAATACATAATACATAAATTAAATTGTTTAGTGCAATAGACGGCTTGTAGAATGTAACTTAGAAGTTACGTTCTACAAGCCGTCTATTATTATTCTACTTATTGTATAGCAAAAACTGTCCTATGGCCTCTACATAGTACCGACTATTCGCTACAAAAATTTAAGCGGCTGAAAGTTCTTATAATCATGTGCGAGGGACTTCATTAAAGCTCACAGAATCGGGAGTTCCCTGGAGTCAACATGCCGCGGACTGTTATCAATGCAAACTGCCATATACATACATGAAACATCTGACACGTTAACTTGATCTTTATGTCAACACTATAAAGTCTGTGTTTGTGTAATATTAAGTTTGTTGACAGAAAATAATAACTTGGTCAGTTTAGTAGTATATAAAACGAGAGTTTTGAATCTGGAACATCATTCAACTTGAAGAAGACTTCGAGAATTCATTAAATAGATAAATTTAGAATTCAGAAGTAATAACAGTAACAATGAATTTCTCTCGCATTCTATTGATGGTGTTCGCTTGTTTGGTCGCTCTGTGCGCTGTGTCGGCGGCGCCCGAGCCGCGGTGGAAGGTCTTCAAGAAAATTGTAAGTATTCCTATTTTATTATATTTTTCCACTATATTGAATAGGTTTATCTCTAGAATAATATATTCCGAAGGAAATATAATTATTGCCGGTGTTAAAATTATAAAAGTGTTACATTCGAAGTGCAATACTAAGCCATAAATAGGTAACCTCAATATCAAAGACATGTTTTGTTTTGGGGCGAAATCATCATAATTATTACTCCTCCCACTCTAGGTGAACTGGAAGGGTTTCTACGACATCTACTGACTAAAATCTACCCAGTTCCTTTAGCCCTTGCGCTCTGGGGCTGCAGTATCTAAGTAGTAAATAAATAAATAAAAATAAATCCGAAAGGAATAAGTATCAAAGAAATAAACAAAAAATAAAGATTCGTTTGTTCGTTTCGTTTTCGTTAAGATAACGCTTTATACGTACTGCTTTATACGGGCTATTTAGACGTACTGGGTACGCCGCGCAATGGGAACGTTACGGGCTGTTTATAATATTTTTCTTTTTTTGGTTATGTATGTTTTAGTCCGTATTGCAATCGGTTAAGCCGTTTCTGAGATTAGCGTGGTAAAACGCACAGAAAATCTATTTTAGTGGATTTGGTAACAAAAGTAAAAGGAGAATAAATGATTTATTTAAAAAAAAATATTGAATGGACAGAAACGGCTCACTTACAATTTTATTATAATTATTATGTATTGTTTGACGATTTACTAAAACAAAAAAAAATACGATCGGCTCATTTCATTTGTGTGTAATAGAGTGCTTACGATAAATTAACTAATATCTTTAATTTTTCTTTATCAGGAGAAGATTGGCCGCAACGTGAGAGATGGCATCATCAAGGCTGGACCAGCCATCGGCGTGCTGGGACAAGCCAAAGCGCTAGGATAATCTGCAGCACCAGTATTGTACTTAAGTTCTACTTATAAGTTAATTTTAATATCTGTACATAAAGCTCTTTGAAAATATATTGTTACCTGAATGTTAAATGTTTGTGTTTCCTTGAACATTTCTTCAAACGATTCACCTTACCTACTCTTGTCCCAATCATTAGGGTCGGCATCTATTCTAGCTAGATGCAGTAGTACACATCATTATTTGCTTAGTCTTTTCCCATCTATGTTGGGGTCAGCTTACAGTCTAACTGGATGCAGCTGAGTATAAGTGGTTTACGTGGAACGACTGCCTATCTGACCTCTACAAACCATTTAATTTGTGTAATAATACCTCCTTGTATCAGATTTTTTGGCTACGTACTTCCCGTTACGACTGTTAATAAAAACTTTTTAACAAAAAATTAAACCGACTCCCAAAAAACACTGCAAAGTGAAAAATAACTTTAATTTCGGTAGTCGGTGTCTTTAGTTTTGTTTTTTCGTTTTTGGCACCGACTTCCGAAATTAAAGTTATTTTTCACTTTGCAGTGTTTTTTGGGAGTCGATTTAATTTTTTGTTAAAAAGTTTTTATTTCACTCTTTTTAGTTGGATGATTTTTAATTTACCTAGTTACAAGAGCCTAAATGTCAACTACTTATAACCTTTTACAAAATATTGCTTTTCCCAATGCTGGGCCGTTAATTGTTGAGGAGTTCTCCTGGTGCTTCACCATCAGCTCTACATCACCATATGCATTGTGACGAGCATAAAGTGCTTAACATCCATATTCAAGTAATCGAATCGCAATCCACTCAATACTTATTATTGAGTAGTTTCGGCGGCCATCTGTGGTCTTCATCATCAGTTACACTTCCTCAAATGGTACTTTTTGAGAGCAACTTCACAAGTTACTATAAGAAATACCCAAAACGCCATAGGTGTGCCTATAATATTTGAAGAGTTCCCTCGATTTCGCCAGGATCCCATCATCAGATCCTGACTTTGGTGATAATGGTACCAATTTCGAAGTATACCCATTCGAAAAAAAAAAGAATTTTCCAAATCGGTTCAGCCGTCTTCGAGTACTCGATGATCATAAATAAAAAAATAAAAAAAAAGTACGCGTCGAATTGATAACCTCCTCTTTTTGTCGTCGGTTGAAAATATACAAATGACAACCGGGACCGAGTTAAAAGTACTTTTTGAAACACGGAGGAATCTTAGTTTTGTGCTAAGATGGTCACTAATCCATTGTCTGACCTCGGCAAGCGTTGCTTAACCTTGAAAACCGACGCGTGTGGCTGTTATTATCTAGCCACGAGCTCTCCAGGTGCAGCAGTACACACACACATTAATTTATTTATATTTCTATTTGATTCTAAATTTGTCACCAGTGCAATGAACAGACGCCAGCACGTCAACCTACCTCAATCTGTCAAATTTCTTTAATAGATTTTCAACCTTATCACAATAGTGGAAGGTTAATGTTCGATTGGTAAAATTTAACAGATTGGGGTAGATTGACGTGCTGCCGTCTGTACATCAACATAATTATATTCTTTGTGGTAGGTAAATAAATATCTTATCAGCATTTTTTTTTTTTAAATAAACTGTCACTTTTGAATATAGCAGCTTAAAACTTTTTAACGTGTAGCGTATTATTTATTAATTCTGTCAAAAATATTTTTCCTTCGAAGATTATTCAAGGGCCGTTAAAAAAAGACGTTAGGGTAATTGAAGGAAAGGGGTGGGGTTTTAGTCAGTAAATGTTTGACACTCCTGCTCCACCCAGAGTAGGAGGAGCTATTTGATGAATTTCCCAACAAAAAAATGCAGGGTGTTGTCGGGCCGCGTTGTAGACCTTTAAGTGCTTCCGAAGGCCCCGGCGCCAGTCCGCCCCGGCCCTTGCCAGAGCCAGCCTGCGATGCTGAGTCAATAGCTTTAAATCCATTCACTCCTTTCTTAAAGAACGTTTTCAGTTCCTCTGTGACAAATATTCTAGCAGCTCTTTTGTGGAATGCATTACCCACAGAAGCGAGGCGTGCTCAAACGCTTTCAGAGTTCAAAAAATCGTGAAGGAGCATCTGCAAAAGCGGCACGGCCGTACTATCCTTTTCTCGAAGCATTTCAAGCCATTTTCGACCCCCTATAACTTCGTTGTGGATAAAACTAGTAACCTTAGTAGCCTAGAAGCCTTTTCGAGTAAAGCATCTGGGGGCACTGCCGTGCCACCATTCTTTTGGACTCTGGAAGCATTCGAGCGCGCCTCGCTTCTATAGGTTATGCATTCCACAAACGAGCTGCTAGAATAGTAAAAGATTTGTCAAAGAAAGAAGTGGAATGCATACAAATACTGAACTCTAAATTTTCCGACGATTTGAAGGATCTAGAATGTGTGTCACAGAGGAACTGAAAATGCTCCTTAAGATAGGAGTGAAAGGATTTAAAGCTCTGGCAAGGGCCGGGGCGGACTGGCGCCGGGGCCTGCGGAAGCACTTAAATAGGTAGTTTACAACGCGGCCCGACAACACCCTGCAGTTTTTTGTTGGGAAATTTATCAAATAGCTCCTCCTACTCTGGGTGGAGCAGGAATGTCAGACATTTATTTATTTATTTACTTTATGGAGGACTTACAGCTAATAAAAACATAAAAAGGAATACATAGTCGCTAGAGAGCCAATAACAAGTCCTCACGTTTAGACTCATACTAAAATAAAGTTATAAGCAATAAACAAGCAATAATAAAGCTAATTATAAATTAAAGATACAATTTACATAGTAAGAATACATAATATATAAAGATTTGCTTGCAATCAACAGCATTACATAACTACTAACGCTTGAAAAAGTTTAAGCTTAAGCACCTTCTGGCTGAGTTCACACTAGTTGTGAAAGGATCCAAATCATACTGCTTGCATAATTGCATATCTCATTAAAAGTACTGTTTGCGCGCACATTATAGCTATTTTGCCTATAATTAGATGATGAATGAGGTATACATATAGGAGGATTAAAGCGCAATGTTTTGTTGGGTACGTTAAAATAAAATTAAGAAAGTAGTTCAAACTGACTAAAACCCCACCCCTTTCCTTCAATTACCCTAACATCTTTTGTTAACGGCCCTTGAATAATTTTTGAACGAAAAAATATTTTTGAGAGAATTAATAAATAATACGCTGCACGTTAAAAACTTTTAAAGCTGCTTGGCTGCTATATTTAAAAGTGAAAGTTTATTTTAAAATAATTTCTGATAAGATAATTTATTTACCTACCACAAAGAATATAATTATGTTGTACAGACGCCAGCACGTCAATTTACCCCAATCTGTCAAATTTTACCAATCGAATATTAACCTTCCACTATTGTGATAAGGTTGAATATCTATTAAAGAAATTTGATAGATTGAGGTAGGTTGGTCTGTACATTGCACTGTTGACAAATTTAGAATCAAATAGAAATAAATTACTGTGGGTGTGTACTGCTACATGTGGGGAGCTCGTGGCTAAATAATGACAGCCGCACGGGTCGATCTTCAAGGTTAAGCAATCCTTGCCGAGGTCAGACAATGGATTGGTGATCTTAGCATATTGATATTCTTCATTGCTTCGGAAAGCACGTTAAGCTTGGTCCCGGTTGTCATTTGTATATCTTTGACAGTCATCACGAGTAGTCAGAAGCGAAACAATCTGACACATGTGTCGCCTAGAAGTATTACCCAGTTACTGGGTTGTGGAAGTCAGATAGGCAGTCGCTCCATGTAAAACACTAGTACTCAGCTGCATTCGGTTAGACTAGAAGCTAACCCTAACATATGTAGATGGGAAAAGATTAAGCAAATGATGATGTGTCCCAACTAGCACAAATAGGCTGCATTAGGGCTTTGGAGCGTATCCGATTATTACTTATGGTAATAGACGTAAGCGCTAGAGCGTCTACTACAGATTTAAAGCAGCCGCTTTAGCGCTATTTGGGCGCCATTTTATGCAACCTAAAGTTCCATTTAACCTGCACAACGGTTGCATAAAGGTTCCTTAATAGCTATAACGATTTATTAACGCTATACTAAAGCTCTCATAGCGCTACTTTTGAATGATTTTGAACTACTTTGAACGAATGAATTGATTATAGTTCTTTATTGTATGTCTTCAGTTGACAATACTTGTAATATTTTGGTAAAGTGTTTTCGTCGCCATCATGAAAATAAAACAAAAAGAAATATAAGTTTGTATTCTGTATTAGCAAGATATATAAAGATACTTAAAACGCTGTCCAGTTTACTGTAGATATATAAGATAATTTTCGAGTAATTTTAACGCGCTTTTATGATATTTCAAAAATTAACAAAAGATATGTGATATTTTTTATTTGTTATACCGAATAAATTTTATTTCCGTATTTTTACGTGTCGATAACTTACTATTTGCAAGTGGCCGATTGTTTACCGGTACATTTAATGCACATTTAACTGAAAAACCAATGTATATCAACTCAATTTTGCAAGTGAATTATAAGTTTTCTTAAAAAATCATGGCGTCATTGTAATGTAGTCATAACCTGCAGTTTTAGCTCTAATAACTCCCTTTTGAGAATTATAGCGCTAATTTTCACCCTTCTAACGCTTCCAGTGATTTTTGTTCCCCTAGTGCAACTCACAGCCACAAAAAGCTCCTATTTTCTTGTTTTTGAGGTTATAAGATGTAGTTACGTACTTATTCGTTTAGTATCCATTTTTATTGTTTAGTGTTTAGTGTTTTTAAATGTTTTATGATAGTTACAAAAGCGGCTGTAAAATGGCGAATGGATTGAGCCTGCAAGGAATGACTATTGCTACTAAAGGCATTAGTTACACTGATGATTTTTTTGTAACTATAGTATGCATAAGAGTTTCTATTATTTCTATAATGAAACTTATAGTAGTATAATAGTGGTTACTATAACTATAACCTATAAAAGTTACAATGGAAACCACTGTACAGCTGTGAGTGGCAGAATGACCTTCGTTACTCTCAAATAAAGGTGGAAGTGGTAAATGAGTTCTACCGTGGACTACTGTGAAGGCTAGGGTAGTATTTGATTCAGCTTATAGCACCTTAAGTAACTTTTATAGCTATAGACGTTTACGGATGCAGATATGCAACCATTCCGCTTCCGACGCTCGCCCGCGACGGTCGTACCGCTCCGCGTTCTCGATCGTTCCGTGCCTGAGTCATCGCTACGCTTCGTCACGCCCGCCGTGACGTCACTCGTAGTCGCCGACTACGACGCCTGGTCCGGATCCGCCTTTTTCGAGGCGGTGAAGGATATCCTGTTTCTATAACAGAGTATCGTCAAAAACAATTTGGTTTGGCCCCTTCAGGGTAAAACCACAGTTTCGTGGTCCTTGGTTGGAAACCTCACGGTGTCAACAATACCAAGGGGGTGCTGACCCGACGCACCCGCTGATCCCCTTCAGGGTGAAGCAGTCAATTGGAGTCGAGTGCTAGGTTTTGGCCTTGGGGGATCTCCTAGTCAAACCTAGTTACTGAGTTTCTTTTTCAGCTACACACCTAGTGTCGGTTGGGTGTGTCTACCCCTTCGCACTAGACCCAATAGGGCCCGGTTCGCACAATAAGACTGGCGACCGGTTACAAGCTTAGGGCTCACCATTAGGTACTCACCTCCCAGTCTCTACCCGACTGGGAGGGTTACACATCCCCGGACCCATCCATCCGGGGAGTTAGGCCAGTTAGGCTTTAAATAGGCCCCCCGCGGGAGAGAAATCTCCAAAATTTCCCAATTAAATTTTTAATCCATTCGCCAATCATGGCAAACTCCAATATTTTGGAGATACTGTTAGAAATCCTTAGGGAAAACCCTGCTATTTCCGCCAAATATGGCGGAAAAATCCAGCGTGAAATCGCTAATTGTCCCCCGGCTACCGAAGCCAACGTCGCTGATTTTAGTGACGCGCTTGACAGCCCATTATCTCCCCCGCTTGCTGATCAAGGCATTCCGGTTGGTCAATTCACGGAAGTATTTATTAACTCCGATCCCATTGTTCGTCAAACAACGAACGACTTCCGGGTAGATAGCCCTTTATTGCCCCCGCCCGCTGACAAAGTCGTGCCGGTCGCCCGATTCCCGAAATCACCCATTGTTTCCGGCCCACCTACTAATCCCATTGTTCATAGAACAATGGACGCCGCGCAGGTGTGCGCTGCACCTGAATTCCTTGAAATGGACACCACCGAACCTGTGTCCAATAACAACTCCGACAATGATTTGTCATCATGCCCCTCGTCCTCGGAAGACGACTTTCAAGTCGTCACCGGCGGCAAAAGGAAGAAAGGGAAAACCTCCCAGGCCAGCAAGGCCAAAAAGACCACCGCGTTGCCCCCGTCCCCAACTCAAACGCCCGTACGACCCGCTAGCCCCGTCCCAACTACCTCTACTCACGCGCAGAATAGTCGTCCCCCCAGCCCGATAGCCCAAACTTCCTCAGCCCAAAGGAAGCAACGCCCTCCGCCCCCCTTTTACATCCAAGACAAGGGGAAATGGACTGATGTGTCCAAGATGTGTGTTGTTCGAAAGATCAACTACACAAACGCCCGTGCCTGCCAAAATGGCATTAAAGTCACCGTTCCTACGTCGAACGACTATAGGGAACTATATCGCGCCCTCCGTGAAAGGAATATTTCCTTTCACACTTTCTCCTTCCCCGAGGACACGCCCACTCGTGTTATTATTAAACGTGTCCCTAAAGAAATCCTAGTACAGGATATTAAAGACGACCTTGCCGATCAAGGTATACCAGTGATCGCCGTCCATCGCTTACATAAAGCGAGAGGCGGTGAATTGTACGACATGGTTCTTGTCATTTGTGAACCAACCGAAGGTCATCACCCGATTTTCAAGATTAAGTCCATTTGCTCCCTATCCGGTATCTCAATTGAAAAGCCCTACAAAACCGCAACAGTGGGACAATGCCACCGTTGCCAACTGTATGGCTATGCGCAGAGCAACTGCTATGCGACTCCCAGATGCGTCAAGTGTCTGGGCGAGCACAGCACTGCGGACTGCCCTCGGCCCAAAGACCGAACCCTCTGTTCGGAACCACCCAGCTGCGTTCTCTGTGGCCAGACCGGTCACCCGGCAAACTACCGCGGCTGTCCCAAAGCCCCCAAACTCGCTCCTAAATTAGCGAAGCGCGCCAACACCCGCCAACAAAGAGAGGCACCTTCCTCTCAAATTCCCCAACGTCTCGCTCCTCAGAGACCATCCCCGTGGAACAGGCTAAACCACGAAAAAGCCTTTCCCTCCTTGGCCCCTGCCAAACCTTTGCAGGCACTGATGGATATACCCATCGCAGCGCAGATCCTGCCTATAGACGTGGCTCCAGAGGCCACAACCAGTCCCAAACCCGCGCCTCAAACCACTGCTGCTCCTGCAGCCAAACAACCGCCCAAACCCTCACCCGTCGGGAACGGCGAGTCTTGCGCCCAGACTCTACTGCGCCACTATAAAATATTTATGACCCGCCAAGCCAGGTCTCTCCGCGATGCCCTTCTGGCTGCCGAGCAGCAGAATAACGGCAAAATTACAACGGAAATGTACAGCCAAATATTCAGCACACACAGTGATGTCGTGCTAGGCCTCGACCAGATGGATGCGATGGACTGATCCAATGGATTCCCAACGCACAAACCACACTAGGCCTCGATCCCTCAAATTAGGTTTTTTCAACGCCAATGGCATTTTCAACCAACGCGCCGAAATAACTAAATTCCTCCGCGACCACCAATTAGACATCCTCCTTGTACAGGAGACCCTTTTGAAACCCCACCGCGCTGACCCCAAAATTGCGAATTACCGTCTAGTTCGCAATGACAGAACACGCTGCCACGGCGGCGGTACCCTTATTTATTACAGGAAGGAGTTATACTGCATCCCTCTGACCCCACCCGCGCCTCTCTCTCACCTAGAGTACTCTGCCTGTCGACTAGGCATGACTGGTCATCCTCCGATAACCATCATCTCTGCCTACCATCCCCCACCATCGGTCGCGTCTCTTGCTTCAGACGATCCTATCGCGCTCACCAGCGATCTCACGACTCTCTTCGGCCTAAGTGACTCCGTCTTACTAGCGGGCGATCTCAACGCCAAACACCCCGCTTGGAACAGCAACACGACAAATGCCAGAGGCAGAATCGTGTATAACCTAGGCGCGACCCTAAACTATGACGTCATAGCTCCGATGAGTCCCACCCACTACCCACACGACACCAACCATAGGCCCGATATCCTCGATGTGGCGCTCCTAAAGAATGTAAACCTCCGTTTACAGTCCATAGAAGCGCTTCACGAGCTTAACTCGGATCACCGTCCCGTTATCCTACACCTAGGTTCCCGTTCGGGTAACCATGATCCTACCCAACCTTCTCCGACCCAATTGATCACCGACTGGAGGAAAGTAAGTGAAAAACTGAAATCCACCACGTCGCCACAATTGGACACCATTCCTGACCACATAGTCTCAGTCGCTGACACGACGGCGGCGATCGACTCGCTTACAGATCACGTACAATCCGTCCTGAACGATTGTTCAAGGGAAGTTCCTGTAGTGGAAGACCACCGCTGGAAACTCCCGGATGATGTACGGAATCTGATAACCGAGAAGAACGCAGCCATCCGCGCGTACAGCGCTTTTCCCTGCGCCGCAAACAAAGCTCACATGCGCAACTTACAGCGTGCTGTAAGGAAACGCATTACCGAGCAGCGTAATGCGAGCTGGGACAAGATGCTGAGCGAACTTGAGCCCACCCATCTTGCCTTCTGGCAGCTTCAGAGGAAGTTACGATCCACTGAAGAGGCCACAATGCCTCCTCTCATTCGTCCCGATAAGAGTATCGCCTTCGATAACTCTGAAAAAGCAGAATGCCTAGCCGACAGCCTAGAGTCTCAGTGTTCTCCCAGCTCTCAACCAGTAGACCAAGCCCACCTCGATATGGTGAACGCCGAAGTCGAACGTAGAACTTCCCTTCCGCCCATCGAAGATCCCGATAATCCACGGGCCCCCATCACTCCTGATGAGGTCCAGGATATCATTAAAAGTCTCCAACCGCGAAAAGCCCCTGGCTCCGACGGCATCACCAATAGGGTTTTCAAACTTTTCCCCGCCCAGCTTATAGTGCTAATGACTGCCATTTTCAATGGCGCATTGAGCAATAATATGTTCCCTACAACCTGGAAACAGGCCACCGTTATAGGTATTCCCAAACCAGGCAAGCCCAAGTCTGACCCGTCTAGCTACCGTCCCATTAGCTTACTCAACGTCCTCGGTAAAATCTATGAAAGGCTTATATATAAGCGGCTCAAAGATTTTGCCGAAGCAAAGAGTCTAATACCCAATGAGCAGTTTGGATTTAGAACCGAACACTCATGTATCCAACAAGTCCACCGCATCGTAGAACACGTCAGCGCCGGCTTCCAACGGGGCGCAATAACGGGAGCCTTATTCTTCGACATAGCGAAAGCGTTCGACAAAGTCTGGCACAATGGCTTAATCTATAAGCTATACCAACTCGGCGTGCCTGACCGTCTCGTGCTCATCCTACGGGACTTTTTATCGAATCGCACCTTTCGTTATCGAATTGAGGGGGAGCTCTCCTCCCCCCATCCCATTCGCGCAGGAGTTCCTCAAGGCTCCGTACTATCCCCCCTCGTTTTCACGCTATTTACTAGTGATATTCCCAAGCATAAAAATACCCAGCTAGCCCTATTCGCCGACGATACGGCTATCTATTATACCGGTTTTAAACCCGATGCCATCGCTCGCACTCTCCAAACTTCCGCAAACACTCTGGCCAAGTGGTTCCGGAAATGGAGAATCGAAGTCAACCCAGACAAAAGCCAAGCAGTCCTCTTTTCTAAACCGCGGATAAACCCACCCTCCCCCCGTCCGATTACCATGTACGGCAAGCCGATCCCTTGGGAAAAGCAAGCCAAATACTTAGGCGTGGTCCTCGATAGACACCTCTCCTTCGCTGAGCACATAAAGCAGGCACGTTCGCGCGCCGCTTTCGCTCTAGGTAGGCTCCACTTCATTCTTAGCTCTCGCAGCAAGTTATCACTCAGGTGCAAGCTGCGTATTTTCACCGCGGTCATCCGTCCCATCATGACCTATGCCTGCGTTGTTTTCGCACACGCAAAGCCCTACCTCCTCCATAAGATGCAGACCCTCCAAAACCGATTCCTCCGTAGAGTCACGGGAGCCCCCTTTTATGTTCGAAATGAGCTTCTTCACGTAGACCTCAAGATGCCCACCATCCAGCAGTTCATGAAACGCGTCTCCAAGCGTTTCTTTGAAACTTCAATCCAACATAGGAATCCCCTTATCGTATCGGCCGCCCAATACGAACCCTCGCATATCTCTAAGATTCGCCGACCAAGGCATACCCTAGTCACTCCCGATGACGCAATCACCCTGCTCCAAGAAAGCCGTAGGGAAACAAGTACAGTGGCACACAAACACAAAAACCGACCGTCCTTCCGTCCTCGCCGCCGAGGCCCGCCGCGACGTCCCCGTAATAGTCCACCCCGACCCTTGCCAGAGCCAGCCCGCGACGCTGAGCCAGTAGCTTTAAATTCCCTTATTAATAATAATAATGATATGATCCAGCCTGTCCCTAGCTGCCCTCCCCTGCGACGCCCTAAGCCGAGGTCCGTACCCCACAGGGGGTGCCCTTAGCGTGTAGTCGCCTAGTTTGTAAGTTTTTTAATAAGCCCTGGCTGGAGGCTTTAATTAATTTATTAATTAAGGCAACCACAGGCAAGCCCGGTTAAGCAGCCGACAACCTCAGAGGATGACCTGCGAGACGCCACACACAAAAAAAAAAAAAAAAAAAAAAAAAAAAAAAAAAAAAAAGATATGCAACTTTGAACTGCTTTTTGAACCCTTAAAGCGCTATTTTGCAGTCGAAAGTAACAAAATAGGCTGCAATTTCCACTAATGTGCTCGTTGGGGTACTACTGCATCTGGCTAGAATAGATGCTGACACTAATTATTGGGACTAGAGTAGGTAAGGTGATTGTTTGAACAAATGTTCAAGGAAACACAAATATTTAACATTCAGGTAACAATATATTTTCACAGCGCTTTATGTACAGATATTAAAATTAGCTTATAAGTAGAACTTAAGTTACAATACTGGTGCTGAAGTTTATCCTAACGCTTTGGCTTGTCCTAGCACGCCGATGGCTGGTCCAGCCTTGATGATGCCATTTCTCACGTTGCGGCCGATCTTCTCCTGAGAAGAAGAAATTAAAAATTTTAGTAAATGCTTCATAAACACAGAAATAAAATATGTATAGATGTAAGTATACAGAGTGCGACAGACAAACGGTATGAATTTTTAAATTTATACATTACTAATACATTGTTTATTTAAAACTCAACTTTTTTATTTAATTTAGGAATGTGACTGGTGGCTGTTTATAACGTGGGACTCGTGAAAAAATGTGGATGTTTTGAAGGTATAGTGAACTACACAATGGTACCTTCATTCGTTAACATCCACATTTTATTTTATAGTTAGCCTTCGTAGTTGGTGGGGTAATGTTATGAGAAGACTGACAGATAGAAGTAAGGCGTTATCTTGAAGGAAATTGGGACTAATCTTTATTCTTCCCCAGAACGCAAAGGACAAAGTAACAGGGTGGGTTTTTAGTCAGTAGTTGTCTGAGACACTCTTGCACCCTACCCAGAGCGGGAAGAGTCATATTAGGATGGTTTCCCCCCTTCACCCCCAAAAAAAACTTGTCTTTGATATTGAGGTCACCTATTTATAGCTTAATATTGCACTTCAAATACAACAATTTTATAATGTTAAAACATATACCATACTGGCAGCCATTAAATCTACTCGCCAGTATGTAAACTTATTATAGAAGATAGTGATCAGTTTAATATAGGCGAAAAGGTTTAAATCAATTGGAACACTTACAATTTTCTTGAAGACCTTCCAGCGCGGCTCGGGCGCCGCTGACACAGCGCACAGAGCGACCAAACAAGCGAACACCAACAATAGAATGCGAGAGAAATTCATTTTTACGATTTTTTTTTTTGTATTTCTTTTAAATATTGAATTCACGAAGACTCCTTCAAGTTGAATGATGTTCTAGATTCAAAACTCTCTATATACTACTAAACTGACCAAGTTTTTGTTTTCTGTCAACAAACTCAAAATTACACAAACACATACTTTATTGTGTTGACGTAAAGATCATTTTAATGCGTCAGATATTTTATTGTGTGCATATAGCAGTTCGCATTGATAACGGTTCGCGGCGTGTTGACTCCAGGGAACTCCCGATTCTGTGAGCTTTAATTAAGTCCGTCGCACATGATTTTTATAAGAAATTTCAGCCGCTTATAGTTTTGTAGCGAATAGTCGGTGCTGCATAGAAGTCATTGCCCTACAGTGTGATAGTTTTAGCTATACATCTAGGTAGACTAGTAGTATGACTGAATAGAAGTGCAATATAGTCCGAGATACCTCGGCCCCGGAATGCAAGGGCAACTGAAGGGAGAGGGTAGGTTGTTAGTCAGTAGAAATTTGACACCCCTTTCTGTCCCAACCAGAATGAGAGCAGTCATTGTCAAACTTCTCCCCGAAAAAAGTCTTCGTTTTCATTGCCGCGAAACTGAACCGACGAGAAGTTTAAATACTGTACAGCAAACTCTTTTTAGAATTATTTGAATGACGAATATAGTTTGAAAGTTTTAATGAGTCTTGCTTTAGATGTTTAGTAATGAAGATTCATTTCTAATTTAGAAGGCGACACAAATTTTTCTCATCACCATCTGTATTTTTCTCATCACCATCTGTATTTTTCTCATCATCATCTGTATTTTCCCAACTAGTGTGGCGTCGGCTTCCAGTCTAACTAGATGCAGCAGAGTACCTACGAGTGTTTTACATGGGAACATCTGCCTAACTGACCACCACATCCCAGTAGCTCGGTAACAAGATAGGCACTCCTTGGTAAGACTGGTGACAGATTATCTGGCGTCTGACTATCCGTAACAATTGTGAAAGGTGTACAATTGAAAGCCAATGACATAACATGCTTTTTGAGGCACAGATGAATGTCGATATGTTACGATGGTCACCATCCACCAGGGGCGTGCATAGGATTATGACAGGGCATGCGGCGGAGTAAAAACACACAAAAACTTCTTCTTTTATAGATTTTTAGCATAGCCACAGCCACGCATCGTAGCATGGTGGCGATGCGTGGCTGTGGCTATGCTAAAAATCTATAAAAGAAGAAGTTTTTGTGAGTAATCGGTCACAAAAACTTCTTCTTTTATAGATTTTTAGCATAGCCACAGCCACGCATCGTAGCATGGTGGCGATGCGTGGCTGTGGCTATGCTAAAAATCTATAAAAGAAGAAGTTTTTGTGTGTTTTTACTCCGCCGCCCTGTCATAATCCTATGCACGCGCCTGCCATCCACGAACTGAACTTTGCAAGAGTTGCTGAACCTTGCAGATTGACGCGTACAGTCATTTTTATTTATATTCCTCATCTGAGGACATAGATTTTACCAAGAAATATTATGAAATGGACAACTATAAAAATTGACGAACGTTAATAAAATTCCAAGAAAACTAACTTATTGGCAATGACGAAACTAAACGCTGTCTTGAAATAATTCATAGATCCCTTTGCGATGTATGGGTAAAGTTATTTCAGACTATAAGTAGTTGTAGGTATACAAACAAAGTTATCAGTCGCAGCATTATGCTAAGCAATAGACATTTTTTTTAAACAATTTTTTTTTATTGCCTGTCGTTTGACCACCATCTTACCTGATGTTAAGCGATGATGTAGTTGAAGATGAAGCACGCTTACCTAGAAGTAACCTATTCACGCTTGACTTAAAGACCCTCAGGTTTTAGCCCCCCAGAAATTTGAAAACTGTTAAAAATGGTGTGCATTTTATGTAGTCATTACTATTAAGGATTTGATAATATCTTTGATTTGATAAGTTTGTACGGAACCGGTGTTTTTTCTTTTGGCTTTTAATATAGGTTCTGTTCGGTTCATATATGATTACAAAACAAGTATGAATGAATGATGTAGGTAAAAAATAAACACAAAAACTACAATTACAATGAAGTGCATTGGAGTGCGGTGCCAATGACCCCTGTAGTATGTTACTTGTCCCCGGTAGTTTGGTGTTCGTAAACTGCGACTATTGAGCGCAAGTTCCTAGGTTCGATTCCTGGATCGGGTAAAAAGTAACTACATGATCAATTGAGATTTACCAAATACTTTTTAGTAGAATGTAAGAATAAACGGTTTATACTTTCGGAAGATTTTATAAAACAAGCCAAACGCGACTTTAGGTACTACAAAAACATAGATAAAATACAAGGGAAATTCTTGCCCTTGTATAGTACCTATTTGTCGCATTGTCTCATAATAATATTTATCTTTTTTTTTTATTAAAAAATAGGTTCGCGTTTGACCACCATCTCACCTGATGGTAAGTGATGATGTGGTCAAAGATGGAGTACGCTTACCTAAAAGTAACCTATTCACTCTTGACTTAAAGACTCCTAGGTTATAGCTATCGGGAAACACAAACTCCGGCAGGGAATTCCACTCCTTAGCCGTACGCACAATGAAGGTATTCCCAAAACGTTTGTGCGTATAGGTGGGATGTCCACCATGTAACGATGGCGCTTCGCCCATTTGTTTGTTTCGCATTTTAATTAGTTTGTAATCTCTGTAATATAATATTTCACATTTTTAATGCATGTTTAAAACAAGCCACGTTCCCTCAAAGGTGGAAGATCACGCGCGTTGTTCCGGTTCCTAAAGGAAAACCAAGTTCAGATACCTGTAATTATAGACCGGTGGCTGTACTCTCCACGCCTGCTAAAGTACTCGAGTCGGCTATTCAGCGCTCCGTTCAGGAACAAATGCGTGCGCGTCTATCAGATGCGCAACATGGATTCCGACCTGGACGCAGCACTGCTACAAACCTTATTAACTTTATGGTACAGGTGGTGCCGGCAGTAGACTCGGGGGTACAGGTAGATGCTGCGTACTTCGATTTTAAAAAGGCGTTCGATACGGTGGATAATGACATCTTGTTAAGGAAGCTCGCGAAAATTGGATGTACACTACCTCTGCTACAGTTTTTCGCTAGCTATATGAAGGATCGCCAGCAATATGTCGACTACAATGGCTGTGTATCTCAACCATATTACACGAGATCGGGCGTGAGCCAGGGCAGCAATGTAGGGCCTCTCGAGTTTATTGTAATGATAAATGACTTGCCGGAAGTCGTCAGACATGGGACTTGTTTATTGTTTGCGGATGACCTGAAATTGCTGCTCGAGGTTTGGGATCACTCTGATTGTGAACACTTACAGGAAGACATTGACAGAGTGGTCGAATGGAGCAATGACAACAAACTGCATTTTAATGTTGCTAAATGTTCGGTGATGTCGTTCACTCGCGCGCGAACTCCCTTGAGTTATCAGTACAAGGTTGAGGATGTGCCGATGCAACGAGTGTCTCAGGTACGAGACTTAGGGGTAGTCTTCTCTCAGGAACTAACCTTCCGTGAGCATATCAATAGGATATGTAAGAAGGCATACAGAAACCTAGGTTTCGTACTCAGGCAGTCCCAAGGATTCACCAACATAACGACACTACGAGTACTATATGACGCATTAATTAGAAGTCACCTCGAACATAGCGCATTCATTTGGGCTCCTCATGAGGCAAAATATAGTGTTATGTTGGAACGTATCCAAAACAAGTTCACGAGACACTTGTATTACAAGCTGTATGGGGTATATCCTATATTTTTTATTTCTGTGGGTATATCCATTATACCCATTGATGTACCCTACACTATTTGTTCTGGGTATGGTAGGGTATAACACTCTAAGAGTACGACGGGAGTTTTCGCTCGTAGCGTATGTAGTGAAACTACTACGTGGCATGGCGCATAACCCGGGAGTGCTGCGACACCTACAGCTGTGTGTGCCCGACCGGTACGTGTGGAGGCGGCACCGCCCGCCCCTACTCGCTGTGCCTGCAGCCAGGACCAACCTACTGGCGAGAACTCCTCTCACTAGAGCCGTACGCGTGGTGAATGAGGTTCACGGGAGGGTTGATGTATTGTGGTGCAACTTGAGTGAATTCGCAAAAGTTACACTATATGTAATAAGTTATTCAGATTAAGATATTTTTTAACTAGGTATAAGGTGTAGATTTAGGATTTAATTAGTAAGGCCATTCTGTCGCATTGGATCATAGATCTGTAATGATAGTGTAGGTAAGATTGTTAAAAATAAATAAATAAATAAATAAATATAAATAAATTTTTATTTGTGAAATTTCATATTAAAGTTTTCTTTACTTGACGTTTTTGATTCCAAACATATTGAAGCATTTTAATTCTTAGATTTTAAGCTAAATAAAGATTAGAAGGTGATTAGAGGAGCTCGTGGCTAAATATTAAAAGCCGCACGGGCCAATCATGTAGGTTAAGCAACACTTTCCGAGGTCAATGTGTGGATGGGTGTGATGTGGATGATTGACTGGATAAAACCACTGACACATGAAAAAACTGAAGCTCTCTTACAACACGTAACTTAATACAAGTATACGACCCACTCACACACACAGCGACTCTCCCTATACCTACTCGTACATTCACACTCATACAACCACACATCCATAACACTCATTTACACTCAACAACACACCCTCACTCACACACGTTCACATAATTAAATTTTATCTTACTACACCCATGTACTGTTTTTATTGTGTTTATTTTTTATTGTGTTTTAAGTAAATACCTACTGCTGTGAAGGAGCGGAGTCTTCTAATACAGGAATTATTTGCTTAAATGAAGACTCCAAACCCAAAATTGTTTGTTATAACTTTTGGACACAATAAACGTTATTATTATTATATTATGGGTGACCATCATAACATATCGATTCTCCTCCGTCCCTCGGAATGCACGTAAAGCCATTGGTCCTGGCTCTCATTTGGTCATCTTTGACAGTCGTTATGTGTAGACAGAAACCAGAAAATCTGACTTGGGTCTTGTCAAGGTGTATTGTGTTACCCAGTTACTGGGTGGTGGAGGTCAGATAGGCAGTCGCTCCATGTAAAACGCTAATACTCAGCTATATCTAGTTAGACTGGAAGCTGACCACAACATATGTAGATGGGAAAAGATTAAGCAAATGATGCTGTGTACTACTGCATCTAGCTAGAATAGATGCTGACCCTAATGATTGTGACAAGAGTAGGTAAGGTGATTGTTTGAACAAATGTTCAAGGAAACACAAACATTTAACATTAAGGTAACAATATATTTTCACAGCGCTTTATGTACAGATATTAAAATTAACTTATAAGTAGAACTTAAGTAA
Organism: Tholera decimalis; assembly: GCA_943138885.2. Taxonomy (NCBI): domain Eukaryota; kingdom Metazoa; phylum Arthropoda; class Insecta; order Lepidoptera; family Noctuidae; genus Tholera; species Tholera decimalis. The sequence goes on from OW964572.2 coordinate 5,130,018, forward strand.
CAATACTGGTGCTGAAGTTTATCCTAACGCTTTGGCTTGTCCCAGCACGCCGATCGCTGGTCCAGCCTTGATGATGCCATTTCTCACGTTGCGGCCGATTTTCTCCTGAAAAAGAGAAATTAAAGATATCTATTTGTTAATTTATCGTAAACACACGTGCACAGATAAGAAATTAGCAGAGTATATACAACGTGTAACGGAAACCCCATATCTATCCAAAAGGGCTGAAGATAACTTCTGTTATGGAGTCTCTATGCACAGTTTCAGCTCAAAATAACTGACCCAAAGAATTGATACCAAATTATTGGTCTCATATATTTCTTGAATACCAATCATAACAAACGTGTTACAGCACTACGAGGGTCAATAACTTTCCACGACACTTGCCAATAACACGATAATTCTTTTCGTTATTCTTAATTTGAAAAATTCGGTCTCTGGTATCAGGGTATTGAAATTTCTAATAAGTTCCACACATGTAGACATAGGATTATAAAACCCTTGCTATATCGTTTGTTATCATCCAAAGAAGCCGTGCACTTGGTATGTATATACCTACCCTTTAAATTACACGTTGTATAGAGTGTGATAGACAATTAATATTTTTGTTTTGTTTTAGTAAATCATCAATACATCAATCAATCAATACATGCAATAAAATCGTAAACGGGCCGTTTCCTTAAACATATACTTATATTACCGAGGTTAACAAAATAGATTTTCGATTATTGTCTGTCTTTCTGTGCATTTCACCACGCTAATCTCAGAAAAGGCTTAACCAATTTCACTACGACCTAAAACGTTCATAACCATGAAATGAAAACATTACCTATTAAAACTAATGTTAATGTTACAGACGTAACGTTCCCAAGGCTGGGACACGGGCCTCCGAATAAAAATGAACCCCCGAATTATAAAGGTGATGTTATGAGAAGATTGACAGACAGAAGTAATGCGTAATCTTTATAGCGGGAGGAGACATAATTATGATGATTTCCCCCCAAAAAGCAACATATCTTTAATATTGAGGTTACCTATTTGTATGGCTTAGTATTGCACTTCATAATTTTTAATATATAACACATACTAGCAGGCATTAAACATCTTTGAGAGTATGTAAACTATTCAAGAAGATAGATCTGTTTAATACAGGTGAAAAATATTTAAATCAACTGGAACACTTACAATTTTCTTGAAGACCTTCCACCGCGGCTCGGGCGCCGCCGACACAGCGCACAGAGCGACCAAACAAGCGAACACCAACAATAAAATGCGAGAGAAATTCATTTTGAGTATTAGGTATTTATTTTTTATTTCTTTTAAATATTGAATTCACGAAGACTGCTTCAAGTTGAATGATGTTCCAGATTCAAAACTCTCGTTTTATATACTACTAAACTGACCAATTTATTGTTTTCTGTCAACAAACTCAAAATTATACAAACACAGACTTTATTGTGTTGTTATAAGGATCATCTTAATATGCCAGATGTTTTAATGTGTGCATATGGCAGTTTACATTGATAATGGTCCGCGGCGTGTTGACTTCAGGGAACTCCCGATTCTGTCAGCTTTAATGAAGTCCCTCACACATGATTTTGATAAGAACTTTAAGTGACTGAAAGCGAATAGTCGGTGCTGTATAGAAGCCATTGTCACAGTATTACGATATAGGAAATATCGTAATACTGTGCCATTGTCCTATAGTGGGACGGTTTTAGCCAAACAAGTAAGTAGATAGTGTGGCTGTATGGAAGTGCAATACACGGCTTGTAGAATGTAACGAGGTAGTGGGAATGTTAATACGAGATAGCGGCCCAGAACGCAAGGGCGATTGAAGGGAATATGAATTTTTATTCCGTTGAAGTCTGATACTCCTGTCCGCTCCCAGCACTCTGGGTGACAATGACTCTCCCCGCTGGAGGAGTCACTATCAAATTTATTCCCGGAAAAAAAACTTACGAAACGGAATCGACAAGAAATTTAAATACTGTACAGCAAAATTTTAAATTTTTTAAATCTTTTTAGAATTATTTGAATAACGAATATAGTTTGAAAGTTTTAACGAGTCTTGTTATAGATATTTAGTAATGAAGATTCATTTTTGATTAAGAAAGGGACACTATTTTTTTATCATTATCTGTTTAGTATTTTCCCAACTATTTGGCATCGGCTTAGCATAATGCTAAGCAACAGCCAGTTTGCGCAGAAATGACGCGCTTTTTCGCAACCTGTATAAGTCTCACTATTTTGTCTTTAGTTTTATGGTATTTGTCATGTTTGGCTCAAATAAATGCTTTTTTAGGGTGCCTTACCCCAAAAAAATCCTTATAGGATCACTTTGTTGTTCGTTTGTCCGTCGTTTTCTTTTTTTTATCTTAACCAATGGTAAGCGATGATGCGGTCGAAGAATGAATCACGCTTGTCTAGAAGTAACCTTGTCACTCTTGACTTAAATACCCCCAGTTTGGAGCCATCAGGAAACGCACAATAAACTTGTAACTTTTATGTCAAATTGCAACGCGATCTTTGACGTCGAATCATGAAATTTGGGATAAAGCAATGTCTTAACGCATATGCAAAAGAAAAATCTGAAAACTGTTAATAATTATATGCATATTGTGTAGTTAGTTCGGTACTAATATATAAAATAAAGGAGCTCGTGGGAAATTCAAGGTTAAGCAACGCTTTCCGAGAACAATCTGTTGATGGGTTACCATCTTAAAGCCTGCAATACATGTTGGCCGAGCGTTGTCGAGTCAAGGCCAATACCAACATGTAGACGGTATATTTGCCTTGTCTTGCTATCGTTCGGTGTCACTTGCCTAGTTGGCCGAGTGTAGGCCAGCGCCAACGTGTATAGAGCTCATTTGGTGCAACTTGTCTTCGCTCGTCGTTGCTCGTGATCACTTGCCTCACTTCGGATCGGTGTCGGTTTTAGGTTACAAATCAAAGGCGCTCGCCTGCGCTCGGCCAACGTGTGGCCAGCTCTACAGACCCTCTTCTACATTGGTCGTCTGCATTGGCGTTCGACGAACTTGTCGAACGTGTGGACATTATTTCTTGCCTTGTACCTATTTGCCAACGCTCGGCCAACATGTATTGCAGGCTTTAACATATTGAGATCTGTATAATATATATGCGTCTGAGAAAACACGTGAAGCCGTTGGGCCGGGCTTGACAGTCGTTAAACCTAGTCAGAAGCCAGACAATCTGACTTTGGTTTGAGGTCAAAGGGGTCATGTGACATGTTACCCAGCTACTGGGCTATGCATGTCAGATAGGTCGCTGTATGTAAAACACTCAGCTACGTCCGCTAAGACTAGAAACCGTCACTAAAATAGTTGAGAAAAGGTAGATGATGAGTTAGTTCGATACCATTAAAACAAAAAAAGGAATCTGATAATATATCGCTGCCCGGCAAAAAAAAAGTGTCACAACATAAAAGTGACTAATTCGAGATAATGAGACTTTTAATAATAATGGTTTGATTGATAATGTAAAAATTATAGGAGTTAAATAACTGAAAATTTATTTACAAATAATAGTATGTTTGTGTATATAAACATACTATCTTAAAAGTCTAGTTATCTCGAATGAGTCATTATTATGTTATGAACTTATGACACTACAGACCCATTTTTTGCCAGGCAGCGATATAGTTAACTCGCAATTGGTTGGTGTTTTTTCTTTTGGCTTTTAATGTTGGTTCTGCTAGGTTCATATACAATTACTAAACCAGTATCAATGAAAGACGGAGGTAAAAAATAAAAACAAAAACTTACTATTTATTACATTGAATTGCATCTGAGTGCGGAGTCAACGACCTCCATAGCACGTTACTTGAAGTAATAAATTCAGACTTCTTCGTTGGTTCGGTATTCCTAAACCGCGACTGCGCGAGTTCCTTGGTTTGATTTCTGGGTCGTGTAAGAAGTTTTTAGTAGGTAGGTATTTGAAAATTGTAAGTTGAAGTCTATTGTTTGAAGGTTGATAAAGAATGTGAGTTATTATTACTTAAGGCAGATTTTATAAAACAAGCCAAATGCGATAATGATGTGACAACAGATTTTTTATTAGAAATTAGGTATCTATGGATATTCTAGCTCTTGTTTAGAACCTATGTGTAGTTGCATTGTTATCGCACAATGACATAATAATTATTATAATTATAATTGGGTTAGTTTATCGGCCCGTGCAACTGTTATTATTTAACCAGGAGGTTCAATAATAACAGCCGCATGGGTCGATATTCAAGGATAAGCAACGCATCCCGAGGTCAGTCTAGAGATGGGTAATCATCTTAACATATTGAGATCTGTATGTGCCTCGGAAATACGGTTGCCATCCGTCCGGGTTTTCCCGGATTTGTCCTAATTTGGAGAGTGTCCGGGGGCGTCCAGGCCTTTTCCAATAAGTGTCCAGGTAAAACCCGGACACACATTGGTCTTACGGGTACCAAAAAGCACGATCTCTATTATTATTTTCCTATGGTATTTCATCTCTTTGTTTATGTTACGTTAATTAAATGAAAAGGAAGAGACTGTTATTAAAAAAGTTCTAAGGCTCTACAATGTTATCACTTTATCAGTAAATAAAAACTATAATTAAACATCGTTGTTTTTAGTTTCAAGTTCAAAAATGTATTTTTCTACGGTGTCCGGGGTAAAACTGTGATTTTACCAAAATGTCCGGGGCTTATAAGTCTGTCTGGGGCCGGCAAATTTGGTGATGGCAACCCTACTCGGAAAGCACGTTGAATTGTTGGTCCAGGCTATCATTTTAACATCTTTGACAGTCGTTAAACGTAGTCAGTAGCTAGGAAGTCTGACAATGGTCTTGTCCAACACATAAACACATAAAACATGACCAACATTTTTAAACTCAGATAAAAAATAAAACTGCTCGCATCAATCGACGGCCGATCATTCGAAGGTTTTTTTTTAATATTTTTCCTCAATCGCTAAGTCATCAATCAATTATTTATCAAATAAATTATGTTTTTCCTGCATCCCACATAGAACTCGGAAGTTCACGTTGTGAGTCACTTCAGGTCATTCCCCACGATTATTACAAGAAAACGTAATTAAATGCTTGTGTTACTCAAGCCTTAAGAATTTACTACTGTTTATGGAAACTTTGTAGTAATAATACTCGTATGAATGAAAGCGTGAGTAATACGGGTCAGTCCCTTCATTGCTTTTTATGTATTTCCGTATTGTTGTAACAAGTTGTGTTATTGTTCTGTAATTTTTGTAACCGTGTTTTTTGTTTCCGTATTTTTGTAACAAGTTGTGTTATTGTTTTGTAATTGATTTTCTTGGTAAAGCAACGTTAATCGAGGCCAGTGTATGGATGACCTTTGACAATTTTTTATTTGTTCATAGGCACGCGTTTGACACCATCTCACCTGATGGTAAGCGATGATTTGGTCGAAGATGATGGACGCTTGCCTAGAAGTAACCTATTCACATTTGAATTAATAAGAGGTTATAGCTATAGACTAGTATATATCTATAGCTATCCCTTGATTAATAAGCAGGGAAGTGGGAATGTTATTCCATTTTTCTTAGTCTTAATTTTGATGCAGGGTCAAGGATATCTTAATTGGTTTCTACAGATCTCGTCGAGTTTCGTTGACTCGGCAGTATTCAGGAGGTCTCCTTTATTGATTCTGGCTGTCAAGAGTAGCAGTGATTGGGCATACTGAGACGATGGGCTTGTATCATTTGATATAATAAATGTACCAGAAAAAAAAACACTATATTACTTTTCTTTTCATTTCATGTTTTGTAACTACTATCATTGTAAGTAAGAAACAGTCAAATTATTATTCAAATATTCTATTGAGAATTTGAGTCGCAAATCAGTATTTATTTTAACTAAACAATTGGTAAGAATAGATTTGTGTAGAATTAGAGCGACGATATATTGTAGAGAGATAATGGTCTTGCTTGCATAATATAAAATAGTTTTGAAAAGAATGTGATGAATATGACTAAATTTTTTAAACAAAGCGTAGTCCGAGGTACTTTACCTACACTATGGTACAAACAATGAATCACCTTTTAGAATATAAACAAAGAAGTTTTAAGAATAAGGAAAACTATTTCGGTTATTAAAGCATCTGTGTCAACAGCTCAGATGTAGATAAGAAATTAGTTTAATTAGTGAAGTGTTAAGATGTTTTTTCCCTAGAAAATTGTAAAGGCGTCAATGTCAAAGGAACACAAAATGTTAACTATAAAAGAAACTTCTAGATTTCTTTGACACGCAGAAATAGCAAAAGATATGGTAAGTATGCTGTCACCTGGACAAACCTTTTCCTAACTATGCTGGGAAGGCTTCCAGTCTAACCCAATACAGCAGTGTCTGCCTATCTGACCATTTTTTTCCAGGTGGGAAGATCATCGAATGACTTCTCCCGCTGTGGGTTAAGCGAAAGGGGTGTCAGACTTCTACTGACTAAAAACTCATCCTGTTCCTTGAGCTGCCCTTAAGTTCCGGGGCCGCGGTTTCTTGTTAGAACATTTTCGCAACCTCGGCGGGCAATGGCCTTATGAGGCCCCTTCACTGTTGTTGACAGCTTTTAGGCTGCGGGCACTAAACTTGCGACGGCCGAGCGATGGAGGGGCAGCGCGACTGCGATGTATACAAAAGCATTGCACGGTATATGCTTTTTTATACATCGCCGTCGCGCCGCCCTCCATCGCTCGGCCGTCGCAAGTTTCGTGACCGCAGCCTTAGGGCAGAGTCACACCGGAATAGCAGCGGCCGGCAGCGACGCGGCGAGCACTTTCAGTGAGAAATAATTTTAAACTTTAACTACATACTTAAAAGACCAGTATCGTTTGAAACGCTTGAAAAGGGCGCGCGGCCGCCCGCGGGGACGCGAGCGGCCGCGCGCCTCGCGGTTTTGTTGCTGTTTCCGCCCGCGGCTGCCGCTGACGTCGCCCGCGGTCGCAGCCGGCCGCTGCCATTTCGGTGTGACTCGGCCCTTAGAGGCGCGCGTGGAACACGACGCGCCGCTAAGGGAACATCATCAACAACATCATCATCAACATCCATCCATCCATCTGAACTGCACAACCCAGGAGCTGAGTGACACGATACCCTTTGGCTAGTGTCAGATTTGCTGGTTACTGACTATCAGTGCCGACTAGCAATGATTTAGAAATGACAGCCGGTACTTCATGTGCCAAGACACGACAGATCGACAGATCGTCAAACATTGAGTGTTTACACACTCTATGGTTGATGACACAATTTAAATCTTCAGGTTAAGCCCAGGTTCGGTCGTGTATGGAATACTGCTCTCATCTTTGGGATGGATCTGCGAAATACCAACTGGACGCGCTTGAGTCTATCGAGAAGCGGGCCAAGAGACTCTTTGGCAACGATGCACTGGTCGAGTCAAAGCTCCAGAGCCTTGAACATCGACGACGATTTGCTAGTCTATCGGTTTTCTATCGGTTACATTTCGGGGAATGTGCGATGGAATTACACAATCTAATTCCGCCAAGCCCGTTCCATTATCGGACTACGAGACAAACGGCAAAGCGCCATCGTTACATGGTGGACATCCCACCCATACGCACAAAACGTTTTGGGAATACCTTCATTGTGCTTACGGCTAAGGAGTGGAATTCCCTGCCGGAGTCTGTGTTTCCCGACAGCTACAACCTGGGAGTCTTTAAATCCAGAGTGAATCGGTTACTTTTAGGTAAGCGTGCTCCATCTTCGATCACGTCATCACTTACCATCAGGTGAGATAGTGGTCAAACGCGAACCTATTTTCAATTAAAAAATGGTTAATTTGTCGTGGGAATCGAACCCACGACCTTTTGTTATTGATTGTTTAGTAAGTACTTTTTTTCTTTGTTTTTACATCCTTTGATTAAGAATAATAATATTTAATGTCTGGTACGCTGTCGTTTTGCTCCTGGAGGAGGGCGATAATAGCTGCAACACAGTTTTACTAATGTGGCTGTTTTTGTACACAGAAATGTTTGTATAATATGTTTTTTTGTTCCAATAAAGATTTATTAAGCTATTGCATAGCTTTTATCGCGGGCTTTGAGCGCGGCGACCGAATCATGTAATTCCGTAACGAAAATAAACCTAACACCCCCCACTCCGACCGGCACAGCGGTGCGGCGTTGAAAGCCGTGCATCGTCTAACGTCGTTTCAGTTCGGCAGACTTCGGCACGGTGTTTATGTGCGTGCGACTAGACGTATGCGTGTAGACTAGCTGCTAATAAACCTATAGTTTCAATGATAAAAATTCCTGAATAACCTACATGTATTGTAAGATAATAAAAATATTTTAAACAATACTAACTTCTCATTTATTCAATAAAAGAAGAAAAATTGTTTTCTTATCGGTCACAACGCTCAAAAAGCGTAACTTGAATTAATATCAAAGAAAAAAAAAATACTGCATAAATAAAATAAATAAATAATTATAATTGCATAAGTGGATAAAAAATGCTAAATGCTATGCAATAGCTTTACCGCGGCAGTCCCCGAGTGCCACACTCATTTTTATTTATTATTATTATAATAGCGATATATTTAAATGATCACACATCCATGAATCGATCTCGGCATACGTTGCTTAACTTTGAAGATTGATTCGTGCAGCTGTTATTATTCAGTTACGAGTTTCTGACATACAAACATTCTTCGTACGAAAAACATTACTCGCGTTATAGGACAGTCGGATAATCGCTATATTGACAGGATGAGTTCACTAGACTATTAAACTGTAGTTAAATTTTAACTGACTTACCCAAAACTCATTGTTAAGTAAGAACAACAGTTAGATCCAAATGCACACAGAGATAATGCATGATGTTTGCCATTAAATGTGACGTTTTTAAGATAATGGATACAAGTCACGCAGTCGGGTCATTTCAACACGTTTTGTGTTAAATAAAAAACATTTTCCGTGTTAATTGTTGTTGTATAAAAAGATGTTTATTTATATATGATATTAAGGTTTAGAAAAACCAATTACAGTAACATAAATATCTATAATAATATAAATACGAAAGCTTGATAAGACAACCCAGGACAGTGTCCTAGCGCTACTACGAGGAGAACCGACCCCAAGTAAACGTTGTTCTGTTTATGATTTAAGTACCGTTACTGAAACACAAAAAAAAATCGACAGTTTTTTCATCAAAATACCTTTTTTGGAAAAATCATCAAAAGACTCGTCCCAATCTGAATGGAGTGGAATTGAGTGTAAGACTTTTAGTTAACTCACCATGTTCCTTCAGTTACTCTTTCGTTCCGGGTCCGCGGTATTTCGTTACGGCATTTCCACGACCCCGTCAGGCAATGGCCCAAGTCGGGGCCATAGAAAGAAATATCTAAATCTCTACTGTATGAAAAAAAATACTCATCAAAATTGCAACAGAAACCGAAACAGTTCCGTTCGTGCCAATAGTGCATTGACCGTGTATGCCACATTGTTACATCAAAATACACTACAATTATTATTTAGTGCTAAATGGCATTGTTCGCACAATCAATCGTATGGGAACAACCGCGCGGCCACTGCTCATGATTCATAGGAATATTAACCTTGTGACCTAGTAAATAGAATCCATATTTGCTATTAAAAAACGGTCACCGTGAAACCTTGGAGCAAGCATCATCAAGTACTTCCTTGTGATCCGGGCTGCGGTATCACGTTAGAACATACCCGCAACCTCAGCAGACAATGACCCTATCGGGTTCCGCCAATGCTGTTGAATATTCTTTGATGCGCGTGTTAATAAAAATTTACAATATTATCATCGTATATCTATACCTATTATTTATTTCAATATTTTTATGTTTGAGGTGCTTCATTAAGCTCATAAAATCGGGAGTTCCCGGAACCCAACACACCGCAGACCGTTATCAATGCAAACTGTCGTTTACACTAGAAAACCGCCTGAAACAACAACATGATCTTTATGTACACACAATAAAGTTTATGTTTGTGTAATTTTAAGTTAGTTGATTGTAAAAATATCTTGGTCAGTTTTGTAGGATATAAAACGAGAGTTTCGAATCTGGAACATCATTCAACTCGAAGGAGTCTTCGTGAATTCAATAAAATTATAATTTGAATTAAAAATAATAACAGTAACAATGAATTTCTCTCGCATTCTATTGTTCGTGTTCGCTTGTTTGGTCGCTCTGTGCGCTGTGTCGGCGGCGCCCGAGCCGCGGTGGAAGGTCTTCAAGAAAATTGTAAGTTTCTTATTGTTATTTATTTTTACAAGTCCAATGGGTACCGTCGAATGGTCAAGATATCGTGTCAATTTCATACATACATATGTATTTACTATATGAGTAAGGCTTTTGGTTTAGGGTTTCAAGTTGAATTGAAAAAAAAAATAAGTGCTATTTAGCAAATAGTACAAACTTTAAAGCACGAGTGAACTGGCAACTTCTGTAGTCCCTCGTTCCCCCGTAGACTTCATCTATCGCTTACCATCAGGCGAGCTCGAAGTCAAGAGATGGATCATACTGAATTAAAAAAAATAGTCCATCTATTAGCTTAGCCAGCAAACGTTTTTTGCTATATAAATTATTTACTTACAGTTAAAAAACCCGACCTTTTCTCAGACCTACCAAATATACACAAAAAATCACAAACGGCGCGCGCGGCGCCGGCGTGGCCGATTTCGATGTGACCGGTGAATGAAGACCAGTGGAGTTCAATTACAAACACTGTGACACGTAACCGTAACCAGACTTTTATATACTAATTGTTTATTTGTCTTTTCTTAGGAGAAGATTGGCCGCAACGTGAGAAATGGCATCGTCAAGGCTGGACCAGCCATCGGCGTGCTGGGACAAGCCAAAGCGTTAGGATAAACATCTGCACTACTATTGTTACTTAAGGATTACTTATAAAGTTAATTTTAATATCTGTACTTAAAATGCTGTGAAAATAAATTATTATCTTAATCTTATGTGCATATGTTATCTATACTCTCTCCAGATACCTACCAGATACCTAGATCTGTATGTGCATATAGATAAAATGGTATTTAAAATTACCAGATTTAAACGTGTATTTGTAAGATGCAAAGATTCCGTCGAATTTCTAAATAATTCATCTAGTTTTCAAAATAATATAACTATGATCATTTTGTAACGTACAGCAGTGGGTACTGCTGGTATTCCCGCCTCATCTATGACAGGTCATAATGGATTATGACCTGTCATAGATGAGGCCGGAATTGAATTAAATGAACACGCATTGGACCAGCGTGGGCCACCACGCTGGTCCAATGTGTTTTGGTGGTAGTCACATATCGTCGAACCTGAGACGTGCCTTACGATGTTTATTCCTTTTACTACCTTTTTGAGAGTATTGGTGATGATATCGAGCCATTACCGCCGACTTAGCGTAACCGACAAAAACTAAATTTTACAGGAGAAGATTTTTTTAATATTTTTTGTGGTAATTGCACTATTAAAGTGTAATTTAACATATGGTAATTATTTTTGAAGCCATTAGTGACACAGTAAAATTTTCAAAAAAAAATCAATAGGTTTTGAGGCTTTCTTGGCGCTTACAATATCTTTGCTGTCTCTAACTACTTAAAAAAATAACCTGGTGAAAGTTTTAACGCAAGCGACAATGGAAGTATGGATAAATTTTTCATGAAAAAAATGGTAACTTAATAAATTTATAATAAAAAAACATTGAAAAGAACACTTAGATCAATCAATTAAACTTAAAATACCTATACCTAATTATTACACTTTTATTAAGGAAATTTTTGAGTTCGCATCTTTGTTGTTAATTTAATTGGTGGAAAGTAAAATTTCTAACTTCAGGAGAAGAAAGAGCTTTTTTTTAAGAAAGAGGTTTTTACTTATAAAAAGAAGAAGAAGAAAGAGGTTTTTACTTATAAAATAAACATTTGTGTAGTATTTTCCATGAATTCATTTATTTCCTTACGTCATACACACCGAATCATGGAGGTTATGTTAGATCAAGCAACAAGGTTAATTAAGTACATGCAGCATTATAATCAGGACTCTTTTCACATATAAAGGCGTCTGCTTTATCACAGAACATGTCGTCTAACTCGCCAGAACGAAAGAATCCACCGCAATATTGACCTGTACCGCCGTTGTCAGGATTTCCTGCGCTGAATCTATCATACCCTGCTTCCTTTAATGTTTGTCCTGAAAATCAAAATGTTCAGTTAATCTTTTAAGTAATAACTAACTGACTTTAATCTTTAAATATTGTTTGAATTGTGTATGTAAACTTTAAAATGTTTAGATATAACCTTTTATTTTTATTGTATGATCCAAAGGTGATTTACATGAATAATAAAAAATATCATAATATTAATGATGTTTTCGATTAAAAACCAAAACTCAAAATATTTTATTTCACATAGCTTTTTTTTTTTAGCGTGGTAAAATTATCAAATAAGTCCTCCCACCCCGGGCAGGGTGGAGGGACTGTCAGACTTTTACTGACTAAAATCCACGGTGTTCCTTCAATAACCCTTTACGTACCGGGGTCACGGTAACGGGATGAGTCCCACGACCCCGGCAGGCTTCGGCCCTCTACGGGGGGGCCTCGTCATATTGCTGACGCTCTTTGAGGCGCGCGTAGAACACGACGCGCCGTCGACCCGGGCATGGTCCATGGTCGGACAGCGAGTTGCCCTTTACTCGCTGTCTGCATGCCCGCGCCTACGATGGCCGGAGATCGTCGGCCGACGTCCGACGCCGTGGGCGTCTACCACTGCGGCTGGGCTGGAGGGAGGACGCCATCCTCTCCCTCACGCGGCCCGCCTCCTCCTTCGGAAGCATGACTGCTTCGCAGAAGGAGGCGACCGCTTCCCACTCCCTCTCGCCCCGCAGCATTGCCTCGACCAATGCCGGGCGCGAGAGGTCTCCGCCTATTGCCGCCGTGAGGACACGTCGGTCCTCTGCCCAAGCGGGGCAGTCCTGCACCGTGTGCTCGACTGTGTCCTCAGGGCGACCCTCGCAGTGGTGACACCCAGGCGTTTCCTCTTTTCCCATCAGACACAGGTACCTCCCGAAACTTCCGTGTCCGGTGAGGACCTGCGTCATGCGGTAGGTCTGGACGCCGTGACGCCGATCTAGCCACTCCTCAAAGAGGGGTCTTACCGCCGCAATTGCGGCGTGCCCGTACATGGGCACTTAACGTCAAAAGTTAGTGCACGGTTCTAAATTGGTCGTTTTCGATGGAGAAAAGCCGTCAAGAAACTCCACGGTTACTCTTTTAAAAATGTCATTAATTACAACGTATCCATAATACAGGTAAATTAGGTATGAGAGGACAGTATAGTTGACACACAACAGATTCATGAACCAATTATATATATTTTTACTGTGTAATTCTTTAAATTATAATAGTTTGGATAGTAGGTCAGTAACTTATTTATACTCCAAACAACAAGATTACTAGTAATGTGAACGCAGCATATTGCTAGTAATCCTTATTCAAAAATAATGTATATGTTTAATTGTAAGTAACAAGCGATTTTTGCCAACAAACTATAAAGTTGGGCGAGTAAAAATAATTCAAAATATAAAAAAATAGAGCAGAATATTAAAAAAAAAATCCTCATTGGCTTAGCGTTTTGGCAGGTGGTGGCTATTATATACCTATAGATTGCTGTATCTCTTAAAATATACAAACGAATTAAACTTACCATGAATGGTTCTCCACTCCTTATGTTCATCCCAATCGGTAAAACCGATCATAGTTACATATTTCCATATCATTCCTTTCAAAGAAGAGTCAGGATATTTAGCGAAAAGTTCCCTTAGTACTGTTGCTTCGAGTTCACTGTTTATAATCGCAAGATGGCCGCCTTCAGCTGAGCATACGAGAAATGCTTTGGAGAAAGTTTTTGGAACTTTGTGGAACTTATAGCATTTGTTTGTTCTGGTATCCAAGCGATATTCTGGAAAATATTATTTTGAGTTTACATATAATCCCCAATCCTCGAAGGTAAGAATGATTATTGATATAGAAAATAATATGATTAAAGAAATATTATGGAATCAGTACAAAATAGACTGTAATAGTACACTGATGATACCAAGTGGTTGTATAAAACATGTTTTATTTCTTCTTTCTATGAGTAACAGAGTGGTAATTACTGACAGTATAAATGTTTGGGACAGTAACAGAGTTGTAGATATATATTTAACCCCAAGACAATAAAATGTGAGAATAGAACGTAAATCTAGAGTATAATCTGTGTACTAAATGTAAGTGCCTTATTATTTTTACGTACTTACACTATTAGTACTAAAATTTCAAATTTTTGTGGAGCCGGAAAAATCTGCACAAAATTTTAAAATGACCCAGTTATGAAGATATTGAAACTTTTTAGTAGTATATCATCATCATGATCGGCATTATGCTTAGCCTGTTCTCAACCACGTGGGGTCGGCTTCCAGTCTAACCAAATGCAGCTGAGAACTGGTGGTGTACATGGAACGACTGCCAATATGTCGTCGACAGCCTGTGGCTGGGTAACATGCTACCCCTTGGTGAAGACAGTGGCAGATTTTCTAACAACCCGTTTTGAATGTCAAGGATGCACAAAAGACAGCCAGGACCAACCGTTTGACGGTGCTTTCCAAGGTACAGAAAAAAGTCGGTATATTCGTTACATTCCACTTCTAAAACATAAATTTACCTGGATCTATAGTCCCGCACTCATTGAGTATTGGTCTCGGCAAGGTATCAGGACGGTAACAGACGAAAGGACGCGTTACATCACAGGGAATATCCGCTAATTGACCGAAACTGTTCATAGTAATACAAAGTTCATTATTGTTCTTATTATCCGGCTCCGATAGCGCCCAAGTGTGAGGAATGACTGAAAGCCGTTGACCTGAAATTGTATAACGTTACATTCCCATTCAAGTATCATTAATATATTCGTTCTAGAGATATACGTAGACTTATTAAAAAAAAATGTACAATCAAAAAAGAAAACCGTCAGTCTTTAAAGCAAGAGTGAACAAGCAACTTCTGGGCTCACTCGTTCCATCGTAGACCTCATCTGACACTTACCATAGGTGTGTTTGAGAGCAAGAGCGAACTCATTCATAATAAAAAATAAACAAAGACAGCATAATTATGAGTAGTGGTGGTGGTGGTGTGGTAAAGGTCACGACTTGCAAGTTGTAGGCTGTAGGTTTGAACCCAGCCAGGTACATTACTGTCTTTAAAATCCATCATCACATCAAAGAAAACACCGTGATGAAAACCGCATGTCAAAATATTTAAGAAATATAATTTAAGCAATCCCTCTTGTGGATTACGGTTCATTCCCTCTAGAGGAGGTCTGTGTACCAGCAGTGAGAACGTCATAGTAAAATTATGTTATGAAAAGTTCATAATTGTTGATAAAAGCAAAAACTGAGTAAAAACTTATGACCTTTATTAACAATCATGAACTTTAACCGGACGTGACTTACCTTCAATCGAATGATAATCTCCTTTAGCGATTGTGGCATGAATTTCTGTATAGATTTCGTACAGCATCTCCTCATTGTCAGTTGTGTTTATAAAACGAGTTAACTCAGCTTTCATCTCCGGTGTAGATGGAGAAGCTAAAGCAGCACCTCATGGCAAAAAAAAAAACAATTTACTGACAAAAGTATTGTCAACAGTATTGACGATTTTCGTAATGATGATTCACTAACTGACTGATATGCTGACCTGTACGACATTTTAACTGACATTTTTAATGTTTTTGTTATATTTTTATTGTTAATATATTTATTAGTAGCGTAGTATTTTATATTTATTAATAGATTTTGAAAAAAGTATTTGCATATCCAAGTGAGGATAAAATATCGAGTACTGTGCTGTATCAAAAACAATTAATTAATTTGTACCCATACAAAACTTGTACCCTTTTTTTTTATCGTGGTAAAATTATCAAATAAGTCTTCCCACCCCGGGCAGGGCGGGAGGGACTGTCAGACTTTTACTGACTAAAATCCACGGTGTTCCTTCAATAAACCTTTACGTTCCGGGGTCACGGTAATGGGATAAGTCCCACGACCCCGGCAGGCTTCGGCTCTCTACGGGGGGGCTCGTCATGTTGCTGACGCTCTTTGAGGCGCGCGTGGAACACAACGCGCCGTCGACCCGGGCATGATCCATGGTTGGACAGCGAGTTGCCCTTTACTCGCTGTCCGCATGCCCGCGCCTACGGTGGCCGGAGATCGTCGGCCGACGTCCGACGCCGTGGGCGTCTACCACTGCGGCTGGGCTGGAGGGAGGACGCCATCTTCTCCCTCACTCAGCTCGCCTCCTGTTTCCTCTTGAATCATTCTATCTATTAAAAAAAACCGCATCAAATTCCGTCACGTAGTTTTAAAGATCTAAGCATATATATGGACAGACAGCGGGAAGCGACTTTGTTTTAACTATGTAGTGATATTGCTAGCATTATGCAGACGTTTTTAATCTGTCACAAATTTTCTGATAATTCGATAACCGACTTAGCTCCATAAGATTTTAATCTTATACTTTATCTGAGAACCCAACCAACAAATCTGACTCTCTTTGACGAATAAACGAACACGTTATTACGGTGTGTATACAAATATTAACTACGCAATAATGTAGCTTTCAATGTTAAAAAAAATTCAATAACGGTGCTGTAAATCTGGGGTTGCTGTAAATAATATCAGAGTCATCCCTAGATTTACAGCACTGATTTGTAAAATTCTTACAAACTCAAAAAATTGAGTAACATAGTCGCTGCCACTATTTGCCTTCATTTTGCTATGAGGCCTGAACTGAATATGGCCTACCTTCCAGAGCGCATCGTATCCGAGCATCAGACCACATCACTGGCATTTCGTGGTATTTGAACCATCCCTTGGCTGTTATACTATATTTGTAGTCACATCTGAATGCTGGTGACTCTTCCGAAAATGTTCCAATAAAACACAGGCACAGTATTAAAACAACGACTAAACGAAGACTCCATTTTGTGAAGACGGAGATAATTATGTACAAAATAATTATGCACTGGTTGATATATTTATATAATATTTTTTATCTATAACATGTTATTTTAGAGTGCGGAGGTCAATTAAACAGTGGAGAATCCATATTTTTGGTTATTGGATGGTGGTAGGTATGGAAAAACAAAGATTTAAACCAGTGCATAGTATGGCGTGTCCACTATTGGAACTAGCATAACGACAGCCCTTGTTTTTTTTCTAAACTTTATAAAGAAATTAGTTGTTTTATTAATAGAAAAATGTTACTACTCAGTGAATGGTTTTTTAATGGATCCAACTTTTTAATCACCCACATATGCATATTTAATATTTGTAAATAAATATTCATTCTGATGACGTCCTAAAATATCAAAGAAATTTAATTTAATGTATTTAATTGAATTATTCTTGACTTATCTTTAAAGATTAATATCAATTATATTAACCAAGGTAATTTTGAAATACATAAATCTACTCTTTTTTCTGACATTTTAAATAGATGTAAAACATTCATTTAATTTAAATTTTAATAATGTTCATTAACTGTGACATTATAATTTGACATGCAGTAATATTTTTCTAGATTATAATTGTACTAGCTTTTTCCCGCGGCTTCGCCTGCGTTAATTTACACTTTGATCGTGTGGCAACAGATATCAACGGGATGATTTATTTGAGCTCTGAATTCTGTAACATAGTGCAAGATACAGACAATTTAATAAACCACGTTTATTCGGATTTGAAAACAAATATGAGGGATAGAGTATGGCTGCGTGAAAAAGCAATTTTGGCACCGACTAACGAAATTTTAGGGCAGATCAACGAAAAGATTATGTCTCATGTGGATTGTGATGTTGTCGAGTATCAGTCCGTTGACAATGTCATGGATACAAAGCCAGTGACGTCGTACCCTGTAGAGTTTATCAACTCTCTGGAATTGTCAGGTTACCCTGTCACATTATTTGAGGCTTAAACTTGGTATCCCAGTCCTGTTGATGCGTAATCAGGGCGCACCAAGGCTCTGTAATGGCATGCGACTATAAATTACACACTTTGGATGCAATGTTGTTCAAGCAATAATTATGACAGGAACAGCAAGCGGTGAGAACGTATTTATTCCTCGCATTCCAATAATCCATCCAAGCATTCGCAATGACCATAAACAAAGCTCAAGGTCAGACACTGAAAGTCGCAGGTGTACATTTAGAAAAAGACCGCTTTTCCCATGGGCAACTGTATGTGGCGTGCTCACGAGTATCAAGCTCACAAAATCGACACGTTTTAGCCAAGGACGGGAAAACCAGAAACGTAGTTTACAAAAATGTATTGTAAACTACGTTTAGGTTTCAAAAAGATAAATTTTAAATACTAACTGTCTGTCTCTTTTTGGGGATGGATAGACTCAGGTGATGGTTTTTTACATATTATATGAGTTTTTTAATCACCCAGAAAGGTGCGGTACACCTTTGTATAAGTACCAATAAATCATTTATTGTGATTAAATTATACTTATATTAAGTCTATATCAACCATCATCTGCCCAGCCTATTCCTATGTTGACTTCGGTTTCAGGTTTACTAGATGCAGCCAGTACTTTCCATAAAATGACTGCCTATTTGCGGTCCACCACCCAGTAACTGGTTAATAGTGTTGCCAGGTCCGATTTGTTTTAAATCGGAACAGAAGTTAAAGAAAATCGAGATTTATGTTTGTAGATTTGGACAATCAAAAAAAAAAGGTTTTTTTAAAAGTAATGTTAATTTATTCGTTTTCGACGTATATAAATAAATAAATAAAATTGTTTATTTCGGTAACTTATAACTACTACAACATAACTTACATAGGAGTCTCCTTTTAAGTAAGTAATATACTTGTGCTAGGAGACCCCGCTCTTCACAACAAAAACAATAGACGACATACGAGTATATAAAACGATGAATCTTTATTCTAAAAAAATGTTATATTCAGACTTGCTTGATAGACTACTCTAAACACGCGGAAGCGTGTCCAACCAAGTTTAAGGAAAACAGAACTAAATGGAGCGGTGTCCAGGCAGGTATCACCTTTGGTAACAGTTGCACTCTTAGGCCCGTATTACAGAACGAAACTCGAGCACTGATCTCTGTTTAAAACTAGTTTTGAGTCGAGATTTAATTTTAGAATGTTCCTCAAGTATAGATTCATCGATCATAGTTCAGCCGGGTATGGCTTTATTCTAGATCGTTACTCAGTTGTAGATTCATCACCCAAGTATGGTCGACACCACGCTCGAGCAGAGATTTCCTTGTCAGTTAACTATTTGCTTTTCAGTTTATTATTTAATATAAAAATGGTAATTTTTGGCGAATGATGATGACATCACATTTTATTTTGCTAATTGGTTACAAATAACACTTTTACACGTAATTTTTTGCCATTTTAAGTTACTAGATGAATCCCGTGTTTTCTAACTTAAACAGATTATAACAATGATTTTTTCACCGATGATTTGAACAGAAAAACAGAACTTCAGCATTCCATGTGAAGGGCCCATACAATTTACTAATAATTATTTTAAGAAATGATTTTTGACAATTCGTAATACTGCCATCTATTGACCAAGATTTGGTAAAACATGCATTTCTGTTTTGTTTTAACTATAACTTTGTTTCCTTTTAATATTTTTATTGATCGTTGTTCCCAAACCATTATTTATTTGAATATTACTTATTATATGATTAATGAGCAATTCAAAACAACACTGTCACAGACATTATTTAGGATCCACTCCGTTCCACGAACAAGTTACTCTTGCTATATTTTTATATGTTAGAAAATATTGCCTTAACACCTTTTACCTTCAAGAATTTGCTTTTACAAATTCTTAAAAAATAATTTCGATGGTGAAACCGTGCAATACATATTTTTTATTCTTAAAAATTTGGTATTAAAGTAAATTGAATTATTTACGATCATTCGTAGATCGGAACAGCGGAGACGAAGAAAATAAAATGTAAACGAAAACAGACTGATGCATAGACAATTAGATATTCTCTGCTTGAGGCTCGATTTGAATCTGAGTGTAGTTTTATTACCATTCTGGAATAAGACCAATGCTCAAGTGCAGATTCTATATTTAAACTGAGATCGGGCGAATTAAGCTCAAACTGGACTTGAGGAACGTTCTGTAATACGGACCTTAGTATTACCGTCACTTAAGTCGGTCTCTGCGCGGGTGTCTCCAGTATCCAGTCTCCAGGATACCACTCCATTTGAGGAGGATATACAAATAAAATCATCTGATAACTGAAAATTATTGATATATTAGTGAAAATCAACAAAGTTAAGTATGAAAGTAGTGTACAGATAATTAATTTTGTATTTAATTTGTATTTTTCATTACTTTTTGTTGCCTTTAGAAGACCCTTGGTTTTTATTACGTAGTTGTGAAGTTCACCGCAAGCCATGCTGAAGTCAGTTTATATTTGAATCTCGGCTTTGACATGCTCCGGTGTCAAATGGTTTCACCTCACAGATAAAATTAAGGTTTGTGAAAATACTCTATCCGTTGCCGCGTTCGACACCCGCGGAATTGACGTCATAAAAACTTTTTAGCAAAAAATAAAACCGAATTCCATATTAAACACTACAAAGACAAAAATAACTGTAATTTCGGTAGTCGGTGTTTATTGGTTTTGTATTTTCTTTTTGTTTGACACCGCCTTCTAAAATTAAAGTTATTCTTGGCTTTGTAATGTTTTGATGTGGAAGTCGGTTTTATTTTTTGCTAAAAAGTTTTTTTTCACGATTTTTAGTAGGTCGGTTTGTAACTTATCCAGTTACAAAAGCCAAAACGTGAAGTACTTATCACATTTGCGAAGCCTTGGTTCTCCTTAAAAATGATTTTCCATTTTTGTAGCGACGTCAGATCATTGTTCTGCACTGCTACTTTCACCAAGTCTTTGACTGTACACACTTCTTTATAAAATTGATCCATGTTGAAGAACTCATTATTTTTTTTAAATAAATCTAATTTGCTATCATTGAGTTCATATTTGGTCTTTGGTGCAATGAGACAGTTTTGTACCATGCACAACAGTAATTTTTTATTTTCGTAACTTTATCATCAGACAATTTTTTAAATAAGTTGCTGCATGTGAATACCTCAAACTCATCTTCGATCCTCAGACTTCAGCTCAATTGCTTACTAACTAATTTTGTGACCTTTTGAAGGTCACAAAGTAATGGTAATATTAAGTAAGCAATTGTTGATGCACACAGCAATTTTTAGTGTTCAAGACGTGATACTGCATCCTGTAAAACCTTAAAATTCAATGTTTATCTGCAAACAAATCATATTTTTATATTTTATCTGCTATTAAAATTGCAAAACCCGTACGATTCACCATAATTATTATGATCTGACGGATACCGAATGAATGGACGAACGAAGATCAATGATTGAGTAAAGCCAAATTGTATGCGCCCACAACCCTGTATTATACCGAGGTCAATTCGTGTATTGATGACGTGACCATCCATCGAGTACCGCGACCCTCCCGGGTTTTTCCCGGGTAATTTATTCATGTTTGGTTATCGTTACAAATATCGTGAAACCCGAATATAAATGTTACCAGGGCTTATCAGTTAGGATTTACCCAGTAACTGGCAACAAATGCAAAAGGTCAGATGAGATAGGAGTAACACTCTTTTTTGAGAACCTAGTCGTGTTATTATCAGTACTGTTGTCGTTAATAAGTAAGTATTTTTTATTCAATAAGTAAAATTCGAAACTGACAAAGTAAAGCTTAGAAATAATGTAGGTAATACAATATTTGATGCTTGTAGTAAGTTAATTAAAACCTGTATCACAAACGACATAGGTTCTATTTCTAATTAACCAACAGATTTCTTTCTTAACAATACTAATTATTAATTATTAAAAAACAAATGTATTATTCTAAACCCAATTTAATTGAACGCTGAAATTATACACTCAAATAGCTCATAGTTGTTATGATTGTGTCAGCAATTCTAAATTTATAGTATCATTAAATAAATAGGCAATCAAATATGCTATCGATAATTTATGTAACTAGTCTTCGTCTCCTGTAAAATAAAGAACATCAAAAAGGACGCACTATTCCATCTAGCCGAAATAAAATGATCGATTTTATTTTTCTGCACGTCGTGTTTCAAGCGTGCCTAAAAAAGCACTACGAGGCTGGAAATCGTATACGTAAATTTAAGTTTATGAAAAAAAAAACTATATTAAAAAAGTTTTATCATTATTTGTATTTTAACTTTATTTATTTATTTACGGCTCGAGCCATTGTCGGACGTATCGTGTTCTTTTATACTTTTTGTAGTCTAAGAACGATACCTCTTTTCCGTTCTGGCATGTCCCTATCTGCCTGCCCCTATGCATACCATCCGTGCGGTACGGTACCCTGTGGGGTACGCCCCTGGGAGTGCACATAGCGTCTAGCTGCCTCGTTTCTAAGTTAAATAAAAGCACAAGCTGAAGACTTTACATATTACATGTAATTAAGGCCAACATAGGTAAGTCCGCTTAAGCTGCCGACAATCCTAAAGAAGACCTGCGAAAGGCCACTAAGAAAAACGATAAGAAACCTAAAGCAAGGGCTGCCATTACGCCAGTTCAAATAGTGGACACGCCATAATATGCACTGGTTTAAATCTTTGTTTCAGTACCTTTCATCATCCAATAACCAAAAATATGGATTCTCCACTGTTTAGTTGACCTCCGCACTCTACAATAACATATTAGAGATAAAAAATATTATATATATAAACCAGTGCGTAACTATTTTGTACATAATTATCTCAGTCCTCACAAAATGGAGTCTTGGTTTAGTCGTTTTGTTTTAATACTATGCCTGTGTTTTATTGGAACATTTTCGGAGGAGTCACCAGCATTCAGATGTGACTACAAATATAGTTCAACAGCCAAGGGATGGTTCAAATACCACGAAATGCCAGTGATGTGGTCTGATGCTCGGATATGATGCGCTCTGGAAGGTAAGCCATTCAGTTTAGGCCTCAAAGCAAAATGAAGGCAAACAGTGGCAGCGATATTTGTTATTCTATAGTATTTGACTATGTTACTCAAGTTTCCGAGTTTGTAAGAATTTTCAAACTCGGTGCTGTAAATTTAGGGATGACTCTGATATTATTTAGAGCAACCTCAGATTTACAGCACCGATACTGATTTTTTTTTTTAACATTGATAGCTACATTATTACGTACTTAATATTTGAATACACACCGTAATAACGTGTTTATTTATTCGTCAAAGAGAGTGAGATTTGTTGGTTGAATTCTCAGATCAAGTATTGGATTGAAATCTTATGGAGTTAAGTCGGTTATCGAATTACCATAAAATTGGTGCCAGATTAAAAACATCTGTATAATGCTAGCATTTTTCATAATCAAAATCATTTATTTCTTTGTAAAGGTACAAGTTTTGTATGCGTATAAATTAATTAATTGTTTTTGATACAGCACAGAACTCCATATTTAATTCTCACTTGTCAATACTTTTAAGTAAATTGTTTTCTTTTTATCATTAGGTGCTGCTTTAGCTTCTCCATCTACACTGGAGATGAAAGCTGAGTTAACTCGTTTTATAAACACAACTGAAAATGAGGAGATGTTATACGAAATCTATACAGGAATTCATGCTACAATTGCTAAAGGAGATTATCATTCGATTGAAGGTAAGTCACGTCTGGTCAAAGTTCATGATTGTTGATAAAGTTCATAGGTTTTAATCAGTGTTTACCTTTATCGACGATTATGAACTTTTCATAACATAATCTTACTATGACGTTCTCACTGCTGGTACATAGACCTCCTTCAGAGGGAATGAACCGTAATCCGCAAGAGGGATTGTTAAATTATATTTCTTAAATATTTTGACATGCCGTTTTCATCACGGTGTTTTCTTTTAAGATTCTGAGAGTTCTAATGATGATGGATTTTAAAGACAGTAATGTGCCTGGCTGGGTTCAAACCTACAGCCTACAACTTGCAAGTCGTGACCCTTACCGCACCACCACGACCACTTCTCATAATTATGCTGTATTTTGTTTATTTTTTATTATGAACGAGCTCGCTCTTGACCTCGATCACACCTATGGTAAGTGTCAAATGAGGTCTACGATCGAACGAGCGAGCCCAGAAGTTGCTTGTTCACTCTTGCTTTAAAGACTGTCGGTTTTCTTTTTTTGATTGTACATTTTTTTTAAATAAGTCTACGTATATCTCTAGAACGAATATATTAATGATACTTAAATGGGAATGTAACGTTATACAATTTCAGGTAAACGGCTTTCAGTCATTCCTCACACTTGGGCGCTATCGGAGCCGGATAATAAGAACAATAATTAAAGTTGTATTACTATGAACAGTTTCGGTCAATTAGCGGATGTTCCCTGCGATGTAACGCGTCCTTTCGTCTGTTACCGTCCTGATACCTTGCCGAGACCAATACTCAACGAGTGCGGGACTATAGATCCAGGTAAATTTATGTCCTAAAAGTTGAATGTAACGAATATACCGATTTATTTCTGTACCTTGAAAAGCACCGTCAAGCGGTTGGTCCTGGCTGTCTTTTGTACATGATTGACATTCGACACGGGTTTTTAGAAAATAGAAAATCTGCCACTGTCCTCACCAAGGGGTAGCATGTTACCCAGCCACAGGCTGTCGATGACAGATTGGCAGTCGTTCCATGTACACCACCAGTTCTCAGCTGCATTTGTTTAGACTGAAAGCCGCCCCCCACGTGGTTGAGAACAGGCTAAGCATAATGCCGATCATGATGATGATATACTACTAAAAAGTTTCAATATCTTCATAACTGGGTCATTTTAAAATTTTGTGCAGATTTTTGCGGCTCCACAAAATTTTTAAATTTTATTACTAATAGTGTAAGTACGTAAAAATAATAATGCACTTTAGTACACAGATTATAGTCTAGATTTACTTTCTATTCTCAGATTTCATTGGCTTGGGGTTAAATATATATCTACAACTCTGTTGCTGTCCCAAACATTTACACTCTCAGTAATTACCACTCTGTTACTCATAGAAAGAAGAAATAAAGCATGTTTTATACAACCGCTTGGTATCATCAGTGCACTATTACAGTCTATTTTGTATTGATCCCATAATATTTCTTTAATCATATTATTTTTATATCAATAATCCTTCTTACTTCCGGGGATTAAGGATTGTATGTAAACTTTAAAGAATATTTTCCAGAATATCGCTTGGATACCAGAACAAACAAATGCTATAAGTTCCACAAAGTTCCAAAAACTTTCTCCAAAGCTTTTCTCGTATGCTCAGCTGAAGGCGGCCATCTTGCAATTATAAACAGTGAACTCGAAGTAACAGTACTAAGAGAACTTTTCGCTAAATACCCTGACTCTTCTCTGAAAGGAATGAAATGGACAGTTGTAAGTATGATCGGTTTTACCGATTGGGATGAACACACGGAGTGGAGAACCATTCATGGTAAGTTAAATTCGTTTTTATATTTTAAGAGACATAGCAATCTATAGGTAAATAATAGCCACCGCCTGCCAAAACGCTAAGCCAATGAGTAGTTTTTTTAAATATTCTGCTGTATTTTTTCTTGTTTTGAATTATTTTTTACTTGCCTAACTTTCGCTTGTTACTTACAATTAAACATATACATTATTTTTTGAATAAGGATTACTAGCAATATCGAGGGTACGGTCACATTACTAGTAATCTTGTTAACCCCTCCAACTAAGCTAAACGTGCTTTTGTTTGGAGTATAAATAAGTAACTGACCTACTTTCCAAACAGAATTACACAGTAAAAATATATATATATGGTTCATGAATCTGTTGTGTGTCAACTATACTGTCCTCTCATACCTAATTTACCTGTATTATGGATACGTTGTAAAAATGACATTTCGAAAAGAGTAACTCTGGAGTTTCTTGCCGACTCTTCTCCATCGAAAACGACCAATTTAGATCCGTGAACTTTTGACGTTAAGTGACCATGTAGGCTATGTGAAATAAAATATTTTCAGTTTGAGTTTTTAATCGAAAACAGCATTAATATGTATTGTGATATTTTTTTATTATTTATGTCAATCACCTTTGTCTCACACTATAAAAATAAAAATAAAACATTATATCCAAACATTAAAAAATTTACATGCACAATTCACAGTTTGAGTGCTTTTTGCGGTCTACCCAAAGGTCCTTGTTCTAAGTTGAGCTATACGTCATTTGACAAATGCTTGCACTGTATGGACAGGCCCACTCAAATCTGTGAGCATCTTTCTTCAAAAGACCGCCTCAGACTGAAACCCACAAGGTTCCCATATAATTAAATCAGTGTAGATTGTATGGACTTTAAAAGAGACGGACCCCTGAGTTTGTTTCGGTGTTTCTTCTCAGGGTAGTCAGTTAGGAAACACCGGCCTCATCTAGTTAATATTTACGGAAAAAAATGACGTGTAAAAGTGTTATTTAATAAACAATTTGCAAAATAAAAATCATTTATCATTTATCACACAACAGATCAAACAATATTTTAACATTAATGTTACGTACGTTGTAATTAATGACATTTTTAAAAGAGTAACCGTGGAGTTTCTTGACGGCTCTTCTCCATCGAAAACGACCAATTTAGAACCGTGCACTAACTTTTGACGTTAAGTGCCCATGTAGGCTATGTGAAATAAAATATTTTGAGTTTTGGTTTTTAATCGAAAACAGCATTAATATTATGATATTTTTTATTATTCATGTAAATCACCTTTGGATCATACAATAAAAATAAAAATAAAAGGTTATATCTAAACATTTTAAAGTTTACATACACAATTCAAACAATATTTAAACATTAAAGTCAGTTAGTCATTAGTTAAAAAATTAACTGAACGTTTTGATTTTCAGGACAAACAATAAAGGAAGCAGGATATGATAGATTCAGCGCAGCAAATCCTGACAACGGCGGTACAGGTCAATATTGCGGTGGATTCTATCGTTCTGGCGAGTTAGACGACATGTTCTGTGATGAAGCGGACGCCTTTATATGTGAAAAGAGTCCTAATTATAATGCTGCATGTACTTAATCACATTTTTTGATTGATCTAACATAGCCTCCATGATTCGGTTTGTATGATGTAAGGAAATAAATGAATTGATGAAAAATACTACACAAATGTTTATTTTATAAATAAAAACCAATTTTATTTGTGAAGAGCTTCTGGCTTTTCTTCTCCTGAAGGTAGAAATTTTACTTTCCACCAATTAACAACAAAGGGCGTACGGCTAAGGAGTGAAATTTCGTGATAGCTAATAAAACCTGGGAGTTTTTAAGTCAATTAAACAAATTATTTATGTACTTATCACGTATTCATCTGTCTTCCTAAGCATGTTTAGTCTAAATTGTCTGGGAGCTAGTGGGATAAACGAAAATTTAACAATGAGTTATATTTAATACAATCTATCGAATAAAACATACGAAAAAACAGTCAAATTAATAGAGCCTAGTAATAATATTATTATATTATATTATACTATATAAAGCTAAATTACCACTCACGTAACACGCAAATACTAGTTATATTATATAAAGCTAGATTACCACTCACTCACTGACTCACTGACATAATTGTTCTCCCAGATGGTGGATGGGGAGGTGGGTATATTTTGACAGATTCGTTAACAAGTAACTCTCAAACCTACGGGAAAAGTGCCAAACCCCCCCTTTTCCCCCCCCTTCTCCCCCCCCCCTATCGTATCTCGGAAACTACGAGACCCGTATTTTTTTCTTTTTACGGATTCGTATAGAGGAGGCTCGGTAAAGTAAAAACCATTTTTCAAAGTCCCCCCCCCCGCCCCCCTTCTCCTCCCCTTTAGGCGGATCTACGAATCTAAGAGACTTGGAACATTTTTTTTTTTCAGATTCATTTAGAGGGGCAATGCTTTAGTCGAAATACTTGTGCAACCCCCCCCCCCCATCACCCCCCCCCCCTCTTTTTTTTTTTTTTTTCACAAGCACGCGAGGTGCTTGCACCTCGCGCAACACGCAAATACTTGATTTAGAGGGGCAATGCTTTAGTTTTTTTCACAAGCACGCGAGGTGCTTGCACTTCGCGCAACACGCAAATACTAAAGCCCCCCCATCTCCCCCCATCACACCCCTTTTTTTTCTTTTTTTTTTCACAAGCACGCGAGGTGCTTGCACCTCGCGCAACACGCAAATACTAGTTATACTGTATAAAGCTAGATTACCACTGACTGACTGACTGACTCACTCACTCACTCATTGACATAATTGTTCTCCCAGATGGTGGATGGGGAGGTGGGTATATTTTGACAGATTCGTAAACAAGTAACTCTCAAACCTACGGGAAAAGTGCCAAACCTCCCCTTTTCCCCCCCCCTTCTCCCCCCTCCCTATCGTATCTCGGAAACTACGAGACCCGTATTTTTTGTTTTTTACGCATTCGTATAGAGGAGGCTCGGTAAAGTAAAAACCATTTTTCAAACCCCCCCCCCCGCCCCCCTTCTCCCCCCCTTTAGGCGGATCTCGGAATCTAAGAGACTTGGAACATTTTTTTTTTCAGATTCATTTAGAGGGGCAATGCTTTAGTCGAAATACTTGTGCAACCCCCCCCCCCCATCACCCCCCCCCCCTTTTTTTTTTTTTTTTTCACAAGCATGCGAGGTGCTTGCACCTCGCGCAACACGCAAATACTAACCCCCCCCCATCTCCCTCAATCACCCCCCCCCCCTTTTTTTTTTTCACAAGCACGCGAGGTGCTTGCACCTCGCGCAACACGCAAATACTTGATTTAGAGGGGCAATGCTTTAGTTTTTTTCACAAGCACGCGAGGTGCTTGCACCTCGCGCAACACGCAAATACTAAACCCCCCCCCCCCATCTCCCCCCCCATTTTTTTTTCACGCAAATACTAGTTATACTATATAAAGCTAAATTACCACTCACTGACTCACTGACTCACTGACATAATTGTTCTCCCAGATGGTGGATGGGGAGGTGGGTATATTTTGACAGATTCGTAAACAAGTAACTATCAAACCTACGGGAAAAGTGCCAAACCTCCCCTTTTCACCCCCCTTCTCCCCCCCCCCCCTATTGTATCTCGGAAACTACGAGACCCGTATTTTTTTTTTTACGGATTCGTATAGAGGAGGCTCGGTAAAGTAAAAACCATTTTTCAAACCCCCCCCCCCGCCCCCCTTCTCCCCCCTTTAGGCGGATCTCGGAATCTAAGAGACTTGGAACATTTTTTTTTTCAGATTCATTTAGAGGGGCAATGCTTTAGTCAAAATACTTCTGCAACCCCCCCCCCATCACCCCCCCCCCCCCTTTTTTTTTTTTTTCACAAGCACGCGAGGTGCTTGCACCTCGCGCAACACGCAAATACTAGTTAAATTATATAAAGCTAAATTACCACTCACTTGTTGGAACTAACGTAATTACATCAATGATGTTGGTATGTGCCTAAAAACACATACATGGAGTTTGTATATGTCCCTCTATAAACTGTTGTAGTTTAGAATAAGTTTTCTAGACAGATGTCAGTTGCTAGTCTGTCCTGATCGTTTTGCCTGTGCGGATGCACAATATATTTGGAATCTAATATGGTATTTTATTGAGTAGTTCACGGAATATCCAACATCACTGACTGACTGACTCACTCATTGACATAATTGTTCTCCCAGATGGTGGATGGGGAGGTGGGTATATTTTGACAGATTCGTAAACAAGTAACTCTGAAACCTACAGGAAAAGTGCCAAACCTCCCTTTTTCACCCCCCCTTCTCCCCCCTCCCTATCGTATCTCGGAAACTACGAGACCCGTATTTTTTGTTTTTTACGGATTCGTATAGAGGAGGCTCGGTAAAGTAAAAACCATTTTTCAAAGTCGCCCCCCTTGCCCCCCTCCTCACCCCCTTTAGGCAGATCTCGGAAATTAAGAGACTTGGAACCTTTTTTTTTTCAGATTCATTTAGAGGAGCAATGCTTTAGTCGAAATAATTGTGCAACCCCCCCCATCACACCCCAATTTTTTTTTTCACAAGCACGCGATGTGCTTGCACCTCGCGCAACACGCAAATACTAGTTATACTATATAAAGCTAAATTACCACTGACTGACTCACTGACATAATTGTTCTCCCAGATGGTGGATGGGGAGGTGGGTATATTTTGACAGATTCGTAAACAACTAACTCTCAAACCTACGGGAAAAGTGCCAAACCTCCCCTTTTCACCCCCCTTCTCCCCCCTCCCTATCGTATCTCGGAAACTACGAGACCCGTATTTTTTTTTACGGATTCGTATAGAGGAGGCTCGGTAGAGTAAAAACCATTTTTCAAAGTCGCCCCCCTTGCCCCCCTTCTCACCCCCTTTAGGCGGATCTCGGAAATTAAGAGACTTGGAACATTTTTTTTTTTCAGATTCATTTAGAGGGGCAATGCTTTAGTTCAAATAATTGTGCAAACCCCCCCCCTCATATCGCCCCCATTTTTTTTTTTCAATGAAAGCACGCGAGGTGCTTGCACCTCGCGCAACACGCAAATACTAGTCATATTATATAAAGCTAAATTACCACTGACTCACTGACTGACTGACTCATTGACATAATTGTTCTCCCAGATGGTGGATGGAGAGGTGGGTATATTTTGACAGATTCGTAAACAAGTAACTCTCAAACCTACGGGAAAAGTGCCAAGCCTCCCCTTTTCACCCCCCTTCTCCCCCCTCCCTATCGTATCTCGGAAACTACGAGACCCGTATTTTTTTTTTACGGATTCGTATAGAAGAGGCTCGGTAAAGTAAAAAACATTTTTCTAAGTCGCCCCCCTTGCCCCCCTTCTCACCCCCTTTAGGCGGATCTCGGAAATTAAGAGACTTGGAACATTTTTTTTTTTAGATTCATTTAGAGGCGCAATGCTTTAGTCGAAATAATTGTGCCACCCCCCCCCCAACCCTCCCCCCCCATTTTTTTTTTCACTAGCATGCGAGGTGCTTGCACCTCGCGCAACACGCAAAAATACTAGTTATACTATATAAAGCTAAATTACCACTGACTGACTCACTGACTCATTGACATAATTGTTCTCCCAGATGATCCCACTCCCCTTCTCTGAAAAGGCTGTAACTTCATAACGGTTAGAGATAGCCATTAGGTGTTTGAACAAATATTATAGTAGGCGTCGAAACCTGTCCGGTGGTACGTAGGGCCTGAGTAGAGCGAACCTGCGAGACCGAGTGGAGTGAAGGGGAGAGGTGGCGTGTGAAGCGAGCCGGCAACCTCCGATTACAACGTTTAACGGAATCCACCGGATTGTGCGCACAACATCAGTATTGTGCGCACAATCCGGTAGATTCCACCAGGCTAAACCAAGACGACACAAAACATCGATCTAACCCATCAACAGTACCTAATGACTACTAGCGACTTCTAACAAACGAAGTGCAAAGTAGGTACCAGTGCTGTCACTCAAATTAAGGGTTTACGATATCTGTCTGTATGCTTGTAGCTAAGTAGAAGCTACAAGCAAACAAGTTCGACTAAGCTAGGGTTACCATGTGACATGCGTTTGCCGCATTTAACAGGCATGTTAAGGTTAAGACAGGCGCGAGGCGTGCGGCCGGCATTGGTCTGAGACAGGCATTTTTAAATGTTGCGCCCGCGCGTGATTCGCGCTTGCATTTGTATGACACCGCGCCGGGCCGCAGCGGTGAGCGGCAGATAACATATATTTTTCTGAAAGCTTAACTTCAAAGTGGTGCAATTTTCTCAAAAGTAGGGAATTGAATGGTGACATTACAGAATTCATGAAAATCCGCCAGTTTGTGTTCTCTATTTTGGCACACAATGCGAACGTAGAACGTAGGTACGTTTTCTCTCGTCAACGCCCAGTAGAGTAAAGAAAGAAATCGGGTGACAACTGAATCAGTAAAAGCAATATTGATTACTCAGGAAAATTACAAAACTGTATCTTGTGAAGATTTTTACGTTTATGTGTTAGTTAGAAAAGCAAGAACTATTAAAAAAAAATAATGTCCTCTGACAAATATCAGTAATAAATATCCTTCTTCATTATTATCTGTTGGCTTTTACTTGTTACCTACAGCGTTTTGCTTTAGACAGGCATTTTTCTGAAAATTCAGGCATTTTAGGTACCATAGACAGGCAGCCCTCTATTTACATAATTATGGTAACCCTAGACTAAGCTAACCTATCTGTGACTCTTAGTGTGTGGCATCTTATTTGGAACCGTAAAATAAAACAGTTTCATAAGAAGACATCTGACGCCATCTAGCGGATTGTGCGCATAACATTTAGCCAACCATGTAAAGCCTGCAATACATGTTGGCCGAGCGTAGGCCAACGCGAGCGTTGGCAAATAGGTACAAGGCAAGAAATAAAGTCCACACGTTCGACAAGTTCGTCGAACGCCAATGCAGACGACCAATGTAGAAGAGGGTCTGTAGAGCTGCCCACACGTTGGCCGAGCGCAGGCGAGCGCCTTTGATTTGTTACCAAAAACCGATACCGATCCGAAGTGAGGCAAGTGATCACGAGCAACGGCGAGCGAAGATAAGTTGCATCAAATGAGCTCTATACACGTTGGCGCTGGCCTTCACTCGGCCAACTAGGCAAGTGACACCGAGCGATAGCAAGACAAGGCAAATATACCGTCTACATGTTGGTATTGGCCTTCACTCGACAACGCTCGGCCAACATATATTGCAGGCTTAATATACACGACATCAACAATCGATAACGAATTGAAACAGTACCTATAGTCTACTAGCGCCATCTAAAAAATAACGTGCGAAGCACCTATGCTGGCAATCAAATAACAGGTTAAGAATGTCTAATCATGCGTGGTCCGAAGGGGGGTCACAGGGGACATGACCCCTCCACAAACTTTTTACAAATTAAAAAAATTGGCCAAGTGCGAGTCGGACTCGCCCATGATTGTGATGGGTTCCGTAGTAACTATACTAATATAATATACTTAATATATTTATTTGAAAAAAAAACGACAAAACCTTACAAATTTCTTAAAACTAGCTTATTTACAATTTTTACAACTACGCCAAATAACTTTGTTTTTCATAGTATTTGTATAAATTACAAAGTTATATTTGCGGTTTTAGAAAATATACTGTATCTCAAAAACTGCTGATTCGATCTCATCAAACTAATTTTGCTTGAAAGTTTACATTAAGATCTACAACATATGGTTTTTTTAGATTTTTCACTTCATTATTATAGAAGTTAGAGGGGGGGGGACACACATTTTAACACTTTGGAAGCGTATATCTTTTAAACGATTAACTTTATGAAAAAGTCATTTTAGAAACCTTAATGTCATTGTCAGACAAAGACTTCAAAAACCCCTCCAAACTAAAATCTTAATTTTTTACTGGACGCCCTAGAAAAATATATTTTCGAAGTTGAAACAAAACCAACGATGTTAGTTATGGTTTTTATTTAATGATAACATTATAGAGCGCTATATTTTTTAATATACCTAGTCCCCTTCTTTTATTAAATCAACACTATAAAAACAATGAGATGAAATACCATAAGAAGTTAATACAGATCGTTCTTTTTAGCACCTGTAAGAGCAATAAGTGTCCAGAGAATAAGGACACTTATTGCATTACATTACAGGTAAAATCATCCTGGATGACCCCGGGCGCTTGGCAATCTAGGACAAATCCGGGGAAACCCAGACGGATGGCCGAGTTTCCCCGGATAAGCCGATAAAAACCAGGCCCGGGTCGATGGCACGTCATGTTAAGCCATTGCATGCTGGTGTTGCGGGAATGTTCTAACGAGACACCGCAGCCCCGGACCACAAGGGCAACTGAAGGAACAGGGTAGTTTTTTTTTTCAGTAAATGCCTGACACTCCCTTTCGCTAAAAATAGAATTTATTTATTTATTTATAACAAAATCCACAGCTCTTAAACAATTTATTCACTAGTGACAACATGTAGAAAATGGTGTATAGTGCAATAAAGTCAAATTTACTCATTATTAGTGAACCCCCCTCCCCCAAATGTAGACTGCAATCGCGCCTCAGTCTAACCTGTACCCTTGTGGCTAGAAAGAAGCCACGAGCAAACAAGTTAGACTAAGCTATCTATGACTCTTGGTGTAGGGTATCCCATTCGGAACCGTAAAAAACACAGTTTTAACACACATAACGCCATCTAGCGAATTGTGCACACAACGCTAAGCCTCCACACACACATGACATGTGTAACACAGATGACATCAAACATTGATAACGAATCAACAGTGCCTATAGACTACTTGAATAGGTTACTTCTAGGCAAGCGTGCTTCATCTTCAATCAGACGACCACATCCTCGCTTAACATCAGGTGAGATGGAGGTCAAACGTACCTAAGAGTAACGTCAATGCAGCACTATATACTGCCCCCGATGTCATAATTACAGTAAGTCGTGTTACTGGTATTATGGCATTTTTTACAGTACTGTGATCCTTAAATAAAGTCCTATAAGGAACATTTTTTTTGTGTTGTAAGGCTTGGTTTCCCTACACACCAGCTAACCAAGGGTTGATACTTGAAGATGAGACTTATGGCCTGAGTTCTATCACATGATGAGGATACAATAGAAATAAAACATACAGGTTGGTCGGGCATGCCGCAATTGTGGCGGTAAGACCCCTCTTTGAGGAGTGGCTAGATCGGCGTCACGGCGTCCTTACCTACCGCATGACGCAGGTTCTCACCGGACACGGAAGTTTAGGGAGGTAGCTCTGTCTTATGGGGAAGGACGAAACGCCTGGGTGTTACCACTGCGAGGATCGTCCTGAGGACACAGTAGAGCATACGGTGCAAGACTGCCCCGCTTGTGCAGAGTACCGACGTGTCCTCAGGGCGGCGATAGGCGGAGACCTCTCGCGCCCGTCACTGGTCGAGGCCATGCTACGGGGCGAGACGGAATGGGAAGCGGTCGCCTCCTTCTGCGAAGTAGTCATGCTATCGAAGGAGGAGGCGGGCCGCGTGAAGGAGAGAATGGCGTCCTCCCTCCAGCCCAGCCGCAGTGGTAGACGCCCACGGCATCGGACGTCGGCCTACGATCTCCGGCCACCGTAGGCGCGGGCATGCGGACAGCGAGTAAAGGGCAACTAGCTATCCGACCATGGACCATGCCCGGGTCGACGGCGCGTTGTATTCCACGCGCGCCTCAAAGAGCGTCAGCAATATGACGAGGCCCCCCCTGTAGAGGGCCAAAGCCTGCCGGGGTCGTGGGACTTATCCCATTACCGTGACTCCGGAACGTTAAGGGCTATTGAAGGAACACCGTGGATTTTAGTCAGTACAAGTCTGACAGTCCCTCCGGCCCTGCCCGGGGTGGGAGGACTTATTTGGTGATTTTAACACGTTAATTTGGGAATACCTTCATTATGCGTACGGCTAAGGAGTGGAATTCCCTGCTGGGGTCTGTGTTTCCTGATAGCTATAACCTAGTCTTTAAGTCAAGAGTGAATAAGTTACTTTTAAGTAAGCGTGCTCCATCTTCGACTACATCATCACTGACCATCAGGTGAGATGGTGATCAAACGCGAGCCTATAATAAATTAAAAAAATAGTGAGACCAATCAGATTATGTATCTACTAAGTACTTATATAAAATTAAGTTAAGTGTTTTTAATTCTCCTTATCCGAATCATCTTCGTCCGTTACAGCTAAAGCATCACGTGTGGTTCCATCATGCCTCATACTTAAATATTCTTGATGATATCTCTTTGGTATTATATTTTTGTTGCATAGCTCCTGTAAATCTTTGTATTTAGCTGCTGAAATTTTGAGCTCTTCGACGTATAAATGTGTGGGTTCTTTTTGGACAATAGCACTGTTTGCTCTGGGTTTGATGATGAAATCCATACTAATTTCGTAATTGTCACTATCTTCAAAACAACCGTATTTAAATTTAACAATAGTGTTCAGTCCTACAATAGGCCAGTGCAACGCTAACTGGGTGGTCTGAACTTGTCCACGGTTCGTGGAGCCCTACCGTTGCTCTCAATAATACTTACACAATAATCTACAGTCTCGTCAATATAATATTACCACTAACCTTCTGAGCTGATGACGACAAGCGAGGATCCTTTCGATCGCGTCCGTGTGTGGTGTGTATGTAAGTATGAAATGAGTAAGTGAAAGGTATAGTGAAAGTCAAGTGTAGATGGACGGAGGTTCTCAAATGCAGGTCCTCCCAACGCGGTCTATCAGCAATCGCAGCACAAACTTCGCACCAGATTGAAGCAGCTATCACTACTTATTTCCACCAAATGCGCGTGCCACGAGGTGGCCACCAACCGGCGATGAGTCCAAAAATATCCCGGGGTTTTCGTCAAACGGGAATTACAAATTCAACCAATTGATAATCGCGACCCAATTATCGGTTACACCAGGCGATTCCAAACGATATTTCACCAATTATAATTAACTCAACAAGTCCGCCGCGGACATTTTTTCCAAGAGAGCAAAATCTATCTGTCAAGTGAAAAAGTAATGTTAAGATCAAATTTCTTTATGTCAAAAGGGTGCGTTCGGAAACGCTCGGTACTAAACATCTACCCCCCCCCGGACGGGCCTACCCGTACGCTAATCAATTGGAAGTCTTGACAAGGTTGCAAATTTAATACAGCTTCAATGCGGCCAAATACCGTAGCTTGTTCCTCAAAAGTGAGAACGGTGTCTCCCAACAATCTCCGCCAGCGTCCCTTTGCCGCTTTCACCGCGGCCCCAAAAATACCCCCCCAATGGGGGGCAGGCTGGCGGGTCAAACAACCAAGTGACCCCTCGGCGGGCCAAACTATTACGAATGTCAACCTGGTTCTCATTAAGGAAGGCGTATACCTCCTTCAAATAGTTACTTGTACCCTTGTAATTCGTACCGCAATCAAACCCAATCAAGGAAGGTAACCCACGGCGAGACACAAATCTTTCCAAAGTCGCCTCAAAGGCCTCTGTCGAGAGGGAGGTTACCAGCTCCAATGTACTGCCTTGGTTGACAGGCAGACAAACACACAAATAAGCCTTAACAATCTTACTATTACGAAGGGTGGACGTCTTCAACAAAGGGGGACCAACAAGTCCATTAAGACGCCAGCAAAGGCCCTCGCCTCATTGACGCGATCAGCCGACAAAATCCAAAATTCTCGCTGCAGAATGGCCAACAGCGCATTGCAACCGGCATGCGAGTTCTTAACGTGACAATCAGTCACCAACAATTAAACCAAGTGGCCCTCCTTGGGCAAAAAAAGGGGGTGACGGGCCCCATAAGGAAGGCTAGAGAGCCTCAACCGTCCTCCAACATGGTTTCCCGAAGTGGCTCGTCCCAACCAAGTTCAGTTATAACAAGGGCAGGAGCACCAATTTTAGGGTACGGACAACTCACAAGGGTGATTTCAAACCAGGTCCTTCCCTCAACAGTGGTGTCAGCCGGTTCGCCAATTCCCCAAATCTTGCCTGAAAGGTCATTCACCTTCAGGCCAACCTGTCCCGCTAACCAAGACGACAAAAGGCAACCCCGGACTCCCGTGCCCAAAATGGCACGGACCACAATTGAGTCACTCAAGGGTCCCCAGACCTTGACCGAGGCCGTTGGTAACAAAACCGTCTTGATCGGGGGGGTCCTTTAGCGGGCAGGCGTCAATCTCTTAGTGATGCCTGGGCGGCGACCGATCGCCGCATCCAGGCTGCCTTCGTTCACGACGAGGCCAACAATCAAAATATTCGTCCGCGCGGTGTCCCGAGCCGCTCGCCATCACTGGTGGGGCATATCCCACCGGATGCCCGAATGGCGGAGGGCGCGACTCCAGCCGGGGACGTTCCGCCAACGGAGGGGAAAGGCAGCGGCGCCGACCCGGCCACTGCTGCCTAGCAGCCAATGCGCGTTTTCCCTGACGAGGGAAGACCAAATGGCGCTCGTGGGGCTCCCGTTCAACTTGCGCGGGGGGTGGAGTGCGGCGTACAGAATCGCGGGTCTCAGCCCGGTGCTCGTCTCCGGGGTACCCCCCCCTGCGCGAATCCTCCTCAGAAGATGGTCTGCTGGAGCGGTTCGCGTTGGCGCACAAAATCTCCAAGTGGGACCCCTTACAAATTCTACACGGGCGGGGGTCGGGACAGTCCCGATGAAAGTGGGCCCCCAAGCACGAAAAGCACAAACGGCGTGCGTTGACAATACGGCGGCGGGCACTTACGTGCAAATTCAAAAAATCCGGGCAACGCGCCATGACATGCCCCGTTGCCTTACAAAAGTCACAATGATAAGGACTCCAGGCGCCAGCAAAACGGGGGGCGGGGCGATCATCAACAGGCCCCCTAGCCCGAGGACTCCGGGCGCCAGCAAAACGGGGGGCGGGGCGATCATCAACAGGCCCCCTAGCCCGAGGACTCCGGGCGCCAGCAAAACGGGGGGCGGGGCGATCAACAACAGGCCCCCTAGCCCGAGGACTCCGGGCGCCAACAAAACGGGGGGCGGGGGGAACATCAACAGGCCCCCGAGCCCTAGTCCGTCCCTGGTCTCTAGGCTGAGAAGGTAGTGGGGGTGACCCCGTGGCGCCACGAGTGTTATCCGAAAACCGACACTCGTCTTCCAAAAATTTGAGGAGGTCGTCAAAGGGGGGAAGATGGGTGGCACTATCCCCACCATACTTCTGCTCAAAACGTGACCTCAACTCCGCGGGGAGCAACTGCAGCACTATGTGCACCAACAAGTAGGACCAATGTTCTACCGGTAACTCCAAGCGTCTCAAGGCGTTGGTCGCTGAGACCAACGGGTTCAGCAAGTCAGTGCGCAACGTCGACCTGCTGACAATGGCCGGTAGCCCCAAAATCTGGTCGATGTGCACATCAGCCAGGCAGCGCTTGTTCTGATACCGTCGGCAGAGAAGCTCCAGAGCGGTCGGGTAAGAGGAATCCGTCACCGGCAAGTGCTGCACCAAGGCTCTGGCTTCGCCCTCCAGGACAGACAATAAATAGGCCAGCTTCTGGGCAGGTCCGAGGTCCGAGCGTGCATCTACAAGACTTTTAAAAAGATTTAGGAAGCCCAGCCAGTGGTCCAAGCGACCGTCAAAATGTGGCAGCTCCAGGGTGGGCAGCCTACTCAATAGTCCAGGGCCTGCAACAACAGGGGTCTGCAGCTTGGCCGCATCAGGCACCCGACTCTTCAAAATTTCCCGCGCTCGTAGACATATGACATCCCCCAGGTGGACAATCTGGTCATAGTCACCCAAAATCTTATCGCGGGCTGTCTGATCCATCACCCCCAAATCCACGTCCATGATGTACTCGTTGAAGCGCGTGAGCGCAGCATCAGCTGACTTGATCCTCTCAATCACTTGCCCATACCGAGCAAGGGTGAGCTCTTCCAATTCCACACGCTCAACCGTTGCAGCTGCCGATGTGAACCATCTCAACTGTGAGGTCAATCCGGCAGCAGACTCCCAGACTGCCCTTAATGAGGCCATTGCACCAATCAAATATTAATACAAAACACCAATCAACAACCAACAATCAAATATTAAACAAACAGCAATGACTTGTTAGCCGACCAAATAATCTCAACAAAATAAAAATTCAAATTAAATTATTTCAAGTCCAAATCCGACCCTGTACTTATTCCAAGTATGAATCTAGCTTGGTACAGATGGCTAGTTACAAAATAAATAACAATTCAATGTATATATTGTGCAGGATCACACCAATAAACATCAATAAGCACAACAATTGTCTGTATAATATTGAGCCGGAGAATCTCTATCAACACAGTCCAATAACTACTATAAACAACAACCAATACACACAATTCAAGTCTTGTTTTATTAGACTATGTGTAATTATTATTTAGATAACCTTTTAAATTCAGATCAGTGACTTTCAATTATTAATTGCAACAAATACCAAATTATGTACCAAAATACAACCTAATAATTCCCAATTTCACAAATAAATCTTACCTGTCAATGCAATAAAAGAGGCTACAGTACAAATTACAAATACAACTTCAATTGATTCAACTACAATTAGATAGCCCGGATGACATGGTAATATATTCAAAACTTATTAAGTTATAAGTTGTGTTAGGTAATCAAACCAAAGTTACTTTCAAAACTTCCAATTAAACCAGTGGATCTTATATTATAAGAGCCACGCCTGCTACCAGAATGTACTATGTGGATTTTATATTAAAACCACGCTCTGCTACCAAATGTTCAGTCCTACAATAGGCCAGTGCAACGCTAACTGGGTGGTCTGAACTTGTCCACGGTTCGTGGAGCCCTACCGTTGCTCTTAATAATAGTACTTACACAATAATCTACAGTCTCGTCAATATAATATTACCACTAACCTTCTGAGCTGATGACGACAAGCGAGGATCCTTTCGATTGCGTCCGTGTGTGGTATGTATGTAAGTATGAAATGAGTAAGTGAAAGGTATAGTGAAAGTCAAGTGTAGATGGACGGAGGTTCTCAAATGCAGGTCCTCCCAACGCGGTCTATCAGCAATCGCAGCACAAACTTCGCACCAGATTGAAGCAGCTATCACTACTTATTTCCACCAAATGCGCGTGCCACGAGGTGGCCACCAACCGGCGATAAGTCCAAAAATATCCCGGGGTTTTCGTCAAACGGGAATTACAAATTCAACCAATTGATAATCGCGACCCAATTATCGGTTGCACCAGGCGATTCCAAACGATATTTTGGTGAAATTATAATTAACTCAACAGGTCCGCCGCGGACATTTTTTCCAAGAGAGCAAAATCTATCTGTCAAGTGAAAAAGTAATGTCAAGATCAAATTTCTTTATGTCAAAAGGGTGCGTTCGGAAACGCTCGGTACTAAACAAATAGGATTATTTTTATGTAATTGCATCACTCTTAATGAATTAAAATTAATTTTAAATTTAACTGGCAATAAAGCTTTATAAAAGGACTTCCAATCCATTAAGTCCATTCCATTATGTCTCCATACTTTAAAACATTTACAATATAGCTTTTAGGATTATATCTAGCATTAGTTATCATTGTTGGCCAGTCAGAAGGAGCCCATACTGTTTTATTACGAACAAAACTTTCAATGGTGCTATGAATGGAGTCAACAGGCATCATAGTGTGTCCAGGTAAAAGGTAAGTTACCTGTTCGGTCCTACAATCAGCCAGTACAACGAAACTGGATGGCCGAACTGTCCACGATTACGTGGAGCTCTAACGTTGTTTTACAAACAATAGGCTCTCAGGCCTTGTTCGGATAATAATAATCACTTACCCTCTGAGCTGGAGACGACAAGCTTCGACCTTCCTCTGGTCACGTCCATGTGGTATGTGTTAGTGTGTAATTGAAATGTGTAATGTTGTCAAGTGTTGGTGGACGGCGGTCTCCAAAGACGCAGGTCTTCACAACATGGGCCAGGCAGCATTCACAGCGCGCCACAGGCCGTATTTTAGCACCAATTCACAATTACTTTCAACAAAGTTCGCGTGTCAGTCAATTTGACTTCATTCGGCGTTATTGTTCAAAAATATCCCAGGTTTTTACTCAATACGAGATTACCACTCCAATAAATCGTTAATCGCGACAAAATTGTCGGTTGCAAAGGGCGATTTAACTTGATTTACAATTACAACAATAAAATCAAGGTCCCAAACGGTGGACTTTTTTCTAACAGGAAGCAAAAAGGTTATGTCAAGTCATGTCAAAGACAAGACCATAGATAATTAATTGCCATACCAAAAAAACGCGTTCGGTTACACATATCGGACGGAACATTACCTTTATTTATGTAATTGTTATTGCGGTTTTCAAGAAATGAATTAACATTGAAATCATGACAGTTTCTATTTTGCTCGGCACAGCTGTCAGAATAAAGATTAACAACAATATGGGTACTTTTTTGGTCCAACATTTACTTTCATTATAGTATGCATATCGACGGTTGAAAGGCTAATTGATCTAAGCGACATTTTGTAAAACTTGCAGGAGGACGGATCAAAGTTATTTATTTTGAAAAAAAATTCATAAAAAAACAACCATTTAATAGACTTTTATTTATTTAATACAGTATATCTCTAATTAAGTAAGGAAGTTGTTTAAGTTATTACTGTTGAAAATTGTGTATTATTTTAGAAAATTTATGTTGGTTAGCCCAAAATGCATCAAATTTAGTTATTTTTTGAGAAAGGCAAAATGGTTCAAATGCCTACCGTAAATAAAATAGCTGAAAGTAAACTAGCTCAAGTTTTAACCTAGAATAAAATAAAACGAGAGAAAATGAATTTAGCGCCAAGACAACTGACGGTTGAATATACCCAATGAGCATAAGCAACATGATGGTGTTGCACCAGAGTGAAGTAGTTTGATGCAGATGCCCATTAGAGGGACTGCAGGATGAAACAAAATTAACCCTTACTAGATTATAGTAGATATTGATGCTTAGGCTATCATAATTCAAAATATTTTTGTGTAGAGGTATCATTCAAGATGTTGATGCAATATGTTTTGGAACAAGGTATTAGATAAGGTGGTATTTCATCCTAAGCCTAGGTAGTAGTATCACTAATTACGGAAGCCAGAGAGGCGGAGCTGTACAAGGAGTACAGAGCAGCGAAGACCGTCCTCAAAGAAGAAATCCGGGGCCAAAGATCTGACCCGCAAGGAGATGTTGGGGACTCTTAATCGAGACCCGTGGGAACGTCCATAGAAAATGGTGCGGGGCAAACTCCGCACCTGGGCTCCCCCGCTGACACAGTCTCCGGCCCCGATTAGTAGAGGACGTGGTGAGCACTCTGTTCCCCTCGCGAGGTGGGCATACTCCCCCAACCATGGCTCCGCCACTTGCGGTACCCGACCCGGGCCACAGTGACGACAACGCTCCAGAAGTGAACGAGGTAAACCTGAGAGTGGCGGTACGCGGGCTGAATGCCAAAACTACCGCCCCGGGACCCGACGGCTTCCCTGGCAAAGCCTGGATCCTGGCCTTGGAGCCTCTCGAGCCTTGAGGCTAACAGTTGACTGTTAGGGTTCTTTAACGCATGCTTGGAGAAGGACCAGTTCCCGCTTCGTTGGAAGCCGGGAAAACTGATCCTACTCAAGAAACCGGGGCACCCGGGGTGCCATATCGGCCTATTGTGCTGCTCGACGAAGTGGGCAAAATCTTTGAAACAGTTATTGCAAACCGCCTCGTTGGCCGGATCTTGCGGATAGCCAAATTGGTTTCCGCAAGGGGCGCTCGACGGTGGATGCAATCATGCGTGTGAGGACTCTCTCGACATGGCCAATGCCTTTAACACCCTGCCCTGGAGTTGCATACGGGAGGCACTCCCGTATTACCGGATGCCAACCTACCTCTGTCGTGTGGTTGAGGCCTACCTGACGGACAGGGCCGTCATCTAATCTGGTCACCAAGGAGAGTGGAAACGACGAGAGATGTCATGCGGTGTCCCACAGGGATCGATTCTGGGGCCACCCTTGTGGAACATCAGTTACGACTGGGTGTTCGCCAACCTTCCTACGGGCGTCAGCGTAGTCTGCTACACTGACGACACGCTGGTCCTGGCGCATAGAAGGTCACACCAGGCGGCGGCCGAAGTGGCGATGCGAGGGGTTGCGACGGTCGTAGAAAGGATCTGACAACTGGGACTCGAGGCGGCTCTGCACAAGTCCGAGGCCATGTGTTATCATGGCCGTCGGAACGCGCCACCTTCGGGTTCCCAAATAACGGTGGGAAGGGTTCGCATCGGCGACGAGACGACGATGAAGTACCTGGGACTTGTCCTCGACAGCCGGTGGAACTTCGTCGAACACTTCCGACGTTTGGCTCCAAAACTGGATCGGGCGGGGGCTGCACTCAAGCGGCTCTTACCCAATCTAGGAACGCCAAACGCCTCCTGCCGAAGGCTATATGCGGAGATTGTGAGGTCCATGGCCCTCTATGGGGCCCCTCTGTGTTCGCTGAATCTGCTGCGGCGATCAGCTCACCAGATGGTGGCGTCTCAGAGGGTCATGGCTATCCGGATGATCCGGGGATACCGCACGATCTCTGGGGTGACGACGAACCTCCTTGCCGGATTGCTGCCGTGGGATCTGGAGGCGGTAGCCCCCGCGCACGTG
Organism: Tholera decimalis; assembly: GCA_943138885.2. NCBI lineage: Eukaryota > Metazoa > Arthropoda > Insecta > Lepidoptera > Noctuidae > Tholera > Tholera decimalis. The sequence continues at coordinate 5,174,271 of OW964572.2, forward strand.
CATGATTGGCGCGTGGATGTACTAAACCGGGGTGAAACTCCGCTACCGCGGCAAGTCGCGGCTCAGCGGATAGAGCTCCGGTGCGATCTCACGGCAGCATGGAAAGAGCGGCTGTCGCAACCGAAGGCTGGGCACGCCGCAAACGCGGCTATAATTACCCTTCCACCTGACGCAGGTGCTGACCGGACATGGCTGTTTCGGGAGATACTTGTTTCGGATACAGCGGGAGGACACGTAGTCCGGGTGTCGTCATTGTGAGGACCACCTGGAGGACACGGTGGAGCATACGGTCGAGGTGTGCCCTGCTTGGGCGGATCACCGTCGTGTCCTCATAGAGGCGGTCGGCGGCGGAGACCTCTCGCGCCCTGCTCTGGTTCAGACCATGGTGCAGAGCGAGAGGGAATGGGATGCAGTCGCTTCCTTCTGCGAAGCAGTCATGCTAGCAAAGGAGGAAGCCGAACGCGCGAGGGAGAGGCAACAGAGGGTTGCCTCTCCCTCCTTCTCGCCCCAGCCTCCGTGGGAGACGCCCCGGGCGTCGAGGATCGCGAGCCGATTTCCGGCCACCGTAGGCGCGGGCCTGCGGACGGCGAGCAGGGTCGCTCACCGTCCGGTAACGACCAGGCTCGGGTCGATGGCACGTCGTGTTCAAAGATCTGTCAACGCCAGTGACGGGGCCTTATAGAGCCATTGCCTGCCGGGGTTTGCGGGAAAGTTCTATAGAGATACCGCGGCCCCGGAACTTTAGGGCAGCCGAAGGAACAGGTGGGTTTTTAGTCAGTAGAAGTCTGACACAGCCTTCCGCTTAACCCAGAGAAGAAGGAAGAAGTCATTCCATGATTTTCACACCCAGAAAAAAAAGGTAGTAGTATCACCACGGAATACATTGTACTTTAGTATCACTTTCCAAATAAAACAACAAATAAATTGTTATTAGTTAGTGTTACTCAAAATAGCCGAAGTGACATTACTGATTATCCTTAATAGACGCTTAATGGATCAAGAGACATAGTTAATTAATATAACTTAATGCAAAATGGTTCAAGTAACACGGTTTTTTTAATGTAGTTGAATGCAAAATGGGCCAAACGACAAAATCACAATCATGGCGAAAAAGCCAAATGCCTTAATAGACACACGTTATAAAAGTTTGAAAAATCAAAATAGCTTAAGTCATCGAGTCCTCAAATATGTCTAATTTTGTGTCGTATAGATCAATGAGCTTAGAAATGAGGCCTGTTTTGCAGTGGGTGCTAAGCGCCAAAAAAGTAGTCAAAAAAATTTGAAACCTGACTCAAACGATGGAGAAAAATTTGCTGATTCCGAATATGTATATAACTCAATATCGCAAAAAATGTCGCTTAGATCAATTAGCCTTTCAACCGTCGATTCTATTCTATTCTATTTTTTGTTAATGGCAAGTGGAGCCGATGTCGACTATTCTGCCAATGTCTAAAGTAAATTGGAAAAGCAAGTGTGTATGATTAGAGACAAAATGGAATTAGAAAAGAAAAAAGACAAAAGGTCAATTCAGAACAGGAATGGTAGTCACTGTTTCTTCAATTGGTACGGTTGAACTTGTTGGGTTAGTACAGGACTGAAACAAACAAAGAATAAAAATACATAAATATTATAGTTGTTAAACGATTACATAATATTATACCTCAACCATACAGACAATGTTTGGTACTCCGGCTTACAGTTTTATATTGTTGTGGCGGATGAAACTCATCAGCGCCACAAGCAGTTCTGGTGAAGGGAATGTTAGAAGGGAAGAGAAGTTAATGGGAAGAGGGATCTTGAATTTCGGGAGACGGTTATATAAATCTGAAGATGGAACGATATTTGGGCAATTAAAAAATATGTGATCCAGTGTGCCTTCTTCCAGGCCGCATTCGCATAGAGATGAGTCCCGAACACGGATTTTTTCTAGGAACACAGGAGTGCAACAAAAACCCAAGCGGATTCTACAGAGGGCGGAGATAATTGATTTCGACACCTTTTTGTATGTGTAGAACCAAGGTTTCGGCCTGATATATGGTTGCACAGCATAAAAGAATTTGCCTTTTTTCTTCCCAGTCGTGTTCCACTGCTGTTGCCAGGAACTATAAAGGTTCTCTTTTGGGAGGTTCAATAAATCATAGCCCTGATAGGCGTTGTGACCGAGGTCGGCTGTAGGAGACGAACATGCACTTTTGGCCAAGGCATCGACGTACTCGTTGCCTCTGATGCCACAATGGCTGGGTATCCAAACCAGCTGAACATCCTTTTGGCTATTACTGCACGAGAGAAGGGATTTTTTAATTTTTAAAATAAGCGAACTGTGTAATTTATTTTTGAAAGGGTTTTGAGCTAGGGTTTGGAGACAACTTAGGGAGTCAGTAAAAATAACGGCTTTATCAATGCGGTGGGACTCGATAAAAAGACATGCTTCCAATAAAGCCACACACTCGCCTGTGAATACAGAAGCTTCCTTGGGGCATTTATACTGCAATATGATCCTGGAGTCTTCGAAGAACACTGCAGCTCCTGTATGACTAGAGTCGGTAGATTTCGAAGCGTCTGTAAAGAATCTCTGGAAGCCGTTCCATCGTTCTCCCACAGACGCGTTGAACATCGAATTCGCTGCGGGGGAATTTTTGTGTATACCAATGTTGAAGTGGATTTTTGGGATGAAACACAAGACTTTGTAATCGAAATGAAAGAGGGGTAATTTGGGATATTGTACGATTGGGTATTCTAAATATTGAGTTAGACGAAAGTGTTTGAGGATTAAAGGGATTTCCTTATTTTTCCAATAATTTGAGGTTCTGCTTATGGAATTCAGTTCATTTAATTTGGTGATAAGGGGATGGGTAGATCTACAAATTACCCTAGACAAGAAACGGGAGGCTAGGTACTGTCGCCTTAGAGCTAGGGGAGGTTCAGCGCATTCGACCTGCAACGCACCGATAGGCGAGGACTTCATACATCCAGAAATTATCCGAAGACACTTAGACTGAACCCTGTCAAGTCCAGCCAAAGCACCTTTGTTGCATGGGGTTAAGTGGAACGTGCCATAGTCCAAAATACTGCGAACTAGGGCATTGTAAACTAGTTTCATGGTGTACGGGTGAGCACCCCACCAGACGCCCGCAAGTACTTTTAAAATTGAGATGACACGTTCACATTTGCTGATTAGGTGGTTCATGTGGTGTTTGCCAGTTAATTTTGCGTCAAGGAAAACGCCCAGAAATTTGACCTTATTTACCAGCGGGATGTTTTTCTCCGAGATGGCTACCGAGATTTGTGGGATTGTTCTCTTGCGGGAAAAGACTACTGCCGAGCTTTTGGGTGCAGATAATGTAAGACCGCGATTTGAAAGCCAATCATTAAGAGAATCCAGTGAGAGGCACAGAGATGACGCGGCGTCCATGATGGAGGGGCGTGACACATACAGGACTAAGTCGTCAGCGTACTGTAAGATACAACAGTCAGTATTTAGGCAGGAGCCAATGTCAGCTGTGTAAAGATTATAAAGAAGAGGGCTGAGGACGAAGCCCTGCGGGAGTCCTCTCCAAGTCATCCTTTTATCGAAGTCCTCTCCCTGGACCCTCAAAACTAAAGAGCGAGACCAAAGTAGTCCACATATACATTCGATCATCTTAACCGGAATACTCAGCTGATGCAGTTTCTGCCTGAGAACGGGAAGAAGAACGTTATCGTATGCGGAGGAAATGTCTAGGAAAGCAGCAACAACTGACTCGTTTTTGGAGAACGCCAAACGGATATCCGTGACTAGAATTGCCACACTGTCCATTGTGCTGAGCCCCTTCCTGAAACCAAACTGGTAGTTCGGCAGTAAGTCTCTGGATTCTACTATCCATTCTAATCGGTTTTTAATAAGGTGCTCTAGTAATTTTGCTAAGACTGAGGACAGGGCGATAGGTCTAAGGCCATTAGGGTCATCCACGTGCTTGCCAGGTTTAAGCAGAGGGATAATAATTTGTAGTTTCCATTGGTCTGGAACCCAACCTTGGTTATAACAGAAATTTATTAAATCTAGGTAATATATTTTTGCTTTTTTGCCTGCATGAGTCATAAAAGAATATGGTATCCCATCAATACCAGGTGCTGAGTCCTGGACATGTTTGAGCACAACATCTAGTTCTTCCAATGTAAATGGCGCGTCAAAAGGGTCATCAGATTCAGTAAGGCATGGCAAGCTATGGCACTCAGACAGGAGCGGAACGTAAGGTGGAGCAATTTTGTCAAAAAAAAGTTCAGCTGTTTCCCTAGCGATGGGTGAAGATACTGAAAGAGTACACCCACGTCTAAACCTATTAATATTCTTCCACATGAGTGAAATTGGAGTGGAGGGTGATAAGGACGAACAGAATTTGACCCAACCCGCACGTTTCTTTCTACGGAGAAGGCGTTTGGATCTCGCATAAACCTGTAAATAAGCCATCAGATTTTGGGTGTTCAAACTCTGTTACGGCCAACTCTTTTAACGCCATCGCGTATTATATTCCTAACATTATTTTGGATTAAGAATTTTCCAAAGTTCACAGGATGTAATGTTGTTCCAGCATTTGGTTGGGTTTCAATTCGAGATACATGAACTATATATGGACCCTTATCCGTTACGGAGTATCTAATCCGACCAATTTGGCTTTTAGGTTGTTTGCTTGGTGGTGTGGGTATAGGAGCTTCATCGTCAACAGGACGTTTTCGTGAATATTGTGTAGTTGGAGTCGAGTCCATGCCTGCGATGTTACAGACTACATCTGCGAATTGTGATAGTGGGTCACTAGGAAAAGGGTTTGGGGAAACTGAGATGTCAGGGGGACCGGGATCAGGAGGTTTATTTAAATCCATCTTAAAACTAACACTGGGACAAGCACAATACAAACCTGTTTACGAACACAAGGACAACACAATTCTATAAAAACAAGTCACAAACGTATCAACAATCACTCAAAAACAATAAAATTTCACTAGACACACGTGCTATCCAAGACACCCGTGGCGAGAATCCCGTGAAATACAATCAACCGTCGATATTTTCTCGAGTAATATAAGGTCACACTTTTATCATGTGGAGTGTTGAGGACTTTTACTAAATCAAGGCTCACGCATAAGGAGTTAGAATTAGCTACTTTGCAATTGCTTGTTGTCGCTTACGTTAAGGCTTTTAAAATATATGTATTCACGATAATTTTAGCACTTGCTATAACTTGATAATGGTTTTTTTTTGGAGGAAAACGTCAACAGGGTTAGGTCCGTTACGGTTTAAAATACTAATTACAATAAAAAAGTATTTTCGACAAAAGTGTCGCTTACGTTAATTTGGCGGTAAAGGCTCGACATATTTCTATTTTTTAACTAAATGTTTCTTAACCCTAAACAAAACTACTGGTTCAGCATTCTTACCCAGAATCACGAACAATGATTGCTCTTTCTTACGATTTTCTATCAATAAACTAACATTTATTAGTCACACCATCATAGGATTGCATACCTAATGTATTATCAGTAGCTATCTCTTTTCAAAATTTCTAATCACTAATTAAGAAAGTTCTAAATTTCTTAAGTATTATCTAACAAGTATCTAGTTTTATTTCAAGATAATTGTGACATTTAAGTATTAATTTTCTTCAAGCAATTGCGAGAGTAAATTATATGTAGCAAAAAGTTCATTGTAAAATAAACGTGGACATTGGCATCTAAATAGCATCGTTCGTAAGATTTTTGAAGTGAAAACTTCTTTAGCGGCGCTGAGCACTTTTTGTATGGGTAAAAACTGTTAAACTCGCGTCAGGGTCACGTGACCGATCGATAAGCGTAAGACTTTTTTTTAAGTGAAAACTGCTTTAGCATCGTTGATGTCGTGAGCATTGTTGTCGTGATTTGAAAGTTAATAAAACGAAAAAGCGTGGGGAGTTCAGGGAGGTGAGGGGTAAGGGGGGTCCCGTGTGGGAGCGGGGCGGGGGGAGGGGGGTCTCTTGGGGAGTTGAGGGGGTGTTGAGGGGGGAGTTGAGGGGCGAGTTGAGGGGCGAATTGAGGGGCGAGTTGAGGGGCGAGTTGAGAGGCGAGTTGGTGGGCGAGTTGGGGGCGAGTTGAGGGGCCAGTTGGGAGGCAAGTTGGGGGGCGAGTTGGGGGGCGAGTTGGGAGGCGAGTTGGGGGGGGGGTTGAGGGGCGAGTTAAGGAACGAATTGGGAGGCGAGTTGGGGGACGAATTGGGGGGCGAGTTGGGGGGCGAGTTAGGGGGCGAGTTAGGCGGCGAATTGGGGGGCGAGTTGGGGGGCGAGTTGAGGCGCGAGTTGGGGTGCGAGTTGGGGTGCGAGTTGCGGGGTGAGTTGGGGGGCGAGTTGGGGAGCGAGTTGGGGTGCGAGTTGGAGGGCGAGTTGGGGGACGAGTTAGGGGACGAGTTGGGAGGCGAGTTGGGGAACGAGTTGGGGGGTGAGTTGGGGGACGAGATAGGGGGCGAGTTGGGGTGCGAGTTGGGGGCGAGTTGGGGTGCGAATTGGGGGGTGAGTTGGGGGGTGAGTTGGGGAGCGAGTTTGGGTGTGATATGGGGGACGAGTTAGGGGCGAGTTAAGGGACGAGTTGGGAGGCGAGTTGATGAACGAATTGGGGGGCGAGTTGGGGGACGAGATGGGGGCGAGTTGGGATGCGAGTTGGGGGGCGAGTTGGGGTGCGAATTTGGGGGCGAGTATGGGGCGAGTGGGGGGCGAGTGGTGGGGCCAGTTCTGGGACGAGTTGGGGGGCGTGCTGGGGGTCGAGCTGGGGGGCAAGTTGAGTGCGAGGTGGGGGGCGAGTTGGGGTGCGAGTTGGGGGGCGAGTTGGGGAGCGAGTTGGGGGGCGAGTTTGGTGGCGAGTGGGGGGGCAAGTTGGGGGCGAGTTGAGGTGCCAGTTTGGGGCGAGTGGGGTACGAGTGGGGTGGCCATTTGTGGGACGAGTTGGGGGCGAGTTGGGGTGCGAGCAGGGGGGCGAGCTGGGGGGCGAGTTGGGGGGCGAGTTGGGGCGCGAGATGGAAGGCGAGTTGAGGGACGAGTTGGTGGACGAGTTGGAACGCGATTTGGAGGGCGAGTCGGGGGACGAGTCAGGGGACGAGTCAGGGGACTAGTCGGGGGTCGAGTTGGGGGACGAGTTGGGGAACGAGTTAGGAGGCGAGTTGAGGGGCGTGTCGGGGGACGAGTCGGGGGACGAGTTGGGGGCGAGTTGGGGTGCGAGTTGGGGTACGATTTGGGGGACGATTTGGGGGCGAGTTGGGGCCAAGTTGGGGTGCGTGTTGGGGGCGAGGTGGGTTGCGTGTTGGGATGGGAGTTGGGGGACGATTTGTGGGACGAGTTGGGGGCGAGTTGGGGGGCGTAATGGGCGGCGAGTCGGGGGACGAGTCGGGGGACGAGTTGGGGGCAAGTTGGGGTGCGTGTTGGGGGCGAGGTGAGGGGCGTGTTGGGGGGCGAGTTGGGGGACGAGTTGGGGGACGAGTTGGGGGACGAGTTCTGGGGCGAGTTGGGGGCGAGATGGGAGGCGAGCTGGGGGCGAGTTGAGGGGCAAGTCGGGGGACGATTCGGGGTACGAGTCCGGGGACTAGTTGGGGGCGAGTTGGGGGTGAGTCGGGGGACGAGTCGGGGTACGAGTCGGGAGAAGAGTTGGGAGCGAGTTGGGGTGCGCGTTGGGTGCAAGGTGGGGTGCGTGTTGGGGGGCGAGTTGGGGTCGATTTGGGGGACGAGTTGGGGGGCGAGACGGGGCCGAGTTGGGGCCGAGTTGGGGCCGAGTTGGGGCCGAGTAGGGGTGCGTGTTGGGGGTAAATGTAGTGGTTGACAAACTCGAGAGGTGTGTTATTTGTTAAGATGGGCATTGCACTGCGGTTAGACATGATTTTAGTTTTGTCCAGATTCATTTCCAAACCAGTTTTTATACTAGCCTGGTTTAATTCATTTACCATTGTGTTTAATTGGTGAGGGGTTTCCGAAAATAAAATTATGTCATCAGCAAAACTGAGATGACTTAAAAATTCCCATTTGTATTGATACCTTGATTGGACCATGGCAGCTCTCCCATTGCGTGTTGTAAAACGGCTATGAATAATTTTGGTGAGATCGGGTCTCCTTGCCGGACACCTCTCTTTATGTTGATTACTTCGCCTACTCTATCCAGTTTGACTCTACTTGTGCTGTGAGAGTAAATATTTTTTAGGATATTGACATACTTTTCATTTGTGTTTAGTGCTTTCAGCGATTCCCAGATGCTCTCGTGTGAAATTGAATCAAAAGCTTTTTTGTAATCGATGAAAGCTAAATACAGGGGTTTGTTAAATTCTAAATATTTTTCTATCACCTGGTCAACCACTTGGATATGATCCATCGTGCTGAAACCGCTTCTAAAACCAGCTTGTTCGATCGGTTGGTGAGCATCGATGACTGGGGCTATCATTTCCAGTAGACAGGAGGCAAAATGTTTATAAAAGCAAGGCATTAGGCTTATAGGACGGTAATTGTCTATATCAGCTGGGTCACCTTTTTTATATAGTAGTATAATTTCCGATGTCATCCATTGATGTGGCACAGCTTCTTCATCAAGTATTTTATTCCATAGGATAGTGATTGGTGTCAGTAGTAGAGTCTTCGCAACCTTGATACATTCGTTGGTGATTCCATCAGGTCCTTGGCTTTTTTCTGGCTTAAGTCTCATTATTTGTTTCCGTATTTAAGCGTATTAAAGCGTAAGTACTATAAGCACTTAATTAACCTCTCAAGGACCGTTATTATTTACGTCAACTATTAGTTGAGCCCCGCTGGCACACAAATTTTGTGCCAGCGGGGCTCAGCTAATACTTGTTAACTGGCACGTTTTTGTGCCGCTGGGGCTCTAGAGGTGAAACACTTATTTATAATCCGAGACCGTCACAATAACACTTATAATTACGCATTACTAAAGTTAGAGTATCATTACTTATTTTTACATTTACATTTATTACCGATTGCATATTTGATTGCCTATTTATAGGCAATCAAATATGCAATCGGTAATTTATTTAACTAATCTTCGTCTCCTGTAAAATAACGAACATCAAGAAGGACGCACTATTCCACCCAGCCGAAATAAAATTATCGAATTTTTTTGCGCGTCGTTATCCAAGCATGCCTCAAAAAGCAGGAAGAGGCTGGAATTTCTAAAGATATATTGTTTAAGTTTATGACAAAAAAAAAACTTTATTCAAAAAACTTTATTATGATTTGTATTGTAACTTTATTATTATTTCTACCTTTTACGGCTCGAGCCATTATCGGATGTACCGTGTTCTTTTATATTTTTTGTAGTCTAAGAACGATACGTCTTTTCCCTGTATAGCTTGTCCCTATCTGCCCTCCTCCAGCAACGCCCTATGCATACGATCCGTACGGTACGAAAATGTGCATACGTCGGTCCGTACCCCACAGGGGTTACCCTTAGCGTGTAGCCACCTAGTTTATAAATTTAATATAAGCACGGGTTCAAGGCCCCAATTATAAAAAGAGAGAACCCTGCGAAAGTCCATTAAAAAAAAATGATAAGTAAATAAAACAAGGGCTGCCATTATGCTATTTCAAATAGTGAACACGCCATATTATGCACTGGTTTAAATCTGTTTAAGTACCCATCACCCAGTAATCAAATAAATTCTCTTGACCTCCGCACTCTACAATAATAAATTACAGATAAAAATTGTTATAGGTATATATAATAGGGTGTCCCATTCATGTATGGAGGAAAAAATAAAATGAGCTACGGCTACGCAAGAGGTATCAAAAGTTGCGTTTTGACACATATATTACGATTATTATAAAATTTAATTAGATATCCGGCATCTTAAGGCCTCTACCAGTCCTTGAAGTTTTTCAAATTTGCTATTTTTAGGGGTTCCTAATATAAACTATAAATCATACAAAAATAACATTTAAATGGTTTTTATTAAATTTACGGGTACAACAATGAGTTAAACCAAGGTTTGAAATAGTTGAAAGACAAAATAATCAATGGCAACTTTAAAAACGGAACTGGTTTTTGTGACCAAAATTAGGCATTTCTGAGCGAGATTTTAATCTGTTCCTAATAAAACCATCCCGAGCTGTAGCGTCCGTGACGCTTTGAGAAGCCTCCGTCACTAGTTTTACACATCTTTCCACTGACTGTGTGTGGCAGGGAAAGTCAATAATGTCGAGGATGTGTTCTTTAGCCTTAATTCTAAGTTCATCGTTGGAGACGTGTCGCAAAATTGGTGGAGCTGATATTTCACACTCTTGCCAAAATATTATATCGGTGTAGACTCGCGCACAGAAGTTAAGCTTTGGTGCTTTAAATACCCTGCGAGAGTTGCTCTTTTCTGCTTCTCTGGCCTTTATTATTTTGCGAGATGCAAGCTCTCGAATATGCTCTCTATCGTCGAATAACATGGCAATAAGCAAGTTTTCTGGGTGCGCAAAAAAAGCGTTTCTTTCGATCACCGAATTTACAATAGATCTCTGACTATCAGGCAAAAATCGAGAGTATATAACCATTTGAAAAATATGCTTGGCTCCATCTTTAAATGATGAGTTTTGCTTGATTAGGAACCAAACAGGAGCGTAAACTTTGACCACGTAGTTCACAAGCAGCTGCAAATTATTTGACGGCGAAACAGTACTTACGTAAAGTCTGAGTATGCGATTGGCAGATGTGAGCCATCTCGAATGCGCCATTTTTACAGGTTGGCGGTTCGCTAGCTCAAGGGAACAGGAACCAGCCATCACAGCATGACACATTTCGTTCAGATACTTTTGATCCGTGCTTAGTTCCTTCACAATATTATCAGGTAATACTAACAAATTGCCAGACACTGCACAAAAAGACGCTAGAGGTTTACTTTCACAAGCAGCTAGCTGTTTTCCAATAGGTCCTGAATATTCTTTTGGCCCAGATGTGCTACCATCCAGAGACATGAACAAATGACGAAGCGGTAATTCATTCGCGTGAAGCATACAAACACACCATTGCAACGGTCTCTTTAAATAGTTTTCCAGGTATTGAATGACACCTCCCTTTCAACCTGTATTCGTAGCAGTACCATCGCACCCCACACAGATTACCTCTTCCAAGTTCAACCCTTGATTTTCTAACAAAAATATGATAGAACAGACGATCCCTTTGGCAGTGCCACGACTGGGCGTCATATGTCCCAAATAAATAGATCCCGGCTCTGTGAGAACTGAAATGTGTTCTTGCAAGACTTCTCTGCGGTGGTAACGATCGCCTATTTTCTCGTTTATGAGTGTTTTGTCCTTTCGTCCATCAAAGTAGATACTTTTTATTACAATCGTATCAATGTCTTTGCTGGCCTTGGTCCGTGCTTTTGAAACAGCTCTATGAATTTTATTCTTATCAATAACAAGACTTAGATCTTCGGAAGATACCAATCCTACGTCAGCTAAGACCGCCGAAGCGACCGCAGCCGCAGATCGCGTTGATAGTCCATACCAATCACATACCTTAGCTACTGTTGGCAGCGCCAGAGTGTTCCGATTCAACGAAGTATATGGAGTCTCATTTACAGGCACGTCACTATTCGCAGAAAGCTCTGTTACAGGCGACTGCGGTCGAGGCGGCAACTCGCGCACTGGAACAGGATTGGTTTTTAGTGATGCACTGGGAAAACATGCGTGCTCTGACTCTTTCCAATTCAAATTTTCTTGTCTCTGATGTTTCTTTAAAAGTCTTGCTGTTTCTTTTGTGTCTATACCGCTTATTGCCATTTTTCTATCACTTCTTTGATCCAGTAAAAAGTCTCTTTCAGAAATAGGAACTTTCTTAGGTTTTATGCAGGAACAAATGTCAAACGAAGTGCACTTACAAGCAGCAATATCGAAGAGCTTGTTCGACGATTCCAAAAAGCACTTCACTTTGCTTTCGTATTTATCATTTCTTTTATTTTTGGGATATCTTATCAATGACAGGTATTTGTCGAAATATGATTTCAGCAATTGGGTAACTCGTACGTTGGAAACGATAGGAATCGAAGCTTTGGTCCAAATCGTATCAAGTTTTCCAGAAACGATTGAAAAAACTTCTGTGTTAGAAGAATCATTCCCATTCTTCTGTAGTTTTAGTTCATTTTTAGTAAACAAAATGAATTTGATAACGTCATTTATCACTGGTAATTGGCGATCGTCAAGTTCTTTATATGATCCCAAAATAGCACAAGTAGTCTCACTTCGTCTTGAACCTATTATTATATATAACAAAAACACGTATTTTATCACAAGGAAGTGCAGAGCGACACCTTACAGCAATAAAACCGCAATAGAAATGAGACGAACTGCCTCACAGTAGAAGTAGAGAATTTAAGAAAAACATGAATTTTGCGAGTTTGTTCCAAACCAATTCCTAACAGAAAAAATCCTGTCGTTGCCTGCAAATCATAACTTAAAAGGGTTTCACTATCAATGAAATAAAAATTAAATGGGAATAATGTACATAAAATAGAATAGACGACATTGACTGGAGGGTTATTTAAGTGATAAAAAAAATAAAAAAAATGCCGGTAGAACCCTCAAGATATTTTTTTATGTTTTTTTTATTATTTTTACGGTAATCTAAAACTAATAATGCAACTTTTGAGGGGGCTTGAGTAGCGAAAAGCGAAAAAAAAATTTTTCGGGACACCCTAACATATAAACCAGTGCATAATTGTTATGCATAATTGTCTCAGTCCTCACAAAATGAAGTCTTGGTTAAGTCGTTTTGTTTTAATACTATGCCTGTGTTTTATTGGAACATTTTCGGAGGAGTCACCAGCATTCAGATATGACTACAGATACAGTTCAACAGCCAAGGGGTGGTTCAAATACCACGAAATACCAGTGACATGGTCTGATGCTCGGATACGATGCGCTCTGGAAGGTAAACCATTTAGTTTAGGGAACAAATATTTAAGGGCCAGCAACACTGCATATATGGCTTAAAATGACAGAAAGTTGCGTTCCAATGTTTAAGTCCCAAAATATATTAAATTCATTATACATACATGAAATGGCAGTATTTGTCAAAGAAAATAAACATTACTTCCTTACAGTATCAGATATTAGAAAAAGACCTGTTGGAAGTCAGTATAAAAACTTGTTACATGTTGATGATTAATAATATGCCCATATTAAAAAGTGTCTTTAATATCGGCATTATCAAGAGTGGCCCAACACATTTGTTTAAAAGGAAAATCACTGCATATTTCTTAAAAAGTGCTATTATTCAATTAATGATTTTTTGAATGATACGTTTTAGATTTCTGTGACATTACCCATTTCATAATTCAACTTATTAATATCTTTAATTTGTTCTTTAATTTAAATGAATCGATTCTATAAATTTTATTAATATTATTATTATTCATAGTCTGTAATATTTTATAATCTTTTAAATCTTATTTACATATAATATTTCTAATGTTTGCATGCCTAATTAAAGGCAGATTGTACAGGGTTCAGATCACTTTAACACCTTATTTTATGTACCAGTAGTAGGTAGTCAGTACAAATAAACAATTAATTCTATTATTATTTTTAGACCTCCAAGCAAAGTGACAGGCGAACAGTTGCAGCGATATTTGTTATTCTATAGGATTTGAGTATATTTTTCTAAGTTTCTGTGTTTGTAAGAAGTCATCATTTTGAAAGTTCTTTCTCCATTATTTAAAAAATAATTAAGATTTACTCCCTGCAGTTACTACTGGTTTCTTTATTCTTCAAAGAGAGTGAGATTTGTTGGTTGGATTCTTAGATCAAGCATAAGATTTTAAACCAAGAGATTGTCTAAATTACCATAAAATTGGTGACAGATTAAAAAACATCTGCATAATGCCAACATAGTCATAATCATTTATTTCTTTGTAAGGGTGCAGGTTTTGTATGGGTACACATTAATTAATTGATTTATTTATTTAAACATTATGTAGAATAGTGTTACATGGGCGGACTTAATGTAGCAAGGCATTCTCCACCAGTCAATCTTTGGGTTAAAAAAATACATTTTGCTAGGTCTACAAGAAAATGGAATGAAATAACCTAATAACCTATATATAATACTAATAAAATACAAAATATTTATGCTTAAAAATAAACTAATAAATACGGAACTTTATAATAATCTTTCTGATTAAGAGAGCTCATAATAATTATGACGAAAATAAAATTAAGAATAACAATCCCTAAAGTAGTGGTTTCTAATTTTACGCTTAAAAGAAAATTTTGACTCTTCGCGTTTTTGATATCAAGGGTAGCAAGTTTCAGAGTTTAATTGTTTTTGATACAGTACAAAACCCCAAAATTTTATCCTCTCTTGGATATGCAAATACATTTTTCAAACTCATTTTCTTTAAATATTTTATTGAAATTCTGGTAACATTAAAATAATAATAATATATTTTCATAAAATCAGGCAATTCACTAAAAAAAATAACAACAATAATCATATCATAGCTTCATAGCCTGGTTCATCGGCGAACATTTGCTTGCCTGTCGGTTTTCTACTGATTGTACTTCGGGGAGTGTGCGCAGGAGTTACATGACCTGATTCCTCCTTCTCCCTTTCACTACCGGTCTACCAGATGCACGGCTGGGTACTATCCACACTTAGTTGATATACCGTCTTGTCGTACCAAGTACTTCTCCTCCACATTTACTGTGCGCACTGCCAAGCTGTGGAATTCTCTGAAGGCTTCTGTGTTCTCTACCACTTTTGGTCTCGCTCGTCCCATCGTAGACCTTATCTATTGCTTAATATCAGACGAGATCGAGGTCAAGAGTGCATATCCATATAAAAATAAAATGTCATATAGGTCAGCATATCAACGAGTCAGTAAATCATACTAAGAAAATCGTCAATATTGTTAATTTTTGTCAGTAAATTGTTTTTTTTTGTCATAAGGTGCTGCTTTAGCTTCACCATCTACACCGGAGATGAAAGCGGAATTAACTCGTTTTATAAACACATCTGACAATGAGGAGATACTATACGAAATATTTACCGGAATTCATGCTACAATCGCGAAAGGAGATTACCATTCGATTGAAGGTAATGACTTTTATCGACAATTATGAAATATTTATAACATACCATAATCTTACTACAACATTCTCACTACTGGTAGACAAACCTCATCTATATAAGAGAGAATTGGCTGGAATCCACAAGAGGGTTTGCTTAAATTATATTTCTTAAATTTTTTGACATGCCGTTTTCTTCACGGTGTTTTCTTTCACGGTTCTGAGAGTTGTGGTGATGATGGAATTTAAAGACAGTACCCGACTGGGTTCAAACCTACAGCCTACAACTCGCAAGTCGTGACTGCCACTGTTCATAATTATGCTGTATTTTGTTTTCTTTTTTTGATTGCACAAGTCTATAAATATTTCTAGAATGAATATATTAATGAAACACTATGTTATGCATTCCAGGTAAACGGCTTTCAGTAATTCCTCACACTTGGGCGCTAACGGAGCCGGATAATAAAAACAATAATGAAAGTTGTCTCACTATGAACAGTTTCAGTCAATTAGCAGATGTTGCCTGCGATGTAACGCGTCCCTTCGTCTGTTACCGTCCTGATACCTGTACTAGACCAATACTCAATGAGTGCGGGACTATAGATCCAGGTAAATTTATGTCATAGAAGTGGAATGTAACGAATATACCGACTTTTTTCCGTACCTTGGACAGCACCGTCAAGTGGTTGGTCCTGGTTGTCATTTGTGCATCCTTGACATTCGACACGGGTTGTTAGAAAATAGAAAATCTGGCACTGTCCTCACCTAGAGGTAGCATGTTACCCAGCTATAGATGTACTCAAATCGATGAGAGATTGGCAGTCGTTCCATTTAAACCACCAATTCTCAGCTTCATTTGGTTAGGCTGGAAGTCAACCCCAGCGTAGTTGAGAAAAGGCCAAGCATAATGCAAATCAAGATGATCAAGATGACTATTAAAAAGTCCAAAATCTTCCTAACTAGGTCATTTCCAAATTTTTGCTACTCCACAGAAATTTGAAATTTTATTACTAATAATGCACTTTAGTAGACAGATTATACTCTAGATTTTCTTTCTATTCTCAGATTTTATTGCCTTGGGGTTAAATATATATCTACAACTCTGTTACTGTCCCAAACATTTATACTCTCAGTAATTACCACTCTGTTATTCATACAACTGCTTTTTCTCATGACAGTCTATTTTTTATTGATTTCATAATATTTCTTTAAACATATTATTAACCGACTTCAAAAAAAGGAGGTTTACAATTCGTCTTGAACTTTTTTTTTATGTATGTTACCTCATAACTCGGAGACGGCTGGACCGATTTGGAAAATTCTTTTTGCGTTTGAAAGAGTATACTTTCTAGTTGGTTCCATTGTTACGAAATCAGGATCATATATATTATTTATGTAGATTTCTATTTTATGATATTAGGCTTTTTTGTTTTATCACTATTATTATAATTATTTTTCCAATATAATTTTCACGTACATATTGCACCTTCCACTCTATCTCTTCACCAGTCATGGTTGATTGGTAGAGAATGCCTACGGCATTAAGTCCGCCTTTGTACCTATGTGCATAAAGTGTAAATAAATAAATAAATATTATAGGCACAGCTATAGCGTTTTGGGTATTTCTTATAGTACCTTGAGCAGTTGCTTTCGAAAAGTACCATTTGAGGAAGTTGAACGGATGATGAAGACCACAGATGGCCACTGAAACTACTCAATAGTAAGTATTTCGTGGATTGCGATTCAATTACTTCAGTACGGATGTTAAACACTTTATGCTCGTCGCAATACATACGAGTATGGTGATGTAGAGCTGGTGATCAAGTACCAGGAGAACTCCTAAAAAATTAACGGCTATGCATCGGGAAAAGCAATATTTTGTAAAAGGTGATAAGTTGTTGACATTATGGCTTTTGTAACTAGATACATTACAAACCGATCCACTAAAAAGCGTGAAAATTTTTTTTTTACAAAAAATAGAACCGACTTCCATATCAAAACACTACAAAGCCAAAAATAACTTTAATTTCGGAAGGCGGTGTGAAAAAAAAAGAAAATCCAAAACCAATAACACCGACTACCGAAATTAAAGTTATTTTTGGCTTTGTAGTCTTTTGATATGGAAGTCGGTACTATTGTTTGTAACAAAATTTTTTCTGTACCAATAATCCTTCTTACCTTCGAGGATTGTATGTAAACTTAATTTTATTTTTTCCAGAATATCGCTTGGATACCAGAACAAACACATGCTATAAGTTCCATAAAGTTCCAAAAACTTTCTCCAAAGCATTTCTCGTATGCTCAGCTGAAGGCGGCCATCTTGCGATTATAAACAGTGAACTCGAAGCAACAGTACTAAGAGAACTTTTCGCTAAATACCCTGAGACTTCTCTGAAAGGAATGATATGGAAATATGTAACTATGATCGGTTTTACCGATTGGGATGAACATACGGAGTGGAGAACCATTCATGGTAAGTTTAGTTCTGTTTTATATTTTAAGAGAGCAATCTGTAGGTAAATAATATACTGTCTTATCATACCTAATTAACCTGTATTATGGATACATTGTAAAAATGATATTTCGAAAAGAGTAACTGTGGAGTTTCTTGCCGGTTCTTCTCCATAGAAAACGACTAGTTTTGAACCGTGCATTAACTTCTGACGTTTTGTAAGTACCCATGTAGGTCTATGGCTATGTAAAATAAAATACTTTGAGTTTGAGTTTTTAATCGAAAACAGCATTAATATTATAATTACTTTTTATTCTTTATGTCAATCAACTTTAGATTATACAAAGAAAATTAAAAATTGCATCTAAAAAATAAAAAAAAAGCTTATACCCAATACACACAACAGTTTAAACATTAAAGTCAGTTAGACATTAGTTAAAAGATTAACTGAACATTTTATTTTTCAGGACAAACATTGAAGGAAGCAGGATATGATAGATTTGGTGCGGGAAATCCTGACAACGCCGCTCCAGGTCAATATTGCGGTGCAATATTTCGTACTGGAGAGTTAGACGACATGTATTGTGATAAAGCAGACGCCTTTATATGTGAAAAGAGTCCTCAGTATAATGCTGCATGTACTTAATCTCCTTTTCGCTTGATCTAATATAACCTCCATAATTCGGTTTGTATGACGTAAGGAAATAAATAAATTCAAGGAAAATACTACACAAATGTTTATTTTATGTGTAAAAACCAATCATATTTGTGAAGAGCTTCTTTTCTTTTTTCTACTGAAGCTAGTAATTTTTTCCACCAATTAAATTAACAACAAAGATTTTGCCTACATTGTGCGTACGGCTAAGGAGTGGAATTTCCTAATAGCTGATAAAACCTGGGGGTTTTAAAGTCGAATAAATAAATTATTTATTTACTATTATATATATTTTCGCCAAGCATGTTTAATCAAAACCAGCAAAAGAAGAAGAAGAAGGCACCAAAAGATCAAATCACTACAGGACCGCGCTGTTGCCGCACTTACAACAGGTCAGTGACCCGATATTCATAAATGGTGTTCTATTTCGTATCTAGTTTTATGCCATCTAGTTTGTATGATTATTTATTTTTTTAATTTCGATGTTGGGACTTTTTTTGATAATGTAGAATTATTCCTATAAACTAGTATTATACGTGTGTTAATTTATGATCGTATTGTCGTCTCCACTCTGTATATAGATGTTAGTGTTCATGTCATTCTTGTTGTGTTGTTGTGTATGTATATAACTCAAAGGTGACTGACTGACATAGTGATCTATCAATGCACAGCCCAAACCACTGGACGGATCGGGCTGAAATTTGGCATACAGGTAGATGTTATGACGTAGGCATCCGCTAAGTATTTTGCGAAATTGCCACGGGATCGGGATTTACACGGGAAAAACTTCCCACGCAGGCGAACCCGCTGGCACAAGCTAGTAGTTTATAAGACTTTGTTACTAACATTATATGGACAATTTTGTAAAGTCTGAAATAAATTACTCTATTCTATAACTATGAAACCCGATACTTATTTGTCGATTTCTTATAAAGTGTAGTACCTAAGTCGAAGAAAAGTTTGATTCCTTTTTCATTAAAAATCCATTAAAAAGTATACGCTGCCAATACAGATTATGTTGGATGCAATACTTTTAAGGGTTCCGTACCCAAAGGGTAAAAACGGGACCCTATTACTAAGGCTCCGCTGTCTGTCACCAGGCTGTATCTCATGAACCGTGATAGCTAGACAGTTGAAATTTTCATACAACAAACAAAATTTTTTTGCTGTTTTTTATAGATGATATGGAAATGGTACGGAACCCTTCGTGCGCGAGTCCGACTCGCACTTGGCTGGTTTTTGTATATGGAATAATTATTAAAATTAATTGGGCTTACTTAGGCAGAATGTACACGGATCATTATTATATACATATAAACTTTTTAGTAAAATACCTACAATCTATGCGAATAAATGATTTGATTTAAAAACCTGACATTCCCAGCATACCAGGCCACAAAATAAGGCCTATTTTCTTATCATTATTTCCGAGATCCTGGGACACAAATGCTTTCCATATAAAACTATAAAAAGTCGTATTTCCCTTGATAACTCCTATCTGTCATTCGGAATGACAGATATCTTTTCTTTACAACCGAAATAAAATCTATGTGTGTGATTCCACCAAATATGGGTGAAAAAGCTACAAGAAATGTTAGTCAAAGGGGTTTGTGGGCCCACATGCACGAGGACATGGTTACCACCGTGTCCTCGTGCATGTGGGCCTATGTGAAATAATATATTTTCAGTTTAAGTTTTTCACTCCTTATTACAGGCTATTATGTAGCCTAGGTAGGATAACAGATAGATCTTTATTATACACCATAACAGAAATCAAATAAGGACTTACCAACTAAAAAGGGTGATACGATGGGCGGTTTTTTCGATAAAAGCGATCTTTTACATATAAACTTTGGATAAAACAGCAGTTCACCCATTTGATCAGAGATTTTTATAATACGTACACCTATTGCTTAGGTAACAAAGAGATTGCTACAAAAAGTAATATCAAAATGGTAAGTTTGTATGTACTATAAAAATAACTTTTTTATAGTATATTTATATATAGTGTATTTTATAGTTATTAAAGCTGAGATGGCCTCACTTTTATACCCGTGACTAAATAAAAACAACATAAATAACTTGACTTGACGTGACTAAATAGAAACAATCACAAGATACAAATAATTCTTAATTTTCGGATTTTTTTTTTTGCAACTGTTTATAAACACCTACCGTAAGTATGGCCACACAAATCTGGAACTAGTTAAAAAACGAATAGAAAAATAATTTTTCACAAAAAAATTAACAAAGGCCTTTCCCAACAAAACAAAACGCAGGACGAGGCACGAAAAATTAAGTAATCCTATAGGTTAACCCCGCATTCATCCCATGGCATGCATCGTCGCCCATCTTTAGTGGAAACGCACCCTAATCTTGCATGAATTGGGACCTCGCAAAATTCTTTTAAGATAACATACACATTTACACAAGTACTTAGGTACTATATCGCGTTAGTTGACCATCAGGGTTGACATTTAAAATCAAAGGTAGGTAGGTAGAAATATGATAACGGCCTATAAAATTAATTAAATTTTAGTAAGGTACGGTTGAAACGGACCTATAACCTGGAGGTCTTTAAGTTAAAAGTGAATAGGTTCTTCTAGGCAACATTATCTTTGACCACATCATCGCTTACCAACAAGTGATTGTCATGAATATTGCTTTTCAGTTTATGCACAATATGTTTCCTATATCACTCTAATTTGAGCACGTGGCTATATAAAGAAATAATTTATATGGCAAAACAACGTTTGGCGAGTTAGCTAGATTTTACAAAAATATCGTAAAGTGGCTTTGTAGTCTTCATAGTTTCAGAATAAAGAGACTGTAGCATAAGGATTGACAGACAGACATGACCAATCTGTAAGGGTTCCGTTTTTGTGATACGTGATTCGGCTATGGAACTTCTATAAAAATAGGCCAATTTTAAGGGTTTCGGATCCCACAGGTTGTCGCTGTTCACGAGGTTTATGTAAGTTAATATATATAAAAACGATACATTAGCATTAGCAACAATCTGCACGATAATGAGAAAACATTAATAGAAAAATCATTCTGCACACACACTCGCTCATTCTAAGTCCCGAGCTTCAAAATATATATATATATAATATTTTAAACAAACTGGGGCATGTAATAAGCACGATTTCATTGTGATATTCCCTAGCTTAACCTTCAGAAAATTCTGTTATAACATTATCTTCGTCTGCCGTCAAATCCAGCACGTCTTCAATAATGTCTGCAGTAAGCAAGCCAATGAACTTGTAATCTTTTTCTTTTAGCAGATCTTGCAGAAAATAGTGTGTGTCCGTGACCGCTCTGTCCAAAGCCAGACAAAGAAGAAGAACTAAAATTTCAGTAACTTTTTTTCAAAAACAATTAATTAGTGCTTCACTTACCACACACACACATCCTCACTGACTCACTCACTCACCACAAATCTTCATTTATCCTTAGTTACTCACATATCGCAAAAATTTAATTTTAATTTCTTTAAGACCATAGTACTTACTAAATTGTAACAGTGTTTTTTTTTTCTTTATTAAGAATAAGAATAAATTTAATTCTATACTTATTTAATTTGTAACGTGTGACGATTTCTTATTTTTATCGGTGGCAGCGGTCCCCAAACTAGGACATGCATGTATCTTGGGAACCTGAATTGCGGTAATCATAATACATTATTTAATTTTATCAATAGTGTGGACGGATTAAATTCTGATGTAACGAGTTCTAAACCATGGATAATTACAAATCTACAGTCTGTTATTATTTTTTTTGTGAAAAGCCTCCTTGCACAAGTATATCTATACAACGTGTAACGGAAACCCTATATCTATCCACAAGGGCTGAAGACAACATCTGGTATGGAGACTCTATGCACAGTTTCAGCTCAAAATAAGTGACTCAAAAAATTGATACCAAATTATCGGTTTCATATGTTTCTTGAATGCCAATCGTAACAGACCTGTCACAGCACTACGAGGGTTAATAACTTTACACGTGACTTGGCAATAACCATGCAATAATACGATAATTCTCTTCGTTCTTCTTAATTTTAAAGATTCGGTCTCTGGTATCAATGTATTGAAATTTCTAATAAGTTCCACACATGTAGACATAGGATTACAAAACCCTTGCCATATCATTTGTTATCACCCAAAGAAGCTGTGCACTTGATGTGTATATACCCTTTAAGTAATACGTTGTATATATAACGTATAATGGAAACCCCATATCTATCCAAAAGGACTGAAGACAACATCTGGTATGGAGTCTCTATGCAAAGTTTATTTAAATTAGACGGTGTATAAAAGAAAGTCGTGTTAGTTACACTATTTATAACTCAAGAACAGCTGAACCGATTTGGCTAAAAATTGGTAGGGGCGTAGCTTAGAACCAGGAAACGGATATAGAATACTTTTTATCCCGAAATTCCCATGGGATCGGGATTCACGCGGGAAAAACCTCCCACGCTAACGAAGTTGCGGGCAAAAGCTAGTTTCTTACTAAAAAGGAGTGTAAGATTTATTATGCTGTAGTAATTGTGAGTAATAAAATTAAACAATGTATTTATTTATTTTTTCTAATGAACAGACTTAAGGTCAAAGGCCAAATCCATTTCTTTCGTTTGTTTCAAGACGTTGTGAGTCTTCTCTGTTTATTTATTGGCATATCTCTTACTTAGCACTGTCCAGTTATTATTGAGATGCTATTTTCCTTTATTTGTAGCTATTTGAAAGCCAATTTGTTTTGTTCAATGTTTACTTGTAATGCCAGAGTAGATGCCTTCAAAAGCAATGAGCAACGATTCCGGGGCCCGAAATGATTGTCTGCCGGGATTGCGAGACATCGAACAACTGGGCCACAACTGGTCTGGGTAAATACTGGCCACTATTTCAATCTCTAGGAATAGTAGAAATACTACTACGTGTGGAACTCCACACGTTCCTAATTCCAAATTTCTGTTACTGTTAGCCTGCATCATTCCACTGCTGGGCAAAGGCTCTCCCTACGATTTCCAGGTGGTTCTGTCTAGGGTCAAAGTAAACCACTGGTCGTTAGTTTGATCGAGCTCGTCCCTTCATCTTCTACGAGGGCTACCGCGACGCCTTCTAGCTATGTCAGGGCTCCAGAAAGTGGTGATTTTGGCTCATAGCTCATTGGACATGCGTTTGAAGTGCGCAAGATGGAGTGAGCCCAGGCTCACTTCAACTTAGCGGCCTCTTTAGCAACTAATTCCAAATACGAATTTCTATTTTCTTTCTCTTAATATTGGAACGCACATTTACAAAAAAATGGGTAGTCACGTTTACGTGAGACTATGAATAAGTATCATATCGTAGGTACCCTACATGAATCACTGTCTCACAAATACGAAGTAACTTTTTGTCACTGTCCTTGAAACTCAGATAACCTCCTTAAGTAAACCAGGCCGTTGCTTGCCTTTATGCAGGAGCTAGGATGGATTGAATGATGTAGGTAATTATTTTGAAACATAGGTAACTAACCTATTCAAGTCAGTAATATATTTACACACTAGTACTCACGCGGGTCTTCGCTCCCGTGGATTCTATTACGGTAAAAACATAACTCTCCTTTTTTGCAGTCGCGTAAAAAGTAGCCTATAACCTTCCTCAAGCTTCAAGCTAATTCCATACCAAATTTCATCTAAATCCACCCAGTACTTTCGAAGATTAGCGCGTTCAAGCAAACAAACAAACAAACTTTTCCGCTTTATAATATTAGTATAGAAGTATAGATTGTAACAATTTGAAATCGAATAATCAATTAAAGCATTTATAGCAGAGTTTAGAGCGTAGTAAACTTCTGAAGATGTGATCGCGGAACATTGTGGTAAACGACAGGGTTATTTCAAATCGTAGAATAAAATAGTTTTTAATGTCTTTTCAACGGTAGGTACATTGTCAAGAAATTGTTGTTTGCGGATTTGTTATAAAATGTGTTTTGATTTCAAGATTCAGTTAGCTTTAGAGGCGGTGCTTAAATGAAATCAGCAGCACAGGCGTACTTTAAGTGTTTGGGAACGTTCCAATTTGACTGTGGATGGTATTATGTATTTATTTATTCTGTTACTAGCTGTGCCCGTGACTTCGTCCGCGCGGAATAGTGACTTACGGCAGCATTTTTAATTTTTGGGCTAATTATTTTGAAAATCAAATTCATACATAATTTGAATGTCGTATTTATATATTCCACAACTTTTCACACAACGCCATCTAGTCCCAAACTAAGCAGAGCTTGTGGTATGGGTACTAGACAACTGATAAACATACATATATATTTCTAAATACATACATATTATAGATAAATTACACCCAGACAAAGAACAAATGACCGTGCTCATCACACAAACATTTGTCCTAGGTGGGAATCGAACCCACGACCTTGCGCATAGCAGTCAGGGCCACTGACCATTATACCAACGGGCCTGTTAGCTATTTATTATTAATATCTAATATTATCTCTCTAATATTATATCGCCTATTTATTAATATCTAATCTAGCTTCTAGCTTTAAAAATGACGTAATTTCCATAAAAACTTTCATCTCCTATTTCAATCCTTAACAGCCCTTTTTTATTATTATTTCCTTTATTTCATATACCTCTCAAAAATTACATTTTTAAATATTTTTCTATAAAAAAGTGACCATAAAAAAACATTTAAAAATATAAAAAATAGCAGTCCACAGGTATCGGGAGCGGGGTCCAAGCTACCGGTGGTTAGGTCTCCAGAGAAAGGAACCTCCTCACAATACGAGCTGTATCGAGGAGAACTGCCTTCTGTATCAGGCCCTTTATCCAGCTGTGCAAAGCCAGCTTCGACAGATGGTCGTCGAAGCTTTTAGCTATCAGCCCATTGACTGACATGACAATCGGCACAATGACAGCTGAGTCCACATCCCACATGTCAACAACCTCATGAGCTAAGTCGAGATACTTAATGTGTTTCTCTTTCTCAGCTTTCACGAGATTCTCGTCATGTGGGATGGTAACATCGATTATCATTGCGCGGCGCACTAATCGGTCTATCACCACTATATCAGGCTTATTGGCAACAATAGTCCTGTGAGTGATGATAGACCGATCCCAGTACAACGTGACATGGTCATTTTCGAGAACTGGGTCGGGCACGTACTTGTAATACGGTACCTCAGAATCGACAAGTTTGTATTTCAAAGCAAGTTGCTGATGGATAATTCTGGCTACTTGGTTGTGTCTACGCAAGTACTCGCCGTTAGCAAGACGAGAACAACCGGAGACAATATGTCTGATGGACTCACCAGGATGATGGCATGCCCGACACACGTCAATCGTCCCGTCCTTCATAATATGTCTCCGGTAATTATTCGTCAAGATAAGTTCGTCCATAATTGCACAGACAAAACCTTCAGTTTCTCCGAAGAGATCCCCGAAGCGTAGCCAGGCAACCGAAGCTGTCAAATCTACATCGGGCCCATAGAGAGCCCGATAGTAGCGACCATGAAGCTCCTTGCTTTTCCATACCTCCTTGCGGTCATCTGCGGTGAGTATAACAGGTTTGTGCCAGTTCTCTTTAGCCATGATCAGCGGGGTGAGTCCCTTGTCCACTGCAACCACATCTCGGTGCATACCCACATCGGCTTGAAGGAAATATTCCCTGAGACTGCAAATCTCGCGGTTGTGGAGAGTTTTGGCATTTAAAAAGCCTCGACCTCCACACTTCCGCGGGATGTACAGTCTCATCACCGATGATCGTGGGTGATGCATCCGATTTGCGGTTAGCAGTGTGCGGACCCTCCTATCCAGGGCGTCCAGTTCGGTTTGAGTCCATTTGAGTATGCCGAAAGAATACATCAACACCGGCATGACCCAAGCGTTGAAGGCGCGCACCTTATTTCCTCCCGACAAAAGGCTGTTTAATACCTTTGTCAGGCGGCCAAAGAAGCGCTCCCTCAACGATTGCTTCATGTCAGCAATATTAATGCCCAAAGCTTCCGACATACCCAAATACTTATAAGTTTCGGTCAAGCAGAGAGATCTAAGGTGTATGGAGTCTGAAAGTTGAATTCCCTCAGATTCCATAATCTCTCCTCGTTTTACATGCATGATTGCGCATATTTTGTCCACACCAAATTCCATCTTGATGGCGCTACTGAAAGTTTCAGTTACCTTCAGTAGTTCCATCAGTTGCAAGTTGTTGGGGGCAAAGAGTTTCAAATCATCCATGTAAAGGAGGTGGGATATACTTTGACCTCCTCTTCTCAACCGATAGCCCAGGCCTGAGTCCTCTAACATTGTGCTTAGAGGATTCAGGGCCAAGCAAAACCAAAGTGGACTCAAACTGTCACCCTGAAATATTCCCCGTCTGATCCATATAGGCTCATCATTCCCTCGGATCGGTCGACATCCTGGATAGCGAAGTACCGTCTTCCATTGCCTCATACATGACTCAAGGAAGGTGCGTAGAGTTGGATCTATTTTGTAAAGCTCTAGCACCTTCATGAGCCAGGTATGAGGAACAGAGTCATAGACTTTTTTGTAGTCTATCCAGCATGTTGATAGATCTTTGCGGGATCGACGAACCTGTTGGCTAATGGCCATGTCAATGAGGAGTAGCTCCTTAGTGCCACGGGACCCTTTCCTACATCCATTCTGAGAAGCGGACATAATTGAGTTGCACTCAATGTGCATATTTATTTTCACTCTCAGAATGGGCGTAAGAACCTTATAGACCGTAGACAAACAAGTAATCGGTCTATAGTTTTTGGGTTCCATGAGACTACCACTCTTATGGAGCAGGTGGGTACAGCCAGTAGTAAGAAACTCTGGTAGAGACCCAGCCTCTAAGGATGCCTGGAATTGAGAAGCCAAAAGCGCGTGCGATCTGCTATACCACTTGAGCCAGAAGTTGTGCAGTCCATCCGGTCCTGGAGACTTCCAGTTTGGTAACGGATGAACTGTTTTGGCTACATCAGACTTATTGATGGTTATATTATCCATTTGTGGTATAGCTTCACATACGCGTTCAACTTCACGCATCCAGTCACCCTCAACATGACAGACGGGTACCGACCAGATGTTGCGCCAGAATAAATTCGTGGCGGTATCATCCGGGCGGCACACGTCAGTCACATTTTGATTGGGTCGCTCCCAAGCTCTGTATACCCACCTCTCATCGCTCTGGAACATGCGATTCTGTGAGTACCGTTCAACCCGCCGCTTAAACCGTCGGATACGGCTTGCCCATGCACAAATTTTCTGCTTCAGGAAGTCAATGCGCTCCGTAATGTGGGGTGTGTATTCTCGAGGGCTGATTCCAGTCCCCGAGAAAGCCCGCCGTACAAAACGCATAACACTTGGGCGTGCATTGCCTTCCTTGAAGCAGTATAGTTTGCCGATGAGTTTTCTGGCCTCATTGATACGCCTCTCGATCCTATACTGCCAGGCTGGTACAGCAGGTTTGGTCGAATAGCTTCGTCGTTATTAGGGAATTTAACGTTAGCTAAGCGACATGCTGCAACAGCCCCGCAATACAGGATTGAGTGCATATCAACAAGGTTTTCGCTGCTCTCAAAAATGTTCTCAAGCAGCGAGTCCAAAGCACACACCAGCGCCCTATTTTTTTTGTGCATAGGTAACCGTGGTAACCGGGGTCTAAGTTCCGGCGGAGCTGATCTATACTCGCGAAGCGCATCCTCCAGTGCGCTCCTCAGTCGATCGTTGCACTGGCTACTTACCGTGACAACCCTATCATCTAGCTCATAATTATGACTATAGAGCCGCGATGTCATTGCGCTACTAGTGGGCGCTTGTACCACGGCTTGTGTCGGGGACGAGATGATATGGTTGCTCAGTACCTCTGAGCGCAGCCTATCAAGTGTTGCGTCATCCAGCCTGTGGCTACGCTGGATGACCCGCACCTGATCCGACAGTCGTTGGGCCGAGACGTTGACAGCTGGTTCTAGGTCCTGGAACAGAGACAGCATCCTGACACGATACGCAGTGAGGTTAGTTCCCCCCTCTGTAGACCCATAATATGCGCGCATGACGTTTTCGTTTATGGACTGAGTCCATCTCATGCGCTGCACACCACCGGCAGCGGGGACCCGACTCGGGGCCGGTTGGCTCCTAAGTCCCGGGCTGTTCGGTGGCCGGCCTCTCCCCTGCCGACGCACAGGTGTTGGCGACGTCGGCGGAGAGAAATACTCGTCGCTCGAGCTCGACGCGGCTGCAGCCGCCGGTGACATTGGTAATCCTAAGTCCGGCGGCGCACGGTGGGCTGAAAAACGGCTTTCATAGACTTAGGCATTTTATTTTGCAAGTGCCAGTTTTTGTGCCGGATATCACTTCTATTTGTTATAACAATATACAAAAATGACACCAGAATTGATTCTGCACAAAAACGAAGGAATTATAATTTTTTTACGAAAATTTTGTATGGAGCTAGTATGAAAAATCGAAATATCTCTGAAACGGCAGCGATAACCGTAATATCCTTATAGGAGGTTTTAGTACTAATTATTTATGATTTTTTGACATACGTTACATAATGGTTGTAGATGCCTTTTTTTTTTTTAAATCGTCAAAATATTTTTATTTATTTTTACATATTAAACGTTCCTTTTAGTGTTTAAGTTGAAGAATTCAGAGCTTTAACAACTCTTAACATAAAATAGCATCACCCCTATAGACCTGAAGGACTAGACAGAGGTGTGTAGTATCTTGTTGATCTTGTAAGATTTCCAACAATACCAAATAGTTGAATATCAGTGTCAAAGTGCCCATGCTGTCGCTTCTTTTAGAAAGATAGGGGAATGAAATTGTTAATTGATCATACCCTAAAAGTATGATTACAACATAACCGGACACATAATAATATCGACACAAAAGGAATTTTAAAACCTTGCATACGTTCAAAATACAAAATAACATATTGTGTAGTCATCTAATGAGTCTGATGACAAGTAATTAAGTAATTAGAATGATGGTTGTAGTCTTCTGATTCTAATGAGCCTATTAAGTGATTAAATGATTTGAAATATCTCGCAACAATACCAACTAAGAACTGCATTCACCTTTTTATAATTAGTGAGCTAATGTGATTTGCTAATGTTGATTAGTTCTACTATGAGTTCTACGAAATGTTTTTGACGATTATAAATTTTTATTATCATATCTTTTATAACTTTAATGAGGGTAGTTAACTAATTATTGACTTTATACAATAAAAGGGCTATAATTTTGTTCCATAATTTAGATTGTTCACAACCGTGTAACTGCTAACACTAAAACTATTTGCTTTGCGACTACAAAATCTTAGAATGGAAAGTTTAATCACCAACTTAGATTTGTTTGTTCTTCTAAAAAGTGAGTGTCCTTCATTTAATCATGAAGTATTGTTTAGTGCAATTGTGTCCCGCATAGGCGATTGCCTTTCTGCCGAAGATCAAGTAACTCTCAAAGAATTTTGCCGGAGATTCACGCGAGCTGCTTTAAACAGGTGGCAGAAATCTAAACGATTCTTTGATAAGTTTAGAAATACGTACGGAGAGTGGTTGCAAGCAAATATTGATTGGCCGAGTTGCGTGCAAACTTTAATAAATCAAGAACCAAATGTTGATGAGATACCAAGAGCACGCTCAGTCTCTCCAGAACCTTCGACATCATCGACTGTTGGAACAATGACAAAAAGGTCCCGAAAACCATTCAAAGATCTGGGAAGCAAACAGAAAAAGAGAAGATCTAGTGAGCACATAGGCGAGGATTCCTGTGAATTGGCATATGCAGCTGCAGCACGTTTAAAAGAAGAAGGTTATGAAGATATCGCATCTGTAATCAATTATATGATCAAAAATCCAGAAGCTGCCGTTAAAATCAAGGAAAGCATTAAGAAAACAGTAATATTTACACCAGAGAAAGCACTTGGATTGCTTCTTTCACTTAAGCTTTCAAAGTGGCAATATATTACGTTGCGAGAGACTGCCATTCGGGAAGGTGCTAAGGATATTTACCCATCCTACTATAAACTGCAACAAACTAAGCTTGCATGCTACCCTCCTAATCAATCAGTATCAGTTACGGATTCATCAGCTAAAATTACACTTCAAGCTTTACTTGACATCACGGTGAAGCGGATTCTTCAAAGTCTTTCTGATAATGTGGGAAATAAGCAGTTAAAGCTGATATCGAAGTGGGGATTTGATGGTGCTTCCAATCAAAGCTGATACAAGCAGAAAATGGACGGCGAGCATGATGATTCAAGCATTTTCATGACCTCCTTGGTGCCACTGAAACTGACAGATGGAGATAATACTATATGGACAAACCCGAAACCATGCTCAACTTTTTATTGTCGTCCGGTTCAGTTCACTTTTGTAAAAGAAAGCCATGCAGTTGTCATTGATAACAAAAGAAAAATGGATGAGGAAATTGAGGCCCTTAACCCCACAGAGTGCATTAATAGTAACAGGGTGACTCATAAACTAATGATGACAATGATCGACGCAAAAGTCTGCACGTACCTTTCTGAAGCTAGATCAAATGCATCATGCTACCTGTGCTTAGCAAAACCAACAGAAATGAACCACTTAGATGCTGTAACATCAAAAACTGTGTGTTCTGACATATATGAATTTGGCCTATCATCCCTACATGCCCGTATAAATTGCATGGAATGTCTGTTACACATTGCGTACAGACTTGACTTCAAACAGTGGGCAGCAAGAAGTAATGAGCATAAAGATATGTTACAAAACAGAAAAAAAAAACATTCAAAATAAATTTAAAGAGGAGCTCAATCTGTTAATTGATATAGTAAAACAAGGCTCGGGAACTACCAATGACGGGAATACCGCAAGGAAGTTTTTCGAGTTTCCCAATAAAACTGCAGCTATTACTGGGTTGGATCAAAACCTGATAAAAAGATTTGCTGTTATTTTGCAAGCAATAACATCTGGTGAGAAGATCGATGTCATCAAATTTAAAGATTTTGCTCGCAAAACAGCAGAAAAGTACGTGGAATTATACGACTGGTACTACATGTCATCAACCGTACATAAACTATTAATACACGGAGCTGACATAATCGAAAAAAATGATATTGTCCCGATTGGGACTCTCTCGGAAGAAGCCTCAGAGTCTCGAAACAAAGATTTTAGGAGGTTCCGGGAACATCATTCGCGGAAAAGAAGCAGGCAAGATTCTAATCAGGATATCCTAAATATGCCAGTTGTTTCTTCGGATCCTTTTCTAAGTGCACAAAGGCCGAAGTTAGATGCCAAAAGGAAGACAACCTTTTTTGCTGAAACTCTCGACCTAATACAGTTTCCGGAAACTGAGTTCGAGTTTGTAGGTATATCCGATCTGGATTCTGACTCGGAATTGGAGTCCGACAACGAAAGTTGTAAAGAAAATTTGTAAAATTTAATTATTTTTCTTTATGTTCTTTTGTTATTTATGTTAGTTTATTGTACCAATATGTTTAGTTAATAATTTCATAAATTATAGTTTCAAATATGTATTTTGTATAATTGAATTTATTAGATATTATTTTTGTTACTTCTGTTTTATTTAAATTACCTATCAATAAAAAGTTTATATACAGTCTTTTTTTTTTCACATATTCTTAATATTTGGGGAAAAAGCATGCTTCCTAACGATGTTCTTAACTTTGACACAGTTCATGGATCGTTTTGAACAGTTTCATATGTTAAAATAAATAATGTTAGTACTATAATCCCCTATAAGGATATTATTATTATTATGTGTCCGGTTATGTTGTAATCATACTTTTAGGGTATGATCAATTAACAATTTCATTCCCCTATCTTTCAAAAAGAAGCGACAGCATGGGCACTTTGACACTGATATTCAACTATTTGGTATTGTTGGAAATCTTACAAGATCAACAAGACACTACACACCTCTGTCTAGTCCTTCAGGTCTATAGGGGTGATGCTATTTTATGATAAGAGTTGTTAAAGCTCTGAATTCTTCAACTTAAACACTAAAAGGAACGTTTAAATATGTAAAAATAAATAAAAATATTTTGACGATTTAAAAAAAAAAAGGCATCTACAACCATTATGTAACGTATGTCAAAAAATCATAAATAATTAGTACTATAACCCCCTATAAGGATATTACGGTTATCGCTGCCGTTTTAGAGATATTTCGATTTTTCATACTAGCTCCATACAAAATTTTCGTAAAAAATTATAATTCCTTCGTTTCTGTGCAGAATCAATTCTGGTGTCATTTTTGTATATTGTTATAACTAATAGAAGTGATATCCGGCAAAAAAACTCGCACTTGCAAAATAAAATGCCTAAGTCTATGAAAGCCGATTTTCAGCCCACCGTGCGGCGGCGAGGCGGAGCTGAGCGACAGGTCCGGGGATGGTGGGCGTGCACGTCGCGAAGCTGCTCTCGTTAGCATCATCCAAGTTTTGTTTGTTTACATTATTTCTATTTCTCGCATTTTTTCATTATTGGTGACAATGACAGAGGATTTGACAGTTGCCGATGGAATATTTTTCTTCATTTTCATTATAATATTGGTGGTTTTTTAAGTTGATATTATTTTTCTTGGTTCAATCGGTCCTCTTTTCGTATAAGTTGAAAAATTTGGGTGGGGAAAACGTAACACAATTTTTTGCGGATTTATTTTGTGCGAACAGAAAACAAAACTTGATTTGACGGCTAGTGTTGCCAGCTTATTTTATTATTATTATTATTATTGAAGACACAATTACAAAGCTTCAAAGTTCAGGAGTGGGGGCTGCTAGCATCACATCGCGTGACGTCACGTAAAAATTAAAACTCACTACAACGTCTTCATTTCGACGGTTAAAAGGAAATAGGGTATAAGCGACATTTTGGACTGGTATTCTTTTGAAAGCCGACTGTTTCTTGTGTTCTATTATCTTTTATTTTGTCATATTTCCCGATTGGAAAATTAAAAATTGTTTTAGTTTTCACGATGTTTTAATAAAAAAATACATCAGTTTTTTTCTAAAACTCTAAACTTTGAACGGCTCTCCTGAACATTTCTTTTTTGTCGCTTATACCCTATTTCCTTTTAACCGTCGATTTGTAAATTTCATTAAACCCGAAAAGATATGTTCAATATTTCTTAAAGTTTTAATAAAAAAATTAATAAAGCTTCAAAGTTCAGGAGTGGGGGCTGCTAGCATCACATCGCGTGACGTTACTTGAAATTAAAACTCACTGCAACGTCTTCATTTGTAAATTTCATTAAACAAGAAAAAATATGTTTATTGAAAATATTTTAGGAAAATACCTAATTTACTATGCATTTAAATTTGTCGGGAAACACATGCCCTTTTGTATGCCAGCGACTTTTCAAGTTATTTCACCTAGTAAAAATGATATGTGGTAGGCATTGTCCGTAGTGATTTTGAATTATTTTTGAATTATTATTTAGTTCCATTTTTTGCAGCTATATACAGATTTTTACATTTTTTAATATTCCTATAGAAATAAAAACACCGGTATTGGAACAGGGTCCAACCTACCGGTGGTCAGGGCTCTTGAGAGAGGAACCGCCTAACAAACTGTGCCGTATCCAGAAGTACTGCTTTCTGGATCAAGCCCTTGGATCCAGCTGCCCAATCTAAGAAACACTCTGTACACGCGTACTTGAAGGACGGCAACGTCGCAATTTATTTATGAATGCGTACGCGTGTACAGAGTGTTTCTTTTACGTATCAATTTAACATTTTTAGTGAATATTTTAATATTAAAAAAAAAAAACATTTTGTTTTCGTATGGTAATATTTTTTTAGCATGTATGGATGCTATACTATTGTCGGTTAACAGGAAAGCCCTCTGTTAGTTAACATTCTGTATATAATAAATTAAAGTGACTGAAGACGATATTCGTGCAGTTAAGACTGCACAAACCTTTTTTGTTTAGTTCCTGTTCAATGTATGGGGCCTCTTATTAATTTTTTTTGGTACAAAAATCGTAAAGCGGTTTACAGAATACATCTACATACCAAGATTCAACTGTGCAGTCCTAATAGTTTCGAAATAAAATGCCTGTGACATAAGGACGGATAGACAGAGAGACATGACGAATCTATAAGAATCTTTAGTCTGTAGTGCTAAGGAGGCTTATTCGGCTTCACGTGACGAGATGACGTAATGTTTTTATTGTTGTTTTTATCTACGTTATTGTTATTATATTATTTTACATTATGTTTTTATTGGAAACTTCTAGAAACTGGCCGTATAAGACATTTTAAATTAATATTTTCATAAAAATTAATATAAATCTGTCTCTTGGCGCCAAATAGTAAAGTAATAAGGTAAGTGCAATAGTTTTCGAGATATTACAAAATTGTTCGTCGTTTCGATGAATGGTTAAGGTTTGTGCATAAAATTGCAACTCATGTTGTTTTACCATGGACAATTGGTTCACCTCAGTACCATTTGCTAATCAGTTACTTCTGCAGTCATACATACTTACAATTATGGGGACATTATGAACTAATAAAAGGGAAATCCGGGATGACTAAATATATGTATTTTAACTAATTATATTTATTTTATCTCATTGCAAAATTTAACTACAATCAAAAGACTTTTGTTTTTTTCTTAGCATAAATTTTGTCCCACTGCTGAGTATAGGCCTTACCTTTTTCCTTCCAAACCTCTCTATCTTGGGCAATTGTCAAAAATTGCCCCGCAAACATACTCAGATCGTCCCCCCACCGGCACCGTGGTCGACCTCGACGGCGTTGTCCTCCTTCAGGCGTCCAGTGAGTGACGATCTTTGCCCACCTCTTCGGTTGCATACATGTGATGTGGCCGGCCCTCTCGCACTTCAGCTTGGCTGTTTTAAAGAAATACAATTAAATAAAATACGTCATAATAGAATCATCATTTGTCATTCATTTCCTTAGACAAATCCAAACTAGGACAAATCCGGAGAAACCCGGATGGATTGCAAGACTATTCTCGGGAATAGTCCTGCAATCCATCCGGGTTTAAGATTTGCAACCCTGGTTTCTAACGCATTTTCGGCCGACCGAAAATGCGTTTACAGAGATTTCCATCTTTAACAATTAAAATCGTTTTAATGTTTCTATACAACGTGTAACGGAAACCCCATATCTATCCAAAAGGACTGAGACAACATTTGGTATGGAGTCTCTATGCAAAGTTTCAGCTCAAAATAAGTGACTCACAGAATTGACCCCAAATTATTGGTTACATAATTATGTTTCTTGAATACCAGTAATAACAAACGTGTCACAGCACTATGAGGGTCATCACTTTCCACGTTACTTGCCAATAAAACGATATTTCTCTTCGTTCTTCTTAATTTGAAAAATTCGGCCTCTGGTATCAATGTATTGAAATTTCTAATATGTTCCACACATGTAGACATAGGATTACAAAACCCTTGCCATATCGTTCGTTATCATCCAAACAAGCCGTGCACTCGGTATGTATATACCCTTTAAATTACACGTTGTATAATACCTCTTAATAACTATTATGAAATTCCCGATACTGACTTTTTTATTTGTACTTTTCTGCGTCATAAAGAAGGCAATTGCACAAATAAATGTTCGTTACGTAATCCAATCTCGCACAACAAATACCTATTTCACTTAAATACATTCGTGACGCGAATTCTAACGATGAATATTTTAAATTTCTTTAACAGTATCCGCTTCAATAAGAAAACTTAAAATACTACAATATCATCCACGAAATTCAGATTTTTTCTTTAAAGCCTTCGTTACATAACTGGCTGATAACATTTAAGCGTAAATACATAAAGATAATTATATTTATTGCATAACTGTGTACATTAGGTATTATTATATAGTATTAGCTTTTGCCCGCTACTGCGCTCGCGTGGGATGTTTTTCCCGCGTAATTCCCGATCTCGTGGGAATTTCGGGATAAAAACTATCCTATGTCCTTTCCAGGGTCCTAAACTATTCCCATGCCAAATTTCGTTTCAAAGCGGTTTAGGCGTTAAAAGGTAACATACAGACAGACAGAGTTACTTTCGCATTTATAATATTAGTATGGATGTTAACTAACAGAGGGCATTCACGTTAACCCGCAATAGTATAAGCAAATCAATTAGATCGCCACACACGCGGCCCGTTATTCATAAATAAATTGCGACGTTGCCGTCCTTCAAGTACGCGTGTACAGAGTGTTTTTTTTACGTATCAATTTAACATTTTTAGTGAATAATTTGATATAAAAAAATCCATTTTTTTTCGAATGGTAATATTTTTTATAGCATGTTTGGATGCTATACTATTGCGGGTTAACGGGTACGCCCTCTGTTAGTTAACATACTGTATAATATTGTAGGCTCAACAGTCTACCCATGTCAGATATGCAATATTTGTAACAATCAGACCATTATTTATTACTGCCTTTTTCTTAGTGCCTTTGGGTTGGAGGGGAAACCTTTGCCCAGCAGTGGGTCATAACGGTTTATTATATAAAGTAAGATCTCAATTAGGTATACCTAATAAACCTCCTCAGGAACGCAAAACCTAGAAACGTGACTTATGGATAGATGGATGTTTGGATGTCAAAAACTACAAATCGAATCCAAATGAAATTTAGCAAGTAGTTAGTTGACATCCTGAAATAACACATAGGCATTTTTATATCCCGGAATTCCCACGGGATTGAGATTTACGCTGGAAAACCATCCCACGTGAACGAAGTCGCGGGCAGAAGCTAATATTATTACTATACATCCATATCAAACGCACTCTAAGAGGTAACATCCGCACTTGGTTGATAAACCTTCTTGTCGTACTACGAGTAAGCAATTCTCTTTCACATCTACAACGTGTAACGGAAACCCCATATCTATCCAAAAGGACTGAAGACAACATCTGGTATGGAGTCTCTATGCAAAGTTTCAGCTCAAAATAAGTGACTCACAGAATTGGCACCTAATTATCGGTTTCATACGTTTCTTGAATACCAATCATAGCAAACGTGTCACAGCACTATGAGGGTCATCACTTTCCACGTCACTTGCCAATAAAACGATAATTTTCTTCGTTCTTCTTAATTTGAAAAATTCGGTCTCTGGTATCAATGTTTTGAAATTTCTAATAAGTTCCACACATGTAGACATAGGATTACAAAACCCTTGCTATATCGTTTGTTATCATCCAAAGAAGCCGTGCACTTGGTATGTATATACCGTTTAAATTGCACGTTGTATAATACTCACGGCCAATGTGTGGATTTCACTGCCGGCTTCTGTGTTCCGTTCAACATAATATCACTCACCAACCTTTAAAGTAAGAACGAACAGACATCTTCTGGGCTCACTCATTCCATCGTAGGTCTCTATGGCTTAACATGAGGCGTGATCGAGGTCACAAGTGTGTCCCACAATGATATAGTGCAAAACCAGGAACATAGAAAATTATTTACTAACTCCCTCACTACTTTTTTACTGCGTAAATCCTGATTCCATGGGAATTCGCTGGGAAAATGAAACCTTTAGGTGTCTTATAACCTCCTCTATTTTCAAAGTGAAAGTCCCAAATCAATCGGTTCATTTGTTTCAGAGAATAAACCCGAACAAACAAAAAATAGACGGACTTGTAAAAGTGTGTTCAAACATTGAGCAGCAAGAGCGCGACAGCAACACGCAGCATTTCTAGGACACATTGCCACGCTCTTGTTAGGACAAAGCCGATTAATGTTTGCGCGGCAGTCGTCTAAACACAGGGCGGCAGGTCGCGCGTGGTTGCCGCACTCGATTGCCGCTCGATGTTTGGACACACCGTAACAGTCGGTTATGTTTTATTATTGTGTAAATAAACTGTAAATGCTTGGGAAAACACAGTTATTTCGAAAGCATAGACTCACACTTCAATTTTATTTGTATCTTATAAGATGAATAGATATTGAAAGTAATTTTTTTTTATTACAAAGACGCTTTACATAAAAAATACACAGCGTGAACTCCCCACTA
The DNA here is from genome assembly GCA_943138885.2 of Tholera decimalis. Lineage (NCBI taxonomy): Eukaryota > Metazoa > Arthropoda > Insecta > Lepidoptera > Noctuidae > Tholera > Tholera decimalis. The sequence continues at coordinate 5,212,430 of OW964572.2, forward strand.
ATCTTGCTCAGTTATTGCTTGACAGACGTCTGGATAATCTGGATCCTTTTCACAGATAAACGCAGCTAGTCGGTGACACCCAAAGTCATTCAGAAGTCCCGAACGGAATAACGTACCACAAGATTCTCCTGGTGCCTCATTGTTGGGCTCTCCAAGAGCAAATTGATCGTACCCTGCTTCTATAAGCGTTTGCCCTGAAATAGAAAAAAAATATTATCATCATCATCTGCTTAACAATTCTTCAACCACAACAGGGTCGGCTTCTATTCTATCTGGATGCAGCTGAGTTAGTACTCACTATTTAAGCACTAGTGATAGTGGATTGATGTTAAGTACTAGTGTGCTTAACATCAATCGTAAGACAATAGTGAAATATTTATCATAACCGTCACCATCATCTGGCTAAAATTTTTCCGGCTATATCAGCTATAACCTAGAGGTCGTCAAGTCAAGAGTGAATAGGTTACTTCTAGGTAAGCGTGCTCCATCTTCGACCACATCATCACTTACCATCAGGTGAGATGGTGGTCAAACGAGAAACTCTTATCAATAAAAAAAATCAGGGTCGGCTTTCAGTCTAACTGGATCCAGCAGAGTACTAGTGCTTAACACGGAGTAACTACCTATAGGACCTTTACAACCCTGTATCTGGGTAGATCTTACGACAATATCCCTTGGCAAGGCTGATTTCAGATTTTCTGGATTCAGGTTTCTCGTTACGACTGTCAATGATGTACAAAATAATAGCCACAAAGGCTTATCGTGCTCTCCGAGGCACGGAGGCACCTCCATCATTGTGGTTAGATGATCACCCATCCAGGGGCCGACCTCGAAAAGTGTTGCTTAACCCAACGGCTTAACCTTGAAGCTTGACCCGTGCAACTTTTAATATTTAACCACGAGCTCCTCGTGACGTATGAAGTTTATAGTATACGAAATAATTACCATGAATAGTCCTAAAGTCCCAAAGTTCGCCCCAATTATGGACGCCAATGAAAGCTCCATCTCTCCAGAAATTTCCATGCATTTTTGCGTCAGGATATTTAGCGTAGAGTTCTTTCAGCACTTTGGCTTCAATCTCACTGTTTATGATAGCAAGATGGCCGCCCTCAGCGTAACAAGTCAAGAAGGCTCTGGAGAAATTACGTGGCACTGTATGGAACTTGTAACAGCTATTTGTTCGTGCGTCCAAGCGATATTCTGAAAAAAGAATGAAGAATATCATACTTTCTTTTCAATTCTTTTTATATCATGTTGTGTGGTTTGCGTTATGTGCCTAATAAACACTTTTTATACTACACCTGCTTAGAACGTACCTTGATACTTTATCAAATTTACGGTAGAAAGTACGTCATTGCTTATCGAACAAATATGCGGGGAGAAAACGCATCTGAGCGGGAGAGAAAAGTGTATGGAAATGCATTTCTTACGTGGTTTTTCTTTTTTAATTTTGGGTAAGACTATACGCCGGTAACCTAAATATCAAAAGCCAAAAAGTTTTTACAGTGAGTTTCATCTCCAAGTTCGCAAAATGACACTGGCCACTAGCTGTGTGTTGGATGGTGTCGGGCTGGCAGTGCGACCCTGCGGCGGCAGGATAAACAATTTGAAAAAAGAACATGTGAAAATTGCAGACGCCATTGGCGCCATTTTCAATTTGTGTGTTGTTTGAGGATTCAGTTTTCGTAGAAAGTAAAATAAAACTATCAAAATGATAAGTAGTGATAGTGATGATGAAGGTTTTTTAACTCCGCCGCAGTTGGAGGAAACAGCAAAAATACTGATTGATCACACCACAGAAATCAATTAAAAAATATAATAAAACTTATGACGATTTTTATTAGTAAAGATTTAGTTTTTTATTTTCCTCGTAGGTGTAGTATAAAGCACTATGTATCACTCGAGAGAAAGTGCGATTCCCGATCTCGGGTGTTTTAAAGCTCTCGCCTATGGCTCGGGCTTCAAACGACACCCTCGACGGTAATCGGTCACTTTCTCCTCTCGGTGAACAATGTACTATTTCTCTTTAAAACAAACATATTATGGTCGTCTTCCGACTTGACTATTTCTTACGTTTTTATTTGCGCGGGAAAACCACGTAAGTAATATTGTCTACACCCACGCTGACAAAGTCACGGGCAAAGCAAGTTTAAATAGAAAATCGCGTAAGTAACATCTATAAGAGTTAATTCCATTTCATGCATATTTACCTGGATCAACAGTGCCGCACTCATTAACTCTTGTCTTAGCATGCCATTCCACAGGGCGATAACAAATAAAAGCACGATTATCATCGCAGGATACATCTGATAAATCTCCAAAACTATCCATAGTAAGACATTGTTCTTTATCTTCCTTATTATCTGGTTCATTTACTGCCCAAGAGTGAGGGATTTTTGAAAACGGAATACCTGTAATGCATATCTAGTTAGTTCAAATATCTTTTGTACTTTACACCCCACATATGCATTGCATAGACGCACGCGCTGCTGCGTCCAATATATTATATCACACATGATCTGCTTTTGTAAGTAGTACTTTACACCCCACATATGCATTGCATAGACGCATGCGCTGCTGCGTCCAATATATTATATCACACATGATCTGCTTTTGTAAGTAGTACTTTACACCCCACATATGCATTGCATAGACGCATGCGCTGCTGCGTCCAATATATTATATCACACATGATCTGCTTTTGTAAGTAGTACTTTACACCCCACATATGCATTGCATAGACGCATGCGCTGCTGCGTCCAATATATTATATCACACATGATCTGCTTTTGTAAGTAGTACTTTACACCCCACATATGCATTGCATAGACGCATGCGCTGCTGCGTCCAATATATTATATCACACATGATCTGCTTTTCCGTTTACCAACTGAAATGTTTTGGTTGGATTCCAGTCTATCTAGATGCAGCTGTGTGCTAGTGTTCTGTATGGAGCAAATTCATATCTGACTCCCTCTTCCCAGCTGGGATGCCCTTGGCAAGACAAGTGTCCAATTTTCTGGCTTCTGACAAACCACAATGATTGTTAAAGATGTTCAAATGACAGCCGGTACTAAAGGCTTATCGTACTAACGGAGAAAATTCAAAATGTTAAGATGTTCACTGGCTTGTCTGAGGACGGAAATGGAAAAACCGTGGTGTTTTAGTTAACCTTCTCATATTCTATCTATTCTATCTATTAAGGAGGACTTTGTCCCAGCATTGGGCACGTTATAAGCTAATTTTTTATGTTATATAAGACGCCTTTCATTGAAATATTTAATGATATTTGATTTACTTACCATCAACGGTAAGGTAAGCTCCCGGTGAGAAAAATGCATGAATACCAGTAAAGACTTCATGTATTGCTTCCTCATTTCCATTCCATGTCGAGTTGATCATGCGAGTCATTTCAGCTTTTATTTTAACTGTGGTTGGAGAAGCGAGTACAGCACCTGAGGGTAAAATGATAATGATGAAAAGGATATTTATTTAATTAATTACTACAGTTTGACCGATTAAAGTAATTAAAACTAACAAATAAAATAACATATAAAAACAACAACGTATCAAATTTGTCAGTTATCTGCTCAACTTAGAATTAAGGTTTTAAGGGAGGGAGCTCGAAATATTTTACGAACAATACCAAAGTAAGGACATTTGTCTGGGCCGTATAAAGCACTCAAACTGCCAGACAGTACAGTAATGTACTCATAATATTCGGTATTATCCCAAATTGCTCTCGCAATCACAATATAGCTTTTGTGAACACAAAAAAAAGATTTAATCAAATTAATTGTTTAAAAAAATAAATTCAAATCAAAAACATTTTATTTTATGTATGGTTGCTAGTTGTTGGCTGTGTTGTGTACGGTACAAATTTCTAATGGTTTTGTATGGAGAAGAACACAGTTTCCAAACATAATTTAACCACTGCATCTCCATTGAAAAGCTGAACGACGCACTCATATCAGAGTTATTTGATGATTTTCCCCCAAGAAAAAAAACACAATAATTAAATGTCCTTACCTTCCAGTGCACATCGCAGTCTAGCATCGTGCCAGTTGGATGGTACATCAATATATTTGAACCATCCATTGGCTCTTGAGCTGTATTTGTAGTCACATCTGAATGAATGAAATCCCTCTGCAAATACAATTTTATTTTTAAGAATAAAAATAATGAAAATAAGTTTACGCCTGCGTCAATCTTGGTTAATCATCAGCGTTGCCTTTTCCCAATCGTCTTGCTCAGTCAGCTTCCAATCTTACAAGATGTAGTTGAGTATCAGTATTTTCCTTGGAGCAACTGCCATTCTTATCTCCACAACCCAGTAACCGAGTAACACGATACCCATCGACGTGACTGCTGTTAGATTTTCTGGCTTTTGACCACCCGTAACAAACCACTTACAAATGATAGCCGAGAGAAACGGTTTGGCGTGCTTTCAAATATCAACATGATAAAATAGTAATCTATCTACTTGAAAATAATCTTACCAATTAAATGCAGACAAAAAAATAACACAAAATATGTTAGCCAAGACTTCATTTCGTATAAACTGGAGTGTTTGTAAGACGTTATGCGTTGATAAAACGAATATTTATAGTTGTTTTCATTATTTTATCTAGAAAGACTCGCTGAGCTAATGGTTCAAAGTGTAATATAATTTCTACAATTATTTGTTATCACAAATTATTAACAAAACACTAAAACATTAATAAAAGATTGAACCAACTTCAAAACAAACAAAAATACTGCACTACAAAGTGAAAAATAACCATAAAAATCGTCTTATTGGATGTCTAATTCCGTTTTAAATAATTATTCACGTGGCTGAAGTCGGTGCCAAGCCATCGAATAGTTTTGATTGACCTGATTCCTCCATCTCTCTTTCACTACCGGTCTACCAGATGCACAGCTGGATACCATCCAAACTTGGTTGATATACCGTCTTGTCGTACCAATCGCTTCTCCTCCACATTTATTGTGCACACAGCCAAGTTGTGGAATTCTCTGGCGGCTTCTGTGTTCCCTGCCACCTTTCAGCATTTAAAGCAAGAATAAATAGGCATCTTCTGGGCTCGCTCGTTCCATCGTAGACCTCATCGATCGCTTGCCATCAGGCGAGATCGAGGTCTAGAGCGGGCTAATCCGTAATAAAAAAAAAATTGAAAATGAGAAGCTGAGAATTTTGATGGGCTAAGTACGCGTAGTAATTTTCAACCGACGAAAAAAACGGAGGAGGTTATCAAGTCGACGTGTATTATATTTTTTTTTATGTATGATCACCTATTACTCAAAGACGGCTGAACCGATTTGGAAAATTCTTTTTTGTTTGAAAAGGTATACTTCGAAGTTGGACCCATTGTCACCAAGTCAGGATCTGATGATGGGATCCTGGAGAAATGGAGGGAACTCTTCAAATATTATATGCACACCTATACTGCCGCGTTAGTAAGAGCAGTAAGTATGTTTTGCGTAGTTTTGAGTAATTGGCACGCAATGTTTTTGTTACAGTTTTGTTTTTCCGGACTTCTTTTTAGGGTTCCGTAGCCGAATGGCAAAAAACGGAACCCTTATAGTTTCGATATGTCTGTCCGTCTGTCTTTCAGCCAAATCGGTTCAGCCGTTCTTGAGTTATAAATAGTGTAACTAACACGACTTTCTTTTCAACCCACGACAAAAAAAGGAGGAGGTTATCAATTCGACGCGTATATATAAAAATTATCGTGAGACGACGTACTCTTAACAATAGGTGGCCCGTCCCTCGACGTACTGTCATAATGCACTATTTTAATTTCCCACCTTTTTTTTTTTTTTGGAGGGGTAATCATCAAATGACTTCTTCCGCTCTGGGTCAAGCGGAAGGGTGTGTCAGATTTCTACTGACTAAAAACCCACCCTGTTCCTTCAGCTGCCCTAAATTTCCGGGGCATCGGTAACTCGGTAGAACTTGTCAGCGAACGTGTTAAAAAATATTTCTTTCCATTTTGTGGTTCCGTGTTAAACTTAAACTTTCAGACGCACGTATTTATAACATTAAACGAATGCAGTATATTCATAATATACATATCTCACCGATAATATTATATAATAAATATGTAGATATATGGTCAGTTTACAATAACGAGCTTAGATACGTGTTTAATTGGGTTTTTTAGTTATCTATATGGAAATACCGTTGTTTTTAATTTAAACGATGAGATAAGTATTGAATTATTATTGCTTGGGTCAGAGATTCTCAAATAGTCAAGTTTCAGAATAGCCACTAAAAAGTTTTTCGTGGTTTATTATCGCGTAAGTACTATAAGCACTTAATTAAACACTTATTTATAATCAGAGACCGTCACACTCACACTTATATCTAACACAATTACACTCAAACTTATCCTGATACATGTTATAAAACAAAGTCTCCCACCGATCTCAAATACTACTGAACAGATTATCGTTCAATTATCACCGTTGATAGTGTTTCATGAGGAAGGTTTTAGTATATAATTTGTTAAGGTTTTGTGTATTAGCAAAATGAGACTGCGCAAAGCCGAGCTGAGTCGCTAGTTAGTTTTATGTACGAGATTATTGTATGGGTTCCAAGCTTATAGGCGCATGGGTCGATTCAACGTTACGATAGAGGTCAATTTGTGTACCTATAGGTGACGTGACTATCCATCATGTAGAATACAAAATCATTGGTACCGGTTGTAATTTATTGATGTTTGATTTTCCTTACAAATATCATGTTACGCGATTGTAAATCTTGTCAGGGGTTATCAGCGGGGATTTACCTAGTAACTGGTAACACATGCAATAGGTTAGAGTAGATATGGGGAAAGTCTAACACTCTTATTTTGAGTAGTCGTGTTTGTATCAGTATTGTTGTCGTAAATAAGTAAGTATAAGATGTAAGTAAGGACTGAAATTTACTGGAACTTCATAAGTAAAAAAAAATAGGTAAATATATTACTTTTATTCAATAAGTTAAATTCGAAAATTACAAAGTAAAGCTTAGAAATAATGTAGGTAATACAATATTTGATGCCTGTACTAGGGTTATTAAAACCTGTATTACAGGTGACACGGATTCTATTTCTAATCGGTCAACAGATTTCTTAACAATGCTCGTACTTAATTTTTAAAAGGCTTAAAAACAATTTTATTATTCTAAACCTAATTTAATTCAACGCTGAAATTATACACTAAAATAGCTCGTTGTTGTTATGATTGTGTCAACATTTCTAAAGTTAGAGTAGGTATTATTACATAAATAGGCAATCAAATATGCAATCGATAATTTATTTAACTAATCTTCGTCTCCTGTAAAATAACGAACATCAAGAAGGACGCACTACTCCACCCAGCTGAAATAATATTATCGATTTTTTTTGCACGTCGTGATCCAAGCATGCCTCAAAAAGCAGGAAGAGGGTTTATGAAAAAAAAAAAAAAACTTTATTTTAAAAACTTTATCATTATTTGTATTGTAACTTTATTATTATTTCTACCTTTAACGACTCGAGCTCGGATGTACCGTCTTCTTTTATATTTTTTGTAGTCTAAGAACGATACGTCTTTTCTCTTTCCAGCTTGTCCCTATCTGCCCTCCTCCAGCAACGCCCTATGCATACGATCCGTACGGTACGGAACTGTGCATACGTCGTCGGTCCGTACCCCATAGCGTGTAGTCGCCTAGTTTATAAGTTTGATGTAAGCACGGGTTCTAGGCCACAATTATAAAAAAAAAGAACCCTGCGAAAGTCCATTAAAAAAAGAATTGGCCAAGTGCGAGTCAGACTCGCCCATGAAGGGTTCCGTAGTAACTATAATAAATATAATATAATATATTTGTTTGAAAAAAAAAAACTTAAAAATTTCCTAAAACTAGTTTATTTGCAATTTTTACAACTACGCCAAATAACTTTGTTTTTCATAGTGTTTGTATGAATTACAAGAAAATATGCTGTATCTCAAAAACTGCAGATTTGATCTCGTTCAAACCAATTTTGGTTGAAAGATTACATTAAGATCTATAGCATATATTTTTTTTTTATTTTTCACTCTATAATTATAGAAGTTGGAGGGGGGGACACATTTTACGAATTTAGAAGCGTATATCTTTTAAACGATTAGTTTTATGAAAAAGTGGTTTTAGAAACCTCAATGCCATTTTGGAAGTCCTTTCTATAAATACCACACACGCATAGGTTTCATGAAAAAATATATTTTCAGTTTCAGTTGTTTTCATGTATGGGGAGCCCCCCTTTATTTTAAATATTTTTTATTTTTTTCATAAAATCGGAAAGCGGTTCACAGAATGCATCTACCTACCAAGTTTCACATGTACAGTTCTAACAGTTTCGGAATAAAATGGCTGTGACATACGGACGGACGGACAGACAGACGCACAGACATGTCGAAACTATAAGGGTTCCGTTTTTTGCCATTTGGCTACGGAACCCTAAAAAACGATATGTAAAACAAGGGCTGCGATTATGCTATTTCAAATAGTGGACACGCCATAATATGCACTGGTTTAAATCTTTGTTTAAGTACCTATCACCCAGTAATCAAATATATTCTCCACTGTTTAATTAACCTCCGCTCTCTACAAAAATAAATTACAGATAGAAATTACTATAGGTATATATATAAACCAGTACATAATTATTATGCATAATTATCTCAGTCCTCACAAAATGAAGACTTAGTTAAGTCGTTTTGTTTTAATACTATACCTGTGTTTTATTGGAACATTTTCGGAGGAGTCACCAGCATTCAGATGTGACTACAGATACAGTTCAACAGCCAAGGGATGGTTCAAATACCACGAAATACCAGTGACGTGGTCTGATGCTCGGATACGATGCGCTCTGGAAGGTAAGCCATTCAGTTTAGGCCTCAAAGCAAAATGAAGGCAAACAGTGGCAGCGATATTTGTTATTCTATAGTATTTGACTATGTTACTCAAGTTTCTGAGTTTGTAAGAATTATCAAAATTGGTGCTATAAATCTAGGGATGACTCTGATGTTACTTACAGCAACCTCAGATTTACAGCACCGATACTGAAATTTTTTTTAACATCGAAAACTTAATTATTACCTAGTTAATATTTGTATACACACCGTAATATTCTATACACATATTATTATATAGTATTTGAGTATGTTTTTCTAAATTTCTGTGTTTGTAAGAAGTCATCATTTTGAAAGTTCTTTCGCCATTATTCAAAAAATAATTAAGATTTGCTCCCTGCAGTTACTACTGGTTTCTTTATTCGTCAAAGAGAGTGAGATTTGTTGGTTGGATTCTTAGATCAAGCATAAGATTTTAAACCAAGAGATTGTCTAAATTACCATAAAATTGGTGACAGATTAAAAAACACCTGCATAATGCCAACATAGTCATAATCATTTATTTCTTTGTAAGGGTGCAGGTTTTGTATGGGTACACATTAATTAATTGATTTATTTATTTAAACTTTATGTAGAATAGTGTTACAAGGGCGGACTTAATGTAGCAAGGCATTCTCCACCAGTCAATCTTTGGGTTAAAAAAATACATTTTGGTAGGTGTACAAGATAATGGAATGAAATTATATATATAATACTAATAAAATACATAATATTTATGCTTAAAAATAAACTAATAAATACGGAACTTTATAATAATCTTTCTGATTAAGAGAGCTCATAATAATTATGACGAATACAAAATTAAGAATAAAGAATAATTATCCCTAAAGTAGTGGTTTCTAATTTTACGCTTAAAAGAAAATTTTGACTCAGCCTTCTTGATGTCAAGGGTAGCAAGTTTCAGAGTTTAATTGTTTTTGATACAGCACAAAACTCCAATATTTTATCCACTCTTGGATTGTTTTTTTAATATTTAATTGAAATTCTGGTAACATTAAAATAATAATAATATATTTTAATAAAATCAGGCAATTCACAAAAAAAAAAAATAACAACAATAATCATATCATAGCTTCATAGCCTGGTTCATCGGCGAACCTTTGCTTGCCTGTCGGTTTTCTACAGATTGTACTTCGGGGAGTGTGCGCAGGAGTTCCATGACCTGATTCCTCCATCTCCCTTTCACTACCGGTCTACCAGATGCACGGCTGGGTACCATCCACACTTGGTTGATATACCGTCTTGTCGTACCAAACACTTCTCCTCCACATTTATTGTGCGCACTGCCAAGCTGTGGAATTCTCTGCCGGCTTCTGTGTTCTCTACCACTTTTGGCCTCGCTCGTCCCATCGTAGACCTTATCTATTGCTCAATATCAGGCGAGATCGAGGTCAAGAGTGCATATCCATATAAAAATAAAATGTCATATAGGTCAGCATAACAACGAGTCAGTAAATCATAATAAGAAAATCGTCAATATTGTTAATTTTTGTCAGTAAATTGTTTTTTTTTTTTCGTCATAAGGTGCTGCTTTAGCTTCACCATCTACACCGGAGATGAAAGCGGAATTAACTCGTTTTATAAACACATCTGACAATGAGGAGATACTATACGAAATATTTACCGGAATTCATGCTACAATTGCTAAAGGAGATTACCATTCGATTGAAGGTAAGTCACGCCTGGCGAGTTCAAAGCCCATGACTTTTATCGACAATTATGAAATTTTCATAACATACCATAATCTTACTATAACGTTCTAACTACTGTTATACAAACCTCCTCTATAAGAGAGAATTGGCCAGAATCCACAACAGGGTTTGCTTAAATTATATTTCTTAAATTTTTTGACATGCCGTTTTCTTCATGTTTCTTCACGGTGTTTTCTTTCACGTGAGAATTGTGGTGATGATGGAATTTAAAGACAGTACCCGACTGGGTTCAAACCTACAGCCTACAACTCGCAAGTCGTGACCTTTACCGATAGGCCGTCACCGCCACTGTTCATAATTATGCTGTATTTTGTTTTCTTTTTTTGATTGCAAAATTTCTAAGACAAGTATATAAATATTTCTCGAATGAATATATTAATAAAACACTATGTTATGAATTTCAGGTAAACGGCTTTCAGTAATTTCTCACACTTGGGCGCTAACGGAGCCGGATAATAAGAACAATAATGAAAGTTGTCTCACAATGAACAGTTTCGGTCAATTAGCGGATGTTCCCTGCGATGTAACGCGTCCCTTCGTCTGTTACCATCCTGATACCTGTACTAGACCAATACTCAATGAGTGCGGGACTATAGATCCAGGTAAATTTATGTCCTAGAAGTAGAATGTAACGAATATACCGACTTTTTACTGTAACATGGACAGCACCGTCAAGCGGTTCGTCCTGGCTGTCATTTGTACATCATTGACATTCGAAACGGGTTGTTAGAAAATAGAAAATCTGTCACTGTCCTCACCAAGGGGTATCATGTTACTCAGCTACAGGCTGTCGATGACAGATTGGCAGTCGTTCCACGTACACCACCAGTTCTCAGCTGCATTTGTTTAGACTGGAAGCCGACCCCCACGTGGTTGAGAACAGGCTAAGCATAATGCTGATCATGATGATGATATACTACTAAAAAGTTTCAATATCTTCATAACTGGGTCATTTTAAAATTTAGTGCATTTTTTGCGGCTCCACAAAAATTTGAAATTTTATTACTAATAGTGTAAGTACGTAAAAATAATAATGCACGTTAGTACACAGATTATAGTCTAGATTTACTTTCTATTCTCACATTTTATTGTCTTGGGGTTAAATATATATCTACATCTCTGTTACTGTCCCAAACATTTATACTCTCTGTAATTACCACTCTGTTACTCATAGAAAGGAGAAATAAAGCTTTTTTTTATACAGCTACTTGGTATCATCAGTTTACTGTTACAATCTATTTTGTATTGATTCCATAATATTTCCTTAATCATATTATTTTTTGGATCAATAATCCTTATTACCTTCGGGGATTAAGGATTGTATGTAAACTTAATTTTATTTTTTCCAGAATATCGCTTGAATACCAGAACAAACACATGCTATAAGTTCCACAAAGTTCCAAAAACTTTCTCCAAAGCATTTCTCGTATGCTCAGCCGAAGGCGGCCATCTTGCAATTATAAACAGTGAACTCGAAGCAACAGTACTAAGAGATCTTTTCGCTAAATACCCTGTGTCTTCTCTGAAAGGAATGATATTGAAACATGTTACTATGATTGGTTTTACCGATTGGGATGAACATACGGAGTGGAGAACCATTCATGGTAAGCTTAATTCTGTTTTATATTTTAAGAGAGAGTAATCTGTAGGTAAATAATATACTTACTGTCTTCTCATACCTAATTAACCTGTATTATGGATACATTGTAAAAATGATATTTTGGAAAGAGTAACTGTGGACTTTCTTGCCGGTTCTTCTCCATAGAAAACGACCAAATTTGAACCGTGCATTAACTCCTGACGTTTTGTAAGTGCCCATGTGGGCCTATGGCTATGTAAAATAAAATATTTTGAGTTTGAGTTTTTAATCGAAAACAGCATTAACATTATAATTTATTATACAAAGAAAATTAAAAATTTCATCTAAAAATTAAAAAAGCTTATACACAATACACACAACAGTTTAAACATTAAAATCAGTTAGACATTAGTTAAAAGATTAACTGAACGTTTTATTTTTCAGGACAAACATTGAAAGAAGCAGGATATGATAGATTTGGTGCGGGAAATCCTGACAACGCCGCTCCAGGTCAATATTGCGGTGCAATATTTCGTACTGGAGAGTTAGACGACATGTATTGTGATAAAGTAGACGCCTTTATATGTGAAAAGAGTCCTCAGTATAATGCTGCATGTACTTAATCAACTTTTTGCTTGATCTAACATAACCTCCATGATTCGGTGTGTATGACGTAAGGAAATAAATGAATTCATGGAAAATGCTACACAAATGTTAATTTTATGTAAAAAAACCAATTATATTTGTGAAGAGCTTCTTTTCTTTCTTCTCCTGAAGGTAGTAATTTTACTTCCTACCAATTAAATTAACAACAAAGATGCGAACTCAAAAATAATTAATTTTGCCTACATTGTGCGTACGGGTAAGGAGTGGAATTTCCTGATAGCTATTAAAACCTGGGGGTTTTAAAGTTAAATAAATAAATAATTTATTTACTTAGGTATCACGTATTCATAATTTTCGCCAAGCATGTTTAATCAAAATTGTCTGAGAACTAGTGGTTTTTGTAGAAGTCGGACACTCCCTGCCGCTCCACCCAGAGCGGGAGAAGTTTTTTTTTTTTTTTTTATTCTTTATTTATTTAGGGGTTTTTATCCACAAGGATACGTCAACCCCATGCGGGAGAAGTTATTCGATGATATTCCCAACAAGAAAAAAAAAGAAAAAAAAAGTGGTACAAACTAAAATTTAACAATTATATTTAATACAATCTATTGAATTCTTTTTATGAATATTTATCTTTTGAACGTCATACAGCGAAAAAGATTGAGAATATACAAAAAATAGAAAACATATAAAATTTTGCAGTAATATTTACAATATTCATATCTTTAGGACTAATAAATTGAAAGTTTTATCAAATTATCAATCTTCAAAACAAGTTGGTATTTCTATGAACTCTCTCATAACTTGCAAAGTTGCGGCTTAAAAACGAATAAATGGTTTTATGACATGAAGTTTAACGGCATCTACCAAATTGTGCGCACAACACTAAGGGCCCGTGCACACCACGTTTTTTAAACGCGCCTTCGACGCGCGTTTTAGAAACGTGCGTCGACGGCGCGCTTTTATCCTACAGAGCAGTTTATTGTCGTTTATATCGATTCAAGCGCACGGCACCGGCGCGTCTGTATCGCTACAAACGTGCGTTTAGAAAACGTGGTGTGCATAGGCCCTAAAACATAGTTAGGAAAATGCTGAGCAGATGATGATGAACATTACAAATAAAAACGTTTTTGTATTATGTGTGGTCTCTTGATTGTGGAGATGGTTTCAGCTGTTAATTTGAAATCGAAATCGTTTTATATTTTACAGTTCCAAATAGGATACCCCACACCAAGAGGTACAGATAGGTTACACTTCGTCTAACTTGTTTGCTTGTGGTTTCTACTTAGCCACAAGCATACAGGCTAGACATCTTAAACCCATTGGCGCATCTAGAGATATTTTCCAGGGGGGGCCTGGCCCCAGTGGTAGAAGCGATGATTTTCAAATAGGTAAATTAATTTAACATATCGCAGCAATAGTGTCTACAAGAAGCATCTGAAAAGTCAATAAAAAAAAGTGGTCAAGTGTGAGTCGGACTAGCCCATGAAGGGTTTTGTAGTAGCAAGTATAGAGTAATGAAAATTATCTTTGTTTTTCAACCGACGACAAAAAGAGGAGGTTATCAATTCGACGCGTATATATATATTTTTTTAATGTATGATCATCGAGTACTCGAAGACGGCTGAACCGATTTAGAAAATTCTTTGTTTGTTCGAATGGGTATACTTCGAAATTGGTCCCATTATCACCAAAGTCAGGATCTGATGATGGGATCCTGGAGAAATCGAGGGAACTCTTCAAATATTATAGGCACACCTATGGAGTTTTGGGTATTTCTTATAGTAACTTGTGCAACTGCACAAAAAGTACCATTTGGGGAAGTGGAACTGATGATGAAGACCACAGATGGCCGCCAAAACTAATCAATAATAAGTATTGAGTGGATTGCGATTCGATTACTTCAATATGGATGTTAAGCACTTTATGCTCGTCACAATGCATATGGTGATGTAGAGCTGATGGTGAAGTACCAGGAGAACTCTTCAACAATTAACGGCCCAGCATTGGGAAAAGCAATATTTTGTAAAAGATGATAAGTAATTGACATTTAGGCTTTTGTAACTAGGTAAATAAAAAATCATCCAACTAAAAAGAGTGAAATAAAAACTTTTCAACAAAAAATTAAACTGACTCCCAAAAAACACTGCAAAGTGAAAAATAACTTTAATTTCGGAAGTCGGTGCCAAAAACGAAAAAACAAAACTAAAGACATTGACTACCGAAATTAAAGTTATTTTTCACTTTGCAGTGTTTTTTGGGAGTCGGTTTAATTTTTTGTTAAAAAGTTTTTATAGCGTTTGTATAAATGAGAAAGTTACACTAGGGGAAATCAAATAAACCGAAAAATTTAAATTCCTTTTTACCTGACTGCGCCAGAAGGAGGGTTATGTTTTTTGAGAGTATGTATGTATGTATGTTTGTATAATTGTTTGGCAAACTCTGTGGCCTGAACGGCTCGACGGATTTTAGCTTGAGAGGTATGATTAGATTTGTATTGACTGTGAGAGTGACACTGGGTATCAAAATAAAGGGTTTTAAAAGGTGATTACAAAAATATATACAACGTGTAACGGAAACCCCATATCTATCCAAAAGGTCTGAGGACAACATCTGGTATGGAGTCTCTATGCACAGTTTCAGCACAAAATAACGGACTCAAAGAATTGATATCAAATTATTCGTTTCATATATTTCTTGAATACTAATCATAACAAATGTGTCGCATCACTACGAAGGTCAATAACTTTCCACGTCACTTACCAATAACACGATAATTCTTTTCGTTCTTCTTAATTTGAAAAATTCGGTCTCTGGTATCAGTGTATTGGAATTTATAATAAGTTCTACACACGTAGACTTAGAATTACAAAACCCTTGCCATATCGTTTGTTATCATCCAAAGAAGCCATGCACTTGGTATGTATATACCCTTTAAATTACACGTTGTATACCCTTTAAATTACACGTTGTATACAACTTATATGGTTAAAAGTAATTCAATGTGACATATCATAAAAACGCGTATAAAGAACTAAATCGTCTGCGAAATCTTTCACATCTGTAAACTAAAAAGCTGGAAATAAAAAAAGTAATTAAAAAAATTAAAAAGCCCGACTGCAACCTTATACTAAAACTAACTGAAAAGCTAATAAAAACAAGCCCATTTTAAATTAAACAAAAGGAAGCAGGCGGGGCCCATAACATTATTATAGTTTCAAACTCAAATCAGTCGGGTTTTTTATTTTTTTTAATTACTTCTTTTTTTCTAGAATGTAACATACTTATTTAATCAAACTATTTACCCTCAATATCTATACATTATTGCCATCTACTTAATTGCAAGGTAGATTCGACAAACTGTTTGAAAGCATTTTGTACTGCCTCTTGGGAAGAAATTTTTTATCTCGTTAAAAATTGACACGAAATAAAATTACGCCCATTGGAGCAAGGTCTGGCTTCTCGGTTTGGTTGGTACGTAGGATGACCTATGGTTTCTAACCGTAGCATCTGCAGAGTTACAACGGTTTCTTGTGCAGTGTGTTGTCATTCGTTATCATGGAGCAAATAATGTTGAAGATCGGTTCACGAGTCGGGGTTGTTTCTCTGCAAGTTTCGACATTATTGTTCGAAGTTCAGCACACTAAACATCTCCCGCTATTGCGAGATCAGGCCTGAGAAAGCTATTGTGATTAACATCACGAATAGACTACCAAACAGTTACCATTACCTTATTAGGTATTAGTAAGCTTTACCTTCAGGCACTATTGCGACGTTTGACCTGGGTCTGTCATTGAATTTTTTGCTTTCGGTTTTCGTAAAGAATCCGCTTTCCGTCAGATGTCACAACTCGATTCAATATTCCTTAATTTCTGTACCGATTCAACAAGGCAACTCTAAGTTTCAACACTCGTTTCTTTCTGCAGAAATGCAGATCAAAAAAATCATGAGACCACTTTTTAATATTTTTCAATTCAGAATCACCAATTTTTGATACTTTTTATCTTATTGGTTTCATGCAAATGAGTCAGTATTATACGTATGGTAACTTTAAACCATGCCGCCAATTCCTGGGTATTTTGACTCGGATCGACTTCTAGAATCGCCTTTCATGCTTTAACGGTATATTTGCGGTTTTTGAAAATATGCTTTATCTTAAAAACTGCTGATTGTATCTCGTTAAATTCCTTTTTCGTTGAAAGTTTTCTTTAAGATCGTATATTTTTTTTAGATTTTTCATTTTTCGGATTCGATTACCGGGTCGACCAGAAAGTGCTACGGGGTTTTTCTGTAAGAAATTTCTCAGTAGTAGTCCGGAGTTTGGGTTGCCTTGGAAAGTACGTTAAGCCGTACCTGGCTGTCATGTGGACATCTTTGAAAGTCGTTACGGGTAGTCATAAGCCAGTAAAATCTGAAACTGGTCTAGTCAAGGGCGATACCCCTTGACTAGTCTGTTACCCAGCTACTGGGTTGTAGAGGTCAGCTAGGTAGTGGCTCCATGTAAAACACTAATACTCAGCTGTATCCGCTTAGACTGGAAGCTGACCCCAATATAATTGAGAAAAGGCTAAGCTGATGATGACTTCCATGTATGCGGACCAAACCATTGATTTTTTTTTATGTTTGTATATAAATCATAAAGTTGTTTACAGAATACATCTACTTAATGAGTTTCAAATCTGTAGTCTTCTGGTTTCAAAATACTTGATTGTAACATACGGACGAACAGACAGATAGCCATGACGAATCTATAAGGGTTCCGTTTTTTTGCCATTCGGCTACAGAACCCTAAAAACATTTGCACAAAAATATCTGTTTAAACTGTAGTAGAAAATTTTGGCATTTTTCGGCGCGCACCCATTTTTGTGGTAACTTGAATGTGAAACTGTAAGCTCGCCCCGACGCCGTAACTCTGCGTAACTTCTTCGGTGGTCTATCCAGGTGAGATGCCTAAAGCCTGGAGGAAGCCCAGCGGGGTCAAACAAACGCAAAAATATGGGCAAAGATCTTTTCGTCGTTCTGTTCTTATGTCACAGCTACTTTATTCCCCGTGTTGATGGCGCGACGTATTTGTCAGCAAAATTGTCAGGGCCCACAAGCGGGCCGTTGCCTGCTGAGGTTGCGAAATTGTTCGAAAGAGTTACCGCGTCCTCGGAACACGAAGGGCATATGATGGAACACGGATGGGTTTTAGTCAGTAAAAGTCTGACACGACTTCCCGCTTCGGGAGGCAGTCATTGGATCCATCCATCCATCTATCCTTTAAAAAAAGCTACTTTATTCTGAAAGTATCAGGAATACAAAGTTGAAACTTGGTAGCAGGGATTGAATTGAATTTGGGTTTTGGTTCTTCATTTAGGTTCTTGAAAAGGTTCCACTTTTCGGTACGGTTCCGGTTCCGGTATCGGTTCCGGTTTGGGTTCCGACGTACCGGTTCTAAATACCGGTTCGTAGAACCTTTAAATCGGATGATATTATACCGGTTCCTTGTTTTAAAGGTTCTTTACAGAAGAGGGGATGCGTTCGGATCGTGCTTAGCATACTATGCCTTTTCTTTTAGTTCGCCTTTGTTCGTAGTATTAGAGGGTACTATACGGTATAAAAGTAAATATTTATTGTGATTAATCAGGTTATATTAAAATGGATAAGGGTTTTATGAAAGATTGTCGCTGCATTCGTACTTTAAGTATATGTCAGGACAGTCCCACTCAAATTTCTGTTTCTTTTCTCAAAAAAGAAACATCTTTGACACTAGCCTGCATGGTTCTCACAGTACTTACCTAATAAAAAATGCAAGTTATCTGAACATGGAAAAGAGACTGTGACCTCTGAGTTTGTTTCGGTGTTTTTCTCAGGACAATCAGTTAGGAAACATGCTCATCTTGTTGATAACAACTATTGACGTGTAAAACAACTTTTCAACCAAAAATAAAGCCGAATTCCATCTCAAACAAAAAAAAAAAAACAAAAATAAAAGACAAAAGTAACTTTCATTTCGACGTTTTTGGTTTGTATTTTTGTTTTTGACACCGACTTCCGAAATTAAAGTTATTTTTGGCTTTGCAGTGTTTTGAGATGGAAGTCGGTTTTACTTTTTGTTAGAACGTTTTCTTTTCGCGCTTTTAAGTTTTTCCGTTTGTAATTTTCCTAGTAATGAAAGCCTAAATGTTAATTACTTTCTTATCACTTTTTGCAAAACACTTGCTTTCCCCGATGCATAGCTGTTTATTTTTGAGGAGTTTCCTGTTACTTCACCATCAGCTCCACTTCACAATATCCTTTGTGACGAGCATAAAGTGCTTAACAACCGTAATCAAGTAATCGAATTGCAACCCACGAAATACGGTAGTAGAGTAGTTCCGGTGGTCATCTGTGGTCTTTATCATCAGTTCCACTTCACCAAACCGTTTTTTTTAATTATAGATAGGCTTACGCTTGACCACAATCTCACCAGATGTTAAGCGATGATGTGGTCGAAGATGAAGCATGCTTGTCTAGAAGTAACCTATTCACTTGACTTAAAGACTTCCATAACCTGGAAATCTTTATGAATATATTTAGCTATCAGGAAATACAGACTCCGGCAGAGAATTCCACTCCTTAGCTGTACGCACAATGAAACTATTCCCAAAACGTTTTGTGCGTATGGGTAGGAGGTCCACCATGTAAAGATGGCGCTTCACCGTTTGTCTTGTAGTCCAATGATGGAACGGGCTTGGTGAAATTAGACTGTGCAATTCCATCACATACTCCCCGAAATGTAACCGATAGAAAACTGATAGGCTTTAAGCTGGTATTTGGCAGAACCATCCCAGAGACGAGAGCAGTACTCCATACATGAACGAACTTGCGCTTGATAAAGGTTGAGCAGCTGTTTCGATGTAAAGTACCGTCTCACCTTTGCTAGGATTCCCAACTTTTTGGCAGCCAATTGAGCTTTAGCTTCGATAAACCGACCAAAATTAAGGGTGGATCAACGTAACCCCAAGAAGCTCGATGCGATCGGTTATTGGCACGGTTACACCACAGAAAATGGGCGGTTGAAATTGGCTCCTTTTTCTGGAGAAAAGACTCGCCTCGCAACATTAAACTTGATCAAGTTGGCGTCAAAGTCAAGTTCAGGCGCCCCACCATGAACTCTTGGAGAGACTGGATTTGTGACCCACTAGCACGCGCGCAGGTTAACAATGCTATCGTCTACATACCCAAAAGTACTGGATATTACCAGATCGTTCATATGCAGCAATAATAAAGTTGCTGAGAGAACTGACCCCTTTTTGTTTTTTTTTTCTGGGTGGGATGATCACCGAATAACTTCTTCTTCGGGTTAAGCGAAAGGGAGTGTCAGACTTTTACTGACTAAAAACCCACCCTGTCCCTTCAGCTGCCCGTAAGTTCCGGGGCTGCGGTATCTTGTTACTACATTTCCGTAACCCCGGCGGGCAATGGCTTTATGAAGCGCCGTCACTAATGCTGACAGCTCCTTGAGGCGCGCGTGTAACACGACGCGCCGCCGACCCGGAAGAGGACTGACCCATGGGGGACCCCGGCATTAATATCCAACTGGCCAGACGAGTAGCCATCAATAACCACTTGAATGGACTGACCTCTCAGAAAGTCTGCTATCCAAACGCAAAGCTCAGTGGGTAAACTGAAAGAAGGAAGCTTATCAATAAGGCTATCGTACCACACCCTATCAAAAGCGTTGGACACATCGAGGAAAACAGCAAGTGCTTCCCCATAAGTACGGGCAAGCACTTGCTGTTTTCCTCGATTGCCATTGAGAAGTGTCAATGGCCTCACTCTAGATATGAATAGCATACGCTAGGAAATCCCAAGTTGACCGGTTTCTGCGGAAGGCGTGTTGTCGGTCACTGAGGATGTCGTTGGCTTCTAGGTATGCCGGGAGCTTACTATTGAGTACACGCTCCATAATGTGATCCCACGTGACTGAAACAGGCCTATAGTTGGCCGGAACTGCGTGACTGCCCTTCTTGGGCACGGACTGCACGTTAGCTAGCTTCCAAGCCGAGGTTACGGGAATGCCGGGATTGAGGAATGTTCTAACGACATACTGCGGCCCCGGAACTTTAGGGCAGCTGAAAGAACAGGGTTGGTTTTTAATCGGTAGACCAGAGCTGGAGAAGTCATTCGATGAGGTTCTCACACAGAAACAAAAAAGCTATCTTCCAATCTTTCGGCACTTTTCCACTCTCAAGCGAATGGTGCGATGGTAAATACCCAAATCGCTATAGGTGATGATGGGATCCTGTAGAAATCGAGGGAACCCTTCAAATATTATAGACCTGTATAGGTGTGTGTGCCATTTCAGTATTTTTTATAGTAACTTGTGCAGTTGCGTCCGAAAAGCACTATTTGGTGAAGTGAAACTGATGATCAAGACCACAGATGGCCACCGGAACTACTCAATAATAAGTATTTCATGGGTTCCGCGTCGATTACTTGTATATGGTTACTATGCACAATATGCTCGTCACAATGCATATAGTGAAGTGAATCTGATGGTGAAGTACCAGGAGAACTCCTCAACAATTAATAACCCAACATCGGGAAAAGCAATAATTTGTAAAAAATTGTAAGTAGTTGACATTTAGGCTTTTATAACTAGGTAAATTACAAACCGACCCACTTAAATACTAGAAAAAAAAACTTAAATAATATTTATGTAATTATTTGTGGCTTTGCAGCGCAGCAGTGTTTTGATGGAAGTCGGTTATATATTTTGTTATTTTTTTTTATAAAAGTTATGTAATGATAGTAAGCATGGTATTATTTGTTTTCTTACTTTCAGGAATAAAACGTAGGTACCTGTATTATTCCCGGTACAAACGCAGATGAATTGGAGCATTTGATAAAAAAAAAAACTTACGGAACAAACTTTGCGCTACAGTTATGTTGACAACAGAAATCATACTTTTTCTCAACTGATTGAACTAGAACTGAAGAATATTAAACCATGCATCAGGACTAGGTTTACTTTGACATACTTGAGTATTAGTAGTACCTACAGTCAGCAAAATAAATAATTCTTTATAATGATTTAGCTAAGTCATAATCTAAATAACCACTAAAATAAAGTGTGTTTTCTTTTTAATATAAAGAACGCAAATAATGTTCAAATGTGATTATTACATATTTATATTAGTATTTTTTCAATTTTTTTTCTAAATTTCGTTAATATAATATATTACAACG